>JAQQTO010000030.1:14077327-15384654 GCA_029884595.1 Ormosia semicastrata
GTAAATTAGATACTAAAAGCTGTCAGCTTTTCTATAAAAGGGAAAAATGAGTTTTGCAAAGGAACTCTCTTTTGGTTCAGAAAATACATGAAACATATAGAGTTTTGGAGGCTTAAAGGCAGTGAGGGAACAAGTCCTATGAGAGGAGGAGGATCCGTCATAGAGCTCTCATGGAGTTGGAGATTGAATAATCATTGAAAGCGCTTTGGTTTCTTCTCTATGGTTCTATCATGATGAATTCTCTTTCCTCTTCCTATCTCTTCTTCTCTTTTGTCATGAGTATCTAAATTCGTGTATGTCTAGGATGAATATGTAACTTAATTCAATCGACATGTATTAAGATTAAGTTTTTAATTAATTTATTTTCTATTCAATTTGAGTATTTATTATGGTTCTTAATGCTTTTATAAATTGGTCACTCATAAATTGATCTAGTGAGATGTATGTAGAATCGGAAGATTTTGCATATGACTTAAACCATAAATAATAAGTGTCATGATTTATGATTATCTAGGAATATAGGTTATAGGTCATGTGGGAGAATTGTGGTATTTTTCATGAGATTCAATAGAGTGAAGGTCACGCCTTTAAGAATTGGAGTTTAGATCAAGGAATTGACTAGGCTTTGATAATTAAAGAGAATTAACTAACCAATGAATTGAGTTTTAATTTATTAAGGATTATCTCCATCAATTGAATGGCTAGAAATTAATTAGAATAAATGTCTCAAAGCTACTCTATTATTTACGATAGATTGTTGAATTAAGTGAAGTTATATTCCTAGTATTTTAATTTCATATGTTTACATCCTTAATGTGTTTTGCATTTGTGTGTTTTGTTCTCTCTTTTCCCTTTTAATTTTATGCGTTCTTGTGTGTTTTTATCTTTTATAAATTTGTGCCTTTAATTGTTTTGAATCACTCTTAATTATTAATTGCTTAGATAGTATTAATATTAGAGAAGTGGTACTTGGTAAACAAATTCCTCATGAAAATGATATTTTACTCACTCTTTATTACTTGTTTGATTCGTGTACTTGCAGTAATATCGCCTAAATTAATACATAATCATATATGGAATGAACAATGTGCTAAGGCTCTATCTTCATTGTTGTGTTGAGTTGAGTATTTTCAGAGGTTATCCGACATCATAGTTTGTAGATCGGCTCCCATGGTATCTCATTAATTATTTGCTAATGACAATCTTATTTTGTCATGAGCCTCCATGGAAGATGATTCAGTCATTCTTAATATCTTGTATCTTTATGGCCTTGCTTCGAGGCAACAAATTAATTTTATAAAATTAGCAATTTTCTTTAACCCCAATGTTGCCTCCAATTACAAAAACCAAATCAAGGAAGCTTGCAATATTCAAATGGTAGCTTTCCATGAAAAATACTTGGGGCTACCAACTATGGCACGGCATTCAAAGTATCATGTATTGTAATCCATGAAGGATAGGGTGTAGAAAATAATCCAAGGTTGAAAAGAAAAATTGTTGTCCTTTAGGGGAAAAGAAATGCTTATAGAAGTGGTGGCACTAGCCATTTTCACCTACTCAATGAGTTGTTTTAAGATCCTTCTATCATTATGTAAAGAGCTCAAAAATATGATGTGTTGATTTTGGTGGGGGTCTCAAACGGATAAGCTTAAAATTCATTGGTTGGGATGTGATAAATTATGTTGTCCAAAAGGTTATGGTGGCATGGGTTTTAAGGACCTTCATACTTTTAACCTTACAATGCTTACCAAGCAAGGTTGGAGAATTCTCTGCAACCCAGATTCACTAGTGGCTCAGATTTTGAAGATGAAATATTTTCCTTCTACCTCCTTTGTCGAAGCCCATCTTGGTACTAACCCATCTTTCACTTGGAGAAGTATATTGGAGGGTAGTAAAGTGTTGGACATAGGAGTATTGTAAAGAATTGGAGATGGCTCAGAGGTGAAGATTTGGGAGGATCCTGAGGTCCCCACGGCTTATAACTATAAAATTAATAACCTCATTATTTTGGACACCACCCTGGTTTATGTTCACCAATTGTGGAAAAATAATGGAACTCATTGGAATGCCCAGGTAGTGCATGAGCTTTTCCCCAATGATGTTGCAAGTTGCATTTGCAATATTCCACTTTGCAATTCAACCTCACATGCTATCCCATACTGGTTTTTTTATGCTAAAGGTCATTTCTCTACCAAGAATGCATACAAGATAGTGTGGACTCATACTTTAGAAGATAGATATCAGAAGGGTGTACCTAAATACCATGTCTTAGATGAATTAAAAGAATATTTTGGTTTGTGGAAAACCATTTGAAGATTAAAGGTGCCCCCAAAGATGAGAAATTTTGTATGGTACTTGTTTAGAAATGTTTTAGCAACTAAAACTCGCCTAGCTCAAAAGGGAGTTGAAGTTGGACCCAATTGCTACCTACATGGACAGGGGATTGAAACCGCTTAACATGTCTTTTTGGAGTGTCTACTTTGCTAGTCTTCTCTTGCCTACTTCGCTAGGCTTGTTCCTGCCTACTTCGCTAGGTTCGTCTATTCTGTTCAAACATCTGTGGAAGGATGTGTTAAGAGTCTCACATAGTCTGCCTCAATTTTTCAGGTGTGTTTTATATATCTGTTAGGTTACTCCACTTATTGTCAATTGGTTTTAAGTTAGAATTTCACATGGTATCAAAGTCAAGATCCTATCTCCATCACCTTATTACTAATTGATTTTAAGTTGGAATCTCACAACTTCCATAGGGCTGGATCTAGAAATTGCAGGTGGTAAGGAATGGCTTACTCCCCAAATGCAGATCACTATCAAAACAACTTGGAGTCTGTGGTCCATCTTTGGTTTAGAATTTGGTGGGAAAGAAACAAATTTAGCAGGGAGAATCATTATCTCCTCTTGCTCAGATTGCTCAACATGCAGAGTCAAATAAACTTGCTTTTGTCAATGCCCAAGTACCAACAGCCAATTCTTTCTATGCAACAAATGCTACCAGCAAATGCAAGCCTCCTCTGCAGTGCATGAAAATAAATGTAGATGTTGCCATCTTTGAAGACTTGCAAGCTTTTGGATTTGTGTAATTATTCGGGATGAGAAGGGAGAGTTTGTAATGGCCAAGACTTGCAGGAGACCAGGCTCGATCACGACTCATATAGAAGAGTTATGGGCAGCTAGAGAAGGGTTGTTGCTTGCTTAGGAGATGGGGTGCAAGAGGGTTATTCTTGAAGGTGATGCCTAATTATACCAAAGCATTAACAAATCTCACCAAGACTTATCATATAATGGTACAATTCTTTGGATATTCTCTGTTTTTCATCTTGGTTTTTCAATTTTTATTGTAATTTTGTCCCACGACAATGTAACCAGGTGGCTGATCTTTCAATTATTTTCATACTTTAAATGCCTTATGATTGATTTA
This sequence comes from Ormosia semicastrata, assembly GCA_029884595.1. Lineage (NCBI taxonomy): Eukaryota > Viridiplantae > Streptophyta > Magnoliopsida > Fabales > Fabaceae > Ormosia > Ormosia semicastrata. Next base: position 14,080,746 of record JAQQTO010000030.1, read on the forward strand.
ATTGGACTCCATATGTGCTCAATTATTGACATTTAGCTAAGTTTCTAATTTAGAGTTGTCTTTGGATGTTTATTGTGAAACTATGCTAAATGTGGTTATAAACACTCATAAATGAATTATGCTTTTCAGGATATCTTTGAGTGTTTGAGTCCATTAGCATCAAACCAAGCTTGATGGCCATTTGAGGAGAGAAATGAATACTTAAGAAGATCAGTTTTACCCTCAGAAGCAAAGGAAGAAGGGCATTTATGAAGAATCAAGGTCACATTTGAAGAAAGTGAGTGACACGGCCAGTGTGATATGACACGGGGTGGGCCGTGTACTCCTCTGACTATTTCAAGACGGGTCAAATCCTATTTTTCATATAACACGGGACGTGTCAAATGACACGGGTTGGGCCGTGTTCTTCTCTGACTTTGAGTTTAGTTAGAATTTTGTCACTAGATTCAGACACGGGTTAGGCCGTGTCATTTGACACGGCCCGTGTTGTCGCACCAGAAAGTTAAATTCGAATTCTATTGAGAAATTAGGTATCTAAAACTATAAATAGAGATACCTAGAGCCCCAAAAAGGAGGCTCGAAATTTGGGAGCGACCAAGGGTCAAGAGGATTCAAAGAACAAGAGAGAAGAAGATTGGATCGAAGATTGGAGTCTCGGGTTCGAGCAATCGGAGATCGATTATCCCCAACCTTTGGAAACTAGTTTGATCTTTAGTTTTTCTTTTGCACTTTCATTCTGAACTATGTTTTTCTTCTATTTTTCTTCTGTTTTTGAATTTGCCATGTGTGGCTAGTTTTCTTATTTGGTTAAGGGAAGATGAAACCCTAGTTTTGATTATGTGAATCTTGCATATTTCTTTATATCAATATAGTTATGTTTTTATTCATATATTTCTGAATCTATTGTTGGTATGAAGGTTGTTATACTTGTTCCCGCTTTCAAAGTGGTAGATCTGGGTTTATTATGCGCGGTTGCGGTAGTAAATCTAGCAGAATGTATGATGTTCATGTAGGTATAATTATTTTTATGCTATTTACCAATTATAAAAGTAGTAGATCTGGATATATTATGCGCGGTTGCGGTAATAGATCTAGTGAAATATATGTTCTAAGTAATTTAATCCCGGTGTGTGATTAGATCTTAGTGTGATTGGTTTTCTAATTCTTAATGCAATCATTAGGTAGGTGTAAGAGCGATTGCTTTACAAATAACTAATGGTTAGGGTTTGATTTGAGCGGTTGCTGAATTAAGTGAAACTTAAGGAAAACAAGGGATTTATCTCACAATTACACAAGAACATAATTGATCATGTTAGTATAAAGAGTATGTAAGTTAGCATAATCATATAAATCTAGTGGTGGATTCCATCTCTTAACTAATGTCTTTAACTTGGTAATTCAATTTGTGTTTACTATTTTGGTTTAAGTTTAATTTCTCTTTTTAGTTTTAATCAACAAAACCCCCCTTTTACTTTTACTGTTTATTTTTCATCAAAGTTTAATTTAGGAATTGAATTGATAGTGTTAATTGAATTGGTTCTCTGTGGATCGACCCTTACTTACTACAATTGGTTGCAAGGTTTTTATATTTTTGGTGGAACTTGGCAACTATTTTTAATATTAATTTTTAATCGTATTCCACACCACACCAAATTTTGGTGCCGTTGCCGGGGAACCAATATTCCAATTGCGCTATTATTCCTATTTTTACTCTGTTTTTGTTTTTTTTATTTTAATTTTTTATTCTTTCTTTCTGAGTGTTTGTAGGTGTTGATGTCCATTGATCATGGAAGCTTGTGAAATTTGCTTATCATCTGGACATCCCACTGATTTGTGTCCCACTTTCCTAGTAGACATAAATGAGGAGGTAGAGGCAGTATGGGGATATTCTAAACCGTTTGACAACTACAACCCCTACTCCAATACATATTATCCAAGGTGGTGGGATCCTCCTAACTTGAGTCATGGGCAGCAACAAGTTCAACCTCCTAGGCAACCTGAACCTTTACTGGAGGAGCTAATAAGACAAATGGCCACTAATAACATTCAGTTTCAATAAGAAACACAGGCCATGTGTAATGACCTGCAAAACTCTTTGGATCAGTTAGCCACAGATCTCAGCAAGTTCCAGAGCCAAATTTCTGAAGGACTTCCCTCACAATTAGAAGAAAGTGTGAAGGAAGATGCTAGTGTTGTCACACTACAAAGTGGGAAGACGCTAGATGAACTCACCTCTCCTTCACAAACCATTGAAAAGAAAGAAACAGAGCCTGAAGAGGTAAGTGAGGAGGGGAAAAACTCTAAGGCCCCTAAGGTAAGTATTCTTGAACCCCTTCCTAAGCTAGTGGAGAGACAGTATGATGAGTTATGTGATGAATTTCCTGATTTTATTAGTTTCAATAATTATACTCATTGCAACTCATGTACTGATTGTGATAGTGACATGATATGTGTTGTTTGTGCTGAAATTTTTGCATTCTTGAGAGTTGATGATTCTATTTGTGCAGAAGCTAATGTTGTTGAAGGATCTATCAACAATGCTTTTGATGCAGTTGCAGGATCTAAGATACAAGGAAAGATAGAATTGTAGGCTACTGAAGAGTTTTCAGTGAAGGGAGAAGAGCACCAGATGACAGACACTACTGAAGTGGATTTTGTTTTTGGGCCATGGTCCAATAGAAACAATGCATATGAAGTTGATGAAGTGCACATATTACTTTTCAGTGGTGAAGCCAAGGAAAATAAGGAAGGCCAATGGGATCCCGGTGGAAACCCTCATGCCTCAAGCTTAACTTGGTCATTACACTTCAGCCAATGGGACCCTGGTGGAAGCTCTCATGTTATTTCAAGCATAAATTGGTTATTATGCTTTCGCCAATGGGATCCTGGTGGAAATTTCTTCATCTACCTCTGTTACTTCAACTAATAAGGATGTTTCTTTCCTCTCTTTTATTTTACTTGTCCTAGATTTATTAATGATTGTTTATTGTTGAGGTTTACATTTAGGACAATGTAGAATTTAAGTGTGGGGGAGGAATTGACATTTTGTTTTCTGTTTTATTTTTATTTTTATTTTTATTTCTATTTTCTGTTTTTGAAAAAAAAAATTATATTTTTATTTGATTTTCAATGATGTTTTGAGATTTGTGAAGTCTATGAGTTTGAAGCAATTGAAATTCAAGGTTATGATTTATAAATTTCTTCTGTCATCTTGAATTTGGCATGCTTGGTTTTGGATGTTTGATTGATGAATTGAGTTTGATAGATGCATACTTGGTGAGATTTGAGCCTTTTGATGGATGGATTTAGCATTTATGTCATTCTCTTCTTTCTTGTGTGATTTTCACTCATGTCATATTGATCACTCTAGAACTTGTTTTGATTCTTTTTGAAGTTACATTTTCACTTGCATACATGAACATGATTGAGGCTTTCTTTTGTGATTACCTATTTTGGCCAAATAGCCAACCTTGCATTATTTCCCTTTGATTAACCCCTTGAGCCTATTTGCCTATTCTTTGTCTTACCTCATTATATGCTTTATGTGAAAAACCATGATTTTACCTTACCTTAGGGAATGAGAAAGCATTGGTTCATTTTCATTGAGGGAGCTCTTTTGCTTGCAAGTATTTAATAGGACAAGTGTGGGGGTTGTGCAAGTTGATGTGTAATATGCAATGTGTGGGTGAAAAGAAAAAAAATTGCAAAGAAAGAGAAAAAAAATTTCAAGAAAGGTTGTAAGAAAAAAAAAAGACAAAGGAAATGAATTTGTAAAGAGAATGTGCATTATATAGATTTGAGGGGATAAAAATTTCATGTTTGTCAATTGAGTTCCTCCCCAATGTTCTTTTATTCTCTTGGGTGCTCATCTTACCATACTCATATTATTTCTTTCCTTTACCTTGGCCCCATTACAATCTTAAATAAAGTCCTCTTGATTTGTGTGTGCATGTGTTTGAGTAGTGGAGAAGTAGAAGATAAGCAAGCTTATGGTAGTGCATTTTTCATGGGCTGAATTGAGTGAAATACTTACCTTGTAAACACTTGAGAGATTGAGAGTGTATCATGTGAGGATCTATCATTCTTAATTTATGTTTTTCAAATTGAATATACTTTGCATGCTAGTTTGAGATGTGAAGAATTGTTATCTCTTGAATGTTATGATCCCTTGAATCTTTTCTTGCTCTTCTTGCTTACAATCTTTTGCCTCTCTTGAATATCATTAGAAATTGAGTTCTTTAAATTTTTAGGTTTTGAATTTGTTTTGTTTTCCCTGTTCTTTGGTTTGGTGTTATGTTTTGCCCAGGAGTACAAAAGGCTAAGTGTGGGGGTATTTGATCGTCAATTATTTTCATACTTTAAATGCCTTATGATTGATTTAATTGGACTCCATATGTGCTCAATTGTTGACATTTAGCTAAGTTTCTGATTTAAAGTTAGTTGTCTTTGGATGTTTATTGTGAAACTATGCTAAATGTGGTTATAAACACTAATAAATGAATTATGCTTTTCAGGATATCTTTGAGTGTTTGAGTCCATTAGCATCAAACCAAGCTTGATGGCCATTTGAGGAAAGAGATGAATACTTAAGAAGATCAGGTTTACCCTCAGAAGCAAAGGAAGAAGGGCATTTATGAAGAATCAAGGTCACATTTGAAGAAAGTGAGTGACACGGCCCATGTGATATGACACGGGGTAGGTCGTGTACTCCTCTGACTATTTCAAGACGGGTTAAATCTTATTTTTCATATAACACGGGACGTGTCAAATGACACGGGTTGGGCCGTGTTCTTCTCTGACTTTGAGTTTAGTTAGAATTTTGTCACCAGATTCAGACACGGGTTAGGCCGTGTCAAATGACACGGCCCGTGTCGTCGCACCAGAAAGTTAAATTCGAATTCTATTGAGAAATTAGGTATCTAAAGCTATAAATAGAGATACCTAGAGCCCCAAAAAGGAGGCCTGGGCTGGGAGCAGCCAAGGGGCTGAAGAGGATTCAAAGAACAAGAGAGAGGAAGATTGGATCGAAGATTGGAGTCTCGGGTTCGAGCAATCGGAGATCGATCATCCCCAACCTTTGGAAACTAGTTTGATCTTCAGTTTTCTTTTGCACTTTCATTCTGAACTATGTTTTTCATCTATTTTTGAATTTGCCATGTGTGGCTAGTTTTCTTATTTGGTTAAGGGAAGATGAAACCCTAGTTTTGATTATGTGAATCTTGCATATTTCTTTATATCAATACAGTTATGTTTTTATTCATATATTTCTGAATCTATTGTTGGTATGAAGGTCGTTATACTTGTTCCCGCTTTCAAAGTGGTAGATCTGGGTTTATTATACGTGGTTGCGGTAGTAAATCTAGCAGAATGTATGATGTTCATGTGGGTATAATTATCTTTATGCTATTTACCAATTATAAAAGTGGTAGATGTGGATATATTATGCGCGGTTGCGGTAATAGATCTAGTGAAATATATGTTCTAAGTAATTTAATCCTGGTGTGTGATTAGATCTTAGTGTGATTGGTGTTCTAATTCTTAATGCAATCATTAGGTAGGTGTAAGAGCGGTTGCTTTACAAATAACTAATGGTTAGGGTTTGATTTGAGCAATTGCTGAATTAAGTGAAACTTAAGGAAAACAAGAGATTTATCTCACAATTACATAAGAACATAATTGATCATGTTGGTATAAAGAGTATGTAAGTTAGCATAATCATATAAATCTAGTGGTAGATTCCATCTCTTAACCAATGTCTTTAACTTAGTAATTCAATTTGTGTTTACTGTTTTGGTTTAAGTTTAATTTTTCTTTTTAGTTTTAATCAACAAAATCCCCCCTTTTACTTTTACTGTTTATTTTTCATCAGAGTTTAATTTAGGAATTGGATTGATAGTGTTAATTAAATTGGTTCTCTGTGGATCGACATTTGCTTACTACAATTGGTTGCAAGGTTTTTATATTTTTGGTGGAATTTAGCAACTATTTTTAATATTAATTTTTAATCGTATTCCACACCACACCAGTGGCTGATGTTGTGGCTCTAACTATGCTAGGCACACTGACTCACGTACATGGCTAGAGCATGCTCCTGAGTTTATTTGTTCCAGCCTATTGGTAGATCTTTATGTGGAATAAATTAGTATTTCAAATAAAATAATAATAATAATAACAATGATGATGATATTTAAATTTGTTTTTAGTCCCTCTAAATATATTAGTTTTTATTTTTTATCCCTCTAAGATTTTTGTTACAATTTGTGTTTTCATAATTTCAAAAGTTAATGATATTGGTATCTGCTCTCATTTCAAAAATGAGTGAAATTACAAATTCAAGTTAGAGCATATTAGGTATGGTTTTTTTATGCCATCCAACAATTTTTTTTTCACATAAAAGCTATTGTAGCCATTTTGCAACATGTTTGGGTAAATACTATAAAAGTTGTTGATGTAAGTTTTTGTATGGATAACAATTTTTTTTTCAAAAGCTATCATTTGAGCATTATTTATAAAAGTTGTTGAGATTATTCTACACTTTGATATGTAAATATTATTTTGTCATCTATTAAATATATTTTTAATTATTTTATACATATTTTGATAATTTAATGCATGAAAGTAATTTGTTTATATAATCCAAACGAAATATATTAACTTAAAGTCATTTTTCAACTAATATAATCAAACATAAAATTGATTCTATTATAATTGATTATAACAAAAAGTTTTTATATAATAATCGATTATTAAAATAATCAATTTTTACAGATTATTCACATTTAGTATTTCAAATGAATAATAATAATAATAATAATAATAATAATAATAATAATAATAATAATACTTAAATATGTTTTTGGTCTTTCTAAATATATCAATTTTTTATTTTGATCCCTCATATTTTTGTTAGAGTTTGTGTCATGTAATTTAAAAAATAAGTGAAATTGTAATTTCTAATTAGTATTTCAAATAATAATAATAATAATAATAATAATAATAATAATAAGTTTTAAATATGTCTTTGGTCCTTCTAAATATATCAATTTTTTATCTAATCCCTCAAAAAAAATTTGTTACGATTTGTGTCCCTATAATTTTTAAATTGAGTGAAAATGGTTCATACTTTTATTTCAAAAGTAACTAAAATTGACTCAATTTAACTCTCCTCATATCAAATCTTTTCTCATTTCAAGGACAAAGAGAAATTTAATATGAAGGAGTTGAATTAAGTCAATTTTACTCACTTTTAAAATGAAGACAATGACTAATTTCATTCACTTTTAAAATTACGAAATACACACCATTTCAACAAATTTTAAAGGATTAAAACTAAAATTAATATATTTAGAAGGATCAAAAATATATTTAAGCCTAATAATAATAATAATATAATATATATTGTAAAGTTAAATAAATTGACTTATTAAACTTAAAAAACTTTTTAAAGACCTAAAATCTAATTTTTTAATCAAATAGACTTTTTTTAAAAAAATTAGATCTAACTTATTTTCTAAACGGAATAGGTCAAGCTACGCCATAAACCACTCTTGCACCATGTGACCATTGTGAATGGCGAAGAATAGATGTGAGAAACTAATCCTAAATATTAACACTTGGTAAACAAGTTTGGTTATTATGAATAGCAAGTAATGTAACCCACGCTCAACACTAGGGGAACATTACCCCTTAACCTATGTTTGGATATTTTTTCATTAATGAAACAGAATGAAATAGGTAGAGATGAAGCGGAAAGGAAATGAATGGAATGGAACGTAGTTTTCATTCTCTTTGTTTGGAAGTTTCATTAATAGGACGGAACAGAATTTCATTACTCATGTGTTCCTTCCATTCCACCTCAATTTTGGAGGAAACAAAAATTGAGCATTTGAGAGGAAGAGGGGGGAAATGATTCCCCATATGTTCCGTTTCCTTTCCATGCATTTTAAAACTCTCAAACAATGGAAGTTATTTCTGTTCCCCTCATTCTCTTTCTGTTCCTCTTATTACCTATAATTCAAACATAGTGTTAAGCTAAGTTGTGGTTGGTGATAAACCCAAGGAATCGCAGAGAATTCACTCCTCGATAAATCTGCAGTCATTTTTTTTATACGTGTTTATACTCACATTTCCACACAAAAACAATGTCTTTCTTATAAAAATTTTATGGGTTAAGATAAATTATATTATAATTTTATAAATTTTAAATTAATTGAATATTAAAATTATTAAAATATTTTATTTAACTTAAATTATGATTAGTATTGTTAATGATTTTATTGTTATTAAAATATCGCTCATATATGAGTTTTGGTTTATAGATCTTGTATATAGATTTGTCATAGTGAATAAGTTTAACTCATTTTAATTTTTTTATATATATAGAAAGAGACTCTTATTTTTAGTTATTCTAGTACATATAGTTATCTCTTTAATACTAATGCACGGCGATTATTTTGAAATAAGAATAATATTTCTCTCTTATTGAGATTATTTTTAAGAATTTCAACAATAATTTTTTTGTTAATATCTTTTTAAAATTATTCTAAAACTTTTTATATATATTGATATATCATAAATATATATATGAAAAGATCTGATAAATTTCTATAAGTTTTAAAGGTGAAAATTTTGTTGAAGACATGAGGTTACATTCAACATTTCAAAGAGAAGAAACAATAAATAGTGGAAACTTTTGTTGTCATTGAGATAAGTAATAACAAAGATCCGTTTTCAATTCAGAGAGTACAAAGATAATCAAACCACATCACAAGTTTCCAAGAGCTTTCTAAGTGCTTCGGCAAAACTCCCACAAAATTCCATGAATTCACTTATCTTAGTAGGTACATGAAGACTAGAATCAGCACGGACCACCGCATCTTCCTTTTCAAAGTGGCAAACAAATTCACGAGCAAATTCTATCATATCTGTATATTTCTTCTTCCAATCTTCTTTCTCTGCTTCTTACTCTTCAGCTTGCAACCTCACCACCCTCCTACAGCTTGTAAAACTTCAAACTTCTCTTCTAGCTCTTATCTCGCTTGCCTTTATCTAAGCTTCATTTCCAGCTCCTCTTTCTCCTTTAAAATATTTGTTAACAATTTTTTCAGGCCTTGCAAATGCACTTTTAACTTGCGGATATCTACTATCTTTTTTAGGTACTCAAATTTTTTGCTCAACTTCTGACACTTTCTGTGTAAAATGACAAGTTCACATTCAGTGTCTTACATTTGTTCTTTCAAGATCTCTATATGGGCGAGCATTTGTGATTCTGATTGGGACCACCGCTGCTCCTTGGTACTAATTTAAGGATGATGTGATACGTTGGGAATATATTTTTTATTATATTTTTTAATATATTTTTTATTAAATCAAATCACATATTAAAATATATATTTAATTTTAATTAATATATAATCAACTTAATTAATATATAATTAATTTAATTAACATATAATTAAATTTAAATATATACTTTAATATGTGTTATAATTTAATAAAAAAAAATATTAAAAAATGTAAAAAAAAATATGTTTCTAACACTATTTTTACTTTCCTCTATGCTTAATATTTAATATGTACGAAATAGTAAGACTACGTTGACATTAAAAGCAAGCCAACTGTGTCCATGTATAAAATCTCTATATGCTTTCAAGAGAAATGTCTAGCGACAAAAATAGACATAAGTCTGGACTTAAAAAACATGGCAACAAATAGGGATGATATTTTCTTTTGGTACATAACAGGGATGATGATATTTTAATAAGGGTGACGTGCACAACAGGACAAAATAAATTTCTAATTAAGAGTATTGATCTGCAATCTCAGCCAAAAAAGAGAGTGATTTTGGTGTAATAATCACAAATTAATGAGAATATTAAAGAAAATTCATCACAGAATGCATAACAGTATTAGGCTCTAATGTAAATTCCACAAACAGACATTTAGGGAGAAAAAAAATGAAGTAATACAAATTATGTAATTGTCACCTTAAAAAACATTATAAAAGCAGAATTGATGGATAAACATCATCATATCTCATTGCACGTCATGATATAAAAAATTTTACATTTTGCGAAAAATAAAAAACACAAGCATGATGGTTTAGATATAAACATAAAACCATTAACACTTTATCTATAGACACAAGATTGGGCGCCAAATAACGTTGTTCCCAATAACATGGACCTATTTGTGCATATTCATGAAAGAATCATATGGTTAATTTTTAAGACGGGGTGTTACATACATATATTTAAAAAAAAATACACATATTTCTTAAAAAACACATAAATAATACACATTTTAAAAATGAAAAATACATATATTTTTAAAAATAAATATATTTCTAAAAAAACAGAGGAAGAAATCCAAATAATAAAGGAACATGAGCTACTCAACTCGATACAGCACAAATTACGGTTTTACAATTAGCATGTACGGAATAAGATAGTCGATCTTTCACCATGAATGATAGTAATATATGAAGCGTACGAACGAGACGGTATACTTATGGATATAGAGATATATTAAATTTAAAAAATTATAAGACACGAATACGATATATATATATATATATATATATAAACTAATATTAAAGTAAATTAAAGAACTTAATTTATGTATATATATAATTGTAAAATCTAAGAAAAAAGATTCATAATTTATTAATATTATTTTTATAAACTTGAAGATTTATAATATCTTAATATATGTCTATATGTGTCAATATTTGCCCAATAAACCTCTCCCAAAAAATATAGAACATAATTTCTATTGACATTTTCTAAAAAATGTCATAGACCAACTTATACTAATAGAACTAACTATGTACAAGTGCATATGCATCCAAAAAAAAATTAGAGGGAATCGTGGTGTGAGATAAGTTTCGGTGATGACGAAGTGGAAGACTTGATGCGAGCAGAGAGGTAGAAAGAGCAAATGAACATAATGGTGTGTGAAAAGATAAAACTTAAAAACTTAATAGTGACATGTGAAAAGATAAAACTTAAAATACTTGTATGAAAAAATAGTGACTTAGGACGTTAGTCATGTGATTGAACTTGAGTGGGCTACGAGCTTACTAATTGAATGTTAGTCATGAAAACTAATTTAAAAAAAAAATTGATAGATTCCAACCTAAAACCAATTGGCATCAAATGGAGTAACCCAACAGATATATAAATCGCACCCAGAAGATTGAGGCAGGCGATATAGGACTCTTAACACCGCCCTCCACAGATGCCTAGACGGAACAGGCGAGCCTAGCGGAATAGGGGACGACGAAGATGAGATATTGGCTCTGATATCATAGTAGATTTTAACCTAAAACCAATTGGCATCAAGTGGAGTGGTCCAACAAATATATAAACAGTAGAAACACAAGAAAATGAGAAAATATTTTGTATATTTTCTAAGTATCAATGTACAATGAGGTGCTCCTATTTATTGGGTAGGAGAGAATAAAATAAAATCAGAATCAATCCTATACATAAAGTTTAATTAATCTTAATCTGATTACAAGATAATAACAAATAAATCCTAATCTGATTACAAGATAATAATAAATAAATAACAAATCATTTATAATCATAACAAATCAATAACAAATTAATCGCTATCGTAACATCCCCCCTTAAACTCAAGTAGGTACAATAGTAACCAACTTAAGTTTGGACAGTAAAGTACGGAAGCGAGTAGGAGAATGATGTTTGGTGAACAAATCAGTTGGCTAATCAAGAGTGTCAATCGAGACAAGATGAAGATCACCACGTAGAAGATGTTGACGAATGAAGTGACAATCAATCTCAATATGTTTGGTGCGCTCGTGGAAAACATCGTTGTGTGTAATTTGGATGGCACTACTGTTGTCACAATGAAGATCAATGGAGGAAGACTGAGGTATCTATAAATTAGCAAGAAGCCAACAGATCCACAATATTTCAAAAGTAGTATCAGCAAGGGCACAATATTCTACTTCAGTGTTGGAACGAGCTATTAGAGTTTGTTTCTTACTCCCCTAAGAAATAAGATAATCTCCAAGAAAAATGCAAAATTCAGTGGTGGAGCGACGGTCATTGGGATTACCGGCTTACCGGCCCAATCGGCATCAGAGTAGGCTCGAAAAGTCAAAGGGGATGTAATGGAATAATGAAGACCATAAAATAAGGTACATTTGATATACTGAATAATATGGAGGACAGCAGCATAATGGGTGGTACGAGGGGCAGCCATGAACTAACTAACCAGATGAATAGCATAGGAGATATCCGGTCGAGTAACTACAAGATAGATCAGGCTACCTACTAACTGACGATAGAGAGTGACATCAGCCAGCAAAGTATCATCCTAAAGAGTAAATCGAACGTTGGGTTCAAGGGGAGTGTGTTCGATTTTACAATCAGTAAGGCCTGCTCGAGAGACAAGATCAGAAGCATACTTAGCCTGTGAGAGAAATAAGCCATCGCTGGAAGATAGAACTTCAAGCCCCAGAAAGTAACTTAAAGGTCCAAGATCTTTCATCTCAAAATGTTGACATAAGAACTGTTTGAGCTCAGTAATGCCAGTAGAATCATTTCCAGTAATAATCATATCATCGACATAAAGAAGCAAGACAACAGTACCATTTTTTTATTTTTCGAGTAAAAATAGCATAATCATGAGCACTGGAAGAGAACCCCAACTGACTGATAGTGCTGTGAAATTTAGCAAACCAGGCCCGAGATACTTATTTGAGACCATAAAGAGCCTTACGAAGACGACAAACCTTGTTGGTCGGACAAGTGTATCCCGGAGGAAGACGCATATAAACCTCTTCTTCTAACTCACCATTAAGGAAGACATTTTTAACATTCATTCGTGTAAGTGGTCATTGTCGAGTGGCCGCAATGGCAAGAAGAGTTCGAACAGAGGTGATGCGTGTAATAGGGGCAAAAGTTTCTTCATAATCAATATCATACTCCTGAGTGGACCTTTTTGCCACTAGACGAGCTTTGTACCGCTCAATAGAACCATCAGAAAGAGTCTTGATTTTATAAACCCACTTGCATCCTACAAGAGGCTTACCAAAAGGAGGATCAACAATGTCCCAAGTGTGAGTATTCTCCAATGCCTATATTTCCTCCTGCATAGCTTGCTTCCAATGAGGATCGATAAAGGCTTCCTTATAGGACTGTGGTTCATGAAGGTGAAGCATAGTAGAAAAATAATGGTAATTACGAAGATAGGTAAGTGGAGTTCTTACCCTATAAGGACGCTCAATGGTAGGAGGTATAGGATCAACGGTCGGAACAACATCATCGAAAATAGAGGGAACATCAGAAGAGGCTGGGAGCTCACTGGAGGTACCTACATTTGTGTCACTAGGGAAGTAATCAACATCAGGGTTAGTAAAAATAGCGTATCAGTGCTTCATAGGTAATAATAGATAATAAGAGCGGTTGTCAAAACTTATCTTTATATCTCATTTGACCACAAACATATTGAAAAGAGACAAAGATAAGAAATTGAATATATAAGTACAATTTAGACAAAATCGAAAATAAAAAATTTAAAACTAGGCAAATTAAATTTATTTGAAGATTGGAGGGCCAAATAAAATTGTCAGTTACCATCTTACACCTTGTGATGCAAATTAAGACCGGTATGATTACCAAATAAAAAATAAAATTGGGATGACAAAAACTATCATCATATCCTTCTTCTTTTAGGACAACTAAGTAATCATCCTCTATGACGATATATGCCTAAATAAACAATAAAAATAAAAAAAAGATTTAATTACTATGATGCGTGAAAGAAAAGGATAATAAACACAAAACAAACCATTGCCCAAATTGTAAGGTTACAAATCACACTCACTTAGAAAAACATCGTTACCCAATGAGCATAAAAAATGAGACATTTGCTAAAAAAAAGGAAAAAGGAAATTAGATACATTGACAGAGAATTTGCCTCTGAGGCATCTTAAGTTTCTTGTCTCAATTCTTAACAATCTTATTGGAAAGCGACAACATTGTCATTTTCACATACTACGAAGTTTGGGTTTCACAGAAGTTCCCTAAGTTGTGGTGGCTGGTGGCACGAAAAAGTTTAGGGTTTATTTTCTGCGACAATGGTGTGTGTATATGGTGGAAATGAGTTAAAATAGATTAGACTTTTTGCCTAAATAAGCCTATTTTGTAAAACATCAACCTAAACTTAGCTTGTTATCTATCATAGCTTGGGTTCGACCTAATCTATTTACAGAAACATAAAAAGCTGATCTAACTTGAAAGTCTATTCAAAAGCTTATTTACATAAATGTCTTCATATAGGTCAAGAAACTTAAACCTATATATTATTCTAATATATAGTTTTTTTTACGAGAAAGAAAAAAAAGATTCATTAAGAATGAGTTTTAACGATACTTAGAAATTAAAAAAGATATATCACATTTAAAGGGAATAACAAACAAATATATCATACAACCTGAACTAACTAGCAATCTTTAGTCTTACTCCTTACTTGAAGACTATCAATGTTTAAGCATATTTCAAATTAGAGACCAACACAGAAAGTGTTATAGCTTAAAGAGTGTATTATATTCCCTCTCAAAGTAGATTTGAAAATCCTCCCCCCCCCACATGCAAGACCATTAAGATAGGACAACGACAAGGGAAAACCAGAACACCTACAAAAGGGACAACATAAACAAAATCAAAATCACAAAATCTGTCATTGAAAAAAGTATATATAAACAATCATGCTCAAGATCTAATATATCTGAGTCACTTATTAAAAAATCACACCAAAACAACAGAAGAGGAGAGGTGGGGCTACCACCAAAGAAAGAGAACAGCATCCCCCCGATCCTTCACTCTCATAAAAGGGAAATGTCATAATAAGAAGATAAGAGAAAAAAGATAGAAAAGGGCTAGGCTCGACTATATATAGTTAATAAATTATTTACATAGTATAAAATTTTAGTTTATATATATATATATATATATCGTATTTAGTGATATAAATGTTTCTTGTAAGATGTGAGAAGTGTGAATCTCGACCATTAAATCTTACATAAATGATTAAAATTATAACATAAATGTATGTGACTTCAAAAAATATTATATAAATATAAATATATAAATAAGCTATATGGACATTTTTAAAAGTTCAAACCTTAATCTACATAGTTAAATATGTTTTTCTAAAAGTCTAAACCTAAATTATTTGCTAAATAAGCTATACCATTCTCAATCAGTCCCTAAACTTTAATTAATAACTTAATAAATCTTTTCTATTTAGGATTTGTTAACTCACTAATGGTGATATCATGTGACAACATCTTATCCATCCATTAATCTATGTTGTTGCTAATTTATTCATTAAATGATATTGGGTTGGTAATGTTTTCTAATTATAATGTATTTTTTGTTTTGTTTTTTTAATTTTGGGTTTTTTTTTCTATTAATTTAATTATTTAAAAATCACTTTTCTAAATTTTATAAATAAAATAATCAAATGTCTAAATTTAATGTAAAATAGGCGGAGGAAATGTTGTTACGTGATATAACCAATAGTTAGTTAATAAATCTTAAATGGAAAGATTTATTGGATTATTAGTTAAAATTTATGGATAAATTGAGAAGATTTTAAAGTTCGTGGTGATATTTTATAAAATGATCAAAGTTCAAAAATTGCATACTTGGACCAATGTGTGTTTAGTTTGAGTGGAAAAGACTGAGTCCCTTAAGTATTTGATTTTGAATTTGATCTTAAGATTCATATATATGAAAATAATATCGTTAAGAAAGGTCATCGCTTAAGGTATATAATTGTATCCTAAGATATTAATTTCTCACTTATATGATAAAAAATACTATGAAAAACCAAAATAAAAAATACAACTGCTATCCTTATTGGAATAACTATTTCAACTATAAATAGACAAAATATTTTTATAATAACGATTAGGCTGAATTTATCCTCATCTCGGTTCTACTTTAGTGTTTTTATACTATTATTTAATTACATTGATATATTATTAAAAAAATTAAATTTTTTAATAATTATTTTAAAAACCACATATATAATATATAATAATATATAATTGATTAATAATATAAACAAATTTATATTAATAGTGTATAAAAATTAAACTCAAAGAAAAACCCCTGACAAAATCTTTAATCTTCACGACGCAATCTAGTAATCTATTGATTGCGTAAGTATAGTTTGTGTGCAGTGTATAGTTATTATTAACATTATTATTATTATTATTATTTTGTTCATAAAATATATATAGAACATTATTGATGATAGCATAATCACATGTAACTCGATGCCAGTTATATACCGTATTAAACACCGTTCTGACGAAAACATCCCTGCTAAAACGCGGATCCTATTCTCCAAAAAATACAAAACATGGGCAGAACCGTAATATCAACTCGGTCCAATTCATTGCCGATCAAAACACCGGGGCTCCTCCTTCCACCATGGCTTTGTACGAACTTCGATTTGGAGCTCCAAACAAAATCATTCGATTCTTCTCTCAATCTCTCAATTCTCTCAGCTAATCCTAAAACCATTAACATTATTGCAAGTTTCCAGGTATAATTAAATGAAATTAATATTTTTTTACTCATTCAATTTTTGAGTTTGCTGTTTTTCCTTCATTTTTTATTCAGCCTCTAGGGTTTTTGATTTTGGAATTCGTAATGCTTTTTCCGCGTTATGAAGATAGTTCGTGATTTCAAATTTTCGTCTTTGTATTGATTCAACCCCTAGGGTTTCTTCATGTTCTTACTTCTCTCTGTCTCTGTGTTTTTTTTTTTTCTATAATTGAACTTTCAAACAAACTGAGATTGAGGCAGTAGAGGAGAAAGGGTATCTATCTGCATGCATGGAGTAGCCAGAACATGTGCAACAGAAGTTACGTCGTTGATAGTTACATATTTCTTT
Source organism: Ormosia semicastrata (assembly GCA_029884595.1). NCBI lineage: Eukaryota > Viridiplantae > Streptophyta > Magnoliopsida > Fabales > Fabaceae > Ormosia > Ormosia semicastrata. Next base: position 14,097,687 of record JAQQTO010000030.1, read on the forward strand.
TTTTTGAAAAAAAATTTGGCTTTTTATCAGAATATTTTATATGCTGAAATTTAAAAATTAAAAAAAACATGCTTGGAGTTCAGCGGGCATAGGATTTTATTGTTATTTTTTTACTGCACGGCCATTTCCAATATAATGTCAGACCATGCATTGAACTGAGGAAGTGAACTTATGAGCAAGAGTAGACCAGTGTGAGTGTAGGAAGGAAAATTTGTAAACAATGGTGTGTATCTGATTTTACTGGTTGACGAATTCTAGGAGTAGGATTCGATTGTTTTGTTGGGGTCACTTTCAATTCAAAGTGACTGTTAGAAATTGTTGATTATTTCTAATTGAAAGAGACAGTAGTTATCTGTAAAGATTGACTATCTGTCTGTCTTAGGAATATGATAATGAAGTCGAGTTAATGGGACCAAGATAGGTGTTTGAAGTCGAGACTGTAAGTTATTGTAGTAATTGGCTTGCATATAGTATGTTGTTGACAAAATCTTCATAGTGTCATAATAATCTGCCATAACATCAAGTTTTCTTTATTCAATAATCTGCCATTTCAAAAGATATCTACATTTATAGCAAGAGGGTGTCTAGTGGTAGATAATTGTCATTAACACTAAAGGTAAATATATTACAAAAAAAGATTTAGGCATTTCTGAAGACTTGGTTTATGATAACTTTAGATTAAAAAAGATTTAGATTTGAATGGCATTTCTGAAGACTTGGCTTATGATAGAGCACAATGACGTCGTTTGATCGATGTAGCCAACCCTACCTAGTGGGAAAAGACTTGGTTGTTGTTGTTGTTGTAAATTTTTGCCTAATAAAAGAAGATTTTAACCTTAATCTTTCTTCATTATAGTGTAAGTGAATAGTTGAAGTTATTTAGAAGAGGGGTTATGTGCCATGAAGTCTTTTTATGGTCAGTCTTAAGGGTATATTTTATTAAAATGATATTTTGTTTTGGGGATTAAGTTTGAAATTGAGGTGGTACACTATACAGAGAGCTCATAGATTAGTGATATAAGAATGATGACGAGATCTTATATAGAGCAGAATGGGGAGATATATATCATGCAATTTTATCCAATATTGTCATGATATTTTTTAAGCAGAATGGTGTTAAGGATATACTTTAATACTTTATAATGAATCTTTTTTCTTTGGAAATTTTTGTGTCTCTATTTTAAGTAGCTTTTTATAAGAATGTTGGTGCTTATAGTTTTATTTATTCCTCTGCATTTAGAGATTTCTGTGCACTTGTTTTCGTAATATATGGAAATAATTAGTATACATGCCAAATATATGCTTTTTTACTTTGGAGTATAGGGCTTGGGACTTGGAGAATGTTATAGAATTGAGTTATTCAGACAACCTCTATATGCTGTGTTACAACTCCATTAGCTTTTGATAAATTTGAAAAACTTGTGTGTTCATGGTTGAATTTGAGGTGCTTTTGAGCATGAGTCCTAATTTGCAATCCCAAGTCATATATTTGGTATGCACATAAATCTCTCTATATTTCAGCCAACAGAGTTTAATTTTTATTTTTGTTATTATTTTGATCCTTTCAGGTGCATTGTCCAATTGTTCCCTTGCAATTTAGATTTGCCCTTTATGTGCTATAGTGCCACATCTTTGTCATGCACCACTCTCTGTTCTGTATTTTTTATTTAAAGGATGTGTGGGAATTAGTGCAATGGCAGCATCTAGTAAGTTTGATCTATCTTCCAGCAGCCCAGATAGACCATTGTACACTGGGCAGCGTGGATCCCACATTGCTGCTTCATTAGATAGATCAGGTAGCTTTCGTGAAAGCATTGAAAATCCAATTCTGTCTTCTCTTCCAAACATGTCAAGAAGCAGTTCTTCAGCGACACAAGGGGATGTGGTGAGCTTCTTCAATTATGTGCTTCCAAAGTTGGTAGCTCCAGAGCATAAGTCTAACTGTCAAACGGATTATAAACGACATATCAGTGCTGCTCTTGGAATTCCTCCTGATGAATCTCCATCTAGTTATGCAAAAAGCAAGCAATTGCCATCCCCAGTACCAGAAGATATCAAACGACTCAGGGATGATTTACACGCAAACTTTAGGAGGGCAAGGTAGTTCTTTGTATGTTTTCCTACTTGCATTGAAGTTAGAGCTGTTTAATAACAATGCATAATTCAACAGGGAACGTGCTAAAAGGTTCAATGAAGCCTTATTTGGATTCAACAAAGTTTTCCCAAGTATAACTTCAAAGAAGAGATCTCGAGCTGAAGGCTTTTCTAATGTCCGTTCTAGTTTCACGTTAAGTGATCAGTCAGTCTTGGGGCCAAGCATAGGTAAGGTTGGAGTTCAAGGTCATGCTGTCACAGGTGGTTTTGAACATGAGCAGCAAAAGTCGGAAGAAAGAATCAAAAATGTTGTTCCAAACAAGCGCACTAGAACTTCTTTGGTTGATGTAAAGGTATGTGTCTTTGAATACATATTATATAAATTGTGTTCCACCCTTAAGCTTGTATGTATGTCTTTCATGAACTCTAGGTTCTTTTATGCCTGTCTGATTGCTTCTATGAAATTGCCAAAATACAGAATATTCTGTTTTTTACCGTTTTTCTGGCCTGATAAGGTATATGAGTATATCTTCTGGCTTTTCAAATTTGTTTGTACTTTTCTTTATATGGAGAGTCAGCTTTCAAACTAACTTGGTATGCTTTAAAACCTGTTAAACAAAACTGACTTGGGTTTTGATAAATTCTAGATGGATGTGCGATCTAATTCTCTTGTCAGGCTATCTGGGACTGTAGATAGAGATAAGGAAATGCTACGGATTGCCAATAGTGGTGCAGTTCAGGGTGAGGAACGAACTTTACCTATTGGAGGTGATGGTTGGGAAAAGTCAAAAATGAAGAAGAAGCGGTCTGGCATCAAACCAGATGGGTCTCCAAGTACAGCATTGACGAAACCTGTTAACACTTTCCATGAAACTAAACAGGGAATGCAACAAAGACTTGCTACTGATGCTCGGTCAAAATTGAGTAATGATTCTCATTCTTTCAGGTATGAATGTATTTATATGCTTTTATACTGTTGTGGACATATAACTAGCTTATATCTGCTCCCTTGCTTCCATATTAGTGTGGTTAGCAAATTGATTAATAAATGAATTGGTGGTCTTTATATCTGAAAACAAAAAAGACAGAAGATTTGGAGATTTAGAGAAATAATGAGACACATATATATGGGGAATATCTGCTCTTTCCTTTTTCCATTTTTTTTTTGTAGCAATAAATTTTATGACGCATTGTCACATTATCCTTGTATAGATATTTTTTTACTTTGGAACTCAAGTGTTGATGGGAAAACTTCCATGCAGCTTACGATTGAACTTTGAAATGTTCATGGTTAAATTTCATTGTAAGGCAGGCTCAAGTATTGCGTTATTGTGAATATACTAATCAAATGTAACTACAGATTAAAACTTTACTTCTTATGTCTTATTGATCCAGTGCCTATAGGTAGGTTGAATAACAAAGGCATAATTAGTGAAGCAGTTTACATCAAGGATTTTTGCAAAAAGTTTGTGGTTTAGACTCAATATAACAATGCACAACAATGTCTTTAATGTGAATTTGCATTATATTTTGCAAATGTAAATTTTAAATTACATGTTTCTCCAATATCAGTATTACATATTAGCAATTTATTACTGGTGCTATACTCATCTAATGCCAGATAATAAGATGCCAAATAGCAGAAGTACTTGGCATAATAAGAATCACCTATTATGTGTTAGGATGTGTACAGCCCCCTTGCTCTACCAATGGTAATTTGTTGAATTCTCTGCCCTTTATGGTTATAATCCAATAATGGAAGGATGAAAGAAGATAAACGAGACAGCTGTTGGGGTTTCTCTCCATATATTGTTAATGGTGGCTTCAAATCCACCTGTAGTTGAAGTTAAAAAGAGAATATTGTTGTGAGGGATTTTGCTAAGTTCTCTCCGATTTTAAGGATCGTGGATTTGAACTCTTTGATGGAAGATATCATGTAACAAGATTTTTTATTTTTTATTTTAAATTCCTATTCATTCTCTTCCTACAGTATAGGCTATAAATATAATACTTTCATGTATCTCTGTTTAGGCCAGGGGTTTCTAATGGAACTGTTGGAGTTGGAAAATCAGATGGCATCTCTCAACAAACTGGGTTGGGCATACGTGTCTCTACCCCTAGAAGTGACCTAGAAAATAATTCCGCCACCAATGATAGGCGGGACCGTCCTGTTAATTCGGACAAGGAAAGGGTGAACTTAAGAGCCGTTAACAAGTAAGCAAACTGTGGAGCTTGTTTCTTCTTATTATGATTTAATGATATCGGAAAGAAAAATTTGTTTTATCCTTGGCAACTTTTTTTTCCTTCATGTTCCTTTCTCCTTGTTTTCGTGTTTTGATGGGGTTGTTCATTTGTTCCATTTCCTTGTGTTATGGAGCCTTTGAATTGTGACTAGTGTTCAAAGCTCTCTTCATCTTTGTGTTATGTATTCTATAATCAATTTAGTCTCTACCTTTGTTCCATACTCAGGGCAACTGTTCGTGATGATTTTAATTCAGCTAGCCCTAATTCAAGTGCAAAAATGAATACTTCTATTCGGGCGCCACGATCAGGTTCAGGAGTTGCCCCCAAGTTGTCACCAGTTGTCCATAGAGCAGCTGTTCCTAATGATTGGGAGCTGTCTCATTGTACCACCAAGCCCCCTGCTGGTGTTGGCACTAACAATCGCAAACGTGTGGCGTCGGCACGATCATCTTCCCCACCTGTTGTCCATTGGCAGAGGCCGCAAAAGAGCTCCCGCACTGCCAGAAGAACAAATTTTATACCCATTGTTTCAAGTAATGATGATTCCCCTGCATTGGATTCCGTATCTGATGTGGCTGGTAATGATCTTGGGTTGGGATTTGCCAGACGTATGGCTGGCAGTTCTCCTCAGCAAATTAAATTAAAAGGTGATTCTTTAACTTCAGCTGCCTTATCTGAAAGTGAAGAGTCTGGGGTGGCTGAGATTAAACCCAAAGAGAAGGGCAGGAAACAAGAAGAGATAGATCAGAAAGCTGGACAAAATGTTCAAAAGGTGTCTAACTTGGTCCTTCCAACAAGAAAAAATAAGCTTGTCTCTGGGGAAGAACATGGAGATGGTGTTCGGAGGCAAGGGAGGACTGGACGCAGTTTTCCTGCCACAAGGTCACTGATGCCAATGACATCTGAGAAACTTGGAAACATAGGGACTGCAAAACAACTTAGAAGTTCAAGACTAGGATTTGAGAAGAATGAAAGGTTAAAAGCCTTCTATCTAAATGTATTGTTTAAGTTGTTTGACAATTTGCTTGGGCACTTGGATTAAAATCTTAAGTTTTTATGAAATCCATGCAGCAAGGCAGGTCGTCCACCAACCAGGAAACTTTCTGATCGCAAGGCATATGCACGTCAAAAGCATACAGCTATTAGTGCGGCAGCAGATTTTCTTGGTACTATTTTACGCTTCTAGAAAAGACTCATGAACTCAACTTTTCATATGTAATATGAGTATATCATTATTCACTTTGGTTTCATTGGTTTAGTTGGGTCAGAAGATGGTCATGAAGAGCTATTGGCTGCTGTAAAGGGTGTTATCAACTCTGGTATGAATCTTACTAAATACTGTCTATAAGGGTAGCCTAAATATTTTCGTCTGATGAAGTAGTTTTGAAATTTATTATTACTGCAGCTCATGCCTTTTCCAGCGAATTCTGGAGGCAGATGGAGCCTTTCTTCGGTTTGATAACTGAGGAGGATATTACTTACTGGAAGCAAAAGGTACTGACCTTTACCTTATTAGTGATTAAGAGTGACAATAGTGATTAAGAGTGACAATTGTCATTGCTATTTTTCTTAGAGTTTGTGTTGGATCAGTGGTTAGCATGACTCTTGTCAAACTTATTCGAGTCATGGTACTTTCATATGTAAGAAAAGAGTACAGCTCAACAAGGCTTCAGATTTTTGTGATGGTGTCCATAATATTGCAACTCCGTATAATGTGCCAGTTCTGACTCTCAAGATATATCATGCATAAGTAATTTTTAAAGAGAAAGATAATAACAATATGTTGTTCTTGCTTCTGGTAGGTTTATTCAATCGTAGGATCTTTTCTTAGTTTTATTGGATTCAATGATATGTCTGGTGTGCATCACTACTATTATCGTGAATGGTTGACTGTCAATTAGAAGAAATACTCAATTTTGCCTTTTGGTTTAGACATATATTTGGTGATAGAAATATTATCTAGTAGAAGAAATGTGGCCCAACTCATAATTCTCCTATTCACAATTTTTATATTGTCCAAGATTATGTTTTCTCATGGAATTTCCACATTTTTTGTAATTTAAATGATAGGGAATATTCTGAATTGGGGTCCCTTTTTGGCCTCCTAGACTCTATTCATTTGTCTTCTCACTTGGATAAAAGGATTTGGTCCCTTGATCCTTTGGGGGATTTTTTCTTGTAAATCTTTTTATCAGTTCCTCACTCATTCCTTGAATAGGGATACTTTTCTTCTTTATAAACCCTTGAGGAAATCCAAAGCTCTTGCTAAGGTCAAGTCTTTTATTTGGACAGCAGTACTCAATAGAATTAATACTAATGACATGTTGTAGGTTCGTAGGCCACATAAGGCTCTTTCCCCTAGTATGTGTGTAATGTGTGGTGCTTGCTCAGAATCTGTACCTCGTCTATTCTTACATTGTTTTGCTGCCGGTTCTTTATGACACTCATTATTCGGCATTTTTGGTGAATGTTGGGTCTGTCCTAGGTCCTTGGGACCAATTTTTTATGGTTAGCTTTCATGGTTTTGGTAAAAGTAAGGAGGCTAAATATTTGTGGCAATGAGCAATCTATGCTACAATATGGTGTATTTGGATAGAGAGGAACTCGTATTTTTAAGGAGGTTTATTCGGTACATCGCTTGATTTGGGATAAGATTAGGTGGTTGGCGTCGATTTAGTCCAAAGCTCATGGCATTTTCTATGGGGTTTCTCTAACAGATATGTTGAGGGATTGGGAAGCTTGTTACATTGATTTTCTCTTTGTTCATGTTCGTTTTTGTTTTGTTCTTTTGTTTAGGAGGATTCTTTATCCTCCTTACTCATTGTAATTCTTTCTCTACATCTTAAAAAATTTCTTTTATCGAAAAAAAAGGAAAGAAATGCGGCCCAACCATTGATGGTTGTAGTTGGATATGACATTGACATGAAGGAACAAAGAGATCAGTTCTGTATGCATCCAAGGTCATTTGTTAACTCTAAGGTTGTTCATTATGGGCACAATGCAGTGCTACTTGTTTAGGTATCCTAAGGCAGAATCTGGAGAAGCTTACTGTAATTGAATTTTATCTGGGAAGGTGGTGGTGGTGTTTTAATTTTGCCATTTATAATAGGGATATAGGATAAAAGTTTTTGGCTGTCAGTAATTTGATGCAACAAATTTGCTTAATATTATAGCACTGATGTGACCGTTGGTTGATTATTCCGGAGTTAGAATTTATTGTTTTTTACTACAAGTGTTTCTTATTCTATTATTTGTTATATTGTGTTTATTCTTATATATATACAGGGGCATATCCACTGAGAGAAGTGGTTTAATGTGAGAAGTGAGAGGAGTAAATTTTGGCCAATAAGTTATACATGGATGATCAAAATTAAAACTTATAAGTTATTTAAAGGTCACATGATTACTTAAAAAAGTCACATGACTTTAAGTTTTAATTTTGATCATTCATATAACATCTGATGGTCAAAATTGCTCCTCTCACTCTCACTCCTCTCACTTGATATATTCCCTATATATATATATGGGATTGCTAACCTCCACATTCATGTAGAGTTTAGCAACCTTCACATTTCATTTTGGACAAAATGCCCCATATGTTTGTTTTAAAAACAACTTAAACTTATTGGTATTTTAGTCATTTAAACTTTTACACCAGGATCTGACATTTAATTTTATTTTGATTTAATGGTTCAAATTAGCTCATTCAATAGAGAGAGAATGGTGGAGGCTAACTTTAAGGAAGAAAGAGAAAACTTGAATTCAGTTTTAATGAAGAGAGAGAATATGACTCTGTTATTAACTCTATTAATTAATTTTTAATTTTTAAATTATATATTAAAATGTGTTAAAATATTTAATAATATATGAATTTATAAATTAAATAAAAAATAAAAAGGATAAAAAAGATATAGCATATAAAATAAATAAAAAAAGTTTTAAATGAAAAAAATTGAATACAAGACATACATTGATTTGTATTATATTTATATATTATTTAAATAATTTATAAATTGTTTTTATTTTATAAAATTATCTTATAAATTTATGTACCATAAAAATTATCTTATAAACTTTTTTTGTATACATAATTTAAATTTTTATGAAATAATTAAATTTGTTATTTTTTATCTTTTTCCTTTTTTATTTAATGAGAATAGTCAAATTCTCTCTCATCATTAAAATCTGTGTTAGTATTATTTTTTTTATTAAATTTGATAATCTAAGTTACTAAAATACCCTTAAGACTATAAAGAAAGATTTTGGTCTTTTTTGTCTAAAACAAAATGTGGAGGCTAGCAATCCCGTATTTTATATATATACATATATATAGACACACACAGTGGCCTGGATTTCTTGAGTTTCTTAGACAAACCTGTCATGTGGACAAAATATTCAAACTTCTTTAATAATTCAATTGTCTTTCAGAGAAATCTTGAATCAAGCGGATTAATGTCAAGTCCAGTTCCTTCAAATATAGATGATTGTGAAGCTGTTGTTAATGGGTTTGGGTTGATTGGCTGCGAAAGAGATGTTGGACTTGGTGTTCAAAGGGGTGCAGGAATTGTTACAGAACAGTTACAACTAGCTAAAGGAGATCATAATGTAATTCCCCTCTGTCAAAGGCTGATATCTGCTTTAATTTCAGAGGAGTGTAGCAGTGAAAGTGAAGATCTCAAGTTTGATACATATGATACTGAATTTGAGACAGATGGGGAGTTAGAACTGAGCAGTTTGGATCACCACTCACTTGCTAATTATCAGTTTGCTTGTCATTCTGCTTACAGTGGTTATAGGATAAATGGGAAGCCAGAACATGATGTGACTGAAAGTGATATAGTTGGTATTCCATCAACTGGGTTGAATTCAAGCTTTGGTAGCTCTGTAAACGGTTTACTTCATGACAAAGCATTAATGCCTAGCTTGACCTGTTCAGATTTGCAATATGATGCCTTGGATATGAATGATAAGCTTCTCTTGGAGCTTCAAAGCATTGGAATTGCCCCAGAACCAGTGGTAAGCTTACTTCTCTAAGGACTTCTGTGCTATTTTTCATGTAATCTCATTATTGGGGAACTATGAATCATTATCAAATTCTATTATATTTTATTCAAGTTTGTTCTGTTCTGTCAGTAGTCTACTTATCAATAGACCTAATGAATTTACTTCAAAATTTTTTGTCCTTGTTGTTTAATGTTTATCATGTTTGTTTGATACTGATTGTTTTACTTATGTTTTTCAAGCCTGAAATGTCGCAAGCAGATGATGAAGGAATTTGTGAGGATATCACTAGGTTAGAGGAGCATTACCTAGGACAGGTACTGACTGATGCTGAAGCCAAGTTATACTATGTTAACTGCAAACCATCTAGATCTTTTTTCCAATATTTTTTATTTGTTATTTAATTTTTCAGACAATGGATATTTATATGTTGCTTTCCAAGTTTATGTAAATATATAGATCAGGTTTAGAACCAGATACATTTGTTTTATCAATATCATTCAAAACTTAATGATGTTAATTTTGATTTTCCATATCCCACCTTACGATTTTATTTTCATGTATATCATAGATTTCCAAGAAGAAAGGCTTGCTAGAAGGATTGTTGAAATCTGCCTCAGTGACAAAAGAACTTCAGGAAAAGTAATTGCACTGCCATTTGTGCCCTGATTATTTTCTTAATTTAACCTTTTGTGGGTCATTGTTCTGAATGGAAATATAAAATTTAACAGGGATTTTGAACATCGTGCACTAGACAAACTCGTTGTGATGGCTTATGAGAAATACATGGTAACCTTCTTAACATTCAATGTCACTTTTTATATATAATCTAGTTTACAGTTGTAGAATAAATTTTTGGATGCTAACCTAGTCAACCTCAAGACTAGGAGTTGTATTACAATAGTTATTGAAAAGGCTGGGGATCTTTATATTAGACTAATGGGTAGTATGGATACAGCGCGAGGACATGGTCTATATGATTGTCCAGGTATAAGTACAGGGTGGGAAGTAGAAAAAGAGACACATCAAAGTGTACAGTACTGTGTTGTGTTGTACAGTGTGTAGCCTTAAATGCAGATGCTGGAATGTATCACACACATAAATGTTGGTGATTATAATTAGGGCTGGCAATTTATTTCTTTTCTTATCAAAAAAATAATTAGGGCTGGCAATAAAATCCATTAATTTTTAATCTACCCAATCCATCCATATTAAATTTAGTCCAGTCCATCCAATTAAAATAACGTATTTTATTAGATTGGATCTAATGGATTAAATGTAGTTATGGATAGTTAGTCATCCAACCAAAACATGCACTGGATATCCGATGTATTTTTTTTTTTTTTGAGTTCAAACAACTGAACGTTTTCAAGTTTTATTTTTTAGTTCAACACTTTTCACTTTCAGTAAAGCCCAAAAGCCCATAGCACACAGCGTTGAGTCCCAAAAGTCTAATACCAAAAGTCTAAGCCTTTTACTGTGAAAATTTTGAGAGAGAGAGAGAGAAATTTTTTAGAGAGAGAAACATTTTTTAGAAAGAGAATGAAAATTTAGAGAGAAACATTTTTTAGAGAGAATAAAAATTGAGAGAGAGAGAGAGAGAGATTTTTTAGAGAGAAATGAAAATTTTTAGAAAGAGAAAGAATTTTTAGAGAGAGAAACATTTTTTAGAAAGATAATGAAAATTTTTAGAGATAAATTTTTTTTTTAAATGAGTGGATTGGATATTCATCCATCCAATCCATTAAAATGGATTAATGGATGGATTGAATATTCATCCAATAAATTGGGTCATGAATGGATTAGATAGTATTAAGCATTTTGTAATGGATCTTAAATAGATTAATGGTTTATTTTGGATCCCTCCATTATGATCCAATCCAAAATCAAACTAATTCATCCATTTGTCACCCTTAAATAGCGCCCTTATAAAACTCGTATATAGAGGGTTGAGATTTACAGTATGAAAACCTAGCATTCACAACAGGAAATATTAACTCTCAAGCAAGTCTTACTGTGCTTTTTTAATTCAGACTTATGACATATTTGACCTATTCTTATTTTAGTGTTTTATCAGAGAAAATAAAATACGTGCTCTGCCTTATTATCTTGTTTAAAATAATTTAAATTTGTCTTGGAAGAAGAGTTGAACACTCCATTGCCTAAAAGATGCTATCATATTAGAAAATGCTCTATTTTATAATTAGGCTATATGGCAGTGAATTGACAATAATTGATTAGCAGGCTTGTTGGGGTCCTAGTCCCTCAGGTGGGAAAAATTCAAGCAACAAAATGGCCAAGCAAGCTGCATTGGGATTTGTTAAACGAACATTGGAACGGTGCCATCAATTTAAAGGTACAGGCAAGAGCTGCTTCAACGAACCTTTATTCAAGGATATGTTCCTTGCTGCTTCTTCCCAGCTGAGTATTGTTCGGCAATTAGATGGCATGGAGGCTGAATCTGCAAAACCATATGCTGCTTCATTTTCTCTGGAAGCAAGAACAGGTGTCTTCTTCATTACCTTCTTGAATAAGTGCTTTAATCTATTTTATGTTTCTTCTATCTCAGCTTTGTTTTATATGACCATTTTAGCCAACATTCTCAGATGGCTTTACCTGTATATACCATCTTCTTTGTGGACTCAATTCCTCTGTCCTCTCTCCCTGTCTCCAATCCTGTCTCCCCAATAAAATACTGCAAACTAAGACAAAAACTACTGCAGCACTGCCAGCTAAGAGAGAGGTAACTGTCAACTAAGAGCTGTGTAATTTTGTCTTAGTTGTCAGTATTTTATTGGGGGACAGGGGGAGGGGACAGAAGATTGGATCCCTTCTTTGTCTGATCTGTTAAGTCAAGTCTTCTTGTTTTTCCTTTTGCTCCTTTGAGTACAGACCAGATTTTGATATTTTAATTTGTTTGTTTTTCTTTCTGCAGCTTCCATGGGTTCACAGCAGAGCCCTTCACAATTTAGTCAGAATGTGGATAATCATGATCTCAGTTCATCAGATATTATTCCTTCTATAAACAATTCATCTGAACAAACTAGTGGGAAGGAAGATCTATGGTCAAACAGGGTGAAGAAGAGGGAATTGTCCCTTGATGATGTTGGTGGTACTATTGGCGCTTCAAGTGCCCCATCAGGCATTGGAAGTTCTTTATCAAGCAGTGCAAAAGGAAGGAGGAGTGAGAGGGACAGAGATGGAAAAGGGCAGAGCAGAGAAATGCTATCCAGAAATGGAACTAACAAAATTGGTAGGCCGGCATTATCTAGTGCTAAGGGAGAAAGGAAATCCAAAGCAAAGCCTAAGCAGAAAGCAACTCAGCATTCTGTTTCTGTAAATGGCCTCCTTGGCAAGCTATCAGAGCAACCAAAACCAGTATTACCTTCTGTTTCAGAGTCTAATGAAATGTCTACTAATAGTAATGCCAAGGAAAAGGATGAGTTTGGCTTGGGTGAATTGGATGACCATGAGACTATTGATTTGTCCAACCTGCAGCTACCTGGAATGGATGTACTCGGTGTTCCTGATGATCTTGGTGGCCAAGGTCAGGATCTTGGTTCATGGTTGAATATTGATGACGATGTATTACAAGATCATGACTTTATGGGCCTTGAAATTCCCATGGATGACCTTTCAGACTTGAATATGATGGTCTGAAACTGCTTTCTTTGTATAGTACTGTTCATTATACCAATGACAAAGGAAACAAGGTACTTTTAAGAATTGACTAGTTACATAGGATGGTCTTATGGCTAATCCTTTCCTCAATTAGGTTATATAGATTCTTTGGTAGACTCGCCCTCCAAGTTGTTTTTCAGTGACCTTTCCAGCTGTTTCGGATTTTGCTCGTGTTGAAGTTCGTGACTTCCACTGTAAAGATCTTTTTTGTTCAAGGTACAAGTTAGTATTCCTAGTGATTATATGTTACCAAACACTGTATCCTGGTTGTAGCTCTTTCAAATCAGAGAACAAGGCCTCTTGTACATACATTTAATATTTCTAATAAAATCATCTTTCATTTGCTGAAATGACACCTGGCTGGCTACTCTCTGTTCATCTCCCTCCTCCCCCCTCCCGGTTATCTTTTGGTATTTTGCATTTTGCAGATATATTTCCTCAACATGAAGCAGTTCAAGTTGTTTATTATGCTTCATCCAGGTGTTCGTGCAGATTTTCCTGTGAGGCTTTGAGGGAGAAATTGATAACTAATATTTAAATGTGATCATTGTCTGTGTTTCATCATATAATGAGTACTGCTCTTCACTCTTTGTCCAGTTGCTCTCATGCTTATGTTTTGAATGTATGAAACAGATCTGGTTATCTGTCATCACTCAAGTTATCTAATGTCTGATTTATTAGCTGCAACTCTAAAGCTCCTTATTTTGTTTTCATTAACTTTTTCGAAGTGAATGTGGATTACACATTTTTCCTGATCGTCATATCCTTCTAGTTGATTTTGACTTCAGGGATTCCTTAGTTGGGTGAATTACAAGATCTGAAGATTGCACCAGCATCTTGTTGGAAACTTATGTCGAATGTTCTTGACACGATCCACCTTTCTGAAAAATTAATTTGCAAATGGATTTTATTCCCTAACGTAATTGAGCTGTTCCTCTTACATAGGGAGGTAAGCTTTGAATCCTTCCCGGCCTTCGTGACTCATCTTTTGTTTCAAGTTCTCATCTGTTTGTTGTTCAAGAGACAGCACAATGATCTTTTAGTAAAATTCCTTTGTGATATCAACACTCAACTTGGATATTATCCATGGATGACTAATAGCATGTGGCTCGCATGATTATCTTCCTCCTTAAGCCTGCCTTCCTCTATATAGTTATATACATTGCGTCGCTGGAGCCAGGGTTTAGCTTTATATTGAGACTTGATGTGAATTCTCAATTGCTTTGCGTTCATGTGTGGGTTTAACACTGATTTGTTTAAATTTTTGTATGGACATCTGCTTCAAACTCAAGAACTTGGATACAGAAAAAATTGACCGGTGGTAATATAATAGTTTTATGAGTTGAAGTACATTTATCTCAGCACCCTTGAGAAATACCTTTTAGTCTCACCTCTGGGGTTGCCTCCTGAGTATGAGCTTTTCCGTTTATGTTGATGCTTATTTGAATGCATGAAGGCTTCCTGTTGACAGTTCAAATTTGATCCACTTCACATCATTGTGTTAACTAAGATTTCACTTTACGGTTCTTTAAACTGGTAGTACCATTTTGTTTATTGACTTTTTATAATTTACACTATCACAAGATCAAATTGAGAATTTATAAATTGATAGATATACTTGGAAAGCAGTAAGATACAGAAGAATAGAGCGACAATCTCCCTCTTTCCTATTTATTGCCTGCAAGCTGATACCCCCCACTCATGGACATTGATCAAGGTCTTTAAAATTCTGATTAGGGTTGATTGCCTTCTTGTCAAGCTGTAATTTATACTAGTATGGTTTTATGCGTGTGTTGGTATTTGGAAGGGTGAGGTATACGGCGCAACAAGCACTTTTTGGTGGTTTAGGTGTCATAATTGACACACTATTACTATGACTTTTTGTAATATCATTTTGACTTACGTTTTGTGCTTGTTTTTTCCTATTTGGTGATTTAGACACTGAATATTATAAATAATTAATACTAAATATTTTTATTTACAAAAGATTTAAAATTAAGTCTCAAAATTAAAATATTAATGAATTAATTTTTAAATTAATATTTATTATAAAATGCAGTAATTTATACAACTTAAAAATTAATACGCTTAATTTAGAGATATAAAATAAAATAATAATATTTAAGTTTCATTATATAAAGATAAGAATATATGTTATTTTGCATAATTTTATATTTTCTTCTCTTAGTTTTTTACCCAATTTTCATATTTTTTTTTCATTTTCTCTTCATCCAAACATACCATGAGAAAATACACTTTTTCTATCCATTTACTTTTCTCTCTAGTTTCTTTCTATATTATAAAGAATTATATATATATATATATATATATATATATATATAATAGTTTATAATACAATTATTCATTAATCATGGATATTAAGTCTTTCTTTAAACATGGATTATACTAATTCATTAATTATGAACATTGAACATTTTCTTAAGTATGAATAATATAAATAGTCACTAATTATGGATATTGGGTCTTTCTTTAACTATAGATTATACAATTAGTCATTAATAATTTACATTAGAAATTTCCTAAAATATGGATTATACTAATATTCACAAATCTTGGACAATGAATATTTCTTTAAGCATGAATAATACAAATTAGTCACTAATCATATATTGGGTCTTTCTTTAACCATGTA
The DNA here is from genome assembly GCA_029884595.1 of Ormosia semicastrata. Taxonomy (NCBI): domain Eukaryota; kingdom Viridiplantae; phylum Streptophyta; class Magnoliopsida; order Fabales; family Fabaceae; genus Ormosia; species Ormosia semicastrata. The sequence goes on from JAQQTO010000030.1 coordinate 14,113,360, forward strand.
CAAAATATTAAGAGTAATCAATAATTCTATATAGTATGTACAAAATAATAGGAGAAATCATTATCAGAAATTCAACATAAACAAAAATTCAATACATAGATATAACTATCTAGTGCCAGAATCGATGCTTTGATACCATAAATGTAACCCCCTTACTAAATTAATAATCTGATAACAAAATTCTAATTGAGAGTATTATTCTTAATTTATCTAATTATGGTCATAATAATATTAGTGGATTTACTTCATAAAAATTAAAGAAGAGTTCAAAATCAAGAGTTCGAGATCGAAAAACAGTAATCAAAGTCTTAGAAATCAAATTCAAGACAAAAGTAAGTAAAAAAACACAAAATCAGAAACATAAATGCTAATTTATAAACTCAGCAACAAAATCATGCTTTACTCGCATATATTAGAGTCATTATTTAGCCAGAATTACATATATTTCTAAAAACTCCAATATACATATATTTCTCTCCTTTGGATTTAGAATTCATACATGATCAATCTGAGTGATAATAACCATAATATATCTCTTGCTAATCTGAAGACACCATAAATAGAGTGAGAATTGAAAATTCTCAGTAGGAAATAAACAGTTATAAAAATGTTTAAAAACACATTGTGAGTTTCAGCTGTGTAATATAAACAGAAAACCTCATGACAACCAAAGTATGGCAAGAACAACACAATTTCATAATAACAGAATGAATGCTAAATAATCATGCAATACAGCCTTATATGTTAACATCAACAAGTCCCTCAAATATCAGCAACCAAGTACCAATTATCAGTAAGTATCAACAAACATCAGCAAGTTCATCAAACATTAATAAACAATTTCCAAACATTGACAGAAATTAGCAAATTCCTCAACGTCATCAAATATTAATAAGCAAGTTCCTCATCACAAGGAATCCATCCTTTACTTTTTTTTTTCCAAGTCTGCTTGTCTTACATTTTACTCGAAGACCTTCACTTCCATAAGGAATCTACCCTATCTCTAGTGTTACTTTAACATCGTGACAATAAAGTCAGACATACCCACACTAACCAGGTAGGTAACATCAAAGGAAATTCATCTATCTGCCTCTCAACGATTAGGTACAAACTTTTTCATAAATCACTTGTTTGTCATCATATACAAACATAAGCAATACAAACCACTAATATATTACAAATAAATTCATCACATACAAGTCTATAAGTAAATCATGGCAATTAAATAAAATTCACAAAACATAGAATCATTAAATTTAAATGTCAATTTAGATACTCGAAGACCGGTTTTCCCGAAAAAGTCGAAACGATATGACTTATGATACCGGATCCAGGCAGAATGGGAATATACACCTCTGGATGACCGAAGAACCGAAAGAGATGCTGGTATAAGATGGGGTCTCCCCCTCCTGCGGGATCAGAAAAGGTTGTATTAAAGTTTCGATCGGTTAATAACATTGTAATTGCCCCTGCCAGTACCGGAAGTGATAATAAAAGTGGGAATGCTGTTACTGGAACGGACCACACAAAGAGGGGTGATCTATGCATAGTCATTCCAGGTCCACGCATGTTGGAGATAGTTGTTATAAAATTGATAGAACCTAAAATGGATGAAACACCAGATAGATGAAGACTAGAAATTGCTGAATCAACTGCTCCTCCAGAATGGCTGGTAATACCACTTAAGGGTGGATAGATCGTCCACCCAGTGCCGCTACCCACTTCTACTAAGGCTGAGCTTAGACTTGGTGGCAACAACCAGAATGAAATATTATTTAATCATGGAAATGCCATGTCAGGTGCACCTATCAGAATCGGAACAGACCAATTATCAGATCCACCTATCATCGCCGGCATAACCATAAAAAAGATCATTAAAAAAGTGAGTCCTTATTAAAACATTATAAAGTTGATGATTCCCACCAAGAATTTGATCGTCAAGTCGTGCTAATTCCATATGAATCAATACTGAGAAGCATGTGCCCATCACTCCAGTAATGGCATCGAAGATTAAATATAGAATCCCTATATCCTTGTGGTTAGTGGAGAACAGCCATCGGACCGGATTTGTCATAAAATGGAGATTCTTTCGTTTCCTTCCTTATCAGAGAGGGGCCCCTTCTTAGGGAGCGGGGCTTCTTTCTTGAAAAAGGGGGAGTGAGAGGGGAAGGAAGAATGGAAAGAGGGGGTGGGGAAGGTCTGGAAAGCCCTCACTTTATTGATCTTGATCCCATTTTCTTTCCTCTCAACCCCTCCACCCTTCCCCCTCGGTTCTGGTTCACGAAAGGGTCAACGCAAGATCTTACTTCAAAGCAATCTCTGGAGTTTTCCCTTATCCGAACGGGTCTTGCAAGAAAATAGGATTTCATATTGAGCTCCAAATATACGCTATTGGGATAGGATGGTTCCTACTAGCTCCCCCCCTAAGAACCGCACGTGTGAGTTCCCCCACATACAGCTCAAGTGGCGAAGGTTTGAAGATGCTAGACCTAAACAAGCAATGGCTAATGCCATATTATTATATTATAACTGGGGGCGCACTAACGTGAAAGCTGTTACGCGTTAGCGCATTTATTTCTTGCTGGGAGAGGAAGGAATCCTTCGCGCTTGGTAACCGCTTCGCTGTAGCCAAGCTTACTGCTAGCCTATCGCCTAGAGCCAAGCTTCGACTTGACTGCTCGTCACTTATGGGCACCTTATTCCGTCACCCGAGATCCAAGTCAGCACCGGCAAAGATCACTTGATTCCTTACAGCGGCCGGCTTGGAAGCAAGCTCCCTTTCGCCTATCTCACCCCCTTTCTTATTGCGAGACCTAGATCATTGACTGTCTGGCGATAAAGAGAGGCCACATTCTCGTCGGCGATACAAACATCGTCTCCAAGAATGGCATACCTAGTAAAGCGCTGTCCTGGGTACACCTTCTCTGCACAATAAAACATCACTAAGTGATGTGTTAAAGTGAAGAGAGGCCAAGAAGACAAAAAGCCAAGAGGTTACATATTCAATTCCTTTGCTTATGCATCAGTCATTGAATACTTGTAAAGAAGAAGTATGAAAGGCTCTCCGAGGGCCGCCTCCCTCTGCTTCACCTCCCTTGATAGGAGAATAGGAAGTGGTCAGTAAAACTAACCATCTTCTATTCCCCTAATCTATCAGGGTATGAAGCCAGCATCAGTCTTATGGCGTGCTGAACAAGGTCACCATTCCTCATTCAGCGGAAGCACGACAGCAGACCAACAATACCTGTCCGTAACTTCCGATTGCAGCCATCTCATCCATTCTCGGTAAGATAGGTTATTTTTGTTTCATAACCTACCTAGCCAAGGGGTTGCTAGTTTTCAACCATCATGTCAGGTCCCAAGCCTCCCATCTAATCTCCCTAGAAAAAGCAACTCCCCGAAGGGCTTGTTGCACAACAATAGAGGATCGGGTAGGCCTTACAATTCCATTGTGCCTCTTTCACTACCACTACGTGAAGTGATGCCTTGCAAATGGTTTCTGCAATCACATACACAATTTTCCATCCATCCAAAGGCAACTACTAACTCATGGGTGTGGGGCAGTAGCTTAAGGGAAACTCTCCCGGAGGGAAGGGAGGGAATAGCCCCGCAGGGAAGAGCCTGAGGGCTCTCTTTCTGGTAGAGAGAGAGCTTGGGGGCAATCATGTCAGGGCTACACTTACCATTTTATTATTTCTAACATCAAAGGAAATTCATCCATCTGCCACTCAACGGTTAGGTACAATTTTTTTCATAAATCACTTGCTTGTCATTATACACAAACATAAGTAATACAAACTACTAATATGTCACAAATAAATTCATCACATACAAGTCTATAAGTAAATCATGACAATTAAATAAAACTTACAAAATTTAAAATCATTAAATTTAAATGTCAATTCTTCAAGGGATTAATTATGATTTAAAATTAATTTAATAGTTCTTTTAAAAGTCTATATCATAGTCCATAATTGTCTAGTTCTCATTATAGTCTATAGTTTGTCAGGTCCTCATCATGGTCTATAGTTTGTTCTGGTCTTGATAGTGCTTTCATTGTATAAAAATTCTTTTATTACAAAGGTCCAAAATAAAAGATCATAAAATTACTCCCAAGTTAAGGTAAATATAAAAAAGTCCATATAAATCATACACATATATTTATTACACAATATAATTAAAAATATTTATTTAACTTAAGTCTTATTTTAATCTTTTTATAATTTATTATATTAGTCTCATGAAAGAATCAACATTCAAGTTATAATAATTCTAAATTTTATCAAATATCATAAATATTTCAAAGTCAAGCAAAATATTTTCATAAACATTACATGTGTATAATAAATTTAACAAAAATAATAATATACACAAAACATCAAAATAATAAATTAACTAATAAAACATATAAACATACTGAAACTCATAAGTTTATTTTTTGAAATAAAAATTTAGTTATTACCTCATAAACTTTCTTCTTTTTTTCTCTTTTTCTTTTTCTCTTTTCTTTCTCCTTCTTTCTTCTTTTCTTCTCTTTTTTTTTTCTCTCCCTTTTACTCCTTTCTTTCTTTTCTCACGCACCACTCACGCACGCCACTATTTCCTCTTCCTTACTCTCATTCTCTTCCTATTTCTCTTTCCCTCGGCAGCACCTCACTTTTTTCTCTCCATTCTTACCTTCTCTGTATCCTAATCTGCCTATTTATAACCACTTCATGTGGTTGGGGTTGGTGTACGTTGCACCTTACCATTTATTTTATTTATTTATTTTAAACAATACATTTATCTAAATAATTATTATTTAAAAATATTTAGATTAAAATAATATTATTTTATAAATATCTTTCTATAAATATTTTTTATAAATTTTCAAATATATCTGTTAAAATACTTCTAATCTTTATTATTATTGTTAAATAAATTTAAAATTTTTGTTCTATTATCTAATTTATCTAGAAAGTCAATCTCAATAATTTTAACTTTGTCTAATCTTCTTTTATTGATAAAACTAAATAAAATATTCAAGTTAAATAAATTAAAATTTTATTCTTTATAAAATATTTAATAAAAAAAATAAGATGTTACAATTGACGTTAGAAATTTCATAGATTTTACTAATACTCACAAATCATGAACAATGAGCATTTCTTTACGCATGAATAATATAATTAGTCACTAATCATACATTAGGTCATTCTTCAATTATAGATTATACTAGTAGTCAATAATCATGGACAATAAGCCTTTACTTAAGGAAGAATAATATAATTAGTCACTAATTATATCCATAGTCTATGATTAGAAACTAATAACATAATTCATGATTAAGGAAAGGACATCTTACTTATGTTTAGTGATTAATAGTATAATTTATGCTTAAGGATGTTCATGATTAGTGACTAATAGTATAATCTATGCTTAAGAAAAAATTTATTGTCCATGATTAGTGATTAATTGTATTGTTCATGCTTAAAGAAATGTTCATAGTCTATGATTAGTGACTAATATTATAATTCATGGTTAAGAAAAGACTTATTATTCATAATTAGTGACTAATAGTATAACACATACTTAAGAAAAGACTCTTTGTACGCTTAATGATGTTAATGATTAGTTACTAATAATATAATTCATGCTTAAGAAAAAGTTTATTATCTATTATTAGTGACTAACTGTATTATCCATACTTAAGGAAATGCTCATAGTTTATGATTAATGACTAATATTATAATTCATGGTTAAGAAAAAGACTATTGTTCATGATTAGTGGCTAATAGTATAATTCATGGTTAAGAAAAGGCTCATTATTTATGATTAGTGACTAATTGCATTATTCATACTTAAGGAAAAGCCCATAATCCATATTAGTGACTAATAGTATAATCTGTCCATAATTAGTAACTAATTGTATTATCTATATCTATGAAAATGTTTATAATCTATGATTAATGACTAATATTATAATCCATGGTTAAGAAAAACTTATTGTCTATTATTAGTAACTAATAGTATAATCCGTGATTAAAAAAAGGTTCATTGTCTATGATTAGCGACTAATTATATTATTTATGCTTAAGGAAAGACCATTAGTTCATGATTAGTGATTAATATTATAATCAATGCTTAATGAAAGGCTTCTTGTCTATGTTTAATGATTATTTGTATTATCCATTTTTAAGCAAAAGTTCGCTGTCCATGATTAGTGACTAATAGTATACTACATGATTAAGGAAAGACTTCTTGTTCATACTTAGTGATTAATTGTATAATTCATGCTTAAGGAAAGACTTCTTGTTCATACTTGGTGATTATTTGTATTATTCATGCTTAAAGAAAGACATAGTCCATGATTATTGATTAATGACTAATTGTATAATCTATACTTAAGAAAATGTTCCTTGTCCATGCTTAGTGATTAATTGTATTATTCATACTTAAGCAAAGGCCATCCATGATTAGTGACTAATAATACAATCTATACTAAGAAAAGACTCATTATCCATGTATAGTGGCCAATTGTATTATTCATACTTAAAGAAAGTCTATGATTAGTAACAAATAGTATAATTCATGGTTAAGGAAAGACTAATTAATCTTATTCTATAAAATTAATACTTACTACTTAAATAACCAATATAAGCTTTTGAAATTAGTTTGATAATCACTCTCATAGTCCACTTAGTTTGATATTGAATACTTAAAAATCTTCTTAATATTTATTTTGTGTTATATCAGGCTTTATAAATAATGATTTTGGATTATTGCTAGCAAACAATGTAACACCCTGGCTCTGATACCAACTAATGTAACACCCTAACTCTGATACCAACTAAATGTAACACCCTAACTAGGGCATCATATTTCTGACTCCCGACTCATAATCTGAAAATAAGTTCGCACAAAGTTTGAGTTATAAAAGATGGGTTTCAAAATTTCTTCTTTACTGAAACGTAAATTTACTGAAAATATTAGGTAATATTGAAAATCATATTTCAACTATTCATTATGCAATATTGACACCAATTAATATCACAATTTAAAGAGAAATATAAAATTAATAGACTTTATTTTTTTTTTTTTTACAAGATAGCAAACCCCATGACGGGTCCTACTTAATAGCACGGTACAACACTAACGAGAAACTTTAACATACTTATTCCTTTTTCTGTCCATCTCGATGCATCAGACATCTGTTCCTTTGTCAACACTGCACACCTTCGAGTCCTGAATGTCCACTCCTTATTGTTATCACCAATCTCAGAGTATCCATCGCCCATTATGTCCAAGACAACTCGATCCTTCTATTATTTGATTTTAACAGTACAGACACAGTAAAACAATATAACAAAGAGGTGAGATCACCTACACCAATACCAACATGGCAGCACAGAGATAACACAAACAGCAATATTATACAGATAGATTATACCATAATCATGCTATCAGTATTAATTAACTATCATCATCTAATCATTTATCAGTTCAATCATCATCCAAGTACTCAAAACAATTGTCATAGTCAATAACCAATATTCCTTAATTAATATATCACATAGATATAAATGCTCAGATTTATGCATACGTACGAAGACTCAATTTATCAAAAATGACTCCATGGAGGTTTTCACAATTTCGAGAAGAATGCTCTGGTTAATTGTCAGCCTTAGCCCAAAGACAATCTCCCAGTCGTTGAAAAGAATCGTGTTCTTGTCGGGTATCGTCAATGCGTTGCAACGGACTGCATCACCAAGTGGCACAGGGTACTCGCCAGCTGTCCACTGGTCGACCGCCGCGCCTCGACGCCCCCAAGATCCATCATAGACCTCACTATCAATTCTCATTCCCTCTTCAACCACAAGGGCCATAATAGCTATTAGCTATCTTTTATACAATGTACGAATTTATCAGTGCAAGTCCAACCCCAACGGGCCAAATCTTTTCAATTTCATTTGTACAATGCACGAGTATATCAGTGCAAGTCCAACCTCAACGGGCCAAATCTTTTCAATGCATGTATAATGCACCAAATCCAAATACGGGCATCTCTTTCCAATGCATATAAAATGCACCAAATACCAATCATAGGCAAAACACGCCACTCTCTCATACAGTGTCCATACACTGGTTAAACAGTAATTATACTATATTTTCAATACAAAATCATGTTATCATGTTTTCATAGTTATAAAACACTTTCGCCAGTATTTTCACAAGATTGCAACATTTTCATTATATTTTCACAATTCAAAATGTTTACATTACGTTTTCAAAATATCGTAACACTTACATTACGTTTTCAAAATTCAAACATTTCGTTATATTTTCACAATCTAGTAAAAATATTCTATTACTTTTAAATCACATAGTGATTTTTCAACAAGACGTCAAATATTTAAACTCACGTAAAATATTTAAACGTAATTCAAATCACGTAAAAATATTTTAACATATTTTAAATCGCATAGGAATATTTTACTATATTCTAAATCATTTTTAAGATACGTAAATCATTTTTCACCACAATTCTATTACGAAAAATATTTCTTAACCTTCAAAAATTTCATTTCATCCTTTCTCAAAATATTATGACTTTGTACTTCATTTTTCACATTTTCTTACTCAAGAAAATCTTTTTCCACGTTTCTTTACTCAAGAAATTCTTTTTCAAATATAATCCACAAAATTACTTTTCTATTGATATAAATCAATGTTTCAAATCTTAAAATTTTCACACGTATTTCAAAACTTGAAAATAAGTTATACTTTAGTAAATTCTTAAATCACCATTATATTCTCAATTTTTCTCAAAGCATTTTCAAACACAACCTTCTTCAAAATAAATTGAAGTTCAAAAATATTCTTGTTTACAAAAACTTAATTCTCAAGTGATAAATGCTCTAATTCCATTTCCAAATTCTTGTATTAACTCAAGTTACGTTTCCACTTTAAAAATCACTTTGTTCATAAAAATCAAAGCATTACAAGCCTTCAAAAATGTGGACATGACTATTGAAATCATCAAATATTTTTTCTTTTAAATTGATATGATTTTACACAAACAAAATCATTAAAATTTTATTTTCAAAACCGAAGTACCGATGGTTATAAAAACCAAACCCATTTGTTCAAATTCATTTTTACTTTCTTTGCAATTCTTTTTTCACTTTCTTTGCAAATCCTTAAAATCAATGTTTGCCCATTTCATTCAAAACTCATATTTAGAAAAATACTTAGGATCTTTTTACACAAAATAAATCAATAAAAATTCTTCTAAAATCGTATTTTTGTTCTCTTAAAAAAAACAAACCATTTGTTTATTTTCCATACTCTTCAAATCATCTATTATCATTCTTCATGAAAATATTAATTTAAAGATACGTAAAACATTTGTTCTAAATTTATCAAAATCTAATAAATGGCCATTGAAATCATGAATTATTTTTTTTCTTTCTAACTTAAATAAATTCCAAAACCGTATGCATTCTTTTTGCAACACAAACCTTTTGTTTATTTTCTTTGCTTCTCAAATCATTCAATTTTATCATTTATGAAAATATAAATTTGTGAACACCTATTTTGAGGTGTCTTAATCGAAATTCTCATTATTCTAGGGATAAAAATTTAATTTTCTTATTCTTAAAAAAATTTCCACATTGACCTAAATCAAGGGCATCAAAACCGTAGCTCTTCCTTGGCCATTGGAACCAAGATTAGTTTTCTTTCCATCCACACATCATGGCATACATATATATATTTCATCATAAATATCACAAACATGCCATATACTCATCATGCATATTATAAGTATACTATCAAAGCCATAAAATCATGTAAAACATATTAAGCATAGATAAAAATAATCAAAGCATAAGAAAATAAATCAAAGCTCATAAACATACAATTAATTATTACATGACTATGGATTGGAATCCTCACAAGGATTCACCATCCATCAAATATAAGACCATCTCTCACCACCATACTTGGTTGGTGAGATGGATCTCCCTCTTACCTCTTGAAGATCCTCAAAAACTTCTTTGTTTTGCTTCTCTTTCCAAGTCCTTCACCACCAAGGGCTTCTCAAATACAAAACAAAATACATAAAAATTAGTATACTAAGCTTGATTAAGATGAATCATGGATCAAATATGATTTAGATCATGAAAAAGAGAAAATAAATGAAGTTTCCTTACATTTCACCTCAAAAATCCAATAACTTTGATCTTGAAGAAAGTCCATGAAGATGAATGATTTAGAGAAAATCTCCAACATGAAAGTTGCTTAGAATATCATGTAGATTCAAGATCTATGGTTGGATGAAATTAAAAGAGATTGGATGGCGGTTTTGAGTGTCTTGACCGAATGGTTTCTCTTGAAGCACAAAGATGAAATTTTTGATTTTTGATAGAAACTTGAAGCTTGGATTTGAAGCTCAAGATGCATGATTTTGGAAAAACTCATAACTAGAGATGTTCTTAGAATGGTGTTTAGGTTTAGGAAATGATGTGAGTAAAAATTATAGGTGAGTAATGGTACTTGTAGGTTGCTTGGCCGAATCATAAGGTGAGAAAAGGAAGGGAAATGGTTGTTTTGTGTTCTTGGAACTTTGAGAGAATTTGAGAGAATTTGATGAAGGCTTTTTGGTGAAATAGAAAAATAAATATGGAGAGTGTAACCAAAGGTGCTGCTGCCGTGGGAGTGAAAGAATGGAGAGATATGAATTCATTTGGCATAATTGAAGGCTATCACATGATGCACAAAGTCTTCCACTTTGTCATCTTTTTCTTTGGCCTAAAAAGGCTATACAAGCATGTCTAAACATGTCTCCTCCTTCCTAACACTCCAAAATCGTTCCCCCCTTCATCATGCACTCCAAAGTTGTCATAATTACTTGCTAATTGATTAGTTAATTCATTAGATTAAGTTTCCTAATCAATCTTAACTAATTTTCTAATTACATAACTAATTAATTAGACATATTATTTCATATATTATAATATCTAATTAAAATTAGGATATCTAATTAAGAATTAAATTATAATAATTTAACATTTAATTTAGTTTACTTGGCTTGTTAATTAGGCCATTATTTGAAGCATTTCTAGCCATTGATTAATTCAATGGTTAGGATTTAGGTAAACTTTTGATTTTTAGAAGACTAAATCTAAGTCATTGGATCATTCTCCTTTAAATTCTAACCATTAGATGTGTCTCCAAAATAAAAGGTCAAGATTGCTCCTTCAAACTTTAAATCCAAGGGTTATAATTAGTCATAACCTTTTTAGAAGACCAAATCTCCACCCTTGATTAATTCTTCATCCAATGGTCATAAATGGTCTTTGTCACTTTTTAAGACCAAATCTCCACCCTTGATCAATTCTAAATCCAATGGTTATAAATGGTCACTTTATATAATCAAATTTATACCATTGATTAAATCTACGGTTGATATTGAAGCTTGACTAACTAAGTTTATTCTCACACCATTGATTAAATCAATGATGATTATCTTATGTTTCTTTATTAAATTTATTTCTTAACCGTTAATTGAATCAATAGTGGATATCCAAACCACTAATGTTGACTTAAGCAATATAATTTCTATTTTTATCTACCAAAAATCTCACGAAAGAATATATTTACTGTATTTTTATCTTCCGATAAATAAATACAGTACAAAATAAATTTTTTAAAACTATTTCCAGATTCAGGTTTAGTAAGATCCCCTGTCTCCGTCTAAATAGTACAAATTTTTCTATGCGTAGAAAAATTTTTCACTTTGCGGGACCTACCTGGGCCCACGTATGGTCACCTGAGCCTACAAACACCTCGTGGGGCCCACAAACAGAAAAAAATTCAAAATCACACATAAAATCATAAAAATTAAAAAATGTATGAAAATCAAGTCAGATTGTTAAAAATAATTAACAGTCAAGAGAAATAACTACAGAAAGATTTTTTTCGGCCCAAAAATTATTATTTTTTTGACACGGAATAAATCACTCAAAACGATTAAATACGCTGACAGAATAAACAAAATAATTTTACAGTATTCAGAAATTACTAAACAGTAAAATTCTGTTAACTGTCAAAATTACTGTTTAAGATATAGGAAATTTGGGGTGTTACAATACTCCCCCTCTTTATAGAAATTTCATCCTCGAAATTTCATGACCATGATTTCACACCCTTGGAATAAATACGGATATGGTGCTTTCATCTTATTTTCCAATTCTCATGAAGCTTCCTCTCGTACGTCTTGCTATACTATTCTAATCCCACAAAATCTCTTTGCTGATGTTCAACTTCTCCTGATCAAACAGACATCTCAGACTCCTATCATAGAGATTTTGTTGGTTATTACTGAAGATGTTGAATGTTACTCTAGAAAGAAAGAATTTCTATATCTCTGATATCAACATAATAACAACCGATCTTCATTCATGCCTAGAATAGTTTTTCTCAGATAACTTCCAACTAATGTAATGTATTACTTAAAATTTTCTTATCCTCGTATCACTACATATTCTAGATTTTTGTTTTTAACATGAAATGTCTCACTAACCGAGTTCTCCTTTCCATAGTACTATACCAAATACTATGACATAGAGTTAAATAGGAATATTGTTTCTTATTCGTTCAATTGCAGGAGATGAAAGAAAACATCATGGAAGATAACAAAACGAATCGAACCTGTTATCGAACATATCCAGCAAAGAATTGGATGTAACCCGATTTTTAAAAATGAATTTTCTCTGAATTACTCACAGTCTGTTGAAATAATCTCATTGGATATGGTTGGAAAATAACCAATCCATTTTCAAAGATCACGTCTGTTTATGAAACAGATCAAACTAACACAAAAATTTTGAACAACAGATCAAACTAATATAAAGATTTGATCTATAACAACAATTTGAATAACTTGAATAGCTCGATTAGCTAAGAATAGAAAGAGAAGTAAACAAATCAGAGGATAACGAATAACTCTAACATATAATTGATCTACTCAATTATATGTCATAAGGAATAGGTTATTCACAGAAATATTCAGTATGGTTTACAGGATTAGCTCCAATGACGCAATCTCCATTGTTTAAATCTTCTACTCAGAACACTCCCGTTCCATTCAGAGTAACAACTTCCCTTACTATCTAAAATTTTTTTACTAATAGAAAACTCTGTTTTCAAAAAACACATCAGAAATTATACTCTTTGGAAAAGTGTCCAACTTTTTCGCAAATTATTTTCTTGACGTACATTCCTTCATTTAAGTATTTTCTTTCGCATCACTTACTGCTTTTGGTTTCCTCAATGGTTGTAAATTAATCTTCCGTCGAAATCAATTACTTTCTCAATATCCTAAAAAAATATCAGGTTCCAAAATTATGAAATTTTATATTCCAAGACTGATTCTTCTTCCATCAGATCCTAAACTTCAACTTCCAGTTTCCACTGAACAGCAGTCCTTTGATCGTGCGGTCGTCTTTCCATATTGCTCTCGTTGCTCCCGTAGCTGCAACTGCATTACTAGTAACATGTTTCACTTCCACACAAGTATAACTATCCCGAGAAGGCGCGCAGATCGAAATACAATGGATCTAATATCCATTATAAACAACATTATTTCCTTTCAAAAAACAAACACAGAGAACACAACACAAGCAAAATAGACCTAACCACAAACCCCAAAAGACTCAAACCGTGCTCTGATACCAACTAATGTAACACCCTGGCTCTGATACCAACTAATGTAACACCCTAGCTCTGATACCAACCAAATGTAAAACCCTAACTAGGGCATCACATTTCTGACTCCCGACTCACAATCTGAAAATAAGTTCGCACAAAGTTTGAGTTATAAAAGATGGGTTTCAAAATTTCTTCTTTACTGAAACGTAAATTTACTGAAAATATTAGGTAATATTGAAAATCATATTTCAACTATTCATTATGCAATATTGACACCAATTAATATCACAATTTAAAGAGAAATATAAAATTAACAGACTTATTTTTTTTTTATAGTAGCAAACCCCATGACGGGTCCTACTTAATAGCACGGTACAACATTAACGAGAAACTTTAACATACTTATTCCTTTTTCTGTCCATCTTAATGCATCAGACATCTGTTCCTTTGTCAACACTGCACACCTTCGAGTCCTGAATGTCCACTCCTTATTGTTATCACCAATCTCAGAGTATCCATCGCCCGTTATGTCTAAGACAACTCGATCCTTCTATTATTTGATTTTAACAGTACAGACACAGTAAAACAATATAACAAAGAAGTGAGATCACCTACACCAATACCAACATGGCAGCACAGAGATAACACAAACAGCAATCTCATACAGATAGATCATACCATAATCATGCTATCAGCATTAATCAACTATCATCATCTAATCATTTATCAGTTCAATCATCATCCAAGTACTCAAAACAATTGTCATAGCCAATAACCAATATTCCTCAATTAATATATCACACAGATATAAATGCTCAGATTTATGCATATGTACAAAGACTCAGTTTATCAAAAACGACTCCATGGAGGTTTTCACAATTTCGAGAAGAATGCTCTGGTTAATTGTCAGCCTTAGCCCAAAGACAATCTCCTAGTCGTTGAAAAGAATCGTGTTCTTGTCGGGTATTGTCAATGCGTTGCAACGGACTGCATCGCCAAGTGGCACAGGGTACTCGCCAGTTGTCCACTGGTCGACCGCCGCGCCTCGACGCCCCCAAGATCCATCATAGACCTCACTATCAATTCTCATTCCCTCTTCAACCACAAGGGTCATAATAGCTATTAGCTATCTTTTATACAATGTACGAATTTATCAGTGCAAGTCCAACCCCAACGGGCCAAATCTTTTCAATGCATGTATAATGCACCAAATCCAAATACGGGCATCTCTTTTCAATGCATATAAAATGTACCAAATACCAATCATAGGCAAAACACGTCACTCTCTCATACAGTGTCCATACACTGGTTAAACAATAATTATATTGTATTTTCAACACAAAATCATGTTATCATGTTTTTATAGTTATAAAACACTTTCACCGTATTTTCACAAGATTGCGCAACATTTTCATTATATTTTCACAATTCCAAAATGTTTCTGTTACGTTTTTAAAATATCGTAACACTTCTGTTACGTTTTCAAAATTCTGAAATGTTTCTGTTATATTTTCACAATACCGTAAAAATATTTTATTACTTTTAAATCACATAGTGATTTTTCAACAGTACGTCAAATATTTAAACTCACATAAAATATTTAAACATAATTCAAATCACGTAGAAATATTTTAACATATTTTAAATCGCATAGGAATATTTTACTATATTCTAAATCATTTTTAAGATACGTAAATCATTTTTTACCACAATTCTATTACGAAAAATATTTCTTAACCTTCAAAAATTTCATTTCATCCTTTCTCAAAATATTATGACTTTGTACTTTATTTTTCATATTTTCTTACTCAAGAAAATATTTTTCCACGCTTTCTTTACTCAAGAAATTCTTTTTCAAATATAATCCACAAAATTACTTTTTCATTGATATAAATCAATGTTTCAAATCTTAAAATTTCCACACGTATTTCAAAACTTGAAAATAAGTTATACTTTAGTAAATTCTTAAATCACCATTATATTCTCCATTTTTCTCAAAGCATTTCCAAACACAACCTTCTTCAAAATAAATTGAAGTTTGAAAACATTTTTGTTTACAAAAACTTAATTCTCAAGTCATAAATGCTCTAATTCCATTTCCAAATTCTTGTATTAACTCAAGTTACGTTTTCACTTTAAAAATCACTTTGTTCATAAAAATCAAAGCATTACAAGCCTTCAAAAATGTGAACATGACTATTGAAATCATCAAATATTTTTTATTTTAAATTGATATGATTTTACACAAACAAAATCATCAAAATTTTATTTTCAAAACCGAAGTACCGATGGTTATAAAAACCAAACCCATTTATTCAAATTCATTTTTACTTTCTTTGCAATTCTTTTTTCACTTTCTTTGCAAATCCTTAAAATTAATGTTTGCCCATTTCATTCAAAACTCATATTTAAAAAAATACTTAGAATCTTTTTACACAAAATAAATCAATAAAAATTCCTCTAAAATCGTATTTTTGTTCTCTTAAAAAAATAAACCCTTTGTTTATTTTTCATACTCTTCAAATCATCTATTATCATTCTTCATGAAAATATTAATTTAAAGATACGTAAAATATTTGTTCTAAATTTATCAAAATCTTATAAATTGCCATTGAAACCATGAATTTTTTCTTTCTTTCTAACTTAAATAAATTCCAAAACCGTATGCATTCTTTTTGCAACACAAACCTTTTGTTTATTTTCTTTGCTTCTCAAATCATTCAATTTTATCATTTATGAAAATATAAATTTGTGAACACCTATTTTGAGGTGTCTTGATCAAAATTCTCATTATTCTAGGGATAAAAATTTAATTTCCTTGTTCTTAAAAATTTTTTCACATTGACCCAAATCAAGAGCATCAAAATCGTAGCTCTTCCTTGGCCATTGGGACCAAGATTAGTTTTCTTTCCATCCACACATCATGGCATACATATATATATTTCATCATAAATATCACAAACATGCCATATACTCATCATGCATATTATAAGTATACTATCAAAGCCATAAAATCATGCAAAGCATATTAAGCATAGATAAAAATAATCAAAGCATAAGAAAATAAATCAAAACTCATAAACATACAATTAATTATTACATAACCATGGATTGGAATCCTCACATGGATTTACCATCCATCAAATATAAGACCATCTATCACCACCATACTTGGTTGGTGAGATGGATCTCCCTCTTACCTCTTGAAGATCCTCAAAAACTTCTTTGTTTTGCTTCTCTTTCCAAGTCCTTCACCACCAAAGGCTTCTCAAATACAAAACAGAATACATAGAAATTAGTATACTAAACTTGATTAAGAGGAACCATGGATCAAATATGATTTAAATCATGAAAAAGAGAAAAGAAATAAAGTTTCCTTACACTTCACCTCAAAAATCCAATAACTTTGATCTTGAAGAAAGTCCATGAAGATGAATGATTTAGAGAAAATCTCCAACATGAAAGTTGCTTAGAATATCATGTAGATTCAAGATCTATGGTTGGATGAAATTAAAAGAGATTGGATGGTGGTTTTGAGTGTCTTGACTAAATGGTTTCTCTTGAAGCACAAAGATGGAATTTTTGATTTTTGATAGAAACTTGAAGCTTGGATTTGAAGCTCAAGATGAATGATTTTGGAAAAACTCATAACTAGAGATGTTCTTAGAATGGTGTTTAGGTTTAGGAAATGATGTGAGTAAAAATTATAGGTGAGTAATGGTGCTTGTGGGTTGCTTGGCCGAATCATAAGGTGAGAAAAGGAAGGAAAATGGTTGTTTTGTGTTCTTGGAACTTTGAGAGAATTTGATGAAGGCTTTTTGGTGAAATAGAAAAATGAATATGGAGAGTGTAACCAAAGGTGCTGCTGCTGTGGGAGTGAAAGAATGGAGAGATATGAATTCATTTGGCATAATTGAAAGTTATCACATGATGCACAAAGTCTTCCACTTTATCATCTTTTTCTTTGGCCTAAAAAGGCTATACAAGCATGTCTAAACATGTATCCTCCTTCCTAACACTCCAAAACCGTCCCCCCCTTCATCATGCACTCCAAAGTTGTCATAATTACTTGCTAATTGATTAGTTAATTCATTAGATTAAGTTTCTTAATCAATCTTAACTAAATTTTTAATTATATAACTAATTAATTAGACATATTATTTCATATATTATAATCTCTAATTAAAATTAGGATATCTAACTAAGAATTAAATTATAACAATTTAACATTTAATTTAGTTTACTTGGCTTGTTAATTAGGCCATTATTTGAAGCATTTCTAGCCATTGATTAATTCAATGGTTAGGATTTAGGTAGACTTTTGATTTTTAGAAGACTAAATCTAAGTCATTGGATCCTTCTCCTTTAAATTCTAACCATTAGATGTGTCTCCAAAATAAAAGGTCAAGATTGTTCCTTCAAACTTTAAATCCAAGAGTTATAATTAGTCATAACCTTTTTAGAAGATCAAATCTCCACCCTTGATTAATTCTTCATCCAATGGTCATAAATGGTCTTTGTCACTTTTTAAGACCAAATCTCTACCCTTGATCAATTCTAAATCCAATGGTTGTAAATGGTCACTTTATATAATCAAATTCATACCGTTGATTAAATCTACGATTGATATTGAAGTTTGCCTAACTAAGTTTATTCTCATACCATTGATTAAATCAATGATGATTATCTTATGTTTCTTTATTAAATTTATTTCTTAACCGTTAATTGAATCAATAGTGGATATCCAAACTACCAATGTTGACTTAAGAAATATAATTTCTATTTTTATCTACTAAAAATCCTACGAAAGAATATATTTACTGTATTTTTATCTTCCGATAAATAAATACAGTACAAAATAAATTTTATAAAACTGTTTCCAGATTCAGGTTTAGTAAGATTCCCTGTCTCCGTCTAAACAATACAAATTTTTCTATGCGTAAAAAAAATTTTCACTTTGCGGGACCCACCTGGGCCCACGTATGGTCACTTAGGCCCACAAACACCTCGTGGGGCCCATTAACAGAAAAAAATTTAAAATCACACATAAAATCACAAAAATTAGAAAATATATGAAAATCAAGTCAAATTGTTAAAAATAATTAACAGTCAAGAGAAATAAATACAGAAAAAATTTTCCCGGCCCAAAAATTATTATTTTCTTGACACGGAGTAAATCACTCAAAACGATTAAATATGCTGATAGAATAAACAAAATAATTTTACAGTATCCAAAAATTACTAAACAAGTAAAATTACATTAAGCTGTCAAAATTACTGTTTAAGATATAGGAAATTTGGGGTGTTACAAACAAAATATCATTTTTTTAAATTAATAATTAATACTTAATAGTCTACTTAGTTTGATACTTGTTACTTAATAGTCTACATAATTTTTGTGTGTTATATTAACCTTTTATTAATAATAATTTCAAATTATTGTTAGCAAACAAAATATTATACTATAAAGTTAATAATTAATACTTAATAGTCTACTTAGTTTAATTCTTATTACTTAATGGTCTACGTAATTTTGTGCGTGTTATATTACCCTTTTATTAATAATGATTTCGAGTTATTATTAGCAAATGAAACATTATACTATAAAATTAATTACAGAACACTGAAATTGCAGAGACCAAAAATTAATTATAGAACACTGAAATTGCAGAGACCGAGCTTCCAAGAGTGATAGAACGAGTAGCAAAGAACCATCAGGTTGGATGGTACAGTGGTGGTGCAAGACGACGGCACGGCGTTTTTCGGTGGGATCTCTGAAGGTTGAAGCTGAGATGCTGCGGCTTGGTGGCGATGGTATGGGTTTCCAATTAGGGAGAAAATTAATCTTTTTTTTCAAATTAAAATTTTAGAAGTGAATCTTAATTTTAGAAGTGAATCTTAATATGTTTAAATTAAAAAATTTAAAATAAATGAATACGAAAAAAATGCTCCTATTTTTGCTGTCATCACCGTGAAACATTTGAATCGGAAAATGCCTCTTGCGACGATGGTGGTCCTGAATTGAAGATTGGAAAACTCACTAGACAATGCGGATCACTGGAAACATGCCGCTAAAATCCACGATTCCAGAGATGCAAAACGATGCGTTGAGACGTGTGACTCTTAACATCCTTTGCAAATATTCTTGGACAGAATAAATGAGTTTATTAAAGAGTAAACCCTCACTTTAGTCCTTGAAATTGTATGCACCGGTCATATTAGTCCTTGAATTTTTAAAACTAACAACTTAGTCCCTGAAACCTCAAAACGTCAGTCACGTTAGTCCCTGGATCTTTTCCCGTCAGTTAAACTTGACGGACACGCACGCGTGGCACGTTAAGTGCCATGTTGAATGCTGACGTGGTTCCTACCTCCCCCAAAACGACACAGTTTCGCTTTTACACCAAAATACAAAGCTCTCAATAATGAAACAACGTCGTATTGGCCCTAAATTGTCTTCCCCTACCCCCAATTGAATTCCATTACAGTAACTTAGGTCACACAATTCCCCTCTGCAAAACCTAGAAAGAATAACCCTAAATTCGTAACTTAGATTAGCAAGACTGAGAGATAATGAGTGGTGGAACCCATCCCAATTTGCATAATCAAACACTAAAGGAAATTGGAGTGCGAGTGCAGGTTCCATACCAACTGGGAGTGCAGCCTTCTATATCATCAACAGCTGAAGTAACAGCACCACCAACATTCTCAAAGCATTTAATCCTTTTTGGGTCCCTAGTTTATCATAACCTGCTTCGCTCAAAGCATCAATAACTGTATCAGTCACACTTAATCCTTGTTTGTCTGCAAGATAGGTTGCATTCTGATAAGAAAAGAACACACTATAATGTTTATAAATAGAAAATGAAAGAAAATAAATTAAAAAAATTCATTTACACGCTAGGAAAATACATTTATTAGTTATCACCATAAAATAGAAACCAAACAATTCTTTCTTTGGTTGAAATTTGTGTTCAGTATTTATTAAATCTCGCAAGATTATCATTGTATAAGTTGATCCTTGATTCTAAGAAAATAACTATACAGTAGATTTGATCTCAAGCATATATACTAATAGCTATACAACAGATTCCAAAAGTAGTCATTTTCAATATTTATACCATACATTGGACTGAAATTGTACATAACAATTAGTCTTTATCAGGAAAGAAAGCAAAAGAAACCATATGGTTAGACATATTTGAAATGAAAAGCATGTTTTTCAAAGGAAAAACACTGGTAACATAACATAATTATATTAGACACAAGTTACAGTGACAAGTGACTTTTAAAATCACTTATTCATCTTTTCCAAAGTCCAATTTCAGCTGTATTACCATACCCTACTGTTTCAATAGATAACATATCATAATATATATGCATAATAAAACTACTCTAGCTTACACTCAGCAATATTGCATACACCACACAAATTGAAAATAAATTGTTGTAACTTTAACTTTTGAAAGAGCAGGCTCGAGAAGAAGCTCAAAACCATACCTTTAGCAAAAAATTTCTCTTCTAAATCCATTTGTAATTGCTAAACCCTATAACTGAAAATTTTTTTTTAATTACCAAATTTTCCTAAAAGAGAGAACACACATTGACAAAAGACTATGACAATCAACAATAAATTAAGGTGTATTTGGCAAGTCCATCCTAGCATCATGACCATATACTGATGGCATGAGCCACTGAAGGAAGCCAACATTAGTTTCTCCCTTTTATCTATTTGTTGAGTACTCAACCAACATGTTCCATAGGTCCCTAGCTATCTACCTCTGTGACAAAATCCAATTAGTGACCTGCCACAGCAAGAAAAATCCAAGTTGAGTAGAAATGTTATTGGCACTTGGCCAATTGGAGATAATTGATTCGTGGACAACATTAAAACTAATTGCAGTGAAATGAGTTAGGAAGGAGGCAATGAAAATAATGAGGATATTCATTTGTAAAACAAACCACAAAGAAAATGGAAACTTAAGTTAATGTGAATCTTGAAATTTAAGCTTAGCTCAACCAATCATGTTGGCTATTGAAGTAATTTAATCTGAATGCAAAAATCAGATTAAATTAGTATAACTATACACCATTATATGTTAGGAAAAAATGCTCAATATTACACATCTCTCTGCATTGCAATGACCAGCAAGAGTCTAGTAAGATAGATGGAAACCTGATGTTATCACTCAGAAGCACACAAAATATTGTTGAATTCATTTGCATATTCAGTTAGTATGAATATACATAATCACTTATTTCCAAAACACAAATACATAGACATTTGTGCACTAATGAACAATATTGTAAACACATCCAATTGTGTAAAACTTCTATATTGATAATTTACAAAAATATTATCAATTCCCAAATGGATCATTAGCCTTTACAAACATATTTCAAAAAGGACCAAATCTTATCATCATTTACATTATAAGCCCTATACATCATCCAACAGGGACAAATCTTCAATTCGTCTTCTTTGGTGGAGCACCTCTCAGACAAGGAGTTGATATGAACCTCATGAACCTTGTTGTTATACCCTTACTTACTGCTGCCAGTGTTTCTACACTTACAGGTGTTGGACTAGGTCTTACTTCAGCACTTGCAGTGGCAAAGTGTGTTGGAATAGGTGGTGGCACACTCCGATATCATACCCCTTAACTCTTTGTCTTTTCACATCTTTGTGAAATTCATCCACAGATGCCAAACACAGAACCTGTGAGGCACTCCAGACATCACCTCTTGCATTGTTGGTATCAGGCCCTAAAAAAAATACTTCATATTAGTCTTTAACATATAGATAACTAATTCATATTAGTCCCTGACACATACACAACTAATTCACATTAGTCCCTAACATATAGACAACTAATTCATATTAGTCCCTGCGAATGAGGTTACCTTATGCATGTCTGAAATGAAGTTCCAGTCATGTTCTCTGTAGTCTCCCAGGTCTTCATGTAATAGTGTCAAGAACCACTTCTAATTGGCTTTGTTCTCCACATCCACGATGACATAGACAATTACAAAAATGTCATTGTTGGCATCTTGTCCAACAGCTAACAAAATTTGCCCACCAAAATAACCTATCATAAAATGGAAGACATTTCAGCAAAATAGCCTTTCACAAAATAGTCTCTCTACAAGCAGGACGACACAAGGGGACCACATTGCAGCAAAAATGGAAGACAAGCAGGATAACACAAGGGGACCACATTGCAGCAGAAATGGAAGACAAGCAAGACCACAACACCAAAGAAGGAAAACAGGGAATATTTGGAGTTAAGAGAACATACCTTTCTGAAGCTTGAATCCAAAGAGGAAGACGACGAATTCAACGGTGCTGGGGAGCGTTAAGAGCAAAACGAGGTTGATTGTGGAGAGAAATCTAGTGAAATCTTAGGAATTTGAGATTAGAATACGAATTAGGAAGTTAGGGTTTTATTCAGCCCTATGTCGTTGCAATTGGGGGGGAGGGAATTTGAAAAAATTTCCCTCCACCTCCAATACGGCGTCGTTTTAATTGAAGGGACCTTTGTATTTTGGTGTTGAAGTGAAACTGCGTCGTTTTGGAGGAGGCAAGAACCACGTCAGCTTCCAACATGGCACTTAACGTGACACGCATGCGTGTCCGTCAAGTTTAACTGACGGGAAAAGATCCAGAGACTAACGTGGCTGACGTTTTGAGGTTTCAGCAATTAAGTTGTCAGTTTTAAAAATTCAAGGACTAATATGACCGGTGCATACAATTTCAGGGACTAAAGTGATTATTTACTCGTTTATTAAAGTATGTAGAAATAAGTCTAACAAACTAAGTGATAAAGAAAAAAATTTAACTCTGATTTTATGTAAAATTTATTTTAAAATTAATTGGTATTAAGGAAAGTAACGTAATAAATATATAATAATAAATTAAATGAGTAATAAACACGTGATAATAAATTAAATAGAGATTAAAACTAAATTCTGAAAAAAAAAAAGAATGAGGTTGATTTGTAATGGCAATTCTATAATTTCCTTTTGCATCTCCTTTAATATAAACCCATCAGAGATATGACGCTATGACTATACGATGGGTAGAGACACATTTAGTCTGACCAGAATTTGATTCAATTTGTTAATTGAATCATTTATTTAAATTTAGATCTGGTTATGGCTCAAGTAATAACCGTGTCGGGATTATGTTAACTTGATAATTATATAAAAATACAAAATTAAATGTTATACATAATTAAATTATAAAATTTTAAAAGTATAAAATTAAAATAAAGTATATTTTATAATATATTATGAAATAAATTATATTAATATACAAATATTATGATGTGATGTAAAAATATTAATTTAAATCTAAAAATCTTATAATTTATTATTAATTTAAAAAATATATAAATTTTAGAACATTGTGGTTATATTATCATTAAATTTTAAAACATAATAATTTAAAACATATAAGTCCAAATCTTGTATTGTATTGGTGATATTAAAGAAAGAGTTCTTTTGGAGATATTTGTTAGGAAATGATGTAACTAAACCTAACCGACCAATTAATAAATGAAACGAAAGCACTATGTGTCAAATTCTTGCATCATTCAGCAAGGGAACAAAAGGAAATTAAGCCTGCTACGTTTTCTTTCTCCTTCCCCCTTTTTGTTGGTGAAGAAAAGATATTTGTGTTAGAAATTTTATATTTTTTTCTAAGAAAAAAGGAAAAAAGGAAATCATCTCCTTCGTATTAGTTTGTTTTCATAGGCTGAAAATCCTTCTTTTTCAGCACAGAAAATGATAGAAGAAAATTCAAAATACTAATGGTTCATTATTTAAAGTCTGGTGTAAGTAACCAATACTGACATATAAATGTTGAAGTTGCTGTTATTCCTTAATTGATTCCCTTCCATCACTCTTATATCCAGTTTGTGAAGGTAAGCAACTGAGGATTATTATTTCTTCTGTACTTTCACTGTTTCTGGAGATTAATCCCAGTGCATTTATTAGAAAATAAATCTAGGCATAGTTCAGTTCATCATGGATAGCAATGGCACAAAGTAGGTGGGGCTTGACATGATCAATATTATTTACCTCTAGTTTGATATCATTTTGAGGATAGGTGGTCATGTTGTAGTTGACACATGAAAGGAACAGAAGAGAAGTAAACCCAGGGAAATTTCAATGGCAGATGTGGGTTGCCTTTGATCCAGGGAACCTCTATTCTCATTTTTGTACCATTTGTTGTTATTTTTTGTTCATTTTCAATGACCCCATTTCCGTTGTCTCCTTGTCTTCTAGAGAGAGACACAAGGCACTGACTTTAACAACTATTTGATTTGGTTTCTTGAATCATCTATTGCCTTCTGTTTTCAGGAATTAAATATTTGATTTGGTTTCTTGAATCATCTATTGCTTTCTGTTTTCAGGAATCAAAGGGTTGGTTGGTGGGGAGGTAGAAATAGAAGATTTTGGGACCACCTGTGCCCTCTTGACTGATAGGATTTAATACAGAAGTCCAAAACAGCTGAATTCAGAAAGGATCTAGAGGGCTATTCTAGCATCTAGCTTAGCTGTTTCAATATAAACTTTGATTAATTTGATGCCTAAAGAGCATAACATTAAATGGGTTTATTACACTGTAGTTGACTGCTTCTGAGAAGATTGGCTCTAAGATCCTTTAATTTCTTGCCTTAGAAGTCTTCTTGGTGTTTGTTTATATGCCAATTGAACTCCATGTCTTAGAAAAGAGGCTTAAGGAAAACGTGGTTTAAAGGCTAGCAGTTATAGGATTCTAGAGGATAAGGCTATTGCTACAAAGCAAAGTAAATCGATGGAGGAAATATCTCCGACGGTTGCAGTGCCAATTACACATGGGAATTTAATCCAAAGGGAGTCATCAGTGACGACTCACACGGAGATGACTGGTCTAAAGCTTATGGCAAATACAGCAGCAGCTTTAATATTAAATCCTGCAATTGAGGGTTGTCAATGTTACTCTGTTGGAACTGAAAACCACACAGATATTAGTCCACAACACCAAATTATAGTATCTGCAGAGGTAAAGGAGAATCAGGTTGGAGATGACCTTGTCTCAGAAATGGTTATTGATTGTGACAGTAATTGGGTCCTGACTGAAAGCCATAACCAGGCAAGAAATGAAGATGAATTCATGTTTGCTAAGGATTTTCAATGTCTACATGATCCAAGCTCTCAATCTGCTGCTAGTGACAAAAGCAGTCCTTATAGGGAGGAATCTGCTACTTTGAGGACTAATTGTTCTCAAATAGAGTCACCAATTACCATCAAGGGTGATGATAATATCCATGGTAAGTCCAATTTGACCGAGCCACATGGTGAGCTAGAGCCAGTGCAGAACATGGTTTCTGTTGCAATGGAACTTGAGAGTGAAGATGGAAGTGGATCAGATGGGTCTGATCCAAAACCATCTGCTAAGATGCCAGAGAAGCAAACATGCAGAACAAGCTGCCAGAACGCCTTGGAATTGAGTGGTGGCCCTCTTTGGGGTTTCTCATCAGTTTGTGGAAGGAGACAGGAGATGGAAGATGCTATTGCTGCTAAGCCTCAACTTTTTCAAGTCCCTTCACAGATGCGAATGGATGACCATGTGAATGACAACACAAAATACTCACCAGCCCACTTTTTTGGTGTCTATGATGGACATGGGGGCTGTCAGGTATGCCTTGAAATCCTTCTTGTCAATTATACAATTTGTTTGTATTGTTGAAGTTGATCCATTTCACTAAGAGGGTGTTGTTTTCATAGGTTGCCAATTACTGCCAGGAACATCTTCATTCAGTGTTGATTAAGGAAATAGAAGCTGCAGGATCAAGTTTGGCTGAAAAGAATGGGAGAGACAATTGGCAGGACCATTGGAAGAAAGCCTTCTCCAATTGTTTTCATAAAGTAGATGATGAGGTTGGAGGAGTTCATGCAGCTAATAGTGGAAGCAACAGTGATATTGATGATGGATCTGAGTCTAGTATTGAACCTCTTGCTCCTGAGACTGTTGGCTCTACTGCAGTGGTTGCTATTTTAAGTCAAACCCACATAATAGTTGCAAATTGTGGCGATTCAAGAGCAGTTTTGTGTCGCGGAAAAGAAGCATTGCCATTGTCTGCTGACCACAAAGTAAGGCATTTCTTTCTAGTTTCACAATTTTTTTTTGCTGGACTTTTGATGGAAGCTAAGTTTTCTGATGGAGGAAATTTTATTTCTATTTGCAGCCAAATAGAGAGGATGAGTGGACAAGGATAGAAGCTGCTGGAGGAAGGGTCATACAGTGGAATGGGTACCGAGTTCTTGGTGTATTGGCAGTGTCAAGGTCCATAGGTATGTCTTTATGGCAATGTTTTTGAGTGGCAATAACAAAGTTATACTCTTCTCTGCATCATTAGATTTATTTCTGTATCTGTACAGTGTCACAAATCTACATGCATTGCTGTGCAGATTTATTGTCATTTTTTTTTTAAATCTCCTTTTTGAAGTATTGTTCATTTAACATTTTCTCTTGATAATCAATCAAATTGTTTTTAACTGTGCTTTTTACAGTTTTGCTGCTATCATTTGTCACGGTTTTTTTGCGCTTAGTCAGATTGATATGGGGAGGAACATTATTTTCTGATCATCATTATTCGTTAATGCACTATTGTTTAAGAAGGGGGGGAAAAATTGTCCCCGTGAGAGTCAATTGGGTATCTTCTTAAAATTGGAAATGAAATATTCAGTGATAAACTATTCATAGAATTTTTATATTGAGTTTATCCCTAATTTTTTTCACACCTATTTGTACTGAGACACCAATTGACCAAAGTGACTAACTGTTCTTTCTTTATGCATTCTAGTAAGTTTCCTTCGTCCTCTGTGTCCCCAGGAAGCACTTCTATACGCCTTTATATTTGGACATTTTTAAGTTTAATATTTATTTTCCTTATCTTCTTATTCTAGTCATCTTTGTTATAGAGTATTTTTGCTTCTTGTCCACTAGGTGATAGATACTTGAAACCATGGATAATTCCAGAGCCAGAAGTCAAGTTCGTCCATCGAGCAAAAAGCGATGAGTGCCTTATTCTAGCCAGCGATGGTTTATGGGATGTCATGACAAATGAAGAAGCCTGTGACATTGCACGAAAGCGAATCCTTCTTTGGCACAAGAAGAATGGCAACACTGTATCAACAGGACAAGACCATGGAGTTGATCCTGCAGCTCAGTCTGCCGCAGAATATCTATCTAGACTTGCCTTCCAGAGGGGAAGCAAAGATAATATCTCTGTTATTGTTATAGACTTGAAGGCTCAAAGAAAATTTAAAGAGAAAAGCATAAAGTAGATACCCATCATCTGGAATATTTACAGATATACTATTGTTTTACATGTATTTTTCAGTCAGTAGCATATTTAGCCCTTCAGTTTTTCACCAGGGCTATGTATACTAAAATTTGCAGTGTACACGGACAGCTCAGCTTAAGATGAGTTACCACTGTGAGTCTGTAAGAGCTGCCCACATCAGAAAGTTAAATTTTTTTTTAAAGATGTAAAATTTTCAAGTTAACAGTTCAAATAATCAAAACAACCACTCTTGAATTAGATTATTAGTTATTTTCAAATAACGAAAACTCCAAAATTAATAAGGTAATTGTTGAAACTTTAGGGTTTTGAGAGAAAAGAGAGAATGACGGCTAGCAATAGAAGAACGAATATGATATGATTGACAAGAGAATGTGTTACATACAAATACAATAACCTAATGCACTTATTTATACTATTAAGTAGGTCAAGTACGACTACTAGTACAAGTCTAAGTTCATTACTAATAAGACTATTAACCTAATACCTTTTAACAGTAATCTGACATGGGCATAAATTTATTACATAGGCATAAATTTATTACGTGCTTTTGCCTTTTTTCTTATAAGTTTGTATTATTATATGTACCTTAGGCAAATTCAAGTGACACCTTATCCTTTCTTTATTTTTATTTTTATTTTTTTTGTTGAGCGCGGGGGGGGGGGGGGGGGGAAGTGTCCTTGGTGGTACTTTTTGTTGCAATCATAAAATTTCAAACATTTTCTTGTAAGCACCCCGATAATCTTCAGCATTAAATTCTTCATAAACTGCCAATCATTGCAATCTCATCGCACTCCCATTCAAAAGAGTCTCTCAACAAATTCTTGAACTTAAATCACTCAACAACAAAACCCAGATTCTTCTACATAATTTTAGGAGCTGGTTTTCTTTGGCCTCATACTGCAAATGCTGATCATATGCAACTGGTGACTCCACAAAGAAAGGAATCAAAACTGCAGTTACATAGCAGATGGCAGTACTGCTTGCCAAGTTGAAATAGACATAGAGTACTATGAATCTCACTGTTCAGAAAATAGGAGGTTCTCAGATAATCCAGAAAATTAGTATCGAAAATTGGAAGGTTGCAAACGAGTACACCCTACAGTTACTTGTAGTTTAGGTAATATCTGTAAATGGATGATATATTGGCTTTAAAAAAATAAAAAGAATGTTTCAATCTCCTAAGCAACCTAATAGAAGCTTTCAACACAAAGAATCATTTTAATAGAAAATTAAAATTCAGTCATATAATTTCTGATCACCAAAACATGAGCACCTGTATTGTTTACAATTTACACTAGCAAACCACTTACTCAATATAGAAGCAAAATTCCTGCTGTTTGTGACAGATCAACACATTTTGTTTAAATAGTGATCTACATTCAAGAATACCTAGTGAAATGATACATAGCGTAAATTAGAATAACCTTTTACCTTTGAGTTTGATTAGAGTCCAGGATTGGAACATACTAAGTTTTATATGGTGGCAAGTGTAGATCCTGCATTGGAGAAGTAAGCTGACAGATCCACATGCAAGTCCTCATACATGTTGATAAAAGGATGTCTCTGAATTTAAATCAGAAATATACTGTAAGAATGACTATTTAGCCTATTTTACATGCAATACTCATATAGATAAGATTTATACATACCATAAGGTCCTTAGCTGACAGTCTATCCCTTGGATTTTTCTGTAAACTAAACAAAGAAGATTAAACAAGGAGGATCAGAAGCCTCATAAAATGCAGTGACATGAAATTTATGACAAAATAGCCAATTGAATAGTGATTGAAGGTGCCAGCTTTTTAGATTTGTTTAAACACAGATGGAGGTTCGTTCCATGAAATTATATAAGATATCTTAAAATAAAATATGAATACAAGGCTTCACGCAATTAGGTAGGCCATGTGTTTTACATTTTTACTATTTGTTTGACTACATACTCATTCCACTTTAAAATTATAGGCTCCTCAAGTATCCCAACTAATTTCAGGAAGAGCTCTAAGTCTTTTTCTTTTGATGGGCCAAGATTCTTGAGACTGCACACAATTTAGTTACAGAAGCATATTTAATATTTTACCATGCTGAGATAAATGAGCAAAATTCTGGAGAAAATTGATCAGATGGAGCACTGGGTGGAGGTTTCTCAACAATGGCTTCAATAAGCTGGAAAATATTTTCCCATCCTTCACTTTGATCTGGTGGTGTATATGGAAACCGCCCCGTAGCACACTTGAGCAATATCAGTCCCAAACTCCATATATCACTTTTGTAGTTGTAGCCATGCTGGTTTCCATTGATTCTCTCTGGCTGTAAAATGAGCAGAATGGATAAGTTATATTCCAGGCAGTGGTGGCACATCTAGTTGGTCAGAGGAAAATGATAAATATATTCGCATATTTTACTCACAGACATATAGTTGTATGTGCCAATGAAAGTTTTTGCTAGACCAGATGTAGTTTCCATGATTGCACTCACACCAAAGTCAGTAATCTTTACTTCCCCTCTATGATTTATAAGCAAATTAGAAGGTTTCAAGTCCCTGTGGATAATATGTTTTTCATAGTGAAGATAAATTAAACCCTTCAGCACCTACATTTGAAAAGGAAAAGAAAAGAAAGGGATATAGTCTAGTGAGGCATTCAGAGAAAAAGAACTTAGGTGTAAGGCTGAAGTACAATTTCTTACTCCTCACCTGCTTACAGATGGCAGCAAGATATGGCTCTGGGATTGTTTTAACTTTGTTCAGAAAACCTTCTAAGGACCCTCCATCCATGTACTCTAAGATGATTGATATGACACCATTATCATAGAACGACTGGTAGCAGACAACAACATAAGGACATTGTGCTGATTGATTAATTTTTAGCTCTTGTGCTATCTGCCTGCACTTGGACTCCTCAATATTCATTTGAATTTCCTGAATTGTGGAGAACACATCATAAGTGACAAAAGAACAAAGTGGAATGGGAGTATGTGATAGGATTTATATTGTGAACATATCAGATAAGAGGAAACTAGTTCATAAGTACAAGTTCCTAGATTAAGAAAATGATACAGATGCAGAATACTTTCAAGCTATTAAAGACCAGATTGTTAAACTAAACATGCACATGGGGAAATAGTTGAAATTTCAAAATGCTAAAAGCAGGAGAAAGAACCAATATGGGACTTATTACCCCGTAATTGCTCTAATTCCAAATACTAGTAAATGCATACAATGAATAACAAAGAAGAAATTATGACACCAGCAGATGTCTTCTTTGTTCTGAGTCTTTCTGTTCTGACCATATCCCGTTCAATGATTGATTAAAATATGAAAGTTCCAAGGGATCAGATCCACATCTCAATCATTATGTCCAGTGAAATTAAAAGGTCTAATGTTGGGTGAACAAGAAGATGAGGTTCTGACATAATGGACAAGAAACCACCTGCAACAAAACTTTCTCTTTCTTTATTTTTTTGGTTGGACAAAACTTACTCTTTAACTAACTTACTAGTTGAATGAAATGAACTTACTCCTTATGAAATTAACTCGTTAAACACTAATTGAGATCAATATTTTCTGAAACTTTGTGTTCCCTTGACCAACACTGATTGCACGGAGAAAACAAGTTTTAAAATTCACAATAACGAAACTAGGTTGAAAATACCTGAGTGCTCAATGAAATGGATTTAATGGAGAATGAGAATGACATTACCTTTGAAAATATGAAATTTAGGTCGACAATGCCAGTACCAAAAAATAAATTAACTAGAAAAAAGAAAGAAAAAGAAGATGCAAACTCAAAGCAAGGAATATGTATGCAGCAAGTATACCTTTAATGCAAAAAACTGATTAGTCCATTTGTGTTGCACCAATTGCACTATCCCGCCATTTCCCTTTCCAATCACTTTGATTGTGTCAATGTCTGCCAAATTTAACTGGTTGTCTAGTGGCCTGATTGGAGGTGGCTGAAAATAGCACCAATATTAAACTCAAATAACAAATTACCAGAATTCAGCCAGCATGCAAATCTTTTTTCATAAGCATTGAGACCAAATAAAAATATGCAGGAAGTCCTAGGTTCAAACCTCCTTGCCATCATTGTACCAAGAACCACAATGGTTAAGTGTTACAACTGATTATAACGAAATGAATGGAGTTAACATGAAAAGCTTTAATCAAATTACTTAAATTTAAATGCATATACATAGGCAATTGTGATTACAACATTGTGTAGGATAGCATCACTTAAAAGAAGATATTCATTCATGTTGGCAATGTATATATTTAGTTTTGGGTAGATAATCGCTTAGTAATTTTTTTGAAACATGATGACTTAGTAATTTATTAAACCTAATTCTGCTTTCTAAAATATTTTGACCACCATAAAAGTATGCATAGGCATTTTTCTAATGTTATACGCAGTTTGAATGTTTTTACTATGACTGACAGATTAATCCATTAGAAACTAATAGAAGCATTGAAAGAATGATGGTACTTTCTGTTGATTCTGAAAACTCACACAACACTCTGGCAGAAACGCAGGGTTCATTACATGCACTCAACCAAGGAAAAATAAAAAAGGTGTGTAGGAAGAGAGGGAGGAAGAAGAGGGTCTAATTGATGTGATAGCCTTAACTCAGAATGCAAACAACTTATACAACAAATTTTATAAAGTCTAGAAATCACCAAAACACTTTTATTTTCTTAGATGGAATTGAAACGAATTTAAAAAGTCAATTTATTTAGTGATTCATGAAGTGGATGATGTCTGCTGAACACAATCTTTTACTTCATAAGCTTGCAGGTTATCCTCCATTTGTTTATGGACAAAACGCAGGTAAGAGGAGAAATTATACCAGACACTAACAATATGTGATCCAAAATATTAGCAAAAGTTAGGGAAACTAGGCTCAATTAGCAACCCCCCACTTTTCCCAATCCAAATATTCTATTCAATATCTTATTGTAAGGGGAAAACACTAAATAATCCATATGATAAAAAAGTCTTTCTTTTTAAACAAATAGTGCTCCATTTTGGTTTGGAAACCTCAAAATAGGGAAACTAAAGAAAATTCAGGAAGCTCTTCTTTTCACACAAGGCATTTCACTATATCCAAAAGATCAAATGCAAAAAAAAAAAAAAAAAAAAAAAAGAGAGAAACAATTGAGCAACCCAATTGGATAAATATTGAAAAAAAAAATTGAAAACATAAACAAGTGCAAAAGATAAAAGTTGAGAGGAATATGTTACAGCTTCCACTTCACTCCGAGAGACAATTTGAACTCCATCCCTATTGACAAGCAGGTTTCCATCCTTAAACGTTCCGTTGTCAGTCCTACCACATAGCCAGATAACCCACAATCCAGTTAGCCAAAGCCACACACAAAGCATGCACATTCACACACGAAGAGAGACTCACAGGAACTTGGCAAAAGAAGCCTGATCAGATGCTGGAACAGTGATTTTGAGACTGGGGCCTAAGCATCTTTTCTTCATGATTAGGGGATCCTAATGGGTTCCCAAGCTCTGGTTTGATACAGCAAGAAAAACTTTAGAGTAAGATTATATATGTATATAATCAAAATTTTTCTATGACTAACTGATTATGATATTCGGATAAAACAAAAAATTGAGTATGATATTATATAGTATATGCTAGTATTAAGTTAAGAATGAATGCATTTATAGACTGGAGGATCATGGTACTATAAATTTATTTCCAATTGGTTGGTAAACAAGGGTCACCGTTGACATAGTGGAGAAAGAAACAATGAAGTTTTTTAGGTTTGCAGATGGAGACTTTTGTTGACTTTTCAGACTCTTTATCCCCAGAGTAAAGAGTCTGGGAAAGAAGGGTCCCCATTGTTTTCAGACTTTTCAGACTTTCCAGAATTCTTTACCAAAAAGTAAAGTTTGGCAAAGAAGGGTCACCTGGCAATGGAGAAAGAAACAATGAAGTTTTAAGTTTGAAGATGGAGACTATTGTTTCTTCTTCTTGCGTTCTCACGTGCATTTGAAAACACAAACTTTCCTTTGTTCTTTTCACTAGCAACAAGATAGTGTCTTCATTTTTTCTTACTAGCTACGAGAGAAAATAATAATAATAATTAAATTATTCATAATTATTTATACAAAATCTATACCAGCCTTAAATATTAGAGGTAGTGTGAACTGAGGTAAAAACTCGCTAAGTGATAACTATGTTTTTTTTTTCTTCTTCTTCTTTGTGCCTTTAAAGAGTATTCCTACATGCATTAGTAGGAGATTACATCTAGAGCACATAATTATGTTTTTTGTTTATACAATTATATAACTTTTGTCCATTTAGAATTGCCCAAAATACTATATTATAGAAACAATATACAAGAAATCATAATTAAATTTGTTTCTAATTATATGCATGTTTATATTAAATAGAAGGAAAAATAGCATACACTAAAATTTTGATCTTTTTGTAAATCACTACTATAAACTTAAAAACTTTACTAATTAATTCCTAAATCATAATTAATGACCAATAGATCATTCCATTTTGAATCTTTTAACTCACTAAATAATGTCACATGACAACATCTTATATGTCTATTTACATTAAATATGAACTATTCATTAATTTATTTGTTAATTTAACCATTTATAAATTTAATTTAACTATTCTGTTTAGGATTTTTTATCTATTTATTCAAATATTTAAATATTACTTAAAAATTGATTTTAATAAATAAATTAATGGACATTCTAAATTTAATATAAATGGGCCAATAAGATTTTGTTATGTGATATCATCGTTAATGAGTTAATAGATCATAAACGGAAGTATCTGATGAGACATTAGTTAAAGTTTATAAATTAATTATGTGTTTTAAAGTTAGTGGTAATAATTTACAAAATGATCAAAAGTTCAGAAGAATTGTATATTCTCTTTCCTAAATAGAATAATATTACTCACATATATTTATACAAACATTACTTTATATCTACACAATTATTATCATCATTTGATAGCAGTTGGTCTTACCAAAAACCAAAATTTTTTACATGTCAATTATGATTCTGCCATCTCATATTAATGTGTAAGTGTATGTATGAAGCATTTTTCTATCAAATAATTTCACTCAACTTTACATAAAATTCAATAAGTCTGCACAAAAAATTATGACTTTTTGTCCATCTAAGTTTTATTCACTGAACATCACCCCATTTTTTTTTTTTTGGGAAAAGAGTATACTTCTTAAATTTTGACTATTTTGTAAATTATTACTGCAAACTTTAAGACATTCTTAATTAATTCTTGAACTTTAATTAATGTTCTAATAGATCTTTTTGTTTAATTTGAATCTATTAATTCATTAAAGATAATATTACATAATAACATTTTATCCGTATTAACATTAATTCTAAATTATTTATTAATTAATTTATTTAATTTTACATATATTTTATTCCTTACAAAAAATAAATTAAATTTTTTTAAATTGTTTTTATTTATTTTGTAATAATAAAATGTATTTATAATTAAATTTTAATAAATAAATTAATAAACAGTCTAGAATTAATATTAATATGGATATGATGTTATTACATAGTATTATTATTAAAAAATTAACAGAAATATCTTTTGAAATATTAATTAATATTTATGAACTAATTGGAAAAGTTTTATAATTCATAATGATAATTTGTAAAAGAGTCAAATTTCATGGATTCATATACTTTTTGCCCTTTTTTTAAACAAATAATGAATGCACTTGAATGAAAAAAAATTAAAGAAAAACCTATTGTTCACATAATCATTAGGATTATTTTTTTATCATATAGAATTTACAAGCAGTTGAAAAGAGAAATTAAATAGAAAATTAATGACATCATTGGGGTTATTTTATTCCTGATATTTATGACGTTATGCAATTGTGATAATTTTATTCCTGATATTTCTTAAGGTCATACAGAATGCTGTTTGTCATAATTTCTTTTGCATAGATAGTGTGGCTGCCTAATCCATTATCTATTACGCTGTCAATGTTACTTTTAGTAAGTTTTCTTATTACAAGAAAAGTAACCCAATTAACAATTTAGTTGTATAAATTGTTGTGCTACATAGCTATTTTATATTTAAAATGATAATATGTCAATTACTAATTTACTTGGTCTATACAAAGAATCTCTGCTTGTGTACACAAACACTAACTAAAATAATTGTAAATACTTTCTTTATTTCATGTTTTCAACGTTGAATTGCATATATTTTATGCATAGCTTGTTAACTTGTGTCAGCATGACGAAAAACTTATTAGGTCATTAGATAGTTATGAATATTCCAGCCAAAAAATAAAAATAAAAAACAAGAATTCTATTAGTTCAGATTTTTATATTGAACACCACAGGAAAAAAAAAATAGTTCACATTTGTTCTTCAATCTGACCTGTTATCCAGTTGAGAATACAAAAAGCATTTTTAGTATAATCTTTTTTATTTTTTCAAATTTCATTGCAACACAAGGACTAGAGAATAGCCTTATCAAATTCAATCAATAAAGAATCTTGCAGGGAAAGTTACTAGGAAGCACGTGGTTGGAAAAAATCAGAAAAGGGAACCACGCATGACTTAATTATTCCTCCGAAGACTTTCTTTCATGTCTCACCAATTTAGTTGAATAATATTACTCAGAAATACTTACATATATATTTATATTCATATTACATCAGTATAATTTCTATCATTTAATAAAAACTGATCACATTTTATTTTCTATACATCTATACTTTAATTGTTATTTATAAAAAAATTTTGATTATACATAATTGTATCATATTATTTTATATATATTTATAAAAAAATAAAGAAAAAAATAATTTTTTATGATAAATAAATTTAAAAAGACTCATTTTTTTTTCTCTCTAATTTTTTATAAATGTGTATAAAAATAACGTATCTACAATTGTATGTACCTAGAATCTCTCATACTTAGATCTTACGTGAGATAATGTACACCCAAAAGATTTACATAAAGCATTATTCGATCCAGTTAACTAGCCCTTCAATCATTTTCTTTGCCTATTTCCGATAATGCAGCTAGGGATGGTCGCTATTAGTGTTGGGAGGCAGGGAGGCAACCAATTGTAATCAATAAAAATATAATGATGCTAGGGGGACAAATAAATGCCAGAGGGGAAGAATTTATGCAAGTGCTTCCAAAATGTTCCTCCACAATTACACCACTAGCTACCTTTTCTGGTGACCTAGAAGTTCCCTGTGCCTCTCGGATGTAACCCCACACACCATCTCCCTCACTCCAGAGGCCCCAACCCAATTCTGCAATAAACCAAAGAGAATAAAGCACAAGAAACCTACCTCCTACTAACAGAGCTTTCCCTTCTGATTGCTTATGGAGTAAACATATTAGGATAATGTTAATAAAAGTATAACGATCTGATTGATGAACACCAAAAAGTTTAGGATTAAAATTGTAATGGAACAAGCACAAGACCAAGTCAAATCTCATGCAACCGAAACAACCTCAGTTAACTAAACTGCATTATCTGCAGTATCCTAGCAAAACTCTATCCCTATATTCTTCTTATTTTAGCTTTGATTTTAGCAATTGTATTGGAATATATAATGTTATCTGTTATAATCTTATCTCTATAAATATTAGTACATACCCATCAGTAAAATTTAACAAAAGCTATTTATTTCAACAGTGTGCACATCAAAACTCCCTATGACTTATCTTGCTCCAAGGATCCCGATTCAAAAATGGCCTCCGTTGCAACCAACTCTAACGTTACTTTGAAGGATTTATTTCATCAATTTTATAAATTTAGATCAATTATAGATATAAGATTATAGCATATTAAACAAATTGTATTCAAGAAATAGATCAATAATGTGTACCTGACATGATTCCACAATCCATTGTCGTTCAATGAAAAGATCAAGAAGAATTCACGAATGTGAGAGAAACTGCCTCAATCCTAATAGGTTTTCTGTGCGTACTATCAAACTGCTTAATGGGAAAACAATTTATAACTTACCAAATGAGAGTAGAGACTTCTCAACGGGCTACTAAATGAACAGCCCAAACCTATCACGGGCTGCTCACAACAAAAGCTCAATTACAATATTCATAAATTGACCAAGTCTATATTATAAAACATAATTCCATAATTAATATATATTAATGATTTAAAAAATATTTTAATTATTGAATAATGTCAACCCACATAACATATAAATATTTGAAGTAAAATTCAACAATTCTCCCACTTGGATAGCATTAGTCAATCATTAAAATACAAGAATCATTAACACTAGAATACCAACTATGGTCAAAGCACGTGTCAACCAAAAGTCTTAGAAATATATGCTTTAACACTGCAGAAATAGTATCCGATAGGGAAGTAGATCATACATGTTAAATGCTCATATTTCACATAAAGAATAATGAATATGGAAAAACATAATTAATTAAGAGAAATATGGAATCCAAGAATAGTCCAAGCATCTAAAAATGCTATAAGAGATATGATAATAAAAGTGACGTCATCTCGTACATATCTCATAAGAATGATAATAAGTAAATATAAAATTTCAGACTCCCACTAACCCAAAACATCAAAAGACTTAACTTAACCCATATGAGCTACATGATTCTGAAAAGTTCCAACAGTTAAGCCTTTAGTTAGTGGATCTGCTAACATGTTCTTTGTAGCAAAATGCTCAATTCGAGTCTGAAACTCCAGAATTTTCTCTCTAACAAACAGATATTTAATATCAAAATGCTTTGAGCGAGAAGAGCTTCTGTTGTTTTGAGAGAAATGCACAGCAGCAGTATTGTCGTAATATATCACAAGTGGCC
Organism: Ormosia semicastrata; assembly: GCA_029884595.1. NCBI lineage: Eukaryota > Viridiplantae > Streptophyta > Magnoliopsida > Fabales > Fabaceae > Ormosia > Ormosia semicastrata. The sequence goes on from JAQQTO010000030.1 coordinate 14,152,254, forward strand.
TAGATATGCTTTCAACAATATGAAAGCCAGAGATTAAGTTTTATAGCCACATGGCTTGACAAATAGCCTCATAGCAAGCGACATACTCTGCTTCCATGGTAGAAGTAGCTGTAAGAATCTGTTTGATACTCTTCCAAGAGATAGCTCCTCCTGCCATCATAAAAATAGAGCCGGAAGTAGACTTTCGATCGTCAGGGCAACCTGCAAAATCAGAATCAGAATAACCAATGACCTGAAGTTGATCAGACTTCTTATAGGTCAACAAATAATCCTTGGTTCCCTGCAAATATCTCATGACCTTTTTCACGGCTTTCCAATGACCCAAACCTGGGTTGCTCAAGTATCTCCCTAAAGCATTAACAGCAAAAGCAATATCGGGACGAGTACAAACTTGAGCATACATTAAACTGCCAACAGCGGAAGCATATGTGACCTTTTCCATTTCAACTATCTCTATATCATTTTGAGGACATTGGGATTTAGAGGGTTTATCACCTTTTTGAACAGGTGCAGCACATGGGGAGCAAGAATGCATGTTAAACCGCTTGAGGATCTTTTCAATATATCCTCTTGTTGGTCCGTAATCTGTAAGCGCACGGGTCGACAAGTAATATAAAGGAGAGTTAGAATATCGTGTCCCAAGGGATTGAATAATTAGAATAATGTTAAACTTAACCAAAATTCACAAATTTTTATCTAAGCAAACGAAGAAGAATGGGTTGCAATTAAAATAACAATTTAAGAGAAACAAAATAAGAAACACCAAACACCAATTCCACAAGAGAAGATGAGAATGATTAAAGCCTAGGGGTTCCTATTCACTTGCTACTTCAATGAATAATTGCAATTAACAAGCACCAATCAATGAAATGATATTTGTTAGCTAATAACCATCAAGAGATAAGAGCCTATGTCTAGGACAATTACCCATGCAAAACCTAGCTAATCCACTATGTGTCCATGTGAGTTAACATAAGAATCACTCATTGAGACCAATTATCAAACACTTGCCATGCATGACTAATGGGTATGTGTCCATCCCATTAGCTAATCAACACACTCATACTAATAGAATGTAATTGAACATACATCAATCATACCATATCCATATTCACAACACCCTATTTCTAGTTCAATTGGAATATTAAAAACATGCAATTTATAACCAATCAATAACAAGCACTAAGCATAGAAATGGATGAACAAAACCAATTTCATTGAAAGGATACCCAACTAATTACACATTAATCAAATCCATAGCAAGATCCTAGAGAGCCCCTAGATTAGAGTTTAGTTACACATCATGAAAGAGAAGAAAACAAATGAAATCAAATGATCCATCAAGTTACAAATCAAGATATAAAGGGAAAGAATAAACAAAAATGGAGAAATTCCAAGTTTGATCTTCTTCCTTGATCTTGATTCTCCCTTGAGTCACCTTCAATCCAAATAGGTTCCTCCTCTTCTCACTTGCTCTCCGGAATTCGTGGTTTGTGAAAAAACAAAATATCTCTCCAAATCCCCAAATCAGATATTAAAAGCTAATTTTCATGGATCAGGATTTTTTCCACGCCTAGGCGTGGTTAAGAAGCACGTGGTCTCAGGTGCAATCCACGCTTAGGCGAGATTTTCCCACGCCTAGGCGTGGGTGTCTCTGTCTGAGCACCCTGAAAACCTGAGAGTTACACGCCTAGGCGTGACTTTTCCACGCCTAAGCGTGGAGGTCTCTGCTTGGAAATTCCTGAAATGCTGCGAGGATCACGCCTAGGCTTGATTTTGCCATGCCTAGGCGTGAGTTGGTTGCCCTTGCTTCTCTTTTGCATCCTTCTCCATTTTGAACTCTTATTTGCTTCCTTATCCTTTCCAAGGTTTTTCCTTCTTGAATTTCTGCAACAAAAACAATGCTTTAATTCATCAAGCCGTAATCCATCTCAATTTCTTAAATACAAACATCAAAAATTGAATTCTTAAACAATTGAGATACAAAGCTTAAATCGTCAAGATCATGTATGAATTGGACAATTAGGTCTTGAAAATTTAAGGAAAGCATGCTCATATACATTCAAATTCATGTGAAATAACTTCATTTCCCGAAGTTATCACATCCTCAAACCTAAAGTTTTGCTAGTCCTCGAGCAAACTAAACCAGGCAGGAAAGCAATCACAGTCCAATCCAAAGGTCAAGAAATATGAGGCAAATTGAACTAGGGCAAATCTAGCTTCCAATTATCATTCATACCCTCAGAAATCACATTTCAATCCTCACAACAAGGTCCACACATGCAAGAAATTCTCAACTACCATGCTCACCCTTTTTTGCCATTTTTGTGCATGAAAGATTTCCCAAGCTCATGAGTTTAAGACCTTTTCCTAATCATGAAGAGAAAGATGGATGAATTATAAAATGCACATGCACTCTCAAAAGAATGTCATTCATCCCTTTCTCCACTAATGTAGGCAAAACAGAATCAAAGATCATAAGGGTCTTTTAAGCTTGTAATATAAGACTAAGGGCAGTGGCTAAGGAAGAAGGGAAAGGATTTTAATCCAAATATCAAACACATAATCAACCACTTCCATTGAATCAAGTCAAACATTTAGATGCATAAACACAAACCAACTTGAAGAATCAATCTTCTTTATTCTATTTTCTCATCACATAATCAAAAGGGCTTTAATTTACACAACAGCCCACTTATTTTCTTTCTTTCTTTCTTCTTTTTCTTTTTCTCTTTTCTTTTTCTCTTTTGAACAAAACCAATTTTTGAATGAAAGCTGATGATCACAAATTTTTTTGGATTCTTAGCATCATACACAACACTATAGCTCAAAACAACAGAACTGCTTAATCATGTGCCCAACAAGGGACCTGTAATGAGGGGAAGAGATTTTTATTTCACAAGCATGGTTTAAAAGGGTGGAGAGATTAAGGTTAAAGAAATGAAAATTAGGCCACACACACCCACACTAGGCTTCAAAATGTGTACTAGGGATATCATTCAATTAAGGTTGGCTTGAAAAACTCAATCGATCCAAATAAGTGCCCTAGTCATTTCATTGAAAACGCATTGCTTAGGATTTCACCTCAAAAGGGAATCAAACAAGCTTCTAAGAAGCAAAATTGACTATACACATGCCAATCATAAATTTCTCCAATCATGCATTTCATTCATATTCCAGAATCCACCACACATGCAATAGGGAATTTCTCTTATATGCAATTATGGCAATAAGTGTAAGCACAAAATTTTGAATTTTTACAATTGAGTTCCCAAGCAGTGAGGTGTATGTTTGATCCATACATTCATCAGATATTCTAATCAGAAATTAGGCATGCACCAATTCAATTTTCCTCAACACACACTCATCAATTCAATTCCTAATTCACGCAACCCTCAAGGCTTAATCATGCTCACTTAAATTTGAAATTTCAGCGAAAGTAAAAGCAAAGAGAAGGGAATCAATATATATATGTCCAAAACAATGATTCAACAAGCAATCACAAAAAGATCATAAAGTTTCCCCCCTAAACCTAAGTCATGCAGTGTCCCACTGTAACCAAAAGAAATCAAGTCTCCAATAAAGTATGTACAGTGGATATAAAGTAAAGACAGAAAAATAAAACAGAAAGATCATAAAAATATGAGGCTGGTGCCTCAAATCAAATCGTCCTCATCCAACAGGTCATCACCCTCAGCGCCCAACTCCATATCATCAGCAGGTGGAGGAGGTGGAGGAGAAGGTGAAGCTACAACTGGTGGAGCTGCAAAAGGAGGTAATGCTGGAAAATCATCCATTGGGCGCCCCTGACCCAAGGCCATCCAATGAATGCCCTGGTAAAGCGAAGCCAGCATCTCCTGCTGCGCAGTCAGCATCTCTTGCTGCCGATCCAGGCGCTGCTCAATGGAGTGTGCCCAAGCGGCATCAAAAATGGAAAATGGCATTTGTGGAGCAGTGCGGGAGCAGTGCCTCGGGATCCGGAATGGGGGTCGGACCGGGGCTCGCCTGCGCTTCTCTTGAGCAGTCATAATGGTCTGCACTGCCCGTTCTGTCATGGGAGTCTTCAGCTTCACACGGACTTCAGTGTCCTTCTAAGTCACTTTCGATTTCTAACACAACGCACAAATAAGAGAGGGGAAGAACAACGATTTCAGCTTCGTTGTGATGCAAAACCTGAGGTGATCATAAAGAATCTGCGCAGTGTCCACCCGCTGAAGAGTATGGATGGCATATAGCATGTATGCGCGTTCAGGATAAATCTCTGATCTATGCTCAGTAGGTAGCAATGAGAAGCAAACGAAGTGGTTCCACAGGCGCAGCTCTTTGCACAAACTTTCCTGTTTAATGAAACGAATCGAATGATCTGTGTTGCGTTGCACTTGAACAGGAAAGGTAGAATCACAGATGGTTGCCAGTACTATTTCAAAAGGTGTACCACCATCTTCTTCCGGCAGCTGCAGGGTTTGGTACATACATACCAGTGGAGGAGGGCCAAGGTGCAAAACCTGGCTGATGCGCTCAACAGAGTAGTTAACAGTCCTCCCTCTGACTTTAGCAGTGGTCTCAGAACACTTTTCAGTAAATACGATGGCATAGAACTCCTTGACTATTGCAGCTACTGGTTCTTCCACAGGATGCTCCGCAAAATGTTGCCAGTGGAGCTCCTTAGTGGCACTAGTAATGGCGGGATATCGTACCACATTAAGGTCATGGAATCCCCGCTCAGCGATGATGTTAATCTTCCTCAAATGCTGCCAGAAGTAATCATATGCCTCTTGAGATATAAAAATCTGTAGGTCATAGATGGGAATTTCCTCAGCATCCTCTATGTTACTTGGGTCAGCCTCAACAGTTTTGCGCTGTCTCTTTGACATGTTTAGGAACAACCTGAAAAAGAAGATGGTGCTGGTTATTACCATTTGAACAAAGACTGAGAATAATTTTAATGAAATCAGCCACTTCCAAGAAGACAGCATGCAATGCAATCAAGCAACTCAGTTCAATAACCAACTAAAAATGCAAGCAGATCAGAGTCATGTAGTATGTACAACACAAATATGTATTAAGTTAACCAATAATTCAACAATCCACAGCATGCAACAAGGTCCAACTTTGAAACAAGCATTGACATATTGTCGCGACCGGAGATCGCGGCGGGATATAGCAACTCGAAAGATTTTAAAATATGAAAATAGGAAAATGGAGTCGCCACCAATTTTATTTAAATTAAGAAAAAATTGGAAAACCTTTCTTTGAAAACGGTCTTTGAAACCAGATTGGATTCGGGAGTCGGTTATGCTTAGGGAAGGGTGGAAACTTAATCCCACTGCACCCCTAACACACCCGTCCTAAGACGGTACCTTAGGTTAATTGTGCAAATTCTTGATAAATCTCAAATATATTTACTTTACCCCTTTTATTAAAATAACACTAAAAAAATGATTTGTGAAAATTTAATTTTTGGCTTGACAGAAATGAAATTCTGCTCCTACGTATCCCCTGGTGCAATGGGGAACTCAAAGTTACGTAGTTCTTTATAAAATAAGTGTGGGTTAATTGATTTTAATTAAAAAAAGATTTTTATTTGAAAGCGAATCCATTCTTGCACAGGATCCAAGTTAGCACTAGGCTACTCAATAAACCCTTATGATCCAAAAGATAATGAAGATAGCATTCGCTATTCAATCATTATCACTGGTCATTGCATGAATTAAAATATTTTTATTTTATTTTTACTTTTTTTTTTCTTGCACAGGATTCAAGTTAGCACTAGGCTACTCAATAAACTCTTATGACCCAAATGACAATGAAGATAGCATTCGTTGTTCAATCATCGTCATTAATCATTGCATTAATTAAAAAAAATTATATTTTTATTTTATTAAAAAAAACATAAGGGCAAACAAGTAAACACAAACAACATATTGTAAAAAAAAAAAAATTAAACATAACAATTCAAAACAAGTTTCACTTTATTTTTTATTTCTTTTTTTTTAACATTTTTTTATTTTTATTTACCCTTTTTTATTAAAACAACCACCATGCTTGATTTTTTTTTATACTTTTTTCATTTTTTTTATGTTTAACAAAATACTCTAAAATTATTTAAACAAAGCAAACACTTAGCCAATAAAAAGACCTAAACATGGAACTAAAAAGAAAATGACACAAAAAAAACTAATGACTCAAGGAAAGAAAGAAAAAAAGAAAAAAAAATAGGCCGTGACTCTTGAAATCTAGCCCAAACAAATTTTCCCTACCAAAGAACTAATAATAATAATGATAAAAAAATGAATAGAAATAAGAAAAAGGAAACAGGAATACGTGAAAAGAAAGCAAAGAAACAGATAACCAAAAAAATAGGAATTGCACCAGCAGGGACCTCGTTTGCGGCCGGATTTGCAGGGGAGAGTGGCTGGTTCCTGAGGTGAGTTGCTGAGTGGCGCAGTGACTCACGCGTGGTGGATCTGATGAATGATGGATGGAGCTTCACGGTGCTGCTATGGTGGCAGCTTGGTGGCGCGTGAAGTGGATGGTTAATGGTGAGTTACGGCTTGGTTACGGTGTTGCAGGTCCTGGTTCGTGGAAGCAAACGCAGGTGGCGGTGATGGTTGGGTGGCTACGTGAACTCACGGTGAGGGGAGTGGAGAGTTGATGTTGGCCGAGTTGACTCGGTTGGGAGGGAGGTGAGGTTGAGGAAGGTGATTACGGAAGTGAAGAGTTGCTGTTTAGAGAAGGGCTAAATGTAAGTTGGTTTTACATAAGGTATTTGGACGTGGTGCATGGGAGGGTGAAGAGAGGTTGGAGTTATGGAGGTTTGAGGATGGAGGTTGAGAGGATGGTTGAAGGTGGGAGTGAGGGTGGTTTCACGTGAATGGAGTTCTTGTTTTTCGAGATGGGTGAAGATGGAGGGTGGTTGAATGGTAATGGAGTGGTTGGGAGGAGAAGGATGCTGCCGTGGTCGGTGTACGTGGTGGAGTCACGCGTTTGGAGGGAAGGTGATATTGGTGATGGAGAGGGGTTGCTTCACGTGGTGGTCACGGTTTGGGGAGGATCTTGGATGTGGTGCTTGCTACGGTGGAGTGGTGGTGAGTGGTGGTGAGGTGAAGTTGAAGATCAAGTCAGGGAAGGAAGGTGAGGGTTGGTTTGAGGGGATGAAGTTTGCAGTAGTGCAGGTGAAGGTTTGGAGGTTATGAGAATCATCCCCAGTGAGCTTGAGGGTGAGGAAAAATGAAGGCTCAACTTGGTTTTCTCGTTCTGGAGCCTCCTGCCCTTTTTAGCTTGTGCCTTTCTTAATCCCTCTCCCTTCCTTTCTTTTTTTCTGCGCAGTCTGTGTGTGTAAGGGTGTGTGCAGTGTCGTGTAATGGATAGCGGCCTTGGAGTGAAAAATGTGATCTTTGGTGCAAAGTGCGTGAAAGTGGGGTGCAAAAGAAGGTGTGTCTTTGCGTGAAAAAAAGTGAATTAGTGGATCAATTGTGCAAGTGGACGTGGTGATGGGGTGCAAAGAAGTGAGTGGGGAACAACAAAGGGTTGTCTCTGCCTGTGAGTGGGTGCTTTGCAAAGGCAAACGTAAAAGTGAGTGGGGATTAAAACAAAATTGTCCCCCCGGGAACGTTGTGTGCATGGGAAATGCATGGCTAAGGAAAGAAAAAGACAAAAGACAAAAAAAGAAAAACTGATTTTTTTTACCCAAACAAGAAAAACAAATTAGTAACAAATCTTTTTTTTATTTTTTTTTATTTTTTTATTATTTATTTTATTTTATTTTTTTGTGTTTTTATTATTTTTTATGTATTTGGGTTAGAAAGATAAAAATGTGAACTTGAATTAATTTTTTCTTTTTTTCAAATTTTTTTAATTAAATTTTTATTTGTTGTTTTTTTTAAAAATAAATAAATAAAAAAACTCCGGTCAAAATATGGTGTTCACACATATCATAACCCAATCAGCAATAAGCAAGTTACAATGCAAACAAGTCTCAGCTCAGCCAGTGCACAACCTAGAATCAAACCAAGTCAATCACCCAAAAATGACAACAGATACTAAGAACAACCACAGGGTGACTCAAACTTAAGGAACACCTCACGTATGTCAACAGGCAGAGGATTAACACAAATAGACATTAACATTGTCCTTGTTCAGCAGAAATGACCAAGCCACAAGCCCAATGGAAATCAAAAATATTTACAAACCAGAAATAAACAATAACCAGCAATCAATTAGAAACAACTTGACAAGAGAGCAAATGATGAGCAATCAACAAATAAAATATTTACAACCTGCAAAATGTGCAAACAGAACATATGATAACCAAAGAAAATAGAAAATACAGGGAAATGGAAATGCAAACTAACCTTGAGGAAGCAGGAAATAAACAAGGCACCCGAAGCTAGCAAGAAACCCAAAACAAACACATAAACAAAAAGCAGTACGGTGTATTGGCCGTGTGGTGGGGAAAGAAGGTGAGGGAGAAATGGTAAAGAAGAAGAAGAAGAAAGTGGTTGGGTTTTTATGTTGGTGTTGGGTTCGTGGGGGATAAGGAAGAAAATGTGGGTGAGGGAAATGTGTGGTGGGTACGGTGGCTATTGGATGGGGAAATGTGGGGAAGAGATACGGTGATGGTGTTTTGGTGGAGGGGTTTACGGTGGAGATGCTTTGGTGGAGAGGGGAAAGTAAAAGGGAAAGAAGAAGAAGGAATGGTGGGGAGGAAGGCACGGTGGTTTAGGTGAAGAAAGGTGAGACGATTGGAGGGGTTACGGTGGTGTGGGTGGGGAAGAAATCAGAAAAGGGGAATTAGGGATTTGAGAGGAGAAAAAGGAGAATAAAACGAAAGAAAGGGCTACTGCGTTTTATGCAGCAGCAGACACATCACGCCTAGGCGTGACATTACCACGCCTAGGTGTGGGCTTTAATTCAATTTTTTTTTTTGGAATAACAGGAAACTACGCTTAGAGGTGTAAAAATCACGCCTAGGCGTGACTCTTGCAGGCCAAAATTACTGAAAACGCAGAGAGGACCACACTTAGGCATGAATAACACATGCCTAGGCGTGGAACTCTCTGGAAAATTCCTTAAAGCAGCTGAGACAACCACGCTTAGGCGTGTAAAAACCACGCCTAGGCATGGGACACTGGATCAAAATTCTGAACAGCAACACCAGAATACCCCACATCCATACATCAAACTCACCCTCATTATTCTCAAACATCTAAGAAATAGCATAGGAATGACAGGAACAATCAAAGCATCAAATTGAAAAACAAACACTATAAAACAATAAAACAAAATCAAACAAAAATACAAAATAAAAGAAAAATCATGCATAAAATTGTCCTAAGCGAAGAGATGGGATAAGAAATTGGGTTGCCTCCCAACCAGCGCCTTATTTATAGTCTTGGCTGGACTTTGCAGATTGTCAAGATGGAGGAGCCAAGGTGAGTGAGGTTTTGTGCCCCTCCACCTCACCACCTAAGTAGAGCTTGAGCCGCTGGCCGTTGACCTTGAACGTTGACTTTGAAACTGGATCTTCGAAGGTTACAGCACCATAGGGAAACACTTCCACCACTAAAAATGGACCTGACCATCTGGATTTGAGCTTGCCAAGAAAAGTTTCAACCTTGAGTTGAATAAGAGGACCTTCTGGCCTGACTCAAAGCTTCTTGGGATAATGTGCTTGTCATGCCACCGCTTCACCTTCTCCTTGTATAATTTAGCATTCTTATATGCTTGTAAGCGGAATTTCTCTAATGCATTCAGTTGCAACAATCTCTTCTCCCCACAAGCGTTGGAATCCCAATTCAATTGTTTGATGGCCCAGTAAGCATGGTGCTCAAGTTCAACAGGAAGATGGCAAGCCTTACCAAAGACCATTTGATATGGAGACATGCCAAGAGGGGTTTTGTAGGCAGTGCGATAAGCCCATAAAGCGTCATCCAACTTCTTAGACCAATCCTTCCTAGAAGGACTCACAGTTTTTTTCAAGAATCCGCTTCAACTCTCTATTAGAAACCTCAGGTTGGCCACTGGATTGTGGATGATAGGCTGTGGCTACCCTATGTTTCACACCATATTTAGCAAGTAGAGTAGCAAAATGTCTGTTGCAGAAGTGTGATCCTCCATCACAGATAATGGCTCTAGGGGTCCCAAACCTTGTGAAAATGTTCTTTTTGAGGAAAACAAGAACCACCTTGGAATCACTACTTGGTAAGGCACAAGCTTCCACACACTTTGACACATAATCCACTGCCACAAGGATGTAGCGGTTACCAAAAGATGACACAAAAGGCCCCATAAAGTCAATGCCCCACACATCAAAGAGCTCCACTTCCAGAATGGAATTCAAGGGCATCTCATTCTTCCTAGAGATATTTCCAGTTTTCTGACATCTATCACACTTTGTTGCAAATAAGTGGGCATCACGAAACAGAGTTGGCCAATAAAAACCAGATTGCAACACCTTAGCTGCTGTTCGTTCACCCCTATAGTGACCTCCATAAGGTGAAGCATGACAATGCTCAAGTACAGCACTAGTCTCTTCCATAGGAATGCACCTTCAAAGCACTTGATCAGCACCTTGTTTAAAGAGATATGGTTCATCCCAAACATAGTATCTAACATCACGGAGGAATTTCTTCTTCTGCTGATAAAACAATTCAGTTGGTACCAATCCACTCACAATGTAATTAGCAAAATCAGCATACCATGGATCTGAACTAGCAAACACAGCAAATAGTTGTTCATCCGGGAATGTCTCACAAATCAAAGTTGAGTTCTGTTGATATTTCTCATTTTCCAACCTGGAAAGATGGCCAGCCACCTGATTTTTAGCACCCTTTCGATCTCTAATCTCAAGGTCAAACTGTTGCAGTAATAACACCCAACGAATCAATCTTGGCTTAGCATCCTTTTTGCTCACTAGCTACTTGATGGTCGAGTGATCCGTGAAGACAATGACTTTAGTACCAACCAAATAAGCCCGGAATTTTTCAAATGCAAAGACAACTACAAGGAGCTCCTTCTCAGTGGTGGTGTAGTTTAACTGAGCATCAGTGAGTGTCCGGCTCACATAATAGATGGAATGAAAGATTTTGTTTTTCCTTTGGCCCAATACTGCTCCAATAGCATAATCACTAGCGTCACACATGAGCTCAAATGGTAAGGACCAATCAGAAGTGGTAATAATGGGCGCTGAGACAAGTCTCTTTTTCAGCTCCACAAAGGATTCCATACATGACTCATCAAACTTGAAGGGCACATCTTTTTCCAACAAATTACACAGTGGTTTGGCAAGCTTGGAAAAGTCTTTAATAAATCGTCGATAAAATCCGGCATGCCCTAGGAAACTCCGAACTCCTTTCACTGAAATTGGTGGTGGTAATTTCTCAATCACCTCAATCTTAGCTCTATCCACCTCCATTCCCTTATGTGACACTCTATGGCCAAGTACTATGCCCTCTTGGACCATAAAATGACATTTCTCCCAATTAAGCACCAAACTTGTCTCTTCACACCTTTGAAGTACAAGGGTCAAGTTATGGAGACACTTATCAAAGGAATCACAAAATACAGAAAAGTCATCCATAAATATCCCCAAACATTTCTCCACCATGTCAGTGAAGATAGCCATCATACATATCTGAAAGGTAGCTGGGGCATTGCATAACCCAAAGGGCATTCTTCTGAGGGCATAAGTACCATATGGATAGGTGAAGGTTGTCTTCTCTTGATCATCCAGGAAAATGGCAATCTGGTTGTACCCCGAATACCCATCCAAGAAACAGTAGAAAGCACGTCCTGCCAACCTATCCAGCATCTGATCAATAAATGGTAATGGAAAATGATCCTTCCGGGTTGCAGTGTTAAGCTTCTTATAGTCCATGCAAATGCGCCATCCTGTGACAGTCCTGGTGGGAATCAAATCATTATTCTCATTGGTGACCACAGTCATACCACCCTTCTTAGGCACGCACTGAACTGGGCTCACCCATTTGCTGTCAGAGATAGGGTATATGATACCCGCATCCAACCACTTAATGATCTCCTTCTTGACCACCTCCTTCATGATAGGATTAAGGCGCCTTTGATGTTCAATTGTTGGCTTATGATCTGCTTCCAGCAATATTTTGTGCATACATATGGTGGGGCTAATGCCTCTGATATCTGCAATAGACCACCCCAAGGCCCTTTTGTATTCTCTGAGCACTCTGAGCAACTTGGATTCTTGCTCCTCTGACAAATATGAAGAGATAATGACTGGCAATGTGGATGAATCCCCCAAGTATGAATACCTCAAATGATCAGGCAATGGCTTGAGCTCTAACTTGGGAGGAGTGATTATAGAAGGCTGGAGAATGGGCTTGTCAGAAGGTATGTTCAACGGTTCAAAGCCTGGTTTCCTGAAAAACTTAGCAGACGAGTCAAGCAGTTTAATACATTCCAAAACATCTTCCCTATCTACATGCTCATATATGGATGTCAATGATAAAGCAAGAGAATCATCAGTGAAATTAGCATGGAATGCATTATTAACTACTTGATCAATCATACCTATGTAAGAACACTCTTCATGATCATTTGGAAATTTCATGGCTTTGTAAATATTAAAAGTTACCTTCTCATCATTGACTTGCATAGTGAGTTCACCTTTTTGAACATCAATCATAATCTTACCAGTGGTTAGGAAAGGCTTTCCAAGAATCAAAGGTACATTGTGGTCTTCCTCCATGTCTAGGATGACGAAGTTCGCTAGAAAGATGAACTTGTCAACCTTGACCAAGACATCTTCTATGACCCCCTTAGGATAAGTGAGAGATCGGTCGACTAGTTGCAAGGTAACCGAAGTTGGCTTCACCTCCCCCAAACCTAGTCGTTGGAATATGGATAGAGGCATCAAGTTTATGCTTGCCCCTAGGTCACACAAAGCTTTTCCAAAGAATTGGTTGCCAATGGTGCATGGAATGGTGAAGCTCCCTGGATCCTTCAACTTAGGAGGTAGCTTATTTTGCAAGATGGCACTGCATTCTTCAGTGAATGCAACAGTTTCATAATCCCCAAACCTTCTCTTCTTAGACAAGATGTCCTTCATAAACTTCACATAACTAGGCATTTGTTCCAAAGCCTCAAAGAAAACAGTATGTTTATGTGAAGTTTCTTGAAAATATCCAAAAACTTTTGGAATTGAGCATCCAGTTTTTGTTTAGCTAGCCAGTTGGGGAAAGGTGGAGGTAGTGTATAAGGCTTGTCCTCCTTCTTGTTGTCTTCAACCTTCCTCTCTGCTAGCTCTTCATTCTTGTCAACCTCATTGTTCATAACCAATTCATCTTTTGCAACTTCAACTTCTTTTTCAAGAAGCTTGGTCTTCACATTTCCTTCAATTTCTTTCCTATTCCTCAGTGTTATAGCCTTGCAATACTCCTTGGGAGAACCTCCTAGATTGTTGATGGTGTCACTTGGAAAACTCCCTTGGGGCCTATTACTTAAGGCTTGGGCAAGTTGGCCAACTTGAGTCTCAAGATTTCTCAAGGAGGCCGCTTGACTTTGCATCAAAGCATCATGGGAAGCAAGCCTTGAGTCGGTCTTAGTCATGTACTCTTGCTGGCTAGTCATGAACTGAGCAAACATTTTCTCCAAATTGGAAGTTGAAGTTTGGGCTTGAAGGGGGCTCTGCTGTTGAAAACCTGGAGGAGCACAGGGAGCTTCCCTAGTCTGATAAGAAGAGGAAAAAGGACCTTGAACTTGTCCACTCCATGAGAGATTAGGATGATTCTTCCAACTAGGATTATAAGAATTGCCCAAAACATTATTGTGAATTGGCTGACGAAATTGATTTGCATATTGCACACTTTCGAGGCTAGCTGTGCAATTAGCAGTTGAATGAAGGTCCCCACAATGATCACAAATATCAGCTAAATTATTGGCTCCACTTGCTACAGAATTGACTCTCATGGTGTCCAACTTCTTAGAAAGAGCTGCCACTTGAGCTGTAAGCGATGTAAGAGCATCAACTTCATGAATACCTGCTGCTAATCTCTTGGGGGTAACTCTCTCAGCTGTCCACTGATAATTGTTATTAGCCATTTCCTCCAAAAGGTTGTAGGCTGCATCCACGGTCTTGCTCATAAGAGCCCCTCCAGCTGCTGCATCAATTATGGATCGAATGGAGGTTGTCAAGCTATTATAAAAAGTATGAACCAACATCCATTTTGCTATACCATGATGAGGGCATTTCCTTAGTAACTCCTTGAATCGCTCCTATGCCTCATACAATGTTTCTCCTTCGAATTATCTGAAGGATAGAATGTCATTCCTGTACTTCATTGCCTTCATGGGAGGAAAGAATCGATCTAGGAACTTCTGAGCTAGCTCTTCCCAAGTAGTGATAGAATGTTCAAGTAATGATTGAAGTCATGCCTTGGCCCTATCTCTCAAGGAAAAAGAGAAAAGCCTCAAGCGAGCCGCATCATCAGTCATCCCTTGATGCTTAAAAGTATCACAGATCTCCAGAAAGTTGGCTAAATGAGCATTAGGATCTTCATGGGGAAGATCTGTAAATTACAAATTATTCTGCACCATCTGGATAATAGCAGGCTTGATCTCAAAAGTCTCGTGCCTGTACAGTTAGCCTTTTAATGCTAGATCGAATGTCCCTAGCATTTGGAGTGGCATACTCTCTCAAGATTCTTTCAGCATTCGCTTCTTCCGCCATCTCCGAGTCACTATCCAATTCAAGTGCCTTTCCTTGTACTAGTCATTCTCTTAGCAATCTACGAAAAGTCCTCTCGATCTCAGGATCGTAAGGAAATCGAGATACACTTTGAGTCCTTCGCATACAAGAGCTAAGTACCTGAAAAACAAAACAAAACAATAAAGAAAACTTGAAATAAGAATTGTGAATAATTGTAAGAAATAACACAAAATCTAAACTCAATCCCTGGCAACGGCGCCAAAAACTTGTTGGTCCGTAATCCACAAGCGCACAGGTCGACAAGTAATATAAAGGAGAGTTAGAGTATCGTGTTCCAAGGGATTGAATAATTAGAAGAATGTTAAACTTAACCAAAATTCATAAATTTTTATCCAAGAAAACGAAGGAGAATGGGTTGCAATTAAAATAACAATTTAAGAGAAACAAAATAAGAAACACCAAACACTAATTCCACAAGAGAAGATGAGAATGATTAAAGCCTAGGGGTCCCTATTCACTTGCTACTTCAATGAATAATTGCAATTAACAAGCACCAATCAATGAAATGATATTTGTTAGCTGATAACCATCAAGAGATAAGAGCCTATGTCTAGGACAATTACCCATGCAAAACCTAGCTAATCCACTATGTGTCCATGTGAGTTAACATAAGAATCACTCATTGAGACCAATTATCAAACACTTGCCATGCATGACTAATGGGTATGTGTCCATCCCATTAGCTAATCAACACACTCATACCAATAGAATGTAATTGAACATACATCAACCATACCATATCCATATTCACAACACCCTATTTCTAGTTCAATTGGAATATTAAAAGCATATAATTGATGGCCAATTAATAACAAGCACTAAGCATAGATATGGATGAACAAAACCAATTTCATTGAAAGGATACCTAACTAATTACACATTAATCAAATCCATAGCAAGATCCTAGAGAGCCCCTAGATTAGAGTTTAGTTACACATCATGAAAGAGAAGAAAACAAATGAAATCAAATGATCCATCAAGTTACAAATCAAGATGTAAAGGGAAAGAATAAACAAAAATGGAGAGATTCCAAGCTTGATCTTCTTCCTTGATCTTGATTCTCCCTTGAGTCACCTTCAATCCAAATGGGTTCCTCCTCTTCTCACTTGCTCTCTGGAATTCATGGTTTGTGAAAAAACAGAATATCTCTCCCAATCCCCAAATCAGATATTAAAAGCTAATTTTCGTGGATCAGGATTTTTCCCATGCCTAGGCTTGGCTTTTCCACGCCTAGGCGTGGTTAAGAAGCACATGGTCTTAGGTGCAATCCACGCTTAAGCAAGATTTTCCCACGCCTAGGCGTGGGTGTCTCTGTCTGAGCACCCTAAAAACCTGAGAGTTACACGCCTATGCGTGACTTTTCCATGCCTAAGCGTGGAGGTCTCTGCTTGGAAATTCCTGAAATGCTGCGAGGATCACGCCTAGGCTTGATTTTGCCACGCCTAGGCGTGAGTTGGTTGCCCTTGCTTCTCTTTTGCATCCTTCTCCATTTTGAACTCTTCTTTGCTTCCTTATCCTTTCCAAGGTCTTTCCTTCTTGAATTTTTGCAACAAAAACAATGCTTTAATTCATCAAGCCATAATCCATCTCAATTTCTTAAATACAAGCATCAAAAATTGAATTCTTAAATAATTGAGATACAAAGCTTAAATCATCAAGATCATGTATGAATTGGACCATTGGGTCTTGAAAATTTAAGGAAAGCATGCTCATATACATTCAAATTCATGTGAAATAACTTCATTTCCCGAAGTTATCACCTCTCTAAGACAATCCAAGAATGCCACGTGACTTATCGCAGTAAATTTGGAACCAAGGTCCTTCATATCAAAGTGACTACTTAACATCAGTTTTGTTTCAGTCAAAAGTTTAACACAGCTACTAGCAAGAAGAATATCGTCGACATATAAAACAAGAATTATAAAATTACTCCCACTAGTCTTCAAATAAATGCACTGATCTAAGGTATTTTCTTTGAAGTCAAAAGAAGTGACAACCTGATCAAATTTCAAATACCATTTCCTGGATGCCTGTTTCAGTCCATAAATGGACTTTTTAAGTTTGCAAACCAAATGCTCCTTACCTGTTTCAACAAAATCATCAGGCTAAACCATATAAACATCCTCGGCTAGATCTACATTCAGAAAAGCCGTCTTCACGTCCATCTGGTGAAGTTCTAAATCAAAGTGAGCTACCAAAGCCATAACAACTCAAAATGTATCTTTTGTAGAGACCGGTGAGAAAGTTTCCTTATAATCAATGTCTTCTCTTTGACTATAGCCTTTTGCTACTAGTTTAGCTTTGTATCTCTCAACTCTACCTTCTGGACTACGCTTGGTTTTGAAAACTCATTTGCACCCAACGGGTTTGCAACCAACTGGCAACTCCACGAGATCCCAAACAATATTATGAGACATAAAAGACAATTCATCATGTATAGCATTTAGCTAATCAGAAGCATGAGAGCTAGAGATTGCCTCCTTAAAAGTTATAGGATCATCGTCATCATGAAGATCAAACTCGTGCTCCTGAAGATACAGTACATAGTCATCTGGTATAGAAGGCCTGCGTACTCTCTGAGATTGTCTTAATGAAACTACTTCATTAATGCCATCTGGTTCCTGTTCATTAGCTGGTGGTGCCACTACATCGTCTTCTCTTCAAAGAACTTGATCATCATTATGATTTATTGGAACCATGATATCTGCAAGAAGTGGAACAACCGGTATCGGAACTACGGTCCGATCCTCTTTAAGAGTGACTGGTTGTGGTGTATGGCTCCCACTATCCAAATCATCCTCAAAGAATATCGCTCGGTCAGACTCGATGACTCGCATAGAGTGAGAAGGACAATAGAATCTACAATCTCTAGAGCCCACGCAGTAGCCAATGAAGAAACCGCTAAGAGTCTTAAGATCAAGTTTCTTCTGTTGCGGATTATAAGGTCTAACTTCTGCCTTACAACCCCACACATGAAAGTGTTTCAAACTCGGCTTCCTTCCAATCATCAACTCATAGGGAGTTTTTGGTACAGACTTGCTAGGTACTTGATTAAGAATGTACATAGCAGTCTTCAAAGCATCTCCCCAAAGAAAATCTGGCAATGACGAATGGCTTAACATGCATCTCACCATATCCATAAGCGTGCGGTTACGTCTCTCTGCAACTCCATTCTGCTTAGGAGTACCAGGCATAGTATATTGAGCTTCAATTCCACATTCATCAAGAAATCTGGTAAACAGTCCTGGATTTCTTCCAGTTTCATCATATGTGCCGTAATACTAACCTCCTCTGTCAGACCTCACACATTTGATCTTCTTGTCTGTCTTCAATTCAATAACAGCCTTAAAGGATCTGAAGGCATCCAAAGAACTAGATTTTTCCTGGAGAAGATCTATCTAACCGAATCTAGAGAAATCATCTATAAAGGTAATAAAATACCTATATCCACCCATAGCAGTGGGTGTAATTGGTCCACACATATCTGTGTGAATCAACTGTAGCACATCATCATATCTGTTTGCTCCTTTTTTTCCTAGTTTTGACAGTAAACTTGCCTTTAACACAATCTACACAAGTGTCAAAATCAGAGAAGTCAAGATTATGAAGAACACCTTCCCTAATCAATCTTTCAATCCGGGGCCTAGAGATATGCCCCAAGCATCTATGTCATAGCATAGAAGAACTCTCATCAGTCCTATTACGCTTACTTCCAACAACAGAATTAACAGACATATCATTCAAATTCAGCATATATAGCTCATCACACAAAACTTTTGAACTAACGGCAATGGAATTAAAACAAACAATAACTTTTCCATTACCAAATTCAAAAGAGTAGCAAAACATTTCCCTTTCCTTTGTCCAAAGGTCTTGAAACATCAAATTGAGAAATTCCATAATTCGGATTCTCTCATGGAAGGTACATATTAAAAAGATCTTTCAATAATAAAGTATGTCTAAAAGGTAAAAACAAGGTAACTACTCCTATTTCTTGAGTAGATTTATATATGTTATTGATTTGATACTATCTAGCTCAAGGTTAAATATCTCCCACAATGATCTTGGATTCGGCGTAAAGGATTACTTAGCTTCCTCAAAGCTTGTGAACCCTTGTAAAGAATTCACAACATGAATAGTTGCACCTGGAGTCAAACCACCAAGTAGGTTAGGGAGCAACATCAATCACATTTGATTCAAAACAAGCTAAAGCTAAGAATATTTTGGATCCTTTGATATATTAATGACGAGTTTGTGTGGAGTACAGTAGAAGCAACAAATTTGAATATGGTGTGGTTGATACATGTGATTTGGCCTTTCCTTATAGAATCTTTTCTTTAGAGACAATATTCATGAATCATTTCATTCAAGGAAACTTAGTGAGTTGGGCAATTGAAACTCATTTAGACATGAGTATTATAAGAGATTCTTCTAATTAAACATCAAATTGAGAAGGAGTTGACTCCATAAGGTTGAAGGAGGATTTCCAAACCTAACCGCTTTTAGGTTTATAACTCTCAGGTTAGAGATCAACCTTGATTAAGTTAGACTTTAGTTTATTAAAATAGTGCACTAACTTCATGATGTGCTCACGAACTCCACTAATATCATCATATTTAGTCTTCTCAATCAAAGAAAGATATTGACCCTTCTGAGCTTTATCAAAAGTCATGAATTTCTCACTAACAAATTTCAGAAATTCCTTAGCATTCTCGCTGTCTGGAATGCTCTGTTTAATTGACTTCTCCATAGTGTATTTCATCACCTTAAGGCACACCCTGTTTGAGTGCTCCCATTTTTCACGAGAAGCCTTTTCAGCAGCAGTGGACTCAGTAGTAAGAGTAGCAGACTCTTCTTCCCTCAAAGATAAGTCCATATTAGTGATAGCCAAATAAAGATCTAGAGATTCTTTCCAATCCTCAAAATTAGTCCCATTTAAAGTTTTTTGATGAGTCAATTGCAGCAAAAGCTGGCATGAAAACAACAAGAGGAAACATTTAATATGCACAATGTTATCATGCAACAAGAGAATTAAATGGTTCCGTATGCTCAGCCAAAAAAAAGCCCTTTAGAAAATTTTTTACTTATCATAGTCCCGCCTAAGGGTCCCGAACCATAATAAATAAGAAATATAATAATACAATGCACAAATCTTATATCACCAAAATTTTTAATACCAATAGGGTACTTGAAGGATAATTGACATAAGCATAAATCTAACAGCACATTGTACAATAATAAATTACATTAATAACAACACACCAATAAGGTGTAATTACTATCAATGCAATAAGAATTATGATTAAAATATATATATATTTAATTATTCAAGTCACAAAATTTGCACAATTATACCCACGATAGGTGAGCTCACAATTATACAAATTATCAACAATTATGCTTAATAGAATATGATAAATTCATATTATGTATAATAAAAAAATTCAACTCACATATAGACCAAAAATTAATTCTATAACTGTGACACATTAACAGAGAAAATGAAGACAGAATATAAATCTTCAGTGAGCAGAACGAATCCAAAAGTACAACTTTGATCAAATACAATTAATACTAAGCAAAGATTAAATCAAACCAGTAAATTATTATTTAAAGTAAATGACAGCAACAGTATGGTGGTGATTTTAGTGCTAGAGAGGTAACAAGTTTCATAATCTAAAAACTTCAACCAAAACCATGTTCAATAAACAGGTTACAGGACCAAAACAGATATTCAATCATTTGAGAAAAGAAAAAAAAATATTGGTAGAGTTAATCACTCAGAAAATGACAAAGGCCCGTATCCACACATATGAATATAATATCAAGAGGCATCAAATGTCATGAATATATTGAATATGCTAGGCTAATTCAATTTATCTAGCATTAGGCTTGTTAACGCCTAAACAATGGCCCAGGTAGAGACATTCAGAGTAATATATGTTCGGTTGACCAATGAATAAGGGCAATACGAAACCAAACCACCCAAGGAAAAGCTCGAGTTATATGTTCGAAGGAACAATATCCAGATATTAAAACAAACGAGTATTACTATTTCAATACAAGGAATATCTGGGTATATGAATCAAAGAAAAAACCCAAAACTAATTTGATCAATTTGAGCAAAAAAGATTCAATCGAAAATTAGGGTTCATAACTTAGGATATACAAATTTTTTTTATTTAATTATGAAAAAAAATATAATAGCCATAATCTATATCTATTAAGCTCTGATACCAATTGAAGGATTTATTTCATCAATTTTATAAATTTAGATCAATTATAGATATAAGATTATAGCATATTAAACGAATTGTATTCAAGAAATAGATCAATAATGTGTACCTGACATGATTCCACAATCCATTGTCGTTTAGTCAAAAGATCAAGAAGAATGTTCACGTGTGTGAGAGAAACTGCCCTCAATTCTGGTAGATTTTCTGTGCGTACTATCAAACTGCCTAATAGGAAAACAGTTTATAACTTACCAGATGAGAGTAGGGACTTCTCAACGGGCTACTAAATGAACAGCCCAAACCCATCACGAGTTACTCACAACAAAAGTTCAATTACAATATTCATAAATTGATCAAGTGCTATATTATAAAACATAATTCCATAATTAATATATATTAATGATTTAAACAATATTTTAATAATTGAATAATGCCAATCCACATAACATATAAATATTTGAAGTAAAATTCAACATACTTCCCTTCCCACCACCAGTGGCCCCAAACAACTGTCTGTTATCAATTCTTATGCACTAACCATTTGTTAGTGATATAATGAAACCATTCAATTGACTTCAACCAACAATTTAAGTTTACTTCTATGATCAAGTAGTTAGAGTTTGATCCTTATCACCTTCATTCTTCTATGAAAAAGTTGAATTTCAATACATGATAAAAATAGACTCGTGTATTATCCACGCTTTAAGTCCAAAATATTCCTGTGGTCATCCCAGATTGACTCCATCAAGTCCACACTAGTTGGTTTCGAAGATTCAATCCAACATTGATGGTTCCAACCAACTCTAACATTACTTCCCTTCCCACCACCACGGGCCCCAAACAACTTTGTTATCAATTCTTATGCACTATTCATTTGTTAGAAATATAATGAAATCATTCATGTGCCTTTATCTAACAACTTAAGTTTTAAGTTTGCTTCTATGACCAAGTAGCTTAGAATAGGAGTGTTTGTTGGGTGAGTTGGGTGGGTTCAGGAGCGTTTTTAGACCCGACCTGCTTATCAGAGTAGTGGATTAGGTTGGATTGGGTCGATAGGATTTTTTCACTCAATTTGACCTGCTCAAAAGTGAGTCGGGTTAAGTCGAATCCGTAGATCTGACATGTTTTTTTTAGAAAAAAAAATTCTTGAAAAAAGAAAGTCAAAATACAAAATTTGACAAATTAACACAAGTCTCAATCTCAAACATAATAAGTCTTAATCTAACAAATTAGTACCATAAGTTTCAATCTCAAACATAATAAGTCTCAATTTAACAAATTAATATCATAAGTCTTAACCAACATTTTCTCAAATATAATAGGTTTCAATATAAAATAAATTAAACACCATAAGTCAATAAGTACATAACAAATTAACACTTAATAAATTTTACTAAGTTTGGAATAAATTAAACAAAGCTAATCATAACTCAAACAACAAATTAGTTTAACTAATCGAAGTTAGTGTCATCATGCATATCATATGTATTGACATAATTATTGACTTCAATCTCTATTTTTTTCATATACTCTTTATCGTCTAAACGATTTTTTACCAAAAAAAAAGCATGAATGAGTTGGGTTTGTGTGGGTTGGACGTGTTTTAACACACTATTTGACTCACACACTGCGAGTTGAAACATTTTTCAACTCAACTCAATCCGCAAACCCAATCCAACTTGCATTTTATAGGTTAAGTTAGGTCAAAACCTGTAAATTCAAGAGTTGACCCGACCCACTAGATACCCTTAATTTAGAATTTGATCCTTACTACCACATTCTTCTATGAAAAAGTTGAACTTCAACACATGATAAAAATAGACTGTGTATTATCCACGCTTTTTAAGTCCAAAGAATTCCTGTGATCATCCCAGTTTGACTCCATCAAGTCGACACTAGTTGGTTTCGAAGATTCGATCCAACATTGATGGTTCCTCTCCTGCACCTGCCAAAACCAGTCCAGACTATCTTTTTGGCATTGCCAAGATCAGCTGCTTAGGCATGCCATTCTTGCTTCATTGGATCCTTCCATTCAACACATCATCTCAAGTCCCAAAACTTCACGTGCTGCTTGGGAAGTCCTAAAGATTCTATGCCAACAAGTCATGATCTCGTGTCATGGTTAACAAAGTGTCAACGATATTAAGTCTGACACTGAATACTTGTAAGTTATCAAGTTACTTGCTGATGAAGTAGCTGTTATTGATCAGCCAGTTCGTAATGAAGATCTAACTCCCTAAATTCTACATTCTTCAAGAAGCTTAGAACCAAAATGATAATAATTATCCGGTGTTTATGCGAGTTTAATATATTAATGTATTATCATGTCAAGTGAAAACAAAGGCCAAAACGAAAAGGTTATCACAACTTCATTACTCGAAGAAAATTTCACACCACCATGCAAGTAACATATTTTGCTGTTTCCAACATTACAATATCACTGTTGTATAGAAAGCTATGATATATACAAGTCCCTGTCCAGACACCAAATGAGGAGCGGATGCCAAGGGGTAAAGCCTTAGTCACAGACAATGTTCGGCTGCATAATGAGATCACTTCACTCTGGATGATAAAACAGGTTAGAGGCAGGTATTAAGATTCAATAATATTGAAAGAGAATTTTGAGAGCAGCTGTGGGACCCCTGATATAATTGACCCATATGTCTGCAAAATGCACAGGCAAAGGTGTCAACCCAGTCATCAATTCAAAACTACAGCAATTCTCATAGGAAATATAGGATACAACAGACCATAACCATCCAATTTCCTATATAGCATTTTGGAAAACAAAACAGTACTGCCATGTGAAGCCATAGTCACAATCACCAAAAAAGAAAAAAGGAATTGTTATCCTTGAATAATTTCTGTCTGGCCATGTTATCCTTAACACTTGGATTTTATTCATAAACATGAATGAAATCAAATAGACAAACACCAGGCCAGCCAGATATGCTAATTTCAAATAGAGTGCAACCCCAACTAGATCCTCAAAAGATTTTTGGAATTGGTCCTCGAAAGATTAGCAACCTCAAAATGGTCCTCAAACAATGATTTATGGTCATTGCATGACATCAATTTGGTCCCAGTACACAGAATCGTTTGAGAACCAAATTGATGTTCTGAAAATCTTTCAAGGACCAAAACGGGAGTTTACTCTTTCAAATACTACAGAGAAGGCTCAATCATACTATCTTTGCACCATTGGAATATCCGAACACCCTAAATACTGTCCAAAACCAATGGAAATCCATAGTCCATATACCTTGTGATTTTCATGAATTTGGCACAATGGGACTGCAAGCAACCTTAGGTTCTTTGGCACAATGAACTTTCGACTCACTGGCAGCTTCACAAGGAAGAGTTTTGTACACTCCTACACCATGAAGCAAGACTATGATACTAGGACATCTTCCATCAGAAGTTGTTAAATAAAAAGAAAAAGCAAATGAATTATGTACCTTTGGCAGTTTTACATTAGGTGGCAAGAAGGGATACAGTAATGTTTCAAAATCAGGTCTCCACCACATTCCAAGGCATTCACCCACCTACATCAAGTAAATTACAGTTCAGCTGCTCTATATGTTGTGAGGTTAAAGTGACAACTGAAAGAAGGCAAGTTTGATACCTCCCATTCAGTCCCATCCCCATGTTCATTATCAGAAAGATTCCTTGCCAGCTTACGCTTTAATCCATCAATATCTGGAAATTCACAAAATCCAAGCTTCAGTAAAAACTCAGGAAAATATTCCCAAAGCTTTCCATTTCAATGTTTGACAGCTTCCTCCCATACCTGATTCACCTGGCCTTAAGCGGCCACCGGGGAGTTTAAAGGTGGAATTTCTTACTTGCAACAGCAACAAATGTGGATGTTTGAACAACTCAACCTGACCCAAGTAGAGTTACATTCTCAGTTCAGATTCATATTGCAAAACTTTGACCCGTAGGCATAAACGGTTGACATTTGACAATATCAAGCACTTTGGTGACAATACTAAATGATCAATAACTAAGACAAAGAGTATGAATAGAAACTTCAAGAAAATTTCAGTCAACCATGCCTTCCCCAACCTCAATCTTCAAGAAGAAATTTCATAAGTTTACCTGCGAAAGGAAGTTTGGAAGGGAAAATGGGCCTCAAGAGGCTATAGAAGATGATCTTAAAAGTTAAAAGAGATACCAAAATATTGCAAAATATGCTAATTGCTCAATCTCAGTGAGCTGGTCATAAAAGAACATCAGGCATTTTGCTGGTAAAACCCACAATCTATTAGGGTAAGACAAATAATGACGGTAAACAGTCAGTGTGCAACAATGCGACAAGCTTGTAAGTTGTAATACATCACCTAGATCTGAAGAATTTAAGGGTATTATCAAAAGCAACCTTGGTTAGTTCTCATAGTATTTATGTTGTTCTGAATAGGTAATGAACCTGACAAAGGCGCTTAATCTATGAAGAGAAGCCCTATGAACATTTTTTATTCTTAGTTTTCAACATCCCCTCCCTTTGGACTAATACCTTGGCTCGAATTTCATGAAGAACATGCTGATGGCAAAGATTAACTTGAGATCATCTTGGTTTAAAAGAAGGCTCTCGTATCAATACCATGTGAAGAACCGATCATATATCAGCATATCTTGCTCTAATAACAACACATAGTGGGGATTCACTTACTCTAGGTGTAAGACTTACCACACTAACTCCACTGAATAACTTTCTATAAATGTCAAATTTCATCAATCCAAATTGAAAGTTCACACGAGGTAGATTAAGCCCATAAAATTTCATAGAATTTTAAAACTAATTGGTTCTTCATTGAACTACTTTATTTTAACATATAATATGTTTTCAAAACATAGGTAAATATCAACTATTAGTTTAAATACTTATGAATGTCCAATTTATCTTAAATTTTGTATGCACAATCATCACGATAATATCACATGGTTCAACAGATTAATTGGTAAAATTCACATTCAATGGTGTAAGTGTACAAGTCTTACACCTAGAGTAAGTGGAACCACACAGATACAAACACATATATACCTGAGAGGCTGAGACGTATCAAATATCAAGTAAGAGGATGGTTATTGTAAGAGATGAGTGGAATGAATCATTGGATAGATTAAGATTAAGATCAAGTCATGTGGCTTATTAAAATATTATCTTCACTTTTAAAATGATCATGTTGATGTTGAAGGTTTGATATATATCTGTGTGTGTATGAGAGAATCTAGAAACACGTATACGGGATGGATACAGATACGACACGACTCACATACGTTAATATGACAAAAATTAATTAAAATTTTATATACGAAAAAGTATCTAAAAGTATCTGATCTGATACCAGTAGCAACCATTTTGAATCATCGGTACTACATAAGAGATAATCCATATCTACAATTTAACGACCTAATTCACTTCCATTACATCTCACGATAAATCACTCATCTTAGTTCCATATATATAAAAAATTGCAGTACTTCTAATCTCAAAAAATTAAATATGAAATTAAAAAAGGATGCAAGAAGCGAATGGCTAACCAGTATGACAGCTTGCACACAAGTTCGTTTTCCACGGGCAGCATAGCTAATATGCAAAAATAAAAAAAGAAAGTCAAAAGAACATATTAAATGATTAACGGAACAGAGACATGTAAATTGCAAAAACAGATGGGGAAAAGAAACGAACTTGGATTTCATCCTCTGAACTCGGTCAGCTAAGGTGTGGTCTTTGAAGGGAATGGCATCTTTGGATCCAAAATAGTAACTACTCAAAGGATATATGTCCAGTTCAAGACTCTGATCATCTCTTCCGCTGTTTTGATGATGGAAAGCGTTTGCTACAGTAACGCCCACTACACCCACCTCTTCCCCCATCACTACCCAAAAACCACAACAACAAAGCCTTTCCTTTTTTTCGTTCCTTGGGAATGCACTCAAATCTACACTGAATTAAACGCAGTCGTAAAAAGAAATTGCTAGCGAAAGCTAAATAGTGTGTGTGTCAAAGTGTAGGAAAGAGAAAGAAGGAGAAGGAGAAGAAGAAGGTTGAAGAAAAGAGTGGAAAGTAGGCAACGTGTCTACGTTCCAGAAGAAGAGTGTTCTCCAACGTGGCGTTCCAGAGGGACCTCGACGGCAGAGCTGACAAAATAGGACAACGATTCGTTTACCAAAGTTTATTTTAAAAAATAAATTAAAAGAAATTTTGTTTATAGTAAGCATCTTTATTACCATAAAAGATAAAATAAAAAAATAGATAAATACTAATCGATTGTTCTAAAAAATCAAAAAAAAAATTATATAAAAAATCAATAAATTTTATAATAAATAATAAATATAATAATAAAAATTACAAACTACATATTTAAAATATAATTTTTAAAATAGTCCTTAATTAAATATTTAAATATAAATTATATAATATTTAAAAAAATTTCATTTATAATATTACTTATCATTTTTTTTAAAAAAAGTCAACTCTAGTACTAAAAGATATGCGGGTTGAAAAAAAAAATACAGTTCAATTTGAACCAAAAAAAATATGAGTTGACGGATTATGAAACCCGTTTTGCTAATTCTCGGCACCCAACTCTACCAAAGAGTCAATACAAGGAAATTTTGTCATATAGTAAGCATCTTTTTTACCATCTAAAATTAATATACTAATATTGTTTTAAAAAAATGCATAAAAACCCCATGAATTTTAGTTCATTTACAAAGAAGTACCATAAATTTTAAAATCGTCCTTAATTAATAATAATTATACCAATAAACATTTTCATCTATTTGCATTAAGTCACTAGAAAGATAACGTGACAAAATTTGAACCATCTATGTAGATGAAATCTTTGCCCTACACTAATCTATCTTTTAAATCTTAGCTGGGTATTATACAGTCAAGACTATTGTGTCTACACATACACAATGACTAAGTCTTTCATTTTTTTTTTTGGGTCAGTATTACTAAAACTCAACAAAACAAAAGCGTCACACATGTTCATGGGTTCAATACTTTGAGGTATTCTATTGTTGGCTATGTTCTTATTGTCATGGGCTTCATACTATGATGCTTTCTCTGGAAATTTTCTTGAGCTTTTTCCTAAGGATGAGCCCAGTTGGTAATTATTGTCTTTCAGTTTGGGCTCTTTTCCTATTGGTTGTTTCTTTTAGCTTTTCCAGCTGTGTTTAATCTTAGTTGACCTGGACCTAGGCCACTTACTATTACCCAAAAAAATGAGACCTTTTCAGTTATGACCCAAAAATAAATCACAAAGAGCATTGTTATTAGTTGATGTGTTTTAGATCTCTCTCTCATCCTTTCCAAATCCCAGCACAGAAGAGCACCGACAACAATAGTCTCCTTTTTTTTAGGGTGGTCATCGGCCACGTAGAAGTGGATCTTTCATTCCATTATCGGTGATCCCCTTTCTTGTAAATAGTACTGTCAATATGGGCTATAGCCCACATTATAACCCACTAAGCCCCATTTTTAGCCCATGTTTTTTAAGCCCATCATGTAATGGGGCTTTTTTTAACCCTAACCCATTAAACCCACTAATTTAGTGGGTTAAAATTAACCTTCGACCCACTCAACCTTAACCCTTAATGATGAAAATCCAATCCATCTTCACACTTTCTCATCGACTCTCCGCATCCACCTTCGCACTAGTCCATCGCCCTCCACCGGCGCATCCACGTCGCCGCCGGCTCCACATGACGATTTGCATTTGTACAAGTGCGTCCCAAAGATCCGCGTTGCATCGTCCTTAACCGGCCGTGGCACCCACGACGCCGCCCACCTCTCACCGGTGTCCCCAAAGTCTCTCTCTCGTGTCGAGCTCCTCTATTTCGCATCATCAACTTCAACAGTTCCGGTGAAACTCTCTTCCACTCTTCATTTTGCATTTTTACTACATTTCTATTTTATCTTCTAAGTCTATGCTCGATTCGTGTTTTGGTTGATGGAGTTTGGGGATTATATGATTTGGGTCCGCTTTTGTTTTTGCATTTGTGGGGATTATGCTTCAAGGGGTAATGAATTCTATGATGTTCTGTTATTGTTTGATGAAATGCCCCAATGAAGTGCCTTGTTGAAATTTAGTTAATAGGAATTCTAACATATACTTGATGTAGAGATCTTTTGATCATGCAATTGGGAACTTTCAACAAGAGTTGATGTGGAGAACGTTTCCTTCGGATGCTTTTCATTAATTTGTTCAGGGCTAGTATTCTCAAATAATTGGTGTGGCAGATGTATAGAAGAAGCTTCACTGCTTACATTATGAAGGATACGCAGCTGCATTTGAAAGCTAAAGTTGTATTTGATTCAACAATATTAGAAGCTTGCAGAATTTTCATTATGAAGGAGAAGATAATTTAATCATTTTAAGATAATTTTGTCAGCAAGTGAACAAGTATATGCTTGTGGTAAAAAAGATATATGTTAGAGTAGTTTGAATAGTGGATATTGCCTTTACATGAATTGATTTCCTCTCTAGGATGACCTTATCTACTATCGGGTCCTTGTTGAGGTACCTTCCATTCCTTATCTACATCAGATATTGCCTTATCTGATGGCTCTGTTGTTTTGGGGTTTTTGAAGAATGTCTGTCACCAAGGTCCAAACCGACCACTAATGACTATTGTCTATGTCTATGTAGGTTTTCATGATGATTTTATTTTACTTTCTCTCTCTTTCTATCTTTGTTTTCGAAAATCGAATAGACAGTGTGTGTGTAACAATGTAATGGAGTCTGAATTGAAAGAAGATAAGAAACAAAAAATGAAAAAAGCTATCTATTGTCAGAATTGGAAGAAGATAAGAAACACAGA
The DNA here is from genome assembly GCA_029884595.1 of Ormosia semicastrata. Classification (NCBI taxonomy): domain Eukaryota; kingdom Viridiplantae; phylum Streptophyta; class Magnoliopsida; order Fabales; family Fabaceae; genus Ormosia; species Ormosia semicastrata. The sequence goes on from JAQQTO010000030.1 coordinate 14,182,068, forward strand.
GAAAAAATCTATCTACTTTTAGAAATACTTTCATTTGACCTCCTAAAAATATATACATCTAAAGAATTATTAATATTAATATGATGTTGTTTTCTAGATGAAGAAAACTTCATTGTTGATTAAACATGTGTTCTCTTATATGAGTAATTTCTTTATCTTATAGCTATTCTTTTTTGTTTTCTTTTTTTCTTTTTGATGCACATTAATTTTATAATTTCTTTTTGTCAGAATTAGTGCTTCCTTTACATATTTTATATGGAGACTTTGATTTGCCCCTATCATTTGAAAAGAAACCATATCAATCAACCTCATGTAAATTGATATATGAACATTGGATAGGATATGACTTCTACTAATTATATGTAATAGCTATCTTTTGTGACTTTCTTATCCGTGATCCCTCTTGTATGTGGATGAGATGTTTATTCTTATTTTGCTCATTTGAATATTGGTTCCTCCATGGATTTGTTTCTTCAAAATTTCAGAGAAATTCTTTTATAAGAGAAAGATTCCAGAGAATTATCACGACCTTAATTGAATTATGCCATCACTTCCTTCTCCATGTTTTGGCTTCCCCTTAGCAGAAAAAAACCAGAGAAACAATCAGTGAAGTTCAATATCCTCATGCACATACCAGTTCTTTCACACTGAATCACCGGCAAATATCATCATTGAAATTGAATAAATTTTATTTGCTAAGAAATTATTAAAAAGAATTGAAATTAACAGCATATCAAAACGTCATCCTGAAATTCTGTTCTTATTTTCATTCCTTTCAAACATAGATCCTAGTAAGTTAATTTGCTTCTCCCTTGAGTTTTGAAGTGTTTGAATTCAAGGCAATAAGATACTTTTGGATATGCCTAACTTGTGTCTAATTAGTTCCGTGCAATAGAACTTATGTGACACCCTTTCCATCAAACTACACATTTTACCTTCATACCACGAATCATCATGATAAAATTTTAATTCAATAAAATTAGATAACAACATAATAAAAATTTATATCCATTTAATATCAAATTATGACATGTACAAAATATAATAGACAAGAAATTGAGTTATAAAATTATTTAGAAAAGACAAAATATATGCAGTCGGGAAAAGAAATTAACCCCATGACCATACATAATGCATATCTTATTGTATTCTTTGGATACTAGGGTTTCTAGATCTTTAGATTCTAGCCCTATAGAGTGCTGTCCAAAAGAGGTAGGTCAAGTTTTGTTTTTGCATCAAGGTTAGCTTATTAAATAAGTAGGCCAAATTCAAAAAAAAAAATATTATTATTGTGGGCCAGCCCATAGGTTAGCCCTAGCCCACTTGGTCCTATGAGCTTTTGGCCTTGTGGGTTTTTTTGTCTTGTGGGCTTTTTGGCCCTAGCCCATGTGGGTTAGGGCTTGATGGGCTGGGCTGGGCCTTTTTGACGGCTCTACTTGTAAATATCCTTTTCACATGAGAGCGAAATCTTTTTTTATAGGAGTTTTCCCTTCCTTTTTTAGGAGTTCCCCCTCCTCTTTTGTGGTGATTTTTCTTTTTTTTTTTATTCTTTCTTTTCCCGTTGGATGGAAGGTGATGACGGTGGCATAATGAACTATAAGCTTGGGATGTACAATTATTCTAATTTTTTCAATGAGTCGATGTGTACCACAGAATGAGCTTTGGACCCCAGTATTCGGACCAATAGAATTGTGTGGCTAGTTGTTATTCTATTTTGACGTCTAAATGTTTATGTCAATTACCCTTTCTTAGTGTCACTGCAGCTGGGTACTTAGATATCACTAGTACCATGATCAAGAGATCTAGTGAGCTCACTTGTGTACTACTGTCTATCTGTTACGTGATGTAAAATTGTTGTTATTCTAGTTTTTTTTTTTTTGCTCTGCAGTGTTTTTGTTAAATGTAAATATTAAGTTTTAGCTTAATTTTTTATCAGGTTTTGTTGTACCAATTTCTTTAATGTAAGTAGGTTACCTGCCTTTGTTTCTCAATCAATGAAAGTTTGTTGACCCAAAAAAAAAGTTCATGTGTTTCATGATGATTTAGGCCTTTACTATGCAAAAATAATAGGGCAGGAAACAATAGTGATATACATATTATAAGTATAGAATTATAAAATTTCAACCAGTAAGTAACTCACACATATTGCAATTAAGGATTTACTTTATAAATTAAGCTAGCTAGCACTTTGAAGTATATAGTTATAAATTTATATATGTGAACTTATATTAAACATATTAATGTATATATGAGTATGATAAAGTAGTTTTGTGACCTTAATTTTTATATTTACACAATTACGCTTGGGGAGTTTTAACTATCCAAACCTATGAGCTGAATGAAAGTGTGAATTTTATTAAAAACAACTTTCTGGGTTATATGAAATGTTAACCTACTCTGAAAATGGCTTACACAAAGAAAGAAAAAAGAGTAAAATCTCATTTTAGTTTATGAAAAATACATTTTATTGCTTTTTCACCCCGAAAGATAAGAGATTCATTGATCAAATGAAAGGAAAACACATTCTCAAAAAACAACCATCAAATGGGATACTCCAAGATCACTTTCGGAATACCAGAAGGAAAAACATAAAAACTAAATGTGTTTTGCACATTACAATAAGATTTAATTTACTCAGAAACCATGCAACTAAGTTTAGTTTTTGGCCTTCGCCCCTTGGGGGCTCTTAAGTTGGGGGAGGGGAAGAATCTAGGCACAATCTCTTCCCTTCATGTCTCCATGCCATTACGACTTCTTTTCTTTAATGGTGACTCTGTGTTCTCTATAGAAGTGTGTCCAACAGAAGGGTGTGCATCAAGGTTCCTCCTTGTGATTTTTTAGTTGGAGCCATTCTTGGTTTCTTCCTGGCCTTCCTTGTGGGGATGGTGGCTAGATTTTGCGCCAGGAATTGCACAATTGGAGGAGATCGAGGGCATGGTCTCCACCATCTGAGTGAGAAGACTGCTCTATAGGGTAGTCCTTGTTGGTTTGCACATCACGTGCCTTGATGTGGACATTTTGGAGCTCTGCCCGTGATTTATTATGATGATATTATTTGGTGTGAAATTTTAATTTAAAATTAATTGATATTAAGTAAATTAATCTAATTAATTCTTTTATATATATATATATATATATATATATGGATCTTATTCAGGTTAGAGGAGTGTTTATTGTGAGAGGTGAGAGGTGAGAGGAGTGAATCTTCACCATTAGATCTTTCATGAATGGTCAATATTAGAACATAAATGCATGTTATTTTTTTAAGTGGTCACATGACATTCAAGTAATTTTTAATATTGACCATCCATGTATGATTGTATGGTCAAAATTTACTCCTCTCACCTTCTCACGAAAAAAACTCCTCTCACTAACTATGCCCCTATATATGTATATATATATATAGAATTTTATTCAGGTGAGAGAAATGTTTATTATGAGAGGTGAGAGGTGAGAGGAGTGAATCTTGACCATTGGATCTTTAATGATTGGTCAAGATTAGAATATAAATGCATGTGACTTTTTTAAGTGGTCACGTGACCTTCAAGTAACTTTTAATCTTGATCATCCATGTATAGTTGTATGGTCAAGATTTACTCATCTCACTCTCTCACAATAAAAACTCCTCTCACTAGATATGTCTCTTATATATATATATATATATATATATATATATGATTTTACTCGAGATGAGTGTTTATTGTGAGAGATGAGAGGAGTGAATCTTGATCATTAGATCTTTCATGAATGGTCAAGATTATAACATATATGCATGTGACTTTTTTAAATGAGCACATAACTTTCAAGTAATTTTTAATCTTGACCATCCATGTATGGTTGTATGGTCAAGATTTAATCCTCTCACCCTCTCACAATAAAAATTTCTCTCACTAGATATGCCCCATATATATATATATATATATATAATATTAAAGCACAAAATATAAAAGTTAACATTTAGATCTAGCTCTTTAAGGTCATCGTTGTCAGGCTCGTGTTGCACACTCTTCCAAGTCCTTTTTCTTAATTCCACTAGTTAGGGGTGATCACGGGTCGGGTTGGGTCGGGTTGGGTTTGGGGAGAAAAAAATTCAAATCAATTAAGTTGGGTCAGTTCGGTTCGGGTTTGTAATTTTTTTTCCGAGTAACTCGAACCGAACTAATCCGATTGTAATCGGGTTGGTTCGGGTTAGGTAATCGAGTTAATTGGATTGGTCGAGTCATCAGATCAAGTTATGAAAATTAAATAAAATAATAATTAAATTTAAACAAAATGATGTCGTTTTACGGGTCATCGGGTTGATCATCGAATCGGTCACTTAAATCCATAATTCGAACTAATAAGAGGTCAGGTTTAATTGAGTCGACTCGAACATCTGAACCAATCCGAATATTTATAATCAGATCGAGTCGGGTCAATTGAGTTTTTGGGTCATTAGTTCGGGTTGATCACCCCTACCACTAGCATCTTGGTCAGGTAATGGGAGAGGTTTGGGCCAATCCTTCATTGAGTGGGAGGAGAGCTTTGATGCCACATTTATTAATTTAATCTCTTTTATACATCAATTTTATTAATTTAATCCCTTAAAATTCAAATTTCTAATATTTTAGTCCTTCCATCCAAATAATAAAAGTAAATATTATGTAGATTAAACTTGATGAAAAAACTAAAATATTAAAGATTTAAAATTTGAAAAATCACGTTAATAAAATTAATATGTAAAAGACCAAAATAATAACAAATGTATCTTTAAAGTACTAAAAAAGAGTTTTACACAATAACTTTAATCAATTATAAGTTTTTGCAGTTTTGCACAACATTAGTTTTTTTAGATATACTTATACGCACATATATTTATCATGTTAAATTTATACATAAAAAAAAAAAAAAAAACAGGTTTTAATAAATTCACTCATCACAAAAATATCTCTATTTTTTTTATGCATCACACAACATTAGCTTTAATCGCGGCTAAAATTGATTGAGTAAACAGTGACTCTGCCAAATATTCAGATTGTCAAGCCTCTTTAACCCCACAAAGAAAACTTTTAAGCCTAGTCAAGCAAAGCAACCACCAACCAAACAACCACCAAGACTCACGCATTTCTTTTGTTACAAGTTGTTTACTGCTTTTGCCTTTTGGATTTCCTAGTAATTATTATTATTAAAGAAGAAACAAAGAATTATTATTATTTTATTATTAAAGAAGAAACAAATAAAAAAATAAAGGGGCCTTCGGCCTTCCAGATCAGATTAAACGGCACGCAGTAAAGGTAGAGTGATAGAATTGATCTCCCTTTTTGTCTTCAAGAATATGATTGAGATACCAGTCAATAAATAAATAAAATACTTTATTCGTTTCACAATATATGTAGTTTAAAGTTTTTACATATAGATTAAAAATTTTATTAATTATTTTTAATTTTAAAAAATATAATTATATTAACTAAATTACTCTCTTTCTCTATTAATATTTTCTCTTATTTTATTTAGTAGAAATATCAAGGGACAAAAATAAAATTAGAAAAAAAAGTTAATATCGTTTTGATTTTTCATAGTAACAAATAAAATGAAGAAAAATTATACTATGCTCTTAGAGCATAATTGATACATGCTCCAAAAAGAATAATTATTATTAGTTTTAAACAAAAATAATTTTAAGTTATTAATTTAAAATTAATGATAAAAATTTATCTTAAAATATGTATTCATTATACTAAATAGAATATAGTAATAAGTGTAAAATAAAACAAAATTTATTTTTTAAACAACAATTATTTTAAAGCCGAGGGAATAAAATGATCATTTTCTATTTTGATCATTACGGTATATATATGTTTTTCTTGGTACACGGTCGTTGTGGAGTATTTCGATAGTTTACATTTACATCAGAGTGCAGAAAACATAGAGACGTGTTCAGTGATCCTACAATTATATTCATTTGATTGATTTACAAATTATGTTGGGTCATCATATTCTTGTATAAATTTAAAGTAATTAAATTAGATATATTAGATTAATCATATTATTAATAATAATAAATTATTATAATATAATTATTTATTAATTAATAATATAATTAGTTAAATGTACCAAACTTAAATGTTTTAATTTATATAAAATTTCTCAATTAAGTATTTTCTCTCGCCTTCACCCATTGACTAAACTAAAATTTACAATTATGCGATGTACAAAATAATATTAAAATTAAAAAATTATGAGAAAATATAAATATAATAAAATAAAACTTAATTTCATTAAAATATTTTTCAATAACGGTAGGTTAAATTGTAAATAAAAAGGAGAGGTTTATGATGCACAAAAGTATTTTTTAAGTTCAATTTCAAATAAAAATAAATAAATAAATAAATAAATAATATATATATATAAAACAATAACAATAACAAAAAAAATCTATATATCATACTTGAAATAGAAGTACATGATTTTAATTAAATATAATATTATATCAATCTAGAGAAAAATCAACTAGTAATTTTCTATAAAAATGTAAAGAAAAACATTACTTAAACTTATCATTAACAAATATAACAAGGGTAGATGTTCCATCAAATAATTGAAAAAGATGATGAAGTATTATATTTGACTTTATTCACTAAGACAATAACAATATTTGTAAGAAAATAAACTAGTAACAGAGGAATCTACCAATGTGAAAATAATAACATGTGTAATTCAATGATCTTTTAAATAAATGATGTACATATTTGTAAAAATTAATATAGTATTTGCTCTTCATCTTCATCTAATATTTGTGTCATTTATAGGATAATATCTAATTTCATGTAAAATTAAAGAAAGTTAATCCTTTATTTAAGCTTTTTTAGTGTTTTCTATTCAAGATCAAATATATTATTATCATTTGTAGATTAAAATAAATTATATTTTATACTTATGGAGATTAACTATCAACTAATTATTGATGGCATATTCAGTTTCAAATTACATGACCCCTAATTAAATTTTAAATTATATCTACATTTAAACAAAAATTATTTAATGAGATTTTATTTTGTTTTTTACGTTAATTCTGAATTTTCTGAACTCATAAAATATGCAATTATCACTTGATAGCCGCAATAAAAAAAATTTCAAATTTCATTTCAAGCATTGTAGTAAATACCATTTTCAATTTTTTTGTTAAATGAATTAACATTTGTGTTTGACCAGTAACCAAATCAAATCTCAAAATTCACAAAATTTTAAAAGCAATTGAATTTCTCAAATCATTATAAAAAAATGCAATTAAAAGACTATGAGGATGGTTTTGTACCTAGCAATAGGTGGTTAGTCACCCATTCATGTCAAGCCACAACCTCCAACTCCTTCCCACCACCATAACCCCAAACAGTTGCCACAAGCTCCCTGCCCCATTTGCACATCGAACCCATGCCACCACCGGAGCCAACATTTGGCGCGCCATTGCCACTGCCACCCATGGTTCCAAACCCCAACCCACAAATCATCCACCAAGAGTCCACGCACTGTTCGGCCTGCCTCATGTGGCGTTGCCTGATGCTACACTTTGCTTTTGTGGAAATTATACCATAAAAGGAAAAATTGCATAAAGCTCAAGTCATGGTGAGATATTGATCAAGTTATGGTAAAGAGTAAGAAAGTAATGTTGGAAAAAGTAAAATGAAAGAAGATACTGAAAACTCAAAAACTCACAAAAGAATCATGTATTATTTTTAAAGGTTAATTGGTTGGGGCCACGTTCTTTAGGCAATCACTCTCATTAAAATCTATTTTGCATATAATGTTTGAGTTTTATCCATTTTTTCACTATCCACCAATCTAACTTATTTGGGTGTTTGATTTTTTTTTTCATTTTTTTTCATTTTTTATTTACTTTTTAAACTTATTTGTGTGTTTGATTTTTTTTTTTCATTTTCGTTCTATTTTGTAATATGATTATGGATGTTTTAAAAATTTTATTATTTATTTATTTTTACATGTCACAATTGTCACATCATATAACATAGAAAATTTTGTCACATCAATTACATGTGGTATAAAAATAGTTATCATAGACACCATATGTCAAAATTTTAAAGCATTAAGATGATGACTAAGAAGATAAATAATAAATTTTTAAGTCATGTATCTTCATTTTTTATATTATATTGATTATTGCCAAAATATCTTCATTAATGTTTCTATATAATTGTTAAAATGGATCGAGTCTAATGAGTTAACACGAACAACCTGACGAAATGTGTGGGTTAGGTTAACAAAATGTAAGTCTGAATTTAATTTAGCCTAACTTGGTATGGCCCAAAATCAGGCCGGCTCACTTCTACCGAGCTGGCCGGCCCGTTGGTCTGAAATTTAATTTATTTTATATTCTAACAAGTTATCACCTAAAAACATACCACTATTTTTTTAAAATTAAAACTCAATTAATAATTGGGTTATCTCCTTAATTTATTTATCGTTGGCTCAAAACTAAATTACCCAAACTTCTTATTTTTCATTGCTTCAAATTTTTTAAAATTAGATTTATTGTTTTTTTTAAATGGCCAGCCTGCCCCACAATTTGCCAATCTAAAATATATTTTGCTCAAAGTGATCCAGCCCAACCTGACACCAGCCCATTTTAAGAATGAAAAAAATATCTTTACCCATAAATATTGGTAAAGATTACTCGTGACAGTGTAGGAAATGAATATCTGTTTAATTAATAAAGATGGGGTGGAGATTATACTACCTGTCCTACAAATACTAGCAAACTTGCCAAATGTATATAATGTTTTTTGTCTCTTTCACTTTGAAATAAGATGAAAAATTATTTTTTATTATTATTTTACAATGAAAAGTTTATAATAAATATATATATCATTATTATAATAATTATTTATATAAATTAATTATTATAAAATATAATTAAACTTGATATGTTATTTATGAAATTATTTAATTTTATAAGAATTTTAAATTATTAAAATATATTATTATATGTAATGTTAAAGTTTATTTTTATAAAATTTCATTTGAAATTATTAAATACTTACATATATTTACAGGAGGAGATCCTCTCCTGTTTCTAAAATAACAAGGAGGTTATATTATCAAATAAAAGATAAAAATCATATATATCACATATAGTATATTATAAAAAAAAATTACACATAATATATGTAATAAATTAAAAAATATATATTTTTAATTAATAGGAAATCCTCTCTTATTTTATGAAACATAAGAAAATTCTTATCCTATATTCACATATACCCACATTTCCCATTAAGATTATAAATAAGTATCTACGAAGAATATGAGAGTAAAGGAAGTAGTACCTGTCTCCACCCTCCTCCCTCCACCTGTTGCCATTCCTAGTTCATTTTGACAACTCTTCATTTATATATAAAATATATGTTGTAGTAATCAACCTAATTCTGAGATGTTGTAGAAAAAATAAATATAACATATTTGTCGACTTTTGTATTGATGAGTAATCTGTACAATTTTACTTTATCTAACAATTATTCTAATATTATGTCAAAATTTTGTTTTTTGGTTTTTAACTCTGTTGCATTATTTTACTATTTATTAATTATTAATCAATGAATGGATCATACGCTCTCTCTGAACACGATTCAACCCTAGACGATGGCATTAAAATACCATGTTAGATAACTAAAGCAAAAGAAATTTGTTATTTTGTTTAATATTCATTACTGAATATCAGGTGATATATTCAAATTTTATTTTAAAAGAAACTTTCGAGTTTTGACACTCCCAAAAAAATTCTCACCAAATGCAAATGCAATGACAATTGGCCATATTTTTTTCTCAGAATTATTATACTATTATTTGCACAATATTAAATTATAAATAGAGAAAAAAAGAAAGAAAGAGGGGAAAATGATTTCACAACTACCGAACACTAGCCAGTGCTGACCAATCAAAAGACACCGTTATGAAGAAAAATGGAGAGCCAATCCAGGGGCTTAATAGTCAATTAAAATTTAGTTCCATTTTTTTTTTCACACAATAAGTTGGTTGTGTTTGGAATGAATTAAAATAAGAAAAGATTTGATTTAATTTGATTTGAATTGAATTGAATTGATTTAGAAATTAAATTTTATATTTGAAATTTAAAAAAAAATGAATTGAATTGATTTAAAAATCAAATTTTATATTTAAAATTCATTAAAATAAAAATTAATTTGATTTTATTTTATTATTTTACATTTTAACTATCATAAAAAATAATTAGAAGTAGTTATTAAAAATAAATTAATCAATTCATTTTAAATAAATCAAATCTTATTAATTTTATCAAATTTGATAAAATTTTAAAATAAAAAAGATTAAAATTTATAAAATTTTAAAAATTAAATTATTTTTAATTTTTTAATATTTTAAACATAAAATTTAATTAAATTTAATTTATAAATTAAATTATTTCTTATTTTTTTACCTTCCAAACACACGATTAAGATTTTGGACAAAGACAAAGAGAGAAAAAAATGTGGAAGCAGTCAAGATAAGGAGGCTGCGTATATAACTAAAAATCTAAAATGTCATCTTTTAGTTTTATACGAAATTGCAGAATTTTTGGTGTTCGACTAGATATTTCTAATACTCAGATATTATCGCAAGTAGCATATTATAGTTGTATAATTTGAATTAAAGATTAACTCAATATAAAGGCTAGTAATTGAGTTAATAGTTCGATCGCGGATTAAGTGCTCGAATACAAAAGTTAAAAATTGTGTTTTTTGATACACTCTGACAATTGTTTTGTCGTTTCAACATTGATAACATTTTTTTTTAATTTTTATTACTCCTATTCGTATATTAAATTAACACACTTATAACATTTTTTTTTTAGTTCGTTAATGTTGAGATGAGGGACATGTGCCAATAAAAGAGAAAAGCAGCAATTGTCCAATATAAAGCGCCTTTCTCTTTTAATTATTTCTGTTCCTATCTTCGTTCTGATCACTGAAACTTGTAGCTCTTCCAAGGCAAGTGTTTCTTTGATTTTTCTCGGTTTTCTTATGTTTGTTCATTTCTAAGTTTGCTTTTCTTTAATGAGTATTTCATTTTGCCCTCTGGGAATTCCTTGCATAAAAGTTTCCTTTTTGCTTTTTTTTTTTTGGTGTGTCTCTATGCCATCTTTAAGAGCTTTTCTTCTTTAAGATTGCCTAAGATTCAGAAATTTTGGTTCTTTTGACCTTTATTTTTTATTATTTTCTTATATTCTTACATGTTTTGTCATGTAATAGAATTTCAATGGGTTTTATGTGAGCTGAAATTCTGAATTGTGAGATGTTCTGGCTAGCTTCATGCAGATGTTTTCCACCCTTTGGTTCTGGGTTGGATATCCATTGCTGTACAGTGCTCGATCAGTGTCTTAATTGTTATGATTGGGGTTTTAGATGAATACTAGTTTTGTCCATTCAAATGGTTTGATCTCATAAATATTAAACCTTATTACCTTACATTACAACTCAAAGTCTCCTGCCTCTACGGGGAGCCTTGAACAAAGGTTCTTTGTAACATATTTCAATCCTGATGCGGTCTGAAGGACAAGTAGAAATTCCCAATTCCTCAGAACAACTGACAAGAGTTTTGTAGTTACAGAAGTTTGGTACTCCTTTGATGACATTTATTTATGCCTCTTGCAAAATTAAAAAAAAAAATCAGATACTTTTTCTCAGAAAAATATGGGACTCCTTGCTCCTCTGTTGCAACTTGAGTTGTGAGTGGCTACACAAAGAAATTCTTGCTTAGACTTAGTCTACACAACTTATGTAGGTTAAGCCAATTACATACGGATAAATCATCATTTTATATTAATTAGTTGTATGAATATATGTGCCAAACAAATACTTTATTTTTAAAAATAATGGTGTCAATTTATAATTGGTTTCGTCTATACAACTTGTGTAGACTATGTTTAGGCAAGTATTTATCGGCTATGCATAATTGTTTATAGAGTTCTAAAATCTTACATTCTAAAGATCTTCTGAGCTTCAAAGTCTTCAAAACCGATATGCCATATCTTGCAAGTGTCATGTATTCTTCTCTTTTATCTGCTTCTAAGGGGAAACATGCTGGTCTCACAAATCATGATTTTTTATCTAAAGATGTTATTGAATTTTGTGAAACAGGAATTTTGAGTGTCGTTTGAACAGCTAAAGGCCTGAGTCTGCAAACTAGCTCCACAACCCATGGATAAAGGTACTCAAAACGTTTTCTTATTAATATTATTAAGCAACTGATTCCTCTACATACAATTGCATAAGCTTATAAGCTTATTAGATTATAATGAGAAAACAGCTTAATGGTACTTGGTTATCTATCTCTTCTTTCCAATTTGCAGAATGTGATGTCATGTATTGACTATTCCTACTCAGTATTGATCCTTCTCATATAGTCAGTGAATTTTTTCAAAAAATATCAAATAATATATATATATTTGTAAGTGAGAGATAAGGTTGCTGTTTAAAAAAATATCAAATAATATTTGGCACCAGAGTGACATGCTGGGGAAATTTGAGATTTGTACTGTATTCACCCTTAATTGTTTCAGGCCTTACACTTAGTTTATCGTAATTCGGATAATTTAAGAAGTTAGGTTATAAGATCTAATTTTGCAGTTAGAATAAAATTGTTACTGTTACTGTTGACAAGTTAAAAACAAACTGCCAAAAGTATGGAAGCGTTTCATGATATAATGTGTACCTTCTTCTCAAATCGTTGACATTAATCCTTCAACTAATAAATTTGCAAAATTGTAAAGATGATAGTTTATTCTGTCGTTAGGATATAATATACATGCACCAACATAAATTAAATTAGCATGGAAGGTATGGTTTTTCGTTGAAACAAGCTTTGTTGTCTCTGCTTGGAAGGTTCATATGTTTGTTGACTTTCCACAATGAGAATATAACTGCATTCATGAGACGTATAGGGCTTTTGGAATTGGAACTCTAGAAGAAACAATGCAATTTAATGCACTTACTTACCATGAAATGTGATTTCCTGTGATGTCACAGAAGCTGGTTTGGTAGAGACTGTTGATTTGAGAAATGGTGTGGAATTGGCGACTTCTGTCTCTGATAAGCATCTTGACCTTCTGAGGCCATCTGTTCGAAGTTATTCAATTTTTAGAGGTAATGACTGTCTATGAAATTGATGATATATTGATATGTCAATATACCTGGAATGCAGAAATTAGTTTCTTATGATTCTACTATTTGTTTCTAATTTTCATATATTATTTGCTTGCATACTTTATTTAACGTGGAAAGCAAGGATTAGTATGCCTATGGCTTCAAAGGATTTAGATCATCCTTGCTTTTTTCTTTTTTCTTTTTTTGGAGGGGATGCAGCAGGGGATATATTGTCTTCTAGATTATACTTGTAAATGTTCAAAATCAAACAAAGTTGCAGTTATTTTTCTGATCGAGTTGCTTGCTCCATTTCCCTTTATAACCCTTCCATCATAAAGAACATGTTTCTCTTTGTATAATTGAATGTAACATTCATCATTCTACATTGTTTTTTCAGTGGTACTATTTGTGCTTCTATTATATTTAACTAGGCAAATCCCTTTATAATCTTATCCTTTGTTCTCTGAGTTGGATTCTTGGACCTGGTTTTCTTCTTACTGGAGTTTAATGAACTTACTCTACTATTTATTATGACATATGCTAATAACTTTTGGCCAAGCAGCTCCTTGAAGAAGAAGATCCAATCCAGGGTTAGACAACAAATTGAACGATAACTTACAGGACTGACTTATTTAAGACATGTAATAACAATGCAAGTCCTTTTTTTTTTGGCATAAACTGCACACTTACAGCAAATGTGTCTTCTTTATATTTATCATTAAAATTGTTTAAACAAGTTTGCTCTGAAGCACTGACAAATTTTGTGGTCATGACAGGTCAAGCAACAGATGCTACAGACAATGAAAAGGGCAAGTATACCTTAATTAGAGATCCAGAGGACTTGCAAATAGGACTTTTTGACAAACCCCTTCCATGTTATGGATGTGGAATCGGGTGGTTCTCGTAAGTAATTTAATAATTTATCAACTCTCTTCCCCAATTTCTTCTTCTTGTCTTATAGCTTTGTTTGTTTAATTACAGATTTCTTCTTGGATTTCTATGTCCACCACTGTGGTACTATGCAACAATTCTCTATTTTGGAAATTACTATCGAAAGGATCCTAGGGAACGGGCAGGGCTGGGAGCCTCTGCAATTGCTGTAATCTCTCTCTCTCTCTCTCTCTCTTTATGTGTGTGTGTATGTTTGTATGTGTGTGATTTGGATCCTCTAAAATTAGGGTGCACTTTAGAAAGTAAAGTGAGGGATTATAATAATTAATGAGAAAATCAAGGGTGTAGATCACTGACTTATAAAATCTTAAACCTTTAATTTTCTCATTAATGATTACAATACCCCACTTTACTTTTGAAAGGACAAACTTTAACTCAAGTTTCTTATATTCTTTCTAAGATATAACTTAGCTCAAAGTTTTTTATATTCTTTCTATCTAGTTCTCAAATCAAACAATGACATGCAATTTTTTTTTCAACTAACTACTATTTAGAAGTGTTAAGTGTGTATTGCTGAGTTGAAAAAAAATTCACATGTCATTGTTTGATTTGAGAACAGAACTAGATAAAAAGTATATAAAGAACTTGATCTAAGTTTTGTCAATTTCTAAAATGCACCCTTCACTTTAAAATATCTACACCCGTGTGGGTGTGTGTGATCATGCATGCATTTGCAAATGTTAACATTATGCACTAGAATAAGATCAGCCATCAAATAGGATTGTTATAAGCGAAGTCAAGTTTAGCTGAGCGTGAACAGCTAAATGAGGATAGCTCTTCTTTATAGTTATTCTTGTCATCCTAGTTCAGCTGTGCACTGCAGATATTATGTATTATTGTAGTTCACTTTGCTAATTTGCTTCATCATTTTCTAAATGCCCTGGTGATCATCTTGCAGGCATTAGTATGCTCTGTCGCATTGCTGATCGTAGCAGCTATTCTTCTGTTGCGGTCCCTTTGATTCTAATTCCAGTACTACTGTGAAAATTGAGAAGCGATTAAGATGTGATATCAGAAACAATTATACATGTACATAAGAATTTCAAAATATGAAGAGAAAAGAAGCTTTCCTATTGTTGGTGGCCTAAGGCATGGCAAGATATCTATAGGTTGTACCGCAAGTTGAGAGAAGGATGATAAATCATATCATTATTTGGTAAATTTGTGTACTTAGTGTAACCAAAAAACTCTTACGGTAAATGATTACAAGTCTTCAAAATTTTTGCTATTTATTTTTTTTCGACCAATAAATTTCCATGTTAGAGGTCACTTGGGCTACTGATTTTGCTATAAATGTTATTTTGCATAAGAACATATGTTCAAGGGTGTGGCTCAAGGGCAGCAAAGCAAAGAATAGATGTATACATTATCCCAAAGTTGAAATTATAGGGTTTAGGTAAGAAGGAAAAGAGAAAATAGAAATACGGAATATATTGAATTATTAGATTGATATAATTTATTACGATGTGATATAAAATAGAAAGTATCAACTCCTATTTAATCTAAGAATTAAGTTAAGTACTAAACTTTTAATCCTAATAAGATAAGGGAATAAATAACTTATTAAAGTTAAGATAAAATTTTTAAAAATAAAATAAAATTCTTAAAAAGATAATATCTTTAAAAATAAGGTAACACAATTATCCTTAAAATAATATAGCATAAAATATCCTAATTTATTATGAATTATTCTCTCCCTTTACAATATTTTGTAGATATTTTAACACTTCTTAATTTAAAGCATATTAAGCTTTGTTCTTGTTACAAATAAACACTTTAAAAAAGATAACAACTTAAATATAAAGTCGGCTTCATAAAACATGGTTGGAATTTGGAAAAACAATTTAGGGATGTTGGAGTTTCCAGAGAGAGATGGGTATTGCTGGAAAGATAACTCATCAAGATAATTGGGATGATCATCTGATGAAAATTTCTTGGCAAGCAATCAATTACAACATGACCTAAACTTTTCCAAACAACATTTGGAAGCTTCAAACAACAAAAAAATTTAGGAAAACTAAACATGGAAATTGAATCCAAGGCTTATGCGAATCATGATAGGGAATTTTGCAAGTGCATGAGATTAATCAAGTAATAAAGTAGTGAATAAAATATCACTCACATAGAAAGTGTGAAATTAAAATTAAAATTAAAGAAAACTGAAACTAATGAATTAAAATCCAATGAGTAAGAAATTAACAAGAAACCAAAGTAATATCAATAAAACTAAGGTATTTTGATTGCACTTAAATGAATCATATTTAACTTAATTGATTGATAATTCAATTTTATTATCTCATATAAGGGGTAGTAATCTTAAATTATTTAACATTTTCTTCCAAATCATATTAAACATAGTGATATAATAAGTATCAATAAACCTATTAAGATTTATGATTAACCAACTCAATCATCTATAAGAAAAATCTTTACTTTCATTTCAATTATATATTTATAGAATTTATTACCTATGTCAAATAAAAAAAAATTCTTTCCTATATGATTTCAATTATAAAATAAATGAAAAAAACCAATTTAACAAATGTAAATACTCATAAATTTAAGTTACATTAAAATTTTCTAATAAAAATGTAGTTTATGATAAAATTAAATATTTGCATAAGAAAATGAATGCTCGTTATAGGGAATGGAAAAAGAAAATAGAATAAAAAGCCGATGGCTCAACTTTCTCCACGCAATTCTGCCTCTGCTTGGCACGTCCGTCTTCTATTGCTCCTTTATTAATATTCATAGCTTGCTCTTCCCACTTAAATTTGGTTATATTTTTCTTAGAGTAATTGTGGGCCCTTTCCAACCCATTCATTCATCTGGGCTTGTGTTTGTTTTTGCACATTCCTTTATTTTCCTCACCGACTAGCCTTACGTTAACAAGCTCTTTGAAATCAAGTGGACTGGAATACAAGAGCTAGTGGAGCCCACGCCTGTTTTTAGCTTAGCTTTTATTTTATTTTTATGATTGACCGTGATGCATTCTTTCTCCAATATGTTTTATGATGACCAACTTTACATGGGCCCAAAGCCTTATTTGAAACGTGGGCTCACTAGAAAATTTATTCCTCTCTAATTTTTTATCATGAACGATACTTTTATGAGCTTTGTAACTATATCTTCTGAAATTGCAATTTCATTACTTTTTACACAAATTGACCTATAAAATAAAATTATTAAATAATAAGATCAAATTAATTAAAATAATAATAAAATTAGTAATTTCATTAATTTTAAAGGTATATATATATATATATATAATACATCAAATCACAATCATAAAAATTAAAACTGAAGATAGTGTGAATCACAATTGATAGAAAATGTATCACTAGTATGACTTATTACTAAGATGAGAAAAATCATTATTGGTATGATTCATGACAAGAAGAAAAGTTGTTACTAATATAATCGTTATTGGGTAAAGTTATCGCCAAAAAAATTGTCAACAAGAAGACATCTCATCGCCGGAATGCTCATCAGCATGAAGAGATGTCACTACCAAAATGCTTTTATTAAATTGTCATCTTTTCTCTCTTTCACTTTTTGGTATTATTGGTTTTCCAATGCTTGCATAGCATTGAAGAGAGAATGATAATAATAAAGCTGTAATCTTTTATTGCCAATAATTTAATTTTAATCATCTCATATAAGGAATGATAATTTTTAATTATTTAATATTTTTCTGAGTCATTAAACATATTGATATAATAAGCATCAATAAACCTATTAAGATCAATGATTAATCAACTCAATTTTTCACAAGATAAATTTTTACTCTCATTTCGATTATATATTTATAAATTTATTACTATGTCAAATTAAGAAATTTTCTTTATAGTGTAATTAAGATTATAAACTCTTGAATAAAAAATAATAATTTAACAAGTATAAATACTCATAAATTCAAGTTACATTAAAATGTTCTAATAGAAATTTAATTCATGATAAAATTAAATATTACCATAAGAAAATAGATCGTTAATAATAGGGAATGAAAGAAGAAAATAGAATAAAAAACCAATGGCTCAACTTTCTCCACGCAATTCTGCCTCTGCTTGGCACGTCCTGCTGCCTCCCTCCGTCTTCTAATTGCTGCTTTATTGGTATTTATTAGGGGTGTCAAAACGGGCCAGCCTATTCGGGTCATGTTAATTTTCGACTAACATTTTATTGACCTAGCTCAACTTATTTAATTAAATATAGTATTATTATAACGGGTCAGCCCAATTCATTCGGGCTCGGCCCATTCGGGCTCAGCCCCTTTGAGTTATTTTTAATTTTGTGTTCATTTTTATTGACCCAACCTATCTATTTTGTCGAGCCATTCGAGCCGACCCATCGAGCTCAATCCATTTTGACACTTCTACTATTTATTGCTTGCTCTGCCCACCTAAATTTGGTTATATTTTTCTTCTATCCCTATAATTTTGCATTACTTTTTAATATAATTTTTTACACTTAATTAGTAATATATACATTTGTAATTAATATATATATATTAATTAATTAATATATATATATATATATTAATTAATTAATTAATTAATTTAAAATTTAATTCTAAATTATTACTTTATTTATTAACTAACTAATATATATAATTAATCACAAATTTATTTATTATTAATTAAATATAAAAAGTTAGGTTAAAAAATAATATAAAATAATTATTTCTCTTTTTTCTTAGAGTAACTGTAGGCCCTTTCCAACCCGTTCATCCATCTGGGCTTGTGTTTGTTTTTACACATTGTTTTATTGTCTTCACCGACTAGCCTTACGTTAACAAGCTCTTTGAAATCAAGTGGAGTGGAATACAAGAGCTAGTGGAGGCCACACGTGCTTTTAGCTTAACTTTTATATTTTCTTCTTTTGATTGAGTGTGATGTATTCTTTCTCCAATATGTTTTATGATGACCAATTTTACATGGGTCGAAAGCCTTATTTGCAGCGTGCGCTTGCAAGAAAAAAATGTTTCTCTCTAATTTTTTTTTTAATAATGATATTTTTATCATAAATAATATATATACATTTTTTACATCCTTTTTAATATTAAAAATATTATATTTATATTTTTTATCATTTTTTCACTTAATCACATATACTCAAAAAATATAAAAATAATATTTCATATAAAATGATGTAAGATAATTATTTTTTTTTTTTTATCATGACTGTACTTTTATGTGCTGTGTAACTTGGGCTTTACTTTTTAAAATTGCAATTTCATAAGCACCAAAAACCAAAAACAAAAAGTTACAATTTCATTATTTTTTACACAAATTGACCTATAAAATAAAAATATTAAATAATGAGATCAAATTAATTAAAATAATCATAAAATTAATAAATTCATTAAGTTTAAAGGTATATATATATATATATATATGAAGACAAACACGTTATTTTTGTAATATGTCTATGTATTAGATACATGAGAACACTTGTACGATACATATATCTTATGTGTTTGAATATGTCTAATTAAAAAGATTATTATTTTTAATTTAAACACATTTCAAATATATTTAGATATGTCTCGGATACGCTTGAACACGTTTGGGACATGATTTAGATACATCACTATTAGACTTTTATGTTTTATTTTTTTACACATTATTATTTTCATCTGTTCCTTCTATTTCTGCTCGTATCAAGTCATCGACTTCGTCGTGACTAAAGCTTACCTCATACCAATATTTTCTCTAATTAATTTTTTTTAGATGCACATATACTTGTACATAATTAGTTCTATTAAGAAAAATTAATTTAAGAAATTTTTTAAAAAATCAGTAATAATTATGTTTTATATTTTTTAAGAGAGATTTATTAAATAATAAATATTGATATATATAATATATATTAAGATATTATAAATTTTTAAATTTATAAAACTAATATTTTTTAATAAATTATAATTTTTTTTAATAAATTTTCTAATTTTATATATATATAATGCACATCAAATCATAATCATGGAAATTAAAATTGAAGACGATGTGAATCACAACTAATAAAAAATTCATCACTGATATGACTTATCAGTAAGATAAAAGATATTATTATTGGTATGATTCATGATAAGAAGAAAAGTCCCCACCAATGTGATTGTTATCGGGTAAAGTTATTGTCAGAAAGATTGTCAGCCAGAAAAGATGTCATCGCCGGAATGCTCTCGTTGGAGTGAAGAGATGCCAGTACCAAAATGCTTTTATTAAATTTTCATCTTTTTTCTCTTTCTCTTTTTGGTATTATTGGTTTTCCAATGCTTACCGAGCATTCAAGAGAGTGATAACAATAAAGCTGCAATCTTTTATTGTCAACGATAATTCCGGCATGACATCCCTTCTTGAACTCAATAAGCACAGGATATATGTTCTAAAAGGTTGTGTGCTCTTGTCGGAATAATTTTTTCAAAGACAAATATAAGCAAGGCTATTTTAGGTTGCTTCGTTGCCGGAAGTGAAAGATTGCAGCTATATCGGAATAATTTTTTCAAAGACAAATATAAGCAAGGCTATTTTAGGTTGCTTCATTGCCGGAAGTGAAAGATTGCAGCTTTATCATTATTGCCCTCTCCTTCAATGCTATTCTAAAATTGGAAAAATAATAATAATAATAATAATAATAATAGCAAAAAGGGGAATGGAGCAAAGACAAAGATTCAACGAGAGGATACTGGGAAAAGAAGGAAAAAGGACGCCAAAAAGAGAAACACATCAAGGTAATAGTGGGTAGAATGAAAAAATCCAAAAAGAGAAACACGACAAAGTAATAGCGAACAGAAGGGCAAAAAACCTAAAATAGAAGCACGACAAAGTAGGATGTGTAATGGGTGAGTTAGTTGAGTTTAATAATGTTTTTAAATTTGACCTACTCATTATAATAGTGAGTTGAATTGAGTCGATGAAATTTTTTTACTCAACTTGATTCAATTTAACCTGATCTACTTAAAAATAAGTTAGGTTGAGTCGAACATGTGAGTTTGATATTTTTATAAAAGAAAAATTTTTGAAAAAAAAAATTCAAAATATAAAATTTAACAAATTAACATTATAAGTCTTAATCTCGAATGTAATTGGTTTTAATATAATAAATTAATATTATAAATTTCAATTTCAAATATAATTGATCTCAATATATCAAATTACCATAATAAGTCTCAACCGATCTTACTCAAATATAATAGGTCTTAATCTTAAATAAACTAAACACTATAAGTTAATAAGTGCATAACAAATTAACAACTAACAAGTCTTACTAAGTTTGGAATAAACTAAATAAAGTTATTCATAACTTAAATACTTGTAAGAAAACTTTCTCTACACTGCTTCTGTTCTCTAGCTTTTTTACAATGCATTATAGGTTTATTATTATGTAAATTTTTCGAGTAAGTAGAGAGCATCTTCTAAGATCTTTTATCTAGTTATGAAATATTAGTAAAACAAACATATTATTTTGTTTGAGTTATTTTTTCCCTTTAATTGGTTTATAAATATATGCAATTCACAATTCTAATTATATGTTTATTGTATTCTTTTAATTCTTTCAGAGAATTTGTTTTCAAAAACACCAATCAATGTTATAAATAAACTTAATAAGTTTTACTAAGTTAACATAAATCTAAAATAAACTAAAGCAAGCTAGAATATTCTAAAAGTTATAAATAACAAATCACATTAGCTAATTAAAATCAATGTCATCACATATAGAATATGAATTAACATAATCATTTACTCCATTCTCAATTTTCTCATGATACTCTTTGTTATTCAAGCGATCACTTAGATTTTCATCTCATTGGTCTGTCAGACACTTTATGACTTTCTAATCACTATTTTTTTATTACATTTTCAATATGACTACAATACGTACACCTAAACTTAATTGAATGTATAAAAAAGTTATGAGAAAAATAACATAAATTACCACAATGACTAAATGGCTTTTACAAAAAAATAAAAAAAAATCTACTTGAGTGCGTTGAGTTTGCGTAGATCAACACTTTTCAAACCTGCCATATGACCCGTACCTTGCGGGTTAGAGTGTTTTCCAACCCTACTAAACCCGTAGATCTAATTCAACTCACATTTTATGAGTTGAGTTGAGTCAAAACCAGTTAGTTCATGAGTTAACTCAATCCGTTGGACATCACTAGTAATTAGTGCACGGCCATTAAGAAAAGCATGGGGATAAATACATAATCTTATTGAGGTTTTAGATTTTTGGGAATTTGGTAGTGGAAGGACCAAGATGGAGAATGGTATCACTCTTAAATACATGTTAAAATTATAAGATTTAGATAGTGAATGAAGAAAAGAGATAACAGAGACTTTGAATAATAAGATATTATATTGATATTAATGTAGTATAATGTATATTTTATCCACTCTTATGCATTAAATTATATTACTTTTAATTGAGAGTGACTTAATTCACTTATATTATTTTCTTTCAAATGATAACATATGTCATTCTTAACTTCTCTTATTTTATACAAAAAAAACTCATTTAAATTCTTTTTTTATCTAATTATTGATATTCCTTTTTTGGTTTTAAACATTTTATCTTTTTCAATTTTGTTTGAATTCAAACTAAATTTAAAAGACCTATGTAATGCATGGGATACTTAATAGTTTTATAAAAATAAAATATTGATATAATGTATTATGATGTAACACAAAAGACAAAAATATCATAAGTTTAAAAAAAATAAATTAAAAAAAAGACAAAACACTAATCCCTATTCATGCTAGCTAGGAATTAGATTTAAGAATAAAACTTGGCTCCAACCCTTTTCCTCCAATCCCTTTAATCACCTTTCATTTGTTATTTTTAACTCCACTTAATTGAATTAATGGACACATAAAGGGGTTGGAGGGAAGGGCTGAAGGGAAATGGTTGGAGCCAAGTTTTGTTCTAAGTTCTCCTTTCTCTCTCTTTGCTATGTTCTTTCTTTCTTGATGGAAAC
This sequence comes from Ormosia semicastrata, assembly GCA_029884595.1. Taxonomy (NCBI): domain Eukaryota; kingdom Viridiplantae; phylum Streptophyta; class Magnoliopsida; order Fabales; family Fabaceae; genus Ormosia; species Ormosia semicastrata. The sequence goes on from JAQQTO010000030.1 coordinate 14,205,150, forward strand.
ATTAAACGTAAAATTATTCTAGATAGAGAGAGGACTTGTTTCTCTTTTTCTTTTCTATTAATTAAAAATTGCTCTCATCAAGCAGTCGATAGAGGTTTAGAAACTTCTTCCCAATTGTTGTCAACCAATTACTATTTATTGGCCCCTTATTTATTTATTAAATCACATAATTTGTCACACACATACATGAGACATTTCTTATAATTCAACCTCCTCTTTTGATTTTACTAACATAATACCCATGTGATTGCACAAGTTATTCTTTATTTCAATTACTTTAATAACACTTTATTTATTTAAAAATAAATGCTAAACTAATATGTTGATTCATTTAATCAGTTAGTAATTAGAAGGATAAAGTAATTAAAAAGTTGTACACCAATAATTGCAAAAAGGCAATATCATAAAAATAAAGATTTAATTTATATGCATTGTCAATGTAATAATTTTTTAGAGTAACAACTAATTATATATAGTCACATCATTAAAATTATTTGACTCTCACAATAATCGCTTTAAAAGTCATTCATATGATAATGTATAATTGGTTGCTGGTGTAAAAAGTTATACATAGGCAATGCATGAGAATTAAGCTCAAATAATAAAACATGTCAAACATACAACAAATATTTCAATATTTCAATTTTATTTTGGTGATTTATAAAATTTTATATTGAATTATTAAATATTGATAGATACCCATAGGTATCCTTGCGGTGATCATAAATGAGTACCCGCAATGCGGACTAGGGAAGCACAAGCTGCCCTCGCCCCATTGATATCCCCATATATGAACATGTAAGTAATGTAGATAGAAAAATAAAAAGAAGAATAAGATTAACAATGTAATCAATAAGATTTTTTATTAATTGAGTTTTTAATAAAATAAACTATCTTCGGTGGAAAGAATTAGACTTCAACAAATTTAGTGGGTGTTAACAAAATTATTTTGTTGTTTTCTTTTGGTGATTTTTAAAATTTTTATATTTAGTTATTAAATATCCTCAAATACTCATGGGTACTTGCCTCTCCCACGAGGATCATAAATGAATATCTGTAATGTAGACGGGGGAAGTACTACGTACCCCTGCCCTTGCCCCGTCCTCGTTGACATTCCCATCTAGGAACATGTAAATGATGTAAATAAGAAAATAAAAAGAAGAATAATATTAGCAATTTAGCCAATAGAATTTTTTATTCATTGAGTTTTTAGCAAAAGAAACTATCTTTGATGGATAGAATTTGATTTCAACAAATTTAGTGGATGTTGAACAATTTATTTTATTTTTATGTTATATTTTAGTGATTTTTAAAATTTTATATTAAATTATTAAATATCTATAATTTCCCATAGATACCCGCGATGGGAATGAGGGAAGCATGACTCGCACTCGCCGTGTTGACTATACTATTTGGGAACATGTAAACAATGTAAAAACGAAAATAAAAATAAGAATAAAATTTACAATGTAGTCAATAAAATTTTTTATTCATTGAGTTTTTAACAAAATAAATTATTTTTAGTAAATAGAATTTGGCTTAAACAAATTTGTTAGATGTTAAAATTTATTTTATTTATATTTTTTGATAATTTTTAAATTTTTTATTAAATTATTAAATACTCATGAATATACTTGAGTATGCACTTTCTATATAGAGATAATAAATGAGTACTAAAGATGAGAAAAAACTACTATCCACTCCCAATTTATTAACTTTTCTATATGAAAATATCATTCTATTGACATTTCTATATGAAAATATATAATTAATAATTTTAATATAAGAATATGTAAATAATGTAAATAAGAAAATAAAAAGTAAAGGTTTTAGCATAAAAATTTATTCCCATAAGTTAACACGTGTAAAAGGATGGTAGTTCCTTTAAGATATAGCAATAGAAATAGATTTGACCACACCTAATATAAGACTTGTACCGAGGCCACCATCGTTATCAATAGGATAAGATAAGCTATCATATCCTACTTTAATCTATAATTTGATGAATCAATAGGATATGATATAGTTATCCTGTCAGCTTATCCTATCCTACTCACTAGTTAAAATTCTATCCTAGGGGTGAGGCTGGGTTTGAAGCAAGTAGGATAGGATATCATTTTTCTTTTTCACTCCAGTCATCCATTACGAACAAAAACGTCACCTCCCCTTCTCCATACGTTTCTTCTTCGGTATCAATTTGTTGAAGTACAGAATCTAACTTTCGGATTTCAATTTTTTGGTGTTACAATTAACCTAAAAAAAAAAAAAAACATAACAGATTCACCTCCCCTCAACTTTCTATCTCCATCAACTCACACTCATTAACTAACATTCATCACCTTCATCCTTCACCCTTTAACCATCTTCCACGTGAAACCTCATCCAAACCATCACAAGCACCACCCATCCACCGTCCCAACCTAGACCACCACGGTCCAACCCCTCACCTCCACAACTAACGTTCAACCTCCACCCAAACAAACCTCTACATCTCAGCCACCAAACCCAGAATCACCGACCGCCATTGCTGTTCCCGCTATCGTTGTCGCAGATCTGTCCACACCGTGAGCTGCCATCGGGTCACGCCTCTGTCGTGTCGCGCCTCCACGTCACAGATCCGAGGCCACCATCGTTATCCATGCGCCATTCGTGCCACCTGAGACCGCTCCTTCACCGCAAATCAGCCACCTCTTCAAGCAGCAGCTGTAGCAACCCAAGCACCATGCTTCCCTCCAAGTCTTTAGTCACATACAGATAGCCCTATCTCCTTTACCTCTCTGTTTCTTGCTTTCGTTTTTATTCTATCTATTTTGTGCAGTTTTTTTATATAATTTTTTATAATTTAAATGTACAAAATGTAAAAAAAAAGTTCATTTTTTTTAAAAAAAATATGTAATTCTGATATAAGGGTAAATTTTTCATTTACATATAATTTATATCATATCCTGATAATATCTAGTTTACATCAAATATAAGACAAGATAACATAATGTTATCCTGTTGGTTATCTAGTGGACATCAAACATCAGATACGATAACAGCTTATCCTGCTCATATCCTATCCTACTCCTATCCTACTCTCTTATCCTATCCGTTCTTATCATATCTTGACCACCAAACGAGCCCGTAGAGGACAACTGCTACTCCATGATGTGAATACAGCAATAGGCGTAGACCATCATTCTTTGCCAACACACTAGAAAAATTCATCTAAAATAATATGTTTTATTATAAGAGTTGCTACAGTAAATTAACTTCGCCTGTTTTGTAATATTTATAGATTTATACATATATTACTCTATACATCGCAAATTAAATCTTAATGGACACTAGAAAAAGTGCTTGGTGAGAAAAGATAACATTCTTTTGAGAGAATCTAACGTCCATACATTAAAAAGTAAACTTGGATTAACAAACCCGTCTGGAACAGGGTACACGAGAGAATTTATGTCCTTTATCAATCAAGACAATATCTAGACAAAAATGATATATGATTACACACTAAACTCAGTACATTATTTTTATATTAGTTAATAATGTATAATTTTTTATTAATAATATATAGTATATATTAAAAAAATTAGTAATTAATTATTAATATTAATAATTGATTATTAACTCTACTAATCACATAATACACATTGTTAATTAGAAATATATACATTATTAACAAGTATAAAAAAAAGGGTACTGAATTTGTCGTGTGAGTAACAAAATTGATATTTAAATTATACAATTTACTTATAATTCAACGTATACTACATGAGTTGATATTCATCAACACTCATTGTTTCCTATAGGAGAAATTCGATGTTTGAACAGTATCAGCTCTAAATTCTTTCTGGCCTTACACATATTTTATCGTTGTTTGGATAATTTAAGAAATTAGGTTTTAAGGTTTTTATGCTGCAGTTAGAATAAAATTGTTATTTGTTATTGTTGACAAGTTAGAAAAAAAAAACTGCCAAAAGTATGAGAGAGTTTTCATGATATAATGTGTTCCTTCTTGCCAAATCGTTGGCATTAATCCTGCGTCTAATAAATTTGCAAGGAAGGATGATAGTTTATTTTCTGTAATTGGGCTAAAATATACTTGTACAAACATATATTACATTAGCATGGAAAGCATGGTATGTATTAATTATTTTGGTTCACTTTGCTTCGTGATTTTCTAAATGCCCTAGTGATCATCTTGCAGGCATTAGTATGCTCTTAAGCATAGTTTTGAAATGCGGACTACATCACCTGATGTAGCTACAATATTGTGGATGCAGCCACCATCGCAACTGCATCAGACTGCAATATGTGGTGTAAAAAGAAATCATATAAAAATTTCACAACGTAACGATGTTGTGGCCACAACAGACCACAACAGGATGTATCAGATCACAACGAACGCAACATTTTGTGCAAACTTTAAAAAAAAATTCATGCCACAACGATCGCAATCCACTTCGCAGCAGCCATAATACCTGTAATCGCAGCGATTGCGATCGCAACTGCAACCATAATCCCAATTTAATATCATGCTCTGTAGCATTGCTGATTGTAGCAGCTATTCTCCTGTTGTGTTTCATTCTAATTCTAGTACTACTGTGAAAATTGAGAAGTAATTAAGATGTGATATCAGAAATAGTTATACATGTATATAAGAATTTCAAAATATGAAGAAAAAAGAAGCTTGCATATTGTTGGTTGTGTAAGTCATGGCAAGATATCTGTAGGTTGTACCGCAAGTTGAGAGAAGGATGATAAATCATGTCATTATTTGGTAAATTTATGATAAGTGTAGAGTAATTACAAATCTCACAAAATTTTTACTATTGATTTTTTTTCGACCAAGAGATTTTTTTTTTTTTGGATCTATAACATTATTTTGGATAAGAACATATGTTCAAGGGTGCGGCTAAAGGGCAGCAAAGTAAAGAATAGATTTCTAGATTATCCCAAGGACAAAGTTAATCATACACCTCTTTTAGGGGTGTATACACTTATCACACATTTTTTAAGGGTGTGTGATTTAATGAGAGAAAGTGATAAAAAATATATATATAATGAATGATATTGGGAGAAGTGTAAAAGGTGATATGAAAGAAAAATGGATAAGAATATCAGAGTTGTTATCCCAATGTTAAAATTAAAGAGTTTAGGTAGGGAATGAGAAAAAGAGAAAATAAAGACACTGAATAATAGGATTTTGATTGGTATAATGTATTATGACGTGATTCAAAAGACGAAGCATTAATCACTATTTATACTAGAGATTAGATTAAGTACTAAACTCTTAATCATAATCATATAAGGAAACAAATAACTTATTAAAAATAAGATAAAATCTTTAAGAATAAGAAGATTCCTAAAAAATATAATAACACAATTATTCCTAAAACAACATAACATAACATAAATTATCGTGATTTATTATGCATCATCCTCTTCCTCTTGGATATTTTGTAGATATTATAACACTACTCATCAAGTTAAAGTTTATTAAACTTTATGGTTATTGCTTTCCCTGTTTCAAAATATATGTCATTCAAGTCTCTTGCAAAAGGATTAAGAAAGCTATTAATATTCTCAATTTTAGAGAAATATAACAATATTTGACTAAATTATCATCTCACTCTATTAATGTACTTTCTCATTCCTTTGTATAGATACCAAAAGACAAGGATAAAATTGAAAAAAATAATAATAAATGCCTTATTGGTTTTCTAAAACCCAAGATAAAATGACACAAAATTTATTCTCTAAAATGAGATATATTTTGAAATGGAAGAAGTACAAATGAATACTTAAAATTGAGAATAAGCACTTTTGAATTCTCTATTAGGGCAAACACTCCTCCTCCGAAAAAGTCACCGGATGGGGGTGGAAAAGTTCAACTAGAGATTTCCTTTAAAGACAAAGTGATGGGGAACAAAGCTCCCCTTCCACAGCATGAGAAGCAAGATCTTATCCAACAAGGTTTGGTGAAAGTTAAGTTTGAAGGAGGTAATAGGCTTTTGCCTAGGGTGCAATTGGATGATAAAGTTTTTGGTGAACTATGTTTGCCATGGAAGGATGCCTTGACTATCAAGCTCTTAAGGAAGGATATTGGTTTCAGATTGATGAATCATAGGCTTAAGGCCTTTTGGAAATTATCTGGTGGTTTTGAGATTAGTGGACGTTGGGAGAGGCTTTTTATGGTGAAATTTGATTTAGAAGAGGACAAAGAACATGATAACATTTTGATTGCTAATAACAGCAAGGTCATTGCGCGTAATCCTCCAGAGACATCATTTTGATCATAATCCCTTTTTGCTGAGGTGTGGGAGTTTGCATAAAAGAATGGGTGACTGACTTTTTTGTTTTGAAGCCGCTTGGATCAGTCATCCAGAATTTGATGGTATTATTCAGGATGCTTGGAACCGGTGTCATGGAGGTGCAGTTTCTGGGTTGAATATTGTCAGAGAAGACGCCATAAAATTTAATAAAGTGGTCTTTGGTAATGTGTTTCGGTGCAAGCGACATTTGGAAGCTAAGATTAAAGGGGTTTAGAGTAGGCTTGAGTACTAGGACTCTATTCGCTTTATTAATCTGGAACATGACTTGTAGTTGTAGAAGGAGTACAATGAGATTTTGAAACAGGAGGAAATGATATGATTCCAGAAACTCAGAAAGCAGTGGGTTAAGTTTGGAGACCGAAACATTTTGGTCTTCCACACTTAAACTTTTGTTCGTCATAGAAGGAATCGTATTCTGGACTGAAATTTTGGGATATCAGTACAGAAGCAACCCGCCCCACCAGAATAATACACAGATATTACTACTCGTTATCTTGATGAGTATATCAGCATATTTATTAGGTATAAATCTCTCAAGTATCTTGGATCGATATGAAAGCTAATTATATCCTACATAAATATGAAAATTAGTTAAAGGGAATCACAATCCCTAATGGATTCTAATCTTAAATAACTACATTTAATATATATTGCACTCATCCTAAGATGCTCTTATAAATACCATGTTAGGTCTCAAAGGTATACATCTCCTTTAATATACAGACTGTCCTCATAGTGCACGGTCTAACTTGATTGTCGGAGTGCCTTTTGCAAGTACCCACCCCCTCGCACCACCGCTGCCGCTGTTGTGCTACGGAGGAGTCCACCTTCAACCATCAGTATGTGCCTATTTCATATACCCTCTAAATTTACTTCAGAACATTTGTGCCGTCTGTGGGAAACGAGAAACTTACAATCTCACTCCAATCATGGCGAACATGAGATAAAATTCAAGGAGAAATGCTGGGTATACCTCAACCAACCAAAGGCAAGACCCTACCGCCCAACGACATCCTCTTCCTGCCCCACCACCTGCTGTTGAAACCTCCGCTATGAGAAACCAGGCACTCAATGTAGAAACCAACACGATGAGCACCCTACTTCAGTTTCCGATGAAAGCCCTAACTAATCGCGCAGGGCTTCTGTGAGAAATAGACTTGGAATCCCAGTACAAGGAGGTAACCTTAATGCCCAAGAGTGCAGAATCCCAGTTCATCAACATTTGGGAATGCCTAATAAGAAAATTGGCAATCGTGCATCTCGTTCTCAATGCATGAATCAGTCCCAGGCATCCCAACGTCAATTACAGGGTATGCTACAATAACATATGGATATGCTGAATGAACAATATTAGAGGTTGGAAGACTAGCAGCAAGCCATGCTTGAAAATCGACCCAGGCTTCACCATCGTGACGGAAGTCTTAGCGCAGAAAACAATCAAAAAAGAACACACACCGAAGCTACAGTGTCTAACATTGCAAATAACAACCAGAACCGTAGCATTCAAAAGCACCTTTTTTCGGATCTACTTATGGAGTATCGTGTTCCAAGGAATTTCAAATTTCCAGCGAATTTGGAGATTTATGATGGGACTACGGAGCTCCAGGAACATGTAAACGCCTTCAAACAATCTATGTGTTTCTATGGAGGATCTATTGAGTTGTTATGTCATGTCTTCCCTCTTTCACTAAAAAATGAAGCCCTCAAGTGGTTTTCAAGCTTACCACGATGATCTGTTGTTGACTGGCCAGACCTTAAATAATGGTTCTTGCTCCAGTATACTCCTAGCAATGAGCAACCCAGATCTATTGAATCCTTATCAAAGGATCGCCAAGGGCGGGATGAGCCATTCTGTGATTACGTCAAGAGGTTTATGGCAGCATGTACTAACGTGGAGAACTTCGATGACAGAATAGTCTTTCATTATGCCAGAAGCGGTATTCAGGTAGGTGTTGAGTTCTTTGCATCTCTAGTAAAAAAGAAACCAGAGAATTTGGGTGAATTTTAGAAACGATCCCAGAAGTATGTCAGCCTCGAGGAAGCAACAGAGGACCAAAGGAGATGAGATAAATGTGAACCCTCTCACCAAAAGCTCAATCATAACTCCTCACGGCCTCGACGTTCTAAAGGCAACCCACCTCGGGGAAGGTACTCTGATTATACTCCTCTAAACAAACCCTCAAGAAATAATCTTGAGGGAGGTGATACAGACTGAGTTTTAGAATATCCAGAGGCCACCCCCCATGAAGAAGCACAAGCAGAATGATCATTCTAAGCATTATACATGGCATAAAGGTTATGATCATGATACTGAGGACTGCTACCAACTGCGTGATGCAATCGAATTCTTGATCAAGGCCGGACAACTACAATAGTATATCATCTGCATTCAGAACGATGAGCACCATGGTAAGCGCAGAGATAACAAACACAGCCCACATCAAAGCTCATATCCTCGTCGCAAGAGAAGAAACCAAAGTCTTAGGAGAAAATCCCGGACTCCACCTCGCCGAGATAACAATGACCGGTAGGATAGAAACGGGGATGCTCCGGCTAATGACAATGATGACTGATGCTTTGAGCCAAAAAGAACGATCAATACCATTGTTGGTGGTTTCGCTGGTGGACGGTCATCAAATGGAGCGCAGAAGAAAGCCCTCAGGATGGCGGTATTTAGTGTATCTCATTCCAAACCTAGATTACGGATTGTGGAAAGAAAAACACCCTCTATCACCTTTACGGACGAGGACTACGATGGAATTATCCTAGATCATGATGACCCACTTGTCATCTTAGGGATAATATTCAATGCCGAGGTCTGCCGTATTTTTGTGGATCAAGGAAGTTCAGCAGATATTATGTTCCTGGATCTTTATCAGAAGTTAGAGCTCCCGCAATCAGACTTGACTCCCTATGATGGGAAATTGATAGGTTTCATGGGTGAAAAGATCGCCCTGGTAGGTTACTATGAAACCTACTTAACTATGGGATCCTCTAAACTGTTTAAGACTGTCAAGGTAAGGTTTTTGGTGGTGAATTGCCCTTCGGCCTACAACATCATCTAAGGCCGCCCTGCTCTAAATGCTCTCGGTGTCGTGGTGTCTACTGCCTACCTAATAATGAAGTTTCCAAATAAGAACAATGAGGTTGTCATTGTTAAAGGCGATCAAGTTGCTTCCAAGAAATGCTATAATAAGAGTCTAAAAATATGTCGGGCTCCCAAGAAGACCAAAGCACGCATCTCTAGCTCAGCTTTAAATTAGGTTAACATCTTTATGATCGAGCTAGACATTCGTGAAGAGATCCAAAGTATCAGACCCCAGCCTGAAGGAGAGTTGCTTCCACTCCAGCTAGGTGTCAAGCCTAACCAAGTCACCAAGATAAGCGCAAACTTGGAAGAACAGGAGAGACGCCAGCTAATAGAGCTCTTGCAGAAAAATAAAGACCTATTTGCCTGGACGTCCTCCAACATGCTTGCGTTTGACTCCGCTTTCATTTGTCATCGTTTATCTATTAAACGGGATACGAAGCCGGTCTCCCAGAAGAAAAGAAAAGTTGGCCTTAAGAGACAATAGATTATCCCATACAACAAATATGGATAACCTTCTCACAAAGCCTAGAGCAAGTTCACTTATTCCATCAGAAGACCTCGAGTCCACTGGTACTTTGACCTGACACAAACTGTAAGGTTGCCATACTTTAGCAAAATCTGAGGAGTACAAGATCCGAATAGGATCAATAATACATGATGGCCAAATAAGGGAATCCACTTGACCACCATCTGGGGGCAAGTAGCGTGTAACACCCCTCGATCTAGTAACCACGACACAATCGTCATTATACCACAGTCACTAAATTTTTGACATGTTACAACTCGAATAATAATTTTCCAAAATTTAAACCATTATGTTTATAAAGAAAATATGAGTCACGAATGAATAGTTACACGTACTGTCATAAAAAAATATAATTATAATTCAACGAGACATTCTCAAGATACAGCACATAAGACTGGGTAATTACCTTAAAACATACATATACTTAAAAGAACCCTTATACTGAAAATGCAAAAGAAACACAACTACCCATAACGACACCTCGACTAAGGAGTTGTGCACTCCATCGGATCCACCTCGGGATCCTCTCCCGGCTCATCTGAAGACAGTAGGACAGGACAGAGTGCGGTCTCACGGACAGGTGCCCTGGCAGCTGATGCCATAGAATCCTCGTCCTCTCTAGGGGTGTGAAGTGGATCACCTCAAAGCTCCCGAATAGGCAAGACAAACTCCAGATGCACTGATGTAGTGAGATTCAAAATAGGATCTCCATCGCGGGTCCTCCTCACAGTCAAAATCAGATCCCCAACATACCATATACGCTCGCCGGCCCAGTCGACTCGCCAAGCATTGACACCCCCGGTGAACTCAATCCTGACGAAACTAATGGAACCCCTTCTTATTGCCCTCACTGAACACAGGAGATCAAACCAAGTCAAATCTAAGAGAATCAACCTCGTCCCATTTACCGTCTTTAACCAAAAATCACATAGAACAAGAATAGTACAAGCAAGAGGTGAGATATCCTACATCATTACCAACATGGTAGCGAAGGAAAAATAATACGAATGACGGAGTCATTCCATACATACAGATATTACAGATATATTCAAGTTATCAATTTCACATATATATTATATCATCAGAAAAGCATATTCCACAATATTATAAATATTAACAGCACTATAACAACAGATATCCACCATAGATATATAAATAATATTCATGTCTCCACAATATGTATGTTGACCATGACATGATAATATGTGAACTGACCATGCATATGCACAATGCGTATGCTGACCATCCTCATGTACAATGTACTCATTTCCTACTCCATGGAGTTAGACTCGAAGTTTTCAGAGATGACCGTCCCAGAAGATCTGTCCCCCCTTAATAGACAGTCTACGCCGGGCCACGAAAAGTAATAGTGGATTGTCAGGCTGCCAATGCGTTGCAATAGTGTTCACGACCAGGGGTATACAATGTGATAGCATAATCACAAGTGAATCATCGCACCCTGACGTCCCCATAGGTTTATTCAAGGCCCCACTATCCTCTAAGTTCTCGTTCACTCCTAGGCATTAAACGCCATAATTGTATAATGCACAAATGCATATTCAACGGGATCAACCCTCCGTTGTACCATTTCCAATGGTATTAAAGCAACTGTTTATACAATTGTTCAATACCATTTTCATCAGTGATATTATATAACCGTCCATACGACTACATAATACCACTGTTATCTGGGTTTTCTCTGATAATCAGTCCTTTCTGACTTAATCATCTACCTAATATTTCTGGTTATAAGAGCAAACCATATCAGACTAAATCATCCATCTGATGTTTCTGGGTCCGGTATTTCGGTTCCAAAAGTACAATGCTAAATACATGTTATTACAAAGGATTTCAATCGTGCATTTCATAACCATAAGCCAAAACAGTCATCAACAAATTTGGGTCCCACTTATGGGCCCGATAACAAAGTTGTCATTCATAATTAATTTTGAACATACCTTTATCTCATAAGGTTTTATCATTGTTCACTCATTTTTCTTTAGAGGTCAAGATCTACTCATAGTTTTATGATAAAATTTCATTTCCTCTCTCTTTTCATATTATGAATCCCTAATTAATTTCTAATTATCCAATTATCTAAGTTTCACTTCAATTTAGCATTTCTTATAAAATCCTCTCCTAGAGGAATTCTCTTGATTTTGTTAAGTTCCCCACTTTAAATTTATGCATACTCACTTAGAAAATTATTCTAAGGTTCTCCAAGTCTCGCACACTCTTGTCCTTCCTTTAATTAAAATTATTCTAAGTTTTAGGATAAAATCTCATTCTTGGTTCCTTCCATTTTATGAATCCTTAATTAATTCTTAATTATCCAATTAACTAGGTTTCCATCGTAACACAACATTTTTGCCTTTAAATCCCTAAGAGGTCGTGAGGCTCCACAAGGAGGGCAAGATCCCTTGCTTTCCATACATAGCTTCAATTCATCCAAATAATTTAGGATCCATCACATTTTACATTAGAAATTAGTAAAATCATACAAAATCAAATAACCATAATCTCAAACATCAAGAATCACACAACAAAGTGAGCAACCCTAACTTGGATTTTCTCACTATCAACACAAAATCATTGTCCCTCACCACCAATATAGATTGAAGAAGATTATCTCTTTCTTACCTAAGAGAAAACAAGCAAAGAAACTCCATTGAAGCTCCTTGCAAAATTCGGCCTCCACCCTCAAGAAAACCCTAACGACATCAAACTCACAAGAATCATAATCAAAACTTGAGAAAGGCATCCATGATCACTTTGGTGATCATGGATCACGAAAATGAGATGAAAAGATGAGAAAGCTATAAACTTTTACCTCAAAGTCTCCAACTTTAGGGCTTGATTGGAAGAAAGTGAAAATGGTGGATTTTGGTGGTGGTCACAAAAGAGAAAAGGTTAATGGTGATGAGAAGGTTTAAGAAAGGTGATTAGTTAGAGCAAACAAAAGAAAAATAGAGGGGTGATGGTGGTGTGTGGCCAACGATTTTGGAGAGAAAAGGAGAAGAGAAAAGTTGAGTTCTTTGTAGGAGATTTTAACAAGAGAAAAGCTTCAATGGAGAGATGAATTCAAGCATAGTGGTTGCTTGAAATCAAATAATAATGGGGGAGAAGGAAGTGGTGCTACCGTGGGAAGAAGAAGAGAAAAGGAGGAGAAAACTTGAGAGAAAAAGAGAGAAGAGAGATGGTAGAGAGAGAAAGTGATAGTAAAGTTGAAATGAAAAGAAGAAATTTGTCTTAAGTGAAAATTGAAACTTTTTGGGTGGCATTTTGGCAAGCATGGTCATGTGCTTACAAGGAGGGGGGGAAAATTGGCTTCGCTAACAAGTCAATAGGAAGTTACTAGGAAGCTTCTTCCTTCTTCACTTTTTTGAAAAATCAACTTGATGTGACATAAAGTAGATTTCTAGATAAGGTGATAAGTATTTTTTTTACTATAAACTATTACTCAATGGACAATTATTACAGTTCACAAAGCCAGTATTTATTGTCTGATGGATAATAGGGCGTACGGTAAAATTTTTATTTAACAGAACGTACCGCGATTTTATTTATCAGATAAAATCTCAAAAAACATAAACCTCGTAAACTGTGCCCGCCTCAGGTTTAGTAAGATTCTCCGTCGACGTTTCTACAGTTTAAGGTTTACCAGCCTCGGAAAAAATATTCTATTTTTCTAGCTCCGCTCAACGCGCACCTAAATCGAGAAATATATTAAAATAATCAACATTTCCAAAAAAATTTAGAAAAATTCTAAAAAATCACAAATATTAAAAAATGACTATTTGTCATGAAACAAATAATTTCTGGAGTGTTACACTGACTCTGCTCAGTGTGCATGCAAAACGAGGAATATATTAAAATATTCGACGTTTCTAGAAAAATTCAAAAAAATTCTCAAAAATCATAAATATTATAAAATGACTACTTATAATAGAATGAATAATTTTTGGGGTATTACATAGCGCATTCAAGGGTCTTAACTCATGCTTATGTGAGCTTAACCTTAACCCAAAAAGCAACAAGATTTACAGAGGTTAAGTGTATTCTTAAAAAAGTCTCGAAGGACCCTCAAGGCTATAGACAACTAGGAGAGTGTCCACTGAGCCCATCCCTGATGGGAACCAAATTTCAAAGACAAAAGGCCATCAAGCCGGACTCCGCTTTGAGTAAACTTAGGAGCTCGTTCCCAAAGGGATCAGGGAGTGCCTTACATTTCATGTTAAGAGGGCAACCCATCAAACCCTTCTCAATGGGTTAGTCGCAAGTCGCAAAACCTCGACACTTGACTAAAACCATCATGTGGTTACTGACAATACGGATAATGAAATTTGTGTTTATTGGCTAAAACCATCATGTGGTTATTGACAACACGGATAATGAAATATGTGTTTATGTCATTATGTTACTGCCGCGAGTTGTCTTATGTTAAACAAGTTGTATAGTAGAAAAATCCTAAGTTTAAGGAAAATTCACGCACTAAACCATAAGCATTAAAAGACCTCGGCTAAGGACCACTTAAATTATACCAAAGTCACAAGAGATCCTAAATACCAAAGCGATTAGTAATAGTCCCTAGACAAGGTTTTTACTATACCAATGTCAAGAGGGATCCTAAATTTCAAAGCAATTGGTGATGGACCCCGAACAAGGTTTCTCCTTTATACCTAAGCCAAGCAGGTTTCTAGCGCCAAAATACTTTAGACAATGAACCTCAGGCCAAGGTTTTGAATCATACCTAAGCTAGGTGGGATCCCAAAAATTTAATATGATTAATGAAGGACCCCAGGTAAAGTTTATTTTTGCCTAAGTCCAGAATTCTAAAGGTTCGATATTATGGGCATCGGACCTTGGACTAAGGTGTTGATTATGCCTAAGTCAAGTGGGATTCTAAGTGCCAAAACGATTTTTGGTGTAGGACCTCGGACAAGGCCTCATTTTTAAATTATACCTAAGTCCGGAATGTCATATGTTCAGTGAGATAAGCATAGGACCCCGAACCAAGGTTTTAAATTATACCTAAGCCAAAAGGGATTCTAAATGCCCTGGGTAAGGTTTAATAATAATTATACCTAAGGCAGAAGAGATCTTATATGCCAATTATTCTTGGACATTAAATCTTAAGCTAAGGTGTTATTTTTTCCAAAATCCAAAATTCTGAATGCTCGATATTATGAGCCTTGGATTATGGATTAAGGTACTATATTTGCCTAAATCTAAAGATTTCAAATGCTCGATATTATGAGCCTTGGATTATGGATTAGGGTGTTATTTATGCGTAAGTATTAAATTCCAAAACGCTTGGTTATGATAGGCATTGGACTATGGACTAAGGCGTCATTTTCACCTAAGTCAAGAGGAATGTCATGCACTCAATCTTATGGGTGTGAGATCCTGAACCATGGTTTTCCATAAGGAAATAATTTCCTAAGTTTGAAAAATGGTTGTGAAAAGCAACACAATGGGTGTTGGACCCAGTACGGACTATAGAAAAAGAAGTAAACACGATAATAATTCTAACTCATTCTGCGGAACCCAACCACTTATGGCCAACTGATGCGGTGGACCGGATTACGATGTGTCCACAAGTGTCATGATTAAATGCCTCTAAATTAGAACCTATAACCCTATGGAAAAGTACAGACCACGACTTTAAGTAAAACACAGAGTCCGTCATCCGGGGGCATTGAGACTTGCTACTTCACTATACTGGCCAAGCACCAAGTTGAGGGCAATAGTTCTGGACCGCAATCTGGGATCTTATCCTATTGGTCAACCTGGCACGTATCCGACTTGAATCCGTTGTTGGCACCTCGATAGGAATTCACTCGTGACATACAACCAAGATCCCCCCAACTACACATGGGGGCAACATATGGCTTACCTTAGAAAGCGGAATGACAACGTAAGCAGAGCAATCCGACTCGGATCTTGGCCTTACACGTCAACCCCGAAGGAATACTATGATATATCACGGACCTCGACACTTTCAAAAACACTGTGAGATCTGGCGTTAATTCTAACTTGGATCCCTTTGGTCACTGCATGCCATGTGCTCCTACTAAACATGGATACTTTAACACTTAGATGTCCCATCTAAGCGCCAAGCTGAGGGCAACTATTCTGAACTGAGATTTTGGGATATCAGTACAGGAGCAACCCAGCCCCACTAGAATAATACCCAGATATTGCTACGCGCTATCTTGATGAGTATATCAGGTTATTTATTAGGCATAAATCTCTCAAGTATCCTTGATGGATATGAAAGCTAATTATATCCCACATAAATAGGAAAATTAGTTAAAAGGGGTCACAATCCCTAATGGATTCTAATCTTAAATAACTGCATTTAATACAGATTGTACTCATGCTAAGACGCTTTTATAAATACCATGTCAGGTCTCAAAGGTATGCATCTCCTCTAATATACAGACTGTCCTCATAGTGCAGGGTTTAACTTGAACGTTAGAGTACCTTTTGTAGGTACCCGCACCACCACTGCCGCTGCTGTGCTACGGAGGAGTCCACCTTCAACCATCAGTACGTGCTTATTTCAGGTACCATCTGAATTTACTTCAGAATAAATTGTATTACTAATATCTTGTTAGATGACAGTATGTGGTCTCTGATGCGGATGTGCTCAAAGAGGAGGTAGTTAAATTTTATAAAAAAAACTCTTCTGTAGTTCGAGGATGTCCAGCCACAGCTCTTAGATGCTATACAATGTCCTTATTTGTCTACAGTTGCCCAAGAGAGGCTCTTTCAACTTGTTACTTAAGAAGATGTTTTTGACGCAGTCAAGTTCATGAAGTCTTACAAGTCTCCGGGTCTGGATGGTTTCCATCTGTATTTCTTTAAGCATTACTAGCATGTGGTGGGGGATGAGTTTGGAAGCAAGTTAGGGAAGCCTTTGCTACTGGTTTTTTTTATCTCAATTTATTCGGAAACATTCATTATTCTTATTCCTAAGGTTTATTTTCTTAAAACTTTCAAGGAATTTCAGCCTATATCTCTTTGCAATGTGCTATATAAGTTAATAACTAAGGTCTTGGTGAATAGACTTTGGCATTATATGGCGGAGCTTATTGATCTCCTTCAAAGCAGTTTAATTCTAGGAAGAGGTACTACTGACAATGCTATTATTGCTTAATAGGTCCTTCATCACATGAGTAAAACGAAGCAGAAGGTTGGTGATCTTGTTTTTAAATTGGATCTTGAAAAAGCCTATAAGATGGTGGTTTGGCGTTTTCTTAGGCAAACTCTTCAGGATTTTGGTTTTCCTCAACAATGCTTATCACCTACGCATTGTGTTTGTTTTGTTAAACTTACAATGCTCTATAATGGGGACAAACTTCCAAATTTCCAACTGTTGAGAGACCTCAGGTAAGGTGACCCTTTATCTCCTTACCTATTTATGCTATGCATGGAAAAGCTAGCCTTGGCTATCATATTAAAAGTTGAAGCGAAAGAAGGTTTCCTGGTGAAGATCTCTAGAGGGGGTCCTAGAATCTTTCACCTTTTCTTCACAGATCATTTTCTCTTATTTGCCAAGGCTAAAGCTGCTTAGGTTCGCCTTATGACTTCTGTCCTTCAAGATTTATGCAATGCTTCAGGTCTTAAAGTTAATATCATTGAGTGTAAGGCAATGGCTTCAAAAAATGTTTCACAGTCGAAGAAGGAGAAATTTTATAGTATTTCCTCCATTCAGTTCACTGGTGATATAGGCAAATATCTTCGTTTTCATCTCATTTATGGGAGAACTAATAAGGAGCATTTTAATTTTATCATAGAGAGGTTGCGATCCAGGCTTGCCTCTTGGAAATAGAGGCTCCTAATAAAGCAGGTAGGGTTACTTTGGTTGAATTGTTGTTGTCCTCGATCCCAATTTACACCTTGCAGTGTATGTGGCTTCCTCAATCTATTTGTCATGAAATTGATGTTGTGATAAGATGTTTCAGTTGGAAAGGTAGCACCGAGCAGTGGGGCCTTCATCTTGTTAGCTGGAATACCATCTCGAAGCCTAAGAGACATGCTGGCCTTGGCATCCGAGTTGCTAGATTCAACAACATTTCCTTGTTGGGTAAGTTGGTTTGGGATATAATACACAATGGGAATAAATTCTGGGTGCAGGTTTTATCTCATAAGTACCTTAAAGGAGACCATATTTTGAGGTTAAGTAAAGGATCCCACACTTGGCATGCCATTTTGAAGACTATGGCTAGGTTGAGAGATAGTTTTCAAGTTAGAGTGGGGAGTGGTGAGATATCCTTTTGGTACGACAACTGGTCTAGTTGTGGTCCTTTGTGTGAGCAGGTTACTTTTGTTAATATCCAGGATACTAATTTATGAGTGAAGGACCTTTGGCAGAATAATACTTAGTAGCTTGACAGTACTAGTACTACTCTTCCTTTGGATATCAAGCAGCTTATTAGCAAGTTATATGTGCCAATTGAATCCCAGATGGATGATGTAATTATGTGGACCTCCTCCTCCTCTGGCCAGTACTCTGTAAAGGCTGATTATGGGTGGCTAGAGAATCATGATCACTATCTGTTGCATGAGTCTTCATGGTCATGGACTTAGAAGTTGCAAGGACTGGAAAAGATATGCTTCTTTGTTTGGCTCACGTGTCATGAAGCCATTCCCACTAATGGTTTTAGGTTCCAGAGTGATCTTGCTTCCAATCTGGTGTGTAGAAAATGCAATCACTCATGGGAAGATGTCTCTCACTACCTACGAGAAGGGTGTGGGAACTGATTAGGTTGCATCGTCTCCCTTTTTTTAGTATTCTATGTTTGATTGGTGTAAAGGTTTTGCTCAAGGGATGAACCATTTACTTTTCATGGTAGGAATCTAGAATATATGGTGTTAGATTCCTTTTAACACCTCCCCTTCATAGATGCATGGACGGAATAAGTGAGTCTATCGAAGTAGGCCGGACAAACCTAGTGAAGTAGGTAGGAGAAGCCTGGTAAAGTAAGCGACAAAGATGAGATCTTGACTCTGATACCATGTTAGATTTTAACTTAAAACCAATTAGCATTAAGTGGAGTGGCCCAACAGATATATAAACCACACCTGAAATATTGAGGCAGACGATGTGAGACTCTTAAGATATGGTGTGATAGGAATGACAAAGTATTCAATAAAACAAATATTGATCTAATTATCACGTATAGAAATACTATGGCTATGGTGGATCTCCTCAAGTCTTGCCAGACAATGCAAACCCCAACTCCATCAATGAGCATTATGGTTAAATGGCACCCCCCTCCCACGGATTGTTTCAAACTTAACGTAGGTGGTAGCACATGTGAACAAGATGGTTGCACCGGCTTTGGGGGCTTGATCAGAAACGAGCTAGGTAACTGGGTTACTGGGTTCTCTGGATTTGTTGGATCCTCTGAGATTTTACATGCTGAACTGCTAGCTATTCCAAATAGGCTACGTGTGGCATGGTCTATGGGGTTGAAGAAGATTATGTGTAAATCTGATTCAAAATAGACTGTAAGGCTAATTTTGTGGATAATTATCACCTGTCCCCATTTCCTTTCCCCTTCCATATTTCCTCACTTAAATTCTGACAAGTGTTCTAAACTTCATTATATACCCCTTTCTCACTTAATTTATTTTACACTTGTCAGAATTTAAGTGAAGAGACAGAAAATGGAGACAAGTGATATTCATCCTAATTTTGTACGAGTTTAATGCTATTATTCATTTCCATAAATATGGTGCTATCATTTCTGATTGCTAAAACATGATGAGAAGGCATGGTTGGGAGTGCACCTTGAACCATGTTCTTCGTGAATGCAATTTTAGCGTTGGTTGGTTAGCTAAAAGAGGAAGGGAGGATAATGTTTTGTAGGCACTAGCCTTTCTTTTGTTTTCTCTTTGTCCACTACACCAAAAAAAAAAGAAAAAAGAAAAAAGAAAAAAGAACACAATATAAATATAAAGTGGGCTCCATAAAACATGGTTAGAAAAACAACTTAGAGATGTTAAAGATACCTAAGAGATGAGTATTGCTAAAAAGATAACTCAGTAAGACGGCGGGAATGATGATTAACTTGATAGAAATTTCTTGGTAAGCAATTAAGTACGAGAAGACCCAAATTTATCCAAACAACATTTGAAGGCTTTAAACAACAGAATTTAGGAGACCTACAAACTTGGAAATTGAATCTAAGGCTTGTGTGAGTCATAGTGATAGAGAATTTTCAAGTAATAAAATTATTATTTATTTACAAGTGCACGAGATCTATGTAATATTTAGTAAACATAAAGGTATCGTATACATAAGAAATGATAAAATTAATTAAAATATAATATTTACCTAAATTAATTTAAAGTAAAAAGAAAAGAAACTTTGATTTAATATAATTAATCTAAAAATTTAAATTACACACTAAACTAAACATTTAAATTAAATAATTAATTTAAATGAAATAACTCAAATTAAAATGCAAAATATAATTTTAGGATTTCAAATCCATCACTAACCATATAAAGATGAATTTAACTTGAATGAGAATTAATATTGTTATATAATGTCTACGGTTATAAGTTTTAATCACTACTAAAGATTATTGGAATCTAATTATTGACATAATTCTTCTAAAATAACATAATATATTCAAATTTTGACATAAATTATTTAACATAGCATAAACTATTCAATCCCTAGATCTCAAAAGCAATGAATACTATTGCATAACTCATATCTAAGACTACAAGAACTAGGCATGTGATTAAAATATATCAATTTAAATTTACTAATTGAATACATGACAATCAATAAAAATTAAATTGAATAACAATTAAAGATCAATAATCATCAATATTGTGCAATTATAGAACAAAGAAAAATATTTCAAACAAAGTTAAATCATCTAAAACAAATATTAGAGCTTCATCTTAATCCTAGAAAATAAAATTAACTACTCAAGGTAAGAGTATCAAATATAAATAAAGAAGAAAAATCCATAAGGTTGTGTTTGAAATGAATAAAAATGAGAAATAATTTGATTTGATTTAGAAATCAAATTTTGTATTTGAAATTCATTAAAATGAATTTGATTTAATTTTATTATTTTACATTTTAACCATTATGAAAGGTAGTTAAATGTAGTCACCAATGGTAAAATAATCTATTTATTTCAAATCAAATCAAATCTTAATAAATTCTATCAAATTTGATGGAATTTCCAAAATAAAAGGAATGAAATTCATAAAATTTTAGAAATCAAATTATTTCCTATTTTTTAACATTTCAAACACAAGATTTAATTAAAAATCAAATCATTTCCTTTTTTTTACATTCCAAATACACTCTAAAATATGAAATAATTGTTACGTGTCATTCTCTTTCTTCCTCTGCTTCGTGCGGCGCTACTTGTCCCTCTCTCCAGTCCTGAGCCCCCTTTCTCATTGTCTATTAATAAGAAATTTTACCTAATAGGATAGTATCTTGCACAAAATCTCCTTAATTGGTCTCTAAAAAATAAAAAGATATTGATTAGATTTAGAAAACCAATTTTAGGAAACTTAATTTCCTTTTATTGGAGGCTGTCAAATTTTTATCTTTTTCTCTCTTTATTTTTCTCGTCATCAGATGAAAAAATTATCTTTCAAGGTCAACAGAAGAGTTGTTGCATTTTCTGTTAGCTTTTCAATGCCGTAAGAATTGCGTTAATCTAATATCAGTAACCCAAGATATTGTCCAAATACAACAACAAGGTTAGAAAATATGAGTTGAATCTAAATTTGTAACAAATTTCCTTCTCTTTAAGGATCCTTATCTAATCTTCAATTATCATTATTTTCAAGTTTTCACACCTAATTAGGACTTTGGATGAGACATAAGATTTGGATAAGATCTATTCAAAACTCTATCTTTATGTCACGTCACAACATCTCACTTATTGCACTACTTTTACTTTTAAATATCTATAATTAACACATAATTTAACAATTAATTGATCTTAAAGAAACAAATGATAATGCCACCAAATCAATAAAATTAAATATATTAAGATATAATAATGCCTATTTTTATAAATATATATATATATATATAATTAGGCTATTATCACATAGCTATGGAAATCAAGACCAAGGCTGATGTGAATACAACCAATAGAGAATTCATCATCGATATGACTCACCGGTGAGATAAGAGATATCACCATCACTATGCTTCACGATGGGAAGAAAATTCACCAATAGTATGATTATTATTGGGTAAAGTCATTGCCGGAATGATTGTCAGCAAGAGGAGATGTTACCGTAGAAAAATCATCAATAGGCTGAGATGTTACTGCCAAAATGCTCTTATTAAATTTTCGTCTTTGTTCTGTTCTCCTTTTTTATATTATTATTGGTTTTCCAATGCTTGCATGGCATTAAAGAGAGAGAGATATATAATGATAAAGTTGTAATCTTTTACTACCAACGAAAATTTTGGAAACTCAATAAGCATAAGATACATGTTCTCAAAGGCTGTGTGCTCTAGTTAATATTTTTCCCAAAGATAAATATAAGCAAGACTATCTTAGCGTTGCTTTATATGATAGATTAGTCCGGAAACAACTTTGGTTCATAACTTGAGAAAGCACAATGGGATTATGAGAAGATGTCCAGTTCCCCATACAACTTGAGGGTCTTACATATTTCCAAGACTAATCTATCATATGAAGCAACGTAACATAGTCTTGCTTATATTTGTCTATGGTAAAATTGTTTTGACAGAGTCAAGGTAAGAGATGAAACATGCACAGCTTTTGAGAACATATATTATGTGCTTACATTGTTCAAGAAGAGATATCACTACTAGAATGATCGTTGACAGTAAACGATTGCAGCTTTATCATTATTGCTCTCCCCCTCAATGCCGTGTCAACATTAAAAAACCAATAATAGCAAATAGGGGAAGAGAGCAAAGACAAAGATTTAATAAGAGCATATTGGGAAAAGAAGGAGAAAGGTCGCCAAAAAGAGAAACATGACAAAGTAATACTAGGTAGAATGGAAAAAAAAAGAGTTTTGATCACCGTAATAAGTGTACGACCAACAAGAAGAAAAGAATCATGGAGATAAAGACATTATTGTAGTGGAGTTCTAGATTTTGGGACCTCAGCAGCAAAATAGTGATATTAAGTCATGAAAAATAGTACTATTTTGATATCACGTTGAATTTATAAGGTTTTGCTACTAGAAGGAAAAGAGAAAATAAAAACCCTGAATAATAAGATATTTATGTTGATATTAATGAATATTTTATCAAAAAATATTAATATAATGTGTTATGATGTGATACAAAAGACAAAACAGTACAAGTAAAAATAAAGACAAAACATTAACCCTTATTCATACTACGAATTAGGTTAAGAGCTATACTCTTAATCTTAGTCAAATAAGAGAACAATTCTCCACTTTGGTGACCAATTTTTGTTTTTCCAAAACTACCATTAGTAATTACCCATTTTAAAATTTAAAGATAATAAAAAAGGAGATAAAGTTGTAATTACATCTTATTACTTATTTAAAGATTTAAAGGTAAATATTAAAAAGATTAAATTATAAATACATATTTTTACCTATTTAAACTTTTAAAGATAAATACAAAAGGGGAATTTAAATAATTTTCATCGTTATTTTTTTTATCTTAATTAACTACTAATTTAATAATTTAAAGATAAATAAAAAATTGGATAAAAATTGTAATTATATCTTATTATTTATTTAAAATTTTAAAGATAAATATAAAAAGATAAGATTATAAATACATTTTATTCTTTATTTAAATGTTTAAAGATAAATACAAAAAGATGATTTAAACAATATTCATCATTATTTTTGTATCTTGATAAAAATAAAAAATCTAAATTGATAAACACGTAGTGCCAATTAATAACTAGTAAAATTTAAGATAAGATTTTTAAAAGAATAAGATCCTAAAAATAAGGTGACACAATTATCCCTAAAATAACATAACATAAATTATTCTAATTTATTATTCATCATTCTTTCATTTAAGATATTTTGTAGATATTGTTTTTTGGGTACATTCTGCAGATATTGTAATATCCAAAATCAAGACATAATCTTAACTTCCAAACTCTCATTCTAGATTCATCCTCCAAAACTGTCTTGAAACAAAAGTACATGTAAGTACTGGAAAACAGAATCTTAAATAAATAAGCTTCTTCTGCATGGATACTGTGCTAGCTCCAAAACCTTCAAAATCTGGAATGAGTACCCCTTAGTTTGTGGTAAGGAGGTGGGGAAAATGGAATCATTAAAATGTAAAAAGTAAAAACACGTTTGGAATGAATATTATTCAACCTCCTTTTTCGATTATATTACTATATACATCGCAAATTAAGTCTTAACGGACGCTGGCAAAAGTGCTTGTGTGAAAAGATATCATTCTTTTGAGAGAATCTAACGTTCATACGTTAAAAAGTAAACCTAGATTAACAAACCCGTATGAAAAGATGAAACAATTGTTATGAGTCATTCTCTTTTTTCCTCTGCTTTATGCGGCACTACCTGTCCCTCTCTTTGGTCCCGAGTCCCCATTCTATTAATAAGAGATTTTACTTAATAGGAATGTATCTTGTATAAAATCTCCTTAATTGGTTTCTAAATAATTAAAAGATATTGATTGAATTTCAGAAATCAAATTTAGGAAACTTAAATGATGAAATTAGCCTTCAATGTCAACATAAGAGTTATTGTATTTTCTGTTAGATTTTCAATGCCTCAAGAATCACGTCAATCTGATATCTGTAACTCAAAATATGGTCCAAATACAGCAACAAGGTAAAAAATATGAGTTAAATATAAATTTGTAACAAATTTCTTTTTCTTTAAGGATTTTTATCTAATATTCAATTATTATTATTTTCAAGTTTTCACACCTAATTAGAACTTTGGATGAGATATAAGATTTTGATAAGATCTTTTCAAAACTCTATCTTTATGGCATGTCTTATAGCATCTTATTGATTGTGCCACTTTTACTCTTAAATATCTACAATTAACACATAAAATTTAGCAATTAATTGATCTCAAAGAAACAAATGATAATGCCACAAAATCAATAAAATTAAATATATTGAGATATAATAACAAAATCAATAAAATTAAATATATTGAAATATAATAATGCTTATTTTTATAAGAAAAATAAATAAAAAATTATGTTATTATCATCACATAGTTGTTGATACCCAAATTTTTCTAAGACATTTTGGGCTTTGAGCTGTTTTTGGGCTAGAACACAATGAGACAAGTAAAGAATAAATCATAAAAAGTAAAAATATAAAAAAAGAAAAGAAAAGAAAGATAGTAACAAAATTTCAAATGTGAAGAGAGAGGAAAGGAAGTGTGATGTAATCAAAAAGTTTGAAGATGAAATTGACATAAACTGCTAATGGATAAATGATAAAGAATGAGGAGATAAGAATCTTATCAGGTAGAGAGAGTCAAAACTACAAATAGGTAAAGGGAGATAGAGTTTGGATACAATGCTTTCTAGATTGAAGATTGGATAAAGATTTTCAAAGAGATAAATTTTGTTGTAAATTAGG
Organism: Ormosia semicastrata; assembly: GCA_029884595.1. Lineage (NCBI taxonomy): Eukaryota > Viridiplantae > Streptophyta > Magnoliopsida > Fabales > Fabaceae > Ormosia > Ormosia semicastrata. The sequence continues at coordinate 14,230,701 of JAQQTO010000030.1, forward strand.
ATTCTCACACTCTCCTAACTATGTTTCAGTAATTAGACCATATCTTGTGTTACAAAAATCAGATCAAGGCGCTATTTGCGGCATTGAAAATCTAATAGAAAATCCTATAACTTATCTGTTGATATCAATGACAAATTCAGCCATATATTTAGAGGGTGAAAGAGATAGAGTTTGTTGCAAATTCAGATTCTCGCACTCTCCTGACCATGTTTCAGTAATTCAACCATATTTTGGGTTACAGAGATCAAATCAAGGCACTGTTTATGGCATTGAAAAGATAGCAAAAAAATCCTACAACTTTTCTTTGATATTGAGGGCAAATTCAACCATCTGGAGGGTTAAAGAGATAAAGTTTGTTACAAATTTGGATTCTCACATTCTCCTGACCATGTTTCAGTAATTAGATTATATCTTAGGCTATAGAGATCAGATCGAGGCCCCATTTGTGGCATTGAAAAGATAACAAAAAATACTACAACTTTTTTGTTAAAATCAAGGGGAAATTCTGTCATCTGGAGGATGAGAAGAATCATGCAAGTTAGATACAAAAAGTTGTCATCTTTTCTATAAAAAGAATAATTTCTATCCAGTTACGGAGAGGGAAAGAGAGACAGAGAGAGAGAGAGGCGTAGGATATGATCAGAAAAAGGAAGAGGAAGTGGCAGCACGTAAAGGTTAAGAAGTGAGAAGTTGGCATTTAAAGCTTTGGTTACAACGCTTCTTAGGTATTTCGATCTCTTCATCTATATTCTATCTCCCACTTTTGCAATTCACTTGCTTTGATCTTATGTTGACGACGAAAAAATCGGGAGAGGATCAACATGTCGATCATTTAAGTTCTTCCTAATAATCTTGAGGCTTATCGTTATTGGATCTTACCAAGTGAGCTGGCTTAATCTAATTTTTTCAAAAAATATTTTTCTTACATCCAAGTTTAAACATAACATCAAATAAAATTTAGAAATATGACCAATGACAGAAAAGTTGGGAGAGGATCGTGGTGTCGATCATTTAAATTTTTCCCAATATTCTTAAGGTTTATCTCTATTAGATCTTGCCAAGTGAGCTGACTTGGTCTAATTTCCCAAGAAATTTTTTTTCTTAATAAAATAAAATAAAAAAATGAATGTGAACAAATTTACAAATTCCCAACCTTTTGATTATGGTGGATTAAAGCTTCTATGAAAACCATTTTGAAAATCACCTCAAAAGTCTCATTTCACACAAAAAATATTTTCTTGAAGCAAATAAATAAAATTTTGTTTGGCTATTTTTCTTTTGAAATATTTTTAATAAAATATGTAAGCATTAATTCACCACTTTCATATTATATGTCACAGGATTTAAATTTGTTTCATAGAACAATGACTATTTAACCACTCATTCCCTCTCAAGATCATTTATCATTCTTGATAATATGATTGACAAAGTGGGATGTTAAAATAAAACAAAAACAAAATATTTCTTTCAAATAAATAATAAAGGACCAATTTAATTAATTTTAAAGGATAACACTAAATTAAATAGGTAACTGTTCTTATATCGGACAGCGTAGGGTGTTAATACCTTTCATACTCGTAATTAACCCCCGAACCTAAACTCTAAAATGTATACCATCTTTTAGGTATCCAATCGAACACTTTTATTTTTAATGGATAAATCGATTGATGGCAACTCATTTTCATTATAGCATTCATTTTAAAAAATTCACTGCTTCATGTTGCATTGTGCCGAGAAGGACGTTGTGACAATAGCCATGAAAATCAAGATTAAGGCTTATGTGAATACAACCAATAGAGAATTCTTCATTGATATGACTCACTGGTGAGACAAGAGATTTCACCATCACTATACTTCACGATGAGAAGAAAAGTCACCACTACTATGATCATTATTGGGTAAAGTCATTGTCGGAATGATTGTCGACAAGAGGGTTACCGCAGAAAAATCATCAGCAGGTTGAGATGTCATAGCCGGAATGCTCTTATTAAATTTTCATCTTTGTTCTCTTCTCCTTTTTGATATTATTATTGGTTTTCCAATGCTTGCATGGCATTAAAGAGAGAGATAATGATAAAGTTGCAATCTTTTACTACCAGTGATCATTCTGGAATCTCAGTAAGCATAAGATATATGTTCTCAAAGGTTGTGTAGCCAATAATTTTCCCAAAGAGAAGCATAAGCAAGACTATCTTAGGTTGCTTTATACGATAGATTAGTTCAGAAACAACTTTGGTTCATAGCTTTAGAAAGCACAAGGGGATTGTGGGAAGATGTCAAGCTCCCAATATAGCTTGAGGGTCTTATCTATTTCCAAGACTAATCTATCGTATGAAGCAACCTAACATAGTCTTGCTTATATTTGTCTATGGTAAAATTGTTTTGACAGAGTCAAGGTAAGAGATGAAACATGCACAACCTTTGAGAACATATATTATGTGCTTACTGAGTTCAAGAAGAGATATCACTACTGGAATGATCATTGACAATAAAAGATTGCAACTTTATCATTATCGCTCTCCCCCTCAATGCCATATCAGTAGGGGAAGAGAGCAAAGACAAAGATTTAATAAGAGCATAGTGGGAAAAGGAGAAAGGTCGCCAAAAAGAGAAACATGACAAAGTAATACGGGGTAGAAGGGGAGAAAAAAAGTTTTGATTACCATAATTAATGCACGACCAACAAGAAGAAAAGAATCATGGAGATAAAGACATTATTGTAGTGGAGTTCTAGATTTTAGGATCTCGGCAGCAACATAGTGATATGATTAAGTCATAATAATACTGCTTTAATACCATGTTGAAATTATAAGGTTTAGGTAGGGAAGAAAAAGAAAAAATAAAGACTCTAAATAATAAGATATTTATGTTGATATTAATGTATATTTTATCAAAAAATATTAATACAAATAATAAAAATATATTAATTAGATTTAAGAAACTAATTTTAAGAAATTTAATCTCTTTTTATTGAAGGCTACCAGATTTTCATCTTTTTCTCTCTTTATTTTTCTCATCATTCAAATGATAAAATTAGCTTTCAATGTCAACAGAAGAGTTGTTGCATTTTTTGTTAGCTTTCCAACACCACAAGAATTGCATCGATCTGATATCTATAATCCAAGATATAGTCCAAGTATAGTAGCGAGGTCAGAAAATACGAGTTGAATCTGAATTTGCAATAAATTCATTTTTCTTTAAGGATCTTTTTCAATCTTCAATTATCATTATCTTCAAGTTTTCACACCTAATTAAGATTTTGGATGAGACATATGTTATGTTGATATTGATATAAAAAATATTAATATTATGTGTTATGATGTGATACAAAAGATAAAAGACTACAAGTAAAAATAAAGATAAAACATTAACCCCTATTCATACATCGAGTTAGGTTAAGAACTATACTCTTAATCCTAGTCAAATAAGAGAACAATTCTCCACTTTGGTGTCTAATTTTTGTTTTTCCAAAACTACCTTTAGTAATTACCCATTTAAAAATTTAAAGATAATATAAAAGAGAATAAAGTTGTAATTACATCTTATTACTCATTTAAAGATTTAAAGGTAAATATTAAAAAGATTAAATTATAAATACATATTTTTACCTATTTAAACTTTTAAAGATAAATACAAAAGGAGAATTCAAATAATTTTCATCATTATTTATTTTTTATCTTAATTAACTACTCATTTAATAATTTAAAGATAAATACAAAACTGAATAAAATTGTAATTACATCTTATTATTTATTTAAAAATTTAAAAATAAATATAAAAAGATAATATTATTAATATATTTTATTCTTTATTTAATTTTTAAAGATAAAAAAAAATTTGATTGAAACAATTTCATAATTATTTTTTTATCTTGATAAAAATAAAAAAAATCTAAATTAATAAATACGTAGTGCCAATCAATAACTAGTAAAAGATAAGATAAGATTCGTAAGAGAATAAGATCTTAAAAATAAGGCAACAGAATTATCCTTAAAACAACCTAACATAAATTATTCTAATCTATTATTCATCATTCTTTCATTTAAGATATTTTGTCGATTTTATTTTTTTGGTACATTTTGTTGATATTGTAACATCCAAAATCAAGACATAATATTAACTTTAATTCAAACTCTCATTCTAGATTCATCCTCTAAAACTGTCTTGAAACACAAGTACATGTAAGTACTGGAAAGCAAAATCTTAAATAAATAAGCTTCTTCTGCAAACCTTCAAAATCCGGAATGAGTACCCCTTACTTTGGTAAGGAGGTGGGGATAATGGAATCATTAAAAAGTAAAAACACGTTTGGAATGAATATTATTCAACCTCCTTTTTCGATTATATTACTATATACATCACAAATTAAATCTTAACGGACGCTAGCAAAAGTGCTTGGTGTGAAAAGATATCATTCTTTTGAGAGAATCTAACGTTCATACATTAAAAAGTAAACCTTCTAGATTAACAAACCCGTCTGGAAGAGTGCACACAGGAGAATTTATGTCCCTTATCAATCAACACCATCTCTAAATTATATTATTTACTTGCAATTCAACATTCAAATAAAACAAATCTATGTGTAGATATTTTCTAATTTGGTGATCAACACTAATTGTTTTCTACGAGAAGATAAAACTTGAATAAGGATAAAATTTAGGTGAAATTTTTTAAGTGTTTGTAATGTTATTATCTAATATAAATATAATATGTATTTTATTTTTTATTCAACTCATTATTTTTTTAAAAATTTCATTGATAAGTTATAAAAAAATATACACATGTCATATTTTTATTAAAAGAAAACATTATAAGCACTTAAAAAATATTATCTAAGTTTTACCCCTTGAATAATTGTGCAAAGCAATATTACAATATTGGTTCCCAAACTCTTTCTAGAAGTAGAAATGAGCAGGGGTGGAATTGGTGTCAAAACGAGCCAAATCCAATGCTTAACTTGATTAATTCACAAAATGAATAAGTTAAGTTAACAAAATTGACGCTCAAATATATTTTGATTCGACTTAGTCGGATCTTTGAAATCTTTCAATACAAGTTAATTTAAGTCTTCTAATATAATTTAATCAAATACATATTTAAAATTGACATTTTTATACTCAAATAATATTTTAAAAAAAAGAAGAAAATATTGGTTAATGCACCTGTTTGAATAACCCACAACACGCATATGGTTAAGTTAGACCAACAATTTACTAGTTCAAATTAAATTTGGCCCGATTTGATCTAATCCGAATCTGGCCCAGTCAGTGCCTGAATTGTCATTGTCAAGCTTCACCTGATCACCTCTCCCACACCAGCTCTGAAAGAACAACCACGAGCCCCATCACCTTAATTTTAAGTGTGGGTTGAATGTTCCACGCAGCAAGAAATTCCCAGCAAGTTCTAACTTCCAAGGACTTCTAGTCATAAGAGCACTAACTATTGCTTTCAACCTTTGGCTACCAAACGCACATATACTTGTACCCAATTGCAAATTTGGAGCTAGAATTAATTGTAGGAAAAACATACTAAGAAAGACACATTTTATATGAAATTAGAACACTGATTTAATAACTTGCTTGTTAAAGACATGATTCGATGAACCAGTATTTGTTTCTATGTTGCACGTATGTTGCACATATCCTTGGAACAAAAGGCCAAGTCTTCCTTTGCCTGATCACTCACTCCAAATTCTAGTTTTTTAATGGGACAAACCTAGAGAGCAATCTAAAGACGTGATGGCAAAGGAGACCTAGCCACGCTATTTATTAACCCTAGGCATCTCCCATTATGGGCCTAGTGGTTAGACCCACACTGTCTCTCACACACATCAAAATTAAGTGTCCAAAGCCCATTAGTAATTAATCATATTTTAGTGGGTTTAAGTATCATAGAATGGATCATAATATCAGCTCGTTTTTAGCAAAACAAAATGTCACAATTGATTGTAGCCCACTAGAATTTATAGAAAAATTCTAACATTCTCCCACTTGGACAAAATCAAATGTGTATTTTCAATTTTTAAAAAAAAAATATTTTGAAAACGACTCTCGAGCTAATAGCATATTGTGGCCACAACACATATGATCCCAAGATACAACACCTAATTAAAACTCCATCCAACAAAAGCCATGTAACACCGAATCATAGTGGTAATTGCATCCCTTATTGATGCAACACCTTCCATGGTTACAAATATCACTGATTCTGTCAACTAGTCATGAATGTGGAGTGTGGCAAGAAAATGACATGCCAACGTGATTAAATAGTCATACCGTCATTTTCTTTGTCAGTCCTTAATTTCTCTCAAATGCATAGAAGCCAGAGAAATTACATGGTTTATCACTAAACCATCATGCCTCAGCTCCAAATCGGTATCAACTACGGGCACAATAGTCCTAACGATACCGAGCTCTAACAATTTCACATTTGATATACACATTAAAAAAAAGTTATAATAAAATTCATCTCATCATTTATTTCATCAAATCAAATGTAAAATATCATCAATACATTATTTTCTAAAATTCAAAATAAGAATCTAACAACATAAAAGAGGAAATAATATAAAACTAAAGCTCCCACTAACCAAACACATGAAAAGAACTCACAATGCCCATGTTCTCAACATGTCTTTTGAAAACAATGGGCCTGAGTCCCTTGGTTAAGGGATCAGCTAACATGGAATCTGTGTCAATGTGTTCTACTACTATAGAACCTTCTTTCACAAGAGCTCTAACAGTCAGGTACTTCAGCTCCAAGTGCTTAGAACCACTAGAATTCTTATTGTTCTTTGTATAGAACACTGCAGCACTGTTGTCACAGAAAATCCTAAGTGCCCTAGCAATGGAATCCACAATGTGAAGTCCCGTCACAAGATTCCTCAACCAAATGGCATGAGTAGCAGCAGCAAAACAAGCAATGAACTCTAATTGCATAGTAGAAGAGGTAACAAGAGTTTGTTTCTTACTCTTCCAGGATATCGCACCCCCAGCCATCATAAAGATGTATCCAGAAGTCGATTTCCTATCATCAGGGCACCCACCAAGATCTAAATCTGTGTACCCCACGATCTCCAAGTTGTCAACTCTCCTATATACAAGCATATACTCTTTGGTCCTCTGCAAATAACTCATTACCTTCTTAGTAGCTATCCAATGATCATTCCCAGGGTTTGACTGGTATCTACTAAGAACGCCAACTATGAAAGCGATGTCAGGCCTAGTGCATACCTGAGCATACATGAGACTACCCAAAGTACTACCAAAAGGTCTATTATTCATTTCTACTTGTTCAATCTCATTCTTAGGACATTGATCCTTGTTGAATCTGTCACCTTTGACGACCGGAACGTCTCCAGGCTTACAGTTCTGCATATTGAATCTCTCTAAGATTCTATCGATGTAGGCCTTTTGGGATAACCCGAGTGTATGATGTGATCTATCTCTGCGAATCTCGATCCCCAGCACAAAAGAAACCTCACCAAGGTCTTTCATGTCTAAAGATCTAGTCAACATTTGTTTTGTGTCACGCAGCATGCCGAGGTCATTAGAAGCCAGCAATATATCATCCATGTATAGCACAAGAAAGATAAATTTGCTCCCACTGACCTTAAGATATATACACTGATCAACCTTATTCTCCTCAAACCCCATAGAAGTCAGCACTTTATCAAATTTCAAGTGCCACTACCTGGAAGCTTGTTTCAAACCATAAATTGACCTCTTCAGTTTACAGACCAGGTCCTTATTACCACCAATATGCAAACCCTCAGGTTGCTGCATGTATACTGTCTCACTCAAATCACCATTCAAAAAAGCAGTCTTCACATCCATTTGGTGCAACTCCAAATCAAAGTGAGCTACAAGAGCCATTATGATCCTAAAGGAATCCTTTGTCGATACAGGTGAAAAAGTCTCAGTAAAGTCAATGTCCTCCTTCTGAGTGAAACCCTTTGCCACTAGTCTGGCCTTAAATCTCTCAACGTTACCCTTTGAATCTTTCTTTGTTTTGAAAACTCATTTACAACCAATTGCCTTACAATTCTCAGGTAACTCAACAAGTTCCCATACATCATTGACTGACATAGACTGCATCTCTTCATTCATCGCACGTTTCCACATTTTCGATTGTGAACAAGATACAGCTTCCTGATAGCTCCTCGGATCAACAATATCTCCATGTCATATGCATCCTCACTGAGATAGACCATAAACTCATCACCTATAGCTGGTCGCCTCTGTCTAGTTGACCTCCTCAAGGGAATCTGTGCAACTGGCTCAATGGGTTATGGAAGCTCAACCACAGCAGGAGGATCAAGTATATCATCATTCTGAGAGCCAGCTATATCCCCAGTCTGAACCTCGGTCTCCATTGGAACAATTGGGACCCTAGTCTCAATCGTCAGAATATTATCAACAAGAACAGGTAATGGCAAAGAAACGGTCTCAGGTGAAAGAACATCAGTCACATCAGGTCGAACAATAGGATCTGCTACATCAAGCTCCAGAAATTTAGCATTCATAGACTCTACAATTCTACTCCCCTTACTAGGATAGAAGAACCTGTATCCTTTAGCGCGATTCGGATATCCAATGAAAAAACAACGACTCGTCTTGGGATCTGTCTTTTTCTGCAAGGGATTATAAATTTTGACCTCAGCTGGGTAACCCCAAACTCGAAAATGGTTCAGGCTAGGTTTTCTTCCTGTCCAGAGTTCAAAAGGAGTTTTGGGAGCGAATTTACTGGGAACTCTGTTAAGAATATAAAGGGTTGTTTTCAAGGCTTCACCCCACAGATATTCTGGCAAGTTACATCTACTCATCATGCTTCTCATCATATCTTTAAGTGTCCTGTTACGCCTTTCAGCTACACCATTTTGTTCAGGACTCCCAGGCATAGTGTATTGTGGAACTATTCCACAATCCTGTAAGTATAAAGCAAATGGTCCCATATGTTGCCCTGCGACACCATATTTACCATAATACTCTCCACCACGGTCAGATCTTACAATCTTGATAATTTTTCCCAATTGATTTTCCACTTCAGTTTTAAAAATTTTAAATTTCTCAAGAGCTTCAGATTTTTCTTTAATCAAATAAAGATAGCCATATCGGGAAAAATCATCAATGAATGTAATGAAAAACCTGTTACCACAAAATGTAGAAGACAGGGGCCCACTAATGTCTGTATGAATAATTTCTAAGAGATCTGAACTTCTAATTGCACCTACCTTTTTGGTCTTAGTAAACTTTCCCCTAATGCAATCCACACAAGGATCCAAATCATCAAAAAACAAGGAAGAGTCAAAACAGGAATGCATTAGAACATATTACAAGGCAAGATATAGCTCAAAATGCAAACAAGCTATCATAATGATGCCAATATCATGGCACATTCTCCTTTGGGCAGAATGCACAAACCAAGGTCATAACCTGGGCCAAAACCTCAGATGGGTTAATCCATGAGTATACACTGGGTTTAGAAAGTTATCTCCTTTGGGCAGACAAGTCCCTTTAGCCCAACATATTCCCCAATAACTCCATCTCAAATCAACTTTCAATCACTACACACAATAACCCCCTTTGGGCAGGTAACTGCATGCAATGGTTAAAAGCATTCCTCAATTACAAAGAGACTTCCATGAACTGATACAAGTGGCTCCACTTTGATGGTAATGACTCATAGCAATCCATAAAAACTCTTGCACGGGAATCATCATCTTCTCTTGCTCGAGAATCATATATCAAGCATTCCCAACATGTTTTGTACTCAAACAGTTTGTTAAAGAATTATTAAAGCATGTTAATTTCATGAACTAACTTAAAAATATATATATATATATATTTATATATATTAAAAATAAATTTACAAAAGTAGAAAAGGAAAGGAGAAAAGGAAAAAAAGAAGAAAAAATAAATAAATAAATAAATAATAGCAATATTGAAAAGCTGAAAACACACATTCAAAACGTTAACGTGCCTTTATATATATACATTTAGCGCAACAAAACCATAATAGCACAATCTAGTGCAGTGGTCGTGCATTTGCATAATTCCCTATGCACTTATGTTTGAATCCCAGTAAAGCCAGTTAAACATTTATTTATTTTATTTTTCAAAACCATATACAGGCATTGAAAAACTCATACGACAATAGGAATTGAAAGACAAACTCATACATGAATTGAAAAACTCATACGGCAATATGAATTGAAAAACAAACCCATACATGAATTGAAAAACCCATACGGCAATATGAATTGAAAAACCCACACAACAATATGAATTGAAAAACCCATACAGCAATATGAATTGAAAAACAAACCCATACATGAATTGAAAAAACCCATAAGATAATTAACAATCAGGTCCTAAAACATATAAAACCATCTCTGATACCAAATGTAGGAAAAACATACCAAGAAAGACACATTTTATATGAAATTAGAACACTGATTTAATAATTTGCTTGTTGAAGACATGATTCGATGAACCAGGATTTGCTTCTGTGTTGCACGTATGTTGCACGTATCCTTGGAACAAAAGGCCAAGTCTTCCTTTGCCTGATCACTCATTCCAAATTCTAAGTTTTTTAATAGGACAAACCTAGAGAGCAATCTAAAGACGTGACGGCAAAGGAGACTTAGCCACGCTATTTATTAACCCTAGGCACTTCCCATTATGGGCCTAGTGGTTAGGCCCACACTGTCTCTCACACACATCAAAATTAAGTGTCCAAAGCTCATTAGTAATTAATCACATTTTAGTGGGCTTAAGTATCATAGAATGGATCATAATATCAACTCATTTTTAGCAAAACAAAATGTCACAATTGATTGCAGCCCACTAGAATTTATAGAAAAATTCTAACATTAATTTGTTTCACCACACACAATTTTATAAGAAACCCTTATTAACGAAAAAAGGACTAATTAACAGAAACACAATCCATTAGATGGTCTTACATTCTGCTGAAGTGCCACAAAAAATTCGGTTTCATCTACTACAATGTCAGATTCTTGCAGTGCTTTGACAACAACCTTTCTCATGTTCAAATTTCAAAATTCCATCAAGATGCTACCGACTAGCAAAAAATAAACACATGTAACTGGTGTAGGCAAATTATATATACGGATCAATATTAAATAATGTAAATATTTAAGAAAATAATTAATTCTCCTAATTTATTCCTCTAATAATTTTTTTAATTATTAAATAAAGAAAATATTAAATACTTTTTATATTTTCAAGATATTAATTGTATTTAATTTTTTATTATACTTCTTTTATTAAATAATAAAAAAATTATTAAAAATATGTTTTAAGAGGATATAACAAAAGTTCAAATATTTAATGCAAACTCATTATAAATGCCATCGTTGAAGCCCTAGTTGCTTTAACCGTAGTTATTAATGGCGCATAACGCAGTTGTCGCGACAAGGGCTCTTGGCGTGGCAAATAGGCATACTGTCTTGAAAAAAGTATATTATATTAAATAGTTTTCTATAATTCAAAAAGGATTTTCTACAGAGCACTTGAGCTTCTGCTGTGTAAACTACTTTTTTTTTTTTTAATTTGTTCATTTAAAACATTGGGTATCTTAAAAAGTTGTGTCATCTAACGAACCAAATGCTCGAGCATCTAACGGCTCGATCGTCTAATAGCAACTCCCAATTCAAAATTACAACACCACTCAAGAGCAGTATATCTATCTATCTTAGATGTCATTAGTTCTATATAGCATCCCATGCTCTTTCAAAAGTTGGTAAACATTATTGTAAATATTCTCTGTATATAAATCAGTGTAGAAAAGTTAGTGTAAATTTGATCCCTCTAATAGTGGATCATGGTTTCTTGGCCTTAGAAATAGGTAGAATTGATTGATATGGATGTATATATATTGTACTCTTGGTAATACAACAATACATATTCAGCTGCCAATTCTCTATATTTCTTTCTTCTGGCCTCCTTCTACTCATTTTCTTAACATGGTATCAGAGCAGGCGTTCTAGTGCCTGTTTACTTGTGTCCTTCAAAATGGCAAGAGAAGATCAAATATCACCAAAAAAACCCCTGCAGCCTCCTACTCATTTTGGGATAATTAACCCAAAATTCAAACAATGATAGAAAATTCCTATTTAAAAAGTTCAGACACCATTAACAACAGTTTTAGTATGGATCAATCCAACCTGTACTTCATTCATCATTCATATCATCCTAGCCACATGCTTGTTCTAATCAATTTGAACAGGGCTAATTATCCATCATGGAGCAAATCCATGATTCATGCTCTCACAGCCTAGAACAAATTTGGCTTCATCAATGGATCCATCAAGCAACCTTCAAAAGCGGATCAACCATCAGAATATGCTTTATGGAATCAGTGCAACAGCATAATTTTATCATGGCTCACTCACTCTGTGGAACCTGATCTAGCCAAAGGGGTCATTCATGCCAAGACCGCCTATCAAGTGTGGGAAGATTTTAAAGATCAGTTCTCACAAAAACAATGGACCAGCAATCTATCAGATTCAAAAATCATTGGCTTCTCTGGCACAAGGTACCATGATAGTCTCAACCTATTTCACAAAACCCAAAAGCCTTTGGGATGAGTTAAAGACATATTGCACATTTCCCTCTTGCAACCAGATGAAAGCACACAATGAATAGAGATAAGAAGATCGGCCGCTCAGATAACCACACATTAATATCAACTGCAGGCCTTTGCTTGCTATCCTTGTCAGGCTTGGCACAGCTGTACCATTCAAAGTTGTGCCTGGGCCTTTTTTACCATACTTTTGTACCATTCATGTTATATTTTACTTTTCCAAAGATAGTGAAACTCATTACTCAGAAAGAAATGGAAAGCCAAGTTCTAATATGCAGGAATACGGGTTATTACACAAATAACTTCCAACAAGTCTGGAAAGATAGCTTAAATGCGCCTCTGGCGCACCATAGCATAAAGAAGAAAAAGACCAAAAACGCTAAGATTCCCATAAGATTCTAACAATGAAGATTAAAGGGGAGAAAAGATGTGAAGGAGATAAGATATATTTGTCTTCTCCATCGAAGTTAGATTGTCTTGATCTTACTCTAATAAATTTTGTCCTACGTTATGGCTAAGAGCTCTAATCTTTTACTTTTTTAATCGCATGTCTTCAGGCTTACCTTGTAAGAGCTACTTTATATTCTTGGGAATGTTGGGATAGAAATGTTGTACTCCCATGTTTGTAATAAGATATAGGCGGGTGTTAATATGTACCATGCCAAGTTATGGTGCATGGTGCACTTTACACTTTACTTATTATCACCTATTTTTAACATATTTTTAAAAACATCCTTTCTATTTTGTTAATTATTTTTTAGGCTCTTATGTTATGATTATTTATTTTTATAGCCTTCTTCTCCATCACTCTGGCGAGATACCAACGCAGTCACCATCCACAACCACCGTCGCCCCCCAACTCCTCCATCGCCGGCAGATCGTACCCCCACCACATCAGGTTATCTTGCGCTGCACGTTCAACACCAGCACCACCCACGAACAAAGCCACCGTGGACAGCCACCCACTCAACTCCCAAACTAAACCACTATAGCTGTATGACCATACCTCCGTGACGAGCCAACCACCACATCGTCGGCGACCCAGCCTTGTACCTCTGCCACACCACCGCATCATAGCCAGAGACCCTTTGCCTCCCACCTTGAACAACCACCCACCCAGCTCCCAAACTGAAACACCATATCCGTACGACCATACCTTCGTGACAAGCCAACCACCACATCGTCGGCGACCCTCTGCCACGCCACCAACCACTCCGTTGAGCCTCTCACCAAACCACGCTTGACCACCCTAAGCCACCCACACCGCCAGTTTCACGACCTAGATACGATAGAGGAAGAAGCGGGATATGGAGAAGGAAGTGACGAGCGGCATGACGAGATCTGGATAAGGCTCTGTAGAGCGCGGTGTGGAGCCCAAGGTCGCCTCCACCCAGAACCGCGTGACGTGCCACCGCGCTGAACCAGAACAGGCTACCCAGATCTGCGCCTTCCCAGAACCGGCGACCCACCACAACGAAACACCAGATCCGCCATCAGCCGAAGCCACCAGACGCTTTGCGTGCCTCACCAATCACCAACCACACACCACCTCATCACCCTTAAGGTAGTCCACGGCGAATTCAACCTGGCAGTCACCTCGTCACCCATGTATCACTGAACACCACTCCACCGCCCATGACTTGATGGCGGTTCTGACTCGTGGTGATTGCTGCTTTGCTTATGATGGTGTCTTCGGTGAGTTCTTTGGCGAAACGAAGAGAGAGAGAGAGAGGAGATGAGATGATAAGAAGATAAGGACTTTTTTGCAAATTTTAGAAATGGAAGAGAGAAATGAACAGTAAAGATGAAGGACCTGTCATTCAGGTTTCAAGTAAATAATCTCTGCCATTGATTTGATTTAATATTAAATCAATGGTTTGTGTCTCAAAGTGTATGATACACCCTTTTTAAGAGGGTGTATATTAGACGTCGCCATAAGATATGAAAAAACATTCTTATCCATAACTCATTCCCAAGCATGGTTTTTAATCAACATTCCCACCAAATCATTCCCACCCAAGGTGGTAGGTTGAGTTTATTCCCACGACTAAGGAATGTTTCAAGCTTTATGAAACAATTCTTTTGCCCACCCTCATCCTTAGCCACCACCATCTGCCATCTTCATCGTTCAATCATCTTTGTCATTGTTACCGTCAACTACAAAAACTTCAGCAACCGCTAGCCCCACCCAGCCCCCATAGCTACTATTACCTCTCATGGTTCTAATGTGACGGACGTCAATGCACACGATAGACAGTGGTGAAAGTAACCCCCACCCAGGTGACCCTTTCTTTTCCTCTTATTGCTCTCATTGTTACTGCACAACATCACTGTCTATGTTGATTCCTCGTCGCCGCCGATCCCATCATCTCCATTTCCATGTTAAGTATGACTCTCCTTCTCCTATGGCTCTTGTTATTGCCATTCGTGCTCTGAATCTTGCCCATGCCAACTCGCCCATTGGTGTTGGATTTGAGAAATTCTTGGTTGCACACAAATGTAACACGTTATTTTTACACAAACTCACAAAAAATTAGAGATATGATGGTTTTTTTTGTAATGAGTGAGTTTAGTGGGATCCATTTTTTCTCTCTCTCTAACTTTTTGTCTCTTGTGTGTAAATATAACGTGTTACATTTGTATGCACACAAAAATATCTCATTGGATTTTTTTTAAACATGTATGGATTAACATATTCACTAATTTTTTAAAACTCAAATTAATTTAATGTCAAATGTTGTGGAGCATCTATTGATTTAGTTCGTTTGTGATCAATTTAGTTATTGTGCTCTTATAAATACTTAAACTCATGTAGATAATATTATTTTGGATTTGTGAACATTGTGTATGAATTTTCTATTATAGGTAAGTTAAATCATATTGTAAACATAAGGAAAGATTCATATTCTCATCATATATGTATTGTGGTTGTCCCATTGAGGACACAAGAGTTTTTGCACATATAAGAAATGATGATAGTTTCTCTCTTTTACACACATGCACCGTTCATGATTTTTCTTTCAATATTAGGCATGGTCGCGCTCATATTTATCCTTTTTAAGTAATTCTATAACTCAATCTCTAGTATATTATATTTTATACATGTCAGAATTTTGGGGTTAAATGAATCTAGGAAATTTTGATATGTCATTATCTAATTTTATTGAATTAAAAATTCTATCAATTAGTATAAGAGATAATTTAATTCTAATTATAATTGTAAATTACTTCTTGTTGAGATTGAGAATTTCGGTCAATTCAAGAACATCATGTATTTTTTGGAAAATTAATCAAAACCCTAAAATTAATTTCGTTATCCCTATGGGTAATATCCTATACCATTGAATAGGATTTAAAAGTTGCGTCTGTTGCAACTCGACTTCAGATCTCTGTGCAAAATACGAGTGGTTTGAGAAATCTTTAAGAGTTAAGATATTTTCCTTGATCAATGTTATCTTGTTTGATAATTTTCTTTAGTTTATTTTCGAGATGAAACGATATAGTCATTAAAGAGAATAGAGCTAAAATTCCTTGTGGACAGCATCACAGACAATAGTTCCTCTGATTCTTCCTGACGAGCATCGCACACAATAACGAATATATCTTATGCAATTATAATGCCCTCAAGAAAGTTGTATAGCTTAATTGGCCATTTGTTTCCACATTGGTTACGTTTGAATGTTAAAAAGTGAAGATTTAATATTCAATCTTTGTTAATTTTAACTCAAATGAATGTGGGTGTTGTTTAGAAATTATTTTGGGTTATTTTATGCTATATTAAAATTATTGTACTCTTTAAACTGTTGTATAATTTAAATTGATGAGAGTTTGTTTAAATAATTACCAAAATAATTTTTTTTGGATTGTTTTAGGTGCATGTATAATGTTGTATATGTGTTAAAATTGTTGCGCTTTTATAAATTATTATGTAAATTGAAATCTAAGAGTTCATTTGATATATTCAGAGTTGTTTTGGATAATTTTGGCTATACTTACTATTTAAATCGTAGATAAATAAATAAATAAAGAAGTAACTCCTTATATCCTAAGCGCGTGATGAGGTGAAATGTCTCATCGGAATCATGAAATAAAATTTTACAATTAATTCTCACATAGTTATGGACACTTTAGTTTTGAATATTATCTTTTATGATGTTTGGTAAATATTGAGATTATATTCACTACATATATTAGATAAGTAAGAATTATAATTAAAATAATAATTTTAGATATTTTATTATCTAAATAAATTTTGTATCATAAGGAGCATTGATATCGATAAATATATTATTTTGATGCCAAGAGATTTGTATTAATTATGCCCTTCATTGTTGTTGAATTTTTTCTTATATGGAAGACTTATTTAAATAAGCTTGGATATATTAAATTTTATTTATTTATGCATATTTTGCTCCTCTTTAATTGTTGAAATCAATTTTATTAGTTGAGTTCGTTGAACTCCGTAAATTATGCAATATGATTCTAGTAGTTTTTCTTGAAATAATATTGTCGTTATAAGAGCATGATATTGTATCATATGTTGCATATAATTGTTTTGATATTGGATGTTTATGTATTGACAATATTAAAGTTCTTTGATATATATTATCAAGAATTAAAGTGTAGTTGTATGTGATTAATTTTATTGTATATTGTGTCATTGCAAATTTATATAAATTTCTTTCAATATGTCCATTATGAGAATATTATTTAAAATAATTTTGATTATTGAGAAACATTTAAGGCAATGATAAATTTATATTAAGTCATTATTATGATTAAGTTTTATATATCTCGTAAAATTGAGAAGTATACATTATTTCAATGAGATTTTGTTGTTGTCCTCTAATGTTTATTCTGTGAGCCATTTGTGAGAGTTGTATAAAGTTTTGGTTATCTGAATCTCACTAAGTTAACGTCTACTTTTGTTAGCTCTACACTCAAGAATGGACAACACACTATTTGAGGTTAGTTATAATACTTATATGGTTATTAACATATTGTATAATTGCATAAGTGAAAAAATTTGTTCTTATGGTTTTCTTCTCCTTTTTCATGCCTATTTTAGAATATGCAATTATGAATTAGAGTGTGAAAATTATCTAAATGATATGGCATGAAAAATTTGGAACTCTATGAGCAATTTTATCATTGATTATTGTAGTTTCTTGTGTTACATGCCCACCTATTGTAAGACTAGCATTGTATTTTGTAAATCTTGTGAGATTTGATCTCTAAGAGTTTCATCTAGAATATTTATAATTGTTTTGAACATTTTGTATGGTTGTAAACTCGCCTTCGCGGGATCAATTACGACAAAGTATTATATTGTTAATAATTTTGTTGTGTTTTCATTGGAAATTATGTTAATAATGCACTTACTTTATCGATTTGTCTTTATTAATATGATTTCTGATGTTTTGTTGAATGCATTAAATGATTGTGTCATTAGAGTTTTCAGTATCCTCTCGATACTAGTTTTAGGGACATGATATTTGATGTTTTGTGGGAGTTCGCTTATTCATTATAATCTGGGACCCTTAAGCGGGATTATAATTACATGACAGCTCAAATTGTTGTAACATATATATATATAGGGGACATATTTAGTGAGAGTAATAAATTTTAACCATACAACCATACATAAATGGTCAAGATTAAAAGTTACTTAAAGGTCATGTAAACAGTTAAAAAAGTCACATGTATTTATGTTCAAATCTTGATCATTCATGTAAGATCCAATGGTCAAGATTCACTTCTCTCACCCTTTACAATAAACATTCTTCTAACAAGATACGCTCACACTATATATATATATATATATATATATATATATATATTGTTACTCATTGTCAAATGTTTTATCGAATCGATTTAAGTAACCTTGAATGTTTGTATTGTTTTATGAAACATGACAAATGAGATAATGGGGCATTCTGTACCAATCCAATTTTGTTATTTGGACATGTAATTTTTTTAAATAAAAAAATTATTTTCTTAATAATGTTGAATAGATTGCAATTAATGTTGGGTTGTGTAAGTAATAGATATATCTTTCGGTATGACAATATTTGACATAATCATTTGTGTGATAGAGAAAATAGTTTAAATATTTATTTTAAAAATCTTGACAAATATTACTTGTGCATAAATTATGAAAATGTTAGTTCAACTATTTTACTCTATCAAGTGAGATAAACTTGTATATTGTAATCTAGGATCTTTGGGCAAGATTGAAATGATATGTAGGGGCTCTAGTTCAATTAATTGCCCTATTAATTGAATAAGAGAAAACTAATATAATTATAGTAGCTTAAGTATAATAAATATTTTAATGCGTGATTTTCTTTAATCTTTGTATTTGTCATCGCTTTGTTATTACCTGTTGGGACTTGTTGAGGACATTGTTAAGTCTCCTAAACTATGTTATAATATAGTGAACTCTCTATAGTTGTCATGTTGTGTTGATATATTTTAGTCTTAATAAGACATGTTGAAAGTATAATTAGCTTGTAAAGGTCTAAAAAATAATTTTTTTATTTTGTACTATTGTTTGTGCTGTATTAAATCACTAGCCTGTTGAACTTATTTTGTAATAAGTAATGTGATAGAAATTTGGGAAATATTATTTTTGTCGACAGGATAGTAGTGATAATTATTTTGGCTTAGTATTTTAAAATGATAACTTTGAATATTTCCTCTTACATTATTCAAATGTTAAAATCCTCAAAAATAATTTAGTTTTGCTAATTTTCTCAAAAAAAAATCCTAGAATTAAAGTCATTCAAGTATTGTTGTGAATGAAGCATTCTTTTAATTATGGTTTAATCATTTTTGTGAGGACTTATTATTATGTTTTTAGTCCACATTATTGTATTAATCAGTTCAACTTTATAAAAGGATTTCTTTTGTCAATGGTACAAAAAAATTATGATATAAATATATTTTGAGTTAAACCTATTGTACTTATGACATTCACTTTGGGAAATTTCATTTTTTTTAGACTGAAGTAAAAATGTGTATATTTAATTCTTATGTATTTATATGTTGATTTTGTAAATTACCTACCAATCAATATAAATTGAAGCTCTTCGTTTCTTATAAGAAGAAAACGATTTTGTAACTATTGTTCCTTTTGAAATGCTTGTTGTAAATTTTTAGATGCAATTAAATGCCTAAGTGCAAGTTAAGTTGATTTGATGTACGGGTTGTCACGTAGTATTGCTTAATATTGTTTTGGTGTTGTTTTACATTAATGAGTGTTGTCATAAGTAAGTGGAAGCAAAATTGTTATTAATGTACTTTGAGCTAATTGTATATTGATGGTTGGTATTGCTATTATTGTTAAATAAGAGACAATATTTTATATTGAATTGTTTCTGTCATGTGAAAATCTTGGTGATGTTATATTGTGTCTAAGGCATAAACACATTTTATTGACGAATTGTCGCACAAGACACATATTATTATAAATTTTTGAATTGTGTTTGTGTTTTTGTTGCACATTAATGTTTACTATAATGAGAGTTGGAGACTGTCTTTTTGTTATGCCCTCAATAGTGGTTAAGTATAGGTCTTATGTGCTTCCGCTGCTGGTAATCTAATTTTGTGCTCAAGTGTACATGCATTTATTTTTATTTTTTTATTTTTTACTATTGTGACACATAGGTTTTGAGTGAGTTGTTGAAAACTTGTAAGTGATCACATAATAAATGTAAGACATTAGGGATTTTGCTCTCACTCTTATGTTGTCAAGTCTTTTAAGTGGTCATTATGTTTTTGTAAAATATAGATTACCCTATTTATGAATATTCTTTTGTGGTTTTATGTTTGTGATGATATAGAGGAGTTGACCTATTGTAAAGTGTCATATGGATACTTGTGATTTCCTCAATTGTGAATACAAAGTTTGTAGTTAATAATAAAGTAATTTTGTGAGACTTTGTGGTTAATAAATTTTATATATATTTGGTTTAATATTGTTTCTATTATTATGACCACATTTTTCATAACTCTATAATATTGTGTTTCTCTCTATTTTGTTATTTGTATTGTTAAAGAGAGATTACGAGTTTTAGACTCACATTGAGTACTCTGTCGTAGAGCTGTTAATCTCACTATTAACGTTATTATTGTTTTGTTTTGACATGTTGGGTTAGTGAGAGAGTGTACACTATCATAATATTGTCTCGAGACTTAGCGTGTGTTTGGTTCAGATGTTTTCACACATCCAACAGTTTTTTTGTTGAAAAAAAATTGTTTGTTATTTTTGAATCTTGTTTGGTAATTTTGATAAAAGAAATTAACAGCTTTTTACAAGGATAAAAAGCTGTTGGTTTATAATCTGTTAGTTAAGCATTTTGTTGAAACAACTTTTGATTATTCCTTACACTTTGATATATAAATATCATTTTATCTTCAATCAAATAATATATCTAACCAAAAAATTGATTCTATACCTATTTTGGTAATTTAATGCATAAAAATAATTTTTTATCTATCCAAATGAAACATATTAGCTTAAAATTATTTTTCAGCTAACATATCCAAACATAAAATTGATTTTATTATAATCGATTATAACAAAAAGTTTTTATACAATAATCGATTATTGAAATAATTAAATTTTCACAGTTATTCCAAACACGCACTTATTAAAACTTTGTTGCCATATATTGTTAACTATTGTATGCACTTGATATGACATATTGTTTAAGACTTTAGTACTCGGTCTCATTTTGTTATGCTGAGATATTTTTTGAGTTATTTTGTTGAATCTTAATAGGCATCCTAAGCATATGTCTGGGCCATTTTGTAAGAAATTACACATTGATCACTTTTTGCATACAATTTTGTGGTGCTTTCCCTTTGACTTACATTCCACATTTTGTTAGGTCATTGAGTTATAAGTATCTTGCATGTATGATATCAGTGCTCCTATCACGTATCATTATCTACATTGTTGAGGTGCTTGTAAATCCATTTTGGACCGATAGTTGGAAGTGTTTGCTCATACTCGACATTCTTGTAGCCACCTTAATCTAGAGAGTTATTTTATTTAAAATAAGTGTCTATGTTGTCTAAGTGGGAGATTGTTGGATTTTCTTTTAACATGTGTGGACAACCATCGTCATTAATTTTCTAAAACTCAGATTAATTGAATATCAAATGTTGTGAAACATTTATTGGTTTAACCCATTTGTGGTCAATTTTGATAGTGAGCTCTTATAAATACTTAAATACATGTAGATAATGTTATTTTTAGTTTGTGGGCCTTGTGTATAAGTTTTCTATGATTAATAGATTAATCTATATTGTAAACACATTAAGAGACCCTTACTCTCATCATATATGTATTATAGTTATCTCGTTGAGGCCACGGGAGTTTTTGCACATATAAGGAATAAGAATAATTTCTCTCCTCTACATACATGCACCGTTCGCTATTGCATTTTTAAGATTGGGCATAACCGTGCTCATATTTATCATTTTCAAGTAATTTTATAACACAATCTCTAGTATATTATATTTTATACATGTCATAATTTTGAAGTTAAATGGATCTAGTAAATTTTGATATGTCATTATCTAATTTTATTGAATTAAAAATTCCATCAACAGGCTCATAATGGCTGACACCTTCTTCGTTCGAGTACCGCTTCGTTTCCGGCTTCTTCGCCTGGAAGTTCTCTATCTCTGGCAGATGGTAGCTTCGTTAACTACACTGACATGGACGTTGTGGATGATAAAGCAAAGAGTTCATTTGGAGGAGGAATGGGTGTTAGCAAGAAGGTCGAGATAGCAATTGGAGTAATTCATCTGCGTGCTGGGTGTATTGGCAGTTGGTTATCACTTATTGAAGGCATTCTTGAAATATTACTAAACAATTTTTAAAAAAATTATGTTAAATCAAATATAAAAAATAGTTTAATTTTGATGCACGAAAAATATAAAATTATTACCATTATCAATCAATTATATATTATTAAATATATAACTTTTAAGATAATTGTTGTAAAAATCAATTATTTTTAATGACATGATAATATGTGATTGATTGATAACATAATTTTTTTATAATGACATTATATCAAAATTAAATCTATATAAAAATACAAAATTTTTAGAAATATAATTTAACATTCTCACCAATGGTTAAAAAGAACCAAACGTGATAAATTCTCAGGAGTATCATTCTTAGGAATATCATTCCTAAGAGTAATATGTTCAGAAATGAAAAATTAACTTTTGAACCAAGTGCTCCCTGAAAGCGATAGGAGGCGTGTCGAAGAAATTCAAAGTCAACCTCTTTAAAGTTATTCAAAAATTATATATATAAACGATCAATGATAAAATTGTTTAAAAAAGTATAAAAATGGAAAAAGAAAAAAAAAAAAAAAAAAAAGGAAAGAGCTGCCATGAAATGATTCAAGCGGCAGCTTCTATTGACAAAGAACCTAAAAGGAGATCAATGCAACACAATGGATGAGAGAGTACCACAAAGATAATAAAATTTACTTGGAAAGAAGACATGTCATATCTCTACTTGTTAATTAACCGTTTCCATTTACACATTAATTAGTCTAAAGTATGTAAATACATGTTTATGTTCACTGATTAAGTTTAAATTAATCATTATGTGATTTGCATGTGTTAATTAATACACATGATACTCTCTAATTTGTCCATATTATTTTAAAAAAAATAAAATTATTGTCCTTTTTATTTACTTTTCATTTCTATAAAGAAAAAATAATAATTTAAAAAGAAATTAAATTAAAGAAGGATTTTTTTATTTTTTAACTATTTTTTAAATAATATGAATAAATTAAAGATTATCATGTGTATTAATTAATACATATAAGTCATTTGATGAATGGTATCTGTAAAATTTATGTATGGAAGGATCTATTTGTGAATGCTTATGTCCTTAAAGCATGTCAAATGGTTTTTGATGATAACAAAATCAAAGATGAAGATCAAGTGCAAAAGAAAAGATCAAGATCAAAGAAAGGAGTCAAGAGGTTTATTTAGTCATAAAGACTTAGAACATTAATGTTAAATGCTCTCAATATTTCTCAAATAGTTTTTCATATATCATTTCCAAAATAAGTGTGAAAATTCAAAGCTAAACATGTTTTTCAAAGAAATTTTATTTTCAATCTTAGATTTAACACTTATGAAAGGATTTATGTTTAATCAAATGACTTGAAGTGTTAGAAATAACTTACAAACTTAATTGGACTTGAAAAATGTGTTCAAAGGCTAATGTAATCGATTACATGATGTTTGTAATCGATTACACAGCAAACAGAGGCCTTGTAATCGATTAAATGAGCATTATAATCGATTACAAGCAAGTTAGAGGCCTTGTAATCGATTACACCAATAATGTAATCGATTACAATGAGCCCAGAAAGGTAAGAATACGTTCAATGAGTCATGTAATCGATTATATGGATATTGTAATCGATTACAAAGCAAGTCAGAAGTCTTGTAATCGATTACACCAAGAATGTAATCGATTACACAGAGCCCAGAAAGCCAAGAACACGTTGGAACAACAATGTAATCGATTACATTTGCTGTGTAATCAATTACAAGTAATCTGACAGAGTCGAACGGCTATATTAATGGCATTTAATGCTTGGCTAAAAGGTCCCAACAGCTCCTTTACCTACAAAACTTATAAATACCAATGTTGGGACTTCATTGGAGGTTGACCTTGAACCAAAAACTGATTACCAATACTTCCATACGAGATTTAATCTTCAAATCCATTCTTGCTCTGTTTTTGTGAAAATTTTGAGTTATTCTTTGAGAGCATATTAGAGCTTTAATTTGTAATCATTTACTCTTGTGAGAGTTTTATTCCATCAATCTAAATTACTTTGTAAAGAGAGTGAGGCATCCCTCTAAAAGTGTAAAGAGTGAGGCATCCCTTAGTTGAAGAGACTCAAGCTCCAAGAGTGAGGTATCTCAAAGTGTTGAGTGCTCAAGGTTGTAAAGGTTATCGAGCACCTATTGAAGCTTGAAGATATAGTAGAAAATCTCGAGTAGTTGCTTGAGGACTGGACGTAGATCACAAGTGGATTGGTGATCGAACCAGGATAAATCATTGTGTTTGTTTTCTCTAAACCCTTCTCTTTACATTGTGCACTATTTTATTGAATTGCTTGAATATTGTTTCCTTTGGCTATTACATTTATAAGTAAAAGTATTTATCTCATCTATCCAATCATCTCTAATCATCCAATAGCTTCAACGAAAATTGATTATCAAATGTTTTGCGAAAGATTTGCGAACTTGTTTTACATACTTAATTCACCCCCTCTCTTGAGTATTAAGACCACTTGGTAATAAGTGGTATCAGAGCTAGACTCTTCTATAAATAGCTTAGCAGTTTCAAGAGAAGTGATGGCTTCAAATGATTTTTCAAATGAAGGTTCTTCTATAAACAGACCTCCTTATTTCAATGGGGATGGTTATGCTTATTGGAAAGAAAGGATGAAAATTTTTATTGAAGTTATTGACTTAGATGTGTGGGACGCTGTTGAAAATGGTGCTTTTGTTCCCACACATACTAAAAATGGTGTGAAAATTAATACACCTAGAAATGAATGGACTGATGAGGATAAAAAGAAGGTTCAATACAATTTGAGAGCCAAGAACATCATCACCACATCCTTGGGGTATAATGAATTCTTTAAGGTATCAAATTGCAAGACCGCAAAAGAAATGTGGGATACCTTACAAGTAACTCATGAAGGTACTAGTGAGGTAAAGCGATCTTGAATAAACACTCTTACTCATGAATATGAATTGTTTAGAATGAACCAAGGTGAGAGTATTCAAGATATGCAAAAGAGATTTACTCATATTGTTAATCATCTTATCTCATTGGGATAGACATTTCTTAATGAGAATTGATGCGTGCGGATATAGCGATTAAAATTAAGATAAAAATCAGTTGTTAGGCCCACCAGAAAATAAAAACCTTACAACTAGTTGTAGTTAGTAAGGGTCGATCCACAGAGAACCAATTCAATGAACACTATCAAGTAATTCTCAATTTAAACTCTGATTGACAATAAATAGTAAATAAGGGGGTTTTGGAGTTTTGATAAACAATGAACAGATAAATGAACTGAAATCAACAATATAAGAAAATTGGTTAAGAGATTGAACCCACCACTAGATTTATATGATGATGTAAATCCACATATCATTTTATTCCAACATGCTCAATTATGTTTTTATGCAATTGTGAGAGTAAATCTCTGTTTTCCTTACGTGTTGGCCAATTTAGCAACCGCTCAAATCAACTCCTAATCACTGATTAGTCATAAAGCAACCGCTCTTACAACTATCCAACAATTGCATTAAGATTTAGAAAACCAATTACACTAAGATCTAATCACACACCGGGATTAAATTACTTAGAACATATATTTCTCTAGATCTACTACCGCAATCGCGCATAATAAACCCAGATCTACCACTTTTATAACTGGCAAATAGCACAAAGATAATTATACCCACATGAACATCATACATCCCACTAGATCTACTACCGCAACCGCGCATAATAAACCCAGATCTACCACTTTGAAAGTGAAAACAAGTATAAAAACCTTCATACCAACAATAGATTCAGAAATATATGAATAAAAACATAACTGTGTTGAAATAATCAAATATGCAAAGTTTACAACATCAATACTAGCGGTTTCATCACCCCCTTAACCAAGGGAGGTTTAGTTACACATAGCTACAAGGAAATAACAAGAAAAACTGAGAGAAAAATGAAGGAGAGTCCAACCTCCAACATGATAACCAATGGTGCCCTTTTATAGAAGTCTAGGGTAGCAAAATGACAAAGGTGAGTGGATGGATGAGTGGGTTAGTGGAGTGGAGTGGTTGAGTGGATTGGTTGAGTGGATGAGTGGATGAGTGGTTGAGTGGATGAGTGGTTGATTTAGTGGGTGAGTGGGTTAGTTGAGTGGATGAGTGGATGAGTGGTTGAGTGGAATGATTTGGTTGAGTGGATGAGTGGAGTGGTTGAGTGGTTGAGTGGATGAGTGGAGTGATTTGGTTGAGTGGAGTGGGTGAGTGGGTGCGAAAATCTCGTGTCTGACTTGGAAGCCAAAAACGACCGACTAGACATCCGATCCATGAAAAGTACTCTTCATGAAAGTTGTAGATCTTTGTCTTGGCTATAACATGCATATCTGGATCGTCCAATTTGGCTTCCTAAAGCCTAAGATATGACCCAAATACCACGGGTTTCTCAAACCCAACTTCAGCACCTCTGTTCTGACTTGCAAGCCCAAACTGACCCATTAGACTTCATTATTTCAAAAGGTGTTCTTCATGAAAGTTGTTTATTTGGGTCTTGACTATCACCTATCCAAATTTCAGCCCATCTCCATTATTACATCTTGAGATATGATTTTATGAGTGCACACCGTTCAGATTCTAGTGACAGAACCCGTATTCTGACTTCCATGTAAACTTAGGTCCCTTAGACATCTGTTTAGGACTTCGAGCTCTTCATCAAAGTTGTAGAGCTTCCTATTAGCTTTCCTACAAGATAAAATTCATGATTATCAGATATCAGGAACTCAAGTTATGACCAAAATACAGAAACAGTGTAAAATATCAATAATGCTGAAAATATTCAATTAAGACCAATTTGAGCTCAAACTCACAAAATCATGCTAAACTCAATCAATTAAGAATATGGAGAGTGTAAATGACTAAACATAAGGGTTTCTTAATGAATAAAATATGTGATTATTAAATTCCCCCACACTTAGCTTTTTGCACTCCTGAGCAAAACTCAAGACCAAAACAAGGACATAAAAGATTAACAAAATTTTAAATTCTAACGACATTCAAGAGCCCAAAATTTTACAATCAAGAAGAACAACCAAAGGTTCAAGAGATCAAAATATTCATGAGTTAACAATTCTCCACATCTCAAACCAACAAGCAAAGTATCTTCAACATGAATCGAGAATGATAGATCTTCACAAGATTCCCTCTCAATCTCTCAAGTGTTTAAAAAGGTAGGTATTTCACTCAATTCAACCCATGAAAATTACACTACCATAAGCTTGCTTATCTTCTACTTCTCCACTACTCAAAACACATGCATACACAAATCATGAGGACTTTATTCAAGGTTGTAGTGAGGTCAAGGTAACAGAAGAGGGTAAAATGGATATGAGAGGATAAATACCAAAGAGAATAAAAGCAAATGAGAGCTGAGTTCAAATAACAAGCATAAAAGTTCATTCCAACTCTAATGTATATCCCTTTACGTATTCATTTCTCAATCTTTTTTTTTTCTTTTTCTATATATGAACATAACTATATACATACAAATTTTTTTTTCTTTTTGTTTTTGTTTTTTTTTTGTTTTTTTTTAGGCACTCTTTTCTTTTTCAACAACCATTTTGTACACACACCCCCATACTTGTTCAAAAACTCATCCATTAACAAAGTTAATGTTCTTTTATTCCCTAAGGTAAAATAAGAACACGATTTTTCATTTAAGGCACGTAATGAGTTAGAAACAAGGAATGGTCAAATAAGCTCAAAGGGGTTAAGCAAAGGAAAATATACACGGTTGACAGGAATCAGAGAATTTCCAAGAAGTCAAAAGAGTGCTTGATATCATATTGAAAACAAGGTTGGCTATTTGGTTAAACTAGCTAATTAAGAAAGAGGGCCTCAATCATGTTCATGCATGCAAGTGAAATGTAGCCTCAAAAAGAATCAAAGCAAGTTCTAGAGTGGTCATTAACATGAGTGAAAATCACACAAGAAAGAAGAGAATGGCATAAATGTTGAATACATCCATTAGGCTCAAAATCTCACAAGGTATGCATCCATCAAACTCAATTCATCAATTCAATCATCCATCACCAAGCATATCAGTTCAAGAAGGGAGAAAAGTTATTCAATCATGCAATGAAACTCTTTTTTTTTTTTAAATGAATTTTTTTTAAAAAAAAACGCTAAAATCTCTCCCCCACACTTAATATAAGCATTGTCCTCAATGTGAAAGAGAGATATAGAAAAGAGCAACACAACCTGATAAGAAGTGAATCAACGCTAAGCAGAAAAGTAGCACACTGTTATTGCCGCATCAGACCCTGAAAAGAAATCAAATCATAAAACTTTAGTACTTCTACAATTTAATACTAATTATTTACTACCTAAAAAAACACTCCTTACTCTGTCACCAATTAAGATGCGTCTCAAGAGTAAATAATTTACTCTTTACTCTGTCATCCCTAATTACTAAATTGATGACAAATACAACAAACATATTAACAAACACACTCTTTTTTTTTTTTTTTACAAAACATAGATAGGTAAATGATAGAATATATTACCTGTTGCT
The DNA here is from genome assembly GCA_029884595.1 of Ormosia semicastrata. NCBI lineage: Eukaryota > Viridiplantae > Streptophyta > Magnoliopsida > Fabales > Fabaceae > Ormosia > Ormosia semicastrata. The sequence goes on from JAQQTO010000030.1 coordinate 14,259,724, forward strand.
GCAATTACTGAAAAGAAAAACCTCACACAAACAAAAATAAAGTACAATAAATAAAACCAAAGCTAGTAATTATTTAAATAGTTGGAGTGTCTCGGCTGGCTTTCTTTTCATTTTGCTTCCTTCACCACTTCCTTCACCGCTTCCTTCGGACCAATCTATACGAGTCATTCTTGGATCAGTTCATAAACAAATGCTTCTAATTTATCAATCAATTCATCAACAAGAGAAGCGAGAGATAAGGAGTTGTCTTCTTGAAGGTGTGACAAATTACGTTCCACAAAGATGGTCAACAAAAGATAACAAATTATCAAAGAAATTATTAACATTCAACAAACCTATGGGTTTATGGTGGATGTTCAATTGGGCCCAAGAGACAACTTGAAAGAGTTCTTCCAAAGTACCAAAACCACCAGGTAAGACAATGAATGCATCAGAGTTGTCAAGCATCGCCTTCATTCGTTCATGCATAGAGGATACCTTAATTTCCAGTCCAACTGTCTTTCCAATGATGTTCCTTCAAGTTAAAGGTTCAGGAATGACACCTAAAACTTGACCACCTCTTACAAATGCAGAAAGTGATACAGCCCCCATTAACCCAATGCAACCTCCCCCATATACTACACGAATGTTTCTCGCAGCAAGTGTTCTACCAACAGTGCTTGCTGCGTTTACAAACTTTAAACCATTCCCATAACTTGTCCCACAAAATACACAGATACTGACAAATCTACGAACAGAAGAAGAAGTTCCCTCCATTTTACACTCACACTCCCTTTGAATGATTTTATTTGAAGGAAAGTGAAGGAAATGTAGTGTTTAAATAAGGAAGAGAATAGAAAAAGTAATGATAACACCTATATGGGTAGGTTGGCTGGTGTCAGAAAATGTTGAAATTAAGAAACACAGAATCTTTTCTTTTCTTTTTTTTTTTTTTTTTTTGTTTTTTTTTGTTTTGTTTTTTTTTTTGTTTTGTTTTTTTTGAAAGATGACATGAAGAAGAAGAAGAGGATGATACGTACAGATTGTTTGTGGATATGGCTCACATCTGCCTCTGGTTTAACGTCCGAAGAACGCTTAAACGCCTTCTATGAGTCGAGGATAAGCTTCCCATCTAATTTTCTTATAAATTGGGGCAAACGGGGTCTTTTTGAGTCGATTCCCAAGACTGTAGCGTTTTTCTTCATCCTTGAAGAGATTCCACAATTTAAGAATTTCACGATGCACCAATCCACAAGAATGCGTCTCAAGAGTCAATAAGATATCATCTAATGACTCCTTACTCAGTCCATTCTTAATGAAAAAAATTTATCTTCTCTATTTGCGGAAACCATCCCCAAAGTATGACATCGCTTGTTACAGTTCCATCGTCCACATTTGTGACAAACTTGTAATCTTTTTGCTCTTCTCTTTTTAGAATATGAACTTCTTCCAAAACTAGGCATATATGAGTTAAATGAAATTGAGGACTCACCTGCTAATCGAACCTTTGCTTCAATTATCCAGCGTACATCTTCTGGCATACATTTGTGCATTAACAGTCTCAATCTTTCACATCGAACTTTGTAGATTGTTCTCAGAGCATTTTGAGGAAGAGAAGGAAAATATTTGCTCAGGTTTGAAAGAATTACATCCATAAGGAGAAGAAGGGTTCAGTTATTTTGGGAAACTGAAAAATAAATCGACTTGAGAGTCACGGAGTACCGTATCCGCCACTTAACCGGTAACACAAAGAATTCAAGAACTTGGTTTTCCAGGAATGGTTGAGTCTTTGTCCATTAACTTTAAGCACATTACCATTCCTAGGATCCTCAATATCTACGGCCCCACGTGTTTGACAACCAAAGAACTGCGCCTCCTTGATCTCAATTTTCTAAGAAGTAGGTGCGGATGATAATCTCAAAGCAGAACCTTTTTGACCAATTTTCGTAGCTTTTGCAAAAGGTGTAGTAAACCTTGAATAAAGTAGGCCAATAAAATTCATACTGCAAGATTTTCACAGTTGTTGTCGTTGAAGAAAAATGACCTCCACATGCTTCCGAGTGGCAAAATTTAATGGCACTACCTACCTCATTGTCAGGCACACAGCTTTTTTTTTGTTTTTTTTTTATATATATAACAAAGGTGGGGTAATAAACCAACCACCAAATAAAAAAAAATAACAAAGGTGGGGTAATAAACTAACCACTAAATAAATAAAATAAAATAAAATAACAAAGGTGGGGTAATAAACCAACCACCAAATAAAAAAAATTCAAAAATAGTGTGGTAGAAACCAACCACTAAATAAATTAAATAAGCAAAAAATAAATAAATAAACGACAAAAATAAAAAATAAATAAAAATAAATAAATAAATAAAAATGACAGAAAATAAATAAATGACAAAAATAATAAATAAAAAAAATTACAGAAAGTAAAAGGGAGAGGTTCCCCCACGAGTTAGTATGTAAATAAAAAAATAAAAGGAAAATTACCCCCATTTTGTACAAAAAAAATAAAAATAAAAATAAAAAAGAGAATTAACTCCACTATTAATATGTACAAAAAAAGAAAATGGAGAATTACTCCCACAGAATTATAAAAAAAATAAAAAATAAAAAATAAAAATAAAGATAAAAATAAAAGGTTAATTTTTTTTTTTTTTTTGGGTTTTTTTTCATTTTATTATTATTATTATTTTTTTATTCATAATGCGGATGGAGAAGGTTCATCACCTCCACTTCTGCATTCTTTAGTAGTTCATGATATTGTTTGAGACGGTGTTTATTGGCCTTATCAAGTGAGGTAGGTGAAAAGACTCCACCAGGATCCCATTGTTTGAAACATGATGACCAAGCTATAGTTAAGACAACATTATAGCTTTCACCAGGATCCCATTGATTGAAGTGTGATGACCAAACTGTAGGTGAAACAATATGAGAGCTTTCACCAGGATCCCATTGGTTGAAGTGTGATGACCAAATTAAGCTTGTAGCATAAGGACTTCCACCAGGGTCCCATTGGCCCTTATTTTCCTTGACTTCACCACTGAAAAGCAATATGTGCACTTGATCAGCTTCATGTGCATTATTTTTACTGAATAATGGCCCAAAAACAAAGTCCACTTCAGTAGTGACCGTCATTGGGTGCTCTTTTTCCTTTTCTACAAATTCTTCCATGACCTGTAATTCCTCCTCCCTTTGTGTCTTAGATTCAGTTTTGTAAACAGAATCATCAACTTTCAAATCTGCAAAAATCTCAGCACAGCTAGCACATATCATATCACATTGACAATTAGTGCATGAGTGGCAATGAATATTAAAACCAATAAAATCAGGAAATTCATCACACAACTCATCATGTTGCTCCTCCACTATATTAAGAAGGGGTTCAAGATTACTTACCTTGGGGGTTTCAGAGTTTTTCCCTTCCTCATTTACCTTTTTAGGCTCTTGGTCTTTCTCTGTAGTGGTATATAGAGGAGAGGTGGGTTCATCCAACATCTTCTCACTCTGCAACATGACAGCACTAGGATCTTCCATCACATCCTCTTCGGGTTGTGAGGGAAGTCCTTCAGAATATAGGCTCTGCATATTGCTGAGTTCTGTGGCTAACTGCTCCAAAGAGTTTTGTATGTCATTGAACGCGGCCCTTGTTTCTTGTTGGAAACTCTGTAAATTGGCCTCTGTTTCTTGTTGGAAACTCTGTAAATTGGCCTTTATTTCTTGTTGGAACTGTATATTATTAATAGCAAATTGTCTTATTAGTTCCTCCAATGAAGGTTCAGGCTGCCAAGGATCTTGAACTTGCTGCTGTCTCTGAGGGAAATATGTTTGCCTCTGCTGAAATTCTGGAAGTTCATAGGCTGGAGGTTGATTATGAGGTTGCTGTCCATAACTCAAGTTAGGATAGTCCCACCACTCTGGATAATATGTATTAGAGTACGGGTTGTAATTGTCAGAAGGTTCAGAATATCCCCATACTACCTCTACTTCCTCATTTGTGTCCACTAGGAGAGTAGGACACAAATCGGTGATATGTCCAAGTGATAAGCAAATCCCACAAGCATCCATGATCAATGGACATCAACACCTACAAGACACTCAGAAAGAAAGCATGAAAAATTAAAAATAAAATAAAAACAGAGTAAAAATAAGAAATAAATTAATAGCATAATTGGAAAATTGGTTCCCCGGCAACGGCGCCAAAATTCTGATGCGTGCGGATATAGCGATTAAAATTAAGATAAAAATCAGTTGTTAGGCCCACCAGAAAATAAAAACCTTACAACTAGTTGTAGTTAGTAAGGGTCGATCCACAGAGAACCAATTCAATGAACACTATCAAGTAATTCTCAATTTAAACTCTGATTGACAATAAATAGTAAATAAGGGGGTTTTGGAGTTTTGATAAACAATGAACAGATAAATGAACTGAAATCAACAATATAAGAAAATTGGTTAAGAGATTGAACCCACCACTAGATTTATATGATGATGTAAATCCACATATCATTTTATTCCAACATGCTCAATTATGTTTTTATGCAATTGTGAGAGTAAATCTCTGTTTTCCTTACGTGTTGGCCAATTTAGCAACCGCTCAAATCAACTCCTAATCACTGATTAGTCATAAAGCAACCGCTCTTACAACTATCCAACAATTGCATTAAGATTTAGAAAATCAATTACACTAAGATCTAATCACACAGGGATTAAATTACTTAGAACATATATTTCTCTAGATCTACTACCGCAAATCGCGCATAATAAACCCAGATCTACCACTTTTATAACGGCAAATAGCACAAAGATAATTATACCCACATGAACATCATACATCCCACTAGATCTACTACCGCAACCGCGCATAATAAACCCAGATCTACCACTTTGAAAGTGAAAACAAGTATAAAAACCTTCATACCAACAATAGATTCAGAAATATATGAATAAAAACATAACTGTGTTGAAATAATTAAATATGCAAAGTTTACAACATCAATACTAGCGGTTTCATCACCCCCTTAACCAAGGGAGGTTTAGTTACACATAGCTACAAGGAAATAACAAGAAAAACTGAGAGAAAAATGAAGGAGAGTCCAACCTCCAACATGATAACCAATGGTGCCCTTTTATAGAAGTCTAGGGTAGCAAAATGACAAAGGTGAGTGGATGGATGAGTGGGTTAGTGGAGTGGAGTGGTTGAGTGGATTGGTTGAGTGGATGAGTGGATGAGTGGTTGAGTGGATGAGTGGTTGATTTAGTGGGTGAGTGGGTTAGTTGAGTGGATGAGTGGTTGAGTGGAATGATTTGGTTGAGTGGATGAGTGGAGTGAGTGGGTTGGTTGAGTGGAGTGATTTGGTTGAGTAGAGTGGAGTGGTTGAGTGGATGATTTGGTTGAGTGGATGAGTGGAGTGGTTGAGTGGTTGAGTGGATGAGTGGAGTGATTTGGTTGAGTGGAGTGGGTGAGTGGGTGCGAAAATCTCGTGTCTGACTTGGAAGCTAAAAACGACTGACTAGACATCCGATCCATGAAAAGTACTCTTCATGAAAGTTGTAGATCTTTGTCTTGGCTATAACATGCATATCTGGATCGTCCAATTTGGCTTCCTACAGCCCAAGATATGACCCAAATACCACGGGTTGCTCAAACCCAACTTCAGCACCTCTGTTCTGACTTGCAAGCCCAAACTGACCCATTAGACTTCATTATTTCAAAAGGTGTTCTTCATGAAAGTTGTTTATTTGGGTCTTGACTATCACCTATCCAAATTTCAGCCCATCTCCATTATTACATCTTGAGATATGATTTTATGAGTGCACACCGTTCAGATTCTAGTGACAGAACCCGTATTCTGACTTCCATGTAAACTTAGGTCCCTTAGACATCTGTTTAGGACTTCGAGCTCTTCATCAAAGTTGTAGAGCTTCCTATTAGCTTTCCTACAAGATAAAATTCATGATTATCAGATATCAGGAACTCAAGTTATGACCAAAATACAGAAACAGTGTAAAATATCAATAATGCTGAAAATATTCAATTAAGACCAATTTGAGCTCAAACTCACAAAATCATGCTAAACTCAATCAATTAAGAATATGGAGAGTGTAAATGACTAAACATAATGGTTTCTTAATGAATAAAATATGTGATTATCAAGAATCTTATTAACAAAGTATTGAGATGTTTAAGCAGGAATTGGCAACCCAAAGTAACGGCTATTGCGGAATCAAGAGATTTATCAACAATGTCTCTAGCCACCTTATTTAGGAAGCTTCAAGAACATAAGCTGGAACTAAATAGGCTCAATCAAAATGAAAAGCATGATAAAAAGAAGAAGTGAATTGCACTCAAAGCCGCCTCTTTTATAATTGAAGATGATGATGAAGATGGTGAAGAGGATGCAGAAAATGTTGAGCTAAGTGAGGAGAATCTTAGTCTCCTTATGAGAAAGTTTGAAAGATTCCTAAAGAAAAAGGGATTTCAAAGAAGACCACTATTTCTTCAAAAGAAAGTGTATCACAAAGGAGAATGATCCTCTACTCCTCTAAAATGCTATGAATGTGAAAAATCGGGGCACATGAAAATAGAGTGTCCTATGTATCTTAAGAAGACGAAGAAGTTTGAGAAAATGTCTTCCAAAGAAAAGGAAGGAAGGAGAGCATATATAGCATGGGAGGACAATGGCTTAAGCTCTTCCGATAGTTCGGAGAATGAATAAGCTCATCTTTGTCTCATGGCCCAAGGAGAAGAAAGTGAAGAGAACGACACTGAGGTAACATCTTCTAACTTAGAATCTCCACCTTCTTATGATGAATTGCAAGATGCTTTTCAAAAATTGCATGATGAATCTTTGAGGCTCACTAAAATGATTTTATCTTCTAATAAGACAATCTTCTTATTGGTAAACAAAGTTTCTATTTTAAGTAAGGAAATAAATGAGCTTAATATTGAAAATGAGACCTTAGGACTTATTGATGCTAACACATTATGCATGACTTGCTCCTTACATGATAACACATCCATATCATTACCTTATTCATCATGCAAAGTATTTAAAAAAGAAATTGAAGATTTGAACAACACTCTTGCAAAATTCACCTTTAGAAGAGACAGCTTGAATGTGTTGTTAGGGAAACAGAAATGTGTTTTTAAAAAAGCCGATTTGGGATTTAATCCAAATAACCATCAAAAGTCTTATAAGAATTTCTTTGTTTCCTCAAATACTTCAAGTAGCCCCTTTGTCAAATGTTTTCATTGTGGTAAGAAAGGGCATAGTGCATCCACTTGCAATATTAGAAAGAACATAAATACCAAGGTTGGAATCAAAAAGGTTTAGGTTCTTAAAGGCACCATGCCTAACTCTAACACACAAGGACCCAAGATAATTTGGTACCAAAGGTTAAAATTTGAATGTGTGTTGTATGTGTACTTGAAGACCAAAAGCTCAAGTTAGTATCTTGATAGTGGTTGCTCGAAGCACATGACCGGTGATGGCTCCAAGTTCTCCTCTCTTGCTCCCAAGAAGCATGGTCATGTCACATATGGTGATAACAACAAAGGGAAGATCCTTGGAATTGATAAAGTTGGCAAGATCCCTTCATCATCAATTGATAATGTTTTGCTTGTTGAAGTGACCATGGTGGTGAATTTGAAAACCATGAATTTGAAACTTTTTGTGATGAACATGACATTGAGTATAATTTTTCTGCCCCTAAAACACCACAACAAAATAATATTCTAGAAAGGAAAAATCGATCTTTAGAGGAACTGACAAGAACTATGCACAATGAAGCCAACCTTCCTAAGTACTTTTGGACGGATGTGGTTAACACCGCTTGTTATGTTATGAATAGAGCCCTAATAAGGCAAATTTTAAAGAAAATCTCATATGAATTATACAAGGGAAGGAAGCCAAATGGGTCACATTTTTATGTCTTTGGATGTAAATGTTTTGTTTTGAATAATGGAAAGGATCACTTGGGGAAGTTTGATGCAAAATCTTATGAGGGAATATTTATTGGCTATTCTATGCATAATAAGGCCTTTAGAGTCTATAATAAACGAACTATGACCATAGAAGAGTCTATACATGTTGTATTTGATGAAACTAACCCAAATAAGCCGAGAAAGGAGCTTGTTGATGATGTTACAGAAATCTTGGCAAAAACGCACTTGGAAAATCAAGAGAAAGAGTCCAAGAAGCAAGAAGAGAGACTTCTTAATCACTCATGGCAAAAGGATTCAGAAATCATAGATCTACCCAAGGAATGGAGGACATCAAGATATCACCCTCTCGTCAAGGTGATAGGTGATGTATCAAAAGGGGTAATCACTCAAAACTCACTTAGAGATGCATGTAATCACTTGGCTTTTGTCTCTCAAGTTGAACCTAAAGACATAAATGAGGCCATTAATGATGAACATTGGATCTTGACTATGCAAGATGAACTAAATCAATTTGAGAGAAATTAAGTTTGGGAATTAGTTCCAAGGCCCAATGATCATCTTATAATTGGCACCAAATGGGTCTTTAGGAACAAACTTGATGAAACGAGCTTAATAATAAGAAACAAAGCTAAGCTTGTAGCTAAGGACTATAATCAAGAAGAAGGTATAAACTATGAAGAAACTTATGCTCCTGTAGCTAGATTAGAGGCCATTAGAATGTTACTTACATATGCTTGCATCATGGATTTCAAACTCTATCAAATGGATGTCAAAAGTGCCTTTTTAAATAGTTTTATACAAGAAGAGGTGTATGTGGAACAACCTCCTGATTTTGAGGATTTTGAAATGTCCAACCATGTTTTTAAACTGAAAAAAGCCTTGTATAGCTTGAAACAAGCTCCTAGAGCTTGGTATGAAAGGTTGAGCAAATTTCTTTTAGAAAAAGGTTTTTCTAGAGGCAAAGTTGATACTACCCTTTTCATAAAACATAAAATGCATGACATACTTCTAGTTCAAATCTATGTTGATGACATTATATTTAGAGCTACTAATAACTCTCTTTGTAAAGAATTTTTAAATATTATGCAAAATGAGTTTGAGATGTCTATGATGGGTGAGCTCAACTTCTTCCTTGGTCTCCAAATCAAGCAAACGAGAGAAGGGTTTTCATAAGCCAATCCAAGTATTGCAATGAGCTGCTCAAGAAGTTTGGAATGGACAATGCCAAGCATATGGCTACTCCTATGGGCACCTCTTGCTATTTGAACAAGGAAGAAGGAGGTAAATCTGTAGAAATTACAAAATATAGAGGTATGATTGGCTCACTCCTTTATCTCACTGCAAGTAGGCCTGATTTAATGTTTAGTGTATGCATGTATGCTAGATATCAAGCTAATCCTAAAAAATCACATCTTTGTGCTGTAAAACGAATTATGAAATATGTAATAAGCACATCACAAATGGGTCTGTGGTACCCTAAGAGTGTCTCATGTAGCCTTATTGGGTACTCCAATTCTAATTTTGCTAGATGCAAAATGGATAGGAAGAGCACTAGTGAGACATGCCACTTGCTTGGAAGCTCACTAGTTTCTTGGCATAGTAAGAAACAAAATAGTGTGGCATTGTCTATAGCTAAAGCTGAATATGTTGCAGCTGGGAGTTGTTGTACTCAAATCTTTTGGATGAAGCAACAACTCTTAGACTATGTTCTTGAGCTTGATCACATCCTTATAAGATGTGATAATACTAGTGCAATTAATTTATCCAAAAATCTCATTTTGTATTCTAGGACTAAACACATTGAAATAAGACATCATTTCATTAGAGACCATGTTCAAAAGGGTGATTGTATACTTGAATTTGTAGAAATCACTAAGCAACTAGCTGACATTTTCACTAAGCCCTTATCAAAAGAAGCATTTTTCTATATAAGAAATTAATTTGGTATATTGGATCAATCGTGCATAAGTTGATTAGTTGCTGCATAAACCAAAAAATCAATTTGTTGCATGATATGCCATCTTGATATATAACATGTTGCTTTCTGCATAATTGTAACCATTTGCTGCATAATCATTGATTTTTAATCATATTTGAATCCAATACTGACTTGGGTGTCGAAGATTTTCCCTAAGTTATTTTGCAAGTGCTCCCTTATGTCAAAGACTTCCAAGCAACTTAACAACTTCACAATTTCACCAAAAATGGTGTAATTCTTGGTAAAAGTAGTATTTTTTGCACAATTATGTGATTTAAATCATAATATGATTAGATTATATGCTTGCATGATGATTTGAATTGATTTAAGATGTTCTGGAACTGATTTAAATAGTTTAAAATTGATTCTATGCTGTTTGGAATGCAAAATCTGAGTTTTAGTATGCTGGTAATTGATTACAAAGCCTTTGTAATCGATTACAAAGGTTCTGTCAAGCATGTAATCGATTACACCACTGTTGTAATCGATTACAATTAACTCAGAACTCAGGTAATCGATTACACTAACAATGTAATTGATTACAAGGTTCCCCAGAAGTATGGTAATCGATTATACTAAAAATGTAATCGATTACATAAATAACAAACGGCTTGCAAATGTAATCGATTACACAGGGTTTTAAAAAGATTTTCTGACGCGCACAAGCTTCATTTATCAGTAACCTTTTAGTTTCTTCGTCTTCCTCCTCTGCTCCTACGAAGACCCAACCTCCAAATCCCTCTTTTCTCACTCAAATCTCACCCAAATCCCTCCATTTCACCTCCCTCTTGCTCGAAAATCTCATCTCTACACAGCCTTTCTCCCAAATCCCATCACAATCCATCACCTAAATCTCCCCATCACCTCTCTCTCCTTCTCTGCCCTAAACTGTCATTCTCTCATCCCTCTCTTCACTCACTCATCTCCAAACACATTCCCTTCATCCCATTCTCTTCTTCCTCATCAAATGGCAGAGCCTTCTCACCGTTCAAAACACCCCAGAACAGGGGTTGTCATTGGAGAATCCTCACGTGCAGCTCCACGCAATATTTCTGGCCTAGACCTCACTCGGCATTTCTCCACCGTGAAGAAAGTTGAGTTATTCAGGAAAAACTTCCAGCTATGGAAGATAATATCCCCCAGGTATCTCCCTATAGCTTTCTATGAGAATTAACCCCTAGAAAGTTTTAGAATCATTGAATCCTTAGAACTGTTAGGTTTCCTTAGCATTGAGAAGGTCATCTATCCAAATTTAGTAAGAGTATTTTATGTCAATCTAAAGTATGAGGATGAGTGTTTAATTTCTGAGGTGAAGAAGCAATAGATGAAGATCATTATGCATGAATGGTATAAGCCGACCAAACTCACTCCTTACGGAGCAAATTTCTGTGGAAATGCTAACATTTGGGGTCATGAATTTGAGCATAAGACTGCTCTTCTTTCTCTGATAAGGACAGGCTACTATCCCCCCAGTGATCCCAAAAAGAGAATCATGGCCACTGGCCTAACCATGGAGAACAGGGTACTCCACTATCTTCTGGTCAGGGGGTTGATTCCTAGGGGAGGGAATTACTCTCAAGTTCTAAAGGATGACGTGGTGACCCTATGGGCAATGACCACTGGGAGGCCAATCAACTGGGGATACTACATCATTAAACAGATGTTGGACGTGAAGAAAAAGAAAAACTTTGCTCTACCGTTTGCTATGCTGGTAACAACAATCCTGGAACACTGTCGCATTTCCTTGGCTGAGAAGTCCAAGGATACTAGCTCAAAAGGGCCACAGTCCATCGGCTTGCATACTTTGAAAAAGCTTCAGATGTACAAAGTCGATGATAGATGACACTACATTGTCCATGGTAGCTTTGGGCATATCCATCATGATCCGGATAGTGATGACGATGAAGAAGCTCAGCATCCTGCTCCAGCTCTAGCTCCAGCTATAGCCACACTGGACCTCCTGCTCCAAGAGATGCGAAACCTGAGCACTGCCGTGGAAACACGCATGGATCGCATTGAGCAGAAGGTAGATCACCTTGAGCTGAGGATGGACTACTCAGATCAGGAGCTTGCCTTTATTCGCTCCCCCCTGACAGGACCTCATTTTACTCAGAGTGCTGCTACTGCACCTCCCACATCCTCTGCCTCTCCTATTCCCCTATCCTTTGTTGGTCCCTCTGGAGTACCTGCTGATGATGAGGAGCTCCTCGATTCTAAGGACGACCTTGAGCCCGGCGATGATAATGTTGATCTAGGAGACATCGCTACGGATGAGGACAATGACAGCGAGGCTACTGATAATGATCATGGCCCATTGCTCTGAAGTTTTCATTATATTTTTCTTATGGCTACATTGGACATGTTTTGGCTCAGTTATATAACATTAGTATCAGTTCCTATTTTGGATATTGATTAGATTAGATATGTTAGGTTACATTGTATATGTTTTTGGTGATATGTGAACTTGAATCAGCTTTGGTTATATTCTCTGAAATATTGGATATTGAATATTGGTTATATTGGATATTTTCTTGATCTGAATTTACTGGCTTCATTATATTCTCTTTGGATTTCTTGTTATGGCTATACTTGTTTACTTCCTGGGAAATCATGACATATAGCTGAAATGTTGTCCATTTTTTTTTTCTAAATGGTTATGTCTTTTTGATAAAGCCAACGGGGGAGAGAATAGTGAAAAATGAAATCTAATTAATGTTGCATGTGTACAGGGGAGCTTTATGAGCTTTTTACATGAAAAATCTTATTCTATATCATGCATAAACTCTGGGGGAGAGTTGCGCCTAAATCTCTTATATATACAAATGCAAAAACTCTTTCTTTTTCCTATGATTAGTTTGTCATCATCAAAAAGGGAGAGAATGTGAATGCTTATGTCCTTAAAGCATGTCAAATGGTTTTTGATGATAACAAAGTCAAAGGTGAAGATTAAGTGCAAAAATAAAAATCAAGTGCAAAAGAAAAGATCAAGATCAAAGAAAGGAGTCAAGAGGATTATTTAGTCATAAAGACTTAGAATATTAATGTTAAATGCTCTCAAGATTTCTCAAATGGTTTTTCATATATCATTTCCAAAATAAGTGTGAAAATTCAAAGCTAAACATGTTTTTCAAATAAACTTTATTTTCAATCTTAGATTTAACACTCATGAAAGGATTTATGTTTAATCAAATGACTTGAAGTGTTAGAAATGGCTTACAAACTTAATTGGACTTGAAAAATGTGTTCAAAGGCCAATGTAATCGATTACATGATGTTTGTAATCGATTATACAGCAAACAAAGGCCTTGTAATCGATTACATGAGCATTGTAATCGATTACAAGCAAGTCAGAGGCCTTGTAATCGTTTACACCAGTAATTTAATCGATTACAATGAGCCCAGAAAGGAAATAACACGTTCAAGGAGTCATATAATCGATTACAGAAAACTCAGAAAGCCAAGAACACGTTGGAACAACAATGTAATCGATTACATTTACTGTGTAATCGATTACAAGTAATCTGACAGAGTCCAACAGCTATATTAATGGCATTTAATGTTTGGCTTAAAGGTCCCAACGGCTCCTTTACTTACAAAACTTATAAATACCAATGTTGGGACTTCATTGGAGGTTGACCTTGAACCAAAAATTGATTACCAATACTTCAATACGAGATTTAATCTTCAAATCCATTCTTGCTCTGTTTTTGTGAAAAACTTGAGTTATTCTTTGAGAGCATATTAGAGCTTCAATTTGTAATCATTTACTCTTGTGAGAGTTTCATTCCATCAATCTAAATTACTTTGTAAAGAGGGTGATGCATCCCTCCAAAAGTGTAAAGTGTGAGGCATCCATTAGTTGAAGAGACTCAAGCTCCAAGGGTGAGGTATCCCAAAGTGTTGAGTGCTCAAGGTTGTAAAGATTGTTAAGTACCTATTGAAACTTGAAGATATAGTGGAAAATCTCGAGTGGTTGCTCGAGGACTGGACGTAGATCATAAGTGAATTGGTGATCGAATCAGGATAAATCATTGTGTTTATTTTCTCTAAACTCTTCTCTTTACATTGTGGACTGTTTTATTGAATTGCTTGAATATTGTTTCCTTTGACTATTACATTTATAAGTAAAAGTGTTTATCTCATCTATCCAATCATCTCTAATCATCTAATAGCTTCAACGAAAATTGATTATCAAACGTTTTGCGAAAGATTTGCTAACTTGTTTTACATACTCAGTTCACCCTCCCTCTTGAGTATTGAGGTCACTTGGTAACACTATTTACAAATCTTTCATCCAAAAATTGAATGTTAATGATAGCTATTTCAAAATAAAGTAAAGTTTAGTGAATTATTTATATTTTATCTGAAAAATCACACCAACTAACTTTTTTTTATCTCCCTCCATGATGTGTATTATATGAGACTTCTTAGCATAGTTATACGAATCGGTCCAACCAGAAAACCTATGATCTAACCTATGGGTCAACCCAGTTCTTAATCATAACGAGTTTTCTCAGCGATATGATCAAACCCAAGTTTTTATTCTTTTTAATATTGTAAGCTTTAAAAAGATAACTTATAAGATTTGAACATGGGTACCTAGAACACCATTTCAATAAAAATGTATTTTGTTATTAGACCACATGCTCTTAATGAGTAATATTCTAAATTTTTTAATTTATACTATTATTTAACAAATTCAATTTTAAAAAATTGAAGTTGGATAATTATTATTACTAGTTTGATTATATCATTAATACTTTTTCATATGATCTATTTTTTAAAAAAAGATTATTATTTATCCAATTTTTCCAATTCAACCGCTTAATACATAATATTTCTGACATGTTGACCCTTTCTAACCGGGTCAACCTCCTATTCAAATTATACAACTATACTTTTGTGTGTTTTTGCCTAGGTAAAAGTAACATTTTCAGTGACATATAGCATGTGGACAATTTTAACTATTTAAAATTTACAAAGACCTATTTATTTGCTGCTAAATTGTATAGACTATATAATTTTAATTTTGAAGAAAATTTTAAGAGCTAAATGAATAATTTCATTTTTTTTAATACATTCAAGTGCCATTGTGACTGTGGAAGAACACAAATCTTGTTTGAATGTATAATTACTGAAAAAAAAAGAGGCATTCGATTGTGTGTATTAGTTTAGATTATAAAGAAATTAAGGATATCTTCATATTGTTTCTCAATATATACCCAAAATCACATGATTGTGCCAAATTTGCCAAACATGTTGGCATCAAGTTGTTTCTTTTTTTTTTTTTCCCAGTGTTAAATTAAAGGAACACAAAGAATGGGACAACTCTCCCCTTAAACTTTCATCAATAAAAAAAACAAAATAAAAAAAAACTGAAGTGAATGTATTTTTTTCCCTTACCATATTTTTCGTAATCCTTTTGTATTTGATTTGACTTTTGCTATGAAAAATATACGTCGGAGATTCCTTAGTCGTAATTTATTAAAAAAAAAACCTGATATACCTTCCTTACTTTTGAGTTTTGATGAAATTAATTTGTAGTCAATTCTTTAATCATGGAATCTCGTCCAAGGAATGTCATGTTCTTTGTTCTCCACATTAAGTGTTATATTCACTAGCTTCTTAATTCAACTAAAAAATGTGGATTACTCATTACTTAACGCGTGCATGGTGGCTGAGAATCTTGCCAGTTACTAATACAGCTTTAAAATATTGTAATCCTAAACTCTAATCAATTTTCTAAAACTATGAATAATGAAAAAGACCAATGAGTGCAATACCAATTTTCCATCTGAGGAACTGTGCAATGGAAGCTAGCTGTTTGAGGCTTAGAGCCTTGGACTGGCAGATACTTGAGGGGTCACCTGGTAGGTTCTTTGCCTGTAGGTGTAGCTATGCTTTCCCTTCCCAACTTCTCTCTGTCTCTCTCTCTCTCTTATTAAAAAAATAATATCCCCCAAAAAGAGAAGAGCCCACCAAAAAAGCTTCGTTGAAGCACAAAACTAATCACAACTATATTCCACTCGTCTTTAGTACTGTGTTATCCACGTACCCAATGGATGCAAACAAATGTTGGATATTTTTAAGATGAAGTGATGGTGTCAATTACCGCGGATGCATATGATGAGGCCATGGTCATCTGACGGCTGTAGTATTCATAGCCTCTAGGATGATAAGAATTGTGCCCTCAAGGCCCCAACAAGTGGACAATGGAGTAGCTAAGCCTTGTGCTTTAGGGTAGACAGAAAACAGTGTTTGTTTGGTGCTGGCTAAGGATGGTAATGGAACGGGTCGGGACAGGTCCTTGCAAATAATATTTGTTTTTGTCTTTGTTTTTATATTTGTGTAGGTATTTATTTATTTTTTTTTGTAAATAAATGGATATCTGTAGATATCTATGGATACTTAATAAATTGTAAAAAAAAAAAAATAAAATAAAAAAATAAAAAATAAAAAAATATAATATTATAATTTTTTAAAATTTGTTCAACACAACTTAATCTAAAAATAATATCAAATACTTAAAATATTTTTGATTTATATAACTTTACAATATTTTAATTTATATAATTAAGTTTTTAAATAATTTTATATATAATATTTATATAAATTTTTTTGAATGCCGCATGATGCATTTGTGAACCACCTCGTCCCGCCTCGTTTATTAAACGAGAATAACACTTAAAGTATTTATATTTGTGAGAAAAATTTGACAAGTATTACTCACTGGGGACCGCATGCGGTAGAAATTGTCATCCCTAGTCTTGGCTAACATTTGTAATGAGGAATAGTATTTGTCACATATGAAGATTTAAGAAGAATGAATATAGATATGAAATATAAATATGATATGATATAAATATGTTGATATATAAGAATTTAATAAATAATTAAAATATATATATATATATTTAAAAATATTAAAATATTTAATATAATATATATTAAATATTGATTTAATGATTATTTTAAAATATTGGTGTTATATATACGAGTACTTTATCAATTCACTCCTCGTTAAAAAAAAAAAAAAAACAAAAATATTGAGATATGAATATAATATGATGTAGGTATGTTGATATGGTTAAGAATTTAATAAATAATTAAAGCATATATAAAAGAAAAATATTTAAAAAAATTAAAATATCTAATACAATATATATTAAATATTGATACATAACTATTTTAAAATATTGGTGCTATATATACGTGTAGTTTATCAATTCACTCCTCGTTAAAAAAACAAAAAACAAAAAACTTGCTTTGTGGACATAATTGCATGCTAATATTAAAAAGTGGGATTTTCAACTTGTTTAACTTTGTTTCATTGCTTTCGACCTTGGGTTAAGCCACGAGTTTGCACCAAAATGGAAAGGGAGAAAAAAGTTAAAAGCCTGGCAATTCACTTCGTGGAATATATGGATGGAATCACGGAACAAAGTTTACTATTTGCTTAATCCACATTTTAGATCCAAACAGAGATAGATTAGAATAGAGCCTATATAACCAAGGATAGAATCAGTTTACGTGTGTTTAGATTACAATTTGTAAACTTGAATTTGAATTAATTTGGTTTTACAAATTAATATGACTTATGTTTAAATTTTTTTATTTTAAACGTGATTTTGAAAAAATAAATATTATTTAGATGATATTAATCAAAATCATTCTTAAATGTGTAATTAATAAAAATGGTATAAATTTTATATTACACCATTAATATTACTTTTTTATTTTATTTCATCATTTTTTAAATATACTTAAACAATTTATATATACAGCTAATATAAATTAAAAAAATATCAGCAAAATGCATAAATTATAATTAAATTAAAATTTTAAAATTCAAGATAAGTTAAGAAAATATAAAAATTAAATTTACTGTCTTATTGACCACAAATTAGTATTAAAATATTATTAAAATAATATTTAATATGAAATTATTAAAATATATTTATCTATACACACATATACAAATTTTCTATTAACATAAAAAACAAAAAAATATTACTTTTTCATTTGAGAGACTAAATTTAAATTTACACTCAAACTTAATTCTAAAAAAAATTGTCAAAACATATTAACACTCATTCAACACACATTTAAACAATACAAACGTAATTCTAATTGCAACCAAACACGCCCTTTGTCCGTTATATAGTAACGCTTTTAGCAACAAATAGTCAAATAGTAAAAATTTGAAAAAGTTTCGGTTGGGGTTTCCCTCTTTTGACGACGTGCGCCCCCGTAAAGCCAGGTTTTGTGTTTTCTTGTTGTAAAAAGGATGAGAGTTTCAATCATTGCATCCACGCTCCAATGATTCAGGGTAAGTAAAAATTGTACGAATACGAGTTTCTAGGACTTGTTTGTCGTATGACACGTGACCCTAAAGTTCCTAACCCGCTAGTTGGAAAAATACATAAAACTACCCAAATAAAGAAAAAAGATTCATAAAACAATTGAACACGAGAACAAGAACTTAGATTAGCTGATTAGCATACGCATAGCTTGCATATATAGATAAGACGAGTTACTTAAAAGACAAACTAAGAGATTCTTGCAAAATAGGGTTGTCTTCGGTTTTGATTTTGCTTTCTTTAGTTTATGTATTAGTTCAAATATTTTATTCTCCTTCTCCCTCTTTCTTATTTTTTATACACGTTTTAATAAGATGATAAAGACAACGCAAATTACTTGAATAATCCTACAAGTTTCACACAAAAATTGGACTGAGATCGTAACAAGCAAACGGGTTCTGTTTTGTCATCTTAAATACGCAATTGTGTTGATTAATAGCAGTTGCTATTCCTTAAGACCACACACATGAATCATGATTCACGATTCATGATGAGACAGGTAAAAGCTATAATACCCATCACTATAGATGGCAATTGGTGCACATACTTCGTGGTAATATTTTGTCAAACAAATTATACATAATTCACAAGTTGCATCTAACTTTAAAAAAATGAGGGGGGGAGGGGAGTGACAGTAAGTTAAGCCTCAATATAATGAATTCGTTAACCTTAATGGTTGGCTAATGTGATAAAAGAGTCTTCCTCTTACTTGTATCATTAATAATTTTACTGAGTTCAACATAAAATTTTTGCTTTAACTAACTCGAAAAGAGACTATTACATTGATAATATCGCCTACAGCAATACAAAAAATAAATAAATAACTTTATTTGAAGAAATCCCTACTAAACCTTGAAATTATACCTCAAAATTGATAATTATAACTATACTAAATTACTAATATGTAGATGAATATTTATACCCTTGCTGTCATTCAATATTGGTCATTGGATAAATGTTATATTAATGCAAGTCATTATATTATACACAAACATATATGAAGTTGTGAAGGTGCTTTGCCAAAGTAAATATAAGGATTTGATTGAATTTTGTCTTCACATTTTTCCATTTTCACTTATTAGTTAAAATCGGTAAAGATTTTCAAAATAATTATTTATAAAATAAATAAATAATTATAGTAGGCGCTTGAAAAGTTTAAGTAAAAAAAAAAGAGAAAATAGAAGATCACTTGAAAGGTTGGTGTCCAAGTACCAAAACAATGGTAATCTCATTAATAATTTAATCATTACACAATTTAAGTTAGTATTTTCAACCTTATATAGTAATAAAAATGTTAAGCATACATCAATTTTGCACACATCTCTGTCACATCTACTTATATAGTAGAATTAGAGTGTATGAAATTGTTATATATTATATATTAATATAATATAGAAAAAATGTCCATTTAGGTTAAGAAGAATATTAATTATAAGGAAGCAGGGGAACATTCAAGCAAAGAACATAATAATAATATTTCAAAAATTCCGTTATAGCTAACATTTAATTATCTTATATATTTTACAGATAAAAGAATTTTAACAAACTTATTTTAGCTTACTAACTAGCTTTTAATTTTCTTTGTGCTAGATTCTATTATTGACTACCATCAAATTTCCTCATCTGTTGCATGTACCTGAGGTTTTGTGACAACTTCCATTAAACACAATTTAATCTTTGCTAATGCTAATATAATTAATTTTTAAGACATGAACATTTTCATAACACTGATTTCAATTTATTTGGCATTCAGTCAGCACATCCATCTCCCTATAACGTTAAGGGTAACAACCGATTAAGAATGAGTTGCTCAAGTTACGAGTCAAATCAATACCATCCCATCCAAAATGTGGTTATATTATTCTCTCACCAAAGTAAATAATGACTAAAACTAGGATAGTATGTGCTTTGCTGTTTAACTTCTATGTAGGGGTGCACAATCCGAATCACGAACCCGCCAACTCGATCTGACCCGATCACATATATTTGGGTTGGTTCAGGTAATCGGGTCGGGTCGGATAAAATTTTGTCAACTCGATAAATATCGGTTCGAGTAACGGGTTTGGTGAACCAACCCGACAACCCGACCCGATGACTCAATAAAACGACGTTGTTTTGCCTATATTTAAATTTTTTTATTATTTTTTCTTACAATCCGATCCATGACCCGACCAATCCGACCAACCCGATTATCTAACCCGAACCAACCTGATTTTAATCGGGTTGGTTGTCAGTTACTCAAACTTTTTCCCCTCTACCCGACCCGAACCGACCCGAACTCACATGATTGGTTTGGATTTTTTTCTCCCCCAAACCCGACCCGAACCGACCCGTGTGCACCCCTACTTCTATGTAAGTCGCACAACTAATCCGACAAACATTTTAGAAATGCTAGTATTACTCTTTTTAACAATTATTTTATTATTAATTTATTTTATATATTTAGAAGAATTATTAAAAGAGATATATTAGTAATATATATTTGTAAATTAATAATAAATAAATATTAAAAAAATTAAAAAATATTCTACTATCTTTTTTTAGACAAAACTTAAATTTACTTCTTTATAGTTATTACATTTATTTTTACTAATTAAACTATGATATATGTATATTTAAAAATAATAATAATAATAATAAATATATATTATAATTTAATTAATAAAAATAGATATAATAAACATAAAAAAATAAACTTAAATTTTATTCTTTCTTTTACTAACATTTTAATATGCACTTTTTTTGGGGGGAAATTAAATGTGTATTTAATATTTTCATTGTTATCTCTCTGACACAAAATCTGTGTCTTATTCAGTCAAGCATATCCACAAGTAATGATGAAATAAGTAAATGTAGGCCTGTC
This sequence comes from Ormosia semicastrata, assembly GCA_029884595.1. NCBI lineage: Eukaryota > Viridiplantae > Streptophyta > Magnoliopsida > Fabales > Fabaceae > Ormosia > Ormosia semicastrata. The sequence continues at coordinate 14,280,856 of JAQQTO010000030.1, forward strand.
GACTATTGTGTAACCATACTGACTTTTTAGGCGACGACCGACCGACCGAATTGTTTAGAAAATGAGTTAGGTTTAGGCCTTTTTAAAAGCCTGTTTCATTTAGTAGGTCAGGTTTGACCTCTCAAGAAAGTTGTTGTTTATTATTAAGTAGCCTACTGTTTATGTTTATTTATAAAATTTTATTTTATTTTTTTTTCAATGACATTTTAAGGCTTGTTTAAATGCTTAGGCCTATTTGAGACCTATATGAAGGCTTTGGCCTGTTGGCCTATTTAGAGGCCTTAATATAAACCAGGTTTTTAAACAAGCTTCAGGTTAGGTCGACTTAAAGCAAGTCAGTCAAGCTCGGTCGATATTTGTAACATGACTGACTGACTGTTTGTAGTATTGAAGTCTCACCGACCGACCAATTGTTTCCATCCCTATCCACAAGGAATTCAACACAGGCAAACCAAACTTGCTCTTCAAGCAAGCAGATTAATGCGACAAAGTTAAATACATAATAATAATTATTATTATATATTTGATTTATATCCTTTATGTAACTTAGTTTTAGTGATTATTTTAAATGAGTTATTTTACTCTGGATTAATTGACACAATGTACTGCAACAATTTTTTTTTTTTTGATACTTTTATCATTCTGAAATTCACTACTAATTTAATTTACAACCCATAAATAGAAAGCTTCTTTAATCTTTACAATTTTCATTAGATCTACAGTAAAATAATTATAAGAATATTATATATTTACACCATTTGCACCCCATAATAATTGTTTTAGTTTTGCTGCTATTAAAATTGTTAATAAAATTACTAATTTAATTTATAGAACACAATGATCAGATTTGTCAATCTAATCACTGTTAGAAAATGTGTTTAATGAAATAATCTTTTATTAAAAAACAACTATTATATCATGCATTGGTTGGAATAATTTTCCCTAATAAACAATACGTAATAATTTTATAGAATTAATGGATTACTATAAATAATTTTAAGATACCTTAAAAAATAAAAAAAACTACTATAGTAGATTTAAAACTTAGAAATATGAAATAGGTCGTAACGCAGGCATATTATTGGGCGTTGCATATAATTTTCAACTACATATATGTTAACTTTAACGTCGTTTAAAATAATTTAATAGTCGTAGTAATTAGTTTAAAATTGTGATTAAATTAGAAATATATACATCACACTTGTCGTACAAATGTTCTGTATTCATACATGTATTTACTATATTATGCATTAATAATAACAGAAGTCTTTGCAGATCGATAATAATAGATTTTGTCTTTTTTTATTATTTTATAGTTACTGCACAGATATCGTCTAATAGGTAATTACTGTGATGTATATAAATGATAAAAAAATAAGATATATTATCACTCATATAACACCACTTTTTTAATATTAACCAAATCAAATGAGAGTTTCATGTGCCGAGACAGCAGTTAAATATAATTAATAATTTAACTACGATTTTAAGTTAATTAGCTAGGGTTAAAACTGTGGGTATTTAAAAAAAAAACTTGGGGACGTTAAAATTAATAGGATTTAACATTATCACTTTAACTTAAAATCTTCAGAGAGTTCAGTGAAATTTTTTTAGAGAAAACGAGTGATAAACGATGAAATTACAATAAGTAAATTGTAATTTACCTTTTTTTTTACATCAAAGCCTGATTTAGGTTTGCAATGAATCTTTTTTCACATTAAAACATAATAATAAGATAATATGTTTATACTTTATAGGCCGCTGAACTAGAATGATGAGTATTTAGTAATCATTGTGTAAAACTATAATGCAAATAATGTTCATAAAAAAAATAATACAAATAATACAATGATAAATAAAGTACAAAATTCGGAACTCATTACAACGCAATATACTATGAATGTGTTTGGAATATAAAAAAATAAAAAATAATTTAATTTATAAATTAAATTTAATTAAATCTTATGTTTGAAATGTTAAAAAATAGAAAATGATTTGATTTTTAAAATTTCATAAATTTCACTCTTTTTATTTTAAAAATTTTATCAAATTTAATAAGATTTAGTAAGATTTGATTTGATTTAAAATAAATAGATTATTTTACTCATAATAAGTAGTAATTACATCTAACCACATCTAATAAGGATTAAAATGTAAAATAATAAAATTAAATCAAATCAATTCTCATTTTAACGAATTCCAAACACAAAATTTGATTTCTAAATCAATTCAATTTTTTTTTTAAATTTCAAACATAAAATTTGATTTCTAAATCAAATCAAATCAATTCAAATCAAATCAAATCAAATCAAATTATTTCTCATTTTTATTCATTACAAACACAACTTATGAGATAATTTCATGCAAAAAAAAATATATAGATAATTTACACGTTACCTTAGAATGGGAATTTAGGAAAGTTTAATAAATTTAATTTTGATGGTGTAAAGTTATTCATATAATTAATTAATTATACATTATTATGTATATAATTTTTAATATAATTATTATGAAAGTTAAATATTTTTATGATATGATAATATATGATTTTATGGGAGAAAAATTAAATTAAATCCAAGTTTAATATATTCGGCATGTGTTACTGTTACTCCAAGTATATTATCAGTCGTACAAAGGAGCTTGCCAGTTGCCACATTAATTTTCTTATAACAATAACAATTCATGTTATGCCAATATGCCCTGTATCTATCAGATAGCCAAAACAAATGAAATAAACAACACAGAGGAGAATTGAGCACCACCGAGAAGGGCCCATAACAACCACCATGCCTCACCGCCGTGGCTCATGGCACTCATCACCACCCTTCATGAGCCCTCCACTGCTCATCATTTTCTTGCCCATCATCACCTTAACTGTCCTCTTCCTCACCGTGCCTCCGCTCCTCTCCGCCACCTCTCACATTCTCCGACCAACCTCCGTCGTCAAGAACAGCTGGGACTCCCTCAACATCCTCCTCGTTGTTTTCGCCATCCTCTTCGGCGTTTTCGCCCGACGAAACGACGACGAATGGCCCCAGCCGCAACACGAGCAAACCTTAAACGACGCCGTTCCTCAAAACAACGGTACCTACAATACGATGTCGTCCGAAGAAGGAGAAAGAGGAAGTTACGTTTCGCAGCAATGGTTCGGGTTCTCTGAGGAGAGGAAGGTTTATGATGCCACTCCGATCCGGTTGCAGTCACCGGCGATCGGCGTTACGCGGTTGAGAAGGAGCAGCAGCTCTTACCCAGATCTGCGGCACTGGGAAACCGGCGATGACCGTTACAAGTTTCGTTTCTTTGACGATTTCGAGATCGACAAGTTTCGCTCATCTCCGGCGAGGGACCAGGTTCCCGCCGTGGACCACCGCAAGCAGTGGCCGGAATCTGAAGAAGTTGAAGAAGAAGCTTGCGTTAAAGAAATTCCAGTAGACACCTTCGAGATTCGTTCTTCACCGACGCCGCCGGAACCGCAGCCGAAGTCACCGGCGCCACCACCTCCTCCTCCTCCACCGCCACCTCCTCCGCCGGTTGAGGCTCGTCGTAAACCTAGACGGACATATCAGAAAGTGCTCAATGGAAGTGAGATAACTGAGCTTGACGATCATGAGTTCACGAGGACTCGGTCTCCGCCGCCAGCTCCTCCAACTCCGCCGCAGCCGTCGGTGAAGACGCGATCGGAGCACAAGCATAAGAAGAGTAACGTGAAGAGGGAGATAGCAATGGTTTGGGCTTCGGTACTCTCCAATCAGAGAAAGAAGAAGAAGAAGCAGAAAACAAAGAGTGATCATGATCATAATCACGATTACGATAATGTTGATGAATTTACAAATAACACAAGAGCACCAACGACGCCGCCGCCGCCGCCACCTCCGCCTCCGCCACCTTCGGTTTTTCAGAGTTTATTCAGAAAGGGACTAGGCAAGAGTAAGAAAATCCATTCAGTATCAACAACGCCGCCACCGCCGCCACCGCCACCTCCATCGACATCTTCAACGAGATGGACAAAGCGTAAGAGCCAGATCCCACCTCAACCGCCACCGCCACCGCCGGCTTCAGAACCCCTCCGGCGGAGAAACGCTGGGAAGCCGCCATTGCCTAATAAAGTGAGCAACTTTAACGTTGAGACAATGAACAACGCCGGCAACCAGTCGCCGTTGGTTACGGTTCCGCCGCCTACTCCGCCGTTCAAGATGCCGGCGATGAGATTCGTGGTTCGTGGGGATTTTGTTAAGATACGTAGCAACCACAGCTCGCGGTGTAGCTCTCCGGATCGGGAGGACATTGATGTGTCATCAACCGTGGAAGAGTCCGAAACCATCACTGCCACCGCCACCGCCACCGTTATGGATAACGGCGAAGTGGGTGGGTCTGTTTTCTGTCCCAGCCCGGATGTGAATGTGAAGGCTACTACTTTCATTGCTGAGCTCAGAGGCAAGTGGAAGCTGGAAAAGATCAACTCCATGAAGGAGAAAGGCAATGGAAATGGTCCGTCATTGCCTGTGACAGGTTACAAGTTGTAAAATGAATGAAGAAATTAGGCTCTAATTATGGTTTTTTAGTTCAGTTATTAGAGCCTACTGAAGAAAAATAATGATTCAGAGTCTTGGATTTGGGTTTGCTCTGTTTTTGTTTTTGTTTTCATATACTTTGATTGATTGATGGCGTTATGATGGTCCTATAGATGCATTAGAATTTACATATGACATATTTGTATAGGATGATAACTGGGGCTCTAATTGTGTTTTTTGATGTCCTGTTGGAGCCTCTATAGTAGATTTAGTGTGAGTACCAACTTCTGGTTTGGCAGTTTGTATGTTTCTATAATATGCACTGAGCCTCTGATTGTATTTTTTTTAATCTTTTTTTTTCTATTTGTGTCAATATCTCCCATTCTCTTGATCTTGGGAGTAGCAGTGTTGTATTTGTTGAATAATAGAAATGATTTTCTACTGGATATATTAAGCTAGCTGGATTCTTCTATGAAGACTTGTCAATTGTGTTCTGGGAACATTTTCAATGGTGACTTCTCCTTGTGATGTATACATAAAAAGTAAAGGATCACAAAGAGGTAACAAAGAGGTTTCAATTTTCATTTTTCAAGCATGTACTATAGCTTTCAACTCCTGAAGAGAACCACTTCCACTATGAATCTTTGCTTTCTCTTGGTCCGGCAAATATGAACTGTCCATATCCTAATTTATGCAAACAAAACCCAAATCACATATTCTCATTCTCATATATACAAAAGAGAAAAAGAAAGAAAAAAGTCTTCCATTGAAAAGCTTATTTTAACTGACCTTACCTTAAACTTTTGTTTTATGGTGTGGAGTCAATGGTTAGCCTCAACTCAGCTGGTTGAATACTTTAATTGAAGTACAAAAGCTATGAACTGAAGTGGAAAGCTTTACAAAGTGCTTCTCAGTTCTGTTTGTAGCCTATCGATAAAGATATCTCAATAAACCTGTTGCTTCAGTTCCACTCTCAGGTAGAAAGATTGCCATTTACCTGCATGAATACTAGAAGAAAAGAAAAAGGTGTTAAAAGTCCTTTCCAAAACACCTTGTTAATATTATTTTGTAGGTTTCTGACTTACAAATAGCTTGCATGTTGTTAATATAAGCTGCTGCAGAAATAGCAGTGTGCACTTGATTCTACAACAGTGTTATAAGCACAAAGTTGGTTGTATCATATGTTTTTAAAATCGACCAATGACCTATAAACCAATGAAAAATTTCCCATTTAGCCAGAGATCAACATAGATCTAGTTCTCAATAGCAATACTAAAAAAAAAAAGAAAAAGAAAAGAAACCTTTTTCCATAGAAAAGTTTATTTGAATTAGAATGCTATGTAACAAAATAAAAAATAGTCAGGTATTTTAAAAATATTCAAATAAATTTAAGTGTGATTATTGAACAGAATAAAGTTTTCAGGACAACTCACTAGTCCAAGTAATCAAGCATATTAAATCATTTTAGCAAAACAATATTATCACTATCTAACATTTTTCTTTAAATTGACCTAACATTTTGTTTTGGTTTAATTATCTTTTGAGTCCTTTTAAATATAGTAATTTTAAATTTTGATTCCTCTAAATTTTTTTATTTTATTTTAATTTTTTTAAATTTCGAGACAGGTGAAGTTAGTCCTTACCATGACTTCATTTTAGAAATTAACTTTACCTATATCAAAATTTAAAGAAATTAAAATAAGGTCAAAAATTTTAAAAAAATCAAAATTAGAAATGACTATATCTAAAGAGACTAAACCAATAATTAAGTCATTTGTTTTTTGGTGCCGGATCAATGGGCTTAGCCACAACCCAACTGGTTGAGTTGAAGTGTTTGCAGAAGCTATTAATTAGGCCCAACAAAGTTTTAAAAAAGGCCTAGATCTTAGAGTCAACCACAATTCAAATCACTAATAATATCACTCTCTTTTTCGTACTTTCACTTCCTATAAAATTTTTGTAGTCATCGTCATATATATAGTTGTATGGACTGGACTGGACCGGCCCGACTAATTCACTAAGAAACTTATGACTCAGGTTCCAGGTTGGTCCAGTCAATTAAGTGAACTGTTCTTTTCATTGACTCAATTAAACACAGTCAATCTAATCAAACCTGGTGATCCACCAAGTAAGTTGACTTGATTTTTTTTATTTTTAAGAATTAAAACTTTAAAAACATAATTTTTAGGATTTGAATGTATTTTATGATTAAATTATATGTTTCTATTTAGTATTTTTTTAATTTTTTAATATATATTATTATTTAATTAATAAATTATTATCACTACTTATTTAGAAGTATTTTTTTCATATACTTTTTTTATTTAGTTTTTTTAATATAATATTTTTTATACTAAACAATTTTTTATATAATATTCTTTTTAAAAAATATTTTCTTCTTTAATTGAAGTTTTCATTTCCACTGTTTGACTCACAGTTGAACCATTAATTCAATGACTCCGCCTTTTAATTGGGTCAACTTTCGTTCTAAATTATATAACTATGGTGATAGATACGACCTTTCTTCCTCATTATCATTGAACAGAGCAATACATTGACAATGAAATTGGCGAGGATAAAGTAGGTGAAGAACGCACATGAGGATTTCGTGCGAGACAGCAACTGCCACGGGACCGGCAGTGCTCTTGACGGGATTGCTGGACGAGATGATGAGAGTGTGGAGGTCCGACGAGGTGGTCCTGGAGCGCACCAACAGCGGCCACTACCTCAATGTGGCTTCCGTGGCGGCTCACCCTTGACAGCTTCGTTCCGGTTTTAGACATCGATTCACGCCACCCTCGAGGCACACCCTCTGAAGTCTGGCAAGGCAAATGTGGTTCCACCCTAAGGTAATGGAGATTTTGCTTTATATATGAAGTGTATGCTTCATTCACAGCATGTTTGGTGCTAAAAACTTTAATGCATGTTTCATTTCGATTTTGATTGGATATGCTTTTCTAGATATAAAAAGATTTTTTTTAAAAAAATTATACTTTTGTCCATTTTAATATGTTTGGATAATTTTTTTTAAAAAGAAAGTACTTCTTTAATATTAAACTCAAATATAAAATAATATTTATATTTTAAAAAAACCTTTTAAAAAAATCACATCATTCAAACGAGCTCTTTTAATTAATTTTTAGAGAAGAATTGCTTTTTTTTAGTTTTAAAATTTTAATTATAAATTGTTTTAGAAATTCATTGTTATCACTGAAAAAAAAAGAACTAATAGAATGAAAATTGGTGTATGGATTAGTCAAGAACGAAATCAAGATGGGAGACTATTCCAACTTAATATGTATCAGAACACTGACTTATGGTTTATAATTAAAAGCACGTCTTGCACTTTCCCTTGCTGGCAAACACTGACTTTGTTTGTGGGGGAACGGGGGAGGTGATAGATTCTGATGTTGAAAATCTAAGATAACTGCAACATCCAACTGCTAAATCAGGATTAAAAAATGATTTGCAATCTAAATGCTTGTTGGCTTGTTGCATTGATTTGTAACGTATTTGTTGCTGATGGCTTGTAAAACAATAAACTCATAAACACTTAGTGTGTATTTGGTGTGCAGTTGGTAAACTTAAATTTAGTTAAAAGCAACATGTTTTATGTTTAAAAACTTTTGTCTCAAAAGTGAGTTTGACAAAATAAATGATATTTGGATGAAAGATTAAAATTACTTTTGAAGTAAGATTGAAGAAGAAAATGTTCTCCAACGAACTTTTGCTCAATGGAAAAATAAGAAATTCTTACTTTTACTTCAACGCACTTTTGAAAGTATTTTTCGTTGAATTTAACTGAAAAGTAAAAATGTCAAACATGATTTCATGTCTTTTGAGAACTCCAAAAATGTGTTTAGATTTACTAATTACAAACTAAATACACACTAATCACCGGGAATATTGCATTTCAATATATTTTATATATATATATATAAAGAATGTATTTAGTGAGAATAGTGTTTATTGTGAGAGGTGAGAGGAGTGAGTCTTGATCATTGGATCTTTCATGAATGGTTAAGATTAAAAGATAATACATGTGATTTTTTTAAGTAGTCACATGACTTTTAAGTAACTTTTAATCTTGATCATTCATATATAATTATATGGTTAAGATTTACTCCTCTCATCCTCTCATAATAAAAATTTCTCTCATTACATATGTCTCCATATATATATATATATATATATATTAACTTCGACGGAGAAAGGGTTTTGATCAAGTGCTTCCTGCGTGGCAATTTCTTAAATCTTTTGTAGTGGAGTGATGAGCTTAATAAGACGAGGAAAACAAATACAAACTCTAATAGTTATCAACTGCAATTATGTGAAATTAAATATATATATTTTTATCTCTAAGAATATAATGCCTAGCTTCTTGTAAGAAAATGATAATTTCACATATTTTTTTACATTATTTTTTAATAATTATAATTAAGTAAAAAAATATTAATATGTGAATGTTAATCTCAATTATGTGAAAAGGAATATAAAAAGTAACATAAAAAATATGTTAATAAAATTGAAGTTGTTTCTTGTATTCTTTAAAGGCTTGGGAATATGTGCTAGTCCCTCCATCACCAATTTTTAAATAAATAATTATAATTTTTATCACTCTTTTTATATTATTTTTTAATATAATTTATTATATATTTTTTTTTATTTTTTTACTTAATTAATACCCTTAAAAAATAGTGTTAATAATCTTATATCCTTAAAAAAATTGTAAGATGAATTTTATTTTTAAATAAAAATTATGATTTCACAATTGTGTTATATTATTATTATTATTATTATTATTGCATACAGGGACTTCTTCGATTGCACTCAAAGCTTCTAGAACATTTTAATATCTTTTTCTCTCGACTTTTTTACTCTCTGTTTATAGATGCTTTTTTATAGAATCTGTACCTGAACCACGATTGCAGAATGTTATTCATTTAATCAAAATATTTTAATTTTTATTTAAATTTTTTATAAATTTATTTTATATTTTGTAAAAAAATTATAGTAATATATAATTTAATTTAATAACTTTTACACATAAATATATAATAAACATATGATAAACATACTTGAGTTAGATAAAATTCATTTCTCTTGCATATTAACAGATATCATTCATTGTCTTGATCCCATGTGATACTAGTGAAAACAAGCTTTTCGCCCAGAGTATATAATTTATAACAAGAGTTATCTTTTATTAACTAAAGTTCTCTACATTCAGGGTGCCATTCTGGCAGTTGCTGGCGGAGGTAGTGCATCAGCCAAGGAATGAAGGATTGTTTGATGAAGGATCAAAATATAAGTAATTTAAGATAATTATTTTGTATTTAAATTGTATTTTAGTACTATAAAGATAAAAAAGTTAGATAAAAGATTTTTGATACATAAAAAATATATTCAATTACATGTATATTTTATGTGTATTCACATCAAAACTAAATCTTGTTATCAACTTCTTTTAAAACATGAAATTTACACAAATTTAAAAAAGAAAATAGAGCAAAAAATAATACCTTTTTGTTTATTATATATTACTATATATTAAAATTTCTTTTGTTACACACCTTTTTGAGTTTATTTGCTATATGTGTACTTCTTAAATAATCAAAAAAATTATTTATTTATTTAATAATACCAAAAACGCCCACAGCAATCATGTCCTATCTAATAGGATTTAAATCAATGGTGGCTACAACAAAAACGTCTCCTACAAGAAACGGTCATGCAACAATCATGTCCTATCTAATAGGTCATGCAGCAATCAAATCTTAGAATTTAAATCATTTGACTTTTGGTATATATTACATAATGTAAAATCATTGTAATCTTTTTGATTTTTTTATTTTAAATACAATTTTTTTAATAATTATGTCATGTATTAATTATATTTTAAGTGTTAACAAAAAATAATATTTCATTTGAATAAAAAATTTATTTATTTGATTAAATTAAATTCTTTAATTTAATTATTAAATAATATTTTAGTAAATATTTAAACACTCGTTAATGTATAATCTCATAAGTTCAATACTAAATTAGTAGTAAATTAGTGGAACTAAATTACTAATTAAGATTTATGTTTAACAATACTCCTTAATAACCAGATAACATGAAGTAATGTCTTTTACTCTTCAAGAATCTTTAAAAAGAATAATGTAATATTTCTTTTCATTGTTTCAGCTTTGAGTTGATCTTAGAGTGTGATATAATTGACCAACTAGTGAATAATTTAAGAAAATTATTTCTTTATTCATTCAATTACCTTTGCCAATGTCTTAATTTTGTTGTTATAACTATAGAGTTCAAACTCATTATCAAGAGTTGATGAATTCCTTCTTGATTAGGGATGAAAGCAGTAGGTCGGTCAAGCTTCACCCTAAACGGCCAGGGGCTTGTCACAAATATTTGGCCTAAGTTTGCGTCATTACTGTTAAAGGCCTTTTTTTGAGTCTGGCCTAGCCTGTTTAAGAAGTCTGGCCTGACCTGAAACCTGTTTAGAAGCCTGATTTATACTAAGGCCTCTAAATAAGCCAACAGGTCAAGGCCTTCATATAGGCCTAAGCCTTTAAACAGGCCTTGAAAGGCCATTAAAAAAAATAGAATATAATTTTATAAATAAATATAAACAGGCGGGCCTAATAGGCCTAATAGGCTTTGCTGAGAGGTCAGACCTGACTTACTAAATGAAACAGATTTTTAAAAAGGCCTGAACCTGGTTCATTTTCTAAACAGGTCAGGTCAGGTCAGGTCAGGCCTAAAACAGGTCAGGCCACAGGCCCCTGACAGGCCGGCTGACCTATTTCCATCCCTATTCTTGATATATCATTAATCCTACAAGTATTTAGTCATACTCAATATCCATTCAACTAGCACCCTAAGGCATTAGGTGTTTGGAATCAAAGTATAACAAGTAACTTGTTAATTATTATGATAATATCATGTCAACGGGAAAAATTTACATCATGTCTTTCATGAAAATATTTTATTGATATATTAACGGTAATATAAACCATTAAGAATTCTCAATTGAGTCAGTTTAGTTATCATATCTCCATATGTAGCATCTATGTATGTGAATTAATAAATAAGATCTATTAATTTCTATCTAATAGAGACAATCACACATATATTGATCTATTCAAATTACTAATGTTATATTCTCAATAATTTTACAATCAAGAACACTTTAGATTAAATTATAAATAAAAACTTATCTCATATTATCATGATCTTTATCATGATAATAAGTACCTAAATTTAATCAAGGACATTGTCATATTAATTAAATAATGAATATGACAAATAAAATCAAAATAAATTGAATGTCATGCTATTTATCAAAATAAAATGATTACAATGTGTTCTAAAAAATATTACATAATAAATTGAATCTAGGGCATACTAACTTTTCCTTACATGGGACACACTACCACATGGGATCTTGTGGCCACACTATCAATTCCTCGGCCATAAGGGCCCAAACCCATCGGCAAAAGTAGCAACAAGAAGTTTGTGTTATCAATTGCATGAAGCCCTAATGGGAAACGACTTGCTTGTGGCTCAATGGGGGGAATCCTATGATGCACGGATATATGTATGAGTATTTGATATGAAATAGATATAGCTCAAGAATATGATAATTTCTTAAAAATTAAGATATGGGTACAATAAGATATGATATAACATATATATAAAAAATTATAAAATATATTATTTTAAATAACTCAAAATATTAAGCATAAGTAAATAAATCATAAAAAAATCCAACATACAAAATAAATAGTTTCATCAAATATTAAAGTTGATAGATATCATAAATTAAAGTCACATATTAAAACTTATCAGTATCATAAAATTTCTAAGAGCAATGCTATATGCTATGAACTGCTATTTACAAAGTCACTCATGGCAAAAATTTAACCACCCATTTCTCTTGATAAATATTTAAAAAAATACTTAATAAAAGAAAAGATACAGACCAAACAGTAACACAGGTAGCTTACTTTTATTACTTCATATATTGGTTCACGAAAAAGGCTTCGTGCCTTTAAGCATTTTTTAATTTCTAAATATTAAAAATTACAACAAAAAGGAGAGAGAGAGAGAGAGAGTCACGAAACTTACAAAGTTCCAATTTCCAAAATCGTAAAAACTTTAAGTGCTGAAAAGTCTCAATTTTGAGTAATAACAGAGAGTCATGACTAAGATGGACGAGTGAAAAGTCTTTGTTTTGACTCAAAATAGAAAGTCACGAAGATGAACGAGCTTCGACAGGGAGAGACGAGCTTCGAGCAGGGAGAGACGAGCTTCAGTGCTGCAGCGAGCTACTCCACACCAACACCAACACAGACACACACGTAGCAGAGGTTGGAGATGGAGGTTGGAGAGTCACCAGAAAAGTTGCAGATCTGAGAAGGAGACCACAAATTCAGAAAAAACATTGGTGAATGAGTGTTTTTCAACTCAAAATATAGGGTTAAGGTGAGTTAAATAAGTTGAATATCTTGGGTAAGTTTGATCCCAAAAAGTCTCAAATTTTTTGGATTGATTTGATTCACCAGCCATTTATGCAATTTTGGTTGTTTTAGGGTGTTTCGGTGCGTTTTGAAATATGTCTGAAAAAAAAGAGTTATCTGTACTTTTTATAACGTGTCGTATGTGTCTTCATTCTCGATACACACTGAATACTAATACGACGGCCTGAGAGTCATACCGGTACTTCATAGATAGAACCATATCTATTGTTGTTGTACCTCGTGCCAGATTCTTACACCACCTTGAAGGCCAGCACCTGCCTGCACGGTCTCTTGTTTATTCTCCTCATGATCCAAGATTACTGTTCTCAGCTTCAGATGATGCTGAGGGGAAAACTTTAGTTGGGTCTACGTCACGTCAGAATTTAATTCTTAAGTAAATGCGATTTACTATATCATCTTTTAAGTAATTAAATAATTATTTAATATATATAAAAATATTTTTAAAGATAAATTTATTTTTTCATGAATCTTATAATTTTATGCATATAAAATAATTATTTGAATGTTTTTATTAGAATGTGTTTAACTAAGAATTTACTTTGTTTGCCCTGATGGGATCTTAGTATGAGGGCATCTGTGCAGACATCGAGTAACTATTTAGATTAAGAGACAATGATCATCTAAAATGAAGATTTTTATAAAGTGAACAAGTAAGTCCACATTAATCATTGATAGATAGATTTACATCAATCATCAATAATTATTGTGAACTTACTTACTTACTTTATAAGGATACTTACTTTAGATGATTATTGTTCTAGATCAGGAATGGGGAATGGCATTTAGACCACATGGAGGGAATGATGTTCGTGGTCGGCTTGCGACCGTATCAGATGACAAGAGAATATCACTTTATGATTATTCCTGACTTAGGTGGTATATGCAGAATGAGACCCTATATTTGTACCTTTTTTGGAAGGTTATTAACTTACCACAGCTTTCTTCACAAATTGATTTGACGAAAACGTTTGGTTTTACAAGCTGTATCCATATTTTGATTGAGTAATCCTTTGTTCATTATGTGTTCCTGGTCATTTTAGTCAAGAATGAAATTGTGTAATGCCAATTACCAGCTGGACTAAACCGTTGAGCAGAACAGACGTTATAGTCAGGACTCCAACTAGCATCTCGAAACGAAATCAGTCTGCAAATTTGCTAGATAATGAGTATTATATTGGGCAAGTCACTGTACATTCTGCTCAAAAGTCAAAACCAAATGCAAGTTGGTGTATTTAAAGTTTTAAACCACGTTTGCATTTTCTCATTTTGCGATGTGAACAGTTGGCTTGAAAGAAATGCTACTCCATATAAATTCATTTTGTATTGGTATTAGGAATGTTTGAAAAATACTAAATAGTTATAATTTCTTTGGCAGAATGATTTAACATTATTTTTAACCTTTGGATGATAAATAAATAATTTTCTTTACTTTAACTTATCTAACTATCTTTAAATTTTGACAAATTCTAACAAATAAATAAGACTGTGTAGCATTACTCTTTCTTACAAAACTTGTAAGTCGAAAACTGATAAGTTATGCATGCAAGATAGAGTGTACCGCGGTACCGCCACTTGACAAAATTGCGAGCTCACAGCTCATTGCTTCGATATAGTTCCTTGTTTCTTTGTTTTGGTATCAGACTATTAGTTACAAAGTCCTATAGGAGAAGCATAAAAAGCCATAATTGTAAGGTCGAGACAAATTATAATTGTATTGTATCGTCATACGTTTTCCTCGCTCAGATTATTAACGTATAATAAAACGTTCATAGTCAAATAATATATATCATGTGTGGCTATAGAAAGATTGATTTTCAATGGTAGACTTAAGAAACATGAACTGAAACTCCAGTCCACAGAATCCTACATCATTCTCATTCCTAAAAAACCAGAAACGAAAACAAGACATAGAAGATTGAAAATTATAATGTAACTGGGCATTTATATGTATGTCAAATCATCGAAACTAGAACTTTCTCAGGAAGTTCCACTTATATGAAGGAATTTATCATAGTAACCTATTCATGAATTATTCAAGTCAAGCCCTCCAGTAATTGAAAATTATGTTTTTTTTATAATAAAAAAGAGTTTAAGTATATAAACATGAGTAGTGCTAAGAATATAATTTCTATCACACTTTTTCAATATATTTTCTTTTACGTCACACACTAAAACATAAATTCAAACTTGATTATACTTTAATTAAATTAATTATATACTGATCGAAATTAAATATATACTTTAATATATGATATGACTAATAAAAAAAAGTGTGTTAAAAGAAATGTAATAAAAAAAGTGTTCATAACATTTTCCAATAAACGTAATAGCACAGATGCATAAGTTATTTGCAATCTTTACCTATATACCTTGGGGCCTTACTCAACAGAAAATGCTTTAGCACATCCATGACCGATCCAAAATCATCCTTGACCGAAACGGGTGGGTTAGAAAACCGACCCATTCCAGGGATACCACCAGAGTGATAATCAATCTTACACTGTGTAAACTTCAACCCATGTGCAGTGCTCACCACCACAGTCCTATCACTAGGCCCTATCAACCCCTTGTTCCTAAGCTTAATCAGAGCCGTCAATGCCACCCCAGTGTGTGGACATATGAACATCCCAGTAGAATCAGCTTGTGCCATAGCATCCATCAACTCTTCCTCACTAGCTTCCTCCACAATCCCATTTGAATTCTTCAAAGCATACACAGCCCTATCAATAGACACCGGGTCTCCAATCTGTATAGCAGAAGCAAAAGTAGAACCAGCCTTCACTGCCTTATAATCTTTCCACCCTGCCTTATAATGCAAATACAAAGGGTTTGCATTTGCTGCTTGAGCACACACAAGCCTAGGAATCCTATTCACAAGCCCCAAATCAAAGCACATTTTAAACCCTTTATAAAAAGCATATACATTACCCAAATTGCCCCCAGGTATTATGACCCAATCTGGTACCTCCCAGTTAAACTGCTGTAAAATTTCAATGGCTGCAGTCTTCTGTCCCTCAAGCCTCAAACTGTTCAAAGAGTTAGCCAAATATATTGGCAACTCAGAAGTAACCTCTCTAATGAGTTTCATGCACCCATCAAAATCAGTGTCAATGCTCAAAACCAATGCACCATTGGCAATTGGCTGAACCAATTGGGCGGTTGAGATTTTATTAGCAGGAAGGAACACAATAGAAGGGATACCCGCAGCGGCACAATAGGCAGAGAGTGATGCTGACGTGTCACCGGTCGAGGCACAACCCACCCCGTAAATCGGCCGGTTCATCTTAAACAACCGGTTCACCTGGCTCACCAAAACGGTCATACCTAAGTCCTTGAATGAACCGGTGTGGCTGATTCCGCAGTGCTTCACCCACAAATCGTTCATGTTAAGGAACTGTTTTCCGAACCGTTCGGCCCAGAAGAGGTTCGAGTTTCCTTCGTAGGCGCTGACGACGTCGTCTGGGTGGATCTCCGGGAGGACCCATTCTTTCTTGCTCCACACGCCGGATCCGTACGGCCACACAGTTGTCCCCACGCGCGAATCGAACAGGGAGCGCCAGTACGCGCCGTCGTATTTGGCAAGCGCGTGCATGTCGTGCTGCACGTCGAGGAGCCCACCGGAGCGGCTCTGGTACACAATGTCGTCGAGCGAGTACCACTCCGGGGAGTCGAAGCCCGCGTTGAAGGGCACATACTTGGCGGTGAAATTGTTGCCGCTGCCGCAGTCATCTTTGAGGTTCTCCACGCGGGGGCAGCGGTGATTTGGTGTCGGAGAGGGATTGAACGTGGAGGAGGATGTGCATTTAATCATGAGCGGAAGAGAGCGGTGTTGGGTGGTGGTGGTGGGATTGGGTTTTGGGGTGAGAACGAAGAAGGAGGGCTTCAATAAAGAAGAGGATGCCATTAACAGATGTGAGTGGTGGTGATAGTAGCGGCAGCGATGTAGCGGAGCGTGAGTGGGACAATATGGTGGGGGTTGTGGAAGAGGGTGTGGGTGGGTGTGAATAAATAAATACTGGGAAAGGGAACGGAAATGAAGGTGAGCGGAAATAAAATAATAAATGCACGTGCCGGAAAAGGGGACAGTTTTCTCGTGCGGTAATGGTAGGAAAATAATGCTCATACATCAATTTTTTAAATATTACTATTTATATCTTTTGTGAAGGATGATAATTAATTGAGAGAAAATAATAAAAAAAATAATGTAATTAATAATATTAAAAAAAGTATAAAAATAAATATATATATTATTTGTAATAAAAAAATATCATTGATAATAATAATGTTAACTATATTTCTGTCTCCGAATCTCTGTGTGAGTGGTGTTGGAATGGAATCGTAACGCTTGTCATGCACAAATTTCTCGTTAAATTTGTCGGCCCAGAAGTGGCGTTGGGTTATATCCTGTTATTGTTAAAAAAGAGCAACTTCAGCTGTGTATGATATATATAAAGGTTTAATTTTAATACATTTTGAGAATAAATTTTTTAAACTATCAATCAATCACAAATTATCATATATATATATATAATTTTTAAAATAATTATTATAAAAAATAATTTTTTTAATAACATAATAAACAGTATAATTTACGCTAATAATAAGTAATATATGAAAAGAGGTTTTTAAATGAAAAAATAAGACTTTTTAATTTTTAAAGAATTAAATGAATTATTTTTATTTAAAAATTTTTATTTTAATATTCTTAACATTTGCTAATATTTGTTAACAAATTATTATCAGGTTAATTTTTGAAGGTGCGCACGTTTTATATTGAAATGGTGTACTAGTCCAAGGTTTTAACTTGAATAGTCATAATAAAAAATACACCATGGTTGGTAGAATCATTAATTAAGTTATTTGAACTTTTCTTTTATAGATACCATTTGTATATATTTTTGGCATGTTTTTATATGTTGAATATTAGAGATTTAGGTTGGACAAATTTAACATGTTTGATGAGAAAAAAGGTAGATGAACAAAAAAATCAAACTAATGTATGTGGACTGAACCTAAGTCTAAATTCATGCTTATAATCTTAAAATCACATACTTACTTCGATAGAAATCTTCAATAATCATACAGAACTGGTCAAAATCAAATACGTAGAATCAAATTAGCTTATTTAGTTCAGTTTAAACGGATTAGCAAATATGGCGAAAAATTCATCAATTTGTTGTTTTAAATCTTTTTTTTTTTTTCTAGTTTGATTTAGCTTTGGTTTGAAAAGCATTAAACTATTAAATACTTAAAATGAACTTAGCTTTATTCATTAAATTTTTTTCTGGAAATATTGCTTGTATAATCGCATATACTCTTCTATCCACTTCCTATCATGTCACCAACAGTGCAATGATGTGTGAAATCTAAGCCCTTTATATCTATGAAATCTTGACTGTTAATTAATTAATTTTTTAAATTCTAGTTTTACTTATTTTTTCATTTCCTCCATGCAAAGTTCATGTCCGAGCTTCAAGGCCTTCATTTGGCGCAATGTTTTAAAACCCGAGTCGATTATTGACTCAGTCAGAATACTAAGTCAATAAATTATTAATGCAACCAGTAAGTCATTGATCAAATCACATAAAAAATTAAATAATTACATATATAAATATATATAATAATAAATTATATAATAATTTGCAAAATTTGCAATTACAAGATAATATAAAGCACTATTATATATATATATATATAAAAGTACTATATTGATGGAAAGTCAATAGTCAAAACAATAACTGAAATAGAAGTTTGAATTTCTCTTTCTTCTTTAATTTATTATTTAAAATTCACTTAATTGACAAAACCAACACAATACTCATTTACTCAATCTTATCGCTTCTCTATAACATGCATGCTGATACTTGCCTTATCTATACCTAAATCATCATTCCTTGTAAATTAAAACTTGGTCTCGCCACTTAAGCCACCCAGAAGAGTGGCCTCTAACAAGCAAACTAAAACCCATAAATGAGAGCTACTCGATGAACAAGTACCTACGAGCAAGACGTGGGACTGCGACCGAGCTAGTAGAGGTGGTAAAATGAGTTTAACTCATTGGATAAATCCATTATTTTTTTGGGAGTTGATTTTAATATTTTAATTAATTTTTACTTTTCAACTCGTATAACGTCATTCCGCATAACTGCGAGTTATACTAAATTTTATGGAGAAATAAGCAATTAATTCGTTGAGTTGAGTTTTTTTAAAGTATTATAATCGAAGTTATTTTATTTGTATTTATGGTATTTTTATGAATATGATAATAATTCTATTTGATTTTTTTTATTTTTTAGTCTCTATAAATTATAATTTTTTATTTTTATAATTTTTTATAATTTTTTTGTACAATTTTTTTGTTTTTTATGTGGATTAGCGGGTTGACCCGCCAACCCGTTACTTTTTATTTCTTATTTTCTCTTTTAAGCGGATTAACCTGTCAACCCGTCAACCCATTCTAAAACGGAATGAGTTGACTCTTCCAACTCATTTTCTTAAAAGCAGTTAACGACTGCTTGCATACATTTTGGTAGGCGAGTTGGCCCATTTGCCACCTCGACTAGCTAGCGGTGGAAACAATGATTGTGAGCTGGCTATAGGCGACAATAGTGACTTGTGAGTAAAGGTTGGAATTGGTGGCTGCAAGCAAGGGTTTAGGTTTTCAAGAAATGGGTTCTCCTTCCTCACTCGATTAGAAACGATTGCAATGGTCGAGTCACATTAAAATTACTAAGTTTAATGCATTTCAAATTCATTGTACTCATGGTTTTAAATTGTAATTGGTGTCGTGATTACAAAGATCACTAAAATCGTAATATTATAGTAAATTGTGAAAAAATATAATTGATGCGACTAAAATACGATTGTGAAGACTACAAAAATTATAATATTGTAACCGTAATTATGATTGTAGACTATAATTTAAAACTATAATTATACTGTTTGAACCAACCTAATAATTGGTTCACCTATTTACCAACCGAACCAGTTGGTCCGAGTCGAGTATAAAAACGCTAGTTTGGCCTGGGATTCAAGAGTCAAGATTAAAGAAACTCATTTGTAAATTTGACTCTCATGAATATGCCATCCACTTGATCACAGCTATGTACCTCCCCTTTCACGAGTATGGATGCGTTATTATTGCAATAAAAAGGTCTCCTACTTGGCATCTTAAAACTATGCATGTTCTCTATGAGAGCAATAAATGTTTCGATTTTCTAGCTAAACATGGTACCTTGACCAATGATTCTTCCAAGATTAGGCATTCCTCGCCACTAGACCTAAGAACCAATTTCATAAGAGTTTTTTTTTTCCACTTTTATAATGTATAAAAAAAAAAAACATAAACTTTTGTGAGGCAAGCATAATAAAATGAAAGGAAATCGTGCATTTTAATCTGGAGCTTTAAGTTGGACTTTAATTAGATTTCCTAGCAAATTGAATTATTACAATTAGATCTTATTAATAAATGACATAAGAACATTGGTTAAGGAGTATTTAATAAATTCTATTAAATTATTCTAAGGATAAAACTTAAATGAAGTTCTTTAAGTGTTTGTAGTGTTATTCTTTAATAAAAATATGACATGTGTATATTTTTTTATAATTCATTAATAAAAACTTAAAAAATGATGATTAAGTAGCTAAAATCTAAAACACATGTTATATTTTTATTAAAGAATAAAACACGTGTCATATTTTTATTGGAGTAGCAATGACCACAAACATCTAATGAACTTTACTTAAGTTTTGTCCTTATTCTAATTACTTTAAAAAGGTAATAAATATATTTTAAGTTAAATGCTTTATTTTATATTTAATATTTTTGAGTTAATTTTGATTTATTAATTAACGTTCTAAAAACACTCGTTAACAAATTCATTATATTATTTTTATACCGAAGCCAAATTGCCTTTAACAATTTTTTTTAAATATATATATATAATCTTTCATACATTTAATTGAATGATAATAGGTAATTGCCTAACGTGTTAATTGTTAAGCAAACTCTTATCATCTCTCTAATTGTCATTTTTTAATTACCTTTTTTTTCAACCTCTCTAATGACTTTCACGAAAAGGAGAAATTTTTATATAAATTTCATATATCTAAATTAGATGTATTATGTCAATCATATCATTAATTAATATATTTATTAATTAATGATGTGATTGACCGAGTACAACTAACTTAAATGTTCTATGATTATGCGATAATTTCCTTATTGTTCTGAATCGGGTTCAGAGAGTACCTGAGGTAGGCACGTTACGGTGATTTCTCCTTCGAGCAGTGGCTGAGCGTGTTGCACGGGGGGTGGGTACCTGCAAAGGGACTCCAATGCTCAAGTCAGACAGTGCACAAGAAGGCTTAAGAGATTGGGTTAAAAGTTACCTTCTTAAGATGGCTCAACTATATATTTATAGAGCGTATACAGAATCCTAATGAGATTCTTACTGAATGCAGATAATTTAATATTAGTATCCTGATGAGGATCATCTTTCCATTATTATAGGATACGTCCCTATAAATCTGGGATTAAGATATGGAGAGTATCTAGCCATCAAAGATATCTATAAATCTTATAATATTGTAAGTTGATGATTGGTAGTTACGGATATTTAGGGATTCATCCTCTGCGTGAATCTATCAACCACGATGTCATATCCCAATACCGCTTGAGGGTCGTAATCCGTGGTCCGGAATACGTTGTAAGTCTTTCTCTACGCCAGCTAGAAGGAGTCCGGTTGTGTGCATGTCGGGTTGATCCTATGGAGCGGGATCCCGGATCACGGTCCAGAACAGTTGCCCCCAGCTTGGCTCTTGGATGAGACAGACCAGAGTCAAGTTTAGAACGGATCAACCATCATATTGCTAACATGGTAACTCGACGGATAGGTGTTAGACCCCGGATTATTATTGATGTCCACGTCCTATTCAGTTACGAGTAAAGATTACTGCCCCCAAGTAAGAGTACTAGGAATTCCTGGAGATATGTTCAACGTAAATTCCGAATGTGATCTCTGGTGGTAACAGTCTGCGATTCTCTGGGAAACTGATACTTGGACTTTATTGGGGAGTGGTGATTCTTTAAAGAAAACGTCAGTTTCATACAGATTTTCTCAACTGCTCCTTATCTTTGTGACCAACCAGAGATTAGAAGCATTTATTTCAGCTGACTTCATGGGATCATGTCACCTTTTACGGGACCAATCAGAATCCCTCATGCATGTTATAAGTAGAGAATACTTCTTCGTGAGTTAGCATTCCATTCTTTTTCATTCTTAAATAGAGATGATTCCTTCCAAGAGAGTGAGTGTAGTTCTTCCTTCATTTCCCACTTTTGTGAAGAGAGCTTCATCATCTGCAGAGATGATACTATTACTTTTTCCAAAGTTCTTGAAGATATTCGATCTTCCCCGAGCGTTTTTTTTTCTTTTGACAAGGGCCTTTCTTTCTTGGCATAAAACTGGGTTGCTATGCATTTAGAGAGGTGGAAGCCTTTCTCTCCTGGCGTACACAGCAGTGTCTGATCCAACGTGTTGCCAGGATGAGACAATGCCTTCGTCTACCATTGCATGGGGACCCGACGGAGCACACCGTTCCTTTTTCCACCTTCTTGCCAGACTATTTGAAAGCACCTGACCGGTCTTCTTCGTAGTACGGCTGGATATGCAAGGATGCCGGGTCGAAGGAAGCGAGGACCCCCCTTGGAGCAAACAGGGGTGGTCTGCTTTCTTTGACTTACTTTCAAGGAAGCAGTGAGTATCCGCCTCTGCCGTTATCCATTGAGAAGGTGGGAGGGTAATGAGTGAGCGGAGGATTTCTACTCCGGAGTGACTTCAATCTGTTCCGGGGTGGAAAGGCCGCTGTAGCTGCTCCGTAACTTAAGCAACTTGGAATGATTGATGCTGGCGGAGGATTTTTCAGCTAGAGAGGTCGTACCCCTTCCAACAAGCGAGAGAAGATTTCGGTCTTTAGTTGCATCGTGGAGAAACAGTGCAAGGAACTTTGGTATTTTCTCCGGGATTATGATCCCAGTTTGCCAATGTTCTTCAAAGCCAATCCATTTTTTCAAGAGACCGAGGTTTGGAGATGTGGATGGGGTATGATTCAGGTAGCCGGAGATGTTTGCCCCCTTTCTTGGGATACGTTTATACATTCCATGTCTCAATATTTTCTTTTTTCTCCTTTTCGGATGTATGACGATGTATGGAATAAAGATGATTCAATAGGCTTTACCTTCTCTGGACTTGTTCTGGACTTTCATTATATTTTTTTTTGTCGAGGTAACGCTGCCGGGATGAGTCCAACGCTTATCCCGGTATAACCCAGTTAAGACATTATCGGGATAGGTCCAATGCCAACCCGGCATAATTGCCACAACAATTGCACCTCGACGTTAGTTCGTAGTCCGTGTTGTCAATAGTGATTTGAAGCTGGAACCGCGATACAAACCTGGGTTCTCTTTTAACATTCGTACGATGCTTTGGATTACTGCGTAACCGTCCTTTCAACTGCTATTACAGCTGTGTGGGCCACGTGGTGTGATTTCATGGGAGAGACGTGCCTAGAGGTCCGCGAGCCATGATGAGCACCTTTTGAACTTACGACGGAGAGGACAGAAATGTCCCTTAACCGTTCAAACCTTTATAAATAAGAGTCAAAGGTTCGTCTTCCCCACTTCACTGAAAAAATCGCACGGCGAAAGCTTTGGCTTCTTTTGGGTGCTTTCCAACCACTCGTAACTTCTCCATTGTTCTGGCACAACTTCTCCACTGTTCAAGCATTCTGCCTTTACATAGTAAGTAGTTTTCTCTCAACCCCCTCGTTATTTGTGCTTTCAGAATGTTAATAACTTTTTAAAGAGTAGAGTAGCTTTGCATTTCTGGTTTTGCTTTCCTTCAAATAGACCTTAGTGATTTAGGTAGATTTTGTCGCCTCCCTGAAACACCATCTTCGCTGCGCCATGTGCAGTGGAGGAGTTCCCCTGAATGCTTTATTTCTGGTGGGACAGGAGGTTGGTAGGGGAGGTTTGGATTACTTCGCTCTCCCTCTGTCTGAATCTATGAGATTATTGATTCTGAAAGTTGCTTACCGACTTCTTTGGATGTTCTCAGGATTTTCATGGCCAAAGAAAAAAAGGCTAGGGTCTAGCTCCCGCTCCACAACGTCCGTGACCCAGTAGAGGACGAGCTGATTCGAATTCAGCGAGGTCCTGGGCTGGTATATCCCTGGGTGGTGGACGACGTATGGAATCGTCAATCCAAGTTTTCGAGCGAAGCCGTACTCCGGGAATCCTTATTTGCCTTGGAGTTAACCGTGAACAAAGCTCGAGACGACGAATTCCAAGTTGTTTGTCCAAGCTAGAGTGAGAGAGTGTGTTCCTGCCGAGGAGCTGATTCACATTTTATGTTCCTGTATGAGCCCATTTTCCTCAAGTTGGGGCTTAGGAGGCCGTTTTCTGACTTTCAAATGGCCGTCCTCTATACTCTTCATGTGGCCCCTTCGCAGATCCATCCTAACGGTTAGGGTTACATTATCTCATTCGAGAGGTTTTACTAGTTAATGAGCCTTAAGTGCTCAGTTAATACTTTTTTTTTATTTTTATACAAGAATAAACACTCAGGGGACGGTAAAGCAAACGAGTTGGCTTGTCATCCGGTCACGGCTTGGTCATAAGTCCTTTAATGTTTTCAAAGAGAGCTTCAAAGGGTTTAAGACTGCATTCTTCAAGGTAAAAGCCAAGGAGGGATGTCAACCATTCTTCCTCAAACCGGACGGGGAGCCAGAATTTTTACTTTACTGGACGCAAACCTGCTGGAATGTACCCATTGATTTGATTGAAAAAGAGGAGGGAGACCTCGACCCCGAGGAGCTCAGGTTTGTCAGGTTCATAACCTGGTACGCCGAGAATCATGGGAACATTAATATTAGAGATGTTCTTTGTACCCCTGGTGATGATCTTCTTTATACTTTATTAGGTAGGAATTAAGGCGTTATTACCTGTAGTATCTCTAGATGTTTGCTCTGTCTTCATGTATCAATGTTTCGTGATGTGCTGATTGTACTTGTTTATGTTTTCTTTCAGTTAGCAACATGACTTCTGGGTCTTCCATGGTTGCCCTGCATTCTTCAAGAAACTGGAGGAAGGGGAAGAAAATCACAGGTTCTTCCTCCGCAGCCGTTCCGGCCTCCTCCGACCAGTGTATTATTATCGGAGAAAAAGATCAGTCAGGTTCCCCTACCCACAATTTTAAAGGAAGAAAAAGGCAGGTTGTCGAAGGACCTTCTGAACACGATGGAATGTCGTCGGAGGGCAGTGACAGGGAAAGGGCAGATTTCTTGCCAATCATCATGGGGCACTCCGATCCCGGCCCCTTCATAGCTGGACGATTTTTAAGCGGCGAGGTGAGACAGCATTTTGCCGAGCAAGGTCTGACCCAAACCTTAGATGCATTTCAGAGGCAAGCTCTCCGGGCGGCGGCCGAGATCCGTGTAATCGAAGAGACTATCAAGAATACTGATAGGCAGGCGTCAGAAGAGCTGAAGACTTTGAAGAAAGAAAAGGAGGAAATTGGCCAGAGGTTGACCACGTCCTTAAAATCAAACGAGGATATTCGGGCAAGGGTCATCGAACTAGAGAAGGCGTTGGCAGACTCTGAGGCTACAAGGAAGACCAAGAAGCTTGAGGCCGACAAAAGCATTGGCGCACTGAAGGCCGAGATGGCTGAGCTTGAAAAAGAGGTGGAGGAGCTGGACGAGATATCTGGAAAGGTCGGAGGGGAGCAGTTCCAGAATGCCTTGGGCGAATCCAACATTTTAATCCTAGGGTCACCCTTGTCTTGGAGGGTATTACCTTGGATAAAATCTTTCATAACGGTCAACTTGTAGCTGCGGAGGAGTTAGCCGCGAGTGCTTTTGGCGGCAACCCGGACGTTATTCAGATCTTGAAAGGAGAAGAGGCTGGCGTTTAAGTTTTGTCTTGCTTTTTCGTTTCTTGTTTTCTGCCCCTTGCATGGGGTTTTGTACTTGTAAGGATAATTGCCTCGTGATTGGGGTTTTATAATTAATTACTTTGTTTCACCGTTCATCCTCGTTTTTCATAGTCCGACTTGGATCCAACGCCCATTTTTATAGTCGTTTTAATGGACTTAGAAAACTGTTTATCGAAGTAGAAAACTATGGTCCGGGATCCTTCACTCATACCGTTGAGTGGATGGCATTCCACTCGACTTAAGTGGGAATACTGCTTTGGTTTGTAATTAACGTTTATAACAATCAAACACCATGAAATTTTAGACTTAGGCAAAGTAAAACTTAATCCATATTCTAATGCTTGTTATGGGAAGCGTTTGGAATTACAGATATAGGTAAGAGTAACGCCCTGGCTCAGGGTATTTTACGCGAAAACCCTTTTACCTGAGGCACCAACATTATTTAACCTTGCCCGGGGCCTAACTCTAATAATCATATAGATTTTGGGATCCCTTCATGGTTTAGGTATAACGAAAGAGAGTGTACATATGATCCATACTGCCTCCTATCCATTTGACATTTTAACAGTTAGTGCCACACGTTGGACCAAATTTGGTACCTGAATGACTATTTTATTGATGATATTGGGAGGACGAAAGTCCGTACAGAGCGTGTTTATTCAAAACAAGGACGGATCAAACATAATTCTACTAGAGGGTTAAGCCGTTACGGGCATTTAGCTGAAGTATTTTCTTAGTTTATCCGCATTCCAATAATTCTTGACTGGGGCTCCGGATAACGTTTCCAGGGTGTATGCTCCCTTACCCATACTGGTGACGACACGGTAGGGGCCTTCCCAGTTAGGGGCTAATTTCCCTTGGGAGGCATTTTTCCCTCCTATGTCGGCTCTCCTGAGTATTAGGTCGCCCGGTTCGAATTTTCTTGGGATCACTTTCTTATTGTACCTGGCCGCTGTCTTCTGCTTAAGGGCGGCATCCCGTATATGAGCTACATTTCTTCTTTCTTCGAGCAAGTCCAGGTCTTCTCTGATTAGACCGAGGTTGCTGTCAGATGAGAACTGTTGGTAGCGTCAGCTGGGCTCCCCAATCTCCACTAGGATCATGGCCTCGCAGCTATAGGTCAATTTGAATGATGTTTCTCCTGTGGTGGAATGGGGAGTGGTTTGGTATGCCCAGAGAACATGATCAAGTTGCTCGACCCAGTTCCCTTTGGCTTCATCTAACCTCCTTTTTAAGCCTTGCACGATGATTCTATTGGCGGCCCCGGCTTGTCCGTTTGTCCTGGGGTTCTCAACGGAGCTGCAGTGGTGCTTTATTTTCAATTCGGCTAGTAGCTCTTCAAAAGTTTTATCTTTGAACTGGGTACCATTATCTGTGACGATATATTCTGGTATGCCGAACCTGGTAATAATATGGCGCCAAGTAAACTTCTGAATTCGCGCCAAGGTGATAGTGATCAGAGGTTCAGCCTCGATCCATTTAGTAAAATAGTCTACTGCTACCACCAAGTATTTAAACTGCCCTGAGGCCTGGGAGAATAGACCCAAAATGTCCATACCCTACCTGTAAAAGGGCCAAGGAACCGACGTTGTGAATAGTTCTTCAGAAGGGGCTTGAAAATGATCTGCATGATGCTGATACTTGTCGCAAACTTGAACGTGTGTTTGAGAGTCAGCTTCCATTATCGGCCAATAGAATCCTGCCCTTAATACTTTTTGGGCTAGGACTTTGGCTCCTAAATGGTGACCACAGCTTCCTTCGTGAACTTCAGCTAGGGCGTATTCTGCTTCCTTTGGGGTTAAGCACTTTAGAAGGGGGGAGGAGAAACCACGTCGGTATAGGCGGCCGTTATAAATGGTGTATCTGACCGCAGTCTTTACCAATCTAGAAGCCTCTTTCGGGTCCGATGGTAAGTTTTCATGCTGTAAATAGTCCAATATAGGGGTGATCCAAGATGGCTGATGGTCCTCCACTCGGGATATGCTATGATCTGTGATGGAGGGTTGGGAGAGAGTTTCTTGGATTACAAACTGGTTGTTGCCGGGGCTCTTCGTGCTGGCCAGTTTAGACAGAAGGTCTGCTCTGGAGTTTTGTTCTCTTGGGATATGCTCTATCTTGACCTCCTCAAAACCTCTCAAAAGTTCCTAGACCTTGCTCAAATATTTCTGCAGGAGGGGTTCTTTAGCTTGATAGTCCCCTTGGATTTGGGAGGTTACTAGCTGGAAATCACTGCAGAGTGTGATCCGCGTTGCCTCCATATCTTTTGCCATTAGCAAATCGGTGATGCAGGCCTCATACTCGGCCTGATTGTTTGAGGTTGGGAATTCAAACTTCAGGGAGTGCTCCAAGGTCAAACCCTCCGAATTTTCCAATATCACTCCGGCCCCGCTTCCCTTGGGGTTTGATGATCCGTCGGTAAAAATGGTCCAGAAGGCTTTCTTAGGGTCGTCGTTGTCTGTTGTGAGTTCCGCTAGGAAGTCGAACAACGCTTGAGCTTTTATTGCAAGTCGTAGTTCGTATGTAATTCCAAACTCTGAGAGTTCAATCGACTATACAATCTTTCGCCCGGCCAGATCTGGTTTATGTAGCACCTGCTGGACAGGTTGGTCCGTTCTTACCACCACTGGGTGGCATTCAAAGTATTGCCGAAGTCTCCTTGCGGTGATAATGAGCGCAAAGGCAACTTTCTTAACTTTTTGGTATCGAAGTTCGGGGCCTTGGAGGACCTTGCTTACGAAATAGACAGGCTTCTGTCCTTCGTCAGTTTCCCGGATCAAAACTGAGCTTACAGCCTTGTCATGGACGGATAGGTACAAGTAGAGTATCTCCCCGGTGTCCGGCCTCGTCAAAATAGGAGGGGAGGACAAGAAGTTTTTTAATGATGTGAAGGCGTCCTCACACTCTTGGGTCCATTCAAAACTTTTCCCCTTCTTGAGCAATTTGAACAGGGGGAGAGACTTGTAAGCGGCTTTGGTTAAGAATCTTGTCAGTGCCGCTATGCGCCCCGTAAGCTGTTGTACTTCTTTGACGTTCCGGGGACTTCTCATGTTGAGGACGACTTGACATTTGTTCGGATTGGCTTCGATTCCTCTATGAGTTAGCATAAACCCTAAAAATTTACCGGTCTGGACCCCGAAAGCGCACTTCTCCGGGTTCAACCTCATGTTGTACTTTCGGAGGTGTGTGAATACTTCCTTGAGGTCTGCCGTGTGCGATCCGCTGTGCGGGGTCTTTACTATCATGTCATCTATATAGACTTCTAGCATCTTTCCCAGTTGGTTTTCAAAAACCTTGTTCATCATCCTCTGGTAGGTGGCTCCTGCATTCTTTAGGCCGAAATGAATGACCTTGTAGCAGTAGCTCGCCTTGTCAGTAATGAAAGCGATTTTATCTTCATCTCAGGCGTACATGGGAATCTGGTTGTACCCGGAATATGCATCCATGAACGAGAGCCATCTAAACCCCGAGGAGCCATCCACTAATTTGTCCACATTGGGGAGTGGGTATGGGTCCTTGGGACAGGCTTTATTTAGGTCGGTATAGTCTACGCACATTCTCTATTTTTCGTTGGACTTTTTTACCAGAACCACGTTGGAAAGCCATGTGGTATAGGAGATTTCTCTGATGAAGTTGCCATTTAGTAGCTCTTTAACTTGGTCTTCAACGACTTGTTGCCTCTCGGGTCCGACCTTCCTCTTCTTTTGTGCGACCGACCTGGTGCCTTCTTTAATTGACAATCAGTGGCAAATAAAGCTGGGGTCGAGTCCGGACATGTCAGAGGAAGTCCAAGCGAAAAGGTCCTTGTTTCTCAACAAGAGTTCTGAGAGTTGTTATTTTTCTTTTTCACCCAGATGAACTCCGATCTTGGTGACCTGTTCTGGGTTGGTCCCGAGTCGAAGAGATTTCAGTTCGCCTTCGGGATGGGGTTGAGTACCCCGGATCTCTTCTCTGACGTCCAAATCGGTCATTAAGATGTTAACTTGGTCGATAGCCGGGGTGGAGTCGGAGGGGCTCAACCTCCGGGGCGCTTTACAAATCTTCAGGCTCTCATTATAGCATTTTCTGGCAGCAACTTGGTCGCCTTTTACAGTGACGATGTCATTATTTTTATTGAGGAACTTCATCACGAGGTGGATGGTGGATACCACCACTCCATGGGCATTGAGAAAAGGACGGCCCAGGATAATGTTATAAGCCGAAGGACAGTTCACAACCAGGAATTTTACCTTGACAGTCCTAAAGAGTTTAGATGATCTGAGGGTCAGGTGGGTTTCGTAATATTCGACCGGGGTGATCTTCTCACCAGTGAAACCCGTCAATTCTCCTACGTGGGGAGTCAAGTCGGATTGTGGGAGCTCCAACTTCTGATAGAGATCTAGGAACATAATGTCGGCTGAACTCCCTTGATCGATGAAAATTTGGCGGACCTCAGCATTGGAAATTACCCTGGAGATGTGATGTTCACATATTTGATGCATTAATAAGCCTTCATTTTTAGTCATTTACACTCTCCTTGCACTTAATAAATTAAGTTTGGTTATGTTTTGTATGTTTTGAACTCAAAATAGATTTGATTGAATTTTTCAGCATGATTTACGTCTTACACTAATCTTGTATTTGGGTTATATCTTGGGCTGTAGGTGGATGTTTAAGGTGAATCTTATGTCATTTTAAAGATGAGAGAGAGCTCTACAATCTTCATGAAGACATCAAAGACTTAATCACACGTTTGGATGGCTCAAATTGGCATTGAATCAAGAACTAAAGTGTTGCTCTGGCAGAATGACCTTTATGTACTGTGCATTACACTGCTCGTGGTGAAAGTTGTAGAATGGGCTGAAATTTTGATGATTGATAGTTAAGACTCAAATATACAACTTTCATGTTGTACATTTTTCCCGATTCAGACTCCTTGGAGGTGATATTGGGCTTGGAAGTCAGAACAGAGAAGCTGCATCTGGACCTGAGCAGTGTGCAGTAATTTGAACATATCTGGAGCTATAGAAACGATATTGGACTCAAACCAAAGCCATTTGAAAGCTGAGATCCAGACCTACAATCTTCATGAAGACCACTTGGCTCAAAAATGACGAATGCAATGACTTCAGAGCAGCATGATTTCGGAGACAAAGAATAGGCTGAAATTTTCTACTCACCAAAAGTCATTCAACATTTTCAACTACTCCACCTACTCCACCTACTCCACCAACCACCATGACTCCGCCCCCTTTGACATTTTGTACCTCCAAACCTTCTATAAAAGGGAGGCTATGCAGATCATTGTAAAAGGGTAGAGCTTTTATGTAGAAGTGTTGTTATAATTAAAGTTTTAGTGTTTCATTTTGGAGAATTCTCTTCTTCTCTTCCTCTCCTCCTCTCTCTTTGTTATTTTCATTTTTTGTATGGTTCTTGAAGGTTCTCCAATGGTGATGGCTATGGAGAGCTAAACTTCTTTAATCAATCCAAGAGATTGACAAGCTTGATGATTAATCCTGAGATCTCGTTTTAATCGTTATACGTTCATCTTTTAATTAAGTTTCTCTTTCTTTTCTTCTCTTGTTTAAATTCTGATTTAATGCTTAATTTGATTGAGATTTTGCATATGTTAATTGCGTAATTATCATATGCCAAGAGATGAATTCAGAGGTTATATAATTTATCAAAGATGTTTGATGAAATATTTAGCTTGGTTGGATCTTGGTTTTTAAGTTAATTTGGGTTTTGGATGGATGCTTAATTTGTCTAACCTTAATTAATTGAATTTTAGAAGCGTTTCTAATAGAAGATCCATGGATCATTGAGAGGCGTCTTGATGTGATCTAAGACTAAAGATTTGGTTGATAGTTGAACGGATTTATAAAGATCAAGGATGGATTAAAATCAAGATTTGTTAATTCTCTTGGATTGGTTATTTTCTCAATCTTGTTTACTCATTTTAATTGTTCTTTGTTATTTAATCTTGCAAAAATCTTTCCCCCTATTTATTAACCTCTTAATCTGACTTCATAATTAGAGTGATCTACGGGCTCGACCCGGTGTTACCTTATGCTACAAGCAGTTTTGGTAAATCGGTTATAAATTGATTTAAATTTGGTAATCTCGACAGTTATCAAGATGACGAGTGGATCGTCGTGGTTCGGGATTATTCCGCCGTAGTCCTCGTCTGAGAAGGTTATGAGAGGCGCTTTTCTATTCTTCGCTTGTGTTCTTAGTTCTGAGTGGACCACGCTAAAAACTGCCATTCTAAGGGCTTTCTTTCGAGCTCCATTGGAAGATCCTCCTCCTGCAAAGCCATCGGTAATGGTATGGATCGTCCTATTAGGCTCGGTGCGATGGTCGTCGTTATCAACGGGGGGAGTGTTCCTGGTCCGACCCTGCCGATCGCTGTTATCTCGGTGAGGTGAAGTCCGGGATCTTCTCCTAGGACTTCTTGTCCTTCTTTTGCGCGGAGGGGACGGACTCCGATGCGGGGTACGTCTGCTGTCTCTGCGTCTATTGTCCCCCTCGTTGTTTTGTACACGAAGGATATACTACTGCAGACGTCCGGCCTTGATTAAAAATTCAATGGGATCGTGCAACTGATAGCAATCTTCTGTATCATTGTCATAGGCCTTATGTCATGTGCAATATTTGGAGTGATCCTTCTGCTTGTGTTTCTTGATAGGGGGTGGTCTCCAGACGTTCTGAAACTCCGTGTGCATCACTTCCCTCAAGATTGTTTCCCGAGGCGTGTTCAAAGGAGTGTAGTCAGAATAATTCCTCCGTGGTGGGCTACCCTTTGAGGGTCGCGACCTTGAGGAATTCTGGTTGGGCTTGTGGTGAGAGGGCTCGCCTTTATCCCACTTCCTGTGGTCTTCTGTTGCCTCCTCCAAGTAGACATACTTCTCGGATCGTTTCTGGAAGTCGGTCAGATTGTTTGGTTTCTTTTTTGCCAGGGACTTGAAGAATTCGGAGCCTATCTAGAGACCGCTTCTGGCATAATGCAAGGCTATTATGCCTTCAAAATTTTCTACATTGGTGCAGGCAGCCATAAAACACCTAACGTAATCCCGGAGGCTCTCGTCCTTTCCCTGGCGAATCTTAGCCAAAGATTCGATGGATTTAGGTTGTTCCTTACTTATGGTGTATTGTAGCAGAAAACGTTGTTTAAGGTCTGACCAATCCACGATGGTCCCCCGTGGTTAGCTGGTAAACCACTTGAGGGCTCCCTTTTTGAGGGAGAGAGGGAAAGCTCGGCACAATAATTCCATGGACCCGTCATAGAAACATAGGGACTGCTCGTAGGCATTTATGTGTTCTTGGGGGTCCGTGGTTTTGTCGTAAATTTCCAGGTTTGGTGGAAACTTGAAATTTCTCGGAACCCGGAACTCCATGAGTTGATCGAAGAAAGGTTGTTCCATGGTTCCGCAATTCTGGTTATTATTCCTAGTATTGGGAATTCCATTATCGTCGTGAGCCCTCCTTTTATTATTTTCCACGTCGGTCCGTCTGTCACGGCGGCTCGGCCTTGGTTGGTTTTCATGCATGGCGCTTTGCATGTCCTCCAGCCTTCTGAATTGGTCGTTGAGCAAATCCATATGTTGTTGCAACATATCTTGAAACTGGCGTTGGGAACCCCAAGATTGATGTGTGCATTCAGAGCGGGATGCACGATCATCGAACTTGTTGTTCGGGATTCCCAGACGTTGGTGTACTGGAATCCTGCGCTCTTGGAGGCTCTGGTCACCTCTCTGGGCTGGGAATTCAAGTCTTTTCCTAACAGGAATCCTGCTTGATGGGTTAGGAGACTCCTCAGAAAAGGAGGTGGAGTGCTCATCACGTGGCTTCCTAATTTGGGTGCCTGATTTCTCACAGCGGAGGTTTGAGCCACAAGTGGAGGCAGTGGTAGTGGTGGACGTTGCATGTCAAGATCCTGTCTCTGGTTGATGGAGGTTTGTGCAGCGTCTCTTCTCGAGTTTTGCCTCGTATTTACCATGATTGGGTGAGATTAGAATTTTAAAGTTCCCCATAGTCGGCGCCAATATTCTGAATCGGGTTCAGAGAGTACCTGAG
Source organism: Ormosia semicastrata (assembly GCA_029884595.1). Classification (NCBI taxonomy): domain Eukaryota; kingdom Viridiplantae; phylum Streptophyta; class Magnoliopsida; order Fabales; family Fabaceae; genus Ormosia; species Ormosia semicastrata. Next base: position 14,314,960 of record JAQQTO010000030.1, read on the forward strand.
GTAGGCACGTTACGGTGATTTCTCCTTCGAGCAGTGGCTGAGCGTGTTGCACAGGGGGGTGGGTACCTGCAAAGGGACTCTAACGCTCAAGTCAGACAGTGCACAAGAAGGCTTAATAGATTGGGTTAAAAGTTACCTTCTTAAGATGGCTCAACCATATATTTATAGAATGTATACAGAATCCTAATGGGATCCTTACTGAATGCAGGTAATTTAGGATTAGTATCCTAATAAGGATCATCTTTCCATTATTATAGGATACGTCCCAGTAAATCTGGGATTGAGATATGGAGAGTATCTAGCCATCAAAGATATCTATAAATCCTATAATATCGCAAGTTGATGATTGACAGTTACAGATATTTAGGGATTCATTCTCTGCATGAATCTATCAACCACGATGTCATATTATCTCAACACCGCTTGAGGGCCGTAATTCGTGGTCCGGAATACGTTGTGAGTCTTTCTCTACGCCAGCTAGGAGGAGTCCGGTTGTATGCATGCCGGGTTGATCCCATGGAGCGGGATCCCGGATCACGGTCCAGAACACTTATGAAAAGGAATATAATCTAGTATAATATACAACAAGATGATACATCTAATATTAATATTAATATTTTAATATATAAAAGGCACCTCAATTTTTTTCAAGAAGTCAATAATTAATACATACTGTGAGTTTTTATACATAGTCTAATTAATCTAAAAAATTAATATTTTTTATTACTTTAAAATAAAATATTAATAATTTAAATAGTTTAACTTTATCACATGTTATACCAACGTGTGTTAGTCCAAGTAGAAAGGGTGCAGATCCCTTAAGCATGTAATTTTGGATTCGATCCTGATATTTATGTGTATAGAAATAATACCGATGAGATAGATTCCCACTTAAGCTCCTAACTGTATCTCAAGAGATTAGTTTCTCACCTATCAGGTGAAAGATACTATGGAAAACAAAAAAAGTTTATAAAACATTCATAACATTCCTCATGTATAATATGCTAAAAATTAAGTCTCTAAAATATATTTTAAACTCATATTAAAACTTTAAAAAATCCTGTGAAATGCATATGCTACTAACTAGTTATCAATCCATCCCTAATTATAAAATTAAGTACTCATATTTGAGAGTAAGTAATTCATCTTTGGGTATCTTCTATCTCTTTCTTTAAACCATATTTCTTCTTTCTCTGAGAGTAATAAAAATGTATTTAATTACTCTCTCTCTTGATTAGTCACGTTAGCTTCTTAGTAAAAAAATCAAGTGTTTCTTACCTATCAAGTCATTCTTTTTTTGTCCTAACATTTTCTTCTTTGTATGCACAACATTATTGTTTCTTATTTTTTCTTCATTGGCTATCAAGACAATTAATTTTATATCAATCACTTCCCTATTTATTTATTTTTTGATTAGTTTGCTTAATCAAATAGAAAGTTTTCATAGATAACTTTATGCAAAAATTAATACAAACAATGCTTTTATACATGGTTGAACTAATTTAAAAGAGTAGTGCTACCAACATACTCTTTAACACACACTTTTTTAACACATTCCTTCTTATTGGTTCATGTCTTAAATTTTAGTAAGTAATAAATTTTAATGAAATTTGAATATGTGACATGGACCAATAAGAATTTGTGTTAAAAAAAGAGTGTGTTAAAAGTGTGTTAGTAGCACTCCTCAATTTAAAATGTTTATATACTTTTTTTGATTTCTCTATTAGTTTAAAATAAAATGTTAACCATTTAAAGAATTGAAATTCATAATATATTATATATTTATAACATATTAAAAATTAAGTTTTTAAATTATATTCTAAACAAAGATTAAAACTTTAAAAATATTTAGTGCAATGCATGAATTACTAACTAGTTAACATATAAAAGGAAAATACATGACTTGTGCTTTTGTCACGTGTCTTCCATTTTTGACATTTGGCTTATCCTGACTTCTCACCATGTGGTAGCGTTTCTTCTATGTGGCATTTATTTATGCTATTTATAATAGCTACTTGATTAGAAATCCAATTAGAAATCCAATCAGGGACAATTAATTGATTAGAAAGGAATTAATTGATTAGAAAGGGACTAACTGATTAATTAATTAATTAGATTTAAAATTAATTTTCCTCAAACACAAATACATTTCCTCAAATTCCTAAAATAATAAGCTTTCCAAATTTTTAAATTTCAATTTGTTTAAAAAGAATTACAAAGCCATTCGTGTTGAAATGTAAATTGATTAAAAAGCCATTCAAAACAATTAATTGATTAGAAAGGGGCAAATTGATTAATGATTAATTGACTTTTAAATTTTCCAATTAATTGATTAGAAAGCCAACCACGATTCTGATCTGGACTACTCTGTCTCTAGGTTTAAATTCGTTACTGCTTGCTGATTTAATGAGTTCTACCTTCTTAATTTAGATTGTAGTCTCACTTTTTTCTTTTGTTTCTTTTTTCCCCCCCTTTTCACTGTAAAAAAAATTGTTTAAGTAGTATTGTTTTTAACCAAATTTTATTATATTCTTACATTGTTTAAGTACCTATTGTATGATTACATTGTATAATGGTTTTTTTTAATTCTCTGCATTGATAAATATAGTGTTTGTAATATTAGGATCTTTTTATTTTTGAGATTTTGTAATATAAATTATTTTATTGAAGGAATTCAGTAGAATGAAGAGGAATTGCAAAACTTGATAATAATAAAGAGGAATTCCATTATCGTGGTTACTCAGCTTGATTATAATAAAGGAACTAATTTGTGTTATGTGCATTGTACGAATTTTTAAAAATTGAAAAATTGAAAAATATAAATTAAAAGAAAAAGTATTTAAAATAATTTTTTAAAAACTCATTTAAAATTTAAAAAGTATAGATTAAAAGAGTAATGTTTAAAATTAAAAATAAAAATATGCATAATTAAATTCAAAGAGAATTTGAATTTGAATTTTTTTTAAAAAAAGTTAAAAATAGCATTTGTTATTTTTTAAAAAGAATAACACAAGAGAATTAGTTACTCTCAAGTAAGAGTACTCTATATTATTATATAGGCATGGATTGCAAGACTTTCACATCAGCTATTTTTCTTCATTCATTTTCATTTTGTTTATAGCTATAGAGGTATTGGCAAGACTTTTATTCGAAAGACTTTAAAAAAAAAAAAAATCGATGCAAATGTATGATATTGCATTATTATTTTATTGTCAAATTATCATAATTTTTAAATAAATAAATTAGCAAATATAAAGAAAAGTATATAAATTATTCAGTAGTTGAAGTTTTTACATGAAAATATTTTCAAAAAAAAAAGTAAATACAAGCATGAAATTATATTAATATTGATGTGTACGGAAGTGTAAACTCTACAAGAATACTTAATAATTTAATTTAAGTTTTATTTATTATTAGAATATATATGTTGTTTTATAATTTATTTTATTTATAACTTAGTAGTTGAAATTTTGCATGAAAGCACTTTAATATATGTGTCAACAAGAATGAAGTATTTACACAAAATCATGTCAATATCATATTATACTGAGATTCTAAACTTCACTAAAAGTATAAAACTTCTTTCACATGTATTTAACATATTTAACGAAACACTAGTCATATTTTACATGAATGACTTCAAGGTATAAATCAAATTTTATTCAATTGTGTGTATTTAATAATAGAAGTGGTTTTATCAAGAAAAATAAGCTAGTTATGGGTGAAATAATTAGTAGATTAATCAAGCATAAATATTTTAATATATACATTTATTTTTAAATAATTTTATTACATATATTTCATTTAATAAAATTTATTTTATTTATAATTTATCTTTATCATTCAATTTATAGGTTTCAATTACCCTCCATTAACAAGTTTCTTTCAATAAGGACCATCCCAAATTATTCATTCTTTATGCACTTCTTCAAAATATATTTAAACTTTCTTAGAGTATTTTTTTTATAATTCATGTTATTTTTATGAAATATCTATTGCCATTTATTTATAGTTATTGCCATTTTTATAAAAAAAAATTCGAAATTAAATAAATAAATAAGACAATGAGAGAGAAAAACGCAGCAACTTTTGAGAGAGGGAGCGAGCTTAAACTTTGCTACAATGTCCAGTTACCTCTAAAGCTTTCAGAAACGAAACTCTCTATTCTCTTTCGATAACTTTGTTTTCCTCTGATTATCATTATCGTTTTGTCCACCGCTTCAAAACTTCACCTTCAAACCCACCGTTCTCCATTCTCCGATTGACTCACCGAGTTCCGGTTCGACTCGGTTCGGCCTCGGATGAGTTAACCCAGAAGATCGCTCCGCGTTAATCGCCATGGTAACTAACTTCTCGAACCTGACATTCCATTTTCTCTTTCCGTCATGTGCTTTGCTTGATTAACGTTGATTTTCCTTTGACTCTTTGAGCTGATTCGTTGAATCTGTTGGACTCGTAGTTTTATTTGTTTATTTGTTGGAACTGTTAAGTGTGATTGTGATGTGTAATTTTGTTTCAAAACTATCTTCTTTGACGTTCGCGTGTTTCTCATGAAATTTGAGTTTTTAATAGAGGTAAAAAAAATTATGATAGTGGATCCATGCATTGCTAAAAGATCGTGTGCAATGTTGTTTGGCGAAGAAGATTGGGGTAGTTTTGGATAGGCAGTATTAACAATTTGATAATTTAGTAGCAAAAATGAAAAAAAAATGCAACTTGATGAATTTAATCGACTATTGCAATTTACGACAAAGATTAGACATAGGAGAATGGAGGGAAGTTAAGATTTTAAGAAATAAAAAAAAGAGAAGTGTTTAAATTCAGAATATTTGCCATAACCAAAAAAGAAAAGAAAAATCAGCATATTTGCCCATGATTTAAGTGGTAATGTTCTCCAAGTTCTACTTTACAAGGAACTGGCTTGCAAGCTCAAGTCGGCTATGTTTGTTATGCACTTGTGCTTAATAGTAATAAAAAGGAGAATATTTTTTAACACCCATAATACGACACCCGCGTGGGACACCATGCCACATGTGAGTGTGACTCACTATTTTCATATATCGTATGAACGACTTCCTGCTCTGTACTATATCCACAAGTGAGGATGGTGTTGTATGGGTGTCGTATTTCAGGTGTTCAAATAACAGAACTCTAATAAAAATGAACGAGGTAAAGGCCAATAGGTGTAAATGGTTGGTTAAAGAGGGAGCTAATTAGTACTGAAGAAAGAAGGGATGATATGAGATTTTGTATTTCCAATATTTTGTAGAAATTTCTTTCTGAACTACATTATCAAGGGAGTTTCTTCACAACCCCCCCCCCCCTCCAAATGCCACAGAATAGAAACATTATCATATATGAACTTAGCAAGGATGATTCTGTATCAAGGGTAGGATGACAATAACAAATTTATCTGCCGGTGAGCTTGAGGCTCAATTGGCACTGGCCCAAATCTTTAAGACTTTTGTGTGATGTTGATGTTGGAGGTTTGATCCTCCACGATGCCACCTTCCCCCTTTCTCTACCCGGGTGCTTGCACCTCCAATGTAACCAAAAAAAGAAAAAAGAAAAATCTATCCCAATCAAGTAAAAGAAATTTGATGTACAGTCATTTACTAGAATTTTGGAACAGATTTGTGTGAAATTGTTTATGCATGGTATGTTTCAAACTATAAAAGTTATAAGTATATCGGCAAAACTTTAACCCTATGTTTGGTTTGAGAGACAGAAAATAAAGAGGAAAGAAAATTTTAAAAAATTGAAAATTTCTCTTATTTGGATTAAGGGAAAAAGTAAAGGGAGAAAGAGAAATCTAGAAAGTAAAAGTTCAAAATTTCCTCCCTCAAAATTTTGCCTCATTTCAAATTTAAAAAACTTCTCTTCTTTCTTGTTTTCTTTCATCACATGCAAACCGAGCGTTAGATAACTCAGGTCAGACAACATTTGTATGACTATTAATGATTGTCAATGTTAGGTCCATGCTTCGCAGTGGTCCAATTATGTCAATCTACTGTATGACAAAGATTATGGACATCAATCAACTATATGACAATTGACAATGATTTTGGTGAATGCCTACATTGTTGCTTGTCTTTGCATATAATTGTTGACACTTGCCAGAACTACAAGAAAATGACACTAACACTACTAAATGTTGAAAGTGATATATACAAAACAATGTATTGAAACCCCACGAGTTGGTTTAGTGTATATTTCGTTTAGCTTTTGGAACTCCAAAATCATGTTTTGGGCAAAAGCCACTGGAGACAAGCTTTTGCCTAGACCATGGTTTGGGGCTTTCAAAAGCTAAACCCAACATGCCATTAGTGGTTAAAGAGGTATGCTCCTTGTCTTAATGGCTCAAGTTCAAACATTGGCCAGCACTTTGGAGAATTAATTCTCCTTGTCTTGATGGCTCAAGTTCAAACCTTGGCCAGCGCTTTGCCTGGGGAGGGGACTTAGTCTCGGTTGATGTGAAAGCTGGTCCAAGCATACCCCTTACTGCACAACTAAGATAAAGCAAATCTATTGACTTTAACGTTTTGATCATCAAGATGTAATGTCAAAGTTTAAATCTGACAGACCACAAATGTGATACTAATTTGTGCAGAATCTCCCAAAAATTATTGGATTGGTTACAATGATCATTTGCCATTTTAATTAATTTTTTATCTAACAACACTTGTTACTTTATCTTTTTGCTTGTTACTTTATCTTTTTGTTTGTTGATTTAAATATTCATTTGTTTTTGTTCTTTCTCGTGTTGTTCATTATTGTCCTTGCTGTTGAAAATGAAGTTCAGTGTTATGTGCGTACTCTTGCATATTAAATCTTTAGGGTTGACAGTGAGCACATTTCCCTGCATTCATTTCCTCTTATTTCATTCCAACAACTTTACTTAATAAGTAGTAACTTGTATATGCCTATATTAGCTGTAGTTACTTACTTGTGACAACTACTTTATCTATCCCATTTTGTGCATGTCTTCTGGGAATATTAAGTTAATGGGAAATTATATAACGTTTTGCGAATGACATTTTTTGAATACCTATTTTATAAAATTCTTATTTACTTTTAAAATTAATGTATCGTTGGTGGTTGATACTGTGGAATGGCAGTGCTGTTTCTCTGAATAATTTACATGTTTGCTTTGAATGTCCTGTGTTTGTCTTTGCAGTCTGCACCAGTGAACATCATTGTAGGTTCTCATGTCTGGGTTGAAGATCCAGTGCAAGCATGGATTTGTGGAGAAGTTTCTAAAATCAATGGTGAAGAGGTCCATGTTCGCACCACAGATGGGAAAACAGTGAGTCAAATTGTCTGTACTCTGTGTGTGTGAAAATTGTTTGCACAGATTCTTTACTCTATATATTGTTCTGGGTTATTGCAACTGAATTTTTAGTACATTCTCTGAGAATCTGGCTGGGTTAAATCACTTTCAGGAATTACATAAATCTCTCATATATGATGTAATCCTATTAAATTGTGCCTTGTATTGTATGCTTATTTTATATCTTTAGTTACAGAAATCCTAGCCTTATTCCTTATTACTAAATGACTATGTCCTTTTTGTTTGACCTAATTAAAGAAAGTGCCTATGGCTTTTGATTATGCTTTTAACATTCTGAAAATCTGGTTGCAGGTTGTCACAAATATCTCAAAAGTTTTTTCCAAGGATAATGAAGCTCCTCCTGGAGGTGTAGATGACATGACAAAACTGTCATACTTGCATGAACCAGGAGTTCTGCACAACTTGGCAACTAGATACGAACTCAATGAAATCTATGTAAGATACTAATATTTTTATTATTTCATTGAATGCTGAAATTGTTTTTGAGTTTAGTGAAAGTAGAAACTTGTGATTAATGTAACCATGCTACTCCTCCAACATTGTTGCAGACCTATACTGGCAATATCCTGATTGCGATAAACCCATTTCAAAGGTTACCGCATCTATATGATACTCACATGATGGAACAATATAAAGGAGCTGCTTTTGGAGAGTTGAGTCCCCATGTTTTTGCAGTTGCGGATGTTGCATACAGGTAACTGAAGCGTCCATGTCATTGGCTTTCTGTATTCATTTTCATATGGTTTACTTATTTCCATGTTTTTATTTGTTAGTGCGATGATCAAAGAGGGAAAAAGCAACTCAATCCTGGTTAGCGGTGAAAGTGGGGCTGGTAAGACAGAGACAACAAAGATGCTTATGCGTTATCTTGCTTACCTTGGGGGCCGATCTGGAGTAGAAGGGCGAACGGTCGAACAACAAGTTCTAGAAGTATGATGGAGCTGCATATTTTTTTTCTTAGATACTCGATCTTTGTGCATGTCTTTCAGGATGGAAAGCCCAAATAAACTTGCAGTTCATTTATACTAATTCATTTCTTTGCAGATTTTATTAGGTATGTAGGGTTTTTAAATAGCATAGAAGCTATTTCCTCATTCTTGCTTCTATATTAATTACTTGCAGTCTAATCCAGTTCTTGAAGCATTTGGCAATGCAAAAACAGTCAGAAACAATAATTCAAGGTGAGCTTTGACAGCTGCATGGAATTTCAAGTAAAACAAACTTTATCGTAAAATAGTTTAGGGAAAGTGATTGTGACTATTTTACTTCAGTGAATGAAATAGAGAGATCATGTATTGATGAGAAAGAACTGTTCTTTCATGCTTTTTTTACCCATTGAAACTGTGGTCAGAAATGGTGGTTGAACAAGATGGACCAGATTAGTTCATCAGAATTAGATATAAAATCATTCATGTGCCTTCACCTAATAGCTTAAGCTTGTGGAAGAATTGGTTCTTGAAATGGTACTAGAGCCTATATGACCAAGTGGTCAAGAGTTTGATCCTTGCTCCCCATTTTTCTAATAAAATGCTACATTTCAGCACAAGGTAGAGTGGGTCTATGCATTTGTACACATTTCAAGCCCAAAGTGCTCTTGCGGGAGCAGGTGTGTTAGATATAAAACCATTCATGTGCCTTCACCTAACAGCTTAAACTTTGGGAAGAGTTGGTTCTTGACAATCAGTAGCCTAAATCCATTAATTATTGGATTTTGGGTTTTGTTTGTTGGTATTACATTGCACTATTCGGTAAAAAAAGGGGCAGCTTGGTGCTATAAAGCTCCTGCTATGTGCAGGGTCCAGGGAAGGGTTGAGTGGGTCCATAGTAGGCAGCCTTACCTTGCACTATTCAGTAAACCATGTGAAAAATATAAATATAAATGGATTATAAATATTTTTTGTTCAAAAATCAAAATTGATATAATACGTGTCGTGTTCCTCCTGGTATTGAGATGCAGTCGTTTTGGTAAATTTGTTGAGATCCAATTTGACAACAAGGGAAGGATCTCTGGGGCAGCTATACGGACTTACTTGCTTGAAAGGTCCCGTGTTTGTCAAATTTCAGATCCTGAAAGAAATTACCATTGCTTTTACCTTCTTTGTGCAGCACCAGCTGAGGTAAAAATCCTCTTTCTTGATATTGAAATGCATCGTTGTTTTTTCAAGAAGATAGGATCTTATGTAAATATAGGTCCTATTCAATTACTGTAACTCTATTTTGTAGGTAAAAGAGAAGTATAAACTGGGAAGTCCCAGCTCCTTCCATTACTTAAATCAATCCAACTGCTATGAACTGGATGGAGTCAATGATGCAGATGAGTATATTGCAATCCGAAGGGCAATGGATGTTGTTGGAATCAGTGAGGAAGAGCAGGCTAGTCTTCCTGAACCTTATTTGTTAATGGAATGGAAATTTTGCATTTGAAGTTGCTTTTTTGATATAGCAATATATTTCAGGAGGCAATTTTTAGGGTTGTCGCAGCAGTTCTACAGCTTGGAAACATTGAATTTTCAAAAGGAGAGGAGATTGACTCTTCTGTCATCAAAGATGAGAAGTCTAGGTTCCATCTTAGTATGACTGCCGAGCTTCTTAAGTATACCCTAATATAATCCTTTTATGCATTTCATATTCATTACTGTATTATGGGGGTTCTTTGGTATTCTGTACATTTTAATATATAAATTATTGTAGGTGTGATGCTAAGAGCTTGGAAGATGCACTGATCAAGCGTGTGATGGTAACACCTGAGGAGGTTATTACAAGAACCCTTGATCCTGCTGCAGCTGTTGGTAGCAGGGATGCATTAGCTAAAACCATTTATTCGCGTTTGTTTGATTGGTAATGAACTTGTAGCACCATTTCTGTTTGGCTGTGTGCAATGTTGTATATCCCTCATATAAATCCACTTTCTGAATTAATGCGAATAAAGAATTAGAGAACTATTGTGCAAAGGTCAATAAGGCAATATCTCAAGTCAATGTATTGTATAAAATACCTAAACAATTTTATTCTTGCTTAAGGACTGAATATTCACATTTAAATATGGTTATCATTTGTGAATATGGCTTATCAGCTATAAATGTTACTTTAGAAATACAATAATCATATTTATAGTTGAAATAACCTCACAGTAGCACATTGGAGTTATTGGTTGTTGTCAATCGTTCTCTTGGAAAATAGAAGTTATGTGATTGGATCGATAATTGTTCTAGATTTCGCTTCTTCTAGGCTTCTTGTTCTGACAACTGCTCATTATTGCTTTTAGGCTTGTGGAGAAGATTAACATTTCAATTGGGCAAGATACAAATTCCAAATCTATCATCGGAGTTCTTGATATCTATGGGTTTGAAAGTTTTAAGTTCAATAGGTAAGCTAATGCTTTCATCTGGCATTTATGGTTTGATATTTAGCCTTGCATCTGATAAATTTCTTTGCTTAAAGTTTTGAGCAGTTCTGTATTAATTTTACAAATGAAAAGCTGCAACAACATTTTAATCAGGTTTGGTAATTTCTGGCACAATTTGTTTTCTGTATTTTTCAATTCATTTTTTCCTTTATTTTTTCCCCTGATTGAATGGTTGCAGCATGTCTTTAAAATGGAACAAGAAGAATACACCAAGGAAGAGATCAATTGGAGTTACATAGAGTTTGTTGACAACCAAGATGTTTTGGATCTAATTGAGAAGGTATTTTTACTTTTGCTTATTGCATTGATAATTTCTTTATCCTGTCTGAAGTATGTGATTTGTTTATGACCAGTTATAAGTACAAATGCACTTAAATACTCTCTTTGTTTTCCTACACCACAAATTCAGGTAATGATGATTATGTTATTCAATCTTTGCAGAAACCAGGAGGAATAATTGCACTCCTTGATGAAGCCTGGTATGTTGCTAATAGTAATTTCACTGTTAATCTGACACTGCTTAGTTGTATAGAATCTAGATGCATATATCTTTCCTGAAGTCACTTGATTTTACTATCTTAGTTTTATACTTGTATGCTACTTCAAGTTTGTTGTCATTAAGATATGTAGGGGACTTATATCAAGCTTTGCCTGAACGTTGTTGTTTGGTTGGACTCATATCAGCTTGGTTGTGACACAGTATGTTTCCTAAATCCACACATGAAACATTTGCTCAGAAGTTGTACCAGACATTCAAAAACAACAAGCGCTTTATCAAACCTAAACTTTCTCGGACTAGTTTTACCATATCTCATTATGCAGGGGAGGTAGATACATTTGGCCTTTTCTACATTTGTTCCATTTCGTGACATTTTTAACTATAACAGATGCTTAAATATGCTTCATTTCTCTTCTTTTTAACTATTCTTTCTTTGTCCAGGTGACATATTTGGCTGATATGTTTCTTGACAAAAACAAGGATTATGTGGTCGCAGAACATCAGGATCTGTTGACAGCCTCAAAATGCTCATTTGTGGCTGGTCTGTTCCCCCGTTCTCCGCAGGAGTCTTCAAAATCATCCAAGTTCTCTTCGATTGGGTCTCGCTTTAAGGTATTGTTAGTTGCTATATTCTTTTTATCAGGTGTTTTAAATGGATAAAGGTAAACTTCTTTCTGATCTTGCCTACTTACTCTGCAAAAAGCTAAACACCCTATGTTTCCCTTGCTTTAGGATGAACGAGGAACCTGATGTTTAATGCCATGGCAATGGTCATGGACATTTTCTTCTAGGATAAAAGAAAAAAACTAGTTAGTAGAAAGAGATAGAATGAAGTAGAAGAAGGATGAGAAGATAACCTCTAAAAAAGAGAACAAAGTGAAATTAAGATATACACCAGAACATTAAAATGGTGGGCCTTTCAATCTCTATGACTAGATGCACAAAGATATTTATTTGCAGAACTCCAGAAGTGATGCCATATAAATAAATGTATCCTATAATATCTATATTGGCTTGATTTTAAAGTCTGCATCCACTCCAACCAAATTCTCAAAAACTATGCAAAAAGTCTGCACTTTCTTGAGGCAGAATCTCTCACAACCATAATTCTCATTTCTTGAAAACTATGAAACACTTCAAGCAGTTGAATTATGCATAAACAAATTGTCAGTATTTTCAGAGCTTTTCACAAGGGTAGTAAAACAAACATGTCATCATTGCAATCCTAACAATTTTATCTTCTAAATGGTTAGCCCAGTATCTATAACCCCATGGCTGGCAAAGAACTATGATTTGCTCTGATAGGAACCTTGATTTCTTTAAGAAAATATGGATATTAACTCCTTACATAAGAGGTAAGCCTCTGTAATCTCTCAAAGACAGACTGAAAAAGAGAATAGAAAATGAAAGAAAATGTAGACACCGCAGAACTCCGAGGCTTTGCTTCCTCCCTGTCTAAAGGCCCCAATTCTTTACTCAAATGACTGGATGCCTTCTCCCATACATTTTCTTCCCTTTTATCTTTACTCCTCCCCCCTTTTCTCCCTCCTTCCCACTCTATTTATTGTCTCCACTAACTGCCTGTTCATTTGCCATAACCCCCTATGTTAAATGCTAATTGCTGCCCCTCTTAATTCTCTCCATTCCCACTAGCTATAAATGTTCCTTGTTGTCCCTCATTACTCTCTCCACTCCCACTAACAACCTGACCATCCACAACTTGCCATGCGGACAGGTGGTAACAATTAGAATTCCCTTCCTTCCCTTGCTGACTCATGCTCTCCCCTCTAACTATGTGATTGCAAGGGACAGATTCCCTGCTGTCCCTCCTACCACTCTTAAAATACACCCTTGTCATGGGTGGATACCTATCAAGCTCACATTCTGCTTAGAAGTTAACTATTGATTCAAGATCTTTATGATTATTCTTCTATAACTGGAATGTGGTATAATATTGGAAATACTTACTTGTTACATTGGTTATATATGCACATACTGGAAAGCCATAGTGTTGGATTTTGCCATGACATGGCATGATTTGAGCTTGAATAGTGTTTGGCATGTTTGGCATTTGGACTTGGGAGGACTGTTGGTATGGAGCTTGTATGGGTGTAGGTGTTTGGACTCGACATTTTTAACATTTGGGCTTGGAACCACTTCAATCAAAAGGTCAACCTCATGGATTTGGCCCATCACCCTTGGCTTATACGGTCTTCTTCTTACTACGACCCTTACAATGTGGGACTTTGTTTTCTACACTCACATGTGATGAGTCTTACACTCCTCTCATGTGAGTGCCTCAATTTCTTTTTTCCATATATATATTTTTCTTTTTTGTCTCATTTTTCATTTTTTCCTTTTTCACATTGAGGGACCCCTAAATTGCACTTGAACTCCAGCTAGGCCGCAATTGGATTCTCTATGTGTCCTCAGCTGACCCTTTTTTCCATGACTGGTTCTCCAAATTTGGCAGCTAGTCGCTAGTTTGTTTATATGATAGTCAACCTAGTCACCTGTCTTGTGTGGGCTTTGCGGCAGTCCCCTCTAGTCATCTTTCTCCATAAGTCCATCTAAGATCATTGAAGATCATTGAAGCTCTGATTCCATGTTGGATTTTGGCATGACATGACATGACATGATTTGGGCTTGGATAGTGTTTCGTATTTGGACTTGGGAGGAGTGTTGTTATGGTGCTTATATGGGTATAGGTGTTTGGACTTGACATTTTTAACATTTGGGTTTGGAACCACTTCAACCAAAAGGTTTAACCTCATGGTTTTGGCTCATCACCCTTGGCTTATACGGTCTTCTTCTTCCTATGACCCTTGCAATGTGGACTTTGTTTTCTACACTCACATGTGGTGAGTCTAACACTTCTCCTCACATGTGAGTGCCTCAATTTCTTTTTTCCATATATATATATAAATTTTTTTGTCTCATTTTTCATTTTTTTCCTTTTTCACATTGGGGGACTCCTAAACTGCACTTGAACTCCATCTTGGTTGCAATTGGATTCTCCATCTGTCCTCAAATGGCCCTTTTTTCCATGACTGGTTCTCCAAATTTGGCAGTTAGTCGTTGGTTTGTTTATATGATAGTCAACCCTGTCACTTGTCTTGTGTGACCTTTGCGGCAATCTCCTCTAGTCATCTTTGTCCACAGGTCCATCTAAGATTATTGAAGATCATTGAAGCTCTGATATCATGTTGGATTTTGGCATGGCATGGCATGATTTGGACTTGGATAGTGTTTGGCATGTTTGGCATTTGGACTTGGGAGGAGTATTGGTATGGAGGTTTTATGGGTGTAGGTGTTTGGACTTGACATTGTTTGCATTTGGGCTTGGAACCATTTCAACCAAAAGGTTAACCTCATGGTTTTGACCCATCACCCTTGGCTTATATGGTCTTCTCCTTCCTATGACCCTTGCAATGTGGGACTTTGTTTTCTACACTCACATTTGGTGAGTCTAACACATAGGTACTTTAGCTACCCTTGAAATGTATCGCTTGCTGCTGGAAAATGGCATAAAAGTTTTCATATGACATCCTTTAGCAACCCAGTTATGTAAATATAATTATATTCGGTTGAGCAAATGTATTCCAGTTGTTTTACTTTCCTTTTTATTAATTTGTTAATAATCAGATACTATTTTCTTCTTAGAACCAGATGTTGATTCTTTTGTTAATATTCAGTCTATTTTGAATTTCTTTGAGGTCATTTCTGGTCTTAAAATTAATTTGGCTAAAAGTGGATTGGTGGGTGTGAATGTGGACAGTTAGATTTTGATTGCTTTTGCTACTTTGGCGGGTTGTCAGTCTCTTAAATGGCCTCTCACTTATCTTGGCATTTCTTTGGGAGGAAATCCTCGCGCCTCGTCCTTTTGGGATTTGGTAGTTCGTATGATCTCTAAGCGGTGAGGCTATTGGAAGGGTGCCTTTTTCTCTTTGGGTGGTTGGATACTCTCATCCAGTCTTGTTTGTCTAGTATCCTTTTATATTTTCTCTCTTTTTAGGATACCAATGGGTGTGGCACAGAAAATAGAGAGAATTATGCAGGATTTCTTTTGGTCAAGAGTAGGAAATTCTAGTAGAGACCACCTTGTTAGTTGGGAGGTTTGTTGTAGACCAAAAAAGGCAAGAGGGTTGGGTCTTGGTAATCTGGTGACCAAGAGCATTGTTTTGGCAGCTAATTGGCTTTGGCATTTTCCTCTACAATCTTCTTCTTTATGGCATCAAAGTATGGTTTGCATCTGAATGGGTGGGACACCAATTCTGCGAGTAGAGTTACTCATGTTAGTTCTTGAAAATTTATTTATGAGGGATTACCTTCTTTTAGTTCTCTCTTGTCCTTGCATTTGGGTGATGACTCTTGTATTAATTTTTGGTTTGTACTGTTCCTCTCTCCGAGGCTTTTCCAAGACTTTCACCTATCTTCTTTACATAGTGCCCATGTTTGTCTGTTTAATTCTCTGGATGACTTATCTTGGACCCTTCATTTTTTCAGAAACTTGCATAATAGAGAGGTTACTGAGCTTGAGTCGCTTTTGATTTTGCTTGATTCTATTCATCTCTCTTTAGATCCTAGTTCAAGAATTTGGATTCTTGACTCCTCGAGAGTTTTCTCTTGTAAATCGTATTTTCAGTTCTTGACTCAATCACCTAATAGAGATAGATTTCTTTTGGACAAGCCCATATGGAAGGCCAAAGCACCCTCAAAGATCAAAGCTTTTGTGTGGACTGTTGTTCTTAACAGGATTAACACTAACGACATGCTTTAGAAGCGCAGAACTCTCACTGCTCTGTCTCCTAATATGTGTATAATGTGCTGTTCTGATTCGGAATCTGAGGCTTATTTCTTTTGCACTGATTTGCTGTGACTTTTCTTTGGAATAAGCTGTTTGGGATTTTTGGAGAGTCTTGGGTCTGCCCTATGAATTTGCATCAATTTCTCCCTACTAAGTTTAGAGGTTTTGTCTCTCATAAAGAAGCAAAAATCTTATGGCAATGCTCTGTCTATGCTGTCCTATGGTGTCTATGGCTGGAAAGGAATGTTAGAATTTTCAAGGACTCTTTTACGACCCTAGACTTCACTTGAGATAGGGTTACTCTTTTGGCCTTGCTTTGGTGTTCTGTTCATGGTCTCTTTAAGGGTGTTTCTTTGTTAGACATGCAGAGAGATTGGCATGCTTTGTTGCATGACTCAATCTCATAGGTTTTTCTTGTTTCTTTGTTTGTTTGTAAGGATGTCTTATCCTCTCTCTTTGTATTCTTCTCTTCTGATATGATAAAATTTGTTTTTCTATAAATAAAAAAAACTATTATGTGAAGAATGAATTGTGGATATCAAAATTTGATTCTACATGCCTTTAACTTTCGGTACTTGTCTTTTAGTTCTGGTTACCCTCTTTGAGAAAAGAAATCATGATGATACAAGGTAGATAGATATTCATGGCATTTATATGAACATCTTACTATGCATTATATAATAAAATCTTTGACATCCCTGTGTCAGGTATCTGATGCTTTTGTTTTTATGTTTTGTGATGAGTAAATGATACATGTTTATGAAAAGTGCAGTTACAACTACAATCTTTGATGGAGACCCTAAATTCAACAGAACCTCACTATATCAGATGTGTGAAGCCGAACAATGTCCTCAAGCCTGCTATTTTTGAAAATGTCAATATCATCCAACAATTACGCTGTGGTGTGAGTATATCATGGTCTTTCTATGTTGTCATTGGCTTTATTTAATTGAGCGTGCAAAGGAGCAATATCTTTGGCACCCATTTACACTTGGTGATTGTTTGTATACTGTTATTTGTTTTAGGGTGTTCTTGAGGCAATTAGAATCAGCTGTGCTGGATATCCTACCAGACGGACCTTTTATGAGTTTCTTAACCGATTTGGTGTTCTTGCCCCTGAAGTTCTAGATGGAAAGTAAAATTTCATCTCCTCTTTAGGCTGTTTTTGTCTTCAAATTGGCAAATGGCTTTTCTTTTTTTACATATTTGTCTGAAATATCTGATTTTTAGAGCATTCGAGAGCAGGAACTGTACTGATTTATCTCTGTTTTAACTCTCGGTCTATCTTGCATACATTCCCCCCCCCCCCCTGGTTAATTATTTCTGATTGTTCTGTTTCAGCTATGATGACAAGGTTGTATGCCAAAAGATCCTGGATAAACTGGGTATGACAGGCTATCAGGTGATTCAGTACTCCTTGTAACTTAATATGTTGATGGTGGTGCATGGAAGGAACAAAATTTGAAAAGCAAGGATCAGTAAGCCAAGGCCCACTAGTTGCCTAAATAAATGACACCCTTCATAAGTATAGCCATCTGAGAATTGTTCATTTACTAATACATGGTGGCTTATCCACTGCCTAGCACCTACAGCAAAAATGATTTGTCTGATTAGCAAAGAGCATGATTATGACATTGAAGCATCCAGAGTACCCCAAATGTCTTAAGAGGTTTATTGAAGCCTTTCGAATAACCTTTCACTATGTCATGTTGTAGGCTTGTGCGGGGACAATGGTTGGAAAAAAGATAAAAATAGAAGTAAAAACTTACTTGCATAAAAATGCACTTCTACTTCACTTCATTGAAAGTATTAGTTCTATAATCTCTCCATAATTTCTATACATCTTCCACTGACTCCTGAATTTCTAAATTGATTTTTTTTTTTTTAATGTCTTGAAGATTAGTTTTTACATCTGGTAGTTTACCAGAATACGGGGAAGTCTATCTATAGTCTATACCAATGGACTTTGTAAACTCCAAAGTCATTCAAGATTGATTATGGTTTGACAGATAGGCAAGACAAAGGTGTTCCTAAGAGCTGGTCAGATGGCTGAGTTGGATGCAAGAAGAGCAGAGGTTCTCGGAAATGCAGCCAGAACCATCCAGAGACAAATACGCACTCATATTGCACGCAAGGAATTCATTGAATTGCGTCAAGCTGCAATTCGTTTGCAATCTAATTTGCGAGGTATCCTGAGTTGTCTCTTTTAAGGCATTTGGTTTGATTTTCGTTGCTTCCTTGTTTGCTAGTTCCTGTAAGTCAATCTCTTGTATGTACAAGGTGTTTTTCTTCTTGTGAATTATGAAATGTGTCTACTGGCTAGGTTCATTTATCCTTCTGTACTGATTCTAGATTTGCAGATTACCCAAGTTTTATGTCATCTAAAAGCTTCATAAAGAATAGAACCTTGATGGTGCCACTCAACAAATTCTTTTCGACCTTTTAGGAAAGCCAATTAGATCCTGGGAGACATGCTACTTGGTGTATCCAAGTATGTATTTTCATGATCATTAAATATGAACATGTTTGCAGGGGGAGTCAGGGAAGCACCATGACTGAAATAATAAAAAATGACTCTGGTTTACACTGTTTGTGACATTGAAGTGCTTGTCACAGATGAAGTGCACCATTTAATTGTTGTAAATATGGTGGCATCGTTGTAACTAGAAATTTGGAATATAAATTGAGTTATATGGAAGCAAAAACAAAATGGTCAAATATGTATAGTGGTTGAAAGGCTAGTTTGCAGGAAACATTGAGTTGTGGTCATTGTGGTAAGTCAGATCTGTTCTGGGATTGTAAGGAGTACCCACAAATGGTATCACTGTGGCTTGTGCTATTTTGGAGGCTTCTTGATGAATAAGGGATTAAGGGATTTGTAGGTATGCAAAATAAGGGTTTTTGGAGGTCAGAAAGTTAAGTCAGGAAGTTGTTTGCCAAAATTCAAGTTAAGCTGTAGCAACTAATATTACATTGCTGTAGCTGCTGATGATATTCTCTAAAACTTATTATTTTAATAATGACTTGGGCTAGTAACATGAAAACTACTAAAGCTGAAGTGATACTGAGATGGTAAAAAAACCCATAGGTCTGTTTACAAAACCTTTATCCAGAATATATGAAAATTACCTATTTTACCTAATAATACAAAATTGGGAAGTGGGAACTAAAAGGAAACGTGAATGTATTTATTTTAATCAGACTCACAGCTCAACATTAACAATTAAGCCTTGTATTTTTGCTCATTAAGCCTATGTTTCATCAAACCCCATGTTGGTATAGTGTTCGTGGCATTCAAGTGTTTATGCTGCAATAAAGTAGGTTTCTTTCTGCTTACGGGTTGATCTATATGAACTGCTTATCATAATATGATGCTATAGATTCTTATGGTGCTTTTCAATAACAAATAGGCATATTGGCTCGGAAGCTCTATGAGCAGTTGCGGCATGAAGCAGCAGCTGTGAAAATAGAAAAGAACTTCAAAGGATACATTGCCAGGAAATCTTACTTAACAGCACGATCATCTGCAATCACATTACAGACAGGTTTAAGGGCTATGAAGGCTCGGGATGAATTCAGATTTAAAAAGCAAACAAAGGCTGCAGTTCTTATCCAGGTGCTCTTGTTGATCTTCTTCATAGTTTATAGACTCTTAGTTGAGAAAATGACCATGCAACTTTTTTATATGCCTTGCCATAATGATCTTTTGTGATAATCTCTTCAGGCTCATTTACGACGGCAAATTGCATATTCTTATTATAGAAAATTGCAAAAGGCAGCAATTGTTACTCAGTGTGGTTGGAGGAGAAGGGTTGCTAGGAGGGAACTTAGAAAGCTTAAAATGGTCTGAATTATGCTCTCTTTTTTGTGGTGTTTGTGTAATATAATGTACTTAATATTGCTTTAAAAGAAGCTACTGCAGGGAGTAACAATTGGTATAACTTCATTCAGGCTGCAAGAGAAACAGGGGCCCTTAAAGAAGCAAAAGACAAACTAGAAAAACGTGTCGAAGAACTTACATGGCGTTTGCAAATTGAGAAGCGTTTGAGAGTAACTTCATTATCATATATTTATATAATATCAAATTGTGTCTTTATCGTTCATATGAATGTTGCAATTTTTATGCCATAAGCTAATCTCATTTTTGTCTGATTAACAGACTGATTTGGAAGAGGAAAAAGCACAAGAAATTGCTAAGTTACAGGATGCTTTGCATGCAATGCAAATACAAGTAGAAGAAGCAAATGCCAGGGTCATCAAAGAGCGTGAGGCAGCTCGGAAAGCCATTGAAGAAGCACCTCCAGTTATTAAGGAGACTCCTGTTATAATTCAAGATACTGAAAAGATCAATTCCTTGATGGCTGAAGTCAATAGTTTGAAGGTAAGCAATCTTTGATTATATAGATAATACACCATTTATTTATATCATTTACTGCCATTAGCCATGAAAATTTTTTTTTGGGGGGGAGGTTTCTTGTGAAAAAAATTCTGGTTGGAAAGGCAAATGGATGCTTTCTTTAACCAAAGCAGCAAACTATCAATTGACATTACACGAATGCTTCTACTTTGTTTCTCGTGTTTTTTCCTGGACATTATTTTTTTCTGATTGATTCTCAATGTCCAAGAAATCCTCGGAGCTCATTCATCTCCCAAAGTTATTGATATAAGTAATTATAATTACATGATTATATGCAGACAGCTCATCCTGCCATGGGTGAGTTCAACTAAAATTGGACTTATCAAGCTTCTATTGTAACACACATTCATTGATAACTGGCTTGAATGGAATCAATTCACCCTCTACATCTAGAGAAGATGGAAAAAGAAAAGCTGTTATCATTGGATGTTATCAGGAATCTGAAAATTTATTAGCAATGAATGACTGGGAACGTATTGAGTCTCCTGATTTAATCCTCTGATTAATCATACAGGAATCACTGCTATTGGAAAGAAAGGATAAAGAAAAAGCCAGAAAAGCTCAGGTTGAGGCTGAGGCTAGAAATGAGGAGCTGGTTAAAAAAGTTGACGATTATGAGCGCAAGGTGGATCAACTCCAAGAGTTGGTTCAGAGGTTAGTAAAAAGCTTGAGGGGTAAAGATCTATATAGTTATTGAGTACTAGTTCCATAGTAATTGCATGCAGTTTACACTTTCACCAGAAGAAACTAAAATTTCAGGTCCCATCTGGTATTGTAAGCTTCCCTTTCTTTATTTTACATGAATTGGACTGAAACTATGGTGATAAATTTCCATTCTCTAGTTGGGTTTAGATAAGGGCTTTGGATTCTTATGTGGTCACATTTCTTCAGTAATAATACTGTTCACTGACCTCTAAAAGTAAGAAAATAAAAGAGAATAAAGAAAGTTGTATTTTCATTTACTTTCAGGGGTATAGGAGTTTTTGGTGTCTTGAGGGCTCATCGTTACTCCCTGTCCCTGTCCAATTAAACATGTATCAGTTTCCATTCTGAGAAATCCCAAACTGCATCTCATTTTTGTCAAAGAGCAACCATCCCAAAAGCTTAAGCTGTTAGATGCAAGCCTAGGAATGTGTTTTATCTTACAACTGTTCTTCTGTTGTGTACTTATTTTTGTGCCTCTGGATGCATAATACACTTGTAGCTCTGACCTTCCCCCATGAATAACCATCTACACCTGCATTAATAAAAAATCATTTAACTTCTCTTTGAAAAAACACTCTGTATGATTCAGGTTGGAGGACAAAATTTCAAATGCAGAGTCAGAAAATCAAGTTCTTCGTCAGCAAGCTCTGGCTGTATCTCCAACTGCAAAAGCTCTATCTGCTAGACCAAAGACAGTGATTATTCAAGTAAGAAACAAACATGAGGTCATTACTCAGAATTGTAACATATGAAAAGACATTTACAGTGATATTTTTTGTGCACAATATGTAGAGGACACCAGAAAATGGGAATGCTCTAAATGGTGGAGCAAAAATTGGATCAGTAAGAGGAAATTGTTGCCTTTTGATGAATATATATATATATATATAATTAGCAATATTTTTGGCAGTGGAAGGTTTGGTTTAATATGTAAAATGTTTACCTTCTATGTGTTTTAGGATATGACTCTTGCTGTATCAAATGTACGTGAGCCTGAATCTGAGGGAAAACCACAAAAATCTCTCAATGAGAAGCAGCAAGTGAGTGGCTATTTAGATGCACTTAAAAATATGAATCTGTGATACATACTTCAGATCACCTTTGCAAATTTCAATTGTTTTATCTGTTGCTTGTCCATTCCTCTTAAAATCTGATCTTCTGATTCAGGAGAACCAAGACTTGTTGATCAAGTGCATATCACAAGATCTGGGTTTTTCTGGAGGCAAACCTGTTGCTGCATGTGTTATATATAAATGCCTTCTTCACTGGAGATCATTTGAAGTCGAAAGAACGAGTGTCTTTGACCATATCATTCGAACAATTGCTTCAGTCGTTGAGGTAACTTACTCCTTTTTGGATTATTTGTGTATCATTCATGATGCAGTGGTTTTGCATTTAAAAGTCCTTAAATCTATTTCTGAAAACACCAAAAATATTTCACTAACTGTGACTTTTGCACTATATAAGGCTCAGGATAAAACTGATGTATTAGCCTATTGGTTGTCTAATACATCTACTTTGTTGTTGCTACTCCAACGCACTCTCAAAGCAAGTGGGGCAGCTAGTTTAACACCCCAACGGCGGAGAACAGCATCATCTTCTCTGTTTGGAAGAATGTCTCAAGTATGAAGCAACTGCTTATCCTTTCTGAAGAAGCTTTTATCTGTTTATTTAAATTTCTTTTATCTTTCTATAAATATGTTTCCCTTCTGTGATTCTAGGGGCTAAGGGCATCTCCTCAAAGTGCTGTGTCATTACTAAACAATCGAGGGCTTGGCAGATTGGATGATTTACGGCAAGTGGAAGCAAAATATCCGGCACTTCTGTTTAAGCAACAGCTCACTGCCTTCCTTGAAAAAATATACGGAATGATAAGAGACAATCTAAAAAAGGAGATATCTCCATTACTTGGATTGTGTATCCAGGTAGATTATGACAAGTTATTGTTCTTTTTATAAAAGCTACGGGAAAGCAAAATCAAAATTATGAGTATTTCTCTATGGTTAAGATGTTTAAGCAATTGGCAATCATATGTGGGTTTTAAGTGAATATCATGTTATTTACAAAGAATCATAAACAATGTTGTATCCAAATTTGAAAAAATAAAAGTTGTTATAGGATATCAAACGCAGGATATTTATGGGAAGGAGGCATTATGCTTGTAGTGACTGCTGAAGCTTTCTAACTAGAAGAGAAAATATCTTTCCTCTTTTAATGATAAGTCAGAAAGAAATTCATAGAGATGGAAAGTTCTCATCTGCTATATTGCTTCTAAACTTCCTTCTTTGCTCATCTTGAAAAAGGAAAATTGTTTGAGTAATCCCTAAATTACTAGTACATTCATGGATATGCCCTTTGTCTATGCAAGTAGTCACATATGTGGGTTAGACTTCCAATTAATTGAGAAGCACAATTCTCTGGGTTTATTTATTATTTATCTTTCCTTTATGATAAACCAACCCCAGGCTCCAAGGACCTCACGGCAAAGTTTACTAAAAGGACGTGCACATGCTAATGCAGTTGCTCAGCAAGCTTTAATTGCTCACTGGCAAAGTATTGTCAACAGCTTAAACAATTATCTAAAGATAATGAAAGCAAATTATGTGAGTTCTAAAGTTTCGCATTGGATGTTTGCATTTCCATTGTTGCCTGAATATGATCTTAAATTCTTAATTAAATAAGTTCTGGCTCAATAGGTGCCCCCTTTCTTGGTCCGTAAAGTGTTCACTCAAATATTCTCTTTCATTAATGTTCAATTATTCAACAGGTAATCTCTTTCTCTCTCTCTCTCTCTGTGTGTGTCTTTGCATTACATGTGCTGCAACTAGAATGCAGTCATTTTGATGGATTTAATGTGATCATTACCACAGTCTTCTGTTGCGTCGCGAATGCTGTTCATTCAGTAATGGGGAGTTTGTAAAGACTGGTTTGGGTGAATTAGAACAGTGGTGCGTTGAGGCAACAGAGGAGGTGAGCGCCAATCAACCATTTGAGACCTTTTACTTTTTCCATTTTTATGTCTTCACCTGAATATGTCATGTACAGTATGCCGGCTCAGCTTGGGAGGAACTGAAACATATCAGGCAGGCTGTTGGATTCCTAGTAAGAGTCATTTTTATAGAAACTCAAATTCAAATTCAAATTCAATTCAATATTGCTCATCACATTATCGACTGATTTTCAATCTTCTCAGGTGATACATCAAAAACCCAAAAAGACCTTGAATGAAATAACAAAGGAGCTTTGCCCTGTGGGTGCCTTCTTTCTTTCTTTTAGCTATCTATTAGATCATAATTTGCTTTGATTCTCTTCCTAAGTATGATGTTTTGGTGCTGCAGGTTCTCAGTATACAACAGTTATATAGGATCAGTACAATGTACTGGGATGACAAATATGGCACACACAGTGTGTCTACAGAGGTAAGTTAATATTGCTGATTTTGGTGATACTGATCTGTTCATAGTGTTTTTCTAGCTGAATGTACACATCTTTTGTGCAATTCCCAAGGAGAAACACGTGAATGTTATAAATTTCAACACGGAACACCTCTCCTGATTATGCAGGTTATAACAAACATGAGAGCAATGATGTCTGAGGACTCTAACAATGCTGTCAGCAACAGTTCTTTCCTATTAGATGATGATTCGAGGTATGGTATAAACATCAAACAATTTTATATTTCATTGCGTGTATTGGTCTTAGTTTCAGCTTTTGTTCTTAAACAATTTAATATGGATGTAGCATTCCATTTTCGGTGGATGACATTTCCAAATCAATGCAACAAGTAGAAGTAGCAGACGTGGATCCACCTCCATTGATACGTGATAACTCTGGATTTGGGTTCTTACTAGCACGCTCAGAGTGACGCAAATAATCGGTGATTATTGCCTCCGATGCCCCAGGGCACAGCACAAAGTTGCAAGTGCTGAAAGTTGTGCATATAATGTCATTGTCGTCGTGTGTATAGTATATTTTCACCAACCCAGGCTTCTAGTATTGGTTTATTGCCTGGGTTGATTCATTATTACCCCCCAAGTTTCATCAACAGAAGGGGTTTTTGTTTAGAAGCCAGATCACAGTTGATTTGACTCGGCGATCATAGGTAGAGGCTGGTGTCTAGGCAGTCAGGCACTACTGTGAAACCTGCCCAAGGTTCTTTTCTCATATTGCTGGTGTTTTTCAAGTGTTATAGGTGGGTGTTATTTAGTGACTCTAGATATATTTTATAGGCCATTATTTGTTATTTTGTTCTATGCTGTATTTAACTGCAGTATTGCTTTTTTTTTTTTTTGAAAGGCTGAGTTATAATGTAAAATGACTCAGTGCAACTGTACAGACGATATATATCATTTATTAGAGTTTCATTTATTCTTTTTAAAGTTTTACCTATATCTTCAAAGGATAATGATAAATACAGACATCCTTTTTACAGATATCACACACGAGTCAAATCTCACCATTCATTTTTTTCTTTCTCTTTCTTTTTCTCTCTCCTTGTTTTTTTCTTTCTTTTTCTCTCTCCTTATTTCCATCATCAATGGTTCTTCTTGTTTTTGTGTGGAATCTGTACTTCAAGGTTCTGTATCCGTCTTAAAATACATCATGTTGAAAGCTGCTTGGAGGGCTAACATTCTGAGGAGTGCCATTTTCTTGTTACAAGTATTGCAATTTGCAGCTAAAAGTTGCCCTCCTCTAAGAGACTAAGTCTCGAGTGGAACTTTTATCTTGACCTCCGTGTTGATGCCTTGATGGGTTTCCCAAGATGGATCTGATATTTTCATTTGTCAATTTCCCTGTACATTTTTAAGTTACATTTGTATGTGACATGCAGAAATATGTGATGGTGACATTAAGGGTAAGTGCGCTAAAAATCACTATTTAAGTCTCGTATAAAACTAAAGCTAACTGAAATTCGGGGGTGCAGAGAAAACTATATCAGAGATATCATACTTTTCAAGACTTTGTTCTACAGAGTATCTTTTGAATAAGTGAACGTGGAATGATCAAAGTAAAAAAAAAAAAAAAAGGAATATGCATTGGCATTGGTATATCCCACTTCATTCGTATTTTCAGAACCATGGCCCGGTAAAACTGCAACCTCAAATCTAACCCAAAAAGAAAAAAACTACAACCTCAACTTCTAGTGCATGGCACGATTAGTATGGTAAGACTATATGGATAATCAGTCAACGTCAGGACTCAGATGTCTCGAGAATTGTTGAACTTCCTACCATTTTTCATCACCATCTATGATTGGTCTTTTTGAATTTGAACAGGTTGCACCTCTGATTTCTTCTTCTCCTTTAGAATTACCTGCCTAGGCATTACTTCTAACAGAAAGCTTCCTCCATTCCACACTGATGCAGAAACCTTGAGTATTTGGAAAACGATAGACAATTCATATGACAAGAATATGGGAACAGTCAGTGCCATGGTTGCCACAGTAAATATGGCTTGAAGAACAATGTACATTAACAAGCGATTTTGATCCCCAACCAAGCCACTTAAGCGCCACCACACATTATTTGCTTTCTGAGCCTTTTTGGAGAGTTCCCTATGAAACAATGAAGTCAATAATATGAGAAATGTCAAAGAAAGATCTAGTCTACCAATCTAAAACACACACATACACGCAAAAGACTACATATTTTGCTAAACTTAAAGAGAATAAAATTGAACAGCAAAAAGGTGTAGGAAAGACTGAATGTTCATTGATTACCTGTACGAAGTCATGACTTCAGGATCTCTTAAAAGCCTTTGTCGGCGTAAGACATTGACGATGAGGAAGTATAGAGCCTGCCAAAGAGTGTAAACTACTAAGGGAACCAGGAACAGCCATGTCCAGAGATAGGATTTATCTTCAACATAAGGCCATGTAGCTCTTTGAGCAGTTCCCTCTGGTCTCATGGCTTCTAAGGTTGCAGGATTCCACCATCGAATGGTAAAGAAAACCAATCCTGAAAAGAACTATTACATTAAAGGCATAATAAAAACAAAAATGGATACAATAAGAAACATAAAGTTGACATGTCTATCACAAGTTCATTCCAATGGTAGCATCTCTCTAATATTGTGATTTCTATGTAGAAGTTCAAGCTGTCCCACAGATCAAGAAATATTTAAATCACACATTTTCATAATATACAGGATAAAATATAGTGAATGAATATAAGAATTCAGGTAGATATTGTTAGTTAAAGGCTCACGAATGGTTTTATATCTTACAGAAAGTAGCACAAGGAAGCATAGGATAAGAAATGAAGACATCTGAAAATAGGTGGGAGTATTTTCAACAGAATATAGGATGAGGGTAAATTACTACCATGGTGGACATCAACAGCAAAGAAATGGAAATGCCCCAGGAAGGATGGTTTTTTTTTTGGGGGGGGGGGGGGGGCAGAAGAGAGCAAGACTGCGAGTCCACGACTGACATGAATGGAAGCAGAAAATAAGAGAATATAATATTACAACAAGTCAACAATAAAAACAACAAAGCCTTTTCCCACTAAGTAGAGTCGGCTACATAGATCAAATGACGTTATTGTGTTCTGTCATAAATCATGTGCTTAGAAAGGCTATTTAAATGTAAGTCCTTTTTGATGTAGTTGATCCTAGTTGATAGCAATTGAAGGTCCTTTATATTGTTTTCGCATAAACACAAATTCCGTGATAAGGACAAATTCCAGCGTCTGTAGCTTCTTTTTTTCCTTATGAACTTTGAGCATGAATTGTGAGATCTCAACAAGTAGAATGTTAAGACAAACATTGCACAAAATTGTCCAGCTTTAAAATTTCTGACCAGGAAACCCCATTTCTATTATCACTGAGCAAACTTACAAAAGTTGATCAAGTATGACCTTCTCCTACTACTAAACCTACTATCACCATGTCTACTATGAAGCTCTTGAATAGTAATGTTACTTCAAACTTCCGTCTTATAACATGAAGATCTATCTAGATGCAGAAAAAATAATTGATTAAAACAAGGCCAATACCACTACAGAATCTTTCGATGTTAGAATAGAAACATCATGAAGATAATAGAACTTGAATACAAAGCAAGTAGAATATGTTTTACCAGAAATATTCCATCATAAATTACTATTGTGCATGTTTTGCAGACAACTCATACACCCAGTATATTATTTTGGCAGATATACCCAACATTTGACCATTGAAAGCATAAGTCAACAATGACCATAATAGAAGCCTATGGTTTTCCAGAGTTTCATTATCTTGCTGAAAAAGAGAGGAATACTAAAAAATGAAGATATAATATACCAGGTAAAAGATGGATAAGAACACTGACAATTTTGTCAACAGAACTGAAAACCAAGCTGCAGCGCCAAACAATCAAAGCCCATGCCAATGGCCCCTGCAACAACACTTGATCAATAAGTCACAAAGTCAACAAAGGAATCATTCTTCTGCCAAGATGTCAAATTACCAAGGATAACATGCTTACCTCAGCAAACGAAAAGCAAACCAGAAAAAGCTTTTCATTCCTTGGATAAAAAATAAGGTCAACCAAGAAGATTGTATTGGCATAATAGCAAAAATCCTGAAACACATGAACAATCATGTAAGTACTAACTACCTTATTTTCATTACTTATGTTTCCACAGCAGCAACTCATAAAATTAATCATTATATCCTAGTAATAATGAGAACACTGAGACACTGCTCTAATGATTTTAATTATCAAGGGAATTGAAACACACTGTAAATTTACAAAGCCCTCTTCTAATGATTTTGTGGCCCTGTGCCTCAGGACACCATTCAACTTCAAAAATGCACTCTTTACACCACAGTTAACATCACCTCTGGTTTTGACAGTTATAGATTACTGTCTATGATCCCTTCTCACAATATGCATGTGGATGCTACAAGATGACAAAAATAGTGCCAAATATATGCTTAGATGTACAGTGAACTTCAAAAACATAATTTAAGATATCTTAGCTTACCAAGAGATAGTAATGCCACTTCTTGAACCTATAGTATATCCAACGAAGAGGAACAAAGGTGACGTAGAACAAACAATATACTAAGGGAATGTCTTGTGGTCCTGGTAACAGAGGGAAATAAAAAATTATGAACAATAAAGGAGACAGTGATTTTGTTTTAAAAAATAACATTCCACTACGTTGTATCAGTCAGATAATCAGATTAAGCAACTTACTTGCCCCCAAGAGGAAGCAAAACCCACCAAAGCCAAGAACCCCCATAAGATGCGTCACCTGAACATTTATAGAGAAAAATACATCAAAATCGAAGCTTGTTCAATATTGACATACCCAAATGGCCATACATGATGAGAAAAACAAAAAAATAAAAATAAAAATTACATAGCTGAAATATATAACCAGCAACGCTATTTGGTACGAATTTTTTTTTTAAAAAAAGTTATCACGAATGTCTAATAACCAATTAAGAAAAAAAAAAAAAGCAAAGTTAGAAAAGTAAAAAAAGTCACTGATAAAATTTAACAGAATTTTTTCACTTTTCTCCTTTACTAAAACACATTGGTATCATTTAGCATTTTTCCTATATAAATCAGAAAACAGAAAAAATTTAGCATTTTTCCACCTTGTTGATGAACTTTTCGTGTTCTTCAGCTTGTTTGGCGATCTTAACGGCTTGTTTGGACAACACCTCCTTCATTTTGAGCCAAAACCAAAGCAAACCCATATGATAAAAATTAAAAAAACAGATACAATCATGTGTAGAAATCAAATAAAAATAAATAAAAATCATGGTTTGAACGTATCTTACCTTGGACCTATCCCTGAACCTACGTCTTGGCTTTGCAGAGGATTCACCGTCTGTGTACTCTGCATGGTCTTCGTTGTCAGACATTTTCAATAGTCACTTGTCAACCCGTGTTCGATCGAGGAGATGTTTCTGTTTGGAGATTACAAGGAACCAGAAATCTGTTAAGAAAAAAGAAGCCTCTTTATTCTTCCACTAATGAGAGGTGCTTTCCTTCCAACTATATATATATACATTTCTAATTTTGATTAGTATTAAAAATATAATATCTTCCGTATGAATAATCAATCATATGCCTCAATTTAGGTGATTAATTAAAGAGTTATGAAATGCTGCTATTATAATTATATTGTATTATCTATTATATTATATATTATATTATATTATGTCATATGAAAAATTCAAAAAAAAAATCTCTTTTTTTAAAATTATTATTGATAGCCATTCTTCAGTCATCTTCTGAGTACACTGCTTACATGAAAATTAATTTTATCATACAAGATTTGATCTGATTACTCAAATAGTAAAATATTATTACTACAATATGCATGTTTTATGTACGTGGAGAAATAAGAGAAATTTTAACATGTTCTGAGAGCACAATAAATGTCTGCTCTAAAAGTTTTTTTTATCATTTATTTTAAATAAATTTTTATAAATTTTAAGTTAATAATTTAAAATGAATAACAAAAATTTATTATTGAGTAAATATTTATTATGCTATAAAAATATGTAATAATTTCTTAGAAAGAAGAAGGGAATGGTATAAAAGGTAACCTTATAATTAAATTTGTAATGACATATAATAAATCTTAATCGTTAATTTCTTAGAGACATGTTGTAAAAAATATTTATGTAAATTTTTTAATTTTAACATGAATAACTTTTTTTTATTAGATTGAAAAATAAATTAATTGAAATGTGTGTAAGTTAATTTAAACACCAGTTAATTATAATTAATATATAATAAATCATAACCTTTAAGATGTTATTATCAGAATATATAAATATTTTTTTCTTAAATTCCTAGGTATGGGTTCTTGTAAACATGACCAGCAATCAGCAATGTGGAGAAGATAAGCAAGGCCACGACACGCGTCAAGGTGCCCAGAAACAAATGGAACATTTGGCAGAAAGCAGAGGTGGGTTGATGCTATTAATGAATATAAGTGTCTATGAAGAAAAAGTTGGAAAGGAGTTGACTATGCTGGGCGCCACGCGTCTCATAATATAAAAAATAACAAAACTTAAGTTTATTTTTTGGAAAAGTCTCTGGTGTCCTGGGCACCGTGCCTCTTTAATATAAATAAAAAGAAAATAAATAAATAAAGATAAAATAAAGTCGAGAATATCAAGAAAAATTGAATTAATGAATAATGTACTAAGAGATAAGTTAGAAGAAATTAATAAAAATATAATTTTATTAATAAAAAATACTAATAAAATTGTAAATTATATAATATAAAATAAAATAAATGAAATAAATAATATTAAAAATACACTTAATAACATAGAGAAGGGTAAAGAAATTGATGAAAATAAAAATATTAAAAAAATTAAAAAAATTTTTTACAACTAGAAAATCTTTAGAAGAAGAACAAAAAACTAGATATATAATGAAAAAAGATTTAGAAGATTTATTAAAAATACAACCAAAGGAATTAATTAAATCAATAGAATAAGAACCTTCAAAATTTCTAAAACTAGTGACTATATGGAGGGGATAAGAAATGAATATATGGAATTATTAAAAAATCAAATGATATTGAAAAAATTCAATAATTATTAAAATAATTAAAAATAATTGAAGAAGAAAATAAACAGATACAAAAAATAGAACAAATAGAAACAAATAATGAAAATGAGGAAGTTATATTAAATTATAGATTTTGACACTGAATCAAATTATGATGAAATATTTATGAAAAATGAGAGTCAAGTGGTACAAAACTTAAAAGAAAATGGAATGAATACTGAGGTAACCCAGAAGGATCATGAGATAAATATGAACAGGAAACAATGTATAACCAAGAATATGTTAGAAAAGATGGTAGATGGACTAAAATTCAAGAAGAATTTAAATCTCATTATGAAAGTATTAAGACAAGAAATAAATTAAATATTGATTGTGTACGAAATAAAGAAGAAGTACTCTTACAATGGACTAATGAAATAATTTTGCTTATAACAACAGATGAAAGATTTAATGGATTAAACCTATTAGACATTAAGAATTTATTAATCTATAAAATGGAAGGAAATGTACAAAAATTTCTTATGAGTATTAATGATGAAACATAGTCACAATATGCAAGGACTGTAAGAAATAATTAAGAATTTGTTAGAATAATTATGGGACTGATTTATTAAGAATTTATAGGATATAATACTTTCGAACATAGAGATGATGTAAATAGATTTTTACATGAAAAAGCAAAAGCACATTTAAATAGAATGCAAATATGTAATATGTGTGAAATAGAAAACTTTATCTGTGAATATCAAAAATATTATTATCAACTAAACACTGATACAAAAATTATATGGATATATTTATAGATAAATTACCATATCCACTTAATACAAAAATAAGAATTATTTGGCAAACTCAACCAAGAGAAACAACTAATACTTTAGGAGGAATTATATAGATTCTTTATTATGAATTAAGAGAATAATGTATACAAAGAGAAACAATTAGATAATTAAATAAAGAGAGAAATGCAATTTGCTATGATATACCGTAAATAGAAAATCCAGGAAACTATGGATGTAATCAAACTACAAAGAAAATAAAGTATTATAAAAGAAAACCTAGATTAAGAAAAACTCATCCTAAGAAAAGAGCCTATAAAAAATACTAAAAGAAATATTTTAGAAGAAAAAGACAAATAACAAGAAAATATTGTCTGAAAAGAAAAAAGAAGTGTGTATGTTGGATATGTAATATAGAAGGCCATTATGCAAATGAATGTCCTCAAAAGAAAGAATTTTTTTTAAAGAAAAATCAAAATTAATAAAGAGAGTATATAAAATATATGGTCTAGAGCCATTAGAAGAAGAATTAAGTAATACTAAAAATAGTATATATGAATACTCAGAAGATGAACTATCTTCAGAAGAAACAGAAACCGAATATCACTTATATTAAGATTAATATTGAAAAAAGTAATAAAGAAACTGAAGCTTATATAGATATAAGTGCAAGTATTTGTATAGCAACAAAATCATTATTTGACGAATGGAAAAAATTAAAAAAATCATTAAAGATTCAAATAGCATATGGATCAATACATCATCTATACTTAGTAGCAAAAAGAACTACTTTAAAAATCAAAAATAAATTATTTATGGTACCAACGATATACCAACAAGAAATTGGTTTAGATATGATAATAGGAAATAATTTCTTACGATTATATTCACTGTTCTGTCAATTTTTAGAACACATAACATTTAAAACACCATATATTAAAGGGAAGCAATTAAAAAAGATAATTAAAATCCTAATTATTCATTTTTCTGAATGTATTTATTCTAAAAAAAATTAAAGCTTGGCAAGTTAAAACGTGGTGAGATAATTGAGACTGTATGTCAAAAAATTCGACATGTACTAGTTAATTTAGAATCAAGAAGAATAATTCCATCTTATATTTAAGAACTTTTATAAAAAGTATGTAGTGAGAATCCTTTAGATTCAAAAATTAATAATAAAAATATGGAATTAATTGAATTAAAATTAAAAGATCCAATGAAGGAAATAAAATGCAAACCTATGATCTATACAAAACAAGATAGAGATGAATTTGCAAAAAAATATTAAAGAAATCAAAGACAAGGGTTTAATATGACTATCAAAAAGTAAACACTCATCACCAGCATTTTATGTTGAAAACCATAATGAAATAAAAAGAGGAAAAAGAAGAATGATAATTAATTACAAGCAAATGAATGACACAATGGAAGGATATGCATATTATCTTCCAAGAAATGATTTAATTATTGAAAGAATAAGAAATATGAATTGGTTTAATACTTTTGGTTATAAGTCAAGTTTTTATCAAATAAGGCTTACAGAGGAATCCAAGGCATTAACAACATTTAGTTGTCCTCAAGGACAATACGAATGGAATGTACTTCCAATGAGACTCAAGCAATCACTAGGTATTTTTCAATAAAGAATGGACGTTATTCTTAAAGAATTTAAAGATTTTTGTCTTATTTACATTGATGATAAATTAGTTTTTTCTAATAAAGATTTAATTGACCATTTTGAAAAAGTAAAGCTGGTACTTGATAGGTGTATTAAACATGGAGTAGTTCTAAGTAAGAAAAAAGTTGTATTAGCCCAAAATAAAATAAATTATTTAGGATTAGAAATTGAAAAAGGAAAAATAATAATGCAAAAACATGTATTAGAAAAGCTTCAGAATTTTTCAGTAAAATTAAAGGGTAATAAAGAATTACAAAGATTTCTTGGATTACTAACATATATTTCTAATGAAGGATTTATAAAGAATCTTGCTGCAGAAAGGAAAATACTTCAGCAAAAGCTAAAAAAGGATGCCCTCTGGACTTGGATTGAGGAAGACGAAACAATTATTACTAAACTAAAGTACTTATGCTAGGATCTTCCTGAGCTATATCATCCATCAGACGACGACTTAATTATTATTGAGATTGATGCCTCAAATGAATAGGGGTGGTATAATGAAAGCAAAACCCTTTGGACAAAAGAAAGAATTATTATGTCGATACATGTCTGGAACCTTTTCAGATAGTGAAATTAATTATCCAACTCATGAAAAGGAGACACTGATGCTAATTCAAATGTTAGGAAAACATTGGATTTATGTGCTTGATAAAGAATTTATTGTTAGAACAGACTCTACTTATGTTGTAGGTTTCAAAAATATTAATCATAAAGGAACTTACAAGCAAGGAAGATTAATTAGATGACAAATGAAACTTGCCGAATACAATTACTCAATTTCACATATTAAAGGTGAAAAGAATGTCCTCGCAGATATACTATCAAGAGAATGGAACGAAACACAACAGAAATGATTAAGCGCAATTAAAGCTCAAGGAAGCATTAAAAGGACAAAAATTGAAAGAATTAGAACTTATTGAAGCAGACATCAAGGTTCTAGAATTACAACTCAAGGCAAAAGGTTTTCTTGAAGAAGCAATCAAGCAAGAAGAGAAAAGGACTAACAAATGGTATGTAATTTTCAATGGACCATTTCCAGGAATCTATGATGACTGGTTCAAAGCAGCACCACATTGTCAAAAGATCTCAGGAGTTATACCAAATCATACCTAACAAAGGAAGAAGCAGAAAAAGCATTAATGGAGTATACAGAGAAATCAAAAACGGAAAAAGAAATCTATCTTGGACTAAGAACTTTTCAGAAGTAACAAAAAGTCCATCATTAAAGATTTCTTCACTCAAAATTCTAGGAAGAATTCCTTCTTCACTGGATAATTTTGAAATTATTTCTAGAAAAGAACACGAACTGCAGGTACAATTCTCAGAAGAAAATTTTTGGGAAAATTTTAAAAGACTAGTCAATTGGAATGACAAGGAAAAGGTTACCTGTTTCTATATGGTCGACTGAAAGCTCTTCGGAATTAAAGCAATTATTCTCCCAGGAGCACCTTAAATACTGACATTCAATATGTTTCAATTTGAATTTGTTGATTGTCTTTATTTAAGTCTGAACTTAGAAGAAATCAGTCTATTTCCTCATAACTTTAAAGAAGCAGTTCAAATGTTTAATAAGAATATAGCAAAGGAACGAAGTATTTTTCTGAAGTTCTACTCAGCTTATCCAGATTTCATCACCAAGCAACAAGCCAAGCATTTAGTCTTTGTAGGGGTAAGTAATAATAATTTTCCACTTAAAGACGAACCAGCTGGAGTAACTTAATGAAGAAGATCAAATTACTCAAATATTGTCTAATCAACTTGCAAGCATCTATTCACAGTGTCAAAGTATTGGAAAAGAATCATTTATCAAGACTCTGTATAAAGGACTAAATACTTTGCTTCTCAGCAAAACAAGTGGCAAAGTAATAAAGGAAAAATATATGAATCTTCTGACCAGCTTTAAATTCCCTTTTTATGCACTACAAGGTCCACTAATGGAGTATAGGCCTGCTGTTCTTAATGGCCTATGTGCAATGGTAAAAGAAAGTGGGAACCACACATGTACAATATGTGGAAAAGCAAAAGGAGTGGCCGACACCACTAAAGAAGAAAAATTATTAGATGAAGCAATAATAGAATAATGATGTAAGCCCTTACATCTTCATGTAAATTATTAAATAGTCTAAAGTAAGCACTTACGAAATGAAAGGATATTTATGTAAATGCTCCTAGGAGGCTTTAGACTATAAATAAGTCCTCTTATGCTGAGGCAACATAGATTTTCGAAAGAAATTCTCAGTTGAAATAGTTTTTTTTTAGAAAAATTCTGTGCTAGTCCTCTTAGAGGAATCTTGTCGGGCACTTGAGAGTGTTTCTAGTTATCTTGTACTTATCACTACTTATTATCAATAAAACTTCTTGTTTCACTCAATTTTCTATCACTCATCTATCCTATTTAAACCACCAAATCATTCAATTTTGTCCAGTTACAGAAGCAGCAGTGGGCTATCTATAAGCAGCAGTGGG
Source organism: Ormosia semicastrata (assembly GCA_029884595.1). Lineage (NCBI taxonomy): Eukaryota > Viridiplantae > Streptophyta > Magnoliopsida > Fabales > Fabaceae > Ormosia > Ormosia semicastrata. Next base: position 14,351,596 of record JAQQTO010000030.1, read on the forward strand.
CTAAAAGATTTTTGGAATATGAAACCAGGTATGTTTATTCAGCTTCTCCCAAATAATTATTATCAATATCATGTATTAGAATTAGTAAATGGAATTATTATGCCTATACTTATTGGTACTGGAGCATGTCTTAGTCATATTAGCAAAGATTTGGTAAATAGAATAGAAGAAACAATACCAATAACAATAGTTAAATATAATCGAGAAGAGAAAATCTTGAAAGAAAAACAAAAATAGATGTTTACTTTAATTCAGATATAAGAATTCAAACTGAATTATTTGTTGAAGAACAATCAAATATTAAATTACTTCTAGGAATAGACTTTCTTGAAGCAGTAAAACCATATGAAATTAGATCTGAAGAATTAATTATATCATTAGAAGAGAGAAAAATAAGTATTCCAAGAATTAATCTAAGTATTTATACTATAGAAGCTCATCTAAACAAAATAATATAAAAATGAAAATAGAAAAGGAAAACAGAATTGATATAGAACTCTTACAAAATACTGAAGAAGAAGGAAATTATGAAAGAAGTATTTTAATAAATAGATCTTTATTTAATAAAATATAAAAAGAAGATCTAGATCTACCAAAAAATGCAAATATAAAAGAAAAAGAAAGACTAAAAGGAATACTAAAAGGATTTGATTAGAGAGAAAATATTATTTATTATGGGAAATTAAATAATGAAGCACCAACGAATGTAGCAGTATACACAAGGAAATACTGTATACAATTACTTAATAAAAGAAAACTTGCAAAATTAAAAAGAAATATAAAGAAAGAAGAAGATAGAAAAAAAATAGGATATATTCATATAGGAGCAAGACAAATATTAATTAAATAAACTTTTTAAGAAGAAATAAATTTCCTGTAGAGTTAATATTAAAAGATAATAGAATTACTAATCCTAAAGATAAGATACTAAGAGTAATAGAAGAAAATTTAGCATACTAAAAATTAAAATTTGAAGTACGACCAAATATAAGAATACCACTAAATACTCAGAGAATAGAGTAATCATTAACGTTAGAACATAATTTTTTAAGAAAAGATCTAATGAAGCCAGGAGATAAAAAATTTTCAGTAACATATTATATCAGTTACGCCTTAACAAACTCACATCATAATATTACTTTTAGAAATAATGATAAAATAGATATTTCAACCCTTTTAGAAGATATAGGAAAAATTTACTACCACAAGACAGATGAAATAACAGAACTAGGAACTTTTATAAATAAACCAAAATTATTAGAATATAAAGAAAAGCAAATACCAAAATCTATAAGATTTAATGAAGCGAAAAAAATTGATGAAGAAAATGAGATTAAAAATTAGCAATTTAGCAAATCAGGTAAATGACCTGACTCAATATTTAAAACATAAAATATGAATAATTTAGAAAGAATAAAATATTTAAAAGAATTTAAAAGAATTTGAGAAGAATTTGAGAAGAATTTGATATCGAGCTAAGAAGTAAAAGAAATATAATGACTGAAAATAAAAGACAAAAAGAAACACAAATTGAACATACTATTAGTACTCTTAAGGGATTAGGAGAAATATTAAGAAATTATATAAAAACTAAAAAAGTTAATTAAGAACATAAAGATAGAGAAATAAAAAGAATAGGATATCATCTAGAAATAATAAATAATTTATTACAAAAACAAAAATTAGAATAAAAAAAAAAGAAGGCACCGATGCATCAATATTTTAGATTCTATTGGAGTAGTCACCTTATTTTTTATATTTATTATATCTATTTTATCAATTAAATTATGATATATATTTATTAATGTAATGTTTTTTTTATTCTCTTTTTTAAAAAAAAAATACATATATGTATTATAACTTAATTAATAAAATAAGTATAATAAATATAAAAAATAGATTTAAATTTTATCATATAAAAAACTGCAAACGGCAATGTTCTCTACCCTACACCTAAAGATAATATGTACATATTTGTGCTAGACACTCTATATATGCTTGTGATATAACTTATTATGCTGATCTTAGTATAACTTTTCTTAAATAGTTATAAAAAAATAAATAAAAACTTTTCTTAAATAGTTCGGATTATTTACATACTTGACCGGTATGTTTTTACTTGGCTCAAGTCAAATGGCATATACATGGTTTATTATTTTAGGTTTATTACTTTTGGTTTTAGGTAGGACACCTTAGTGGATTATTCCGACCTGTTTAAGTTAGGTCCATTTAATTTGTGGGTTACATAGATTGGATAAAAAATATAAATGTTTAAATTGATTGATATTTTATTAATTCGGTCTATTTAAGGATAGTTTGAAGGTCTAAACCAGTGTTGTTAAAATCGATTCAATTAAATTAGTTGGATCAGTGGAATCATAAACCGGTCATCTCATTAGTCGATTGAATTGGTTAATTTTCAATTTAAATTTTTTCATTATTTTTTTAAGAAAGAAAAAGAAAAATTTATATAACTATAATATTAATGACTTAACTACCAATTAAACCGATTAAACCATGAAATGTTCACTTTACCGATTCAATGATTTAATTGATTTTAAAAATATTATTCTAAATGAGTTGCTCATTTTTTTATTAAATTTTTTTATTTTAAGAATAAAAATCCAAAATGCCTAAAGTTAGATTCCTAAGTGAAAATTTAAAAAGACAAAAGAAAAATAATCTTCATTGAACTTAAAACTAAAACCTAACAAATTCAAAGTACTTAAGTATATATTCAATTCAAAACAAACTCAATTACATATCAAACTCAAAATTACAAATTGCATATAAGCTCAAATTATATATCAAGTCCAAAACAAACTCAAAGTCATATTAGTTTTTTTCATTAAACTAATTTTTCCACTCATGCGATACATAGATAAAATAAAAAAATAAATATAATGCAAAAAGAATTTGAAGCAATTTAATTTAGAAGAAAATACTTGTGGATAAGAGAAACTATCAAAAATTTTATATTGCACTAACATTTAAAAACACAAGGACAACATTTAGTGCTACTATTTCACTGGCATTTGGAAGGTTGTAGGTCCTCCTATCAGTGTTTGACTTTTTATTAGTTTTAATCTAACACATTCTAAGCCATGAGTAATAAAACCCTCTCGAGCAACTCTATACGTTTGAGTAAGGACATAGAATTCATCAATCATGTCCTTCAATAAAGAAACAATACCCGAAACAAGGTCATCTATGTTATGTTGTGACCTGAAACGTCATTTAATATCAGTGAGTTATTATTATTATTGGCAAATGATAACTATACAACATGATAACAAATTTTAAAACATGTAAGTTAAAGAAAGAGATTGATACTTGATAGAATTTATTCTATTTTGCACTTTATTCTCTGTGTCAAAGATATACAATTGAGAAAATTTAGGTGTCGATCCTTCTTCTAGTAGCAAACTTCAGATCAAATTGTAATTTTGACCATGTAGAAGAAATGTGTATGAAATAGAACCATTATTTATTTGAGACTAAATCTTTCCCCCAAGAAATGTAAAAGCAAATATCATGTTATACGATCTGATATTCTTTTGGAGGTCTTTGCTAGTTCTATCATTCCCAAAAAACAACTATTGCACCAAATCAAGAGCTTCCTTCAAGTTCGGTAATTGAACTTTCCCATTCATACAACACATTGAAAATTTGGGACTAGACATGTATAATGCCCTCTAGACTAATTACCATACAAGTATAAGTTGACTATGAAGTATTAACCTAAAGGTTGTCACATGTACTTCTACTCATGTCCTTAACTTACTCCCAGGAAATTTTTTCTCATTTGCATCATCATGCTTCAATTAAGGTTAGCCTATTTATTTTACATTTCTTTAGCTAACTATCATTGAGATATAGTGAGGGTTAAGTTCATTTAAACTATGGTTTGCGCTTCTAAAAATGACTTAATAGGAACTTATTTCTCAAAACTAGTGATATAATTATTACATGATCTCAAATAATAATAAATACATTACTATTATGCTTCAAGTAATAGTTTAAGTCCTATAAAGACATATTCTAATAAGACCCTTCACATGAGAAAATTCCTTCCACATCAATGAGTAACTCAGTCAATCTTCAGTTCTTGAGATACAATCCAGAGCTGATATCTAATAATGCACTGTGATTATTCTGCTACCTGCTCAGTTACTAGATTTATCATAAAAATAATAAACATGGTGAGAATTCCAAGAATTCACAGTAATACTAAACAAGCAATAGTGTCATCATAATCACTCCAACTGCTTCAGGGTTTTCGCAAACTTTCACAGATAATTAAGTTATTGGCAATAACCAAAACTCTTTAATTATCCCTGAGGCAGATGTTCATTTTTAATAATATAGTCCATATAATTTATCAGTCCATATAGTTAATAGTAGATAATCTATGAAATTAATTTGAATGCACTATTAATATAATTTTTTTAATATTTTCATTCAATTATATATTGTCACGTCATAAAAAATATTTGATTCTCACCATAATTACCTTAAAAGTCACATATATAATAATGTATGATTAATTGATAATGTAAAAAAATTTATACTAACAATACATTAAAATTAAACTCGTAATATATTTCATGAAAATATATAAAATGTTTTTTATATAACACAAATATATGCTCAATTTCTGTCAGATTCATCAGTATTCCTACACAACAAAATTAGTAAAGGACAAACAATTAAAAAAATAGCAAAGGACAAAGGAAGGAGATAAATGGTGGCAACAAGAAATTCAGACTAGTTGTGATTGTCGGGTTATAATCTTTATGTTTCTTTTGAAAACATGTATCTTTTGGTGCCTTGAGAGGCCTAATTGTAAACTTTGTACGTAGTTTGTATTTATGAGAAATACTGATGTTATGTATATTATTTTTCGTTCATGGCTTATATTTTTCTTATATAATGTTGTTATGTTATATTAGAAATGTTTTAATAGTTAGTAGCATGTTTGGATCTAATTATCGTGGTATAATACAAATTATATTATTGTTATTAAATTTGAGATGTTATATTATAGTATCAGAGCAGTTCATCCTGTTGAGTCGGGGTATGGACTAACTATGCTTAGGCATCTTTAGGGGTTCATTATGTGTTATGCATTTCTTTGTCTCTTGTTTAAGATGTTTGAAAAGAATTGCATAACTTGCCTAAGGTTTGATTATTATTAGCTACTATTACATGGTTACATAATATTGAGGACTGATCAACTCAATATGTATTGTTCTGTGTGTACAGGAAACTATAGCACCACTAAGGGAACCCGTGAGACAAGGAACTCACCCAGTGAAGTCCAAATATGGCCAAGGTCGTGATTGTAATGGTCAATGCGATGCAAGAGCAGACGACTGCAACTGTCAATGTAATGATAGAGCAGACAGCTACAACTGCAAGGATGTTTGAGCAAATGGGGAACAATCAAGCTACACAACCTGCGCAACCTCAGCTAGCACAGGTGGTATAGGTTGAAAAGAACTAGGACTTTCATGATCTTTCAGAATTTCGAAAGGCTAGCCCTCCATCCTTCCGAGGGGAGTATGATCCGCCGAAGGCCGAGGAGTGGATAACAAAGTTGGAGAAGATCTTTGCAGTGATGAGATGCACAGAGGACTAGAAGATGTCTTTTATTACATACATGTTGAAGGGGGATGCTGAGTATTGGTGGACTAGTGCGAGGAGAATGATGGAAGTGGCGGGGACTCAGGTTACATAGGAGGTATTTAAGATTGCATTCTTGAATAAATACTTTTCGCAAAATGTACAAGAGGATAGAGAAATGGAGTTTTTACAATTGAAGCAAGGCAACGTGATTATTGGATAGTACGTGGCTAGATTTAAGGAGTTGTCCAAGTTCTCATCTTACCTTAGATACAACCCAAATGATAGTTGGAAGTGTATGAAGTTTGAGATGGGGTTGAGAGATAGTATGAAGAGGATAGTGAAACCCTTTGAGATTTGGGATTGCCCTACTTTGTTTAACAAGTGCAAAGTGGTAGAGCCCCTGAGTTTTAGGCCACAACAAGAGCATCGATCACAAGACCATTACAAATGGAAAAGTATAGAGGATAGGGCAGAGAGGAGTGCTCCATAGTCCAAAGATCAGAAGGACAGGGGAAAACAGGTTCACACAGATGACCGTGAGCTATTGTGTGTCAAGTGTGGTAGATACCATAGGGATAAAACTTGTATAGTTTATCATATAACATGTTATAAGTGTGGCAAGTGAGGACACTACACGAGAAGTTGTCCATGGAAGAAGGAGACAAAGTCAGATGTTAGATCGGGGAGAGTTTACTGGTTGGAAGGCAAGGAGACAACACAGTCTACTAGTTCAGGAAAATGTGAGTTTATTGGTGAAATTTTGTTGCTTTAGTATTTGGTTGCACTTGTTTTTATATGTGAGTTGTTTAGGATTTCTTACATTAGGTAAACTAAATTTTGGGGACAAAATTTTAAAAAGAATGAGAGAAATGTAACACCCTGGAAAATATGTTAAACTTGTATATGGATATAGAGGTACTCTAATACTTGCTTAACTTATTTGTTTAATTTTGTGGCTTCTGAGCATGTTTAGTCATTTTGTTGTAGCACTATGTGTGAAAAATAATTGTTATTGACTCAGAATTGGTTTAAATTGCTTAGTTAGTGAAAATAAATGTGAAGAATTTGTTTCTAGGTCACAAATGTGTGGAAGATGGTGTAGTTAAAATTTGAGGTTAATCGAAGTTAGTTTGGTATTTTTAAGTATACTGACTATGTGTTTTAATGCTAGATTGACTAGTAGCAGATATGAAAAAATATGGAGATGGTGAAACAAGATTTTTTATGAATCTTATGATTTATTTTAAACTTATTGGAAGTTAAGAAACTTGATTTGGTGAAATCTAAGTGTTCTTAACAGATCGAGGGATACAACTTGGTCACTTGAGTGACCAAGTCTCTCATGTTTTCTTCTATTTCTACTACCTTGATTTCTTTGTCTTCAAAATGAGATATTTGTCTCATTTTCTCTTCACTTCTCATGGCTGCAGCAGGAAAGCAAATAGGAAAAGAAGAGAAGAAAGCTAGAGGAGGAGAAGCTACCACCAAAGAGGAAGAAGAAGATAGAGGAGGAGAGGAGCTTCTAAGCTTATTCTTTCAAGATCCTAAAGGTAGGGGAAGCTTGTTTTGCTATTTTCTTTCATTTTCTCCATATTTTCTCATGAGGAGAGTTGATGAAAAATGGGGTTTGAGTGTTGTTCTTTGTTGTTTATTCTTATTGTATGACTTGATAATGACATGATTTTGGTTTATTTGATGCTTGGAGATGAATTTGCATCCCTTAGTTTCCTTTGATTCCACTTGAGTTAAGAGTTGTATTTTAGGTTTTTGAGGTAGATGTTTGATTCATTGATGAATGTTGAGGTGATTTAAAAGTTGTGTAAGAGTTACAACATGTTTTTGGGTCTTATATGGTGCTAGAAAACATTTGGATTTAATGATTAGATGGAGAAATGAGGGTAAAATGCGGGTATGTTCCTAATAAAATAGTACCCATTCTGTAGAATGTTGTCTGTCGCAAGGTGGTGCCTAGGTGCTAGGCATGGCTGAGACAGAGAGTGTGGCGCCTAGGTGCCAAAGTAGTGCACCTAAGCATGGTTGCCTAGAAGTAACAAGGCGTTGTCCTGCCACCTTCACGCTTAGGCGTGGGTGGATGGCGCCTAGGCGTGACTTCCAGACTTGAAAATGGAGTTTTGTTTGATGCAATGGAGCTTCCTATTGTGTAGTTCTTTTTTTATACTTCTTAATGAGTGATGAGACTCTAATAATGGTATTTAATGAAGTGAGAATGTGATAAATCAAATTAATTTGTAATTCTATTTATGTGAGGTAATTAGACATGATTATATATATTATATTTGTGTTGTTGAAGGATATAAGTCTCACATTTGAGGATAATCTATGGTATGTGAAGAGAGATAGTTTCCTTCCTATTATAGTGATGAGTTGAGGATGGACTTCCTCTCCCTCATTATTTTGGCAATTAAGGCGGGATTTTCCATCTTTGTTAGATGTTATCCTAAATGGAAGGTAGTTGAGGAAGGATTCCTTATTATTGGAAAAGACTACTGGAACTGGGTTCCAGTGCTTGTTCAAGGTTTATGGAAGCAAGTTACATTACTTTATTCAAGATTCATACATATCATGATATTACTATGGAATTGGTTTCCCATAAATGGTATCATAATATTACTCATTACATAATTAGGTTATTATATAGGCATGAACACAAGACATAATTTGGCATAACATGACAATTGTATAGGTGGTTGCTAATCATAACATATTTATACATTACAATTGCATGAGCAATTATGTATCTCTGAGATGAAGATGATGATTCTATGAGTGTGATGATTACTCAAAGATTGTTTGTGGAAAGTTTTTTGTACAAACGTATAAAATGAGAATCTATCTTAGGAAGAGAAAGAACATGATTTTGACTTTTTTGCCACCTTTCTAGCTTATACATATGTATAAGACTTGAATTTAGAATTATGTTTTTCCCGAAATAGCTGGAATGATTGTGATGATATGTTTTATGGATTTAACTACTGAGAATATGTGATTCTCATCCTCTGTGTATGTTTCCATAATGATTCCAGAAAAGAAGACTTATGGAAAGTGAAGTGTAGGTAGGAGCTTGGAGTGTTTAGCTTAGATTATCTTTATGTTTCTTTTAAAAACATATATCTTTTGGTGCCTTGAGAGGCCTAATTGTAAACTTTGTACATAGTTTGTATTTATAAAAAATACCAACATTGTGTATATTATCTTTCGTTCGTGGCTTATATTTTTCTTATATAATGTTGGTATGTTATATTAGAAATGTTTTAGTAGTTAGTGCATGCCTGAATCTAATTACCGTAGTATAATACAAATTATATTATTATTATTAAATTTCAGATGTTACACTCACCATATTGACTTTAAGGTTAAGTGGCCTTTGAACTCTTAACTTTTCAGCTCTTTTTTTTTAGCAATATTATGACTCTTGCATTATATTCTTAAAATTATAACTTATCATTGACTACCTATATTTAATTCAACCATTAATATTACATGCCATTATATTGAACAATGAATATAAAAAATTTCACTTCTATCTCAAATGTGTTTAATCATACTAATTTATAATTTATTTAATTACTTAAATCGAAGCCAATAGTAATATAAACATTCTTGATGCATATAAAATGCACATATATTTATTCATTTCAAATTCTTATAAACAGTAATAACATATAAAAGTTAAAGAACATTCTTTAACTAAATAAATTAAAAAATAATTTCATTAATCAAGTCGTGCATCGTGCGGGTCTACATATAATTTATTAGGATTTAGGGAAATTTGGAAACTAAAGAGTCTTTGGAACCAAGAGAGCTTGCTTGGAGACTAAGGATACTTAGCTATAAATAGAACAAATGGCCCATGTGTGCGAAAAGGCACAGAGAGAAAAGATAGTTGAGGGGTTCTACACTTCTACGAGTTATGAGAGAGGGGTAGAGTGAATAAGGGACTTTGGGTATGAGTTAGTTTTTTTAACTCCATGATTATTCTTGTACTATTTGTTTTCTCTCATTGTAGAAATGTTTTATTCTCTTGGGTGAACATAGGCATGTGACTTGCCGAACCACATTAAATTATTTATTTGCTCATATTATCATCTTATTAATTGACTGTCCTTGATGTCCCAAGAAGTGGTTTAAGAGTCACTAGTTCAGATTGGTTGGACGAGTATTAGAGAAATGGTGGCCAACAGGGACAGATCTAGGAATCAATTAATGAGGGGGCTAAAATTATGAAGGGAAAGAATTAAAATATTTAAACAAAAAAACCTACTAGATGCAGGGTAGAACAATTCTCGATAATCACAAAATTAACTTTTGTCTTCAACTTATGAAGTTTCTTTCTCTAACATCCAAAGCATCAAAATTAATTGGTTTTTCACTTTTCCTAATTTCTTCCAAAGAAGCGAGAAGAATATTGAAGCAACTATGAAAATGCCTTTACCACTATTGTGAAAAGGTATTGAAGAAGTTTTTTTTTATGGATACGTATTGAAAAAACTAAAACTTCTTTTTGACTCTTACTTTAAAACTAAATACACATTTTACTACCATGAAAAAATATATAAAAGTTAGGGGACAACATTTGTTTTTCCCCCTTTGGATCCGTCCCTGGTGGTCGGTGAATGATGTCACGAGCATGCAGTCCGGCCCTTGTTCAACAGGGGCATGGAAAAAAGCCTTGATTAATACTTATTTACAAAGAAAAGTGGATGGGAAGCCAAAGAAAAATTTGTTGTTGAATTAAACTGAAGACTTAAAGGCCCATTAGGGACAACATTTGTTTTTCCTGGTGTATGATTTGGATCCAACGTGGAGGTATGATATTTATTTTCATATTTTTGGTTTTTGACAAATGGTTGGTGAATGATGTCACGAGCATGCAGTAGATATTCTAAGTAAAGGTTGAGAGAATGATGATGAGGGGTACCACAATGGTTAAGATGTGGCTCAGTGTGATGAAAACCATTAACATGTTAGCTCAATTTAGTGAATAATGGTAACATGTTGGTTAAGATGTGACTATTGGAAAAAGTGCACTTGGTAGGTGGTCTAGTCTAGGTGATGAGTAATAAGGCATAGCTCTTGGAGAAATGACCTTAATGCTCGAGAAAAAACCATTTATTGTTGAATACTCGAGAAAATGTGAGGCGGAGTATCAAGGACATCCTTGTTCAACAGGGCATGGAAAAAAGCCTTGAAAGAAAAGGATGGGAAGCCAAAGAAGATAGTGAAACTTGCAAGGCCACACATGTTCATTGGTTGAGATGTTCGAATTAGGTGGAGCCACAGTGTATGATTGATTTAGGATGTGTAGTTGGTACACATGTGGAGGCCAATGATATTTATTTTCATATTTTTGGTTTTTGACAAATAAGGCTCCTTTATGGTGTCCATGAAGGTTGACACTTGACTAGGTGACTGGATCAAGGTGGAGTTGTTATAAATTTTCAAGATGGCAAGATATTCACTAAGTAAAGGTTCAGAGAATGAATTTCTCTGTCTTGTCTTACAATAGGATGTCAAAATATACACAAGAGGAAAGTATCTCCATCCATGATTTCAGGATCGAAAAAACAGGAACCAAAAAATTAGGATTAATACTATATTTACAAAGCTAATAAAGAAATGCAAACAATCCTAGTTGATTTACAAGAATACAAATTAGGAACAAATAAACTACTAATAATTAATATTTATCACAGTAACTCCTAAGATTAGTATCCATCACAATCAGCCCAATTAAGGATTAATTGATCAACTAGAATCTTCCATAATCTTCACGCCCCCTCAAGATGAGAGTAGATGTTGGTCATTCTTAGCTTGGAAACTAAGTTGTCAAAGTTGATTCCTGGTAAAGCCTTTGTAAGAATATCAACAGTTTGAAGACTTGAAGGAGTGTAGACCATTTTAATGATTCCTTCTTCAATTTTCTCCCTAATGAAGTGCCTAACAATCTCCACATGTTTGGTCCTGTCATGATAAACAAGATTCTTAACAATGTTGATTGTAACTTGATTATCATAAAATAATTTTGTTGGCCTTTCATATGTGATCTTCAATTATTCAAGTAGTCTTTTTAGCCACATTCCTTCACATATGTTGTGCGTCATTGCTCAAAATTCAGCTTTAGCACTGCTGTGGGCAACCACAGATTGTTTCTTGCTTCTCCAAGTTACCAAATTTCCCCACACATAAGTACAATAGCCAGAAGTGAATTTGCAATCTGTTATTGATCCTGCCCAATCTACATCTAAACAAAACTCAATATCTTTATTATGTCCTCTTTTAAAAATTAAGCCCATCCTTGGTGTCATTTTCAAGTACCTCAAGATTCTGTAAACAACATTAAGGTATTCCTCAGTTGAATTATTCATGAACTTGCTTACAACACTAACCAAGAAACTAATGTTAGGTCTTGTGTGAGACAAGTAGATTTGTCTTCCTACAAGTCCTTGATATCTTCCTTTGTCAACCAGGGTACCTCCTTTCATGCCCAATTTGGAGGTTGGGTCCATAGGCGTATCTGCTGGTTTATAGCCAAGCATACCAATCTCCTTGAGTAAATCAAGGGTGTATTTTTGTTGTGAAATAAAGATTCCCTTGCTTGAGTGAGTCACTTCTATACCAAGAAAATATCTTAGGTTGCCGAGATCCTTGATTTCAAATTCATTGGCTAGAAAGGTTTTTAGTTTCTTCATCTCCTCACGATTGTCTCCTGTGAAGATAATATCATCAACATACATAATAAGAAGAGTGGTTTTCCCTCCTGATGTATGATTAACAAAAAGAGTGTGATCTGGTTGCCCTTGAATATAATCATATCTTTTGACTGCTCGTGTGAAACGGTCAAACCAAGCTTGAGGTGATTGTTTGAGATCATATAGTGATTTCTTCAGTTTGCACACTTTGTTGACATTAGTCTTGTTCTCAAACCCAGGTGGGATTTTCATGTAAACTTCTTCTTCTAAGTCCCCATTTAGGAAGACATTCTTGACATCCAATTGATGAAGTGGCTAATTGAGATTTGCTGCCAAGGAAAGAAGAACTTTGACTGTATTTGACTTGGCTACAGGTGTAAAAGTTTCTTGGTAATCAATCCCGTAGGTTTGAGTGTAGCCTTTTGCAACAAGTCATACCTTATATCTATCAATGCTCCCATTTGCATTATACTTGATATTGAAAATCCACTTACACCCCACAAGTATTTTCCCTTCTGGTAGACCAGTGATATCCCAAGTGCCATTTTTAATCAGTGCATGAATTTATGCATTGATGGCTTCTTTCCAATTTGGCTCTCTCGTGGCTTCATGAATATTGTGTGAAATTTCTATCCGAGACAAACTAGAGATAAAAGCATGATATCTAGGTGAAAGGTGTTCATAAGAGACAAACTTAAATATCGGATATTGAGTGTATGACCTCACTCCCTTTTTTGGGTAATAGGAATATCAAGATCATTGTAAGGTAGTAAAATATGAGCAGTTTAGATGTCAGTATTACTTGGATTTGCAGCACTAGGGCTTGGATTAGCTTCCTGGAAAGGCTCGGGAGGGATTGGATGCCCAACCTCTCCATGTGCTTTCGGTCTCCTAGAAAAAACTTTGGAGAAAACTCTATGATTTTTTACTTCTGAACCAGTATTCTGGACAGGTTGACTATTAAGTTCACTAATATCATCAAGATTAGGTGTTGTCTCACTGATATGATCAAGGATAGGTGTTGTCTCACTTATAGGTTCTATGACAGGTGTATAAAAGAGATCAAATTACCAAAACTAATATTCATTGTCCTTAATAGTGAATAAGATTCCCCCCTGAATATGGGTTTTGGAGTAGAAGGGCTAGTTTTCAAAGAATGTGACATCCAAAGAATTGTAAAATTTCATTTTATCTAGATAATAACATTTACACCCCTTTTGAGTTGGAGAATATCCAAGAAATACACACCTGATAGCCTTTGGATCAAGTTTGCTCCTAAGGTGGGGAGAAATATAAACAAAGGGTGATCAACTAAAAACTTTGAGAGGTATGTTAGAGATGAGTTTGTTTGTGGGGTAGATATCATTAAGAAGAATCACCCGCACCTTAATCGGACCTTTGCTTCAATTATCTACGGCTGATTACATCTTAAGCTTTTCCACCTCGCAGCTTTGATCGTGCATGCGGTAATGTAAAGATTTTTCTGCGCTAAAGGTTTTGAATAAACCATAATAGGAGTCCTGAAATGTAGAACACGAGAGGGCATTCTATTAATGAGATAAGCAGCTGTAAGGATAGCATCTCCCCAAAAATAATTAGGAAGATGTGTTGTAAATAAGACATGGGCAACCTCAAGAAGGTGACAATTTTTCCTTGCTGTCCTTCAATTTTGTTGAGGAGTATCATCACAAGAACTTTAGTGGATAATCCCTTTTTTCATCTAAGTAATTCCCAAGAGTCTAATTAAAGTATTCAATGCCATTATCAATTTTGAGAATCTGGATGTTTGTTTGAAATTGATTTTGGATCATGGAGTGAAATTTCTAAAATATTAGTCCACCTTCTGATTTTTCTTTCATGAGATACACCCAAGCAACCCTTGTGTGATCATCAACAAAAGAGATGAATCACCTAGTGCCTGTGATGTTTGTAACACAAGAAGGCCCCCAGATGTCACTATGAATTATTGAAAAAGGATGAGAGGGTTGATAAGTGTGAACCGAAAAATAATTTCTTGTATGTTTAGCAAGTTGACAAATTTCACATTGAAATAAACTTGAATTTTTATTGGTAAATAAGGATGGAAATAACTTTGCAAGGTACATGAAACTAGAATGGCCTAATCTAAAGTGTCATAACATAATATCATTAAGAGTTTGGACAGACACAAAATCTTTATTGGAAGCTACTGGTACAGAAGCACAATGAGTTGTCCGAGTTTGATTTCTAGGGGTACCAAGCATTTGGAGAAGATAGAGACTCACACATTCCTTAGCATTGCCAATCATCCTCTTTAAGTTCCGGTCCTGAAATAGGCAATAAGAAGGGAAAAACTTCGTAACATATTTATGGTCTTTGGTAAGTTTATTGATAGATAATAGATTACAACAAGTTGGGAAAAAAAAGGACAAATTCAAGGGTTAAATATTCAGACACAATAACATAATCAATGCCTACAACAGTAGATAATGACTCATATGCAATCCGCACTTTAAAATTCCCAGAGCAAGGCAAATAAGAATTAAATAAAGAGGCATCACTAGTTATATGATTTGACCTGAGTCAATCACCCAAGCATTCCCTTTTTCAACTTTGCAATTTAGTGTAGTTGAAAAAATAGTTTTTTCAGTTACTGATCCGGATCTAATAATAGAGGTGCTAGCATGGTTAATCATATTCTAGAGGAGTTCTAATTGCTCTTTACTAAAGGGTGTAGTCTTAGTGGCTAATTTATTTTTTGTGATAACATTGTAGCCACGACTATCCCGCTCAAACTGTATTTTATTTGGTTTCCAGTCAGCTAGTTTGCCATGAACTTTTTAGCGTATCTCCTTTGTATGTCCAGGACAGCGGCAAAAATCACACATGGTCTCCCTTTGTGTGGCTTACTATCACCCCCCTAATTGAGATGTCCACCAACTACAAGGGTAGAACCTTCTGCTGTATTGGTAGGTCCTTGATTCCCTATCATGATCTTTCTTCTACTTTCTTCTCTTCTAACCTCTGTAAAAGCTTCTTGGAAAAAAGGAAAAGACTTGGTTCTAAGAATCCTTCCTCGTACTTCA
Organism: Ormosia semicastrata; assembly: GCA_029884595.1. Lineage (NCBI taxonomy): Eukaryota > Viridiplantae > Streptophyta > Magnoliopsida > Fabales > Fabaceae > Ormosia > Ormosia semicastrata. Next base: position 14,366,999 of record JAQQTO010000030.1, read on the forward strand.
TCAAGGTCTTTGTTAAGACCTAGTAAAATTTTAAAAGTATTCTCTTTCTCCAAAATTTGGTTATGTTTCTTTTTATCTTCCAGATAGTCTTTTTAGTCATGGCAACCATTACCCAAGAGGGGAGGTGAATTGGGTGATTACAAGTTTTAAAACAACTTTGACAAATTATGCATTTTGAATAACTCAATTAATAAATGCAGCGGAATAAGTTTAACAAAGGTGCAATTATTAGAGATTTCACAAATACCACTTGAGTTATAGGATAAATCAAGCAAATAAGCTAGATATCAAATTTAACTTAAGTATATATAATTAAAGCACAAATATAAAGGAGATAGAGTTGAGAATATCAAACACTAAGATTTATCCTGGTTCAGCCACCAACTACTTGTGACCTACATCCAGTCCTCAAGTGAACCACCCGAGATTTTTTACTATGTCTTCATGCTTCAACAGGTGCTTGATGACCTTTACAATTGAGAGCACTCAACACATCTTTTTGGGATGCCTCACCCTTGTGCTTGAGCCTCAAACAGGGATACCTCACCCTTTACAACTTTTGAGAGATGTCTCACCCTCAAGGGATACTTCACCCTTTATCCAACTAAGGGATACCATACCCTCTTTCTCTATAGGGATACCTCACCCTCTCTTTTACAAATTATACAAAGATGTAGGTGATAGACACTCTCTTAAAGAGTAGATAATACAAATTAAAACTTATGGGTATCAAGGATTCACACTTTGAAACTCAAAATAGAGTATAATAGAAGATAAGAGAGAAAACTCGAATTTGATGATCAAGAGACTTGTTCAGATAGTTTTCCAACATTTCTTTTATGCCCAAACACTTGTATTTATAATCCAAAGTATTTTAGAGTCGTTGGTGGTGATTAGGAATGATTTGTTATGAAATATAGCAGTTTATAGCTGTTGGGAAATGTCTTCTGTCTTTCCAGATAATCAGTTAGGGACCAAGCTTAATCGGTTAGGCCTTTAATTCTTGGCTTCGAGAAAACTCAATAACTGATTAGGCAATTGGCCTAATCGATTAGGCTTTTTTAGAAAGTCTTTCTTCGTGAAAAATAACACCACACTAACCGGTTAGGGAATTACCCTAATCGGTTAGGCCATTCAGATGGCCAATTTGTATTTCATTAAAAAACACATGCTAACTGGTTAGGTAATAAACCCTAATCAGTTATGGCCTTTATAAAAGAAGAGGCTTTGCCTTTGACTTGCAAAATACCTGGTTAGAAAAACTTCCTAATCGGTTAGGCCATTTTGAGAAAATAGCATTCTAACATCAAATGGTTATAACTTATTAGTTTCTTAGCAAGTGACCACTCATTGGAAAGATCTTTGAATCTATTTTCATATGAAATAATCAAAGCAAAACTCAAAGTATTTTGAAAGATATGATTAAAAGAGTAACCAAAGGTCAGTTTTACAAAATACAAACTTGGCTATTTTTCATAGATTTGAATTACCACCAAGACTAGCTTTCCAAAAATAATTTGTTGGGCATTTAAACATTTAAGAAACACTTTTTAAAGATGTTAAAACTTATTTGAATTTAGTGTGATTCTCATTTACTGTTACATAAGATCTAAGTCCTATAAACTATTCTTGAAAAACCTTGGGACTTGATCTTTTGCCATCATCAATTCTTGATGTAATCCAAGCTTCCAAAGAAAATCTTCTCTTCAAAACTTACAAATGCTTAGAACATCTTTTCATTTTCATTCTTCTTGAGTTGAGCAAAGTTGTGATCTTTTACTTTCTTATTGCAATGCTCACTCTTGGTACTTGAACTATCCTACAAAGTATTATTCACTTAAAACACATATAGTTAATCTAAATTTATAACTCAATATCTTCATATGCATAATTCATAAATGTATAACTCTAATTAGTCTAAAATGTATATAAGACTTTCATAGACATATCCAAATAAGACATTTATCAATTACTAATATATATGCTCTATGAAGGATGCAACAAAGAATACTTTTCACATTTTCATTTAAATAGAGTCAAATCTAATATTAATTCATTATAACTCATATAAAGCATTATTGGATATGTTATATGAAGAATGTTACATATATCTCATTGTATAATTATTATATGAAATATAACTAGATAACATATATAATCATGCATAATACAATATATTTCATTAAGCACATTTATGTAACATGATCAAAATTCTTTTATAATGCATTTGTCATCTATTAAGCACATCATAAGCTTCATTCTTTTTGTCTTATATTTGTCATCATCAAAACTTAATATATTAAACCATTGAGGCAAATATAATTCTACAATCTCTCCTTTTTTGATGATGACAAATTACCAAAGAAAAATATATTTAACAATATACAAGGATAGATATTCATGTAAGCATATTAAACAATAAGCACAAGAACATATTTTCTTTCTAATGTTCACTCCCCTTATTTGACATCAACAAAAAGGCTTAGGAAGGAAAAGTAATATTTTCTCTCCCCCTATAGATAAAACTCATGTTGTCAAAAAGAGTAGGATTATCAAAACTTAGAAACTTCTTCAAGTTATTCAAATCATGATTAACTTCCCCTATTTGATTCTACGTATGATTCAAGAATAGAAAGATGAAACAAGCATGCTTTCAAGATATAAAAGATTATTCATGTAATGCTTGTCACATTTTGGTACATCACGTTTAGCATATGAAGCAATAAGCTTAAGAAATTATGTCTAGCATATAATATCTTGCATACCACATGATAAATAAGTACCACTTGATATCACTTATTAGGAGTTACAAAATATTCATTGAAGATCATGAAATTAAGGTTTTCAAATGAAAGATCATACAACTTGCCACATATCAAACATTTCTCAATGAAAGAATCAAAAGATATAAAGTGTAAGAATGTTTATCTTCTTTCATTGATAGAGGGAAAACGAATAAGAGATGATCTTTATTGACATGTTGATAGTATTAACAAGAAAACATTTCATGTCAAATAAGGATGTAAGCCAAGAGATATAAATAACAATTTAAGAGTTAAGCTTCCTCTCAAAATATGCATATTATCATAAAGCAAAACAAGGCAAAGATATATATTCTTAATCCATTAATCAAAAACCATTTTTAAGACTTTTTCCCATTTCAAAAAGAATTTTACAAGAGCACATTGTATTTTCAAAAACATTTTAGAAGAGTAGAGAGGTTTAATATTAAAATCACATATTTTTTGAGAATGATCAAACCCAAGTCAAAGGAACATTTGAAAGTACATCTCTTTTTTTTCTCATTAAACAAGAGCTTTGACAAAATAAAATACTTTGAAAAACAAGATTTATCTTTTGAAGTATTAAGATGGGCTTTATAGAGCATTTCAAAAGATTTATTTGGAAACTTAAGCATTCTCTCAAGATTTAATAAGACATTTCAAAGCAAAAGAAGAGAATACTACATTTATAGCACAAATCGAATGATTTCCAAATTTTCAAGACAATTAGGAGGTGAAAATAATTTCAAGTTCTTAAGACAAGTTCAAAAGATTATTAAGGATATGGAACTTGAAAAACTTCTTTCAAATATGATAAGAGATTTTGCTTTAAAAAAAATTTTAGACAAGTCATAAGCTTTTTTCAAAACAAGAGCATGATTCTCTTAGGTGTTATACCACTAAGAAACCATAGATCAAGAGAATCATAGATATCAAGCATTCATCATGATGAAATATGCTATAGGGATCAAAGCATGTATAGAACTAATATCATCCACCCTATATGCAATGACAAAATTAGCAAGTTAATATCCAATTAGGCACTTTGTTAATGCTAAGCATACTTCTTATGTAAAGAAATCATCTAATCATTTAAGATCAAATTATTAACAAGTGTCATACAATCCATAGCATATAAAATATCACATTAGCTTAGGAATATAGATACTTATTGAGATAGATAGAGAGTGATGCTCCTTTAGAATGTTCTTCATCTATTGGTCCTTTGAATTTGTACTTTCTTCCATTGAGTATTTCATTCCATTGCACTTGAAAAAAGTCTCTTCATGTCCTTCTTCATTCGTTTCTTTTCTTTATTTATGCTTGACACTTCAATATTTGATGGCTATATTTGAAGCACATAAAGACACTTGCAAAGCTAACTTTAAAAGTCTTCTAAAACATAGGTTAGCATCAAATATCATTTAAGCCCATTTATAAGCATAATTTGGGTTGATGTATAATGTAAAACATGTACCACATTATCAACCATGCAATGTTAGCTCTAACAAGAACAAAGGAAGAACATATGCACTTGAATCCAAAAGCATAGTTTAAGCATTTTCAAAGCAAGATTCAAGTTTATCAAGAAAAGTTTGATCATCATCAAAACATAAATAAACATTTTTAGGGCAAACAATGATCATGTAAGGTATGTAATATCAAGTAAGGAATTCTAGTATACATACATGTCAATCAAGAACAAAAAGAATTCCCTTATTGTAATGAAAGAATTGAAAAACCAAAAAAAAATTATGGTTCATTTCAATATATACTTCAATGTAAGAATAATTGAAATTCAAAGGTAAGTTCAAGACATAAATAATGTTGAGTGAGTGGGTACTTGATATGTGAAGGGGGTCACGGCTGGGAGTCCTTTTTTATGACTAATAACCGGTTAAGAAGGACTTGATAACCGGTTACTAGGTTGTCTCTAACTGGTTAGAAAGTATCTTTAATTGATTAGCATTTAATTCCAAATGCTTCCAGGAAACTCAAAACACCCATAATCGATTAGTGGAGCCTTACAACCGATTATTTTGCTTGGTAGAGAGCCCATTTCCTTAACAAAATAGATCCAAAAACTTAAATGACACATTGTGCAGCAAAAGAGGATTATGCAGCAAACAACAAATGAAGTTGTGCAGTAAAATTTCTCATTATGCAGCAATCATATACATTATGCAACACAGAAAGTAGATTATGTAGAAAAATGTGACTTTGTGCAGTAAGAGAGAATTGTGCATTAAGAGTTTAGATGCATGATTGATTCAAAAAGTCAAGTTCAAAGATAATTACATGAAATAATGCTAGAAAAGCACAACTTAAAACATGTTAAGGCATAAAATAACTCTCTACTTATCCAAATATCACATGATATTCAAATTAAAGCATAAGTAAGGATAAGAGATTGATATCACAAAAAGTCTGCTATTTGAGTTTTTGTAGGTGACTCCAACTTCCAAGCTCCAAGACTTCATGAGGAAGTGGGTGTTAGTGGGTGAGGGAGGAAGAAGATGACCATGGAGGTTGAGTTTTCGTGAATGGTGAGGGGAAAACACATTTTGCTATTTTAATGAGTGTAATAATCAATTATACTATTGTGGTAATCGATTATTTTCATGAGGAAGGAAAAATGGGGGGCCACAGTTTAGAGCAATAATCAATTAGGGGGTGGAGCTAACCAATTAGCTTATATGAAATTAATAAAGTGAGGTCCAAATTAGAAGGTGAGGCTAATCAGTTATTTTCATTTTGGAACAGAAATTAGAAGCCTCTGTGAGTTGGATTAATCGGTTAGAGAGGAGTGGTAATCGATTATGTGAGCATTGGAACAGAAATGGAAGCTTCTATATGTTGGAATAATCGGTTAGGAAGCAGGCTAATCGATTAGTTGAGCATAGATATCTGAACGTGTGGCCTCTGGTTTGCTGAAATAACCGATTAGAGACTTCAAATAACTGGTTATTTGCTTTCCATAATAGATTATATCTTTACCAGAAATGGAAAAATCTTCAGGAATTCAGTTCTTAAATCACCAACTCATGCCATCTTAAGGGTGGTCTTTACTTTTCCTTATTTTCATCAGCTCAAAGATTGCAAGTCCAAACTTCGTGGAGACAAGGAAGAGAGCTTGAAGAATTTTTCTGGTCTTGTACTTGCAGTAGCCAAATTTCATGATACCAAAGTCAACTTTTGGCCTTCAAGCATACCTACAACATACTTTAATTTTTGACTTTTGGTACCTAAATTTTCTTGGATCCTTGTGTGTTAATTTTTGAATATTAATCCATTGCACTTTCATAACGATCAATTTTTCATAGTATATAAATTAAGTACAATAAATTAAATAATCAATTACCATTAAGTACATAGCTAATAGCATGCTTACTTTCAATGATATATAGACAATTCAAAACATAGCAAACATACCTAGGCATTGTAGAACCTCATGTACCAAGATATATAACAAATTGATGAGCTATGGTACAATAAGAATGGGCATAATCATGTGCTAAATATAATCATGTGCTAAATAAAATATTAAGATTTTTACCAAGTACACATGATTCTATCAATCACTTAAGGCCTACAAGGAATATACCTCAAATTCATTGACTTTACAAGTGAAAATACATAGGAGGTAGAAGTTTTTGGTACCTTGGCCTTGGTAATCAATGAAACTCTTTTTCTTACACATTGCTTCTCTTTTGGTGTTTTGAACTTTGCAAGTTTCATGTTTTGCACTTAAGAAGTTGCTTGAAGTCATCTTCCTTCTTTGATCAAAACTTCTACCATTGGGATTTGGAAGCATTCTCATTGATGATTCCTCTTTCCTTTGACCAATTAGTCCATCCTTTTGAGAAATTTTTGCGTAGTTGAAGCACTAGGAGGACATTTTGGTACCCACTTCATCTTGGATCCTTGAATGTTAGTACTAGGACATTTAAGATCTTTAGGAACTCATACCATATTATTTCTCATATAAGAATTTCTTCTATAATTGCATAAATGAGAAATATATCCTAGATAACCACAAAAATTACATACAATTGAATTTAATGATAGCTTAGTCCTTTGAAGATCATCTTCAAAAAATTTAAGCCTTTTGTTGTTATTATATTTTAAACTATTTTTGCCACAAGCCTTACTTGAAATTTCATGTGGAATAGTATCAATTTCATTCTTATTAGCAATCATGGAATGTAAGCAATTAGAATCATTAGCTTTTGTAAATTCGAAATATGAGTCCTCAACTTGATTTTCTAAATCAATGCACTTTTCACAAGAAGTTGAGATTTCACATTTCAAAGGCATTTCCTCATCAAGAAAGACATATTCATTTTTCAACGTTTCAATTTCATTTTCAATGGAGGAAATGTTTTCTAAACAACATAAGCTTTTCTTTTCTAAAAACAACAAGCCATCATATAAGTCATCGTATGCACATTGTAACTCATCATAGGAAGGACTATAATCTAGTTTAGCATTATTTACCTCAAAATCCTTTTTAGTCATATATGAAGTAGTCTCAATTTCTAGCATACTTGGCTTTTCAAAGGAATCATCATCTTCCTCATTGTTGTCCTTCAAGGATTTAAGAGCATATTCTTGAGGACATTTTTCAATATTGTCTTCCTTTAAAGGCTTTTGCTCTTCTTGCTCTATATATACAACTTTATGCAAGAAATCATTGTTAGCAAGATAAAAAGCATCAAGGGTGTCCAAAATTTCTTTGGCACTAGAGCAATTCTTAATTCTAGCATAAGCATCATCATTTAAACTACTTCTTAAGATTTGCATTGTTCTAATGTTCAAGGAAAAGCATTTCTTGTCATAAACATTCCAAGTTTGTTTTGATTTGCATGTGAATCTATCAAACACAATATTCCATAAATCAATATCAATAGATTACATATAAAATTTATTCTAACTTTCCAACAAACAAAATGCACACTATCAAAGAATGGTGGTTTATCAATTTCAAAACCTTCCATTTTGAAAAGCTTTCAATGGTTGCCAAACAAACAAGGATCTTTAACTCCAAGCGGTTAAGCTTTTAACAGAGCACAAAACTCTGATACCACTTGTTAGTCATGACAACCATTACCCAAGATAGGGAGTGAATTGGGTGATTACAAGTTTTAAAACAAATTTGACAAATTATGCATTTTGAATAACTTAATTAATAAATGCAGTGGAATAAGTATAACAAAGGTGCAATTATTAGAGATTTTACAAATACCACTTGAGTTATAGGATAAATCAAGCAAATAAGCTAAATATCAAATTCAACTGAAGTATATATAATTAAAGTACAAATGTAAAGGAGATAGAGTTGAGAATAGCAAACACTAAGATTTATCATGGTTCAGCCATTAACCACTTGTGGCCGACGTCCAGTCCTCAAGTGAACCATCTGAGATTTTTCACTATGTCTTCAAGTTTCAACAGGTGCTTGACGACCTTTACAATTGAGGGCACTCAACACACCTTGAGATGCCTCACCCTTGTGTTTGAGACTCAAACAGGGATACCTCACCCTTTACAACTTTTGAGGGATGTCTCACCCTCAAGGGATACCTCACCCTTTTTCTCTAGAAGGATACCTTATCCTCTCTTTTACAAATTATACAAAGATGTAGATGATAGACACTCTCTCAAAGAGTAGATAATACAAATTGAAACTTATGGGTATCAATGATTCACACTTTGAAGCTCAAAATAGAGTATAACAGAAGATAAGAGAGAAAACTCGTATTTGATGATCAAGAGACTTGTTCAGATAGTTTTCCAATATTTCTTTGATACCCAAATACTTGTATTTATAGTTCAAAGTATTTTAGAGTCGTTAGTGGTGATTAGGAATGATTTGTTATGAAATATAGCCGTTTATAATCGTTGGGAAATGTATTCTGTCTTTCCAGATAATCAGTTAGGGACCAAGCCTAATCGATTAGGCCTTTAATTCTTGGCTTCTGGAAAACTCAATAACCAGTTATGCAATTGGCCTAATCGGTTAGGCCTTTTTAGAAAACCTTTCCTCGTGAAAAATAACACCATACTAACCGGTTAGGGAGTTACCCTAATCGGTTAGGCCATTCAGATAACCAATTTGCATTTCATTAAAAAACACATACTAACCGGTTAGGTAATAAACCCTAATCGGTTATGGCCTTTATAAAATAAGAGGCTTTGCCTCTGACTTGCAAAATAACCGGTTAGGAAAGCTTCCTAATCAGTTAGGCTATTTTAAGAAAATAGCCTTCTAACATCAAATGATTATAACATCTTGGTTTCTTATCTATTTTAAGCAAGTGACCACTCATTGGAAAGATTTTTGAGTCTATTTTCATATGAAATAAGTTTCAAAGCAAAACTCAAAATATTTTGAAAGATATGATTAAAAGAGTAACCAAAGGTCAGTTTTACAAAACACAAACTTGACTATTTTTCATAGATTTGAATTACCACCAAGACTAGCTTTCCAAAAATAGTTTGTTGGGTATTTAAACATTTAAGAAACACTTTTTAAAGATGTTAAAACTTATTTGAACTTAGTGTGATTCCCATTTACTGTTACATAAGATCTAAGTCCTATAAGCTATTCTTGAAAAACCTTGGGACTTGATCTTTTGCCATCATCAATTCTTGATGTAATCCAAGCTTCCAAAGAAAATCTTCTCTTCAAAACGTGTAAATGCTTGGAACATCTTTTTATTTTCATTCTTCTTGAGTTGAGCATAGTTGTGATCTTTTGCTTTCTTGTTGCAATGCTCACTCTTAATACTTAGACTATCTTACAAAGTATTACTCACTTAAAACACATATAGTTAGCCCAAATTCATAACTCAGTATCTTCATATGCATGATTCATAAATGTATAACTCTAGTTAGTCTAACATGCATATAAAACTTTCATAGACATATCCAAATAAGACATTTATCAATTACTAATAGAAATGCTTTATGAAGGATGCAACAAAGAATACTTTTCACATTTTTATTTAAATAAAGTCAAATACAATATTAATTCATTATAACTTGTATAAAGCATTATTGGATATATTATATGAAGAATGTTACATATATATCATTGCATGATTATTATGTGAAATATAACTAGATAAAGTACATAATCATGCATGATATAATATATCTCATTAAGCACATTTATGTAACATGATCAAAATTCTTTTGTAATACATTTTTCATCTATTAAGCACATCATAAGTATCATTCTTTTTGTCTTGTATTTGTTATCATCAAAACTTAACATATTAAATCATTGGGGCAAAGATAATTCTACAGATAGTTCCGGGTATTGGTCTCAAACATATCAAGTTAATGCCAATACCAGGTAAGAACATTATAATACTGGGTTACAGAGGTTTCAACTTATTGGAGGTTGTGAAGAATACCTTTGATCTCAAAAAGTTCAGATGTGTTCTTACTGTCGGAGTAGGATTCTTTGACATTGTCCCAGATCTCCTTTGCAGTTGAATAAAACATAAAATTATGGCCAATTTCGAGATTCTTGGTGTTGATCAACTAGGACATAACCATATGATTCTCGAACTTCCACTGCTTGTATTTAGGATTAGTCTTGGCAGGACGAGCATTAGTACCAGTAAGATTTTCATCCTTCCCTTTACTGATGATGAACATGTGAACAGATTGAGACCATTGGAGATATTTTTTTCCCATTGAGTTTGTGTCCAGTGATGGGAATGACAGAATTCTCGGAGGTTATATGGGATTGAGAGACAATGTCCTTTGCAGTAGAGGTGACGTTGGATAAGCTGCTAATTTCGGAAGCTATAGCAGGAATTGTTTTAGAGTTTGAGAGTTTGCTCTGATACCACAATGGTTCAGAGAATGAATTTCTCTATTTTGTTTTGCAATAGGATGTCAAAATATATACAAGAGGAGAGTATTTCCATCCAAGATTTCAGGACCCGAAAAAACAAGAACAAAAAAATCAGGATTGATACTATATTTACAAGGTTAATAAAGAAAGGCAAACAATCCTAGCTAATTTACAAGAATACAAATTAGGAACAAATAAACTCCTAATAATTAGTATCAATCACAGTAACTCCTAAGATTAGTATCAATCACAATCAGCCTAATTAAGGATTGACTGCTTAACCAGAATCTTCCATAATCTTCACTAAGATGAAGACTTTTTTTTAGGACTTTTGCTCATGCATCTTGATAAGATTGGTTTTATTTATGTTTATTATTAACAAATATATCCTTGATAATTAAATAAATTTAAATTAAGGATATGAGAGAACTGAAGTCTTTTGTAAAAATCTACAAGAATTGGAAAATTTGTCAAAATTTAAGAAACTTGGTCTATCAGGATTTAGGAAACTTAAAAACTAAGGAGTCTTGGAGACTAAGGGAGCTTAGGTATAAATAGAACCAATGACCTAGATGTATGATAAGACAAAAAAAGAACAAGTGACAAAATAGCTCTTCCAAGTTATGAGAAAAAGAGTATACAAAGGACTTTGAGTATAAATTAATTTTTTTGATCTTTTATTACTACTCTCGTATAGTTTTTCTCTCATGGTAAAAATATTTTATCTTCTAGAGTAACATAAACTTGTGACTTGTCAAATTAAGTTAACTTCTTATGTTTATATGCTCAAGTTGTTCTCTTATTAATTGACTTCCCCTTATGCCCAACAAGAACAATATGCTAAAAGAATTTAAAAATGGTAACAATAGCACGCTTGACCTTTTATGAGCGGCAAGTCAATGCAGCAAAGCTATATTGAACAAATTTTGTAAATTATATACAGGAGATATACGGATTTTATTTTTATTTTTCTGTCATGGAATGTTTGAACTTAGGAGACTTTAAAGATTTTAACTAGTAAGTGATCTTTTATATACACACATGGAGAAAAGGATTGGTAAAAATAAAATTTGATCTCAAATCCTTATATTTACTTATAAAAAACTTTATCACATTAGTTAGTTAGCACCATAAAATATACTAACCTATTTATATATGAGCTTTTATAGGATGCATATATTTTTAGGAGCAACTAATAAACTAATCTCAGCTTGAACTTTTTCTGTCTAGAGTGGAAAAAAAATCAAGTTGAAAGTTTGATATCATATATTTGAACTTTTTCATTTTTTTCCTGACATAAGTGATGTGATAATTTTGAAAAGGCAATGTCCAATTAAATTGTGCCCATATTTTCTTCTAAATAAGTAAATTTTAAATTTTAAATATTTCAAATTCAGAATGACTGATTGATGCAGTGGATAATACATAATAATTAAAGGGCAGAGAGTAAGTGATAGATTTAATGAGTAGAGAGAAGACGAGAGATTGTTTATTGTTGGTCCACGATGACTTGATGTGTAGATGCGAAGTAAAGTATATCTGCACATTGAAGAGGGCATGTCATATGGGACAGCGAAGCCTTGTATCGTATCTTAAAAAAAAAAAAAAAACAAAGCCTTGCATCGTTTGACAGTTTGACTGTCTGTGAGCATTCATTCTTTGCTATTAACTCCAAGTGGTGGAAAAACAGTTAAACCGAAAAAAAAAAAAAAAATGGCGGACGAACCAACCAACTAACCTTCTACTATCAGCCATACCCTGCATTTTGCCATAATAATTGCTCAAACACTTATATTTTTATATTAAATAATATATATATATATTTTTTATATTTTATTTAATATTATTTATTATATATTTTTATTATTATTTTCTCTCACTTGATCACATCTCTTAAAAATAATATAAATAATATTTACACTCCTTTAAAAAATATAAAATAATTATTTTCCTAATTGCTCCCCCTTCCCCCAACCCAACTTTCTTTTCATTCTACCATTTGCATCTTAATCTTATTTTCAACTTTATTGAGAGTAATTTTACAAATTTTAGCTTCCTCTAAACTTGTTAATTTTTTCTTTGTACATAAATATTTTTGACTTAATTTTTATCTTGATTGGGATTAAATCCTTTTCTTTACGATTCTAAAGACATTTATAAATTTAGAGAAACTAATTTTTGTAAATAATTATCAGAATATGAATCTAAGTAATTTACTCTTTTTTAAATCAATTGAGAAAGAATATTTGATTGGTTAAAAAATTTATGAAATTCAGTGCTTTAAAAATCAGTTTGAGTATTATTTGATTTAATCACAATTCAATTACAAATTTAATCTGTTGAAACAATTGAACCATGACTTGGAGATCTTGCTAGTTTAATCTCCAATTTGATTTTGATGTATAATAGATTATAATTATTTATGATTTTGATAATTTAAGATTTTATAGATAATTGTGTTATTTAGAAATTTTATTTTTTCATATTTTTAGGAATTTTATTTATTTTAGGATTTCAATTTTAATGATATTTTATCCAAACTCTAAATCTTATCATTAATTAGTTATATTAAGAATTTTAATTAAAATAATATTAATTTATTATTTATTTTATTTATGATTATTTTTTTATAAGAGAGTTATAAATATCCTTCTATTAAATTTTAAAAAATAATTGTTGATTATTGAATTATTAATTCAATGTATTATATTTCTAATTTGAGATCAAATTTTTTGACACCACCTTTGATACTCTGAAAGTTTTTTATTTCTTTTTTCATTGGTTCTACATAAGATTTTGAAAACATTTATTAGACATGAATTTCTTGCTAACTATGTCAAATATTGTGATCTTCAATTATTGCTTTTATTGCTGTCTTTTATTATTATTTATTTGGTTTTGGATCCCGCTAATTGAATAAATTTCTTTGTTTTAGATTAAAAAAAGTGAAAAAGTATATCAAATGAGTTGACTTATCTTGTCTTATCTTGTCATGTCATGAGTAAAAAATGAGACTGAGTGAGTTGATTTATTTTTAGAAAATAAATAGAGAAGTTCAACCCACTCCGTTGTATGACTAATTGATAGGTCAACTTACTTAAAATTATATATATAATGATGAGTTGATGGATTAGATGAGTTAATTTATAAAAAATTAAATAAAAAGATCGTAAGTTAAGTGGGTTAACATGCTTAAACTTAAACAAAAAAAGCAAGTGAGGTGACCTACCATAAAAAAACATAAAAAATAAATAAATGTAACCTAACGAGTCAATCCATCTCATTTTACCATAACTCGCATGTTATAAAGGATTGATTAAAATAATTAACCTAAATAAACAAGTTGTAAAATACAACCCAGCTCTTCATTTTTCTTTCTGGATTAAACAAATCAACTTATCGAGTAGGAATTGTTTTTTACATCTCTAATGCCAAGTCTATGTATAAAAAAAAGTCATGCCAAAGCTATATACCAAAAAGAGTCATACCAAATCTTCCTTACTACAAACTTGAGTGAAATTTGGCAATCTCAAGAATTAGAAGGAAAAAATAAAAAATCCCAACAACTTACCAATTACCATTTGAATTATGAAAGGGCAAAATTGAAAAGGATATGTGAATCGGTGCGTGAGGTGCGGTAATAGAAAGAATCAGAACCAAGAAAATAATAATTGGAAATGAATAAATTTAAATCCTCCAAATAATTCTGTAAATTATTAAATAAAAAAAATTAAATATTTTTTATATTTTTAAAATAATAGGTATATTTATTTTCATTTAATTTTTTTATTAAATATTAAAAAGATAAAAAAATTATGATATTATGATGGATTTAATATTTAAAATGAATTATCAAACATTCATTTGAATTTATAATAAATATTTAAAAATAATTAAAATAAACAAAATACTTAAAAATTTACTCTAAATACCAAACTCTAAAAAAAATACCATAAAAATCTCTAAGAAATTTATTAAAAATATATTTTAGAACAATATGCTAAAAGAATTTCAAAATGGTAACAATAGCATGCTTGACCTTTTATGAACGGGAAGTCATGCAGCAATGGTATATTGAACAAATTTTGTAAATTATATACAGGAGATATACGGAATTTTTTTTTGTCATGGATTATTTGAACTTAAGAGACTTTATAGATTTTAATTAGTAAGTAATTTTTTTACATACACACATGGAAAGAAGAGATGGTGAAAATCAGATTTCATCTCAAATCTTTACATTCACCTATAAAAAACTTTAGCACATGAGTTAATTGGCACCATAAGATATATTAAACTACTTATATATGAGCTTTTATAGGATACATATATTTTAGGAGCAACTAATAATCTAATCTCAGCTTGAACTTTTTCTTTCTAGAGGGGAAAAAACTCAAGTTGAAAGTTTGATATCCATATATTTGAACTTTTTTTTCTTGAAATAAGTGATGTGATAATATTGAAAAGGCAATGTCCAATTAAATTGTGCCCATATTTTATTCTAAATAAGTAAATTTTAAATTTTAAATATTTCAAATTCAGAATGATTGATTGATGCAGTGGATAATACATAATAATTAAAGGGCAATTAAAATATGATTGAAAATATGAGAGTAAGTGATAAAATTTAATGAGTAGAGAGAAGAGAAGAAAGAGATTGTTTATATTGTTGGTACACGAAGACAAGATGTGTAGATGCGTAGTAAAGTATATTTGCACATTGAAGAGGGCATGTCATATGGGACAGCGAAGCCTTATCTTCAGCAAAAAAAAAAGGCCTTGTATCGTTTGACTGTGAGCATCCATTCTTTGCTATTAACTCCAATTGGCGGACCAACAGTTAACCCAAGAAAAAAAAAAAGGTGGCGGACGAACCAACCAACCAACCTTCTACTATAAGCCATACCCTGCATTTTGCCATAATTTTATTGCTCCCCCCCAACCCCCTAATTTTTTTTTCATCTTCCATTTGCATCTTAATCTTCTCATTTTCAACTTTATTGAGAGTAATTTTACAAATTTTAGCTTCCTCTAAACTTGTTAATTTTCTCTTTGTACATAAATATTTTTGACTTAATTTTTATCTTGACTGGGATTAAATCCTTTTCTTGACTATTCTAAAGACATTTATAAATTTAGAGAAACTAATTTTTGTAAATAATTATCAGAATCTGAATCTATGTAATTTACTCTTTTTTAAATCAAATGAGAAAGGACATTTCATTGGTTAAAATCTTTATCAGATTCAATGTTTTAAAAATCAAACCAAACTGACCAGACCATGAATTGATCATGTCTTCAGTTCGAGTATTATTCGATTTAATCATAGTTCAATTACAAATTTAATTGATTGAAATAATTGAACCATGACTTTGAGGTATTATTAGTTCAATCTTCAATTTGATTTTGATGTATAATAAAAGTATGATTATTTATGATTTTGATAATTTAAGATTTTATAGATAACTATGTTATTTAAGAATTTTATTTTTCTATATTTTTAGGGATTTTATCTATTTTAAGATTTTAATTTTAATGATATTTTATTCAAACTCTAAATTTTATCATTAGTTAGTTATATTATGATTTTTAATTAAAATAAAATTAGTCTATTATCTAATTTATTTATAATTAGTTTCTTTAATAAGAGGATTATAAATATCTTTTTATTAGATTTTAAAAGACGATTGTTGATTATTGAATTATTAATTCAATGAATTATATTTCTACTTTGAGATCGAGTCTCTTGACATCTACTACCTTTAAAATCCCAAAAGTTCTTTGTTCATCTTTTCGTTAGTTCTACATAAGATTTTAAAACATTGATTAGACATGACTTTCTTGTTAACTATGTCAAATATTGTGATATTCAATTCTTGCTTTATTGCTGTTTTTTATTATTATTTATTTGGTTTTGAATCTTGCTAATTGAATAAATTTCTTTTTTTAGATAAAAAAGTGAAAAATCATGCCAAATAGATATGTCAAATGAGTTGACTTATCCTATATTGTCTTGTCATGTCACGGGCAAAAAATAAGATGGAACGAGGTGATCCATTTTTAAAATATAAATTGAGAAATTTAACCTATTCTATTTTGTGGTAAATTGACAGGTCAATTCACTTATTTTATATATATATATATATATATATATATATATATATATATATATATATAATATGATAAGCTAATGGATTAAATGAGTCAATCCATCAAAAATTAAAAAAAATGACAAGTTAGACAAGTTAACATGCCTAAAATTAAAAAAAAAACAAGTTAGCAACTACCGTATAAAACATCAAAAAAATAAATAAATAAATGTGACCTAACGGATCAACTCAACCCACTTTACCATAACTCACATGTTATAAAGAGTTGATTAAAATAATTTATCTAAATAAATATATTATAAAATGTAATCCAACTCTTCATTTTTTTTACGGGTTAAATAAGTAAACTTATCAAGTAAAAATTATTTTTACATCTCTAATGCCAAGTCTATGAATAAAAAAAAGTCATACCAAAGCTATGTACCAAAAAGAGTCATACCAAATCTTACTTACTACAATCTTGAGTGAAAATTGGCAATCTAAAGAATTAGAAGGAAAAAATAAAAATTATCAACAACTTACCAATTACCATTTGAATTATGAAAGGGTAAAATTGAAAAGATATGTGAATCGGTGTGTGAGGTGCAGTAATAGAAAGAATTAGAACCAAGAAAATAATAATTGGAAATGAATAAATTTAAATCCTCCAAATAATTCTGTAAATTATTAAATAAAAAAATATTAAATATTTTTTATATTTCCAAAGTAATAAGTATATTTATTTTTTATTTAATATTTTTTTATTAAATATTAAAAAGATAAAAAAAATTATGATATTATGATGAATTTAATATTTAGAATGAGTTATCAAATGAATGTTGAATTTATAATAAATATTTAAAAATAATTAAAATAAACAAAATACTTAAAAACTTACTCTAAATACCAAACTCTAAAAAAAAAATTATCATAAAAATTCTCTAAGAAAATTATTAAAAATATATTTTAGAAAAATATTGCTATGCTTATTCGAAATAGACACGCGCACCGCAATTGAAATATAAATTGCACGTTAATATTGTATTCTATTCTCTTTCTTACAAGCTTCCGTTTTGAAAGAGGTAGCGGCAATTGAGACGGGGAGAGAGAGAGACATTGGTGAAGAAGAAGAAGAAGATAACAAGCTCTGCTCACAAAAAAAACGCAATTCTCTGTAAGATTTCGTTTTCGCTTCCCTTTTTTCTTCTTTTCTCTCTCTCTCACTCTGACTTTGAGTGAAAAATGGATTCTTTTTTGGATTCAGAGTTTCAGTTTTTAATTTCAGAATGAGGGTACTCAATCTATCGACGCTTTACATATATATATATGATTCGGTGTGTTTGTTTTTTATTTTTATTTTTTTCATATATGCGAATTGATTTTTTTTTAAATGAAATTCTGGGTTGGGTTCTGTTTCATTTGAATTAATGTTATTTTTTTCTTTCTGGGTCAAAGATGATGTTGTCAAAAGTTGAAGCTGGTAAGAAGAGTGATGCTGGGGGTTCTAGTAACCAGAAGAAGTTGTTAAAGGATGTTGAAACTATGAGCAAAGCTATGTACTTGGACAGAAGTTCTTCAAGAAATTCAACATCTACTGCAAATTCTCGATCTAAATCCACCGGGAAATCCCAGTTACCTGATCCCAAATCAAGGCCTAAAGCCAGTAGTAATAATAATAATGCTAATAATTTGCAGAAGGATAAGAAGTCCATATGGAATTGGAGGCCATTAAAGGCCCTTTCCCATATCCGCAATAAGAGGTTCAATTGTTGTTTTTATCTCCAAGTCCATTTGATTGAAGGGTTGCCTTCCACTTTTAATGATGCTAGCCTTAGTGTGTATTGGAAGAGGCGGGATGGGGTTTTGGTGACCCGTCCGGCCAAGGTGGTTCAAGGTGCGGCTGAATTTGAAGAGAAGTTGACTTACACTTGCTCAGTGTATGGCAGCAGGAGTGGACCTCACCATTCGGCGAAGTATGAAGCAAAGCATTTCTTGCTCTATCCTTCTCTTGTCAGTGCACCGGAGCATGATTTGGGGAAGCACCGGGTAGACCTCACGAGGTTGCTTCCTCTCACACTGGAGGAGCTTGAGGAGGAGAAGAGCTCAGCGAAGTGGACTACGAGTTTTAGATTATCAGGAATGGCTAAGGGTGCCATAATGAATGTTAGTTTTGGGTATATGGTGGTTGGTGATAACACTAGTGCCACCAGAGACAGCCATAATACTCCTAATGTATTGACTTCGAGGCAGAATAGTCTGGCTTTGATGAAACCAGATGTTAAACCCAGACAATTTGATGGAAGCAGCAGCTTTAGGCATGCCGGAAGTTTGTCAAGCTTTACCAATCAGTATTCGTCACAAACTGTAGATGAGGTAAAGGATCTTCATGAGGTATTGCCAATATCAAAGTCAGTACTAGCCAGCTCAATAGACGTCTTATATAAGAAATTTGATGAAGAAAAGGCATGTAGTCCTCTACGCAATGAACCTGAACTTGATGTGTTTACAGAAAATCTTGAGCCAATTAGACCAGATGCCTGTGCTTCATCTGATCTTCGAAAAGAAAAGCCTGAAGAGCATGCGGATATTGAAGGAAATACATGTCCAGTGCATGACAAACCTGAACTTGATGTGTTTCAAGAAAACCTGGAGAATGTTAAACCAGATGGCTATCCTTTACCTGATTCTGGAATAGAAAACCCTGAAGAGTGTCAAGGTAATGAGTTTTTTGTTGTTGATAAGGGCATAGAGTTGTCATCAAATGAACCTGTTGAAATAGAGGAATGCATCATAAAGGCTCCTGAGGATGCTTCTACAGTTGATAGTACCTTTACCCTTGATACTGCTGGTATACAAGTATCTTCTGAAGATAGTGTTAAACATGATTCTCTGGACGAGCTAAATGATAGTTCTAAGGATCAGGCTTTGGCACATGAATTTGCTTGCAAAGAGGATGGATACATGAAAGAACTGCTCCTGCAAGAATTAGAATCCGCTTTAAATAGCATCTCAGATTTGGAGACAGTGGCACTGGAATCTCCTAAAATTATGGAAGCCAAATCTGAATATAAGATGAGAAAGTCACATAGTTTGGATGATGTTACAGAATCAGTTGCCAGTGAATTTTTAAGCATGCTAGGGATAGACCACAGTCCAATGGGCTTGAGTTCTGAAAGCGGGTCTGAGTCTCCAAGAGAGCTCCTTTTAAGACAATTTGAGAAGGAGGCTCAGGATGGGGGCTTCTCTTTATTTGATTTTGAAATGGATTATGATAATGAAGCAGATGATGGCATTGAGGCTTCTATTGGATCAGAGCAGTGGAACTTCTCTGAGGATATTAAGTCATCATCCTTGTTACAAGACTTGCAGGAGGAGCATCTAGTTGATTCTCAGGACGTCAGGAGCAAACAGAAGGCTCAGATGCTAGAAGACTTGGAAACAGAAGCCTTAATGCGTGAATGGGGTTTGAATGAGAAGGCTTTTCATCATTCTCCACCAAAAGATTGTGCTGGTTTTGGAAGTCCAATTCATTTACCACCTGAAGAGCCTCCCATATTGCCTCCTCTGGATGATGGGTTGGGCCCTTTTCTTCAGACAAAAGACGGGGGTTTTTTACGGTCTATGAATCCCTCACTTTTCAAGAATGCTAAAAGTGGTGGGAGCTTAATCATGCAGGTTTCCAACCCTGTTGTGGTACCTGCAGAAATGGGTTCTGGGATAATGGAGGTTTTGCAGTGTTTGGCCTCAGTGGGAATTGAAAAGCTCTCAATGCAGGCAAAGGAGTTAATGCCTCTGGAAGATATCACAGGGAAGACAATGCAACAAATAGCATGGGAAGCTATGCCTGTCTTGGAGGGAACAGAGAGGTTAGTCTATCCTGTTTGTATCACTGGTCTTGGAGTTGAGTGTTTTTAATAGCCATTCCTTAAATGTTTTACTGATTGAATTTTGCTTTGCTTTATGTAGGCAATGCCATTTGCAGCATGATTCGATAACAGGGAAAGATCCTACTTGTGTGCAGAGGGACTTGAAAGGAACACCATCTGGACTAAAGCCTGATAAGTTTAGTTCAAGTTCAGTGGGCAACCAGACAGTCTCAGACTCGGAGTTTGTTTCATTGGAAGATCTTGCTCCATTGGCTATGAATAAAATTGAAGCACTTTCAATGGAGGGTTTGAGAATACAATCTGGGATGTCAGAGGAGGATGCACCATCAAACATCATTGCACAGTCCATTGGGGATATTTCTGCTCTCCAGGGCAACGGGATGGATATTAGTGGATCCCTTGGCCTGGAAGGAGCTGCTGGTTTGCAGTTGTTGGATATCAAAGACGGCAGCAGTGATGGTGTTGATGGGATAATGGGCCTATCATTAACTCTTGATGAATGGATGAGGCTGGATTCTGGTGAGATTGATGATATAGATAATATCAGTGAGCATACTTCCAAACTTCTTGCAGCCCATCATGCTAACTCTTTTGACTTTATACGTGGGAGTTCAAAGGGAGAGAGGAAACGTGGCAAAGGCTCTGGCAGAAAGTGTGGTTTGCTAGGAAACAATTTCACAGTAGCATTAATGGTGCAACTTCGTGATCCTCTGCGAAATTATGAGCCTGTTGGAACACCAATGCTTGCTCTTATACAAGTTGAGAGAGTGTTTGTCCCACCTAAGCAAAAAATTTACTGTAATGTGTCTGAGGTAAGGAACAATAACGATGAGGATGATGAGAGCGAAATAGTAGCGAAGGTGGAGATGAAGGACAAGAAGAAAGAGGAGAAAAGTTCTGAAGAGGAGGGCATTCCTCAGTTCAAAATTACTGAAGTCCATGTTGCAGGTCTGAAGACTGAGCCTCACAGAAAAAAGCTTTGGGGCAACTCAAGCCAGCAACAGTCAGGTTCCCGCTGGTTGCTTGCTAATGGAATGGGGAAGAACAATAAGCTTCCATTAATGAAGTCAAAGGCTGCATCTAAATCTAGTGCTCCGGTTACCACAAAGGTGCAGCCTGGTGACACCTTGTGGAGCATATCATCTCGAATTTATGGTACCGGAGCAAAATGGAAGGAATTGGCCGCACTAAATCCGCATATTAGAAACCCCAATGTCATTATACCAAGTGAAACTATAAGACTTTGTTGACTGGAGAGTGGAGTCAGCAATTCAGATTTTTCTTGAAGAGGGCTTATCCTTATTGTCATAGACAATTTATCTTTGGAGTTATTTTAATTGAGCCATCTGATTCTAAACTCGTCTTGACTCTGGAGCTGTACTGGGGGATTGTTTGGTTTTGTTAGAGCATCAATCAAAATGGACTGTCCCTTGAATAATTGCAATGTATTTGAGGTATGGAGAAAACAAAATGATGGATTTTGCTGTATGCATATTTTCCTTTTGTAGAGTTGTTTGTTACTTTTGCATGCATCTTTGTATTTATGTCCTGTGGAAGTATTGTTTGTATATTACATCGAGTAAATTATATTGCAGTCCATGAATAGGTGGAGTACTATTGAAGAAAATGTTAAATTATATTGCAAATTTAAGCTGCACACCTGTGTCCTCGTCCATGTGATGAAAATGTTTGCTGGCTTGTGTTTCTTTCGATTTCAAAAGAGCGATGTGTTCTTGTAAGGCCCTAGTCACCAAACCGGCCCGCCGCGCCCCCCCCCCCCCCCCCCCCCCCCCCCCGGCGCTCCCTTTCTCCCCAGCTGGTGGTGCTTTGTTCTTGGTAATTACGTTCTGATCCATGGTTTTTGAAAACCATTCTGCGTGCCTGGTTGGTTTTGAAAACTATTCTAAATTGTCTTCTAATTTAGGGCAATTCTATGAAAAAATTAAACGTTATGCCATAAGTTTTATATTTTTTTATGTTATATCAAAATTAATTTTATCTAATATAATCTAAGAAAAAATATTTTTACTCTAAATTTAGTACTCATTCCTTAAAAAAATTAAAATTTTCCTTAAAAATAGTAATAATAACAATAACAACAATCAAATCTTTTTTTCACAAGATGGAATCAGTTATATGGATCAAACGACGTCATTGTATTTTATTATAAATCATTTTCCTTAAAAATATATTGTACTAAAATTGATTCTATACAAATTATTTAAATAAACTTACAAGTTCAAACTTCAAACGAATAGCTGCAAGGAAGTAGCTCCAGTATTACTATTGTAATACTAAAATCAGTTATGATATTCTTATTATTAATAATGTATACATATTTTTTTATATTTTTTTAATATTATTTATCATGTTTATTTTTTTTCACTAAATCTGATACCTTTAAAAAAGTGTCAATAGTTTATACACCCCTAAAAAGGGTGTATGATGATTTTTTTCCTACTAAAATTACACTCTAGTTACCTAGGTGAGGCCTTGTAGAGAATATAAAATTAGAGAGGGAATAGTCAAATTACTTATTAGAAAATGCGAGTCTTATTGTGTATTTGTGATAACTGTAAAAATTAGATTATTTCAATAATCGATTATTGTATAAATTTTTTTTGTGATAATTGGTTATAAAAAAAATTTTATGTTTGGATATGTTAGCTGAAAAGTGATTTTAAATTAATTTATTTCGTTTAGATAATATAAAAAATTATTTTTATGTATTAAATTATCAAAATAAGTATAAAATAATTAAAAAATTTATTTAATTAATTAAAAAAATTATTTGATTGAGAATAAAATAATATTTACATATCAATATTGAGAATAATTCCAACAACTTTTTTAAAAAATGCCCAAATTTTAGCTTATTTTCAAAAACCATTCTCGTACATAAATTTTTCATCATCAGCTTTTGAAGCAAATTGCCAAACAACTAGCAAACATGATCCAACAACTTTTATTGTAAAAAAAAGCTGTTACACCCCAAAATAATATGAAACAAACACTCCCTTACTTATTTAAATGCTATGACAAGTATGAAGCATTTCTATATATATATATATATACACGAAAGTCGCTCCATTTAAATAATGCTCATTTTGTTTCAAAATAATCGTTTTAAAATGTAAATTTTATTTCATTTTAATTATCATTTTAAAAATTCAAGAAGGTATAATTATTATTTTTCAACTTTATCTTTGTCTCTTAATATCTTTACTAAGTAGAATGAGAGAACATTATTTAATCCAATGTATAAAATTGAAAATATTTAATGACATTTTTAATTTATGTGAAAAAAACCTTAAATGACAAATATTGTGAAATGAATGGATTACATGTTAGACGGTATGTAATTAAATTGGTACTGGTGCAAGATTTTAAGTGTAATAATTATATCAAGATATTCAATCATTCATTAGGCTATATTTTCTCCTCCTCTATGCATGTATTCCCATTTCCCACTTCCACTCAAAAAAGAGAGGAAATTTTATGAAAACATACTCTGCCATGCCCCACATCTTGTAAGATGCCTCATCATGAATATTACATTACACTTGGGGAAATAAATCATCACCTAAATAACGAGAAACCTCACGGTCATATTTGCCATCAAGTGGATTCCCTCTTCTATGCAGGGTGAAGAATCTGACTCTTTGGCCAAAGATTCTAGCATGCCTGTTACTTGAAATGTATCATCCGGATAGTACTTAGCTTTGCTTGGTTTTTGTCCAATCGTGCAAGCAAATACTGAGGCATTGGCGGAAAGAATATTTCTTGAGATTGCACTACTAATTACGTTAAGCATGTCCTCATCTAATCTGCCATCAGTCATCACCAAAACACAGCACAAAGTCCGCCTGTTTGCCATTCTGAGCCATTGATGAAAAGATCTTTTCAGCAACTAAGCCTTTGTTCATATGCTGCAAACAAAGACAAAAAAAAGGTACCATCAGATGAATCTGTCCCTTCCCTATAAGGGTCAGTGCAGCATCTCAATTATTTAGCAACCTCAATCATAAAGTTGATGCCACAGTAAAATAATAACGACCAGTTGATTTGTAGGCAATAAGAAGAATTCAATATTAAGTTGAAACTTTAACTACAAAGTTATTTAAAAACTCTTCAGAATCAATTTTATGCATAAGAACAACACGAGGCTTCTCAAAGCAGAACATCACAAACCATTTGCTCATTAGGCAACAAGTTATGAGGCAGATTTCTCCATCAGAAGCCAAACCAAAAAGGTAGGGGTTATCATAGTTGACTGTCTGGTATATGTTTATTATTTCCAACCAGAAAAACATAAAGCAAAAGGAACAGATATAATGTAAGGAAAAACCAAAATTTATAACTTGATATTAATGCCCCGTTTTAGAGTATGTCATACAACTAGAGTTTCAAAATCTGGAATGTATTTTTGAAACGAAGTTTTCGTCTTAATAGATTGAAAAATCAAAGCTATTCTCATTCTCTTATAAGACAACCATTTAGACAATTTAACAAACACTGAATTGAAGCTCTTAAGTATATACCTAGGGCTTCACTTCAACAGTGAACTAGCCACTCTTCACGGCAACAGGATCATTGGCCAAAACACTTTCTAGATGATCTAACATTTCATTTGCTTGAGAAGATCCTCTTGAAGAGAAAAACAGAGAAGATTTGTAATTGCCAAATTCATCAGCTTTGACTATTTTGTAAGATTTCAACCGATATATAAACTGTAATCAAAAGATTAAGGGAGGCGATATGAGACTCTAACGTCCCTTTCCACAGATGTCTAATAGGCGAGCCTAGCCTAACGAAACAGGCGACGAAAATAGAATCTTAACTCTGATATCATGTGAGATTCTAACTTAAAACTAACTGACATTAAGTAAAGTGACCTAATAAATATATAAACCGCACCCAAAAGATTGAGGCAAGTGATGTGAGATTCTAAAACATTTATATATACATGCTATGATACAATACAATCTCTAATGAAATTAGGAAACTAGGAAACAAATCCTACAGAATATACAGATTATATTATAGAGAATAATGAGAGATATCTTCCCTAAATAAGAGATATTAAAAGATACTTTCCAACAGATCCAAAACCAAGGTCTTCATCCCAGTATTGCCAGACTAAAGCACTTTCCTTCTTGTCAATGCCAAAACCATTAGTAGCCTCATTGTGTTTGGAATGTAAAAAAATAGAAAATGATTTAATTTATAAATTAAATTAAATTAAATTTTATATTTAAAATATTAAAAAATAAGAAATGATTTTATTTTTAAAATATTATAGATTTCATTCCTTTTATTTTAGAAATTCTATTAAATTTGATATGATTTATTAGAATTTGATTTGATTTGAAATAAATAGACTAATTTACCCTTAATAACTATCTCTAACTGTTTCTCATAAGGGTTAAAATATTAAATAATAAAATAAAATCAAAACAATTATCATTTTAATGAATTTCAAACACAAAATTTGATTTCTAAATCAATTCAAATCTTATTTTTTTTAAAAGTTTCAAACATTAAATTTGATTTCTAAATCAAATCAATTCAAATCAAATCAAACCATTTTTCATTTTTATTCATTCCAAACACAACATTTGTTTTAGAAATTCTATCAAATTTGATAAAATTTGATTTGATTTGAAATCAATAGACTAATTTACCCTTAATAATTATCTCTAACTGCCTCTCATAAGGGTTAAAACATAAAATAATAAAATAAAATAAAATCAATTCTCATTTTAATGAATTCCAAACACAAAATTTAATTTCTAAATCAATTCAAATCCTATTTTTTTAAAATAGTTTCAAATACAAAATTTGATTTCTAAATCAAATCAAATCAAATCATTTCCCATTTTTATTCATTTCAAACTCAACTTATATATAGTTTCATCATAGACTCAGCAATCTGCATCCAGCCAAATTTAGAGCTCTTACCACAAATTTCCCATTCTTCACTCCGGGTATATACATGCATTGTTGAATTTGTTTTGGATCTTACCAGTGGTACACCAAGATTTGCAGCCACTGACTAAATTATAAGCGCAAGCACCAGTCTAATAAGTATCACCCACAGCAGCTGAATATAGAAGCAACATAAATCAATATATCTCTTTGGGCGTGTATCTATTTCTTCAAACTGTTGGGAATTGCGGATACATCACGCAGCGAAAAATAGGGATTCCCACTGAGGATCCATGCGAAAAAATCATAATCCGAGTTTTTAAATGATTTACCTCTTGAAGCGTGAACAAAAGGAAGAGCGTGAATCACCAACACCGTAATAGAAGCGATGTCTCTGCGGTATCCACACAAACAGACTCACGAACGTCCAACGTCCGCAAAGAGGAGTCTCACGTCTCTCACATAGTGCTAGCTGCGAAGAGAAGAGAATAAACCTGTCGTTCTCTCACTCACTTTTCTGTAGGTGCGGCTAGGGTTCTGAATTGTATCTATCTTAGCAGGCCCTTAGCAGTACTATTTATAATAATGACTGCCTTAAGTGAGTGTGAGCAGCAGCAAGGTATGCTGTGCAACCCTAGACCCATCTGTTATGAGTCTGGCCCATATTTGAATCCGAGTCCAACTTGGATCCATTACTCTAATTTTAGTCTGCTCTATGTGTGTGACCCTGCAGGTTCTTATTACGTTGGCAGTAATATTAAAATCCCATTTTATATTACAAGCAGTGAATGGTATCTAGCAACATATCGCTGCTACCCAAGTGATAAGAATGTCAGTGATTTGACATAACCTTTCCGTGATCAATGTTTCCGTGTCGTTTAGTCCCTTTGTCAAGATATCTAGATTGAACACAAGGCATGGAATGCGTCATCCTTGTATAGTCCAATCTTTCGTTTCCTGATACTCGAGTAGACTTTGTAACAATAAATGAGATCAATATCTCATATTGACTCATTTGAACATGACCATGCATTTCGCAGTCTCACTCAATCAGGGGGCCCGAAGATATCGCTTCTGTTATGTAGGAGTGACAAATCCCATCTAGGTCACTCACATCCCTCTGCATGATTCGCGATATGTCCAATAACCAACTTTATAATCACCTTGTTACAGATGACGTTTGATGGCATTAAAACACACAACTCCTCATGTAGGAATCGTAGTAATTTCAGGTCAAAGGACCACAAACACCATTGTCACTATAAGAATCACTTATGACACTCACGTAACGATCCATGTAGCATTTTCATGGTGGGTCAGTCCAGTACATCATTACTATAATATGTACCCATGTGAAGACTTGATATCTCGTATCCATGACCCATAAGATGTGGTCAGCAGTCTCTGCACATACTAGTCTCAATGTATTATTGTTGTCCTAATTAACAATAATACTTGACTAGAGACATTTAAGAATAGTGTTGTAACCAAAAGGATCTCACGATCAAGTCATCCACTTGATGTCCTATGGCATCAAACTTGCTATTCTAAGGTGTCGCGACCGAGATCGCGGCGAAGAATAGCAACTCATAGGATTTTAGAAATATGAAAATGAGAAAATGGAGTCGCCACCAATTTTATTTTAACTTAGGAAAAATTGGAAAACCTTTATTTGAAAATGGTCTTTGGAACCAGATTGGATTTGGGAGTCGGTTATGGATAGGGAAGAGCGGAAACTTAATCCCACAGCACCCCTAACACACCCGTTCTAAAAAGGTACCTTAAGTTAATTGTGCAAATTATTAACAATCCTTGGAATATTTATTTTACCCAAAACATTGTAATTATTTATAAAAATGAAACCACAAAATTATGAAAATTTAATTTTGGCTTAACAGAAATGAAATTCTGCTCCTACGTATCCCTTGGTGCAATGGGGAACTCAAAGTTACGTAGTTCTTTATAAAATAAGTGTGGGTTGATTGATTTTAACTAAGAAAAAAAACTTTTATTTGAAAACATATTTATTCTTGTACAGGGTTCAAGTTAGCATCAGGTTACTCAATAAACCCTTATGATCCAAATGACATTGAAGGTAGTATTCACTACTCAATCATCATCATTGGTCATTGCATATATTGAAACTTTCTTTTTATTCTTATTCTTTTTTTTTTTATATTCTTTCCCATCCCCTTTTTACCAAAATACGTCATTACTGCCTTAATGTGAAAGGGCAAGGAACCCACGTGATCCAAACTCAAACTCAACAAAACAATCAAGAATGCAATTTTAAGAAAATAAGAGTTTGGAGACTTTGGCAACAAGGTCAGCACACACCAGGGGACGTTTGGGGAGGGATCCAGTTTAAGATTCAGCGGTCGGGTGAAGGTTGATGAAGATGATGGGGGTGACGTCTGTAGAGGGGAAGGACATGGCTTCTTGGGTTTCGACGGTCGGATGAAGGGATGTGACTGGTGTTTGCCCGACGGTCGGTGAGGATCACGGTGTGTGGTTCGACGGTCGGTGAAGGGATGTGACTGGTGTTTGTTCGACGGTCGGTGAGGATCATGGTGTGTGGTTCGACGGTCGGTGAAGGGATGTGATTGGTGTTTGTTCGACGGTCGGTGAGGATCACGGTGTGTGGTTCGACGTTCGGTGAAGGGATGTGACTGGTGTTTGTTCGACGGTCGGTGAGGATCACGGTGTGTGGTTCGACGGTCGGTTGGTTGACTGGTGTTGGTGAGGTTATGAGAGTTGCTTGGGTGATGGGGATTATGGAGGCTTTGAAGATAGTGAGTGTTTTGGAGGTGAAAGGAAGTGATCGGATTTGAGGTTCGACGGTCGGGCATAAGTTGGGTTTTTGAGGTGATTTCGCGTAATGGATGGTTGAAGGATATAGGTGTAGGTTCACGTAATAGTGAGAGGGATGGTGAAGGTTGATATATGGGGATTCGACGGTCGGTGGGGGTATGATGATTGTTGGTTCGACGGTCGGTGAGGATTTGGGAGTCCGACGGTCGGTTGGTTGAAGGGAAGGATCTGGCTTCTTGGGTTTCGACGGTCAGAGAGGGTGCCGGTGAGAGGATGGTAACTAGTGTTAGTGAGGTTCGACGGTCGATTTAGGGAGATTGGATGGTTCGACAATCGGATATGATGAAGTTGGGTTGATGGTGTGAAGGTTTGGATGGGTTGTCGGTGAGGATTTGGAGCTCACGGTTCGACGGTCGGTTGGTTAAAGGTCATGGTCGAGGGAAAGGTTAAGGAAGGTGTTGTTTACATGTGCATGGGTTGATGAAAAGTAGATGTTTTTGTCCTGGAAAAGGTTGAATGTGGGTAGTTGAAGATGAAAGTAATAAAAGGAGATGGGTTCACGGTTGGAGAGTGGATATGGCCTAGCACGTATAACGTAGTGCCGATAAGTTGAGTTTCGGTCGGGGAGACTTGAGTAGATATGTAATATTCATTTCAAGTTGGGTGCAGAGGGATTCAGGGGTTGTGTGCAAGTGAGAATAGTTAGCAGAAATGAGCTACATGACATAAATGCAAAAGGTTACCTGTGGAGTTCAAGGTAGAGCAGTTGAAGTGAATGCTATTCCTCAGGAGGGCTTCTGTCTCCCTTGTGATGGCTGTGCTTCTTGGAAGTTCGTGGTGATGAAGGTGGTGAAATGGAAAGTGTTTTTTTTTTTGTTCGGTTTTGGGTGATAGGAAGGTGAAGGAAGATGGTTTAGTCTTTGGGTGGTGAAGGTTGGACGTGGAGATGAAGTGGAGGGATAGTGATGAAGATGGTGGTTGCTGGTACGTAGGTGACGAGGGGTGGTGTGTTGAGAATGGAAGTGAAAGTATCGGTGTTGATGAAGGGTGAAGTGTTGAGCTTCTGAGAAAATCCTTTCTCTCAAAAAACTCCCAGCTCTTCTTGTGGCTTTTTTTCAAAAAATTCTCATCCCTCTCTTTCAGCCCACCCCCCAAAAAACTCTCTGCCCCTGGGTTATTATCAGCCTCCTCTTTTTTTTTTTTCATTTCTCGTATTCAAGTTCCCCTTTTGCCGCTGACATTTCTTTCTTTTTTTTCTTTGCGTCAACCACTTCCCCTCTTTTGTTACATTGAGCCCCCCCTTTTCTTTACCTGCTGACTCAGTGCATTTAATGCATTATTATTTTATCATTTTCATTTTACGTGTGCAGTCATCAGGCATTAAATACATTGCCAATTTCCTCATTTTTTCCTTTTTAAAAACGAGATCAGCGTTCTCTCCCTTTTTTTTTTTTTTTTTAAGAACGGGCACATATTTGGGCTAACAAAAAAAAAAGAATATTTTTTTTGAACCCGGTCAAAATTGAGTGTTCACAGTTGCCCCTCTTTATTTGTTTCTTACTAGATAATAAGAAAACTGCAGTCTTCATATTATCGTCGTAAGAAACAAGTAAAGATATGAATTTCAATTTTGTCCGGCGATGCATAAGATGTAAAACAAAATGCGAGAAACACATGGAGCCGATGCGCTCAAAAGAATTTACAGAAAATTACAAAACATGGAGCCGATGCGCTCAAAAGAATATAAAATGCATGGAGCCGATGCGCTCAACAGAAATTTAAAATGCATGGAGTCGATGCGCTTAACAGAAATTTAAAATGCATGGAATGCATAGAGCCGATGCGCTCAATAGAAGGTAAAATGCATGGAGCTGATGCGCTCAACAGAAAGTAAAATGCATGGAATGCATGGAGCCGATGCGCTCAACAGAAGGTAAAATGCATGGAGCCGATGCGCTCAACAGAAAGTAAAATACATGGAGCCGATGCACTCAACAGAAAGTAAAATGCATGGAGCCGATGCGCTCAACAGAAATTTAAAATGTAGGGAGCCGATGCGCTCAATAGAAGGTAAAATGCATAGAGCCGATGCGCTCAACAGAAAGTAAAATGCATGGAGTCGATGCGCTCAACAAAAACTAAAATGCATTGAGCCGATGCGCTCAACAGAAAGTAAAATGCATGGAGCCGATGCGCTCAACAGAAAGTAAAATGCATGGAGCCGATGCGCTCAACAAAATTTAAAATGCATGAATGCATGGAGCCGATGCGCTCAACAGAAGGTAAAATACATGGAACCGATGCGCTCAACAGAAAGTAAAATGCATGGAATGCATGGAGCCGATGCGCTCAATAGAAGTTAAAATGCATGGAGCCGATGCGCTCAACAGAAAGTAAAATGCATGGAATGCATGGAGCCGATGCGCTCAACAGAAATTTAAAATGCAGGGAGCCGATGCGCTCAACAGAAGGTAAAATGCATGGAGCCGATGCGCTCAACAGAAAGTAAAATGCATGGAATGCATGGAGCCAATGCGCTCAACAGAAGGTAAAATGCATGGAGCCGATGCGCTCAACAAAATTTAAAATGCATGAATGGGCAACTGAGTCCTGGAATTTAAAAGACAACGGGCAACTGTGCCCCGAAATTTAAAAGGCAAGAAGCTTGATCCAAAAAGATTTTTTTTTCTTCCTTTTTTGTTTTAGTTTTATTAAAAGCCTTTTGAACCAGCGGCGACTTTTGGAAAACTTGAACCAATCAAAACTCTTGTTCACATGCTTTTGCTCGTTTGACCCGATAGCCTCGATCTTTCCTTTCTTTCCTTCTTCTTCTTCTTTCTCTTTCCTTGTTTGCCACTCTCAATTCTTCTTTTGAGAAACGGGATGATCATCTCTTGTCATGAACCCTTATTTGACTGAGTCCTTGAGAGAAAATTTTATCCCAGTATTTCACTTTATCCCTCATCTAGTTGATTCCCTGCAACTGCTTGATAACTCAATCTATGTCTGCGTTGCTACTTCCTTCAACACATCTTCTCCTTAATCCTTTAAAAATTTTGCCCTAGTATGGCCAACTGAATGCAAACAAAATTGTCCACCCTCCTCTCGTATGTTTCACTTTTCCTAGCTCCCACTCCGGGAAGGAATTCGAGCAAATCTAGGTTTGTCTAGTGTAGCTGATCAAACGTAATTCAAAATTGCCCCAGTTTGGTGCACCCTTCAAGGCATTTCAGGCCAACTTTCTCTTGAGATTTTGCCCATTGATTTGCCCTAACCGCCCCTTCGGGTTTTCAAACTACAGGCTCTTTTCCATTTTTATTTTGTTCTAACTTTTGCTTAGGCCGCCCTTTCGGGTTTTCAACCTAACGAGCCTTTTTTTTTTGCTTTTTTTTTTCGGGTACCTCCTCTTCCATCAATTGGGATTTCTAAGTTCTCTTCAATCTGAATTGTTCATTAGGAGATTATCATTAGATGATCAAATCATAGTGTTGTACTCATGTTCACCTTACCTGAAGCATTACGTAACAGACACTTATGAATTCAAAACGTACAACAGAAAAGAAGCAAACAACTTTCAGATTGTTCTTGGAGGGGACTACAGAAAAGGTATTATTTACAAAAGGTAAAGACACAAGAAGTAGAATAGTAAGAAAGAATTTTTTTTTTTAGTATGGACGTGATTGATCTTGACTCGACAACTGGACACCACGACCATTTTTTCATCAGGTATATACAAAAATTTGTCCTCATGTATGGTATCAAAGGAATTTGGCTCAGAGTATGTCATTTGTGAACAAAAATTGCCCCAGTGTGAGTCACAAAGCTACACCAATGTAGGTCAAATTGAACCGAGAGAAAATTTGCCCCAGTCTAGGACTGGCTCGGACAGGGTAGAAATTTACTCTGGTGCAAGTCTCCCTTTTTTTTTTTTTAGGAGCAATGAATTGGATACTTAGATGAGCATAACCTTTGTCTCAAAATTAAAGTTAATGAAAATGACAAACCCTTCATTGATCAGAATGGACTTTTTGAGGTTTGTAACATGGTCAAGGGTAGGGGTTATGAAAGAAAGGATATAAGGCTCAAACAATTGTTTAAGGGTTTGAATGGGACCAAGGATCCTTGTTCAAAGTTAAACTTTGTCAATTGCCTTTGTACTTTCAAGCATACTTTTCTCTTACTGCTCTTCATTTCTTCCTTTTTCTTTTCACTTTCTTTCATTTGCCCTTGTCATGACTTATTTCATGTCATTTTTTTCTTATCTCTTTTTTTATTACGCTTCAAAATAGCCACCATGATAATCAACCTTTACTTTGTGTCATCCCCCAGTGTAGGGGTGATCCTTGTCCAGGGTTTATTGAAGAAAACTTCAAGCTCAAAAGGACAACGAGAGATAATGAAAAGATGAATTCTCATGAAGGATAGAGAAACACGGCCAATCTTCATTTCAAATCTTGATTGCTCATTTTCAAAAATTTTAATTTAGAGACAAAAGGCTCATGCACACCAAGTGATTACTTCTTTGCTCCCTTTTTATTTTCTAAAAAGTTTTTTTTTTTCTCTTCTTTTTTTTTTTTTTTAATTTTTTTTTTTGTTTTTTTTTTGTTTTTTTTGGTTTTTTTTGTTTTTTTGTTTTTTGTGAAAAAGATACTTGCACACGTGAACTTTATTGAGATCTACCAAAATGAGAATTACTAAGAATTGGAGTCCGATAGGCCCCAAATACGAGGAAGACACTTTGAAGAAGTGAAAGAGAAATAAATGTCAAGAAAGACGCTGAAAATGAAAGGAAACAAGATATCCATTTAAATTTATTACATTAATGCTTCAAGAAAGTTAACATAAGTTTAACACCACAAAAGTCTAAGATGACAATCACATCAATAAACGCCTCAGATCGCCAATTGTTCAGAGGTTTCCAGTTGATGGAGGACAAACAGTGTAGGCAGGGTAATATGATGAGTTTTCAATTTTGGTTTTGCATGTAGTTCACTTTTGATTCTTTTTCCCTTAGAGGAAAAAACTCATTCTTGAAACTACTTTCATCATTGCCAGTTGGCAATTTACCTGCTTTTACCAAAATTTCAATCATCTCCCCGGCAGCTATCAACTCAGCAAAGTCTAGATAAGCGGCGCCTGCCATTATCTCAATATAAGGAGCTCCTAAAGTCCCTAGAAAATATGAGCACATTTCTGTCAACATCAACGGTGGTTGCACTTGTGCTGCGAGAGCTCTCCATCTCTGGGCATACTGCTTGAAGGCTTCCTCATCTTCCTTTTGCATTGAGCTCAAATGTTCCCGGGTAGGAGCTGCATCTAGGTTGAACTTGTATTGATCCATGAATAGATCAGCCAATTTCGTCCAACGAGAAATCTTAAAGCGGTCTAATTGAATATACCACTCCAAAGCGGGGCCTGTAAGACTCTCGTGGAAAAAGCTAACAAGGAACTTATCATCCCTGGACCAAATAACCATCTTGGTTCCATAACTAATCAAATGAAACCGAGGGTTACCACTCCCGTCATACTTGGTAAAATGAGGAATCTTGAAGTCTTTAGGGATTACGACCTCCATGGTAGGACACAGTTCTTCTATTCTAAGCGATCCATAAGCGCTGGGGCCCTTGATCGCTTTGATTTGCTCTTCCATCCTTTCCTTCCATTCTTCTTCCATCCTACTCTTCTGAATTGCCGCATGACCCCTCCCATCAGGAAGTCTCGTTGTCACTGGGATGGACATACATGGTTGTTCCCATATGAATTCGGCATTACCATGAACCCCATTTCGAGTATCCTCTGAAGAATGATACCCTTCTCGTATAGGAATTACTAGCGGTGCGGTACTCGAGGTCCTCCTCTCAATAGGAATCTCAGTGGCGATTCCAGAGTTTGTCCCGATGGAAGTGATAGTTGACAGGTGCGGATGTGCCCCAAACACTCTTGTGCTTCTGACTACCCCAATCAAGGTGAGAGTCTCTCTCATAGACCACACCATTTCCTCCATTCTTCTCATAGACTCTGTTATTCCATCCATCCTCATTTTAATCTCATCAACTTCCGTACTCAGGTTTCTCCCTTCCTCAGGGTTATCAGCAGCCATTCTGGTTTGAGATCTAGGATTGTGAATTTGGGTTTGATTGGTCTCTTTTTTCCTAGGCTGCATAATGGTTCAAACCAATTTGATTTATTAAAACAAAATAACATTTACAAAGAATGAGCTGAAATGCATAAAATGAATGAGCTTTGAAAACATTTTTTCATTTTTTTTCTTTCTTTCTTTTAAAATGCCATGTTATGAAAATGCAAGATGTTTCTTTTTCTTTTTTTTTTAATGCTAGGGATGCTATAAAGATGCATGATTTTTTTTTATTTTTTTAATGTCAAGGATGCCGTGAAAACGCATGATGATTTTTTTTGAAATGCAATGTCATGAAAATGCAAGTTTTTTTTTTCTTTTTTAGAATGTTATGAAAACGCAAGCAATGAATAGCTTTTTTTTTCTCCTCTTTTTTTGATTTTTTTCTTCTTCTTCTTTTTTTTTTTACAAGAATGAATGAATGATATGAGAAACAGATAAATAAAGAAGAAAAGTACGCTCCCTTTTGTGCCCTAGTCAAGTGGAACTTAAGATTTGACAGTCACTATGTTCAATCTATCAGTGCAAGATTTTTCAGGACGGTCTAAACTTCTAAACGTCACGGTTCCCAGATTGCCCTTATCTATAAAGACAAGGTCCCAAATCATGAATTAATCATAAGTAGGGATAAACCCTCTCAATATGATTAGTTCATGATATTAGTAACAATCTGAGTGGTGTCTCAACAAATGTCAAGTGAGCATAAAGCCCCTCAATAACAAAAGTCGAGACTCCTCCTATTCCTCGGCTTCGCACAGACTCGGGTATAAAGCCCAAAAAATGTGTGAGGTAAGTGATAGTGATGTGTGTGAGGGAGCATACAAACCTGTACAAAAATTTAAAAAGAAACTACCCCCCAACCTGCAAAAACAATATATACAATAGCTGTAGCAAAGAATCATCTATCCTAAGGTTTCAACAATTATGCACAATTAAGTACAAAATATATACAAGTATATCGTGTTAACACAAACACAGGAATAACGCTATCAGATATTTACATAGAACAAACTAAATAAAATCCATTTACAAACAAAAAGAAAACAAAAACAAGGATAAAAAGGGTAAAATAAATAAATAAAAATTATTAACAATTTGCACAACTAACAACAACAGGCTTGACTCTCCAAATATCCCCAGTGGAGTCGCCATATGTCGCGACCGATATCGCAGCGAAGAATAGCAACTCGTAGGATTTTAGAAATATGAAAATGAAAAAATGGAGTCGCCACCAATTTTATTTTAACTTAGGAAAAATTGGAAAACCTTTCTTTGAAAATGGTCTTTGGAACCAGATTGGATTCGAGAGTCGGTTATGGATAGGGAAGGGCGGAAACTTAATCCCACAGCACCCCTAACACACCCGTTCTAAAACGGTACCTTAAGTTAATTGTGCAAATTATTAACAATCCTTGGAATGTTTATTTTACCCAAAACATTGTAATTATTTATAAAAATGAAACCACAAAATTATGAAAATTTAATTTTGGCTTGACAGAAATGAAATTCTGCTCTTACGTATCCCCTGGTGCAATGGGGAACTCAAAGTTACGTAGTTCTTTATAAAATAAGTGTGGGTTAATTGATTTTAACTAAGAAAAAAAACTTTTATTTGAAAACATATTTATTCTTGTACAGGGTTCAAGTTAGCACCAGGCTACTCAATAAACTCTTATGATCCAAATGACATTGAAGGTAGTATTCACTACTCAATCATCATCATTGGTCATTGCATATATTGAAACTTTCTTTTTATTCTTATTCTTTTCTTTTATATTCTTTTCCCATCCCCCTTTTTACCAAAATACGTCATTACTGCCTTAATGTGAAAGGGGCAGGAACCCACGTGATCCAAACTCAAACTCAACAAAACAATCAAGAATGCAATTTGAAGAAAATAAGAGTTTGGAGACTTTGGCAACAAGGTCAGCACACACCAGGGGACGTTTGGGGAGGGATCCAGTTTAAGATTCAGCGGTCGGGTGAAGGTTGATGAAGATGATGGGGGTGACGTCTGTAGAGGGGAAGGACATGGCTTCTTGGGTTTCGACGGTCGGATGAAGGGATGTGACTGGTGTTTGCTCGACGGTCGGTGAGGATCACGGTGTATGGTTCGACGGTCGGTGAAGGGATGTGACTGGTGTTTGTTCGACGGTCGGTGAGGATCATGGTGTGTGGTTCGACGGTCGGTGAAGGGATGTGATTGGTGTTTGTTCGACGATCGGTGAGGATCACGGTGTGTGATTCGACGATCGGTTGGTTGGTGTTGCGGGTGTTGGTGAGGTTATGAGAGTTGCTTGGGTGATGGGGATTATGGAGGCTTTGAAGATAGTGAGTGTTTTGGAGGTGAAAGTGGAAGTGATCGGATTTGAGGTTTGACGGTCGGGTATAAGTTGGGTTTTTTGAGGTGATTTCGCGTAATGGATGGTTGAAGGATGGTGGTGTGGGTTCACGTAATAGTGAGAGGGATGGTGAAGGTTGATATATGGGGATTCGACGGTCGGTGGGGGTATGATGATTGTTGGTTCGATGGTCGGTGAGGGATTTGGGAGTCCGACGGTCGGTTGGTTGAAGGGAAGGATCTGGCTTCTTGGGTTTCGACGGTCAGAGAGGGTACCGGTGAGAGGATGGTAACTGGTGTTAGTGAGGTTCGACGGTCGGTTTAGGGAGATTGGATGGTTCGACAGTCAGATATGATGGAGTTGGGTTGATGGTGTGAAGGTTTGGATGGGTTGTCGGTGAGGATTTGGAGCTCACGGTTCGACGGTCGGTTGGTTAAAGGTCATGGTTGAGGGAAAGGTTAAGGAAGGTGTTGTTTACGTGTGCATGAGTTGATGAAAAGTAGATGTTTTGGTCCGGAAAAGGTTGAATGTGGGTAGTTGAAGATGAAAGTAATAAAAGGGAGATGGGTTCACGGTTGGAGAGTGGATATTGAGTTTCACTGGGAGGCTTGAGTGGATATGTAGTATTCATTTGTAGGTTGGGTGCGAGAGGATTCGGGGGTTGTGTGCAAGTGAGAATAGTTAGCAGAAATGAGCTACATGACATAAATGCAGAAGGTTACCTGTGGAGTTCAAGGTAGAGCAATTGAAGTGAATGCTATTCCTCAGCAGGGCTTCTGTCTCCCTTGTGATGACTGTGCTTCTTGGAAGTTCGTGGTGATGAAGGTGGTGAAATGGAAAGTGTTTTTTTTTTTGTTTCAGTTTTGGGTGATAGGAAGGTGAAGGAAGGCGGTTTAGTGCTGGGTGGTGAAGGTTGGACGTGGAGATGGAGTGGAGGGATAGTGATGAAGATGGTGGTTGCTGGTACGTAGGTGACGAGGGGTGGTGTGTTGAGAATGGAAGTGAAAGTATCGGTGTTGATGAAGGGTGAAGTGTTGAGCTTCTGAGAAAATCCTTTCTCTCAAAAAACTCCCAGCTCTTCTTGTGGCTTTTTTTCAAAAAATTCTCATCCCTCTCTTTCAGCCCACCCCCCAAAAAACTCTCTGCCCCTGGGTTATTATCAGCTTCCTCCTTTTTTTTCATTTCTCGTATCCAAGTTCCCTTTTTGCCGCTGACATTTCTTTCTTTTTTTTCTTTGCGTCAACCACTTCCCCTCTTTTGTTACATTGAGCCCCCCTTTTTTTTCTTACCTGTTGACTCAGTGCATTTAATGCATTATTATTTTATCATTTTCATTTTACGTGTGCAGTCATCAGGCATTAAATACATTGCCAATTTCTTCATTTTTTTCTTTTTAAAAATGAGATTAGCGTTCTCTCCTTTTCTTTTTTCTTTTTTTAAAACGGGCTCATATTTGGGCTAACAAAAAAAAAGAATATTTTTTTTGAGCCCGGTCAAAATTGAGTGTTCACATAAGGACTTTATTATGTTTATAAAAAAGAACACAATAAATGAAATGCCTCATATATAAAAATAGCACAATAGAATGTATGTAAATACAGAAAATGTATTGGCCTCTAGGGCATACACCAACAATCTCTCACTTGCACTAGAGCCAATCAGGCATATATCTAATGCCTAAAGACCTAGTGTGACCCTTATGCTTCTGCTGTGTAAGAGGCTTCGTCAGTGGATCAGCGATGTTATCATCTGTTTGTACTCTACATATCTTCACATCTCCTCTATCGATGATCTCTCAAATGAGATGGAAGCGCCTAAGTATATGTTTGGATCCTGGTGAGATCTAGGCTCCTTAGCTTGTGTAATGGCTCGATTATTATCACAATACAGGTCCACTGGGTCCACAATGCTAGGAATAGTGCCAAGTTCAGTAATGAACTTCCTGATCCAAACGGCCTCTTTTTTGCATTGAGGCAAAGCAATATACTCACCTCGTGGTAGAATCGGTGATCGCTCTCCCGCTTTGAACTCTTCGGCTCACGGCCCCACCATTTAGGCAAAAACATAACCCGATTGCGATCTGGAGTCGTCCTTATCGGTTTGGAAGCTAGCATCAGTGTAACCTTTTACAACTAGTTCTTCCTCGCCTCCATATACCAAGAACGAATCCTTAGTCCTTCTTAAGTACTTAAGGATGTTCTTGATAGCAGTCTAGTGACTCTCACCGGGATCAGACTGGTACCTACTCGTCATGCTCAAAGCATATGAGATGTCTGGTTGAGTACATAACATGGCATACATGATAGATCCAATTGCAGATGCATATGGAATCTTGCTCATGCGATCCCTTTCATCCTAGGTGGAAGGGGATTGAGCTTTAGATAGGCTTACACCATGTGACATAGGCAAGAGTCCTTTCTTGGATTCATGCATGTTAAATCGTCTTAACACTTTGTCTACATATGTACTCTGACTTAGGCCAAGCAGTCTCAGTGATCTATCTCTATAGATCCTGATACCTAATACATAGGTGGCTTCGCCCAAGTCCTTCATAGAGAAGCAGTTCCCTAACCAAATCTTTACGGACTGTAGGGTAGGGATGTCATTTCCAATAAATAGTATGTCATCTGTATACAATACCAGAAAAACAATAGTGCTCCCATTAACCTTCTTGTAGACACAAGATTCTTCTTCATTCTTGATGAAACCAAACTGTTTTATTGTATCATCAAAACGAAGATTCCAGCTTCTAGAAGCTTGCATCAATCCATAAATAGATCGTTGCAGCTTGCATACTTTTCTAGCATCCTCTGGAGTGACAAAACCCTCAGGTTGTGTCATGTACACATCTTCGAGAATATTTCCATTAAGGAAAGCAGTTTTGACATCCATTTGCCAGATTTCATAATCATGGTATGCTGCAACAACAAGCAAGATCCGAACGGATTTAAGCATTGCAACTGGGAAAAAAGTCTCATCATAGTCTACACCATGAATTTGTTTGAAACCTTTAGCCACCAATCACGCCTTAAAAGTATGCACATTACTATCTATGTCGGTTTTCTTCTTGAAAACTCACTTGTACCTAATGGGTTTTACCCCTTCAGGTGGGTCAACCAAGGTCCATACCTGGTTGGCATACATGGAATCCATCTCAGATCTCATGGCCTCAAGCCATTTCTCATATTCTAGGCCAATAATGGCTTCCTGGTAAGTCACAGACTCATCTTGATCCATGAGCAATACGTTACCTTGTTGGGTCTTGAGAAATCCATATCTCTCTGGTTGATGACGTATCCTATTAGACCTACGCAGGTCTTGTGCTACTAGAGCAGGTTGCTGTTCCACAACATTTTGTGGAGGCTGCTCTATTTCCACCATTGGTTCATTGCTGCTTTGTGAAACTTGAACTTCTTCAAGTTCTACTTTTCTCCCACTGGTTCCTTTGGAGATAAACTCCCTTTCTAGAAACACAGCTATCCGTGCGACAAACACTTTGCCCTCTGTAGGATTATAAAAAAAGTATCCCTTGGTTTCCTTTGGATACCCTACAAAGAAGCATTTATCTGATTTTGGTCCAAGCTTATCAGAAACTTGACGTTTCACATAAGCTTCACAGCCCCAAATCTTCAAGAAAGACATACTGGGCTGTCTCCCAGTCCATATCTCATATGGTATCTTTTGAACTGTCTTAGATGGAACACGGTTAAGTGTGAAAGCTACTGTTAACAGAGCATGCCCCAGAAGGAACCTGGAAGGTTTGCATGACTCATCATAGATCGAACCATGTCCAACAAGGTCCGGTTCCTCCTTTCAGAGACACCATTCCATTATGGTGTTCCTGGTGGAGTAAGTTGAGATATTATCCCACACTCTTTCAGATGATCATCAAACTATTGGCTTAAGTATTCTCCTCCTTGATCTGATTGAAAGGTTTTAATACTCTTGCCAAGTTAGTTTTGTACTTCATTCTTGAACTCTTTGAACTTTTCAAAGGATTCTGATTTGTGCTTCATAAGATATACAAATCCATATCTACTGAAATCATCAGTAAATGTAATGAAGTATTGAAAATCGCCTCTAGCGAGTGTGTTTAGTGACCCACATACATCACTATGTATAAGGCCTAAAAGATCACTAGCCCTTTCACCTTGTCCAGTGAATGGGGCC
Source organism: Ormosia semicastrata (assembly GCA_029884595.1). Classification (NCBI taxonomy): domain Eukaryota; kingdom Viridiplantae; phylum Streptophyta; class Magnoliopsida; order Fabales; family Fabaceae; genus Ormosia; species Ormosia semicastrata. The sequence goes on from JAQQTO010000030.1 coordinate 14,409,015, forward strand.
TTTGTCATCTTCCCTAATAAATAAGATTCACATGTCTCATATGATTCGAAATCAAACAAGTCCAAGAATCCATTTTTATAGAGTTTGGAGATGCGTTTCTCATTTATGTGGCCCAAACGACAATGCCAGAGAAAAGTTGGGTTCAAATCGTTTGATTTAAACCTCTTTGTATTTATGTTATAGACGGGCGTTTCGAGATCAAGTACATAAAGTCCATTACTCAATTGTGCACTACCATAAAAAATATCATTTATATAAATGGAACAACACTTGTCCTTTATTATAAAAGAAAAACCTTTCTTGTCCAAACAAGAAACAGAAATGATATTCCTACTAATAGCAGGCACAAAATAGTAGTTCTCTAACTCTATTACAAGCCCAAGTGGGCAAAGATAATAAATAAGTCCCTACAGCCTAATGCAAAGCAACCTTTGCTCCATTTCCCACTCGTAGGTCGACTTCGCCTCTTCGTCAATGGTCTCATTGCTCTTTAGATCCCGCACATTTACACAAATGTGAGATCCACATCCAAAGATCTAATACCCATGATGCAGAAGTAGATAAATTGACTTCAATAACAAAAATACCTGAAGTAGAAGTTTCACTTCCCTTCTTCTTTTTGAGCTCCTCCAGGAACTTGGCACAGTTCCTCTTTCAATGTCCGGTCTAACCACAATGAAAGCATGTACCTTCCTTAGCCACTCCACCCGCTGGTTTCAAGCCAGAAGGGGCTTGGACTTATCCTTGCCCTTGCCCTTCCAGTTGTCCTTGGGCTTTTTTTGCTGTTTCTTGCCCGTATTGTTTTGGACCATCATTATGGCCTTCCCTTTGCCTTTGTTAATGTTCTGCTCAGCAGTTCTCAACATGCCTAGCAGCTCTGGTAGTGATTTGTCAATCTCATTCATGTTGTAGTTCATGACAAATTGATTAAAACTTTCCGGCAACGATTGCAGGACTAAGTCAGTGACCAACTCTTGGCCCAAAGAAAAACTGAGTCTCTCTAGATTTTCAATGTACCCAATCATCTTGAGTACATGAGCACCAACAGGGCTTCCTTCTACCAGCTTGCACTGAAATAGTGCTTTAGAGACCTCGAATCTCTCATGCCTGGCCTGCTCTTGATAGAGTTTCTTAAGGTGCACGATCATATCGTATGCATCCATGTTCTCAGGTTGCTTTTGGAGCTCAGAGTTCATGGTGGCCAGCATTAGACATCCAATGTCCAAGGCATCATCTTAATGCTTCTTATAAGCATCTCTTTCAGTTCTAGGGGCATTAGCAGCAGGTGGCTCAGGAATAGGCTATTCTAAAACATACAGCTTTTTCTCTTGCTTGAGGACAATCCTCAAATTCCTGTACCAGTCTAGAAAATTCGTTCCAGACAACTTGTCCTTCTCAAGGACGAATCGCAATGATAAAGTACCCGATGTGTTTGTTGCCATGGTAATCTATTAACAGAAATATGTAAAATATAAGTATCATGCCATAAACATATTTAATGAGGTCTTTTAATTAAATATGTCTCCCACTATTTTATTCAAGTCAATGACCCTCAACATTGACTCGAAAAATCCCATCATAAGATTTCCTAGTGGGTCAAGATCCATATCTCACCTAGTTTTGAGTCAGCTTTGGCTGCTCACTCAAAATTCAGTTATTTAGGTAGGAAACACTTTCCAATTACATCACATGTAACTCTTGGATAGTTGGGTGAATAACACTTATTCAAGTCCATCTAATGGACCAAAGCCCAACTTCATGCCTCTAAGCCTTCAATCCTACTGAAATGGCCTAGTTAAGTCAGACCCAATAGTTGGCAGTTGGATATTACCTTTATCCCATTGCGTCTTACTAATATAGATAAAGGCATCCTGCTTTGGCAGACCTGTACTTGATCGATACTAGTCTTGACGAGTGCCACACATTGGAAGGTATCACATAATGACTTAATATTTGCTTTGAGGGAATTTTTTTTTTATTATTAGATCTCACCATTTATTAAACTGTTTATCATATCATAAACATTATCCATGCATCTCATACATAAAAAGCATATAATAAAAGTGACATGGTTATGGCTCCTAAGAAAGTAGCATTAACTAAGCCAGCTTCACCAAGCATCTCCTATCAATGTCCTCACTTGATGTCGTCTTCTTGCCTCCACATCATAATTTTATTATATAGAAACTTCTTTTACATTCGAGGGGAGTTAGGTGAGAAGAGAATGTACAATCAGAATGTAGAGAGAAAGACACGATACGCAGGTCGTATTTATTAAAACCAAAAGACATAAAAAAAAGGACTAAGGCCATAACCATGCATCATGCATCACAAAAACATATAAACTCATAACAATAATACATTATTAATTTCACGAGTCATAAAATTGGATATAAAATATTACGTTTTTTGAAAAATACCCTACGCAGAAGTTCGCAAAAACATACATCTTAATACAAAACGGTTTTCACAGAATATACGAACATCTTCATGAAGTTTTGAAAACAACATCACGATTTTGCATACAACATAAGAAACAGAATATGTTTTCGCAAAGGGTTTCATACGGTTTTCAGAAATAACATATTAAAGATCATATCTTTTGTCAAAAATAAGAACAGAAAACATGTTATCTCATGTAAACGAAAACAGAAAATCGAATCATGGTTTCGTAAGACTCTCTGATACCACTGTTGGGAATTGCGGATACATCACGCAGCGAAAAACAGGGATTCCCACCGAGGATCCATGCGAAAAAGTCATAATCCGAGTTTTTAAATGATTTACCTCTTGAAGCATGAACAAAAGGAAGGGCGTGAATCACCAACACCGTAATAGAAATGATGTCTCTGCGGTATCCACACTAATAGACTCACGAACGTCCAACGTCCGCAAAGAGGAGCCTCACGTCTCTCACACAGTGCTAGCTGCGAAGAGAAGAGAATAAACCCGTCGCTCTCTCACTCACTTTTCTGTAGGTGCCGCTAGGGTTCTGAATTCTATCTATCTTAGCAGCCCCTTAGCAGTACTATTTATAATAGTGACTGCCTTAAGTGAGTGTGAGCAGCAGTAAGGTATGCTGTGCAACCCTAGGCCCATCTGTTATGAGTCTGGCCCATATTTGAATCCGAGTCCAACTTGGATCTATTGCTCCAATTTTAGTCTGCTCTATGTGTGTGACCCTGTAGGTTCTTACTACGTTGGCAGTAATATTAAAATTCCATTTTAATATTACAAGCAGTGAGTGGTATCTAGCAACACATCACTGCTACCCAAGTAATAAGAATGTCAGTGATTTGACATAACCTTTCCGTGATCAATGTTTCCGTGTCGTTTAGTCCATTTGTCAAGATATCTAGATTGAACACAAGGCATGGAATGCGTCACCCTTGTATAGTCCAATCTTTTGTTTCCTAATACTCAAGTAGACTTTGTAACAATAAATGAGATCAATATCTCATATTGACTCATTTGAGCATGGTCATGCATTTCGCAGTCTCACTCAATCAGAGGGCCCGAAGATATTGCTCCTATTATGTAGGAGTGACAAATCCCATCTAGGTCACTCACATCCCTCTGCATGATTCGCGGTATGTCCAATAACCAACTTTATAATCACCTTGTTACAGATGACGTTTGATGGCACTAAAACACACAACTCCTCATGTAGGAATCGTAGTGATTTCAGGTCAAAGGACCACAAACACCATTGTCACTATGAGAATCGCTTATGATACTCACGTAACGATCTATGTAGCGTTCTCATGGTGGGTCAGTCCAGTACATCATTACTCTAATAGAGCTGGCAAAATGGGTTCAACCCGTCGGGTTAACCCGCCAACCCGTCATTTTTTTGCGGGTTGAGTTCAAGGATTGAACCCATATTTTATTTTCAACCCGCATAACCCGCCCTGCTTAACCCGTTAAGCGGGGATGGGGCGAGTTGGCCTGGTGGGTTGGTTCTTTTCTTTAAAAAAAAAAAAGATAAGTAATACTATAAATAAAAAACTCTTTAATGTTATATAATTTATGTTTGAATATTTAATTAGACTATTTTTAAAATTATTTTTTAGATATGTAGTTTGTAATTTTTTACCATTATTATTTATTATTTTTTATATTATTTATTGATTTTTTATATAATTTTTTTTATTTTTTAGGCGGGTTAAGCCGGTTGACCGTTAACTCATCTACTTTTTTTTCATTTTATCTTTTATGCGGGCCAACCCGCCAACCCGCCTTAAAGCGGGGTGGGTTGATTTTTCTAACCCATTTCTTAAAACGGGCCAACCCACCCCGCCCCGCATTTTAGCGGGTCGGGGCGGGTTGACCCATTTTACCAGCTCTATACTCTAATATGTACCCATGTGAAGACTTGATATCTCATATTCATGACCCGTGAGATGTGGTCATCAGTCTCTCCACATACTAGTCTCAATGTATTATTGTTGTCCTAATTAACAATAATACTTGACTAGGGACATTTAAGAATAGTGTTGTAACCAAGAGGATCTCACGATCAAGTCATCCACTTGATGTCCTATGGCATCAAACTTACTATTCTAAGGACTTTATTATGTTTATCAAAAAGAACACAATAAATGAAATGTCTCATATATAAAAATAGCATAATAGAATGTATGTAAATACAGAAAAAGTATTGGCCTCTAGGGCATACACCAACAGAAACTTCTTGGTTTGGTTTGGTTTGTGTTCCTAGTTTGTTGCTTAATTGCCATATACCTGATATCTGTGGTTAGCTCCAGCTTGAAGATCAGTTTCCACTGGGAAATGGCAAACAACTAGTAAGCACACACACACATATATATAAGAAAAACACAAATAAAGACAGACACATAAAGGGAGAGAGTTACAGTTTCCAGGATGAAGGTAAGCCAAGGAGACTAGGAAACCAATACCTACATATGACAGGAACTTTCTCCCCCCAAGTTTCTGTGTCATTGCATCAAGTTTAATAAATAAAAATAAAATTATAAATATTAAAAAATTCAGTTAACTAGGCCTAGATCCTATTGTGATTCATCTTCTTTGAGGAAAATGGGAAAACAATTAAGCTACAATATCAAAGTACTTATGGGTGGAAAAAAGTTGCAGTAAAGAGAACAACACCATATCAATCATCAGATGAGTGGGAAAAAAAAATGACACAAGGGGTGCAAAAATAAAGAACTGATGGGAGTGCTTACACAATTCTCAGGTTGAAGGCAACTTTCCAAAGCATGGCCACTTAAATAAAGAACTTATAGGTGCAGCAGTGTAGTCACACATAGTAAAGCACTCAAATTCCACAGAAATGTCTCTTCCATAAAGCTTGGCTATTGCATACCTTACTACCAAGCCAAGTAATCAGCAGCTACATTAGACCCTTGGCATGATTTATGAAATCAAATGCTAACAAAAAGATAATTGAAACTTGTAAGAGCAAAACGCACTATTAGACCATGTCACGTTTTCTCCTTTGAAGCCTTAAATCTGGTTCTGGTTTATATCCTCTAGGAACATAACTGACAAAGTCAGCAAGCAGTTCATTTCCATCAAGGATGAGAAGCAAAAGATGCAGTAATTAGAAGTAACAGAAAATAAATCTGAAACCAAATACTTTAGTGTATAACTAAAAAAAAAAAAAGTCAACCATATACATTATATTATATAAAACCAGTCTTAATATCTGAATAACTAATACAGCATTCAAGTCCAGTAACACAGATACAATTGGCAAAATAGGACAGGTGGACAACAAACAACAACTCCTCTCTAGTCTTCAATTTCATCTTCTTGGTGCACATTTGACTCGGCTGCTAATATCCCATTACCAAGAGTTTTACAATCATTTTTATCTAAAACTCAACCAATTAAGAAACAATTAGACAATCAATCCCAACATAATCAACCAATATTACATATGGTTATAAAAAGATAATACAAAGCATTACCATTAGGATTCAGAACAAAACCATGCAACCAATTTCTAGTGCAAATAAGCATTTGGACATGATCGGGAAGAGTGGAACTTACTAAAAGTGGATTCCGATGCCACTGTAGTAATCAGAATACTTAGCACAACTCAAAGTGCACAAAGATTTATGTTAGCTTACATATTTAGTCCTCTTAGTATTTACTATTGCTCTTATTAACTCGATAGATTGAAGTCGAGTTGATAGACTGAAGTCTCAAATATTTATCTTGACTTGCATCCAAAGAAGGTATTGCTTTCTCTTTGCCCTTCACCTCACAGTCTTGAAACTTGATGTTGCACGTTTATGAATGACTTTTATTGACATGATTGAATCTTCTGAGTAACTTTCTACTGACAAGATTAGCCAGGTTAGTGCCATAATTGATTTTCTGCTTTCCAACTCTTTTGAGAAGGAGTTAGGCTGATTCTTTTACTATTTTAAGAATTTGCCAAGGAAAAAGTATGTGAAGCAAAGAAAGCTAATAAAGAGGTAGTTTTGCTTTTGGTTCTGCACATCATGTTTTGCTGCTGGCCACATTTTTACCTTTTCATCTCCTGTAGTCAATGGAAGCTCAAAGAAAAGCCATTGAAGAAATGAGCGAGAAAACTAAAGCTGAATTTGAGAATATGGGATTTTATAAGTTTTACCCTGCGCACATGATGTCTCAAATGTTAAGGAGATGTTGGGACATTCTAACATGTAGCTTTTCAGAGATTCAAATTATGTTGCAAACATCCTAATTTAACGTTAAGGCATCAAGTTGTGCCCTTAAAATTGGTAATTCTTTCATGGAACATTTAATTCTTATAATGAATGTTAAGGAAGAGTGGTAGGCAATTTAAGTTCATGCTCTTGCAGGATATATACGTAATAAACTAATAATGATAGGGGAGGTGCCAAAGTTCACTAATGGAAAGAAATACAATTTCTCTTTCTTCTTAGAATTGTGAAAGTAATGTAAGTTGATTACATTCAGAATTCATTTTTCTTGCACATTTAATGTACATAGTATCATTTTTTGTGTTGTCAATCTCCATTCATAAACAGGTATTACGGAAAGGCTCATGAGGTTCTGACGTTCCTTGATTTGAAGTGAAGAAATGAATTCTCCGTTGTTTCCTCTTTAATGTAGGTGGGCTTTTAATATGCCTTTCTTTTCAAGATGAATGTATATACCAGATGTTTTAACTTATTGCTTTAATTTCTCCGAACATTATTATCTATTGTTCCTATAAATATGTGATTACTAAACTAATCATAAAAAAAAAAAAACACACACACACACACACAAACAGATGAAGGGCTTTCATGCAAAATGCATTAACTTTTAGAAATGTCACTGAGAATGGCCAAGGTGGGAATCGGGATAAGGGTCATATTTTGGATAAGAAGGCCAAATAGTGGATTGATAAAATGAAAGATGGTGCTTTGCTTACAAGATTTTAGAAAAATGGAGTGTAATGAATATAATGCTTCCGGGTAAGGTTTTAATAGAGATCTCCCTTCGCTATTTGCTATTTGCTATTGGGCTCCCCCTATGCCCCAATGGGTTTTTCTTTTGAGATTTTTTTTCTCTATTTTGAGATTCTTTTTCCATTCACAATTGGTTGTATGGTAGAGTTTTGATTTGAAGTGAAGAAATGAATTCACCGTTATTTCCTCTTTAATGTAGGTGAGCTTTTAATATGCCTTTTTTTTTTTCAAGATGAATGTTATATACCAGATGTTTTAACTTATTGCTTTAATTTCTCCGAACATCATTATCTAATGTTCCTATAAATATATGATTACTAAACTAATCCTAAAAAAAAAAAAAAAAAAAAACACACACACACACAAACAGATGAGGGCTTTCATGCAAAATGCATTAACTTTTAGAAATGTCACTGAGAATGGCGTAGGTGGGAATCGGGATAAGGGTCATATTTTGGACAAGAAGGCCAAATAGTGGATTGGTAAAATGAAAGATGGTGCTTTGCTTACAAGATTCTCGAAAAATGGAACGTAATCAATGTAATGCTTCCGTGTAAAATTCTCTTTAACTAATACAAGCATACACGGTTGTAGCAAATGATTGCAGTAAATTTGCAGAAATTGCAGTAAATGAATTTAAATACTCAATATAATAATTTTAGCAATACAATTGTCTCATCATATACAAACATTTTAATTATGTTACAAAAAGTTATTAATAACTTTTACAATTTTGAATATTGGAAATAACTTTAAATTTGTAATAAAATTATATTCTATAACAATTTTAATCTAAAATTATAAAACCACAATTAAAATTAATTTTGTTTTATTTTATTTTATTCTTTTCACATTATTTTTACTCTTAAAATGATCTCGAACATCGTACAAATTCTTACTTACCTGTACTTCTCATCTTAAGTTTTATATCACGTACATCATCCATGTGCAAAACTTAATATTATATAAAATCAGTCTTAATATCTAAATAACTATTACAACATTTAAGTCCAATAACACAAATGCAATTAGCAAAATAGGACACGCCAACAACAAACAACAACTCCTCTCTAGTCTTCAATTTCATCTTCTTGGTGCACATTCAACTCCGCTGCTAATGTCTCATGATCAAAAAGTTTTACAATCATCTTTATCTAAAACTCAACCAACTAAGAAACAATGAGACAATCAATTCCACCACAATCAACCAATATTACATATGGTTATAAAAAGATAATAGAAAGCATTACCATAAGGATTCAAAACAAAACCATGCAACCAAATTTTTAGTGCAAATAAGCATTTGAACAGGATCGAGAAGAGTGAAACTTCTGTATTTGATAAGAACAATACCACTGATACTAAAAGTAAATTCTGATAATAATCAAAATACCTAACACATCTTATGCCATGATAAAGTCCAAGAAATCTTTTTCATTTAGTCTTCTAATAATTCAACACATTAAAATCCTCATTGTCATCAAAATCAACTTATGGTTCATCTAAATAAAGATCTAATTCACTATTGTCTGTGTCAAAATTAGTTTCATTTTATAACATTTTAAACTCCTAAGCAAAATATAATATATTAATCATATAAACAAAACAAAAATGAAAGTTATAAACAAATAATGACTTTAACATTAAAAAACATGCGCGAAATACTTTTGATCTCTTAAACCTACTTCCTTTTGCACTTGACTTATGCAATATACTGGATTCATTGAATGATTGAGATTGATAAGCACTTAGAGCATTGAAATTGTTTGCATATTTGCCATAAAGCTTCTCAAACTTTTCCCTCGCATTTTTAACTTTATCTTTAGAAGTTAAAGGATAAGCTTTGTATAACAAAAGTTTAAAAAATCAAACTTCAAGCGTGAGTCAAGAATTGCTCCAAAAGCCATCATGATTTGGCAATTTGGCACTCTCAGAGGAGTTGCCATCATGATTCGTCAAAGCACAGTGATTCAACCTAGTAAACCCCCCCCCCTCTCCCCAACCACAATAATGAGAAGTGAATAATGAAAACAAGTTCCAAAAGCAGATTATTAAAGCACAACATAATCACATCACTCTTTACTAACCCCTCTTCTCCACACATAATCACATCACTCTTACTAATCACATTTTTAACCTTATCTTCAAAAGTTAAAGGATAAAAGCTTTGTGTAACAAAAGTTTAAGAAATCAAGCTTCATGCGGGTCAAGAATAGCTCCAAAAGCCATCATGATTTGGCAATTTGGCGCTCTCGGAGGAGTTGCCATCATGATTCGTCAAAGCACAATGATTCAACCTAGTAAACCCCCCCCCCTCTCCCCAACCACAATAATGAGAAGTGAATAATGAAAACAAGTTCCAAAAGCAGATTATTAAAGCACAACATAATCACATGATTTTTTTTATAATTTCTTTACTAACCCCTCTTCTCCATACCCCCGGATATAGAGGCCCCGAATGAGGTCCCCGCCCCGCCCCGCCCCGTTGCCATCCCTACCCCGAATGAGGTACTGTAGGCCAAAGCATGAAGCATCAGACTATGTCATCTATTATGCAACCAACTCCTCTCCCCTTCGCCCACTCAAGTAATAGCAAAAGCAATACCATATTATTTGCCTTATCAGCGTTTCTAGAAAGAACCCAGAAGCATGTAAGTTACATATAATGCTTAAATGCTGAATGAAAATTTTGACCGTAAATTGCACCTTTAGCCAACTCGGGTCGTTTTTCCGAAGCTGGAGTGGATGCTATGCAGCAACATGGGACAGATCATAAATCTGATCAATCCAATGCAGCTAGCGAATATGAAAGAAAATTGAGCATACGGAAAGCACAAATGAAGCCTTCTGCACAAACAAATATGTTATATGCACTAAGATTCTAAGAACATAAAAATATCCCAATGCTGGGTAAAGGTTTGGTGACATTTTCAGAACCCGCAAACTATCACATTAAATAGTATATCCACATAATAAGTTCAGAAGACCAAACTACTGAATACATACGCTGCACCAACATGGCACAACAAAGAAAGCCTAAGCAACTAACTAGTTAGCAGTCCAGCATGATAGTAACAGGGCTGAGAATTAACCCACATCCCTATGATATCAAGGCCGCGATCTCTTATTGCTGCATGAGGGGCACTTATACTGCTTGATGTGCTCAGCCCGGGCAGGAGTGATCTTCACACACTTGCCATGGAACCACTTCTCACATATGTCGCAACAAATCCAGAACTCATCAGATGCATAGTTCTCCCCACATGCGCCACACAAGGTCTCCCCATGCTCCTCCTCATCTTCTTCATCCAATCCCTCATCCTCGTCCTTTGCTTGTTTTGAATACTTCCCTGATTCGGATCCTCGCTATTTTGTTCCAATAAGGAAATAATCATGCAGAAATGACATATTAAGATGGAAATAAATGAATAAGTAAACAGCAATACAGCATAACAACTCTACTTAGTATTGTAAGACATTTCCTACTTCTATCCCGACCAAATATATGGATCCACAATGGTGACAAGCTAGTTTTGAACCTTTCCTAGAGTCCAAACATTGAATAGTGCAATTATGACACTAAAAAACAACTAGAAAAAACAGAAAATAATATACAAGAGTGGTGGTAACAAGGTTTTTTACCCCTTTTGAACCAAACTTTGATTTGTTGCTGGTGTGGTTTGAAACTGATGACTTTTCCTTTGCCTGTTTCTTTGCAGTTCCAGTCACAACCTCAAATATTGTTGGCAGATCATTAATCATAGTGAACAGGCGTTTCCTGCATGAAGAATTACACTTTATAACAGACCAGGATATAAAACACAAGTAGCAATCTGCCTACATACATGCCTGATGCCACAGTCCATCTATTGCTTTGAATGAACTATTTTTGTTTAACATCTTGCTAATTTTTTGACATATATCAACAAATAAGTTCTGTATTCCATCCAACTTGTCACTATCACTCTCTAGGGACCAAGAAATCATACCAGACATCGGCCAGGACATTTTTACTTGTGAACCATATCAAAAAAATATGGAAGCCTAATATATATAATTTTATTGCTAACAGCTCATCATGTAGACCCAAGCAAACAATGCAAAGGGCCAAACCCCCTGTTGTTTCCATAAAGAGAGAAGCTTAGAATCTCAAATGTAAATACTTAATATGAGGTCATTCCTTCCTGATGAGTACATATGACTAACAAGCATGATTCTAAATTGTGGTTGCAGTCGCAATCATTGGCATTGCAGCTGCTGCGATGAGGATTGCAGCTGTTGCGGTGTGTTTTTTTTTTTTTGTATTTGCACAAAATTTTTAGAAAAAATCTATAATTATTTAAACTCTTAATGTATCTTTATTCATAATCTTTTATAGGTTTTTACTCATTTTGTAATACTTTTTATCATCTCAATGAATAATTGATTAAAAACAAGTAGCCTAAGTACTGATATATATATACAATTAAATAATTTCTAAATATTATTAATTACCTATCACATAAAATTATTATTTAAAAAATCATGGATTTGCAATTAGCATTTAATATTATTAGTAGACTTGGGTATGAAAAAAATATAATCCGCTCATTATCAGTTTCTACATACTAGCAACATGTTTATAGAGTACTACCTTTTACTTAATTATTATTCTTTTAACCAATTAATTAATTAGCTTAATTATCATAAGATTTTAATTAATTATCAACATCTCTTAAATTATCATTATCATTAATTAGCTTAATTGTCCGAAAATTTATCCTTTTTTCTCCAAAATTTTTATGCTCTTCGCACAAAATTTTCACTTTCCCTCTTTTCCCAAAATTCTTCCCTCTTCTCCAATTTTTCACGATCAAAAGCTCTTCCCTTTCCCCAAAATTTTCACGCCCTTTCACTTTCTCCCTCTGACTTCCTCTGTTCCTCACATCACATAGCGCACAACACAGTCAACTCAACCACTCTCTTCCTCGTTGATTTTCTCACAACTGCAAACCATGGCCTCCTCTTCCCCCTCATGGTATTGATAATTTCTTCCTCTATTCCTCACATCCCCGCAAGCCATGGCCTCTTATAACTCTGGCCATTCCCCTTTCAAGCTATCAAGTTTCAGCCTTCAGTAACCCACAACAACAACAAAAACCCAACCTACCCACTACCCAACATGTATGACAAGAAGACACCATAAAAGTGTCAAGAGAGCCTGACCTGAGATTGAGAGCTGGAGTCAGTGAAAATCAACTCATTGTGGTCAATTGCAGTCAATTGCGGTCCGTTGCAATCCGCTGTGGGTGCAACGCCGTTCCGATGCAGGTGCAACGCCATTTCGTTGCAGTGATTTCCTGTGATTTTGAATCACCCTGCAATTGGTGATGCGGTTGCAGTCACTGCTGCAATCGCAATATTGAAGCCGCATCAAGTGATGCGGTCCGCAATTTAGAACCATGCTAACAAGTATGCAAACAGTGAACTGTTAATGAAATAGTTCGATAGTAAAATCCAATTTGATCCAGTATAATCAAAGGAAGAATAAGAAAGGAGACTGGCATAAGTATAGTGCCTTGCTTATGCTTTACTCAGATGTGCTTTTCCTTTTGCTTAACATAAAACTGAATGCTCTATCCTACATGTGCTAGACGGATGTTGTTAATCTCATGACAGTTTGTGTTGATTGTAAATCTTTCCCTATAAAATATACTTATCCAGGCATCATAACTAAAGTCAAGCAAATAATCAGAAGACGTGAAATACTGCAGAGAAACAAATAGCTATGAAACAATCCCTGAATCTTCTTCTCCAAACACTGCATTTCTTATGAAGATTTAAGCGAGGAAGTCCTACATATTTTAAGAAGAATTTACATTATAATCACCATTGTAATGTTTTCCCATTAACTAAATCTCTATGGAAAACACTACACAGACAAACTGAATCAGATGAAATTGCCACATAAGAAACATAAGTTCAGAAGTAAAAGAAAATGGCATGCATCCAAAACATGTACTCATCCAACTTAGAAAACAATTGCTAAGAGAAGAACATAATAAAGGATTGGAGAAAAGAATTATACCTGTCAGCTTTATCGAAACCAAATCTTGCCCCAAAGTAGAAAGCCACTGAAAGTAGCCATGCATCACTGTGAACGGCAACTAAAGATAGCCAGTCCTTTTCTTGCATCCCATCCCTAGCAAAGTTTATGCCCAATGCAGGCTCCGGAAGTTCGGGAGGAACTTCTTCAGCAGGTAAATTAACTTCCCATTGTTCAGTGGGGAATCCATACAGACAAAGATTCTCCTTTTCTGATGTACAACAGGTAAATAAATAAAGCATCAACATATTTTACAATGTAGTTCACTTCTATTAATGTTTTCTGCTCTGCTTATCATTTACAACATAATACAAGAGTTTGAACATAGCAAAGAGAGAAAAAGAAACTAAAATAGAAAAACTTGTTTGATAAAACACAGGATTGCAATTTCAAATTATGAAGCTACATGCATAAAATAATTACCCAATACAACCATATAATGCAATGAAAAGAAATTCAACATCAAATTTCAACTGGAGAGTTACTGAGATAATGAAGCTGCTAAATAAGCATGAAACAAAAACAATAAAGATTATATTTAGCTTCAGCTATTATAAGAAATAATATAACAGATGCTAGGAAATTGGTCTAACTTACTCAAAGCAAAATAGAAAAATACAATATCCAGCTCTACCAATTTTTCATTATCCCAATGTAAAATATAGTAAGTAAACCAAAAAGGTTGATTCAAAGTCTGTCAAATATCCAAATCAGAAGTGTAAAACCAAGTAACCAACTGCATCTAAACCATAGAATTTCAAAGAACAGGACACTTCAACAGAAGCACATATATACTACATAAAAGAATATGGATGTGACAAGACATAGAACAAGGTTGTCAAACTCATAGATCCTACCTAGGATCAGACAGGGGAGGTAGGCACATGAAACGTGAGATTGGGAATGTAAGATCCTACCTCTAAAATAAAATTATATTAAAAAATATATACATATAAAAATAACACAAATAGGCAAAATATCTTAAAAATTACAACTAACATTTAAATAAATTATAATTCAAACTATACAATAAGTGTGAGTCATATATTAAGAGGTAATTTCACCATATAGTTAGAGGTAATTTTACCACAGGTGGATGAAGTACATAATATTTAACTTCAGATTTCAGAAGAAAAGTAATACAAAGCAAATAAAGTAAATATGCACAGTATTTGAAGTCACATTTAGATTATTTATTAATGTATTAATACATTAAAATGAAATCATAATGGAAAGTTAAGTTTTTCTTTAAAAAATAAGAATTGTTAAATGTTATGCCTTCACCATCAATGACCGGAAGCAAAAGAGTAAAGACAAAAACATCCTAAGGGCGAGTTTTATATAATTTACAAGCTTTTGTGCCTTTATTTATTCCAAATATCCACCCACTTATATCATATCATGGTCACACCTCATAAAGACACCTAGCCTTATCTACAATGAACCAAAATCCTATTCCTCATTTTTCCAGTTCCAAAAAACAACCCAGTCCTCACAGCACTCAGAAACAGAGAGAAGAACATGCAGCACCCACAAACAGAGGGAATCACAGCACCCAGTCCTCCCAGCACCCAAATAGCAGCTCCAGAGTCCAGACTTCCATTTGCAGCTACAATGTCGCATCAGCCAAGAGCAAAAAAAATTTCTGGGTTAATTTCAGTCACACTCCAGAATAGAATCAATAGATGAAGGGTTAATTTGGTGGGTTTGGGCTGGGATATTGCTGGATTTAGTACATCAACTAGGATCAGTAACATCTCACAATCCTACCGATTCTACATGCTCGGAGCGATCCCAGCACAATCCCAGCAAAACGAGTTTTCTGCTGGGATCAGGATCTTTCCAGCAGTTCAAACACGTAGTGTCATACAATTCTCCGTGTTAAATTGTGATTTTGACAACATTGACATAGAATCTTAATAAAATAAGAACATTATGGCCTTCAATACCAATCATGCGAAAGAATAATTTTATATCCTCCTAACAATCTTCTTAATTACTAAATGAAAAAAGTATTGAACGCTTTTTATGTTTCCTAGATATTAAATGCATCTACTTTCTCATTTGATACTTTCATTATTAAGTATTAGGAGGATTACGAGGAAGATGTTTTAAAAGAAGACAATATTACTCTCAGTCATTAGACAATGTGAAATGAGCATCATGCCTTAGGCTCTGTTTGGATAAAGAACTTAAATAAGTACTTCATAAGTGAGGTCTAAACGAAGCTAAATATCATTTGGTTAGACACTTCAAGAAGCGATTATGCAAGAATGGAATTTTGGTAATTTATTAATGTTAATTTAGTTTTTTTTTTAAATATTATAAAAACAGCTACCGTCTAAAGCTGTTTTTAGCTCTCGCAAAGGCTTATTTTCATAACCCTCAATTTCTAGTTAATGAAAATAAACCCAAAACAGCTTTAGACGGGCTTATTGCAGTGAAGAAGCCCAAATAAGTTCATCCAAATAGTTCAAAACAATCAGATTATAGAATCTAGCTATGACTGCAGAAGAAGCAAAATATTTATTCTTTCAGTTAGGTTTGAGGGTCTAGGTTGGTAAGAACACCATCCGATCCAATTCCATAAAAATTAAACATGAGACAAAGCAAGTCCGCCCTGGTGAACACCCAGCAGCAGGATTATACCAAAACCTTAAACCACTAGACTTTTGCTTCCTAAGTAGAGATTCAGTTCATTTAGAAGCCAATTCGGCATTTCCGCAACTGTGAGGGGCTAGCTCACATGCTTAACAAAGTTCATACAATTAATTCATATCAAAGACAGTGGAACTTACTCCATCATCATTAAACTTTTTAAAGAAAAAGGACCAATTTTCATCATTCATACAAGCAGAAACAATGCAATGCAGTAACTAATAAGTAACCATTATTGAAGAAACTGCCCTAACACACATGCAAGCTTCCAGAAACATAAAATCAGAGACACTGACAGGCAAAAAAAGAAAAAGAAAAAATCATAATTTCAGAGTCAACAAGACACGCAGAAACACAGAAGGAAACGAGCGTAAAACGCGACGAGAGAACAAAAGCATAAACCCTAACCGGGATCGCACTGCTGGTAAAATTCCTCAACATCTGCAAAAAAAAAAATTAGAATGTAAAAAAAAAGAAAGAAGCAATTATGGAGAAAACCCTAAATTTGAAAAACACAAGCGTGAGTGAGAGTGAGAGTGAGAGTGACAGACACACATTCTCACTCATCAGAAGAAGAAGAAAGAGAGAAAGAGAGAGAGAGAGAGACCAGTGGTGAGGGCCTTGATCATGCCGGACCTGCGGCCCTTGAATTCCCGGAAAACTTCCTCCACCGTGCGAGGGTTGTACTGCGTTCCACCGTCCATCACCCTCACCCTACACCTCTCCTTCACTCACACTCACACCCTACTTTTTGGTTTTTCTCGTTCAACAATGGCAACGTAAAAAAGCCAAGGAAGAAGGAAAAGGGAAGTGAAGAGGAAAATGAGAAATTGTGAAAGCGGTGGTATTTATAGGGGTAGATGTAGGATATAGAATTTTGCATTGCAGCTGAAAAGAGAGGGAAGAACCAAAAGCAAATATAGAGTGTGTGGATATCGTATTATTATTCGCTAATGCCAACATTATCCCATTTTCACACTTCGCCATTATTATTTAATTCCTTCTATTAATCTTTTTTTTTTCTCTAGTTATAGGTTATCATTAGTTTAAATGAGATTAATACATAATTATTATCGAGAAAAGACAAAGAGCAGGATATAACCCAAAGTCACTTTTTGAATGACAGGAAAGAAATTCTGACTTACATTATGTGCTTTGCATACAGTCAAAATGAATATTAAATCCCTTATTACTAGAGGCACCTCTTAAGAAAAACAGAGTTAAATTTTAGTCTTCTCATCAAAAGATGCGTCTAGGACGAAAAGCCCGCAAGCATAGGAGTCGAACGAATGAAGCCGGCGAGGGAAGGCGCGGCACTTAAGATCCATCCATGGCGGCGCAAGGAGTCCTAGTGCATCACCTAAACAAGAGAGGCCAAAATAATCATTACTGTTATTATTACTATTTTTATTTTTTATTTATTTATTTATTTATTATTATTATTATTTGAATAATAATTTTTTATTATCATCATCATCATCATTAATATTATTATTATGGGTTTTGACATGTGTCTTGAGGGAGGATATTTGTTAGAAAAACACTATTATTATTATTATGAAAATATATATACTATCATGTGCCAATATTATTCATTTTTGCAATCTAAGTAATCATGGCAAAATTATTTTTGAGCTTTCATAATAAGCAGGATACATAGCTTAATATAAGTTACATATCACCAAAAATCATATTTTTTAGAGTTTCATTTTAATATATTATTAATGTAATATTGTATTGACATCTTAATTATTATGTTTACTGTATTAACAACTTCATAATATATGTAAAAAGAAAAAAAAAATAACTACATAATCTACTTAATTCATAAAAACTGTCAACACACACAATAATTTTTCTCGCCAAATCTTATTCATCTTAGTGTAATATTACTTTCAACTAAATATCCTCAAGTTTTATTTTTTATTTTTTTCTGTGAATTATAATAAGAGGCTTTTTAATTAACTTATTCTTTTTTATTTTGACTTTTATGGACAATTTGGTAATTGACAATTGTGTGCCAACTAGAAAAGTAACCATGGGAAAGAGATATTTTCCTCTCCATCATTTTTTATGTCAGATCACATTAAATACAAGTTTTGTTTTTTCACTTTCTCTTTCCTCGTTCTATACTTTTTATTCCTTTTTATTATTATTATTGTTATGGTTCATTTCTTTTCTTCTTTTCTTCTTCATTTTTTATTTTTTGGCAAAAAGAACTATTCCATGAAGTAGTCATATTTCACCATATCTTCAAAGAGTGAAGTAGTCAAAATTCATTTTGGTTGTTGGTAATATGGACTTTGGCTTCATGCTTTCTATTTTTTGAGCATTGTGGAGGCTTTCCATTGTTGACTATTCTTACAATTTCAACATTATTAGGAATTTCCATATTTTGGCTGATAAGTTTTTGGAATTTTTATTCAAAGTTGTATGGTCATTGTTTCCTTAATTATATGTGTCCAAGGTGGCTATTTGCAATAACAATACAGATACTTTGTTTTAATGGCATATTATAAATATTATAATTATAATTTTTTTCATTTGAAATATCATGCATGCATAAGGATTTCGAATTTTTGATTTAAAAATGACTTTGTTATCTGTGTAGGCTTAAGGTTGACTATCTCATGACTATGAAAGAAAATATAGATTTTAGGTGTTGATTACATCTATTAGAGTTAGTGCGTGTGTAAGATAATATTATTTTATTACTGTGATATTTTATTGTGTTGAAAATAGACTTAATTATCATATCACTCTTGGCAACATATTGCAGAATGAGTTTTGGTGCTAATTTTTTGACCTCCTATTTAAGTCTTTTGTATCTAGATAATACAATTCCATTTGTAACTTGTCATCTGAGAAGCAAAGTTGAATAGTGTTGTTGGAATAGAGAAATATTTTCATTTGCTGAGTTATTTCTTCTAGTAAGGAGGTATGGTGATACCATTTAGTAAACATCTCTTCTATGAACACTCCAATTGTTATTTTATCTAGTTTTATGTTGTTTTATGAGTTACTTATATTATGTTGCTTTAATGATTTATCTCCTTACTTTATATTAGCTTGGTATCTATTTCCCTTTCTCTTAGCGTGGTTCTTTCCCTTTCTCTTAGCTTATGTGGATAAAAAATTGGTATGCTATATAGTATTTATATTGTCATTAGTACTTATGAAGTGTTGCCATTATGTTGGACATCTCACTCTTCAAAATGTATCTTTATTAATCTTCTAAAGCAATATTCTGATGGGTGCGAGAAGAAGTCCCATATAACTCTAGCTACTTGATAGGGAGATGAAGGTCTTGGTTAATATTAAGTCTTTTGTGGGAGGTTAAAGGATTTGGTACATGTTGGAAGTCAATATCAAATATGAGATAAAAAAAGAGTAAGAGTTTTGCATTTCAGAATTTTTCCTTTGTGAATGATAGTGAGAGTCGAGGTTCAAGGGTTTCTAACAACCTTGGTGGGATATCAGTTGATGGTTCTCATGGAAAAGGTAATTTGCAATTGTTTACATTAGTGTTGGATTAATTATTTTTATCAATTGTGTACTTTATTTTATTTTAATTTTTGGTAGGTGGGATTTCTATGCGCACTCCTACTTCTGAGTTGTGTCAAACTCCTCTATTAATAAAGGAATCATAAAAAATGGGATCAAAGGAGAATAATTGTGTTGGATTTGGAAATGTTTGTATTCTACCTGATGGTATGTCTGTAACTATATGTTGTTTATAAGAAAGAAGTCATCTTAGAAAATGTTTATTATGCTGATACATTCCTTTAATTTCTTTTATTACATAAAAATGCTTCCAATTTAAAACTACATGCATTCTTTTAGTGAATTGTATATGCTTGATTCTTCGAATTTCTACAGTAGTGTTCTGTTTGAGTAAGGTGGTCTCTTAGAGTTAAAACTACAACACTAAACATTCTTGAAAATAATAGCCTATATCTTTGATTCAAGCTTATTATTATTATTAACATATTGATTATCCCCGAGCATAAAGCAATTTCCCAGTCATTTATTTTCAATGGCTTCTATAGTCAATTAAATTTTTATTTTAGTTCCAATTGTATTTTTTTTTCATTGTTGTTGACAAGTGAGGGATATCTGATGAGTCCAACTTCTGATTTGTCTACTCCCTCATCAAACATATATTCTCATTCGACTATTAATGGTGGAAAGGTTGTTTTTTCTTCCATGAAAAACATGTTTGCTACAAACAATTTGACACCTACAAGTCTTGTGCCATGTTTAAATTTTCAAAAGTTTCCTCTAAGTGATCTCACAAATTGTGCTCGAAGCCTCAACTGTGAATTCAATTCAGTTGCTTCTATAGGTGGCCATTACAACAGATTTATTAACTAACTTTTCATAAGGAGGATCCCCTACAACAAATGATATTGAAACTGTGAATATTATTGATTGAGATTCTGTCAGAGCATCTCTTAGAGTTCAACACAATCTTATATACATTTTTAAATTGAATCCTCAAAAGAAGCATTCATCAAGCATATGTTCAATGTTTATAATTGATATAATTTATTTTAATTTTTGTTTTTGCAGGGCTCTAATCTTCAAGATCCAGTTATTGACAATTTTGGAAATATAATTAATTTGGACATGACACTATCTATGATGAATAATGTATGTAGTAAAAAATTTTAAGTTTAAGATAAAATTTCTCACTTTCCATCAATTCAACTACTAAGACTTTTGAAATTAATTAGTTTTATTTTAATTATAAATTATTTTTATCATTGCAGACCAGTGTTAATGAAAAATGATATCAATTCATCAAATAGCTTCACTCCTTTGAAAAGATCACCTTTATCTTTTGATAAAGAAACTGGTTTGGATGACTTACTATCTCCTCAATTCTCAACTACTAAGCTTATCCCTTGGATTAAGATAGAAAGATTGGACTGAATTCATGTATTCAACTATTATAGTGTAACACCTATGAAAACATGATAGACTTGTATATGATTACAGAGGTAGTCTAATACATGTTTGTCATGTCTATCAAGTTTTGTGGTCATCTGAGCATGTTTAGTCACTTTGCTATAACTCTATATGTGGAATATAGTTAGCCCCAGAATTGGCTTAAACTTCTTAGTTAATGAGAATAAATGTGGAGAATTTATTTTTAGGTCACAAATGTGTGGAAGAAGATGTGATTAAAATTTGAGGTTGATTAGAATTAGTTTGATATTTTTTAGCATACTCTGTGTGTGTGTTTTAATGTTAGATTGACTACCAGCAGATATAAAAAATTATGAAATTGGTGAAACAAGATTTTTAATGAATCTTAAGATTTATTTTAAACTTGTTGGAAGTTAGAAAACTTGATTTGTTGAAATCTAAGTGTTCTTAGCAGATCGAGAGTTTTGGTACCACTTAGTGGCTATCCTTCAAGTAGCAAATTTTGACTTTGCTACCCATTCCTCACGGTAGAAACAGAAAATAGAAGAAAGAAAAAGGAAAGAAGAAAATGGAAACCGAGAAGGAGGAGAAAGAGGAAGAAGGGGAAAGAGGAAGGAAAGCTTAGGATCTTCATAGCCAATCCTTGGCTTCATCTTCAAGACCTTGAGGTAGGGGGAACCTTGTTTTACTCTTTACTTTCATTTTCTCCATCTTTTCTCATGAGGAGGGTTGATGATGAAAGTGGGGTTTGAGTGATGTTCTTTGTTGTTTATGCTTGATTCTTGTTGTATGACTTGAAAATGGCATGTCTATGGTTTGTGATATGCTTGGTGATGCAATTTTCATCTCTTAAACACTCATAATCTCATTTGAGTTAAAAATGAGGTTTTAGGTTTTTATATTGATGGATGATGCATTGATGCATGTGAAGTGATTTGAAAATGGTTTTGAGAGTTGCAATGTGTTAATAGACTTTGTGTAAGGTTGGAAATCACTTGGAATTGAGATTTGAGTAATTGGAAGTGAGTAAAGTTCCAATGGAACAATACTCAAATTCTGCAAAATTCAGTTTCTACTACTTGCGCCGTAGTGTGGGGAGGTCACGTCAAGGCGTGAGTTTCAATGAGTGAACCCGAGAGCAACACGCCATGACGTGAATGCACCACGCTGAGGCGTGAGGGACTAGAGAGCTCGACGCCGCAGCGTGAGCAATGCTACGTCGGGGTGTGACATCTAGAATTTGACAAAATTTACTGTTTGATGTAATAGAGCCTTATAATGGTGTAATTTCTTCTTTTATGCTTCTTAATGAGTGATGCGGCTCTAATAGGAGTATTTAATGAAGTGTTTGTATGGTAAATATAAATCAATTGGTATGTCAAATATTGTGATACTTAGCATGATTGTTGTTCATGCTTGAGATGAGATGAATGTAAACCAATTGATATGCTAACTATTGTAGTGCTTGACATCATTGTGTTTCACATTTGTAGTCATGCCTGTAAATCAGTTGTTGTGCTAATTATTGTAGGTAATTAATCATTGTTTTGCATGATTTGGTTGTAGAAGGATTTGATTCTCACATTTAGGGATAATCTATAATAGTATGAGGTAGGACAACGCCCTTCGTATTATAGTGATGAGTTGAGATGGGTAATATCTTCTCTTATTATTCTAGTAGTTAAGCTGAGGTGGGTCATATCCTCCCTCTTTACTAGATGTTATCCTAGATGGAAGGTATCTGCGGTAGGTTATATTCTCACTACCAGAAGTGATCCTGAATCTTGATAGCGTGAGGACACACAACTCTCTCCCTATTGTATGACCTTGAGGATGGATTCCTTATTATTGTTGAAAATTGTGTAGTTGATGGGTTCATTATCCGGAGAGTATGGATTCCTCTATGCTATAGAAGATTGCGTAATTGATGAATTTCAAGACCTGGAGAGAAGACTGCTGGAACTAGGTTCCAGTGCTTGTTCAAGGTTTATAGATGTGATTTCCATTGCTTTTGTTTAGGATTCATGTATATCATGACATTGCCGTGGATTTGGTTTCATAACATTACTCATTTCATACTTAGGTTATTACATAGGCTTGAGCACAAGGCATAAATTGACATAACATGACAATTGTATGGGTAATTGATAATCATAACATATTCATGCATTGCAATTGTATGAACAATTGCGTATCTCTGAGATGGAGGTGTTATTTTTGTATCTCTGAGATAGAGATGTTGTTTTTGTGAGTGTAGTGATTACTTGAAGCCTGTTTGTGATAAATGAATTTTTATACAAACTTATAAAATGAGAATCTATTTTGGGAAAAGAAAGGACATGATTTTGACTTTTGCCACCTTTCTAGTTTTAATATGTATGTGACCTGAGTCTAAAAAGTGTTTTTCCCTGAAATGACTAGAATGATTATGATGACATATTTTATGAATATATCTACTGAGAATATGTGATTCTCACCCCGTGTTTGTGTTTCCATGATGATTCTAAGAAGGGGGACTTATGGAAAGTGAAGAGCAAATAGGAGCTTAGAGAGCTTAGCTTAGTATAGTTTTGTAGTTTCTTTTGAATTTAAATATGTATTGTATTTGTGAGAAATGCAAATGTTGTATAATAAATATATTAATTCATTCGTGGCTCATATTTTCTATATACTTGATTTTGTTATATTAGAAAAATGCTTAGCTGTAGTAAGTAGCAGGCCTGAATCTAATGATTGTGGTATAACATTTGTTATACTATAGTTATTAAATTTGAGATGTTACATATAGCACTTAACTATCTTTTTGGGATCATCAAACTATGAATGTAATTCATACTACCATCAACACTTTGCAGAACTCAACCATTTCAAAGTCTTATTTTTGTTTAAGATTGTATCTATTTAGTAGTCTATATAAGTTGTGATCAATATATACTTTAATAGGAGGGTTACCTCAAAAACATTAGTATTAGTATGCTGCTCTTTTGATTTGGATCACATAACAAGACAATAAACAAGATCCAATTGTTATTATGAATGATAATATTATTGAACTTATGAAATCTATGCGAATGTATTGCAAATTTTATAGTTCTTGATCGGAAATGCCAAGATATCAAATAGTTTGATGATGACTTCAAAAATACATTTAGTTTTGTTTGTGCATTATTCTACTCAGATCCATTTATGCATTATGCAGGTTTCCTACTCATTTTCTTATTATCATATATATATATATATAGTAAGATTCATATTATTACTATAATAGAAGATAAAGATTTTAAATTTATATTTTTAAATCCTTTAAATTTTCTTACAAGTAACTCGTGTAAAGCACATGATACTACAACTAGTATAATATATATACTTAAATGATGTGATAATATATTATTAGATGATGATATAAATTTTTTTACATGCGTCAAAATTAAATTATATTTTTATTAGATAAAGATTCTCTCCTGTTAGTAGAATAATAGGAGAGGGTCTTGTAAGAAAGAGAAAGATACAATTTAATTGAAACAAAATTAGTGAACCCTATAATACATCGTGGTGGGTCTTTATATGATAAATTTTGTTTCTATCTCTTTTTAATAAGATGGTTATAACCTTTTTTTATTTGTCATATTATTCTCAATTGCATAACTTTTTTTTTTTTTGCTTTTTTCCAAAAGGACAACATTTCATTACTTAATATGAGAGAAATACATCATTCACAAAATGAATATTAAAACAAGTTACAACCCAAAATCACTCGTAGAAATTCCGGAATGACAAAACAACTAAAATATTTGCTTTGCACATAATTTAAAGAAAAAAAGACCAAAAACCCATAAAATCCTAACAACGGAAAATAAAGGGGAGTAAAAGGTATGAAGGAGTTAAGATATATTAGTCGTCTCCATTGAGGCCAGGGTGACTTGATCTTGCTCACAACAAAGTTTACTTTTTGCATTATGTCTAAGGATTCTAATTCCTTATTTTTTCTATCACGCCTTTTTAGGCTCACTTTAAAAGTGACAGTAGGCAAATCAAAAAAACTCAAAGTCAATATCTTTAAATAGGGGTGCACACGGGTCGGGTTGGGTCGGGTTTGGGGGTAAAAATTCCAAACCAATCAAATCCCTGTTTGCTTTTGACCAACCAACCCGATGATAATCTCTGGTTCTGATGATCTGGGCTCACGGGTTTGAAAAGTTGGGTTGGACCGACCCATGAATATTTTTCAATAGAAATTACTCAAAAACGACGTCGTTTTGGGGTAAAGTCATCGGGTCGGGTCATCGGGTTGGTTCACCAAACCCGTCACCCGAACCGATGACCGGACGGGTTTATTAGATTCGACCGGCAAACCGTCACCCGAACCAACCTGGATATATACGATCTTCAAATTTATCCGGGTTGTGCAGCCCTATCTTTAAATTTATCTAAAAATCACACATCTAAAAGATATGTGATAAATTTGTTCAAAAAAAAAAACTACAAAAATAATATAAGAAAGAAAAAAAACAAAAAAGCTGCGACCAAATTATTGGAGCGACAGCCCCCCATTAACCAAAGGGAAGACCAAAGCTCCACGAGGGAAAAGAGAACATCACAGAGGAGAACCACATGACCCAAAATTGCATAACTAATTACATCTAACTTCAACGAAAAACAAAATGTTTGGATAAGCTTAAAAAAATGTAATTTTAAGATAGCAAAAAAAAGTACTTTTTTTTTCTTTCTTATACTTTTTTTTTAGAAGTAATTCATCTTAACTTCTCATAAAAATCAGAAAAAAATTGATTATTTTTATATTCTACTTATTTTAATAGTCTTATCTAAACAATTTAAAGTATTATTTGAGAAGTGCATTTTTCTTGTTAAAAAACACATCCTAAATTTTGGGAAATAATTATTTTTTTTAAAGTTCTCTCATACAACTTACAACTTTTGATTATAAACTATTTTTAATGCAAAATAAACTAATCCAAATATACAACTAGTTAGGTATCATGTATAATTTTGTATATAACTTTATATCTTATACATGTTCTATATAACTATTTTTGCAATAATCAAGCATGATTTGTCTAATAAATTATTTAAATGCACCAGTTTTCACCTATGGGTATCGTAGCTTTTGGCCATTTACAAAGTAAGTTACGTATATTATATTTTAGTTTTTAGGTTAAACTAAACAATTTGTTCTTATAGTTTCATCTGATTTTGGTTTTAGTCTATGTGATTATTCTTTTTTTATATTGATCCTTATATTTTTACTTTTTTAATTTTGGTATTTATCATTATGATATTAGTTCTTATATTTTTCACTCTTTTGAGTTTTAGTCTCTATAATTTCTACTTATTAAAGTATTGATATCTATTTTTTTATTAAGAATTGGTCTTATAGTTTTAAACTATTAAGATTTTCTTCTTTGAGGAACCAAAATTCAAGTTAGTAAAACTATAGGGACTAAAATTTAAAAACAATAATTATAAAGATCAAATTATAAATCAAGTGAAACTATAAAAACTAATTATTTAGTTTAACTTAATATTTATTTTTGTCAAGAGTGTGAATTATACAATAAAAAGTTTCTACTAAAATTCGTTATTTTCTATTAACTACAGAATTCAATTTTTTTTATTTAAAAACACTTAAATATAAAGTTATAATTGATCCCTTCTACTAAAGTAAGGCTCGTGTATAAAAAAATGTTTATCAATTGAACGAACTAATATCTTTACTTTTTGGGTTAAATTTGATTGCATGTAAAAGTTTTTTATATTCATTTAATTATGTATTATTACATTATTAAAAATATTTAAATTTTATAATAATTATTTTTAAAATTACATATATAATAATGTATGATTAGTTAATAATATAAAAAATTTTATAATGATAGTACATTAAAATCAAGCTCCTATTTTATTTAAATTTTTAAGAATATAAACTTATTTCACTTAAATATGAATGCATTTAAAATTTTATATTGATAACTTAAGTAAGATTTTTTTAAAAAGGTATATAAATAATATCACTTTTCATTAAAAAGTCTGCTAAGAAGAAAATCATGTATAAAGGTTTGAATTGAGTGATGTCGGTGTCCCATTTATCCTCTAAAAAAAAATCATGTGCAAGTGTATTATATTTTGATTTGAGTAGTGTTACTTGTATTGAGCAAGAAACACTCTAAACATAGCCTACAAGGAGTAGCCCTTGATAGTTGAGAAAAAGAGAGAGAAAGAAAAAAGAAGAATAAAGGATGAAAATTATATGTCTATGATATCTGTAAATATATTTTATAATAACCCTTTTGATTGTAATGAAAAGCCTTAAGTGACTGTAGAACAAAATCAATTAAATATTAATAAATCGAGTTAAATATAGATTAGATTGTGTGTGAAATTATAAAAAGTAACGTGCATTATATGTCTAAAAATAATATTACTAAAACATATAACTAATTGAATTTAATTTTGATACATTGAAAATTTTAAAAAATATTATCATTTAATGATATATTATTATATTATTTAATAAATTTGATTATGTTAATAATTATATATAAAATGTTAAATTCATTAAATGATTAGACAATACATTATTACTATTCGATGACAATGTAAAACATTTCAAGGTATTTGCTATCAAAAGCTTGACCATCTATGCGCTCGAACTATGCAGTGTATGTAAAATTTTATCAGTTGGTAATTTACTCTCAAAAATTAGAAGGGTCTCATATGAAATTGGTTCTTGACCAATAAATGAGGAAGGCGTCAGAACGCTCGGTTGTCTTGAGCAGCACCCAAACTTTTTGGCATTCACACTATATCAACATTAAATTCTAATTCTAATTCATCAAATTAATATTGGTATACAAATGTAGTAATATCTAGGACACATTGTAAGAAATATTTTTTAAATCTCTTAATCCCATCCGAGCAATAAAAAGAAAAAAAAGTAGCTAGTAGCCTACTAATATAATTGTTGTATTTGGATACATCTTGAACATGACTCAGACACGCTTAGACATATTTAGAACACAATTTGAATATGACTTGGACACACTTAAATACGTTTAGGACATAACTTGGACACGACCTATTAATATATTTTTTTTAAAAAATATTAATTTGCATAACTAACGTCCAATTAGTAAGCCTGTAACTCACTTAAACTCAATTACATGACTGATGTCTTAAGCCATTATTTTCACATACCGATATTTTAATTTTTATTTTTTCACACTTCATTATTTTTATCTGCTCCTTCTACTTCTACTCATACCAAGTCATTTATTTTGTTGTCACTGAAACTTGCCTCACATCACTATTCCCTCTAGTTAATTATTTTGGTTGCACATATACTTATACATGGTTAATTTTATTAAGAGAATTTAGTTTAGGAGATTTTTTAGAAAATATCACTGAAACCCCTCCATATTTTTTGGGAGGAGCTTACTAGGTAGCTGTTCTGAACGAATTCAGAAGGGTACCTGTAGAAGGTATGGTTTGGTGGTTTCCTCCTTTCTGCGGCTGCGTTCCACCGTTAGGGTTCGGTGGGGGTGGTATGGTGTGGTGTGGAATACGATTAAAAATTAATATTAAAAACAGTTGCCAAGTTCCACCAAAAATATAAAAACCTTGCAACCAGTTGTAGTAAGCAAGGGTCGATTCACAAAGAACTAATTCAATTGACACTATCAATCCAATTCCTAAATTAAACTCTGATGAAAAGTAAACAGTTAAAGTAAAAAGGGGGGTTTTGTTAATTAAAGCTAACAAAAGAAATTAAACTTAAACCAAAACAGTAAACACAAATTGAATTATTAAGTTAAAGAAATTGGTTAAGAGATGGAATCCACCACTAGATTTATATGATTATGCCAACTTACATACTATTTATACTAACATGATCAATTATGTTCTTATGCAATTGTAAGATAAATCCTTTGTTTTCCTTGAGTTTCGCTTAATTCAGCAACCGCTCAAATCAAACTCTAACCATAAGTTATTTGTAAAGCAACCGCTCTTACATCTTCCTAATGATTGCATTAAAAATTAGAAAACTAATTACACTAAGGTATAATCACACACCGGGATTAAATTACTTAGATCATATGTCTCACCAATTATACCACCGCAACCGCGCATAGCAATCCTAGTTTTACCACTCTCGAAGTTTGGCAAGAATATAAAGACCTTTATATTGATTTAAGAACAGAAACATATGAATAAAAACATAATTGTATTGATATAAAGAAATATGCAAGATTCACATAATCAAAACTAGAGTTTCATCTTCCCTTAACCAATCAAGAAGTTTAGCCACACATGGCAAATTTAAACACAGGAGAAGAATCAAAGAAAAACATTGTTCAGAACAAAAGAAGAAAAGAAAAAACTAAAGATCAAACTAGTTTCCAAGGCTTGAGAGTGATTGATCTTTGATCGCTCGAATCCGAGTCTCCAATCCTCAATCGAATCCTTCTCCTTCTTGGTCTTTGTGTTTCTCTCAGTTTCCTTGACGGCTCTCTCTTCAGACCTCCTTTAGGGACTCTAAGCAACTCTATTTATAGGTTTTGATACCTAATTTAGCATTAAAACACAAAATTAAACTTCTAAGCCGATGACACGGCCCTACCCGTGTCTGAATCTGTGACAGAACTCCAGCTAATTCCAAAGTCAGAGAAGAACACGGCCCACCCCGTGTCATTTGACACAGGCCGTGTTCTCTGTCAAGGCTGAAAATTGATTCTTCCTCGTGAAGTCAGAGAAGTACACGGCCCACCCTGTGTCATTTGACACGGGCCGTGTTGATCACTTTCTTCAAATCCAACCTTGATTCTTCATGAATGCCCTTCTTCCTTTGCTTCTAGGGGTTGATACTGATTCCCTTGAGTCTTTAACTCTCTTCTCAATGGTTCAATGCCAATGGACTCCATCACTCATAGATCTCCTGAAAATCACAATACATTTATGAGTGTTTATAACCACATTTAAGCATAGTTTCACAATAAACACCCAAAGACAACTCTAAATTAGAAACTAAATGTCAACAATTGAGCACATATGAAATCCAATTAGATCAAACAAAGGACATTTAAGAGCTGAAATTATTAACAGATCATGGTACCTGCAAAAAGGACTCCGACGCTCAAGTCAGGCAGTGTGTAAGAATGTCTCAGCAATTCAATCACCGTTACCTCTTTTAGGTTTACTTAGCCTGATCTTTATGGGGCATGATTAGAGTCATGACATTCAATGCAGGTATTATTGGAATGTGGACATTACAGTCATTTATTGAGAGGAGAGGTTATAGAATCAGGGAGATCCAAATCAGCAGTTACGAAAGTCAGTGTTGATTCCCTGATCCTCACCAGAGTTCTATATTCCGAGGTCCTACAATCCTTTCCGGGGTGTTAATGGAGGGATGTGTGCCAGGTTGATCCTTTTGGGTAGGCTCCCGGTCCACGGTCCAGAACAGTTGCCCCCAGCTTGACGCTTTGATAAGATAGCCAAGTGCCAAGGTATTTAGCTCTGTAAAGCTTAGTGGACCATGCCCTGGCTTTAGAGTCAGGTTTTGCGTCTCATACCGAGGCCGGCGTCCATTATGCAAAAATACCTCAGATTGGAATGCGGTAAATCCTTACCTTTTTTCCCGGGGCTTAGGTCTTGTTGCGTCTTGTGTTACTGGGAGCCTTTGTGGTTAGATCTTTTGAAACTTGATAGAGATCTGAATCCTTATCTTTGAAAACTGTTGCTTCTGATTTAATTGAGAGATAAGGATCCTTTAAAAGAGGATCAGTTTCAACATTTCCCAAACATCCGTTGTTCTCATAACCAATAGGAAATAGAGAGCATTTAATGCGGCTGATTTGATTCGTAAGGTTGGTCAAAGTTCCATTCTATAAATACAGAAGGGTTACGTCTGATACAGTCATTCCTTCTTGGAATTCCTTTGAATTTTTCCTTCTATTTTCCAGAATGGTTTTGCTATTCCTATGCCTGTGCTTATGCCTGTGCTTATGTTCAGAGGGAGTTAGAGAAGCTTTGCCTTCTACGAAGGCCACCATTTTTCTACTTTCCCAAAATATTTGAAGATACTCTTTTTCCTGCCAAAAACCTTGTTTTATTAGGAGCTTTCCTTTCCCAGCGTAGTGAGGACGGGGACTTTACCTTCCCAGCATATGAAGATATGTCTAATTCATACTTCTTCGCTGGGAAGCTCTGTAGTCCCTGTCGTGTTGGACGGAGGTAATTGGAGAAATAGAGCCATTCTTGATCCTCCTTTTAGATAAGCTGGGGGGACTATTGAGGTGGCATCTTTCAAGCGTCCTGGAACGATCATGAAACTGGTCTAACTCCAATGGAATGAACTTCTTCATGATCAATTCAAGCCTCGTTCAGCCGAGGAGGACTCACCCCGGTCTTTTCTTATCCTTGTGAGTGGAACCGATGAATGGAGTGGCTGAAAATCCCTGATCCCGTAGCAGTGTCCTGTTCCGGTTATCTTCGATTTTTCGAATTCTATCCACCTTTTCAAGAAGCCTCAACAGGGAAGAGACCGATGTGAGCTCTAGAGAATATGGATGTGAAGTACACAAGCAAGAAGTTGGCCTCCGGGCTCGTCAGTGCTATTTAGCCTTTTCATATCCCATGTTTTTCTTCTCCTTGTATTGATGTATGACGATGTATGAAATGAAATGAAAAATCTGGTTGAATCATCCAACAACTTCTTTGACCATCTTTTTGATCTGTGGAATTTATATTGTGCCGGGGTGAGTCCAAAGCTCACCCTGTATAACATGTTGCCCCCAACTCTGTACTTTGCTGAGACAGACGAAGTACAAAGCTTAAGCAATTTAACCGAGGTACTTGGTACCGTGAGGGATATTACCGGGATATATAATGAGCCG
This sequence comes from Ormosia semicastrata, assembly GCA_029884595.1. Taxonomy (NCBI): domain Eukaryota; kingdom Viridiplantae; phylum Streptophyta; class Magnoliopsida; order Fabales; family Fabaceae; genus Ormosia; species Ormosia semicastrata. Next base: position 14,441,051 of record JAQQTO010000030.1, read on the forward strand.
GGGTCTTTAATAATTTGTGAATGTTGTAGATACTAGGGTTGTTTTGGTCTGCTGAGTGGTTGTCCCCTTAACTGCCATGACAGCGACGTGGGCCACGTGGCTTGCTATGGTTGAGAAGACGTGCTTAGTACTTTGCGTGCCATAATGAACATCTTTTCAAATCCAGACTGAATGGACGAAAATATCCCCTAACTATAGCCTCTATAAACAGGGTTTCGTCCTTCCATTTTTTCACCTTTTGCTGTTTTCGCTTAAAAATTGGTGGTCTGAGAAGGAACCTAACAAGCTTCACGGTTGTTAGCGGCGGTGTTGATGTTTTAAAGCTTCTACTAGCCTTTGTCAAGGTATTTTCATCGTCTAAACACCATTATTGATAACTTGAATGTTCGAACATCCTTCTGGTAGGCTGTTTTTCTTTTTTCTTCTGTTAATAAAGATTTTGGGAATAGTTATTTCATCCCCCTTTCCAACGGCGTTGCCTGATGTTGCACTTCCCTTACTGCGCCGTGTGCGGCGGGCGGGGGTGTCCTTCTGAGGCTTAAGCCTCGGTGGGTGCAGAGGCCAGTGCGTGGGTGTTTAGTTTGCTACTTACCCACTATCATGTTTGGATGTTTCGAACATCATTGGTTCTAACCCTAGGCCTCTGTGTGTCTTCCAGGAAACTAAATGGCCAGAAGAAGGCGGCCAAGAGTTGAAGCCCTTGCCTCGGCCTCTGATCAACAAGCCGAGCAGGCGATTAGGATTCATCGAGGTCCGTTGTTACCCTGTACGTGGGTTACCGACGACGCTTATGATAGGATATCCCGTTATGAGTCCGGCACGGAACTAAATAAGCTGAAGGAATATCTAGAGCTCACCGAGGGGGGTGAAAGGGACGATGAGTTCGTGATTTTGTCCTCGAGGAGAGAACGAGTGTGCTGGACCCGGGAAGAAGGTGAGCACTTTATGTATCTTTACGAGGACTTTTTCACGCGGTTCAGACTACGGCTTCCATTAAACGATTTTCACATTGCTATTCTCTGGACTCTTCACGCTGCCCCCAGTCAAATTCATCCCAACGGCTGGGCAAACATCCTGACCTTCGAAAGAATACGCTGGGTAGTGGGGTTGCGATGCTCTGACGGGGCATTCTTCTATTTCCACACACGGTATTCAACCCTTGGATCCCGTGCTCGACAGCAGTCCTGGCTCTTAGTTCGATCTCGGCAAGGAAGGACTGTATTATTGCCATACTTGGAGAGTTACAAGGACTTCAAGGAGAAATTTTTCAAATTGAAGGCAGCTAGCGATAGTCGTCCTTTCTGGATGGGTAATGGTGAGGAGACAGTATTCAGCCTTTACTGGAACTCAGTGGCGTGGAGCATCTTTACTCAATCATTTGAGAGGGAGATAAACCAGCTTACCGATGAAGAGGTTGAATGTGTAAACTTCTTCGAGATGTGGGTTGAAGAGGTCGGCAAGATCCAGCCTAAAAATATTTTAGATAGTCCGGATGACGATGAGCTTTGGACCGTGCTAGGTAATGTCGGCCAGCCGTGGTGTATATTTAAATGCCTAATGTTTTAATGCATGTGACGATTTGTTTCTATGTTTTGCAGAGAGTTTAGCTGAGATGGTGGATGGCAATTTTGGAGGTGCTGAGGGCAAGGAATTCTGACGTCCCAACGAGTCCTCTAGTGGGGTTCATGCCGTCCCTTATAACCACGGTGACCGAGGTTCCCTCTGAGGTGGTGGAATCTATCAACGTGGACGATTCTCCCAAATCACCCTGGGGACGTAAGAGGGCGGCATTGGAAGAAGGGCAGTCTAGTGGCCGGAGTAAAAGGAGAGCAACAAGAGAAACTTCCGGGCCAATAGAACTGTTTCGTGAGGAAGCAGATCCCCGGGAGTTTATTGACTTCCATATTCTTGATGAAGAGGTTGGGGATTACTTTGCCCGACGTAGTCCAAAGGAAGCTCTGCTGGCTTTCCAAAATATGGGAATCCATATTACTGCCGAGGCTCGGTTCTTAGAGCATGCCCTCAAGGAACATGAACAAGAAATGGCAGACAAGCTGGCAGCGGCAAAGAGAGGTGAAAACAAAGCTCTCAAGGACATGGAGGATTCCGTCAAGGCCAAGGATACAACTTTATGTCGGATACGAGAGCTAAAAACTGAAGTAGCTGCTTTGAAAGATGTCAGTAAGGCAAAAGAGGCCACCTTGACCGAGCAGTAGAAGCAGATTGCCATGCTCCGGGCTGAGGGTGATAATTCTGGAGCCAAGTCCCAATGGTGTGAGGCTAAAATTACCTCTCTGCAGGCCGATGTCAACCAGTTGATATCGTTGTGTATCAAGATAAAGGAAGATCAATTCCGCAACGCTGTTAGCCAAGTTCAACACTTCAACCCCGGGGTTGCATTGGTCTTAGATGGACTTGACTCCGGGAAGGTGGTTCGAGAGGGGTCTCTTGTAACTCCCCGTGTGGCCTCTTCAAACTTGGCTGAAGACTCTAACTCTCGCAGTCCGGACTTAGCTGCAGATTAGAATTTTTTTTTTTAACCTTCTGCGCGAGGTTTTGGTTTATCTGTACCCCAATTTTTTGTAAACATCAACCCAATTTTGGGGCTTTATTAATTATCGTTGTTCTTTTTGATCGAAATGCCATGTTCTTTATTCTTTGTAGAACTGCTTGAACCTTGGCTTAGGATCCGATGTCCAGATAAGTCCGGCATTTAAGATCTGTGCCAAAGGTAAGAAATAATGTCCAGGGTCTATTTGACCAATTTGGCTTTTTAGGATACCATGCGATGATGTCTTAAAAGACTAGTCCTTCCTGAGGTCCTTTCGTGCTTTTAGTTTGGTGTTAGAATTTTTTCAATATAGGATTTTTTTACTGCATGAACTATCTAGCACATCTCGGTTGGTACCATGAAGTGATTGGATATTGCAAAATTCTCTTAAAAGCTTGAAAATTGAGTAGAAAAATAACAGAATAGAAAAATAACACTTACTTTATTGAATATCACTGCATTTCATAACAATTGGGCAGGTCAAACAAAGTTAACTAGGAGATTAGGCCTGAAAAGACACTTAGTTGTAGTACTTTCTAAGTTTGTCTGCGTTCCAAAATTTTTTTACCGACTTCCCTGTCAAAGTCTCTAGGGTATAAGCTCCTTTGCTGGTGCTGATTACGACACGATAAGGACCCTCCCAGTTAGGGGCTAGTTTTCCCTAGGAGGCATTCCTTCTGCCGACATCAGCTCTGCGGAGTACCAAGTCGCCCAGCTGGAATCTTCTCGGAATGACCTTCAAGTTATACCGGGATGTCATTCTCTGCTTGATCGCGGCATCGCGTATGTGGGCAATGCGTCTCCTTTCCTCCAACAGGTCCAAGTCTTCCCTGATTAATCCGGGGTTATCATCATGCGAGAAGTTCTGAGAACGCCAGCTTGGTTCTCCAATTTCCACCGGGATCATGGCCTAACATCCGAATGTGAGTTTGAAAGGAGTTTCGCCCGTCAAGGAGTGGGGAGTAGTTCGGTAGGCCCACAGGACGTGGTCCAACTGCTCGGCCCAGTTCCCTTTTGCTTCCTCTAACCTTCTCTTTAATCCTCGGACGATGATCCGATTTGTGGCTTCGGCTTGCCCGTTTGTCCTGGGGTTCTCGACTGCACTACAATGATGTTTTATTTTTAACCCGGAAAGTAGTTCTTCGAACCCCTTACCTTTAAACGGCGTCCCATTATCCGTAACAATTGACTCCGGAACCACGAATCTGGTAATAATGTGACGCTAAGTAAATTTCTGAACTTGAGCCTAGGTGATGGTGACCACGGGCTCTGCTTCAATTCACTTGGTAAAATAATCCATAGCCACAATAAAAAACTTCAACTGCCCGGGAGCCTAAGGGAACGGACCCAGGATGTCCATTCCCCACTGATAAAAAGGTCAGGGTATGGACATCGTGGATAGTTCTTCAGGTGAGGCGTGATAGTGATCCGAATGCCGCTGGCACTTGTCACATACTTGAACATGAGCAAGAGAATCTGCTTCCATTGTCGGCCAGTAATAACCTGCCCTGAGAGCCTTCAAAGCTAGGACTTTCCTTCCTAGATGGTGACCATAACTTCCTTCATGGACTTCGGCCAACACATATTTGGCCTCTTTCGGCGTAAGGCACTTAAGGAAGGGTAAGGAAAATCCACGTCGGTAAAGCTGCCCATTATAGATGGTATACCTGACCGCGGTTCTCTTTAGTCTGGAAGCTTCCTTTGGGTCATCAGGGAGGCTGCGGGACTGTAAGTACTCCACCAACGGCATAGTCCAATCGTGCGCCTGTCCGTCAACCTGGAAAATTGCCATGTCAGTGATTGACAGTTGTTGGATGATCTCCTGGATCACTGAGCGGTTATTACCCGGGCTCTTAGTGCTAGCCAATTTGGACAAGAGGTCAGCCTTAGAATTTTGCTCCCTCAGGATGTGCTCTAGTTGTACCGAATGAAAACTAGAGAGAAGTTGCTTTACTTTTAGCAAATATCTCTGTAAAAGTGGCTCTTTAGCTTGATAATCACCTCGGATCTGGGAAGTCACGAGTTGGGAGTCACTGCAAAGTTTAAGTTTGGTGGCTCCCAAGTCCCTAGCCATTGTTAGTCCGATAATGCATGCTTCATATTCAGCTTGATTATTCGAGGTGGGAAATTTGAACCTGAGGAAATTTTCTACGGTGACCCCGTCGAGATTTTCTATTAATACCCCGATGCCACTTCCTTTCGGGTTTGAGGACCCATCAACAAACACGGTCCATTGTTTTTCCTCGGCTCTGTTAGTTTCCGAGGTTAATTCAGCTAGAAAGTCTGAAAGTGCTTACGCCTTGATTGCTACTATGGGTTCGTAGGTGATTCCAAACTCGGAAAGCTCAATGGACCAGGCGATCATCCTTCCTGCCAAGTCCGATTTGTGCAATATCTGTCGAATAGGATGATCTGTCCTTACCACCACTGGGTGACATTGGAAGTACTGTCTTAGTCTTCTGGCCGTGACAACGAGTGCGAATGCGACCTTCTCGATCTTCTGATACCAGAGCTTGGGGCCTTGCAATACCTTGCTCACAAAATAGATTGGCTTTTGGACGCTCTTGGTTTCTCTGACAAGTACTGCACTAACGGCTTCCTCGTGAACGGAGAGGTATATGTACAACATTTCTCCTAGCTCAGGTCTTGTGAGAATTGGAGGGGACGACAAGATATTTTTCAAAGAAATGAATGCGTCCTCACACTCCTGAGTCCACTCAAATCTGGTCCCCTTTTTTAATAATTTGAAGAGTGGGAGGGATTTATGAGTGGCTCCAGCTAAGAAACGAGTAAGAGCCGCGATCCGTCCATTTAACTGCTGTACTTCTTTCACACTCCAAGGGTTATGCATGTCAAGAATGACTTTACACTTGTCGGGCTTTACTTCGATTCCCGATGTGTCAGCATGAACCCCAGAAACTTTTCTGCTTGGACCCCAAATGCACACTTCTCCGGGTTAAGCCTCTTATTGTGCTTCCTAAGCTGTATAAACACTTCTTCTAGATCTGAGGTGTGTGATCCTGACGACGGGGCCTTGACTATCATATCATCGATGTAGACTTCTAACATTCTTCCTATCTGATCTTTGAAGACCCTGTTCATCATTCTCTGGTACGTGACTCTGACATTCTTCAAACCAAAAGACATTACTGTGTAGCAGTAACTTACCTTTTCAGTGATGAACGCGGTCTTATCTTCGTCTCCAGGGTACATCGGAATCTGATTGTACCCGGAGTAGGCGTCCATGAAGGACAGTAGCTGGAAACGGGAGAAACTATCAATCAGCTTGTCCACATTAGGGAGGGGGTATGGATCCTTAGGGTATGCTTTGTTTAAGTCCATATAATCCACACACATCCTCCACTTGCCGTTGGATTTTTTAACTAAGACAACATTCGACAGCCAGGTGGTATACGAAATCTCCCTGATGAATCCAGCGTTCAGGAGCTCTTTTACTTGCCCTTCAATGACCTGCTGCCTTTCTGAGCTAACCTTCCTCTTTTTTTGAGAGACTGACTTTGCATATCGTTTAATAGACAAACGATGACAGATGAAAGCGGGGTCGATTCCAAGCATGTCAGCAGATGTCTAGGCAAAAAGATCTTTATTCTCTTGCAAGAGTTTTACCAATTGAACTTTCTCCTGCTCGTCAAGGTTTGCCCCAATCTTGGTGGTTTGATTAGGTTTATCACCAAGCTGTAACGGAATCAAGTCTCCGTCGGGCTGGGGTCTAGTGCCTCGGATTTCCTCTCGTGCATCCAATTCGGTCATTAAAACATTGACTTAGTGGGTTGGGATAGGTGTGCACGCCTTCTTGTTTCTGGACACCCTACTAACTTTCAAACTTTTGTTGTAACATTTGTGGGCTGCAATCTGATCGCCCTTGACCGTGACCACTTTGCTATCCCGGTTAAGGAATTTCATGGCCTGGTGGGCGGTGGAGACTACAGCGGCAATGCCGTTCAACGTAGGATGTCCCAAAATGATGTTGTAGGCCGAGGGACAATCCACAACCAAGAATCTCACCTTTACAGTTCTGTACGTGCTGTCGTCACCTAAGGTTAGGAAAGTATCAAAATATCCCACCGGGGTGACCTTCTCTCCAGAGAAATCAGTAAGCTCACCTTCATATGGTGTCAATTCAGACAAAGGGAATTCCAGTCTTTCAAAGGCGTCCATGAACATGATATCTGTCGAACTCCCCTGGTCCACAAAAATTCGACGGACTTCGGCGTTAGAAATTACTCCAAAAATTACTAGTGGGTCGTCATGATCCCAGATAATATCGTCGTAGTCGTTTTCAGAGAAGAAGATGGGAGGTGCACCATTATCTCGGGCGGGTAGTCTTCGTGAGGAACTTGACACGTTTAAGACCGCCGTCCGAAGTGCCTTCTTTCGAGAATTATTTGACATTCCTCCTCCAGCAAACCCTCCAGCAATGGTATTGATTAATCTATCTTTTCGGTATCCGCCTCCTTGAGCATCCCGGTTCTGTCCTTGTCTGTTCTCCCCATCTCGGCGTGTCGGGGTCTGGGATCTTCTGGCGGGACTTCGATTTCTTCCGGCCGGGCTGCGTGTTCTTTGCCGATGTTGGTTTGGACTCCGCCATGGACTTCGGCTTCGTCTCTGATCCCTTCTCCTTCTGTGGTCTTGATTACCATGAAAACCATTAATGTACTTCTGCAGACGTCCCTCTTTGATCAGGGACTCGATAACATCTCGGAGCTGATAACAATCTTCGGTCTCATGACCGTAACTGTTGTGCCACCTACAATGCTTCGAATAATCCCTCTGGGATTGCTTTTTAACAGGTGGTGACCTTTTGATATCCTGGAACTCAGTTTGAAGGGCCTCCTTCAAGATTGTTTCTCGAGGGGTGTTCAAAGGAGTATACTCGAATACTTAGGCCTATACCGCTCTCTTGGAGGATCTCGGGGCTAGCTAGAATTGTGATTCTTTTTCTGAACTGGTTCACTTTCTCAAGGCTTTCTTTGGCCCTGGTAATTTCTTCCAGTTCCACGTACTTGTCTGCACGTAAGTGGAACTCATCTAAATTGGCCGGCTTCTTTTTAGCTAATGACCGAAAAAAGTCTAAATCAGTCCGTAGGCCATTTCTAGCATAATAGAGGGCTATCCTATCATCGAGGCTTTCTATACCCACGCAAGCATGATTGAACCTTTTTATGTATTCGCGCAAGGATTCATCACTTTTTTGGCGTATTCCAGGGAGAGAGTTAATCGACTTCGGTCGTTCCTTGACAGTAGTATAATGTAGCAAGACGTTGCGTGAGGTCCGCCCATCCTGTAATTTTCATTCGTAAGGTAACGAACCAACGAAGAGCATCCTTATTCAGAAAGAGCGGGAAAGCACGGCATAACAATTTCAGGGTGTACCCGTAGAGCTGCATGGACTGAGTATAGGCATCCAAGTGCTCTTGCGAATCCGTGGTCTCGTCGTAAGGCTCTAGGTTACTTGGGGGCTTGAAGTTCCTCGAGACCCTATACGCCATTAAGGCGTCGGAGAATTGCTGGTGGAGGCCGGGGGCCGGGTCATTGTTTTCTATGACCCTGGCGCCGACATGATGGGCTTCCCTTTGAACTGTGATCCGCTCTCCACCCTCATTGCCAGCCTGCGCAAACCTTTCTAAATTGTCCAAACGACGGCGTTGTTCCTCCAGCTGACGCCGTTGGTTGTCAATCAGTGCGGTCTGTTGGTGCAGTAATTCTCGAAGCTCATTCCTCGCCATTCCAGACTGCGTGTTGTCCTCATCATGCGAATGGTCAGCATCCACGTTCGGGGTTCCCAGTCGGGCACGTGCTGGGATCCTCACTCTTTGATCTGCATTATTCTCTCCTCCAGTTGGGGGAAAAATGAGCCTATCCTGGACAGAGACCCTTCAAGAGGGGACTGGGCTTTCAGATGATGCTGAAGTTTTGTGTCCCCCGCCGAGCATCTCTACCAGAACAGGCCTGCTCCTTACGGCGTAGGTTTCTGGTGGTGCGACGGAAGGAGGGTCGCTTTGAGCCGCTGGGCCCTGTCCGTGGGCAGGGGCAGCATGCACAACACTTCCTCTCCGCTGATTTTGCCTTGTACTCACCATGATGAATGTGGAAATAGTAATTTATCAGTTTCCCATAGATGGCGCCAAATGTTCTGAACGGATTCAAAAGGGTACCTGTAGAAGGTATGGTTTGGTGGTTTCCTCCTTTTTGCGGTTGCGTTCCACCGTTAGGGTCCGGCGGGGGTGGTACCTGCAAAAAGGACTCTAACGCTCAAGTCAGGTAGTGTGTAAGAATGTCTCAGTAATTCAATCACCATTACCTCTTTTAGGTTTACTTAGCCTGATCTTTATGGGGCATGATTGGAGTCATGACATTCAATGCAGGTATTATTGGAATGTGGACGTTACAGTCATTTATTGAGATGAGAGGTTATAGAATCAGGGAAATCCAAATCACCAGCATTTAAAGTTTAGTTTGATTCCCTGATCCTCACCAGAGTTCAGATTAAAAAGTCTTACAAGTCCTTTTCGGTGTTAATGGAGGATACCCCTGGCCGAAGCATCAGGGTTGATCCTTGGGTAGGCTCCACTAGGTAGTAAAGAACAAATATTGACACATATGATATATATTAAAATATTATAAATCTTCAAGTTTATAAAAATAATATTAATATATTGTGATTTTTTCTTAAATTTTACAATTATATATATACATAAACTAAATTCTTTAATATATTTTGATATTAATATATATACATGTCATGTCTCTGTATCATATAATTTTTTGAATTTGATATATCCTTATATTCATATTCATATCATATCCCGTATCTGTATCTGTGTTTCATAGATCAAGATACTAAACTGTCGTAGCTTATATATTTAGCATTGGCACATTTGTTTGTCTGTGACACCCTTGCTTCATCTCTTCTCAATTGATAGTTATACTAGGGTTGAGAACCGTGCAATGCACGGGTAGCCAATGTATTGTATAAAACATAATAAAATAATTTATATTTTACACACTCGTAACCTGGTATTGATACCAATTTGTCCCATATTTAAAGATAAGATTTTGGCAGAATAGATCTCAACTAAATTTGAATAAGTATTATGTAATTACAAATATATCCGCACACAAATATAATGATGTTTAGAATTCTTACGGCTTGTGCTTTCAATTTTTAGTTCACATATATTAACAGCAGAAAACATACACCAATTGTAACCTAAGGTAGAAACTTTCAAACTTTGTGTATAGTAATATATGTTTATACAAATTTAGATTTCACTGTTAACGGTTTAAGCTATAGACTTTTTCATACTAGATGTTATATTTTAAATAATTAGAATTTTTCATTGGTTGTTAAATAATTATTGAATAAATCTCAATATATAACTTTAGGAAATAATATGTATCACAAATAATATCATAAAATATTCTTTCAGAAAATGTTACTTAAAGAAAAGTTAAATAAAACTTATAACTATGTGATTGTACATGCAGTGGCAGATATTTTGGGAGATTGGAGGAGCCATGGACTCTAAAAATTTCAGAAACTTCATAGAAGCACTTAAGAAAGTTACACATGCCTCCTTACTACAAATTTTTTTGTTAATTAAGATCCACCAATGTATATACATATAAAAAATATTAATGCGATCTAAGTAAACCTAAAATTAAACTAATAACATAAAAAATAAATTTTTTTTAATGTGGATGATTAATTGTTAACTTATGACTTCTGAGACAAAGTTAAGAGGCAGTCATGCATGGGCTTTGTTTAACATGTTCTTTGGTCATCAGAGAGTATGGATTTTTGCGACATGTGGTGCTTGGTTCATTGGTTCATGGTGTCATTGGATTCATGGTTGAGATTCAAAGGCTGGGCTGTGGTTGGTCTCGACGGAAACTGGCACGATGGGGGTTTCGGGTTGGTTGTGTATGATTTTTAAGAGTGACAAGGTTGTTGTTGGTGTTGTTCGGTATTGGACAAGGGGAGGTTATGGTGTTTACAGCTGAATGCAAAATTGACTTGCATTGCACACCCACATCATGTTTTTTATTTTCATTTTTAATTGGTATATTTTATTAATAACTATAAAAATATCATATTATTTTCACTTTATTTTCTGTATTTTAAACTTTTATAAAAAAATAATGAAAATAATAAAATATTATTTTTATTATTTTCTTCATAAAAATTTAAAAACATGAAACAAACTAAAAATAATGTTATATTTTTATATTTTTGTAATTATTAATGAAAACATATCTATTAAAAATGAACAGAAACCACACACTCCCTAGCAATAGCTTGTTTCCCTGAATGCTGTTATTCTCAATAAAAGTTACACTCTTCCAATATCTGAAATTGGTCTAATTCTTGTACAGAGGAGCCACATATGTGAAACCGGGAATCAATCTCTATGTTAGTAAAGTGATAAACAAAATGGTGTAAGGAAAAAAGTGCAAAATCATTATTAATGAGACAACACTAATATGCAAAATCATCAGATTGCATGAAGATTTGTGTCAAAAAGTTTTAAAGTAGCAATGCTTAAACATAAAAAGATGTGGGTTTTTATGCATGCAAAATGTGTTTTATATAGCACTACACTTATTTATCAGCAAATTTTGACTCGTGTAAAATTATCAGCAGAATTATTACATAATTTAACATGATCCTGTGTCCTAACTTAGAAATGTAAATGACCTGACAGCTCAAATCCTCCAAGCCAAATGATCATTCATTGGTCGAACAGACATCCAGATTTTCTATATTAAAGAATCAATCAAAAACATCTTAGAAATCAAGTAATAAAACTGTCTCAGCGTGCACCAGAATTTAAGATATGAGGTCATTCATTAAGAACAATATAGATATGAATAGTCCATAAACTTGATGCATATTCTTATTCATACATGTCATCTGTCAGATTTGATCAGGTATCCAAAATGTACCAAGACACCGTACAGTATAGCAAAAGGTAATCACAAATTCTGGCCATCTTCCAAGTTCTGAAAACCACAACCCAACAAAAATTGACTAATGAAATAGTCTGATGTGGTGCACCATGTCCCAGTAGGAAGCATCTCACAGAGAGCTCTTAAGGGCAGCAACTTCAAAGGGCAGAAATGTAACATCCTAATACCAGTAATCTAGTATATCTGACATATACCTGGATAAACAGTATTAGCTATGTTACTTTTAATTTAAACATCAAACTAAACTCATAACATTCATACAAATAATTATGGAGAACAGTGCAGAAATTAAAAGTTATATATACACCACTGCCTCAAAAAGGCATATTGTAATACATAAACTTTTTTATACAAACTCAAAGTAGTGTAAATAAGTACAAACTTTATCTACTAATTATAAAAACTATTCTAGTTTTCATATTTTTTCTTCTTTCTTTTAGAAGAGCTTTTACCTGGATTTACATCAATGAAACTGTTTGAATCCTTAAAGTTAGGCAATTAGTATCATTGAAGAAATCTAACGCCTGGTAATCACCTCGCCCCAATGTCTGGCAGCAGTGTAAAATAGCAATTAAACAAAGGAGATGCTAACAGTTAATGCTAAAAACGGGGCAAAAAACAATCACAACAATGATTAGATGAATGTTGGGAAGAACATAAAAAAGACATGAGGCAGAGCCCTGTAAAAAGAAAAAGAAAGAAAACTTTCAAATCAAACAGAAAAAATTGGATAAAATTCGTGCAACTAATTATATTAAGTGTTAGAAAAAATAAAGCTATCCCACTTTCTTAATTCAATCCACTTTTGAAATACAGCAGAGAAAAAATATTACCATTTTCAAATTGTGATGAGCTGTTTTCCTTTTTATCTGGAACATGTTGTCCAAGGAACTGCTGAATTGTTCTCCAGTACTGATCACCACCAACCATCCAAGTATTCATATGCATGCCAGTAGGAAATTCCACAAAGAGACACTGATTATTACGAGCATCTGCCTTAGCATAAAGCATTTGCATATGTGATGGGGGGACCACTTCATCTCGCAACCCAGAGAGAAAAAGGATTGGCTGCTTGATCTGCAATTAAGATGGTAATACAAAAGTAATGCACAAACACATGAAACCAGCAAGAGATAAATAGATGAAGAATGGATGAGAAGTGAAACAATACAATGTTCCTTTCTTAAGACAAAATAGAGTTTCTAAAAGTTAAGAAATAACATCAAACTTTAAAACTTTAGGAGGAATACAAAGCCCACTCAATTTTCTTTATATTTAGAACATTCCATGTCCTTATGCCCAAGTGACCTACTAATTCTAATAAGGTATTGTATCAATTACATGTATATGCACAAGTAGATCAGAAAAATCGAAGACAAAACTTGTATTTCCAGCATCCCTAACCTGGCCAACAACATCAATAGTAGTCCATGGAGAACGTACAAGAAAATTGAGTAGTTTAGGACCTTTTGAACAGCTGCCTCCAATAAACCACTTAAAAAAAGGTAATAAAACTCCAGCCATATCCAATATAGATGTGAAAGTATTTTCCAATATCAGTGCAGCAACCTAAAATGGAGAAAGAAAGCCAACGGAGAATGTAGATTAAACTATTAAAGGTGCATAAACAAACCATTGCAGAGGATAAAAACAAGGAGAGAGCTTTATTCAACCCATTTGCCAGTATCACCTAGCTACTTATAAACAGTAGTAAAGAATCATTAATTAAGCCTTGTGGATAAGCCCAAGAGAATACTTAGTAAAATATTTCATGACAAAAAATCCATAACGCCCAAGAACCTCATCTCAAGTGCCACCAAGTCCCTTTGGGAACTGCTTGATCCAGGATCGAATTCCAATTAGGCCCAGTGCCTGCACTTTAGCCTACCATCCCTCTCCCCACACCAAATGATAGACCTCTTTTGTAACATCCCCAAAAAACAACAAAATCCAAAACTACGAAAACATCTAAGGAAACCATCCCTCTCCCCACACCAAGTCACATACCACTTTTGTAACCTGGAAAAAAACAAAAACAAAAACAAAACAAAGAAAACATGCTAAAGGAGGGGATTCGTGGATCATTTCAACAAACATAACAGCAAACAGAAGCTTTCTGTAGGGCAAAAAAATAAAAATAAAAATAAAAATTCAATACTACTACTCAATAAATTGATTTCATAGCGGCACATAGAAAGCAATCATGATTTTTACAATCCTATTAGCAGCAAACTCTTTTTTTCCAAGTGTGTGCATGAGTGTGTACCAAGAGGATGAGCAATAAAATTGCCTCATTCAAAAGTATTAAACAAGATTGGTTCAATAAGTTCAATATTTTTTCCCATGTAATGCAAGATAATCATGAAATGAGTTATGAATAATCTATCTACAACAAAAGAAACTTGCAATGGTACTTTAGAGCTACATTATTAAATGTTTCAATATGACTTCTCTTGTGAACTTATCAGGCTATGAAGCATATAGTCAAAACATTCTAAGGGCACATTTATCTGCAGGCTACAATCTAGAGTGGTGTTATTCTTGGTTAGGCACAACCTACCATAAGCACTCCATTCAATATTAAACATGTGTCAGTTTATCTGGCCCATGTTAAGTAATCACAAATCTCTAAAGAGTGTCGTCATACATGTCAACCGTTAAATGAAGTGTCTAAGAGATAATATGGTAGGTAGTGCCTACTGATGAACCGTCAACATGTTATATTTTTACAGTTCAATTCCTTGGGTTTTCATGTTCTTTTTATGTTTATTTTATTTTTATTGAACTTTGTTTGTAAGTTTTATTATATTTTTAGTATTGTTTAACTGTGTTTTTATTATGTGTTTTATGTGTTTTTGTCAGGTAATTGCATATGGAGAAGACTGGACGTCTAAAGGAGTAAGAAAAAGAGAAATTTTTCATCAGTGTCCAGCACTTGAGAGTTGAGAATGGAGCGCTTGAGCCCCCAAAGCGTATGCAGCAGCAGTGATTTAGTAACTCAGAGTGCTTAAGCACGCAGGAAGTAATGCAGCGCGTCCTGATTTAAGTGGCTGAGCGCCTAAGCATCCAAAAAGCTAACGCTTAGGCGCTGGTTGCATAATAGCAAACGTGAATTTCAATAAAAATGAGAAGTTACGCTAAGTTCAACACACTTTTAGACATTGAGCACACAACGCAGAAAATTTCTAATCCTAAGAGAGTAGTTTCGCAGCAGTAGACCTTGGAGGATGACTTCGAAAGGAAGATTTGATTCTTGAAGGCTTGAAGATCATAATCTCCATTAAAGGGGTTTTGATTTCTCTTTCTTTCTAGTTTTCTCCTTTCTTTGGGTATTGCCTTTCATGGATTTGTATTTTGATATAGGTTTTTTTGTATTGAACATGAGTAGCTAAACTCATAGCTAGGGCTATGGGAGATCTTGTTTTTCTAATTATTTGGGTTTGATTTCTAATTCGATTAAGGTAATTTCTTTTAGGGTTTATCATATTGTTTGCATTCTTGTCATAACTTGATCACTTTTGACATGTGTTAATTCATTGTTTGACAGGTGACCATCTGCATTCAATGAGTGGATCTATATAGTAAGCCTAGGATTAGATTGGTGAATGACCAAGCATCAATTTTTCCTATCAATGGAATTGACAAGTATGTTGGTTCATATCTCGAATTGAAGCTTAATGCATTCTTAATTAATTCAACTAAATGACTAAATAGGTGATTTTATTTAGGAATAGAATATTGTTTCATCCATGACCATTGGGATTCAATAGCTGGTAAGAGAATATTGACAAAAGAATTACCTTACATCATAAATAAAAGAAAATCTGAATAATTAGATTCAAGTGAACCTTGCACCCTAGTCTTTCTCTCATTGATCATCTATTCTCTGTTTGATTGTTCATTATTTTTCTTTATTTTTTTTCCTTTATATATTTTTGAATCTATTCATACACTTTTAATTGTCTAAATAATAAAGAGTTTACGAATCTAGTAATTACTGTTGCAAATATTGACAAGTGCATCAAATCGACAAAAGTAATAAAGAGTGAGTAAAGTATCGTTCCCACGAAGATTGTGTTATCAATTACTAAGTTCGCCAAATTGACACTATTCAAGCTATTGAAAATAGGATTATTGTAAATTTAATTAAAAAGAAATATAAATAAGCAAACAATAAATCAAAGGGTGAAAAATAATGGTGTTAAAGCATTAGGGTTCAGACTTCACTTGAACTCTTTAAATGCACATTTAAATATTTGAAAATAACGTGACAGGTTATGCAACCAGCGCTCAGGGGACGTGTTTCCAGCGCCTAGGCGCTGGCATTCTTTCCTGAAATTCTGATACGTAACACGCGCTCAGGCATTGCATCTTCAGCGCCTAGGCGCTTAACGACCAGAAATAGAATTCCTCCTCTGCCTAGGCGCTGGCTTTCTAGCGTCTAGGCACTGGATCACCAAAATGCAAATTCAGCTTTGTCTCGTGCAATCGTCCAGTCTTCTTCCATTCATAATTACCTATAAAAAACACATAAAAACGTACAATTAAAACATAATTTAGAAAAACTAAAAACAAAATAAACTTAAGAACAAACTAAATAAAAAAAATTAAAATAGAATGAAAACCCAAGACTTTTGAACCGTAAAAATATGAATTTTTAAATGTTCATCACTTCCCCAAACTTAAGATTTTTGCTTGTCCTCAAATAAAAGAAAAAGAAAAACAAAACAAAATAAAACAAAACAAAAAGACTAAACAAATAAGAACTAAAAACACACAGACTCAAACACAGCAATACCAGTTATAAAAAATCATTTGTATCCTCAGAAATTGCTTCACAATCTAATTTCAAAGTGTCACACATGAACAATCCAATTATTATATCATCTCTCACATGTAGCTCTCATGCATAAATGACCTCCCAAAAATATGAATGAAAGATCCAATCTCCTCATAAAGTACAAACCTAAATAAGTTTATAAAACTGCAAGTGCACATCAAACCCACACCCATAGAATTGTTCATCATCTCTCTTTCCACTAAGGTAAACAGCACACAACCAAGGAGCAAAAGGGTCTTTATAAGCTTGTAATGTAAGGCCAATGATGAGGTTAAGAAAGAATGGGTAGGATAAATAAAACAAAAGTTGAGATACATAATCAAGCATAATTCACAATCCAAGCCTCAAAATACTGAACAAGTGCAAAACAGAGCATAAGAAACAATACAACATTAACTTTTTCTTTTTTTTTTCTTTTTTCAACAATCTTCACCCCCAAACTTATTTCTTTGCAATACTTTGGGTGGACTTCCTCCTTTTTTTTTAGCTCTACAAAACTCCATGCACAAAAATAATGAAAACTTGAATAATAAAATAATACAAGATATGCACTCAATAAAGGTTATATAATAGAAAAATTTTATTATTATTATTATAGGTATGGGAAAAGGAAAATGTGGGTAAAGAAAAAAAATAGAGGCCAAATAATAACAAGGCTGCAAAAAGGACCTAGGGATATACTGTATTTATAGGTTGACTTGAAAGGCTCAAATGGTTCAAAGAAAACCCTTATCATTTCCTTAATCATGCATTGTCTAGGATTTCACCTAAAGGGAGAATCAAACAACTTTTAGATACAAATCATCCACACACATACATTCTCATAAACTTTCTCTAAGCTTGACATGCAATTAAATTTCAAGGTCTATCAAACATAAAGATGAGAAGAACATCTATACACAATTGAAACAATAGAGATAAACATAACTCATGAATTCTCATGTGCTATCCCAAGAAATCATATCAATCCACAATTCAAACAATCATTGGATATTCAATTCAATACACCGGCATGCACAGAATGACTTAAAACACAATAAGGTGATGATGGTAAAATAAAATCAATAAAAACAAATAACAAAATGAAATAAATGCAAGAAAGGAAAAGAAAAACTCTTTTTGGCGGCCGACAACTATATACATCCCCCTACAAAGGTTAGAACTCAGGAGTCACTTAAGTCGACTCAACATTGGCTAACTACAAAAAAAAAAAAAAAATGATAATCAATAAAATAAGAAATAACAAGATAATAACAAAAACAAAAATAAAAGAGTAAAGAAAAAGAAATTTTGGATTGCCTCCCAAAAAGCGCTTGTTTAACATCATTAGCTTGATGTTGCCTTTTATTATTATGGTGGCTTAAAGCAAGAGAAGTAACATGACGCCTTTCTTTTGTCAGATCTTTGCCTCCATACTCTGTCACCGGCCTTGGAATCCCCACAGGCATTTGGAACTTCACTTGAACCAAATTGTTCTAAATACACCTTAACATGTGAAATCTCATCAGGCCATGGAGGTTTCGATTTTTCAATAAATGACAAATCAGGTTTCAAGTTGTCAGAAAATTTTAGATCCTTTTGCAATAAATTCTGAGAATTGGGAGGACCTTTCTCTTTCTCATCAACAATCTTAGAAATGGGAAAATCTGCATTGATTGATGATGAAGGGCTCTTACTAGCCAAATCCTGTAGAGGCTTATCTTGAATGCATTTGACAGGAGCATAGAGATCTGGTGTTAATGCAGATTTATCAAAAACGTTGATGGTCACCTGATCACCATCCACCCTCAAAATGAGCTCTCCTCTAGGTACATCAATCAACACTCCTGAAGTAGCTAAGAATGGTCTTCCAAAAATTAGAGGAATATAAGCATCCTCATCCATATCTAGAATTACAAAATCAGTTAGGAAATAAATTTGTCCAACTTTACTAATAAATCTTCAACTATACCATATGGATGTTTGATTGACCGATCAGCTAATTGAAGAGACATTGTAGTTGGCTTCACTTTATCAATCCCAAGCTTGCAAAAAATTGACAATGACATTAAATTAATGCTAGCTCCTAAGTCACATAGAGCTTTCTCAATAGTCAACTCACCAATAATGCACGAAACGGTGAAACTACCTGGATCTTTCAATTTAGGTGGTAGTTTCCTCTAAATTATAGCACTGCACTCTTCAGTAAGTGCCACAGTTTCATCTTCCTTGAGTTTCCTTTTCTTTAAGGGCAAATCCTTCATGAACTTTGAATAAGAGGGCATATGTTCAAGTGCTTTAGCAAAGGGAATGTTAATCTGTAGCTTTTTGAAGACATGTAAGAACATGGAGAATTATCTCTCTTGGTTCTCCTTCTTTAACCTTTGAGGAAATGAGAGTCTAGCATACAATGAAGGGTCAATTGCCATATTATGCTCACGTTCCTTCTTTTTCCTCCCCTACTTGGTTGTTCCTTTTTAGCTTCTTCATTACAGCACTCTTGAGTTAAGACATCCGCAACAGGAACATAAGTTTTTTCAATTCCTGATGAATCAGGTGCTTCTTTAACTTATCCTTCCAAAGTCTTGCCACTTCTTAATGTAATTGTATGACATTGTTCCTTTGAATTGACTACAGTATCACTTGGAAAGATGCCTGGAGGTCTCTCTTGAAGCTGTTTCGCTATCTGTCCCACTTGATTCTCTAAATTCTGAATAGTTGCTCCTTGATTCTAAAAATTTGCTTTTGTTTCCTCCATAAAAGTGGAAATCTGTTGCACAAAAGCAGAGATCTGTATAGAGAGTTTCTCAAGTGTAATCTTAAGAAGAGACTTCTTCTCTGGTTGAGGATTCAATGGCATTGTTTGATTGCTCTAAGAAAAATTGGGATGATTCCTCCACCTTGAATTATATGTATTTGAAAATGGAATACATTGGGGTTTAGAAGGATTACCCATATAATTTACTTGCTCTTGAGAAATGAAACCTGAATTGCTTGCCTTACATCCACCATTAGCATGGTTACCTCTACAGAAATCACAAATTAACACTTGGTGGTTCACAAAATTTACCTGCATACTCTCAACTCATTTTGTGAGGTTAGCTAACTGTTGCGAAATACTTTTGTTTTGAGTAAGTAAGGCTTCGAGAGTACCAAGCTCCATTACTCCTTGTTTGACTAGTGCTCTCCCAGTAGGCAACTGATATTCATTGGTCACCATGGTCTCAAATAGTTCTTGAGCCTCTTCAAGAGTTTTAGTATTTAAAGATCCACCTGCAAATGCATCTACCATGGCCCTGGTTGGATGATTTAAACTATTATAGAAAATTTGCACCTATTGCTAAACCTCAAATGCATGGTGAGGACATCTCTTTAATAGCTCCTTGAATCTCTCCCAAGATTCATATAACGACTCCCCTTGATTTTGAGTGAAACAAGCTATTTCACTCCTTATCCTCACAAACATTGTTGGAGGGGAGTATCGAGTCAAGAATTTGCTAACCAAATCCTCCTATGTAGAGATGCTCCCTTGTGGTTAGGCTTGTAGCCAGCTCTTTACTTTGTCTCTTAGAGAAAATGGGAACAACCATAATCTAATGGCATCATCAGTTACGCCATTATACTTAATAGTATCGCAGAGCTGCAAGAAATTTGTAATGTGCAAGTTTGGATCTTCTACCTGACCTCCCCCAAATTGATTCTGCTGCACCAACTGTAGAAATGCTGGTTTAATCTCAAAGTTATTGGCCTGAATAACAGGGCGCACTATACTGGTTGAAACATTTTCAGCAGATGGAGTAGCATAGTCACCCAACGTGCATCTTCGTTCTGCAGTTACAACTACTTTCACCATCTTTTCTTCTGCTTATTCAAGTTTCTTCTTTTCTCTAGCTGCTTTCCTGTTTGCTAGCTGTTCTCTTTATCTCTAAATCAAAAAGTAATTCTTCTGACTCCAAAGAACCTTGCATAAACAAACAAACAGGCAAACTAGCGTGAAGTAAAGAAAATTGTTACCAAGTGGCTTCCAGTACTCAAGAGGGGCGGTGAATTGAGTATAAAAACTTTTTAACCAAACCTCTTTTTAATTAAAATAAATATCAAAAGCTTAATAAATAAATGCACAGAAAGAATGAGAAGAAGAGAATAAACAATAAAGAACAGCGTAAAATAAATGTGCAATAAAATAAATTACTTAAAATAAAGAGATTAGGGAAAAAAAGAAGCAGGCACAGTATTTATCCTGGTTCGACCACTAACCCACTTGTGGTCTACGTCCAGTCCTCGAAAGCCGAGATTTTTCACTAAGTATACAAGCTTCAATAGGTGCTTGCTACCGTTACAAAATAAAGCACTTTTCACACACAGGGACACTATACCCTTGTGCTAAAGTCTCAACCTGCAGGGATACCTCACCCTTATACAAACCTTGAGGGATACCTCACCCTCGATACAGATTATCAAAAAATAGAGATGAAGAGAAACTTTCAAACAGAGTATTTAATACAAGTTGAAGTGCTAGTAGAGCTCTCACAGAAATATCTCAAAGTTTTTAAGCAAGAAGAGCATAGAAAATAGTTTTCACAAAGACAGAGTAATCAGAAAATAGTTCAGAATAAAGGGTAATGGAAAACGTGACCCAGGCTTGCTATTTATAGGGAAAATTTAGGTTAAACAGCCATTGGGTACAATTAATGGCAATTAAAATTCTTGTCTGTTTCCATTTACGTAAACCAAGTTCCGTGTTTATTCGAATAGAGCCAAGGCTTATTCGAATAACACTGTTTCTAAAAAACTCATACAAGATGGGTTATTCGAATAACCACCCTGTTATTCAAATAACTCTGTTAAAACCAGAGTTTGTGAAAACGCACGTTTATTCGAATAAGGACTCATCTATTCGAATAACGTGTTTAAAAGGAAGTTCAGAAAGAAAGCATTTATTCGAATAACATATGAACTATTCGAATAACTCATTTAAACACAGGGTTCTGAAAACTTAGTTATTCGAATAAACCAAGGGTTATTCGAATAGCCACTTTAAAACCAGATTCTGAAAAACCTTGGTTATTCGAATAACGGGGTAGTTATTCGAATAACTCTTTTAAGAAAACAGACCACGTGTAGATGGTTATTCGAATAAGCACAGCTTTATTCGAATAACTCAGTTTAAAAGATGTTTTTCAAGGGTTACTGAGTTTAAAATAGTTTTCTCTCTTCTTTTCAAAAACAAAGAGATATTAATGTGTGAGCTCCGTACAATAGATCCTAAGTCCTAATGCTAAACGAATATAAACTTGGACTTGATCTAAATATTATCTTCATTTATTCTTCCCGTTTGTTATCATCAAAACAAGTCTTCATAGATAAGCATCCAAACACAAAAATAAAATAAAAATAAAATTAAAAATAAAAATAAATGACTACTGTCGCGACCGGGATCGCGGCGGACGTAGCAACTCGTAAGATTTTAGAAAAAAAAAATAAAGTCGCCACCAATTTTATTTAAATTAGGAAAAATTGGAAAACCTTTCTTTGGAAATGGTCTTTGGAACTAGATTGGATTCGGGAGTCGGTTATGGATAAGGAATGGTGGAAACTTAATCCCACAGCACCCCTAACACACCCGTTCTAAAAATGGTACCTTGAATTTATTGTGCGGAACTTTATAACTTTTGAAAATATTTGTTTTATCATTTTTTTTAAAAAATAGATAAATAAAAAAAATTAAAAGAAGGAAAAGAAGATTTTAGGAATCATCGGGTTGTCGTAACTTAAATGATTCCCAAAATAAGATATTAACAAACTGTCACAGCTCAGCTAATCCGATATTATAATTTCTCAACAACGTTTAATTATTTTATTTTTTCTAACAAAACCAACAGCTAAAGAAAGAGAAAAAAAATAATAAAAATAAATATGATAAACAAAGTTAACGAAAAAAAGAAAATTGTTATTTATCTATACTACCCAAGCTCAAAAGAAGGCCTTGGATCACAAAAAAAGTAAAATAATCATGAAGCCCAACCCAGCAGAACCCTTTTCTTTTATTGTACTTTTGTTATAAACTCTTTTTCTTAAAACATACATGCTACCTTCTAAAAAAAATAATAAAAGAAGAAAGCAGAAAACAGAGGCTCATAGCCTCTGATAAGGAGAAAAAAAAAGGAAAGAGGTGTCGTGTTGCGTTGGGAAGGATCTGGTGGAGGTCCGACGGTCGGTTGGGGGTTCTGGTTCTTTGTGATCCGACGGTCGGTGTAGGGGTTCTGGTTTTGTGATCCGATCGGTGCAGGGGGGATCATGGCTTCTGTTGTCCGACGGTCGGTGCGGAGATGGATTTTGGTTGTTAGGAGAGTGGTGAAGGTTGGTATGGGTTTACGTGGGGGCCTGGAGGTAGTTGGTTAGAATGGTGATTCGGAAGGTAGGTGTTTAGGAGGTTGAAGGTGGGATGGAAGATGGTTGGGTTCGACGGTCGGTGTGGAGAGGGACTTGGTTAGGTTCGACGGTCGGTGCGGAGATGGATTTTAGTTGGGTTCGACGGTCGGTCGAAGGGAGAAATTGTGTTGGGTTCGACGGTCGGTTGAAGGGAGAGATTTTGTGTTGGGTTCGATGATCGGTTGGAGGGGGAGATTTGGTGTTGGGTTCGACGGTCGGTCGAAGGAAGAGATTTGGTGTTGGGTCCGACAGTTAGTCAAAGGGAGAAATTGTGTTGGGTTCGACGGTCAGTTGAAGGGAGAGATTTTGTGTTGGGTTCGACGGTCGATTGGAGGGAGAGATTTGGTGTTAGGTCCGACAGTCGGTTGAAGGGAAGGATCTGGCTTCTATGAGGTTCGACGGTCGGTGAGGGGAAGGATCTAGCTTCTGTGAGGTTCGACGGTCGGTGAGGGCTTCTGAGGTCCGACGGTCGGTTATTCGGTCCGACAGTCGATTCTGAAGGCAATGGGTTATGGTGAGGTTAGTTGCGGAAGTTAAAGGTGGGTGAGGCTATGGAGGTGCAACCATGATGGTGGCCAATGTTTGGAGGCTTGGAGGTGGGGATGAGTTGTTAAGGGAATGGTGAAGGTTGAGGAAGATGAACAGTGGTAGGAAATTGTGTGGTAGTGTTTTTTGGTGAGGGTGAAAATAGAAAAAAAACAGAATTGTAGAAATTTAGATGAAACAGCAATGGCAGAAGTCAAAGCATAAGAGAAAAAAACCAAACAAAATACCTCCGTGCTTCAGGAAAACAACTAGGAGAAAAACTTTCTATTCAATTCTTTTCGTTACAATCTCACTTCTCACTTTCTCTCAAAACCCAGTTTTCTCACCAGTAGCAAGTAATAGCTTTTTTGATCTGTAAGAGAAAACTGTAAACTAAAGAAAATCTCCCAAAAAAGAACCCCCTTCTTTACATTGTCCCCTTTTATAGGCATAAAGAGATTCTGGCTTGGCATCCCGAGCGTCGGTTGTGCAGTCTCCTTCTCTGTAAAAATATCTCCCTCTCTAATATTAGCTTGGGCAGCACGAGATTGTGCCATCCCTGTCGGCTCTCTGTTTTTGGCTTTAAAACTTGCTTCCTTTTTTCTCTTTTCCTGCCCCTATCCCATTTTGTGTATCTGTGGTTCAACGCTGCAAGAGTGGCATCAGGGACAAGAAACGGCAAAAGTCGCATCTAAGGCGATATTTGCAAGAGTTGCATCGTGGGCAGAAAGCCTCCTTCACCATTTGATGCTTTATTCCTCTGTTCCATGTTTTTCTTCCTCCCAATATCTGTTGCTTTTCCTTTTTGTTCATTCTGCTGCTGCTGACTTGCGAAGATTGGTGGGTCTATGCTGCTACCACCCCTTTTTTGTCTTTCTTTGGTTTGTTTCCTTTTTATTTTATTGTTTTGCATGTCTTTTGTCTTCTTCTTCCTAGCTTTGTTTGCTTCTGCAACGATGGCCTCCTTTTCATTTTCTTCAAGGCCTGCCTCACCCAATTGCATTAAAGCTTTTGGCCCAAGTATTTGGCTATTGCTGCTACGTTGTTTCCTTTTCTTTGTTGCTTCTTCCTTTTTTTTTTTGAAACTTTAAACAAAATGGGCCAAAGTAGCTAAATGGACCAGAACATATATATTTATTGGGCTATACTTGATCTGGATCAGAAACTAAAGAAATGAGGATAATTAATAAAAAAAGAAATTACTATTTTTTATTTTTATTAAAAGTTTTAAGGATCCGGACAAAATTAGGTGCTCACTGTAGCCCCTCTTTACTTGTTTCTTACTAGAGACCATGAATAACTGTAGTTTTCATGTTATTGTTGTAAGAAACGAGTAAAGATGTGAATTTAATTTTGTCCGGCAAAGCATGAGATGATATGAGCGAGCTAAAGCATGGTTTTACGAGTTGTAGCAGCATCGTCAATCTTACCAAGGTGAAACTCAGCGTAAAGCCATAGACATCACTGAATTGTCAACAAGCTGTCACAGGTCAGTTGACATTTATTGATTAGAAAAGAATATATATTTTTTTTAATTTTAAAAGACTTTGGGTGACTTTATAATTAGAAATGGTAAAAGACAGTGGGCTTGACCCAAAATTTAAAAGACAACGGGCTTGACCCAGAAATTAAAAGACAGTGGGCTTGGCCCAGAATTTTAAAAGGCAGTGGGTTCGACCCGAAATTTAAAGGACAGTGGGCTTGGCCCAGAATTAAAAGATGGTGGGCTTGACCCAGAATTTAAAAGACAGTGGGCTTGGCCCAGGATTTAAAAAGCAGTGGGTTTGACCCGAAATTTAAAAGACATTGGGCTTGGCCCGAAATTTAAAAGACAGTGGGTTTGGCCCAAAAATTTAAGAGGCAGTGGGCTTGGCCCAGAATCTTAAAAGACAGTGGGCTTGGCCCAAAAATTTGAAAGGACAATGGGCTTGGCCCAGAACTTAAAAGACTGTGGGCTTGACCCGAAATTTAAAAGACAGTGGGCTTGGCCCAAGATTTAAAAAGTAGTGGGTTTGACCCAAAATTTAAAAGACAGTGGGCTTGGCCCAGAATTTAAAAGACAGTGGGCTTGGCCCATAAAGATCTTTTTGTTTCGTTGTTCTTTTATAGTGAAGCTTGGCGCAAAAGCCAAAGACGTCACTTTTCACAAATTTGCAGCTCATGGAGGGATGTTGCAACGTACATTCCTGCAACTCAAAAAATCATATCAAAAGATTGAAAACATTATGCCAAAACCTTTCTCTTGCATACCCGATTCTAATTGCTTCCTCAGAAAATTTTGATCTATCAAACCTGGGCGTAGGCTCTCGCAAACTAGGGCTTATCAACTTGTTTCGAGTTCCTTGGGATCCTCGGACACTGGAGTTACTTTACTTCTGAGTTTGCTCATCAGGTACATAGTTTCTCTCTTAACATTGCGAATCGCATTGGGAGCTTTTCTTGCCTCGTTTGAACCTTCTGATTCATTCTTGATCTAACTTGTTAGTTAGAGGATTGCCATTAAATTGCTAAATCAATGATATTGAATTTATATTCCCTTTTATCGAAGCATTTTGTGATAAACCTATGTGACTTCACAAATATAAAAGAAAGGAACATGACAAAGAAAAAAGAGAAGAAAGGCAAGTATTTTCATTTATTTGAGTGTTCACAAGCACGAAAAGGCAAATAGTACAAAAGGATGATACAACGGTAATGTGACAGACAATTGCCCCAGTTAGGATTCCTTTCTTCTCATTAGATAGGTCCTAATTCTCAGATGGATATTACAACCACTTGTGACACGAGCTCTCTTCCATCAATCACTGCTTAAAATTGCCCCAGTTTTGTCTTCCGTCGCCACTTAAAATTGCCCCGGTTTGCTGTCTGGGTGGGCCCTTCAGGTGACATCTCCTAGGAGAGCCTTTGCCGACTTTAAACTTTTTGCCTAATTTAGATGTCCTAACTTTTGCTTAGGCCGCCCTTGCAGGTTTTCAACCTAACGGGCTATTTCTTTTTCTTTTTTTTTTAGGCATAGAACTTTTTGACTGCATCAGCATTTGTCGGTCTTGGAAATTCATTTCCGTCCATATCTGTTAAAACTAAGGCTCCTCCAGAGAATGCCTTCTTAACGATATACGGCCCTTCATAACTCGGTGCCCATTTTCCTCGAGCGTCCTCTTGGTTTGGGAGTTTTTTCTTTAAAACAAGGTCACCCGCTTGGAACTCCCTAGGGCGCACTTTCTTGTTGAAAGCTCTTGCCATTCTTCTTTGGTATAGTTGCCCATGACAGATAGCTTTTAATCGCTTTTCTTCAATCATGTTTAAGCGTCGTGCACTCGAGTCTTTACCCATTCAGCTTCTTCTAACTCAGCTTCCATTAACACTCTTAAAGATGAGATTTCGACCTCTATGGGGGAGACTGCTTCCATACCATAGACTAAGGAGAACGGTATTGCCCCAGTGCTGGATCAGATATTAGTGCGATAAGCGTGGAGAGCATAGGAGAGCATCTCGTGCCATTCTCTGTAGTTGACCACCATTTTGGCTACTATCTTCTTGATGTTCTTATTTGCTGCTTCTACTGCACCATTCATTTGGGGTCTGTAAGGAGCAGAATTGTCATGCTTGACCCTAAACCTCTCGCATAGATTCTTGATTTCTGCACTATTAAGGTTAGGGCCATTATCTGTGATAATCCTCTCTGGAATTCTATACTGACAAATGATATTTACCCTTAAAAATTTAAGGACAACTTTTTGAGTGACTTTGGCGTAGGAAGCAGCCTCTACCCACTTGGTAAAATAATCAATTGCTACCAGGATAAACCTATGGCCATTAGAAGCTTTCGGGTTTATTGGCCCAATAACATCGATTCCCCACATTGAAAAAGGCCAGGGTGCCACCATATTATGCAATGGGACGGGCGGTGCATTAATGCGATTAGCGTACGCTTGGCATTTATGACACTTTCGAACATATTCTATGCAATCAGCTTCTATAGTGGACCAGTAATAACCATATCATAGGATCTGACGAGCCATCATGATACCATTGGCATGTGTTCTGCATATTCCCTCATGAACTTCTGTTAAGATAGTGAGAGCCTCCTTAGCTTCTATACATTTGAGGAGTGTGCCATCATAGTTTCTTTTGTACAGTATTTTTTCGTTCAAAAAGAAAGCCATGGAAAGCCGACGGATGCTCTTTTTGTCTGTCTCATTTGCCCCTGATGGGTATTCTCTGAACTTGATGTACTGCATGATGTCATGGAACCAGGGCTGACCATATTCTTCTTCCTCAACATTAGAACAATAAACTGGTTCGCTTTCTGCCCCTATTCGGATGGGTTGCACATTAGCATGAATATTCAGATTGGTCATTACAGCTAAAGTTGCCAGAGCATCTGCTCCGTCAAAAAACATCTTTCACATGTCCTCTTCATCTGACTCTTCTTCTTCAACTTCTAAAACATCCTCATCAGGAAAATCAGACGTCACAGGTTGCTTGTAATTAAGCGGGTTCTCAGCTAAGTGATCTGTAATTATGCTCCCTTTGATAGATTTTCGAGTTATGTGCTTTATGTCGAACTTAGAAAGAACCACTTGCCACTTGGAGACTCATGTGGAAACATGAGGGCTTTCGAATATGTGCTTTATCGGTTCCCAAATTGATCACCTCTACTTCTTCCTCATCCAGGCTGAAGTCTCTTTCTGACCTTTCTACCAATTTGGCAAACTCCTCAGTGGCGTTTCTATCTTCATCTGAGTCATAGTTATCTATATCCATCATTGAATAGGAATCCATCCTTGAGCTTTCAGGTATCCTTTCATGGGACAATGCCTCTACCAGACCCAAATTCTTGGAAGATTTATTTATGCCCGATTGGAAATAGACAGAAAATATGGTAATTGGACAAGGCTAAGCAAAGACTTAAATCAAAGATAGAAAAGAACTAAAGCGGTGAAACACACAAGTTCATTGCATTGAAACTTTGATGAAAGATAACATGAGCAGAGAATCATACTGGAAAAACACACAAGTTCATTACATTAAAGCTTCGACAAGAGTTAGCATAAATTCAGCATTACAAAAGTCTAAGATGACAATCACATCAATTAATGCCTCAAATCACCCATTACTCAGAGGTTTCGAGTTGCTGGAGGGCGATTGGTATAGATTGGACGAGGTAGGACCTATGAACGCGGCAAAGGAACTTGGTATGAGGTTTGGTAAGTACTGACTTCTGGCTCTTTCTCCCTTGTCGGTTCCACCATCTCAGGAAAACTGCCTTTTATATTTCCAACATGTAACTTGCTTGATCTTGCAAGCTTCTCAATCCTTTCCCCAACCAAAATTAGGTCAGAAAAATCCCCGTAGGTAGCCCCCGCCATTAGCCCAATAAAAGGTACTCCTAAGGTCCCCATAAAATAAGAGTTCATTTCTGACGAAGTCAATGGTAGTTGAACTTGGGCTACCAACATTCTCCATCTTTGAGCGTATTGCTTGAAAGTCTCATCATTGCTCTTTTGCATTGCCCCTAGCTGTTCTCGGGTGGGTGCAGTGTCAATGTTGAATCGATATTGCCCCAAGAATAGACTAGTCAGATCATCCCAGCAAGAAATCTTTGAATGGTAAAGTTGCATGTACCATTCCAAAGCTGACCCGGTCAGGCTCTCATGAAAGAAAATGATTAGGAATTTTTGATTCCGTGACCAAATGGCCATTTTAGTGATGTAAGTCTTAAGATGAAACTTTGGATTGGTGCTTCCATCATACTTTGAGAATTCTGGTATTTTGAAGTCTTTGGGAATATTTACTTCAACCTCAGGGAACAGTTCATCGATTCCCACCGAGCCATACAGATTAGGGTCTTGAATGGCTTTGATTTGCTTTTGCATCTTCCTAATCAATTCATCTATTAATTTTTCTTTTTTTGAGTTGTTGTTCACCAATACTTTCACTGGCTGCTCATGAGTGGCTTCTGCATTATTATTCTCCCCTTTAGGATTTTCGTTCATGGAATCACCTTCTTCATTCATATTGTCGTTTGCATTTGCATTCACCCTAGTGTCGACAGATGTTCTATTTGTTGTTCTAAGGGTCTCAGTTAACTGTCTCAGTAAATCCTCGACCCTTGATTGTCCTTCTGCCATTGTATTGATCCTTTCTCTCATTTCATCCATCTCTTGACTTAAGTTTCTTTCTGAGTATGACATCTCTTGCAGCCTAGTTTACGATCTAGTTCTGTAGGCCCGGGTTTGTGCAATCTGCGTTTTCCGAGGACGAGCAATGGTTCAAAGTTTTACCTCTTCGCTCCGGAAGGACAGAAAGATTAGAGTATTGCAAAGAGAACACGGTGCAAGGATGCAAAGTATGATTTTTTTAATACAATGACAGATAAATTTAAGGATAACGAAAAGGTACGCTCCCTTTATGCCCTACAAGACTACCTTAAATTTGAGGAGTTCTACCCTAAGGATCTATAAGTCTATCTAATTCGTGAGACCTTTTATTGGGTGGCTCTACCATTCTAAAGGCCTCTAGAGCTAAGTCCCATATCAGAATGTTGACCGCAAATAGTGGGTAAACCACTAGGTGCGGGACATTCATGATAAAGGCACACTCTAGATGAGGTTTTCGCGATAACTAAACAGGATGTACATCTAAAATGGCTACCACTACGCAACCTCTACCTAACTTAAGATTCACTCAGACCCGGGTATAGGACCCCACTCAAATGTGTGTGATAAACGTGTAGGTGTAGTGTGTGTAGGGAGCATACAAACCTTCATAATTCTAGAGACTACTCACATCCTGCAAAACAACACGAACACAAAACAAGATTCCCAATATCTTCTATCCTAAGGTTTGCATGATAAAATAGAATCGCAGTTAAGGTGATCAATAAATAATTTAAATAAAATAAAAAAACAAAACAAAAATAAAGCAAAAACAAAAGGAGTAAAACAAACATATAAAAGTTACAAAATTTGCACAATCAACTTTCAAAGGCTTGACTCTCAAATGTCCCAGTGGAGTCGCTATCTATCGCGACCGGGATCGCGGCGGACGTAGCAACTCGTAAGATTTTAGAAAAAAGAAATAGAGTCACCACCAATTTTATTTAAATTAGGAAAAATTATAAAACCTTTCTTTGGAAATGGTCTTTGGAACCAGATTGGATTCGGGAGTCGGTTATGGATAAGGAAGGGCAGAAACTTAATCCCACAGCACCCCTAACGCACCCGTTCTAAAAACGGTACCTTAAATTGATTATGCGAAACTTTATAACTTTTGAAAATATTTGTTTTATCATTTTATTTTAAAAAATATATAAATAAAAAAAATTAAAAGAAGGAAAAGAAGATTTTAGGAATCATCGGGTTGTCGCAACTTAAATGATTCCCAAAATAAGAGATTAACAAACAATCACTCACTATTTACCTAATCCGATATTATAATTTCTCAACAATGTTTAATTATTTTATTTTTTCTAACAAAACCAACAGCTAAAGAAAGAGAAAAAATAATAATAAAAATAAATATGATAAACAAAGTTAACGAAAAAAAGAAAATTGTTATTTATCTATACTACCCAAGCTCAAAAGAAGGCTTTGGATCACAAAAAAAAAGTAAAATAATCATGAAGCCCAACCCAGCAGAACCCTTTTCTTTTATTGTACTTTTGTTATAAACTCTTTTTCTTAAAACATACATGCTACCTTCTAAAAAATAATAATAAAATAAGAAAGCAGAAAATAGAGGCTCGTAGCCTCTGATAAGGAGAAAAAAAATAGGAAAGAGGCGTCGTGTTGCGTTGGGAAGGATTTGGTGGAGGTCCGACGGTCGGTTAGGGGTTCTGGTTCTTTGTGATCCGACGGTCGGTACAGGGGGTTTTGGTTTTGTGATCCGGCGGTCGGTGCAAGGGGGGTCATGGCTTCGTTGTCCCGACGGTAGGCGGAGATGGATTTTGGTTGTTAGGAGAGTGGTGAAGGTTGGTATGGGTTTACGTGGGGGCCTGGAGGTAGTTGGTTAGAATGGTGATTCGGAAGGTAGGTGTTTAGGAGGTTGAAGGTGGGATGGAAGATGGTTGGGTTCGACGGTCGATGTGGAGAGGGACTTGGTTAGGTTCGACGGTCGGTGCGAAGATGGATTGTGGTTGGGTTCGACGGTCGGTCGAAGGGAGAAATTGTGTTGGGTTCGACGGTCGGTTGAAGGGAGAGATTTTGTGTTGGGTTCGACGGTCGGTTGAAGGGAAGGATCTGGCTTCTATGAGGTTCAACGGTCGGTGAGGGGAATGATCTGGCTTCTGTGAGGTTCGACGGTCGGTGAGGGCTTCTAAGGTCCGACGGTCGGTTATTCGGTCCGACGGTCGATTCTAAAGGTAATGGCTTGTGGTGAGGTTGGTTGCGGAAGTTGAAGGTGGGTGAGGCTATGGAGGTGCAACCATGATGGTGGCCACTGTTTAGAGGCTTGGAGGTGGGGATGAGTTGTTAGGGGAATGGTGAAGGTTGAGGAAGATGAACAGTGGTAGAAAATTGTGTGGTAGTGTTTTTTGGTGAGGGTGAAAATAGAAGAAAAATAGAATTACAGAAATTTAGATGAAACAGCAATGGCAGAAGTCAAAGCATAAGAGAAAAAAACCAAACAAAATACCTCCGTGCTTCAGGAAAATAACTTGGAGAAAAACTTTCTATTCAATTCTTTTCGTTAGAATCTCACTTCTCACTTTCTCTCAAAACCCAGTTTTCTCACCAGTAGCAAGTAATAGCTTTTTTTATCTGTAAGAGAAAACTGTAAACTAAAGAAAATCTCCCAAAAAAGAACCCCCTTCTTTACATTGTCCCCTTTTATAGGCATAAAGAGATTCTGGCTTGGCATCCCGAGCATCGGTTGTGCAGTCTCCTTCTCTATAAAAATATCTCCTTTTCTAATATTAGCTTGGGCAGCACGAGATTGTGCCATCCCTGTCGGCTCTCTGTTTTTGGCTTTAAAACTTGCTTCCTTTTTTCTCTTTTCCTGCCCCTATCCCATTTTGTGTATCTGTGGTTCAACGTTGCAAGAGTGGCATCAGGGACAACAACCGCAAAAAGTCGCATCTAAAGCAAAGAATAGGCTGCAAGAGTTGCATCGGGGCAAAGCAGACTCCTTCACCATTTGATGCTTCATTCCTCTGTTCCACGTCTTTCTTCCTCCCAATATTTGTTGTTTTTCCTTTTTGTTCATTCTGCTGCCGTCACGACTTACGAAGATTGGTGGCCTATCTTTGCTACCACCCCTTTTTTGTCTTTCTTTGGTTTGTTTCCTTTTATTTATTGTTTTGCATGTCTTTTGTCTTCTTCTTCCTGGCTTTGTTTGCTTCTGCAACGATGGCCTCCTTTTCATTTTCTTCAAGGCCTACCTCACTCAATTGCATTAAAGCTTTTGGCCCAAGTATTTGGCTTTTGCTGTTATGTTGTTTCCTTTTCTTTGTTGCTTCTTCCTTTTTTTTTTGAAACTTTAAACAAAATGGGCCAAAGTAGCTAAATAGACCAGAACATATATTTTTATTGGGCTATACTTGATCTGGATCAGAAACTAAAGAAATGAGGGTAATTAATAAAAAAAGAAATTACTATTTTTTATTTTTATTAAAAGTTTTAAGGATCCAGACAAAATTGGGTGTTCACAACTACAAAAAACAAACAAACAAAAACAAGAGTGAATAAAAAGAAACAAATTTTAAAAAAATTAAATACAAAAAAAATTAAATAAGAAAATTAAGTGCTTAAATTAGTGTCTCTTCAACTACTATTTAATATTGAAAACAATAATCCCCGGCAACAAAACCAAAAACTTGTTGCAGATATTGACAAGTGCACCAAATCGACAAAAGTAATAAAGAGTGAGTAAAGTATTGTTCCTATGAGGATTATGTTATCAATTACTAAGTTCACAAAATCGACACTATTCAAGCTGTTGAAAAGAGGGTTGTTGCAAATTTAATTAAAAGGAAATATAAATAAGTAAATAATAAATCAAAGGGTGAAAAACAATGGTGTTAAAACGTTAGGGTTCAGACTTCACTTAAACTCTTTAAATGCACATTCAAATATTGGTATAACTATGTTCTATTTCAATGATCTATGGTCAATTCCCAAAATTAATTAATACTCAATCTCTTAGTATATTAATCATCTTACACTGTTTGAAATTAACTAATCCCTTAGTCTAACTCTAAATAGAAAGATATTATCAAGAACAAGGGAATCAAAAGAAAGATCACATAACTCATAACGTATATTCCTAGCGATTGCAGAAATTATGGTGTTTTTCACATGTTCTAGGTCCATGCAAATTTTTTCAAATCATACATCAACCTAAAAGATCATTCCCAAATTGATCAGGTTTAGAAAAGCATCAAGAATAGAGATAAACATGTAAATCATGAAATAGAAACATAAATTAAACCCATAAAAGAAGTTACGTCATCAAAGAACAAGATTCATCATCCCTCTAACAAGGAAAAATTAGTTACACATGAAAAAAGAAGAACACAAAGGGAAGAATATGACAAACTCCATTGTAGAAAGGTGAAAAGGTTGAAGAAAATCTCTAATCTTCAAGCCTAATTGTGCCCACACCACATTAGAATTTGTGCCTCTTGACAACTGCTACGTTCTGTCTCAGTATGTGTTGAAATTGGCGTAACTTATGTATTTATAGTGAAAATAATGTGACAAGTTACGTGGCCAGCGCTCAAGCGTTGTGTTTCCAACGCCTAGGCGCTGGCTTTCTTTCCTAAAATTCTGATACGTAACGCATGCTCAGGAGCTGCATCTTTAGTGCCTAGGTGCTTAACGACTAGAAATAAAACTCCTAGGCGCTGGCTTTCCAGCGTCTGGGCGCTGGACCACCAGAATGCAAATTCAGTTTTGTCTCGTGCAATCGTCCAGTCTTCTTCCATGCATAATTACCTATCAAAAACATATAAAACATACAATTAAAACATAATTTAGAAAAACTAAAAACAAAATAAACTTAAGAACAAACTAAATCAAAAAGATTAAAAGAGAATGAAAATCCAAGACTTTTGAACCGTAAAAATATGAATTTTTAAATGTTTATCAATTACCACTTATTCTTTGTGGGATCGATAACTAGGACTCAAGTCCTATATTACTTGACGATATGATGCACTTGCTCTTAGTGTATTTTATAGCACTAAGTTTTTGGCACCGTTGCCGAGAAGTAAGTTTGGTAATATTAGAAGTGAAAAACTCTAATTAATTTAGACGCCCTTTTGTTTTATTTCTTATTTTATTTTTATTTATTAATTTATTTTATTTTTATTTTTAATTAATTTATCACTTCATATTTTTTTTATGCTTACTCAATATTAGTTTCCTGATTTGGCATTTGATCTAGAAATTGAGAAAACAGCTCGCAGGTTAAGGAAATAATTTTTTATTACAGCTGTGACAGAAGATATAAACAGGATAGAGATACAACCAATAGTTGAGGCAAACCGTGAAGAAAGAGCCACCCCAGTAGAGCGGACCATGCTTGAGTATTCCATGCCCACTACTGAAGGGTATGAAGTATTATAAGACCAGCTGTGACAGCTAATAATTTTAAGATCAAACCAACATTAATCTCCATGATTCAGAATTCAGTTCAGTTTGGAGGATTACTTTCGGATGATCCAAATTAGCATTTCGTCAAGTTCTTGCAGTTGTGCGATACTATAAAGTACAATGGGGTGATAGATGATGCAATCTGATTGCGACTCTTTCCTTTTTCTGTTAGGGACAAGGGCGAGTCAATGGCTAACGTCACTACCAAGGGGTTCCATCACTATATGGGATTAGATGACATAACAGTTTCTGGCTAAGTATTTTCCTTCTTTTAAATCTGTTAAGTTAAGGAATGACATATCTTCTTTTGTACAGTTTGATATGGACACTCTTTGTGAAGCTTGGGAGCATTTTCAAGAGTTGTTGAGGAGATGCCCACATCATAGATTTCTCGTATGACAGTAGGTTCAGACTTTTTACAATGGTTTATCGCCTACAAATCGTTCACTCATTGATGCTGCTGCGGGAGGTACAATGTGGAGGAAAACACCTACTGAGAGCCAAGCATTGATTGAAGAAATGGTGCTAAATAGTTATCAATAGCAGAATGAGCGCCAGGTTCCTAAGAAATAAGCAGGTGTACATGTTGTTGATTCCTCTACTGCTATTTTGAGTCAATTAGAAGCATTGACAAAGAAAGTTGAGACTCTGATGGTAACAAATAGTGCAGCCCCACCAATCATTTGTGAAGCATGTGGAGGACAGGGTCATATAAGTGTAAATTGTCAAGTTGGTAGTCTATTTTCCCTCGAGCCTGAAGGAGTAAATTTTGTTGGTAATTCCAACCGGTAATAGTATAATCCATATTCAAATACGTACAATCCCGATTGAAGGACCACCCTAATTTCAAAGGGGAATTGAGACCAAGAAAAATGATATTCTTACTGAAGATGTCTTAATTCAAGATGTTAATAAAGAAAGAGAGGTTGAGAAGAAAGAACCAAAGTGGTAGAGAGTGAAGAAGGATCGGGAGTAGAGCACTGTGTATGAACCATCACCATATGCTAAGATCCCATTCCCTCAGAGGCTCAAGAACAATTAGTCAGACCAGTAATTTGTAAAATTCTTGGAGATGTTCAAGAAATTGCAAATCAACATTCCGTTTGTTGAAATCATCTCTCAAATGCCCAAGTATGCAAAATTTTTGAAAGAAATACTTACAAAGAAATGCAAACTTGAGGAATTTGAAACGATATGTCTAACTGAGGAGTGCTTCGCTATTCTTTCAAAGAAGTTACCCCCAAAATTGAAATATCCAGGGAGTTTTACTATTTCTTACTCTATTGGTAACTCTTATTTTGAGAAATCATTATGTGATTTGGGTGCTGATATTAATTTGATGCATTTCTCTATTTTTAAGAAATTAGGAATGCAGGAACCAAAACCCACCAATATTTTCATTGCAGCTAGCCAATTGATCCATCACTTACCCCTCTTGGTGTATTGGAAGATATTTTGGTAAATGTGGATAAATTTATTTTTCTAGCTGACTTCATTGTGTTGGATATGGAGGAGGATGATGAGATCCCAATCATACTTGGATGTCCATTCCTCGCCACTAGAAAAATACTAATTGATGTCTATGATGGGAAGTTGACCTTGCAATTAAATGATGAGGAAGTAGTGTTTAATGTTTTTAATTCTGTTAAAAATCCTAGTTCCTTTGATTCATGTAATCGTATAGATGCTACTGATGTTGTGGGTAGTGTTGTGTCTTCATATATGCAGGAATTTGTGACTATTGCTATGCTAGAGAAAACCTTGCCCAAGGCTTTCACTGACTTTGAGAATTAAAAGCTCTGCAAGAAAAGACCAAAGAAGCGACATGACATATGTATCAAGCAGCGTGAGTTTAAGATTGGGGATAAAATTCTTATTGATAACTCATGTCTTTGTCTTCTTCTTAGTAAGTTTTAGTCAAAAGGGTGTGGACCATATAAGATTATTCACGTCTTATCGTACAATGTGTTTGAGGTGAAGAAAGATGGCCCACGAACATTCTTGATAGATGGTCAGAGCGCAAGACACTGTTTTGAAAAAGAGAAAGGGTCATCCTATTTTTGGTGCTTTAAGAAGCCACCTTGATTTATTTGAAAAAGGCAATGTCGAGCTAATGACATTAAGCAAGCGCTTCATGAGACAACCTGTGTTTCTTCTTTATTTATCTTATTTTAGTTGTTTTTGTTATTTTTGTTATTTTCATTTTCTTTTAAATGCTACTCATGTATTTTGAGATTTTTTAGATTTTGTTGCAGCGTTGACTCTTGTGTTTCTCCTCTACCTGACATTGTCTTACTTTTCATCAAGTTGTGTTGTTCTTTTCTTTGACCTTTTATTTCTTTTTCTTCCCCATTGAGGATAATGTTTATCTTAAGTATGGGGGGTACTTTTAGAATTTTTGTAAAAAAAAACTAATGAGCACTTTAGTATTGCTGGTAATTAAGCTAGAATTGTGTGTTGATTTCTTGATTTATTCTAAGCTGATGGAGATATGTTTTAAAGGGGATTCCATTAATCATGAGCTAATTTTGTGTGAAGCAATCTTGTTCAATGAAGCAAAGTGAAATTTTGCATCTTATTTGGAAATTAGCATTATCTGCTTACTTTTGTTCTCTTTATTAACTCTAGGCAGAAAATGAGTTTTAAACCTTAATGATTGGATTTTTCATAAAATCTTAATTTTCTTCTGAAGTGAGTTTTCTCTTGGTTGATGTGCACTAGAACTTGCTTTGATATCTTGTTGATGCTTTAATGATTCACATGCATACTTGAATATGATTAAAGCAATTAAGCTTAATTCTTTCTTAACTTTCAGAGTTACATTGATAAAATATCCCTTTAGTTGCTCCATTTAAGCCTGAAATTAATTTCTTTGAATACCCAATTGAATAATCAGGTTGAATTCTTTGGAGCAATTGATATATTAATTGAAAACTCTTGAAAGGTTTCTTTTGTCTTCAAGGGTTGAAAGAAGAGGAAAAAAAAGGAAAAAAATTTTGTTGGTGAAGAATAATGAGAATATTTAGTTAAAAGTGCGAATTTGTTATATCTTTATGCATTATGCTCTATCTATCATGTTTTCAACCTGATTATGCTTTGTATTGATTTATCCGTGAGTATTCTTTATCTTTATTGATCTTTTTCCTACCTTTCATTATACCCTTGACCCCGTTACAACCAAAGGAAGTTCTTTTGATTCTTGTGTTGTATGTGAACTTGAAAGTGGATATGAGATTGATAAGCATGCTTATGGTATTACATTTTTCAAGAGAAATTTGAATGATCTCTTTGTCCCTAAACACTTGAGCGATGGAAAGTTGAGTGATTTCAGATGTTTGGTGAAAAGAAAAGATACAAGCTAGACTCAAGCCTCTAATTGTTTTAAGTGTTAAAAGATCTTGCTTGATTAAATTTGATTGCTAAACTTGAATTTTTAAATTGTGAAATTTTCGTTGATTCATGTTTCTTGATGTTGAGTTTGATATTATTATTGATTCCTGTTCTTTGCTTGAGGACAAGCAAAGCTCAAGTGTGGGGGAGTTGATGAACCGTCAACATGTCATATTTTTACGATTCAATTCCTTAGTTTTTCATGTTCTTTTTATGTTTATTTTATTTTTATTGAACTTATTGAACTTTGTTTGTAAGTTTTGTTATATTTTTAGTATTGTTTAATTGTATTTTTATTATATGTTTTTGTCAAGTAATTGTATATGGAGAAGACTAGACGTTTAAAGGAGCAAGGAAAAGAGGAATTTTTCATCAGTGTCCAGCGCTTAAGCGCTAATAATGGAGTGCCTGAGCGCTCAAAGCATATGCAGTAGCGGTGATTTAGTGACTCAGCGCTCAAAAGAGTGCTTGAGGGCACAGGAAGTAATGCACCGCATCCTGGTTTAATCGGTTGAGCGCCCAAGCGTCCAAAAAGCCAGTGCTTAGGCGTTGGTTGCATAATGGCAAACGTGAATTTCAATAAAAAGGAGAAGTTACGCCAAATTCAACACACTTTTAGACATTGAGCACACAACACAGAAAATCTCTAATCCTGAGAGAGTAGTTTCACGGCAGCAGACCTTGGAGGACGACTTCGAAGGGAGGATTCAATTCTTGAAGGCTTGAAGATCATAATCTCCATTAAAGGGGTTTTGATTTCTCTTTCTTTCTAGTTTTCCCCTTTCTTTGGGTATTGTTTTTCATGGATTTGTATTCTGATATGGGTTTGTTTGTATTGAACATGAGTAGCTAAACCCATAGCTAGGGCTACGGGGGATTTTCTTTTCCTAATTATTTGGGTTTGATTTCTAATTTGATTAAGGTAATTTCTTTTAGGGTTTATCATATTGCTTGCATTCTTGTCATAACTTGATCACTTTTGGCATGTGTTAATTCATTGTTTGACCGGTGACCATCCACATTCAATGAGTGGATCTATATGGCAAGTCTAGGATTAGATTGGTGAATGACCAAACATCAATTTTTCCTACCAATGGATTTGACAGGTATGTTAGTTCATCTGTCGAATTGAAACTTAATACATTCCTAATTAATTCAACTAAATGACCAAATAAGTGATTAAATTTAGGAATAGAATATTGTTTCATTCATGACCATTAGGATTCAATAGCAGGTAAGAGAATATTGGCAAAAGAATTACCTTACATCATAAATGAAAGAAAATCTGAATAATTGGATTCAAGTGAACATTGCGCCCTAGTCTCTCTCTCATTGATTATCTATTCTCTGTTTGATTGTTCATTATTTTTCTTTATTTGTTTTCCTTTATTTGTTTTTGAATCTATTGATACACTTTTGATTGTCTAAATAACAAAGAGTTTTACTAATCTTGTAATTACCACTTATTGCTTGTGGAATCAATAATTGGGACTCAAGTCCTATATTACTTGGCGATAGGGTGCACTTGCTCTTAGTGTATTTTACGCATATCACCTACCTAAGAATTTCTGTCCAGGGTCTCAATCAACATCCAAATCTCTATTAATTGTAGCCAAGACACACTGAAAAAAAGTAAAAACCCATCAATCTTGAGGCTGAATATATTAGATGTGATACATCAAGAGATAAATGCAAAGTTTACAGGGAGAGTACCTTGTCAAGGTTATTTTTTGTTAGTACAGCTCCAACCGCACTCCCAAGTGACCG
Source organism: Ormosia semicastrata (assembly GCA_029884595.1). Taxonomy (NCBI): domain Eukaryota; kingdom Viridiplantae; phylum Streptophyta; class Magnoliopsida; order Fabales; family Fabaceae; genus Ormosia; species Ormosia semicastrata. Next base: position 14,481,123 of record JAQQTO010000030.1, read on the forward strand.
TCCAAATACAACTATTCTTGATGTGTCAGTATAAGACCTTTGAGAAAGATGATTCAATGCAGCTTGGCCATAAGGAGACAACAAAATAGGGAAAATTTTCTGAGTAAAAATCTTGACAACCAATATAAAGGTATTGATCAAGAGGCACACTTGAGCATCCTTAGTAATTCCATGCTGAGAATGAAAGCCATCACTTGCTCCATAACTATTTAATTGAATGATATATAAATGCCAATTCCAGTCAAAAGGTGGGTGACATGTGTATTTTAAAGAAATGAATCTGTTGACACTGAACTATGCAGAAAAACTAACATTAAGGTACTGAAATCATACCCTCGGTAAGAAAGCATGAAAACATTGAGATTAAATTTTTCTGATACTCTTTAAAAATCATTATAAGATTGTAAGCAGACACATGCTTTCTATGCACTTGCAAGAGAAATGGTCTTGGAGCTACCCTATCAACTATCCTAGTTCTAATAATGTGGAGCACACAATATTATTAGGATATTCCTCTTCATGATACTCTGGTACAATGTCACTTTCATTGGTGTTATCATTCTTGATAAAAAAAATTTGTTTACTTTTGGTTTCTTTCTTATTCTCCAGCTTCTCTACCAAGGGCTTTTGTTCGTCAGAAAAATTATTTCATAAAATAGTATAAATTCATTATTATAGTCCACAATTCTTTTCTTCTTCCTTTTTTATAAATCATTACTTAGTCTTTTTTCTCATCGTCATAAGAGGTGAAACTATTTTTACTATGAAAACTTTCGATCATATCAACCACCTGAAAATGTTATTAGTGGAGTCATCATCTTCATAATTATGAGTAGAGCAATCAAATCTCGAATTGCTTAGAGTCACTTATATAATGATTCTGGTGGATTTTTCGCTAGAAAAAAGTTATGGTAATGAGCACTTTTCGACTGTTGCCCTATAACAACTCTTTCTTTCTTTTTTCTAGCAACCAAATTTGCAAGAAATATCCTTGGAAATTTAAACTTTTGGTAGATTTCGAGAAATTACTGGCGGATGTAGCCGACAGTAATCTCCAAATTTCTTGCAACGGATAAAATTTGTAATCCCCAACCTAAACGACGTCGTTTGGGGTATAAGGTCAAAAAAAATTCCCACATCAAAAATACAATCTTCTTCCCCAATTGATCCTGAAAACCCAATTTGAAGATCTAAAATACCATCTTCATCCCCATTTTCTTCCTCTATGCAACAAAATAGAAAACCCCCATTGAAGATTCAATTTGATTTGCAAAATGATAAGTGGTCATGGAGTGGGAAGCTCGCATGGACAGAGACAAGCAATGGCTGTAGTTAACTAGAGTGGGAGTGCTACAAGTGTAAGAATTGGGCTTCATAGCAAGGGTGATGCTTCGAAATATAAATCTAGGAGGAATGTTGAAGTCTACACCTCAAAAACTGCTAAGAACCTAAACAAACCATTCTTTGGGTGCCTCCATTACAAGGTTATGATTGTGATTCTGAGATATTGATTGAAACAAATTTAACTTCAAATTTGCAGCTCCATTATGTATTGACTAATTACATCTGGTTGTAGGAGAAAAAATCTTATTATACTTATTTCTTATGGTTGGATGCTACTATTAATAATGATTTGGTGCTTGCTGAGATGGAAGAAGGCAGACTCAATGACATGGAAATGAAGGTGAATGAGCTGGAAATAAAGAAGAATGACTTGCAAGTAAAGAAGAATTTGAATAACCTACCAATGAAGATGAGTAGGGAGTTTGTTAGGGTGGACAATGAGATTAGGCATTTGAAAAAATGTGTTTTGGGTGTTAGGTGTTATGATGGTAGGTGCTATCATTATAGCTGTATTTATTTGGAAGTAGGGTTGAATAGATGCAAGTAATGTAGGCTTAGATTAGGAATTAGTATTTGGTATATATTTGAACCTGTGTTGGTTTTAGTTTGGAGGTGGGAATTTCTATTTGCAGCCACCATGTGGTTTTTTTTTTGTAATAGTTATGTCATGTATCATTACATTATGAATTGAAATGAGCATTTGGTACATTTGGATTATTATGTATGATTAGTGATCTATTTTTGATCCATGTAACAAGAATTTAAATTGATCTCTATCAAAACAACACACTAACACAGTAACTTAAAGAAATTCAATAGCACAATGTAAGCAAAACATGTGGATTTTCATTGATTTTGCAAATTATGTTATTATATATTTCATTCAAAAGGTGAACTCTTTCTTTAGACCTATTGTTGTTCATATACTTACAAAACATGTATACCAAAAGAAAGCCAAAAGATAGCAACCCAAAAATGGCTTATGTGTAGTGATGAATCTCTGTGCATTATACCAAAAAGATAGCAACCAGCTCCCAAATTTTTCCTTTTACATAATTCTATATACACAATGAAATTATCCATAGCCTTCCTAACTATAAGGTAATTGCTACACCCTAAACATCCAAAAAAGGTAGTTTACACATTCTCCTACAAATTCATTTCTTCCTTGCAACTGGTGACTTGAAACCTAGAGTTGGGATAAACTTGAATAGTCTTGAAGTTATGCCATTGCTTGCCATTGCCATTATCTTAGTAGAATCCACTTTAGATGTTAATCCTTCTTTAGTTTTGTAGTGGTTGGTTGAGGTTCATTTGCAGGGTTTAAAGGGGTTGGTGCCCTCTCACTTGCAGGCAGGTGTCTTATTAAGTGGTGACCTGGTGGTTGCCTCCTTGCACATGGTGAAATGAGACCTGGTGGCCTATATGGTGGGTCATACAACCTCATTCCTCTGAATAATGGTCTAATAGGTAGAGTGTAGGGACTCCCAATGGTGGTGGTGGCCTAACTGCTTGTGTACTAATTACTGGTGGCCTGAAAGCTAGTGGCCTAATTAGTGTTAGTCTAACTGCTAGTGGGAGGGGTGGTGGAGGGCTTTCACTTCCCTGCTGAGACTAAAAAAAGAAAACATATTACTATGGTGAGTAAAAAGAACCACAAATGACTTGTATAATAAGAATTCAACACAATAAGTACTCACTAGGTTAATTGGCTCTTCCCAAAGAGGTCCAATGTTAACAGTTGACTTGCTTCCATTACCATGCTGAGGCTAAAAACAAATTTATTGACTTAGTCTTAACTCCTAAATAAACAAACTAAACTATAAACAATAAAACACAAAAGGGATTGAACTGGTTCATCATTGAATACTAGACCAAAAAGTGGTTCAGGGTTGACAAGGGGAGGGCTTATAGGTGTGAGGCTTCCACGACCTTCCTCAGGCTAAAAACAAATAAATTTTAGATAAAGGCTTATAAGTCAATAATGAATAAACCAAAGCAAATCAAAATTAAGTATAAAACAATAAAAGTAATAAAAAAAATATGAAGAATGCTCCAATAAGGATTGAACTGGTACATTATGCACTGATGAAGCTGCTAAATTTGTTGCAGCTGAAACTAGTGCACTACCCCGCTGGAGTTGCAAAAAGTAGAAGAAATTAACCACATGCAAAATACATTAAAATCTTAACCATATTAGTTGGAGTGGTTACCTATGGTTGGTTTTCAAGTTGACGATATGACTGTGTCAAAGGTATTTCTTCTTGATCCTATATCTGGGACTTATTGGCTTTCTTCTTCTTGGGCTTGGTTGGCTTTCTTGGCATGGGTGCTCCTTTATAAGTTTTGTAGTAATGTCCAGCTTCACCACACTTTGAGTACTTCACTTTATATGTCATTTTCAATTTGTGGCCATTGGATGGGACTACATCATTAGCATCCTTCCTCCTATGCTTCTTTGGACAAGTATGCTGGGTCAAATTCACATCCACCTTGGTGCTATATTTATGCAGTTCAAATCTACCATTGTCTGGATCACCAGTCCATGTGGGAGTCTATCTATTGCTTTCAACTTTTAACTTCTCAAGTTTTGTTTGCTTTACAGGTGCTATGCTCCCTTTATATGACCCTAAAACTCTCTTGTGTGTGGCTATCCTCCTTATTAGGTAGCACCTTAGCTTCTCACACATTGGCAGAATAGGTTTGGACCTATACTTCAAAATCTTGGCATTCCATACCTCACAGTTGTTGTGATGTTATCAACTTTTGGCCAGTGACTGTAATAAGCTTTCACCCATATTACAGAGTCTAACTTATTGAGCTAAGCCCAGGCCCTCTCATTAATCCCTTTTAACCTCTGAATGCATGCTTTAAACTTGGGCACAATTATGCACTTGGCACATTTCCAAACAATGTGCTTGATCTCTTTGTCCTTCCATTGCTTAATGAAGTTCTTCCATATATGTATGATTCAATTTCTGGGGTGTGCACCAGGCATAATTTCCTACAGGGCAAGCAATAAACCTTACATAAGACATATAATCATATAAAAAAAACTCAATATGTAATAGTAACATCAAAGCAGTAGTATAGATACTATAGTTTAGGGTATACCTTATGTTGATTTGACATAAAATTTCAACCAAAAACAACATGGTCTCCCAGGTATTCCTGTAGAAGGGTTAAAAACCATTTCCAATTGTCCTTGGCCTCACTGTCAACCACAACACATGTAATTATATACAACTAGTTGTTTCTATCTTGTCCCACTGCAGACATGAGTTGACCTCCGTAATAGCCCTTCAAGAAGCATCCATCTAGGCCAATCATAGGTTGTATCCAACTTTAAGCCCTTTCTTACAAGCACCAAGACAAACATAAACCCTGTTAAATAATGGTGGAGACTCAGTCTGGGGTATGACATCTATCTTAGCAATGCTCCCTGGGTTACTTCTCAGCAACTCTGCTATGTAGTCCCACATCTTGCCATATTGCTCATTCTCAAAGCCTTCCACAGCTTGTCTGGCTCTCTCTCTTAAGTGCCTTGGATATCTTCTTGTCATTCAAGTGCACCAAATAGTCCTCCTTCATGTGTTAAATACTTCAGAATATATTTCATGGTTGGTTGAGTCATAAGCATCTTCTCCAGGTTTTTTGCAACCCAACTCCTGGTAGCCTGCTTATTATGGAAAACCTTGAAGCATGAGTGTTCAAATTTATAGGTTTTTACTTGAAAGCTTTTAGATTTATTGTTCCACCCATAGTAAATCATCCACTCACTCCCTCATTGTTGCAATGGGCCCTAGCCCTGACTTTGTCCTTTTTCAGCCATGTGAATTACCTTCTAGGAGATATATTGTAGTCCTTTACAACATTCTTAAACTGCTTCAAAATTAGTGAATTCCATCCTAAACTCCAAGTGAACGTGTCCAAATTCTTCTCCCTCATTAAACTGTGAATAAGACCTGGAGGAACTAGCTTCATCATTAGTTAAGACAAGAGTGCGCAGTTCTTCAGATAGATGTTGATACCCTTACTGCTAAAAAATTAATGATAACTCTTCAACCAAGCCTTCATCAAATTAGTTTTTTCTAGCTAATTTTTTCTTTGGTGCATTTTTTTCCAGACTTTTTCTTTGCTGCAGGTTTTTTACTAGTCTTCTCCTTTAGTGCATATTTTTTTCCTATCTTCTTTTTCTTCTTCGGCCTAGCATCAACATCAATCTCTTCCTCATCTGGGTCTTTTTCACACGGTAGGGGAAGCCTATATGGTAAGTCCTCTGCACTCTCATAATCATGATGAGAGGAATCACTGTCCTCATGAACCTCCCTGAGAGGTATGTCATTTTCTTTCCCGTTGCCCTTATGCACCTCACTATCATGTTTGTTATTTCCCTACCCATTGTTCTCATGAACCTCACAATCAAGTTTGTCATTTCCCTGCCTATTGTTCTCATGCACCTCATAATCAGGTTTGTCATTTCCCTACCCATTATCATTATTTTCTCCTACTTCACTAGTAGTTTTTTCATTTCCTAACTCACACACTGGCCCCTCATTGTCATCATCAATTTATATAACTTTAGGTTCTCTTATGAGATGTTCAAAGTAAATATTCATCTCATTCCTGTACATATTACTTAAAGCAGTCTCACACATGGCACTAATGTCACTATCCCCATTTATAACCCTTAATTCTGATTCAAGGTCAAAGTGATCAAGAACTACCCAAAACATATATTTATATATGCATGATATCCAAAATCCATAAAAATCTTTTGTAAGTCAAATAGCTTCACCAAATCCACATCCATCATAGGCAAATAATCCACTTTTCCTATATATAGCTTAGCAAACTCCTATAGTCTTTTATAAATAGACCCCCCGATGAAATACAAGCACAATGTAATCAGTCATCTGTAAATGAGAATGACCAAGTATCACACAAATCAAACATTTATATTCTACTAATAACATATACATCAAACATTCATATTTTACCAAAAACGAACATGCATAAAGGGACCACACAAGCACTCACGTACCACATTCACTAGCACAACCATTAATATATGCACACAGGGACCACACAAGCACTTAGTCCACACTCAACCAACCAAACATGCACAAAAGGACCACACACACCATTGTTGAGGACAAAACTTTTTTTTATTCATAAACATTATCTTTGGGACCACAAAGAGGGATTTTTTTTTATAAAATAAAAGTATATTAATAGGGTATCATGCTACTTACCTCGGAAGATGCCTTGAATGCTTTCAGAAACCAAGTCGTATAGCAACTGAAATTGCATAGAAATTTACCAAAGCCTTCACGAATTGGAGGGAACAAATGTGAGTGTGGAGGGTTTTTTACCTTAGGGCTCACAAATTGGAGGGGAAATAATAAGTGGCTTGGGGGGCAAATGTTTCACCGAGGGTTCTTTACCTTTCGTAGGTGTGGAAACGCATTGTTTTTGTATGGAGGGATGTTGAGTTATTGAGTTTTCAAACCCTCATCCAAATGACGTTGTTCCATTTATCTAGCTGGACAACAACATCCAAGTGTCAATAACGAGAGGCAACTCACCAATTTAACGTGCCACATGTGCACATCAGTTAAGTATAACGAAGCAAATCTAATTGATGGACAAACATGGCAAATGATTGTCAATGTCATCCTCAATGACCACAATCTGAGTTTTTTTTTTTTGCTCAGGAACTAATATAGGGGGTAAAATTTTTCTCAAGGACAAAATTAGGTATTTACTAAAAAAATTGAGGGAAAACATCAAAACAAGCTTAATCTAAACGTCAATTTTTATTTGATAATTAAATTGAGTGAAGATTAAGTAATTGATATGCAAGCTAAACTTATACCAAAAAACATATTACGTTTAAAATATCATAGAAGTTGCAATGCAAGAGATTTTTTCTATTTAAAAAGGTAAGATAATATAAAGAAGTAATGATTATAAGTGGAGAAAAGGAGGGTAATTACTTCTCATCTTGAGTACCCTTATTAATCATTATATATGTGCAATCTCACAAGCCATTTATGACTATTTGGTACTATAATAACTAAGCCCAGGTCATATTCATAATTCGACTACAAGAGGTTTTTATTAGCTCAAGTAAACATCAACATACCACAAGGATTCAATGCAAGTAAGCGAGTTGTGCTCTCAAGATATGACAAAGGTTTAAGTCCTATAGATGTTATTTGTGAAAAAAGCTTAATAATTATGTTTGAAGAGATTAATCTTACATCCATACTTCCACAGGTATAGTGATACACTGAAAACCAAAAAACATAAAAATAAGTATGTAGATAAGGTCTCATAGCCAATGTTATAATCTAACACTCAACGTACTACTACGAAAGAGTATTGAAAAGACTTAAATATCTCGATTATAAGTATGCAACCCTAATTGTAAGCCTATTAAAATTATATCTAACTTGAGTGTTGGAGTGATACCTAATGATCATGTTACTAAGTACTCAGTCATGATCAATGACCTTAAGCCAACTTCATAGGTATGGTTCCAATGGTTTTCCTCCTAATTAGTATAGGACTCATGGATTCAACTATATTAGGGCTAATTCTTTTGTTTTTGTTTTAAAGCCTAGGATGCATCTAGTGGGCCTGCACAGAGGGGCACTCTAGTAGGGCTTGAGGGAGGAGGATAGGGAATGAGAAAGTGTGATAGAGAGCATTTGCAGGTAAAGATGGACCTACTTGCAGATGAGTGAGGACATATGCCCCACTCACCTTTGGAATTTATTACCAATAATAGTCATTTTCTACCTCTTTTATATTTCTAACTTTGTCCTCATATAATTGGTAAATGAGTAAATTTGTAATGAGAAAAGTTAAAATTAATCTTATTTTTTGCCAAGTTATATCCATATGATTAGCTATCAAGATCATTCATACATATACAGAGAGAGAAATATTTAATAATATTGATAATGAAAAAATTATTCGGCGTGTAGGGAACAATTATAAATCAACTTTTATCATTTTGTATTAATGTATTTTTTGTATTTGAGTTTTTTTTTTTTTACTTATGTGTTGTATTTGCTCCCGCTACTTAAAATTTCTAAGTCTATTACTGTTTGTAAAAATTGAATCCTACTACTCTCTTTACATATCTCCAACTCTAACTAATTGAGTTACTAACACGGGAGATTAGAGCTAATTCTTCTTTACATTGATTACTGATGGCTATTCTTTCACTATAAGATTTATGATATCAGAATTGTTTGTTGCACAAATATTTTTTGTATATATATCCTCACAATAATTAAAGTAAACCGTTGATATTGATAAATATCAAGATAAACGAAAATATAGATAGAAAAATAATGATAATGATTGAATTTTTATGAAATTTGTGAGGAACTTTATCTACTTAAATAACACCATTGTTATGATATTTTATTAACCGCTTCTTCTATAATTTTACTTTCGCTCATCCTTACATACACGGATAATATAGGGGGAAAACTACTTATACAGAACCTTATTTTTTAATTCTAAGTTCGTTAACTGAGTGAGAGAAAAGAACTCCCATAAAATCATAAAAAAAAATCAATCAGTATTGTGTTAGACTGTTGGTCTCTGCAACTAACACTATTGTAATTTAGTCCCGTTATTCATTCAACCAAAATACGTTCAACTTTATCTAACTCACTCACAAAATCATTTTGTATGTTGTGAGAATGCTACAATCACATACGAGATGATTTGACATTTCTCTCACGTTAACATACGATATAAATACAGTGTGTATATTCTGGTGTACATAAAACATTTCCTATTGTAATTATAGTTTTGAAATGACTGATTTGGGACCTGCCAATTTTTTCTTTTTTCATTTTTGTTTTCTATTGCCAATGCAAAAAATGCAATAGTACCCATGTTAATTACTTAATGAGCAAAATTTAGCTTCAACACTATTAGAAATTTCAGATTTAGAGACAGAAAAATTTCATCTCTAAAATGTGCAACATTCAATCTCTAAATATTTAGAGATAGAATTAGAGATGAAAATTAATCTGTCTCTAAAAGTGACATCTCTAATTGTTAAAGACGGAAACATTCCACCTCTAAATTACAAAAATTCGTCTCTAATTAGAGACGAATATTGTTAATTTTTTTAAAAAAATATAATAATGATTATTTAAGACACTATTCTGTCTCTAATTCCATCTCTAAAATTAGAAACAGCACTATTCCATCTCTAATTCAATTTTTTTTAAATAAAGACAAACCTCTTCCGTCTGTAATTCTGTCTCTAAAATTTTCAAAATTATCTTTTTAATATACTTTTAATTTTATAACTAACCCTGATGCAATTAACCATCACAATAAGTCATATAACATAAGAAATCGTAATTTCTTAACATCATCACAAATATTTGTACAAAAATGCAAAGTAATAATTAATTATCATTACAACTATTTAAATTGTCAATGAAAATATAAAAATAAAACTAATTACGGATTTGGGTTATCATTAACATCGTCACCCATCTCCTTATCATGATGGTCGTCTTCTTCTCTAGGTGCAAGATGGGAAGGTTCAAGCTGTGAAGCTGCAAGTGATGACATTCCAAATTGACTACTTAAAAGAAGTGTTCTAAACTTCTCCTCCTATTGTTCCATTTTCTGCTTCATCATGTTGGTGTGGTGTGGAATACGATTAAAAATTAATATTAAAAACAATTGCCAAGTTCCACCAAAAATATAAAAACCTTGCAACCAGTTGTAGTAAGCAAGGGTCGATCCATAGAGAACCAATTCAATTAACACTATCAATCTAATTCCTAAATTAAACTCTGATGAAAAATAAATAGTAAAATTAAAAAGGGGGTTTTCTTAATTAAAACTAACAAAAGAAATTAAACTTAAACCAAAACAGTAAACACAAATTGAGTTATCAAGTTAAAGCTATTAGTTAAGAGATGGAATCCACCACTAGATTTATATGATTATGCTAATTTATATACTCTTTATACCAACATGATCAATTATGTTCTTATGTGATTGTGAGATAAATCTCTTGTTTTCCTTAAGTTTCGCTTCATTCAAAGAAGCTAAAAATCAAACCCTAACCATTAGTTATTTGTAAAGCAACCGCTCTTACAACTACCTAATGATGTCTTAATACAAACTCATTCCAATACACAATTACTAAGATTGCATTAAAATTAGAAAACCAATCACACTAAGATCTAATCACACACCAAGGGATTAAATTACTTAGAACATATATTTCACTAGATCTATTACAACGTAAATGCGCATAATATATCTAGATCTACCACTTTTATAAGCGGCAAATAGCACAAAGATAATTATACCCACATGAACATCATACATTCCGCTAAATTTACTACCACAAATCGCAAGCATAATAAACCCAGATCTACCACTTTGAAAGTGGGAGCAAGTATAAAAACCTTCATACCAATAATAGATTCAGAAATATATGAATAAAAACATAACTGTATTGATATAAAGAAATATGCAAGATTCACATAATCAAAACTAGGGTTTCATCTTCCCTTAACCAAATAAGAAAACTAGCCACACATGGAAAATTCAAAATCACAAGAAAAATAGAAGAAAAACATAGTTCAGAACGAAAGTGCAAAAGAAAACTAAAGATCAAACTAGTTTCCAAAAGTTGGGGATGATCAATCTCCGATTGCTCGAACCCGAGACTCCAATCTTCGATCCAATCTCCCTTCCCCTTGGTCTTTGTGTTTCCCTCAGTTCCCTTGACGGCTCTCTCTGTCCAGACCTCCTTTAGGGACTCTAAGAACCCTATTTATAGGTTTGGGAACCTAATTTAACATTAAAATACGAATTTAACTTTCTGGTGCGACGACACGGGCCGTGTCATATGACACGACCCAACCCGTGTTCAATTCTGATGACAGATTCTCAGCAATTCCAAAGTCAGAGAAGAACACGGCCAAACCTGTGTCACTTGACACGGGCCGTGTTCTCGGTCAAGGCTTGAAATTGACTCTTCCTCGTGAAGTCAGAGAAGTACACGGCATACCCCGTGTCATTTGACACGGGCCGTGTTCTTCAAAACCTTCCAGTCTTCAAAGTCAGAATAATACACGGCATACCCCTGTGTCATTTGACACGGGCCATGTTTTATCTTCCGGTTGATCATTTTCTTCTAATCCAGCCTTGATTCTTCATGAATGCCCTTCTTCCTTTGCTTCTGAGGGTAAAACTGATCTTCTTAAGTATTCATCTTTCTCCTCAAATGGCCATCAAGCTTGGTTTGATGCTAATGGACTCAAACACTCAAAGATATCCTGAAAAACATAATTCATTTATGAGTGTTTATAACCATATTTAGCATAGTTTCACAATAAACATCCAAAGACAACTCTAAATCAGAAACTTAGCTAAATGTCAACAATTGAGCACATATGGAGTCCAATTAAATCAATCATAAGGCATTTAAAGTATGGAAATAATTGACAGATCACATGTCTTGTTCAAGATTCTCTTGATGAAGCCCATCTGTTAAAGCCTGAATTTTGGCCTGCATTGCAGTAATCTCTGCTGGTGATACTCCATCAATGGAGAGGAGGGGGGAGTGGAAGAAGATCCATTGACATTAGTTGCTTGTGAACCCAATCTGTATATGTACCCTTTCTTGTCGGAGCCGCCAACAACTTCTAAGTAGATACTATTAGCAGAGTCTTGACTGCTGCTACCTTCACCATATTGGGATTGCCACTCAGCCATCTGCCTTTCATACTCTTCTTAAAAAGTAGTTATAAGACATTTGTACTTGAAAATTAATGTAACTTAAATGCTAGCTTATGCTTACCGCAATCTTTGCTACTTCCAAAGTGTTATACTCTTCTGGATTCTTCTTGGCTCTATGAAGCTGCTTGTAGATGTCAAAAAAGTTTGGCTCCCTGGATATCTGATTTGCCTGAAAAGACAAAAAGCAAGTATTAGTAGCCTAAAAAATTTATATTATTAGAAAGCAAGACCAACCTAATTAGCTTAACAAATTTATATTGCTAGGGATAATAAGAGAGGCATGCCCAAAACACAGACTCGAACTTAAAAAAGATCATAATGTCATCATAACAATATAATTGGCTGCTACTAGAAGAAGGTTCAAAACAATTTAACATTAATTAAAACTAGATATATAATCAGCAGTAATGACGTAAATCAACAACTGGTCTTGAGTCCAATATCAAGAAGAGACAAAAAATATTACTTAATCTTCTTCTTTAACCTCAACTGTAAGAGGTAAACAATGTTCAGTATCGCTCAACTTTTAACCACTATAAGCACAATAGTAAGATAAACAACATACTGTATAGTATCCCCACCAAGGAAAAAGAGCTATCAAGAATAGAGAACATGTCTTGATAAGTAATAATATGTCTTAATACAAACTCGTTCCAATACACAATTATCCTAAGAAAAAAATAGCAGTATAACAAATACAAGAAAAATTTCAATTCAGCACAGAATTTCCAAGGTGTACCACATATTAGTCCATAACTCTTCATTAAACAACATGTTAAAATTAGAAAAATTAAAGAACATCAAAATAAAATCTATCCAAGAGCTTATCTATCCTTGAATTCTTTTTTTCAATGTTTTACAACTTTAATTAAAGTCCATGCCCCTATTTTTACTTAATTTAGCAACTAATTACTCCTCCTAAAAGTAATTATTAGTAATGGCTATTTCTGCTGAAGCAGTCCTCAAAAGGGCAAGACTAAACTATTCTATTATTGTTGGTCAATTGCAAAAAGATCTCGAACTGTTTTCGTACTAGGTTCTTTCTATGCATGAGACAAATAAGAATCTTATAAAGCAGACATTTTCTGATTCTTCACTTCCAAACACTGATGGTTGCCCATAACCAGTGAAATATCCAAAAAATTTGAAATGTCATACTTCTAATCGATTGTTGTGTCAAAGTCAGAGCTCTTCCTTACATAGACAACATTTGGGTGAAGACATTTTACTAAGCAAAAAAGATCACTTCATAGGGGTTATACAAATAGGTTGAAGAAGAAATCTGCCAATGCATTTTGTAAATATATACTCAGATGTGTTTTTAAAGGCTTTGCAAGAAACATTGCTTGAAGCAAGTCTTGACATTCAACTCATGAAAGAGGAAATTGTTCAACTCTATCAGCAGTTACAGCTCACAAATGAATCCAATGAGTTACTGGTGCTAAGGCTGCAGAATGCTTTGAATGATATTGTCTCGCAAAATGAGTATAAGTAGATTTGAACAGTGAAGAGCAATGATATTGCTCATCAGAACAAAATTTTAGAAGCAAATTTAAAATATCTTGCTCATGAAAATAATCTTCTTATTCAGAAAATTAATGCAAGTCTTCTTACCAAAAAAAAATTATAAGTCTATAAAATAACCACAAGGAACAAGAGTTGAGTGCTGACTTGAATGATTCAAATAGCACACTCAGCAGCCCAAAAGTTAATGTATTGCTAGCAAAAATGCATGTCTAAACAGCAGTTCCCAACATAGCAAAGGGAAAGGTAATTTATAATCAAAGTAAGTACCTTTATATTTGCTTCATTAGCTAAATTAAGGGAGTGCAAGTTAGGGAAGATGGAAAACAAAATAGTTAAAAATTAAGTACCTTTATGTTCTAACCAGGGGCAGCACGTAATTCATTGCAAGGGCCAATATCTCCCTAAATTTTTTAAAATTTAGCATTTTATATGTATATTTTCTTTTTTGAATTTGATCCTCTGAATAATTAAGTATACCTCCTAAAGTAAAATGATGTAGTTCTATCCCTTGTTCTAACCAAGATTATGTCTTTTGGAAGTCATATATGTACAGTTTAATTAAGATAGAAATTTCAAATAGTCTTTGACTTTGTACAGTTTAATTAAAAGTGAGGCATATAATAATTTAGTTTTATTATAACAATTTTTTGGAAGTCATATATGTACAGTTTAATTAAGACGATTAAACCAAAACTTAGGCATAGCATTACTCGGCCAAAGCATATACACAATTATATAATTACATTGCCCATGTTTTATCTTCGAAAGGCATGGGGTCAAGAAGAAAGTATAGCCATGAAGGATGGAATATGGGCAATCATTAATTATGATGAACCAGAGCCACAAGTGTCCTACTGCTTTGCAGATTGCAAAGTGGAAAAATTTGTCCTTATGAATCTAATGTGCTTTCTAGGAGGTTGGCCTCAAACATATATATATATATATATATATATATATATATATATATATATATATATATATATATATATATTTTATCTAGATCCCCATTCAAGGAACAAACTCAGTTAGAAAAATTTAACATTTATAAATGCTTAATCAGATATGTAATAGTTATATAAACTTTTGAATATATATATATATATATGAGGGCATATCTCGTGAGAGGAGTTTTTATTGTGAGAGAATGAGAGGAGTAAATCTTGACCATACAATTATACATGGATGATCAAGATTAGAAGTTACTTAAAGATCATGTGACCACTTAAAAAAGTCACATGCATTTATCTTCTAATCTTGACCATTCATGAAAGATCTTATGGTCAAAATTCACTCATCTTACCTCTTACAATAAACACTCCTCTCACCAGATACACTCCATATATATATATATAGGAGCAACTCCCTCTATCTAAATTTTCTTTCAAGTTAATGTTGGTTACAAAAATATCATGTTCTTTGTAGTATTAACAGATTAAAGGTTAAAGAGAGGCTTCGGGATTAGGGAGCTAGCCCCTAATCCTGACTGGTCGTAGACCCCTACCTGGCTATGATAGTATTAGTAACCCAACTCATTTAGATGGATAAGGTTTGGTTTGTTGTTGTTCTCAATGTGTGTAATAACTTGTGTAAGTGCAAAAAAAAAAAGTAATCAAATTTGTGGCCCTATAGTTGTAACAAACAAGTCGCTATTGATAAAATACATTGCCAAATATAAATTACCTAAATACTCCATAGTTTCAAAAACATCAATTAAATTTATTCAATCTATTTTATTCAATCTATTCCTTTTTGTCCAGTCTCATCAATTTAAGAGAAAAGATATTACTCTGGTTACATATTAATGTGAATCATTTCGATTGAAAGAAATTATTACATATGTTAGTGTTACAGCATGTATATACAGAAGTTATCATGGACACCAAGAGAGCAACATTTAATTCCAACTACATGCCTATGTCCCAATATATACACAAATATTAAGCAATAAGTAATGACAACATACATTACCAAGAATGTGAAAACTCTAGATGTTGCAAGAACTAATGCTTTTTCTGCAAAAAGCCAAGAAACAGAGATTAGAGAAAACTAGCAATTAATACAAAAAACAAGCAGTTCTAGCAATTTGAGATTAAGTGTCAATGGCTGATACTAGATCAGCTTCTATTGGCTTTCCAAACTAGTAGGCTAATGTCTCTATAAAGTGCTTTCTAACATCAAATGAAACAGCCTCCAGCACCTAAATTCTAAATTAAAAAAAAACTCAAAAAATGAACTGTTTTCCCTGCCATAGAACAGAATAGGCCTGGTACCAACTATGAAAGGCTAAATCAACAAGCATTGAACCAGGGTATCAAAGAAACGAGAATGTGAATCTCGTTCAATCCTAACTGCGTAGAAAAGATAATAGCAATGTTGCTTTGAAAACGAAACTAAAATCGTGCTCACAGATATTGGAAAAGAAAGGGAAAATAGAATGCAAATCATTTAAGGTTTTCCTATACTTTACCATAGAACTACTTTCTAGTTCCTATACAACAACAACAACAACAACAACAACAACAACAATAATAATAATAATAATAATAATAATAATAATAATAATAATAATAATAATAATAATAATAATAATAATAATAATAATAATAATAATAATAATAATAATAATAATAATAATAATAATAATAATAATAATAATAATAATAATAATAATAATAATATTAATAATAATGTGATCAATAATCAAAACCCTAGATCACGGAGCACCCACAAATCAAAAGATCAATAATCAATTGAAAGAAAGAGGGAATTGAGAGTGGAGAACAGGTTCACCTTGCAGAGAATGAGGTCAAATGACCTAAGAGATGGAGAGCTGAGAACGTCCTAGAGCGACCTGAGAGATGGAGCGAGAACGAGCTAAGAGATTGAGTGAGAATGAACGAGAACAAGGTCAAAGATGGAGGGAGAACGTACCAGAACGAGTTCAGAGATGGGGAGAGAATGACCACACGAGCTGAGAGATGGAGATGAGGGAATGAGCTCAGAGATGGAGATGAGAGATCGAGAGAATTGGGTTCCAAGTTAGAATTACGGATTTAGTAGGTACAAATATTAGAGATGGAAATAACACTCCATCTCTATCTTATAAAAAAATTATTAATTAAGTAATATATAAATTAGAGATGAAACACATCCATCTCTAATATATTTTGACTTTTTTTAAAACGCTTATTTGACTAAATAGAGATGAAATTAGAGATGAAAAATTCAGAGACAGATAAATTTGTCTCTAAATTTTGTCTCTAAACATATTTAACTTTTTAAAACATCATATTGACTAAATAGAGACAGAATTAGAGACGAAGAATTTTGAGATGGGTAAATTCCATTTCTAAATTTCATCTCTAAGTATATTTGACTTTAAATTGACCAAATAGAGACGGAATTAGAGACGAAAAATTTTGAGATAGATCAATTCCGTCTCTAAATTCCGTCTCTAAGTTTTAAATTTTATTTTCCCTCTCTAATTCATCAAATCCATCTCTATTTCCGTCTCTATTAGAGATGAAATTTGTTCTGTCTCTAAATTCCATCTCTAATTCAAAAATTTCTAGTAGTGCAACTTTTTTTCTTCAATCTTTTCTTTCAACTTCTTTAATCATCCTCCATTTGTTACTTATAACCCTACTTAATTGAATTAATGGACACATAGAAGATTATTAAAAGAATTGAAAGAAAGAATTGATAAAGAAGAGTTGGAGCCAAATTTTATTCTTTAATTGCCTCAAAAAGCCTAGTTCAAGTTCTCCCATATCTTACCATAATTAGCATCTCTTTTTGTTTTCCATTGTGAAAGTGAATCTCAAATAACATGAATGTTAGTTTAAAATTATTTTTATTGTTGATTTTTTATAAGCATTTTCATTGTATAATTTAAATTTAAAAATAAAATACATATCAATATGGTGGTTTAGCATATTAAGTTAGACAACCATTTTATTAATTTATGAAATCATGAAATGGCATGCTTAGGATCCAAGTTATTCTTGTGAGTATTTGAGTTCTAGCTTTTAAAAAGTTTGCTTGTCTTTTGTTGTTGCTTTCAAAGAGGTGAGATCATTATATTGAAAGTAAGGCAGCAGCTTCCATGCACGTTAAAAATTAGGGTATATGATGTACCTTGAATATCAATCATTGAGTTTACTATAAAAAAAATCAATAGTTATTTAAAATGACTTGTAACTTGGTGAACAAGTAAATGAATAAAATATGTACATACAAAATTGATCCCTAGAAAGATAGTAATTGCAAAAAAAATACACCACACACCATCTGTGCCCAGATTCCCAGCCACTGTTCCAACTATAATGCACTGGCAGCACCCAACGCCCCACCATCCTTGCAAATCAATGACAATAGCCTCAACCAGAATCACCGCTTTTCCCTCCATGCCCAAACTTGCAGCACCTATCACACAATCCCACTTCTTTTCACCCAATGCACCACTGCTGCAGTGGTGAAGTTCTGACATGGGTTTTCTGGTTAAGCCTTTAAGGGTCTTGGTGGTTGGGCAGATCTATGGCTGGGCGAATGTGGTGTGGTGGCTATGGGTTGCAGGGGCGGATTTGGTAAGGTGGTTCACAATGGAACACAGGTAGCTAACAATGGCTTGGTTGCGAATGGGTTTCAGATGAGTGATGCGTCTGCAAAATACCAAGACCCACGAGAGTAAAACCAAAAACTAGTGCCTAAAATCCAAACAAGCAAGTACTTTTGTAATATTTGTTGTACCTATGTCTATATATATTCAATATCATATTAGATATTTAGATAAAAAAATAAATATTTGTTTAGTTTTTTAACAAAAGTCGTATCTCTTTATGGTACTCAAGTCAATATATGATATTTGTATCCGTATTCATGCATCATAGCTAAAATCCCATTTCACTACCAAAACATAAATCAAAAAATTAAAAATATAAAATCAAAAGAAATAGTTATAATAATTCATAAACTCCATCTCTTTCTCTCTATTTTCTCTTTTATGACTGGCAGGGTTATCTTGATCTCTATTTGCCCACTAGTTCAATTTTCCCTCATAAGCCCTTGAAAAATTGGGATGAAGTTGCAGAGAGCATTATGTGTTCAAACTTCAGAACAAGGGAGCAATTTAAACGATGAGGGAGTAATTTGATGTGCAACTTGTGAGCAAGCAATTTAAACGCTGCTGAGGGAGCAATTTCCTGATCTGCAATATGTGAGAAAGAGGGAGATAGAGAAAGGAGCAATAGAGAAAGGGGCATTATAGGAGAGACAAAATTCAAAAGAACAAAATTTATAGTGTTAAATTTTAAATGAAGTATAACTGTTTAAAAACCAAGAATCCTTCTAATAAAAGGTGAAGTAAACAGTATTTCATGCACCATAACTAGGACGTTGTCTATTATATACCATGTAAAAAAAAAGTGCATGATATACCTTGAATTATAGCCATTGATTTAAAATTAGATAAAATCAATGGCACAAATGAATTACTTAAAACTGGACCAATCAGTTGATAGTGTAAAAAAAAAAAGGTGTCTTCTTCACTGCTCCACCCTACTCCTTCGACGACCTCATTCTCTCCCTGAAATACTCCTTCTCTGCCACCTTCTCCTACTTCCCCACCCTCGTTGGTCACCTCTCCACCTACCCCGTCGGCTATGTCCACATCCACTTCAACGACGCCAACGCCGACTTCATCCACGCCAAGGCCAAGCACCTCACTGTCAACTCCATCCTTAACCTAACCCTCGTTGATGTTCCCACTAGCTTCAAGGAGTTCTTTGCCAATGACATGACCATCTCCTACTCCGGCCACTACAATCCCCTCGTCGCGGTCCAGGTCACCTAACTCACTGACAGCGTCTTCATCGGCTACACATCAACCATGTCGTCACTGACGACATCTTCTTCTGGCATTTCTTCAACACCGTCGCCACCATCTGCAAGGCAGGTGACAGTGGCAAGAAGAAGATCTCCAGGTCCCCAGACTTCACCGGTGGCACTCACTTCAACTCCGTCGTTGTCCTCACTAGCGCCCCCGCCCCCACCTTCACTGCCAACGAGCCCCTCTGAGAGCGTGTATTTCACTTCACCACTCCTTAACTGTGGCAGAGAAGGAGTGGTGGCACGGGAAGGATAGGTTTATATATATATATATCAAGAGAAAAAAATTGGTTGGTGAAGAAATTACCTGTAATTACAAGTAATTTTTTAAGGTGTATGATACACCATAACCTAGCAAGGTGTATAATAGCATCCGTCCTATAACTAGAAAGCGTGCATTATAGAATTGTACTATTACCATAACTTTTGGGAAACGTTTAACATGCACCCACCTTCAGGTGCTTGACATACACCAGAGAAAGCTATTATGGACCCATTTTATTTAGGTTTATGGATGAACTATCTTCTTTTCTTATCTGACAGTATCTATATACAAATCTGAGTGTATATAAAAATTGCTAGTTGAAATCTTTAAGTTTCTTATATGTATAGTTATTCATAAAAGAAAAAAAAAAGTGATCTGACAAAATTTCTGTATCAATCTAAGTGTTACTAGTTGAATCTAACATTTTTATCTCAGCCATTGATTTATTTTATTAATAAATCAATGGCTAATTTGCACTTGGTCCATTCATGGACAATCTTGGAGGTGGTCCATATTAGAATTCTCCGACATACACCAAATATTTAAATCGCTAATCAAATCAACTGTTAATATTAATGACTTATAACTTGAAGTACATGTTATATTTTATTTATTTATTTTTTGTCATAAATAGTTATACATACAATAAATTTTACACAATTCAACTGATAATATTTACATACACTCAAGCCTACACATAAAACTTGGACTACTCCTAATTTTTTTTATAGATAACTATACATATAAAAAACTCTACAAATTTCAATTGATAATATTTACACAAATTTTTTTTATCATAAATAATTAACTGTATATATGGGAAACCTTACAGATTTCAACTGATAATACACACACATTTAGACCTACAAACAAGAATTTTGGGTTTAAAAAGTAATTATGACATAATTAAAAAAAAAAGATAACTAGATAACTGGTTATACCAAGTAAAATTACTTGGTGCATACGTACATCCACCATGCTAAACTTTCCCAAATTTCAAGCTGATAAAAATCAAAAAATACATTAGTTAGAGGGGGCAAGTACGAGTGACAGTATTAAATTTGGAAAATATTAGTTACATGAAATTAGAGCACATAATTTCAGATAGAATAATGTGCTACTTCGCTCAACTAGTAAAATCCTTAGAAGGTAAATGGAAGGACCTGAGATCAAATTTCACTTTCACCTTTCTTCCTCTGCAGCATGTGTGAGTCATTTACGGATTGAAAACTCTAGAATTTTCTGAATCAACTATCTATAAAAAAAATCAAATAGAGCAATGTGCATTTAACCTAGGAAGAAAAGTAAGACTGCATGGGTCGGATTTAGGAGAAATTGAAGTCCAAACTGTAATACCCACCTTAGGGTATCACATTTCAGACTAACTCATTTTAAATTCTTTACCCAAGTTATAAAATATTTAATATTATTTTAATATGGGTTTCAAAATTTCTTTTTCACGAATAATATAAACTTACCAAATTAAAGTAACACAAGATATAAGAACTGAATAACATACATCTCTCATACATAACATAGATTAATAACAACTTAGTTACATAAAACTTACGTACTTTAAAATAATATATAAATACCATATAAAAACTGAACCTAACCTAAGTCCAAACACTTGAAGAGTAGGGTCCTGCACCCGATCTTCCTCCAGATCCTCCTCGGGATCCTTAACAGATAAACTCCCCAGACGGGGCATGTTACTACGGATAGGGGTCCGAGCAGTTGACTCTATGGAATCCTCCCTAGAGGTAGTTCTACGATTACCCCATAACTCCCCAATAGGAATATAAAACTCTAAACAAATAGCAACATCTAAAGAAAATGTAGCAACTGTATGCTAGGTCCTACTCCACAACAAAGTAACATCTCCACTATATTGAACGCATCCTGTATCCCATTGGATGTTCCATGCTCCGGTACTCCCATGAAACAGTACACTAACAAAACCTCATGGATCTTACCTTGCCGACATCGTAGTCCTTATAGAATAATAGCATAACATAGAAACAAACATAACAATACATTGAAGAGGTGAGATCCCCTACATCAATACCATAATGGCAGCAAAGAGCAATAACAACAATAGCACAATTCATGTACAACATTAATAAACATCTTCATAGCATCATATAGTTACTGCATCAAACAGTAGATAATTACCACAACATATATGTATCTCACAATAGTATGATGACTGACTATGCACATGCACAATGAACCAATTTCCTACTCCATGGAGTTAAACTCAATTTCAGAGAAGAACATTCCATAAGACCTGCCACCCTCAATGATAGTCTATGATGAACAACGAAAAGAATAGTGTTTGTCAGGTTCTCATCAGTGCGTTGCAATGATTTTTCACAGCCAGAGGTATATAATGTGATAACAGATCACTAAGTGAATCACCTCATCCTGACGCCCCCTGACATCCATCATAGATCACACTATCCAAATTCTCGTTCACTCCTAGGCACAAAAGCCATAACAGACACCAACTGTATAATGCTCAAATGCATGATCAATGAAATCAAACCACTGTTGGACTGTTCCCAATGATATTAAAGCAACCGCCCATACAATTGTCTAATACCATTAATATCAATGATATTATATAACCGCCTATACAATTACATAATACCACTGATCCACTTGGGTCCAGTACGTCGGCCCTACAACAAAACTTGTTGTTCCTCTCAATTGCGTAGCGATATTATCGCATTTTCACAATCGCAAAAAATTTTTGTTACGTTTTCAAATCGCGTAATAATTTTTTAACATTTTCTCAATCATGTAAAGATTTTAAAACATTTTCTCAATCGCGTAGCTAAAAATTGACATTTTTACATCGTGTAAGAGTTTTTTTGCGTATTTTCAATCGCATAAAATATTTTCTTAATATTCTAAGCTCAAATTAAAACTTTTCTTATTTAATATAAAAATTAGACTTAAATTCCAATATTTCCTTAATAATCATCTTTAAATAATATGTATAAGATTTTCCACAAAAACTTAAATCATTTAAATTAATTCAAGATACTTCAAAATCTTTATGCTTTACTTTTAATAAAACTTTCTTAAATAAAATATTTTAAATTCCAAACTATCATTAAAAATTGTTTCCTTGCTAAAACTCTTCTAAATAATATTTTCTAATATCCTTTCCAAAACTTACACTTATTTTAGTTAAATAAAAACATTTTCCATCTTCCTTATTAAAAATCCTCTTAAATAAAATATTTTGAATTTCAACTTAATTCTCCATCCTATTTCCAATACTATGGCCAAAATCCACTTTTTATTTAGTGATAAAAAATATATTTCTTTCCATTTTTATTTTGTAACTCCTTAATTAATTTGATTACCACTAATCCTCTAGATCAACACTTAGTAAAATATTTTGAAATGGATTCCTCCTTGGAAAGCTTAGAGGCTGTGAGCCTCATGGTCTTTGGAACCAAAAATTCCTTTCCTTTCAATCATAATTTATAACATACAACATACTTAAAACATCATAATCCTATAATAACAAATTCATGCATAATATCAAAGCAATAAAATCATATATAACAAATCCTCACATGGATTCATCACCATCATACAATTTCGTATCCTTCATCACCATAATTGGTTGATGAGGTTAATCTCCCTCTTACCTTGATTAGCAACCAAAAAGCTCTAAAAACTCCTCCTTGTAGGTTTGGTCTCCACCACAAACAAATCCTAACACTTCAAACAAACACATCCATCACAACCAAGTCTTAAAACAAGACAACCATGAACTCAAATCATGATTTAGGGCTTTAGAAACACAAAGGGGTAAGAAAACTCAAACTTTACCTTTGAAGCTACAAACTTCAAGCTTGGAGAAAAACTTGAAAATGGTAGAACCAAGTTAAGGTCTCAACACTAAAGCTTCACTAAATGGTCTCTAGTTTCAAGTGGTGTGATTGGTTAGAATTATAGAAGCTTGGATGGTTTTTTCATGGTATTGGGCGAGAGGTTGGAGAAGAAAGAAATGGAAAAGCTTTGGTTTCTTGAAGAGAGAGAAGAGAGAAAGATGAATGGTCACAAAGTTAAGAGAGATAAAATGAAACCATGCACTCCAAGTGCTTGGCCGTGAAGGTGATCACCCAAAGGAGGGGTCAAAGCTCTCCAAGAAGCTTTGTGAAGGTCAAAACTTGTTCTCCAAGCTCTCCTGCCATTGGCTAGCCACTAAGCTTGACCAATTTCTATTGGTTAGACACTTTTGTTGACTACTCAATAACTTAGCAAGCAAGCTTGCTTCTCACATTGGTGCACACATAAAGCTTGTCTTTACAACCATTGATTAGATCAATGGTGAATACCCAAAGCTTCCTTACTAAGTTTACTCTCACACCATTGATTAGATCAATGGTGATCATCCAATGCTTCTTCATTAAGTTTGCTTTCATATCCATTGATTAGATCAATGGTTGATATTTAAAACTTCTCTACTAAGTCTTACTTCTCAACCGTTGATTAGATCATTGATTGATGTTCAAAACTTCTCCACGAAGTCTTGTCATCGAATGGTTCAAACCAAAGTCAAGCCCTCTTTGTTAACTAATCTCAAGATATTTTTCAAAAGATATTTTCCAAAGGATATTTTCTAAAAGGTAGATATTTTCAGAAACTATTACCCAATGGATAAAGATTACTGATAGTTATTGTCCAATGAATAATAACATTACACAATAGATAATATTTCTATCCAACAAATAATAAAAACTCAGATAAAGAAAATTTCTGTCAACTGTTCTCGGTTTCGGATTTAGTAAGATCCCTTGGCCCTGCCTTGACAGTCCGAAACTTTCTAGTCAAGAAAATTTTTTATTTTTTTGGACCCACCTCGGGTCCACCCCGGGCCCACACATAGCTCAAAATAATTTTAAAATAATCAAATTTTCAAAGAAATTTATAAAAATTCACAAAAATCATAAAAATTATAAAACTCATATATATTCAGAAAAAATGAACTTTGAGCATACAACTCAAAATAATATTAAAATAATAAAATTAATTAAAAATTCTCAAAAATTCACAAAAATTCATAAATATTATAAAATGTATTTATATCATGAAAAATGAAAAACTGGGGTGTTACACAAACCAATCAGATAAAGTCGAGTTGGGTTAGGTAGGTTTTGGAAAAAAAATTAGATAACCCGAATCAAACTAACCCGATATGTAGACGGGTTAGTTTGGGTCGGGTAGTCAGGTTGTGTCTTTTCCTCTTTCAATCAACCCACACATAGAGGATACCTCAAAAAATCTAAAATAATAATAATAATATGAAAATAGTAAGAATACATCAGAAAGAGTTAAAAAATATCTCAATAACAATATAACATTGAGACCCCTGAAACAAGAATGCATCAAAAAGAATAAAAAAATTGTAAATGAGCCCTTGAAACTATCGTTCACCACCGCCATCAACTCTAGCACCATTAAGCTGGCAGAACGGCAGAAGCACCCATCGATCAAATCCAACCGTCATTCACCAAATCCAAAAGCACCTACAACAAATCTGGGCTCACAGAAGCATTTATTGACCATATCTACACCTCACTGTCATAGTGTCACACGCATTGCAATGGTGGGTAACGACGCACCTCACAAAAGCACTCATCGACTAGATTCGTGCCTCACCTCACCCAACCCAACGACACTAAGTAACGACGCACATCGTTGAGTCTCATGGTGGCTGGTTGGACATCACCCATCGACGTCATGGTTGGGGGGGAACGAATGAAGTTGGCAAGGAGGGAGGCTAGGGTTCAAGATCAAGAATGGAAAAGTGAAAGAAGAATTGGGAAATGAAAGAATAGTTTTGAAGTTTCTATGTAAATGGCACAAAATCATGGTGTTTTACTTCGAGTCATCGGGTCTAGTTCATGGGTTGCATTTCTAAACCCGCCATCCAAACCAATCTTTGGATGAGTTAATCGAGTTTTACCTGAACTGACCTAATGACTCGAACCAATCCAAAAATATTAAGTTGGATTGGGTCAAGTTGGTCGGATAGTTGAGTCTATCCGGACCCATGTGCATCCCTAAAGAAAATAAAGAAA
This sequence comes from Ormosia semicastrata, assembly GCA_029884595.1. Lineage (NCBI taxonomy): Eukaryota > Viridiplantae > Streptophyta > Magnoliopsida > Fabales > Fabaceae > Ormosia > Ormosia semicastrata. The sequence goes on from JAQQTO010000030.1 coordinate 14,507,058, forward strand.
GAGGGGAAATGAAAAGAATGGTGATGATTAATACTATATGAATTTTATTCTTATAAAGAAATAGTTATAAGTTGTTTTTTATGTGCAACTAACAAAACTCATTAAATTTATAAGTCATATCCCCAAGGTAATAGTGGCGAAGCCACACAATGTTGCTTGAAATTAAAAAAAAAAAACATGTATAGAAAAATTAAAAGACTTTAGTGCACCCTAAAGAAAAAATGTTATCCTTTTTGCCTTGCTGTCTAAACCCAATAGATTAAAGAAGATTTTTCTGAATTTTCAATCTTCTTAGATAAGTTGGTAAGATAGCAATTTACCAAGAGATCAGGAGTGAAAACTCTTTCCTTCCCTAATAGACCAAAGTCATCATTTTCCTTGATCATAAGTACTCATTAATTTTTCACTCTTACTCAGAGATTTTTCAAGCATAGAACTTCTACTTTTACTTTAAGAAAGCGGTGGAGTTGTAACCCCCTTACTAAAATAATAGCTCTAAAAATATTCATAATAATATTATCAGTGAATTTACTCCATGAAAATTTAAAGACAGAAATTAAAATTGAAATAAAAAATATATATAAAAGGAAATAAGTATTGATACAGGACAACACAAAGTTGTAATACACATCTATAACTTTTCAAACAAAAATTTCACATCAGTCGTAATGTTTACTCAGAAGTACATATACATATATTTCTAATAATTATATCCCCCTCCTTTGGAATAAAAGTCTATGCTTAGTCAATCTGAATGGTGATGACCATAATACATCTTGTACTAGTCTGAAAACACCATGAATAGAGTGAGAATTAAAAATTCTCAGTAGGAAATGAACAATTATAAAAATATTGAAAAAACACATGGTGAATTTCAGCTGTGTAAAATACACAGAAAATCATAGGGCAACCAAAGTATAACAAGAACAACAATAGAATGGATGCTAAATAAATCATACAATAAAAGACTTATATATTATCATCAACAAGTTCCTCAAATATCAGCAAACAAGTACCAATTATAACTATCTTCAACCATCAGCAAGCAAGTTCCTCATCATAGGGAATCCACCATTTACTTTTCTTTTTCTTTCCATGTCTGCTTGTCTCACATTTTACTCGAAGGCCTTCACTTCCATAGGGAATCCACACTATCTCTAGTGTTACTTTAACATTGTGACAACAAAGCCAGACATACTCACATTAACCAGGCAGGTAACATAACAGGAAATTCATCCCTCTGCCTCTCAATGGTTAAGTGCAAACTTTTCCATGAATCACTTGCTTGCCATCACACACAAACATAAGCAATACAAAATACTAATTGTGAACACCCAATTTTGTTCGGGGTGTTTTGTGAATAAAAATAAAAAAAATAAAAAAATAAAAAATAATCTTTCAACCCATTAACCCATTAACCCGTAACCCATAAACCAACCCATAATCCATGACCCATTAACCCATAACCCTTAAGCACTTATCCTAAATAAACCTCATCGAGTTATCCTCACACTTAAACTCATCATTTATCCTAAACCAACCTATCCATCCTAACTCAAACTCATCCTAACATAAACCCATCCTATCTCGAACTCATCCTAAACAAACTTATCTTAAACCTCCCTTCACTTATCCTAAACAAACTCCTAATCACATTCTAACTCAAACACCTCAGCCTAATCCTCTCCTATAAAACACCTAACCCATGCATCAGAACAGGGACTCAGAACAAATACACTCAGCAGAACCTATACTCAGAACCTGCCAAGCACCCTCTGCCATAGCCGTGAGACTTCACCACCTTCCTTTGCCAAATACCCCCTGTTACGAAACCACCACCAAATCCTCCATAAAACCAAGCTTTCCATCATTCCACAACCCCTGACTCACACCATCCCCAAACCGTAATCCACCAAACCCATTACCAACACAGATCCACCTTCAACCGTGACCCAAATCCCAACCCGAGACCAGAGCTCTCTCTCACGCGCGGATCGGTTCCGGCAGCCACTAGACTCACCAGTCGCGCACGGCCACCATAGCAGCGTCGTCACTAATTGAGCAGCAGCGACCTGGATCGATTGCCATTCTCGAGCAACTTGGCCACCAATTCCAGCACCAGTCGCGCAGCTCTGTGAGCTCGTCTTCAACCCGCGTCGCCGTTGCGTACTAACACCGGAGATCAGACCCACGCCGCCGACGTTCCCAATCCAGATCGGCACCGTCACGCCTTTGTCGCTTGGGTCGCTGATCGTGATATCGCCGCGCGGGTCACCGTTTCACGTCCACCTTCCGATCCATTCACCGTCACCGACAGTCGCTCCTTTTGAATCTCTGGGTTTTCTGCGAAAATAGCTAGGAGAAGGAAGCAAAATATCCTCTTTTGCTGAACCGTGAGTTGTTTTTTTGGGTTTGCATTGTAGTTTTTTTTGGGGGGGGTTATTTTGGGTTGTTTAAAGGAAGTGGACTTAAGGTAAAAAAAAAAGGAAATTGGGTCAAAAAAAATGAAAAAATTAAAGGGTAAAAAAGGAAAAGGGGGAAAGAAGGAAAGGATAAATTAAAAATTATAAGAATAATTTTTTTCTCTTTTAAAAATAATGATGATAATAATAATAATAATAATATGGGTTATCGAGTTGCGATAGCTTGCTAACCCTTGTATTTTGTAAACGTCGAGTTGCGACAAACTTGATGGTTTACATTATTATTATTATTATTATTATTATTATTATTATTATTATTATTATTATTATTATTATTATTATTATCATTATTATTATTATTATTATTACTATTATTATTATTATTATTGTTACTATTATTATCATTTATATTATATTTAAATTATTATCATGTGTTCAATTATTATTATTTAGTTAAATCGCTAATTGATAATTTTAAATAAAAGTTTTGTAACAAATTTGATAATCGGTGAGTGACGTCTCTAGCGTGACGCGAGCTTCACTTATTTAATTCTTAATTTGAATAACTGAGCCGCGAAGGCTTGTTAATTCAAATTTTCAAAAATTATTTTAATTAAAATCAATCAACCCACAAATATTTTCTAAAGAACTACGTGACTTTGAGTTTCTCATTGCACCTGAGGATACGTAGGAGCGGGACTCATATTCCATCAAGCCAAAAATTAAATTTTCATAATTTATTTATTTATTTCATATTTTTTACAAAAGGGGTAAAATAAATATTTTCAAGGATTATTAAGAATTTGCATAATTAATTTAAGGTACCGTCTTAGGACGGGTGTGTTAGGGGTGCTTGTTGGGAATTGTGGATCAAAATATCTCGCAGCGGAATAATAGGATTCCCACACAGGATCCATGCGAAAAGTCCATAATCTGAGTTTTTTTTAATTTACCTCTTGAAGCGTGATAAACACAAGCGAGGTGAATCACCAACACCGTAATAGTGACGATGTTTCTGCGGTATCTACACGAACAGACTTGCAAAAGGAGTCACGCCTCTGTTTCGCAGTGCTAGCTGCGAATAGAAGAGAAGAACCTTTCACTGTCTCTCACTCACTTTCTTAAGTGCGGCTAGGGTTGTGATGTAACATCTATAGCAGCCCCCTTAACAATACTATTTATAATAGTGGCTGCCTTAAGTGAGTGTGAGCGATGTAGCAAGGCTTGTGCAACCCTAAAACCCATCTGTCATGAGTTAGGCCCACAATTGAATCCGAGTCCAACTTGGATCCTTATTGCTCCAATTTAGTACTGTTCTAAGTGTGCGACCTCAGGTTCTCATGATGTTGGTAGTAATATTAAAATCTCATTTTAATATTACAAACGAAGTGAGCGGTATCTAGCAACACATCACGCTACCCAAGTAATGAGAATGTCGGTGATTTGACATAACCTATCCGTGATCAATGTTTCCGTGTAGTTTAGTCCCTTTGTCCGGATATCCAGATTGAACACAAGGCATGGAACGTGTCACCCTTGTTTAATTCAATCTTCGGTTTCACGATTCCGAGTAGACATAGTAATAACAAATGAGATCAATATCTCATATTGACTCATTTGATGACCATGCATTTCATAGTCTCACTCAATCGGGGGCCCGAAGATATCACTCTGTTATGTAGGAGGGACAAATCCCATCTAGGTCACTCACATTCCTCCACATGCATCGCAATATGTCTAATAACCAACTTTATAATCATCTTGTTACGAGATGACGTTTGATGGCATTTAAAACACACAACTCCTCATGTAGGAATCGTAGTGATTTCAGGTCAAAGAACCACATACACCATTATCACTATGAGAATCGCTTATGACACTCACGTAACGATCCACGTAGCGTTCTCATGGCGGGTCTGTCCAATACATCATTACTCTAATATGTATCCATGTGTAGACTTGATATCTCATATCCATGACCCGTGAGATGTGGTCATCAGTCTACGCACATACTAGTCTCAATGCATTATTGTTGTCCTAATTAACAATAATACTTGACTAGGGACATTTAAGAATAGTATTTTATCCAATAGGATCTCACCATCAATTCATCCACTTGATGTCCTATGGTATCAAACTTACTATTCTAAGGACTTTATTATGTCTATAAAAAGAACACAATAAATGAAATGCCTCATATATCAAAAATAGCATAATATAATGTATGTCAATACAAACAAAATGTATTGGCCACTAGGGCATACACCAACAGTGCTGTGGGATTAAGTTTCCACCCTTCCCTACACATAACCGACTCTCGAATTCAATCTGGTTTCAAAGACTATTCTTTTGGATTTTCCAATTTTTCCTAATAAAAAATAAAAATTGGTGGCGACTCCTAATTAAATATATTTTAGTTTAAGTTGCTATTTCACCGCGATTAATATCGGTCGCGACAAATGGCGACTCCACTGGGGATACTTGAGAGTCAGGCCTATAAAAGTTAGTTATGCAAAATTTTTTGTGATCTTTATGTGTTTGTTTTATCCTTTTTTTTTCTTTTTTTTATTATTAGATGATTTTTTATATATATATTATTTTTAATTGTTGTATTATCGAACCTTAGGGTAGAAAACTTTTGGAATTTGTTTTGTATTTGCTTTGTTTTGCGGGATGTGGATAGTCTTTAGGATTGTGAAGGTTTGTACGCTCCCAAAGACCCACTGCACCTACACGTAAAACACACACATTCGAGTGGGGCCCTATACCCGGGTCTGAGTGAAGCCTAAGTTAAGTAGAGGTTGCGTAGTGGTAGCCATTTTGGATGTACTTCCAGTTTGGTTATCGCGAAAACCTCATCTAGAGTGCGCCTTTTTCATGAATGTCCCACACCTAGTTGGTTTACCCACTATTTCGTGGTCAACATTCTGAAATAGGACTTGGCTCTAGAGACCTTTAAAATAGAAAAGCCACCCCATGGAAGTTCTCACGAACCAGAAAGACTCTTAGATCCTTAGGATAGAATTCCCAAGTTCAAGGCAACCCCATTAGGACACAAAGGGAGCACACCTTTCGTTACCTTTAGATTTATCCATATCTTGTGAGTTGTTTAGTCTTTTAATGTGACAAACCATACTTGCGTCCCTCTTAAAAATTTTTTTTTCCAAAAAAGAGGAGATGAGTCATTATTAAAGGACCAACAACTCACTCACTCATTATTGCATCACAAGTCATCATTCTTCGCATCATGTTTTCTCCAAAAACCATGCATTGACAGTTCTTATGTGTTAAATCTAGGTTTGTTGAGGGACTGTTGAAACTAAGTGCCTAAGGATTAACAGTGAGTATCTTTGATTAATAATGGAACGTGTCATGGGATCAGATCACAATGAGGTTGTTTTGAAAAAGACTTTGCGACTTAAGGCCAATGAAGTTGACACAGAAAGCCTGTTGAGTTTAGGCCGAATGTTGAAGAAAATGCAACGCCTAACCTTCACTGCGAGATATGGGAAGATTCTGAATCTGTTAGAGGTTGATGTCCAGGTAGAAGCTATTACCTCGCTAGCCCAATTCTACGACCCACCATTGCATTGTTTCACGTTTCAAGATTGTCAGTTGGCCCCCACCTTGGAAGAGTTTGAGTAGATCTTGGGCTTGCCGTTGGAAAAGGAAGAGCCATACCTCTTTATAGGCCACCATGCATCCATGCCAACCATAGCAGACATCTTAAAGATTCATATGAAGGATCTGCAAAAAGCAAAGCAAAATAAGAAAGGAACAGAGGGATTCCCAAGGAAATATTTAGAAGAACACATGCACCACCTAGCCAAGGTTGAAGACTAGAATACCTTTATGGATGTGTTAGCCCTCACTATTTATGGCAGCATCCTATTCCCGAGTAATGAAGACTTGATAGATTTTGCAGCAATAGATGTGTTTCTCACTCGAAGGAATAATGCTGCTAATCCTGTCCCAGCCCTTCTTGCCGATGTTTATTATACTCTGAATTTCTGCCATGAAAAGAAGGGTAAGCGGATCTTATGTTGCCTACCGATGTTATTCGTATGGCTCACGAGTCACATGTTCAAGAGGGGCTACGAGGATCCATGTCCCATTACAAGTCTCAAGATCCTCCAGTTGAAAACCAGGAACGGCCGCGAATGGGCCGAAGAATTGGCCAAACTTGAGGAAAAGAAAATTGTATGGTACCCACAGCGTAAAGAAGGGCAAACAGTGGTTTATCAATGTGAAGGCTTTCCTAATGTTCCTCTCATGGGTACTCGGGGATGCATTAACTACAACCCTGCACTGGCATTGCGACAATTAGGCTATCCCATGATGGGGCCACCATCAGAATTGGAAACCATTCCTTTTGTCTATGATATGCAAATGGAGTGTACTGAGACACTTAGGAGAGTGCGAGACGCTTGGAAGAAAGTTATTAGAAAAAGTAAAAAAGAGGGAGTCGAAGTCTGCGGAGTTAAAGAAAGTTACGAGCGGTGGGTCAAGAACAGGGCGCAGGAAGTTAAGTTACCCTTTAAAATCCCAAGTAACCTCTACGAGTTGGTAAATCTTTGCCTCCGACTTCGATAAAAGATGAAGAAATAAAAGAAAAGTTAGTGAAGCAACAACAAATAAAAAGGGAAATTAGAGCGAGAGTTGGAAAAGGTTCGCGGACATGTGCGAGTTTTAAGACGTGAAAATCTTGAGAAAAACTTGCTCTCGAAAAAGCAAACAAAAGGCAAAGGACGAGAGCAAGATAGTATGTCAAAAATCAAAAAATGTTTGGAAGCGCAAATAAGGAACTAAGGCTCGAGGGCGGGAAAGAGATAAGGCTCGACGAGAAAATCAACAACTCAAGGAGTGCTCGTAATTGCCAAAGCAGCACAGAATAAGGCTCTTCAGCAAGCAGATAGTATGAGGCAACAAGTGGAGACAGTGTCAACCAGATATGAAGACATGATCAGAATTGAGAGGTTGCGCACTGTCGAGGAGATTGCAGGGTATGAAGCAGCATTGCGACAGGGACAGAAGGACTTGTAGAAAATGATAGATCATGCAAAACAACAAGACGAGGACATTAATGGATGGAAAGAAGAAGTCCATTTTTGGAGAGACCAATTCTCGAAGCTGGCATGCCTAGCCAACACGGCGATCGCAGACATTCCATATTACTTAAAGGTGGCGGATAAGATGGTCGATCCTCTTAAGACTCGTGAGAGATCAATGACTTTATTGAATATTGCAAGAATCTTATTGGGCAAATGAAGCAGATGATTAGGGTGCAGTCATTTGAGAAAGAGGAATTAGACTAGACAATGATGTATTTCAAGTAGAGTGGAAATGATGTATTCCTCTTAAATAATGTTGATGATTCTTTTTCAATTGAATAAAGTATGCCTTTTTGTTCTTCGATCCTATGTTTGACTTGAAGATCCATTACTTTTGAACGAGACGTTCTAAGTAATGGTCATGACAAACTTTTGAACGAGACGTTCTAAGAAATAATCATGACGAGCAAAGATTAAAGATACTCACTCAAATCCGCCCGGCACAAATTAACAATGGTCCTTTAACAAATCAATAATAATCATGGTTGTTTTAATAAATTTTTATTTTGATTATTCATAGGAAATTTAAAACCATTGCGCGACCAAGGAAAGAAGACACCAATCAAACCCGTGTTCACAACACAAGGGCTCGAACAAGGTTGCTTGCAGCAATGGCAGCCGAGAACGAAGGTAGGAACCTAAGTTTGGAAGTAGATGAAGTGAAAGGAATGGTGAATGAGGTTACAGAATCTCAAAGAAGAATTGAGGAAATGTTGTCAGTCATGAGGGAGACTCTCACCTTGATGGGGGCAGTTGGAGGTACAGGAGTAACCGGGGTGCACTCGCACCCACTGAATACCACTTCTATAAGGACAAACCCTGGAGTCACTACTGAGGTACCTTATGTAGGAGGAACCTCAAACACTGCATCGTAGTGATTCCTATTGGAGAGGATATCATTCATTAGAAGGTACTCGCAATGAGGTCCATGGTAATACCGAGTTCACGTGGGAACGACCACATATGATGACAAGCTGGATTTCCTACTAGGTAATGGACACGCAGCTATTCAAAATGATAAGATGAAAGAAGAGTGGATGGAAAAGATGGAAGAGCAAATTAAGGCGATCAAGGGTCCTAGCACCTACGGTCCCCTTGGGATAGAAGAATTGTGCCCTACTGCTAACATCGTCATCCCCAAGGATTTCAAAGTCCCAGAATTTGTCAAGTATGATGGGAGCACCAATCCCTTTTTCCACCTAAAAAATTATATTACCAAAATGTCCATTTGGTCAAGGGATTAGAAGTTCCTTGTCAATTTCTTTCATGAAAGTTTGACTGGGCCTGCTTTGGAGTGGTGTATCCAACATGACCTCTCAAAAATCTCCTCTTGGGATGGTAGGCGAATTTATTTATAGGTCGAGATCGTTTAATCGGATACTGCCCAACCCGGGAGCGGTTGGGAACATTGCGAGAAGAAAAATGAGGAGACATTCAAACAATATGCCCAGAGGTGGAGAACTCTTGCGGCCCAAGTGCAACCGCCATTAACTTTGACCGAGATGTGCTCATACTTCTTGGGAACTTTAGGAGCCCCTTATATTAGGACAATGGCGGGCTCGCTTATAGAGACTTTCTTCGATTTGATTCTTCTTGGAGAAAGAATTGAAATTTTGGTAAAGGTAGGAAAATTGTCACCGGCAATAATGAAAATAGTTTCAAGAAGGGGTTCCCCCCTAAGAAAAAAGAGCCGGAAGTGAGTTACGTGCAGAATCTGAAGCCTTTATGACCCTGATATTCGTCATCCTACCCTACATACCGACCACCCCCATACAACCCAAATAATTATCCTTCTTATCGACACCGCACCATCCCATCTACCGGCCCAACCACTCCTCCCAGTAAATATACCTCAAACTTGACCATTCCAAATCAACACCATCCCGATACCCCAACCATATGCACCAACTCGCCCAATCTATACTCAGTACCCACCTCGGCCTCCGCAAAATTTCCAAAACTACCCATAACCTCGACCAAACTTCCAAAATCAAGGCTGTTTCCGTACCCAAAACCTACCCCCTTTCCCAAAATTGTCCATCTCAAATGCAGATCTATTCCAAAGGCTGTTTGATGCTCACCTCATCTCAGGGAACCCTGTACGTCCCCTACAACCATCATTTCCAGTATGGTACAACCCAAATTTAACTTGCAAGTATCATATGGATATTTCAGGGCACTCAATCGAAGACTATAAGTCTTTCAAGATGGCGGTAAGAAAGCTTATTGCTTGTGAAAAACTGGACATTCAAGAAGAGCCTGGACCTAGTATTGTCAGCAATCCAATTCCTAATCATGGTGAAAGGAATGTGGTGAATGCTTTAGAGATGGAAGGACCCCCAATAAAGAATGCCATGAGCCTGCATACGCCGATGACTCAAATATTTGAGGGGTTGAAGAAAGCAGGTTATGATATCACGGCACCAGCTTCATCAGTAAAAGAAGAGGAGAAGTACGATAAAGAATCAAAATGTGTTTACCATTGTGGGGGAATAGGACACGATATTGAGAACGGTTGGGACTTCAAGGTTCGGGTCCAAGATTTACTCACTTTGGGAATAATACAAGCTGGACAAGGGGTAGCTTCCTCTGAAGAAGTCAGTGTGGTAGAACGCTTTGTGCTAAAGGTGCCACCTCTCAACCAAGTCCCGGCGCCAGGGAGAGTAGTTGTTACAGTCAAGAAGCCAATGCCATTTGCTTATGATGATACCCACTCAGTACCATGGAATTATGAAGCTAGGGTGGAAACGAAAGGAGTCGGGAAAAGACTTCAAAGCCACGGAGTTCTTTGAAATACTCCAGGATGAAGGGTATGTGACTAATATAGTTACAAGGAGTGGGCGATGTTATGGCCCAGTAGAAGTAGAGAAGAAGAAGAATGTTAAAGAATGGGGTAAGGAGGAAAATGCAAGAGAAGAGGAGAGAGGGAAAGAAGAGGAGGAAGAATTTTTGAAGATCATGAAACAGAGTGAATATGATGTGATGGAACAGCTGAAGAAGACTCCAGCAAGGATATCCCTTTTGTCACTCGTTTTGACATCTGAGTTGCATCGAAAAGCGTTGCTAAGAGTATTGAATGAGGCTTATGTCAAACCCGATGTTACCCCTGAGAATGTTGTCAGCATGGTGGACCCGATAAAGCACGTCAACATGATCACATTTATGGATGAAGAGATCACCTCTTGGTCTGAGAAAAACCCACGGGCCTTACACATAACCCTTAAATGCAAAGGGTATATAGTTGCAAAGGTTTTGATTGATGGGGGGTCTGCGCTAAATATCTTACCAAAGTCGACTCTAACCTCATTGTCGATAAGTGAGGATGAACTGACACCTCGAGAAATGGTAGTGCGAGCCTTTGATGGAAATAGGAGAGGCATTTTAGGAGAGGTGATATTGCCATTAGAGATTGGTCCAAGTAATTTTCGGGTATTGTTCCAAGTTATGAACATTGAGCCTGGTTACACTATGCTCCTGGGGAGACCATGGATCCATCCTGCTTGAGTCTTTGTTCCTTCTACACTACACCAGAGTATTAAATACATCGAGAATGGGTTGGTTATTACTATACACGGAGAAGAAGAAATCATGGTGTCAAAATCGGTTTCAATACCGTATGTGAAAAGTGCAGAGAAAGATGAGGAGAATTTGTGGCATAGCTTTGAGGTAGTTGAAAACTGAACTCGGTGGGGTGAGCCCTCGATGCAAACTGTGAATCAGGTGGTGGCCCGAATTATGACTAATAATGGGTACCAGAAAGGAAAAGGCCTGGGTTCAAAATTGCAAGGAACTCGGACACCGATTTCACTTCCAGAAAAGCTAGACAAGTTCGGATTGGGGTACGAAGCGAGCTCTGGAAGAGAGAATGGAGAATGTGACTTTGGGGAAAAGGAGTGGTAAGGGCGAAATGAAGCATATTCCTCACCGAGGGAGACATTCCCAAAGACCAACCAAAGTAATCATGCCGAAGAAGTCATTCGTCCACAATACCATCTTACTATCAATGCATTGCATGAAGAAGGCCCTGAAGAGTACAAAGCAATCAGGCTACTTTCATCGAAGAGGAGCCATTGAAGAAGCGGCAATCTGAATCAATGATTGATGTTATTGCTTCCAAGTAATTGTCTAGTCATGTTTGTAACATGAGATATTTATGTCTAGCTATGTTTTTATCTTACATTTATGTTATTTGAGACAATTAACTAAATAAAGTTACATGTTTATTCAGCATTCCTCTGTGTCACTCTCTTTGCTTATCTTCTTTTTACATTTATTAGTTTCATTTTCTTATGTTTCTCTTAAAAAAAAGACTTCTTTCTCTTGCTTTATCATTTCTACTCTATTTTATCTTTCCAACTCCCCATAAATTTCTTTCCAGGGATGTGAGTCTTGTAGAGAGTTCGTCTCATGAGAGGGACCTTGAAAACTTGTCAATTGATTCCCCTGCAATGTTTGATGAAGAGGATCTAGGATTTGGTGAAGAGAAAGAGATTGTTGAAGAATTTGAAAAAATCTTTGGAATACTCAGAGAGGAAGTTTGATGTGAGCAATGAGGTAATAGAAGTAATTAACATGGGAACAGAAGAAGATAAGAAAGAGTTGAGAATAGTAGATAATCCTGAGCGTATAGAAATGGTGGCACTATTGAGAGAGTTCCTTGATGTGTTCGCATGGTCCTACAGAGATATGCCTGGATTAGACCCTGGAATAGCATCACATAAAATTCCACTATATCTTGATGTAGAACCAAAAAGGCAGAAGTTGAGAAGAATGCACCCGGATATGTCACTAAAGATCAAAGAAGAAGTGACTAAGCAGCTAGAAGCTGGATTTATAGTCAAGACACCCGCAATGGATAGCAAATATTGTGCTAGTACCAAAGAAGGATGGGAAGGTCAAGATGTGCGTGGATTGTAGAGATCTAAATAAGGCTAGTCCAAAAGATGATTTCTCGCTCCCCCATATTGATGTTCTTGTTGACAATACAGTAAGAAATCATAGGTTCTCATTTATGGACGGGTATTCTGGGTATAATCAGATCCCCATGGATGTTGATGACAAAGAAAAGATGACTTTTATTACACCTTGGGGAACCTTTTGTTACACAGTAATGTCCTTTGGATTGAAGAATGCTGGGGCTACCTATCAACGTGCTATGGTTGCATTATTTCATGACATGATGCATAAAGAAATTGAGGTTTATGTAGATGATATGGTAGCCAAATCCAAAGAAAAGGAAAGTCATGTAGCAGTCTTACAGAAATTATTTGAAAGACTCAGGAAGTATAAGTTGAGGCTCAATCATAATAAATGCGTTTTTGGAGCATCCACTGGAAAATTACTCGGATTCATCGTTAGCAGAGAAGGAATAATGGTGAATCCGGATAAGGCAAAGGCAATACAAGAGATGCCTCCTCCTAAGACAGAGCGAGAAGTGAGAAGTTTTCTTCAGAGACTTAATTACATCGCTACGTTCATTGCTAACCTGACCAGCACCTGTGAGCCTATATTCAAGTTGTTGAAGAAGCATCAGCCAGGAAAATGGGATGAAGAATGTCAAGAAGCTTTTGATAAGATAAATGCTTATTTGATGAACCCTCCGTGTTGGTACCCCTACACTAGGGTCGTCCTTTGATATTATACCTAAGCTGCATCTTTGTCAACCTCAATGGGGGCAATCTTTGAGGCAAACACGATGAATTAGGAAAAAAAGCAAGGGCGATTTATTACCGAGTAAGAAGTTTAATGGTTGTGAAGCCCGTTACACGGCTATTGAGAAAACTTGTTGTGCTCTAGTATGGACCTCAAAACGGTTACGAAGACATGCTCTATTACACCACTTGGTGATCTCCGAATGGACCCTCGAAGTACATATTTGAAAGCCATCATGTCTCATTAAGGGTTTCAAAATGGCAAGTGATATTGTCAGAGTTCGATATCAAGTACATGACTCAGAAATCCGTCAAAGGAAGTGCAATTGCGGATCATTTAGCTGAAAATCCTCTTGAGGGTGGACAACTAATGACATCCGAGTTCCCCGATGAAGAAATATTGATGGCAGAAAGAGAGAAAGGAAAAAAAAGAGTCTGCGTGGAAGATGTATTTTGATGGAGCAGTCAATATGTATGGTAGTGGCATAGGAGCTGTTGTTATTTCGCAGACGAGAAAACAATATCCAATTGCTATTAAGCTGGATTTTGAATGCACTAATAATGTTACGGAATACGAGGCATGTGCTAGTGGTTTACAAGTGGCAATTGACTTGGGGATCAAGCAATTAAAAGTATTCAGAGATTCGGCACTTATCATTTATCAAGTGAATGGTGAATGGCAAACTAAAGACCCAAAGTTGGTGCCTTATCAAAAGTATTTGACCAAGTTGACTGAGAAGTTTGAAGAGGTGACCTTTTCTCATATGGCTCGAGATATGAATCAGTTTGCAGATGCTTTGGCCACTTTGGCTGTAATGACTAAGTTGGATATCCACAATAATGTCCAACCCATCCAAGTAAAAGTACATAGTGAGCCTACGTATTGTGCCAATGTGGAAGGTGAGCCAGATGGTAAACCTTGGTATCATGATATCACGCAGTATATCCAACATAGAGAATACCCAACTGGGGCAAGTGAAGTGAATAAGAAGACTATTCGCCGGTTGGCTATGGCCTTTTTCTTGAATGGGGAAGTTCTATACAAGAGAAGCCATGATGGCACCTTACTCAGGTGTGTGAATGCTCGAGAAGCTCGTTTAATCATGACTGAAGTCCATGAAGGAATTTGTGGGACTCATGCTAATGGTCATATGATGGCACGAAAAATTTTAAGGAGCGGTTATTATTAGTCCACCATGGAAGCGGACTGCATAGAATATGTTCGAAAGTGCCATAAATGCCAGATATATGCAGATCGAGTCAATGCACCTCCATTCCTCTTGCACAATATGATATCTCCATGGCCTTTCTCGATATGGGGAATAGATGTCATTGGGCCGATTAACCCCAAAGCTTTCAACGGTCATCGTTTCATTTTAGTAGCAATCAACTATTTCACCAAGTAGGTAGAAGCTTGCTCTTATGCCAATATTACTCAAAAGGTATTTTTGAAATTCCTCAAGAGGGATATTGTCTGCAGATACGGAATCCCAGAGAGGATAATTACAGATAATGCTGCTAATCTCAATGGTGCCGAGATTAAGAAATTCTGTGAAAATTTCAAGATCAAGCATCATAATTCAGCTCCCTACAGGCCTCAGATGAATGGTGCAGTTGAAGCTGCAAATAAGAATGTCAAGAAAATTATGGCTAAGATGGTTGTTAACTACAAGGACTGGCACGAAATGTTACCCTATGCTTTGCACGCGTATCGTACCAATATACGATCAAGCACTGGGACAACGCCTTTCTCCTTGGTGTATGGGATGGAAATTTGTCTCTCCCATAGAAATTGAAATTCCTTCTCTAAGAGTATTGATGGAAGCAGAGTTGGAAGAATCTAAATGGGTGAAGACTCGATATGAGCAATTGAATATGATAGAAGAGAAGAGACTGGTAGCTATTTGTCATGGACGAGTTGTATCAAAGCAGAATGGCGAGCCTTTAATAAAAAGTCCGTCCTAGAGAATTCATTCGGGAGATTTAGTATTGAAGAAGATTCTCCCTAATCAAGAGGATGCTAGAGGAAAATGGGCTCTGAAAGTTATGAGGGTCCTTACATCGTTAAGCAAGCATTTTCTGGAGGGGCTTTAATTTTGCAGAATATGGATGGAGAAGAATTGCCAAGGCCAGTAAATACTGATGTTATCAAGAGATTCTATGCCTAAAAAAAAGGAAAAAAGAAGAAGAGGAAGCTCGTTAGGTTGAAAACCCGAAAGGGCGGCCTAAGCAAAAGTTAGAGTAAAAAAAAGAAAGAGAAAGAAAAAAAAGAAGGTCCGTTAGGTCAAAAACCCGAAAGGGCGGCTTAAGCAAAAGTTAGGACAAATAAATTGGCAAAATCTCAAAGGGAGGAGGTCTGAAACTCCAAACTGGGGCAATTTTTATTCTGCGTTCAATTGGCCATACTGGGGGAAAATGTCTGAAAGATTAAAGGAAAGATGTGTTGAAGAAAGTAGCAATAGAGACAATAGTTGGATTATCAAACGATTGCAGGGAATCAATTGAATGAGGAACAAGGAACCAAAACTGGGGCAAATTTTCTTTCCCTTGTAATTTTCTTTTGTTTCTATGTTTTCGTCTTAAGCATGTCTCTTACCAGATATTCATCATATTACCAAAGTAATGAAAAGAAGTTTGTTCATTTAACGAATTTCTATCCATATATGAATGCATGTTTAACTCATTAAGTTAAGTCTCAAATAACATAAATTCAAGATCAACAGCTTGATTCTGACATTTCTACAGCAATCCTTCAATGATTGAGCTAGATTGAAAGATCTCAATAGCTCAAAGTATAGTTTGCAATGTGACATTTGGTCGAAGTGATTTGTTGCCAAGAAAGAAAGGAAGAGTTGAAAAAAAAATGAAGAAGAAAAAGGGTTAAAAGGATTCTGAGATAACCAAAGGGTCTGATGAAGAAAAGCCGGTGAATAAGGGTTTGATTGGTCAAAGCTTTCCAAAGTCGTTACTGGATCAAATGATAAGAAAGAGAGAATAAATATAAAAGAAAAAGAGAGAAAAAGAGAGAGAAGAAAAAGAGATTTTAAGGCATTGTCTAACTGTCAGCGCATCGGCTCTATGCATTTACATTTTAAGTTCTTGAGCGCATAAGCTCCATGCATTTGCATTTTAAGTTTTTGAGCGCATCGGCTCCATGCATTTGCATTTTAAGTTTTTGAGTGCATCAGCTTCTTGCATTTGCATTTTACTTTTGAGCGCATCGGCTCTTTTGTCATTTAATTCCTGTCTTTTACTTTCGAGCGCATCAGCTCCCTGTCTTTTAATTCCTGAGCGCATCGGCTCCTGTCTTTTACTTTTTGAGCGCATCGGCTCCTTGTCTTTAATTCTTGTCTTTTACTTTTGAGCGCATCGGCTCCCTGTCTTTTAGTTCCTGAGCGCATCGGCTCCTGTCTTTTACTTTTTGAGCGCATCGGCTCCCTGTCTTTAATTCCTGTCCTTTACTTTTGAGCGGATCGGCTCCCTGTCTTTCAATTTATGTCTTTTACTTTTTGAGGCATCGGCTCCCTGTCTTTTAATTCTTGTCTTTTACTTTTTGAGCGCATCGGCTCCCTGTCTTTAATTCCTGTCCTTTACTTTTGAGCGCATTGGCTTCTGTCTTTCAATTTCTGTCTTTTACTTTTTGAGCGCATCGGCTCCCTGTCTTTTAATTCTTGTCTTTTACTTTTGAGCACATCGGCTCCCTGTCTTTTAATTCCTGAGTGCATCGGCTCCTGTCTTTTACTTTTTGAGCGCATCGGCTCCCTGTCTTTAATTCCTGTCTTTTAATTCCTGAGCGTATCGGCTTTTGTCTTTTAAGTTTCTGTCATTGAGCGCATCGCTCTTTGCATTGTTTTGTTTCTTTTCGCTCCCGAACAAAATTTGAGTTCATGTCTTTACTCGTTCCTTACCATGATAAAATGAAAAACTACGGTTATTCTTTTTATCTAGTAAGAAACAAGTAAAGAGGGAATCATGAACACCCAATTTTGTCCGGTGTTTTGTGAATAAAAATAAAAAAATAAAAAAATAAAAAATAATCTTTCAACCCATTAACCCATTAACCCGTAACCTATAAACCAACCCATAATCCATGACCCATTAACCCATAACCCTTAAGCACTTATCCTAAATAAACCTCATCAGTTATCCTCATACTTAAACTCATCATTTATCCTAAACCATCCTATCCATCCTAACTCAAACTCATCCTAACATAAACTCATCCTATCTCGAACTCATCCTAAACAAACTTATCTTAAACCTCCCTTCACTTATCCTAAACAAACTCCTAATCACATTCTAACTCAAACACCTCAGCCTAATCCTCTCCTATAAAACACCTAACCCATGCATCATAACAGGGACTCAGAACAAATACACTCAGCAGAACCTATACTCGGAACCCGCCAAGCACCCTCTCGCCATAGCCGTGAGACTTCACCACCTTCCTTTGCCAAATACCCCGTTACGAAACCACCACCAAATCCTCCATAAAACCAAGCTTTCCATCATTCCACAACCCCCGACTCACACCATCCCCAAACCGTAATCCACCAAACCCATTACCAACACAGATCCACCTTCAACTGTGACCCAAATCCCAACCCGAGACCAGAGCTCTCTCTCACGCGCAGATCGGTTCCGGCAGCCACTAGACTCACCAGTCGCGCACGGCCACCGTAGCAGCGTCATCATTAATTGAGCAGCAGTGACCTGGACCGAGTGCTATTCTCGAGCAACTCGGTCACCGATTCCAGCACCAGTCGCGCAGCTCTGTGAGCTCGTCTTCAACCACGTCGCCGTCGCGTACTAACACCGGAGATCAGACCCACGCCGCTGACGTTCCCAATCCAGATCGGCACCGTCACGCCTTTACCGCTTGGGTCGCTGATCGTGATATCGCCGCGCGAGTCACCGTTTCACGTCCACCTTCCGATCCACTCACCGTCACCGATGGTCGCTCCTTTTGAATCTCTGGGTTTTCTGCAAAAATAGCTAGGAGAAGGAAGCAAAATATCCTCTTTTCTTTGAACCGTGAGTTGTTTTTTGGGTTTGCATTGTAGTTTTTTTTTTTGGGGGGGTTATTTTGGGTTGTTTAAAGGAAGTGGGCTTAAGGTAAAAAAAAGGAAATTGGGTCAAAAAAAAAGAAAAAATTAAAGGGTAAAAAAAAAAGGAAAAGGGGGAAAGAAGGAAAGGATAAATTAAAAAATATAAGAATAATTTTTTTCTCTTTTTAAAAATAATGATGATGATAATAATAATAATATGGGTTATCTTAGTTGCGACAACTTGCTAACCCTTGTATTTTGTAAACGTCTGAGTTGCATGACAGCTTGATGGTTTACATTATCATTATTATTATTATTATTATTATTATTATTATTATTATTATTATTATTATTATTATTATTATTATTATTATTATTATTATTATTATTATTGTTACTATTATTATCATTTATATTATATTTAAATTATTATCATGTGTTCAATTATTATTTTTTAGTTAAATCGCTAATTGATAATTTTAAATAAAAGTTTTGTAACAAATTTGATAATCGGTGGGTGACGTCTCTAATGTGACACGAGCTTCACCTATTTAATTCTTAATTTGAATAACTGAGCCGCGACGGCTTGTTAATTCAAATTTTCAAAAATTATTTTAATTAAAATCAATCAACCCACAAATATTTTCTAAAGAACTACGTGACTTTGAATTTCTCATTGCACCCGAGGATACGTAGGAGCGGGACTCATATTCCGTCAAGCCAAAAATTAAATTTTCATAATTTATTTATTCATTTCATATTTTTTACAAAAGGGGTAAAATAAATATTTTCAAGGATTATTAAGAATTTGCATAATTAATTTAAGGTACCGTCTTAGGACAGGTACGTTAGGGGTGCTGTGGGATTAAGTTTCCACCCTTCCCTACACATAACCGACTCTCGAATTCAATCTGGTTTCAAAGACTATTCTTTTGGATTTTCTAATTTTTCCTAATAAAAAATAAAAATTGGTGGCGACTCCTAATTAAATATATTTTAGTTTAAGTTGCTATTTCGCCACGATTAATATCGGTCGCGACAAATGGCGACTCCACTGGGATACTTGAGAGTCGTGCCTATAAAAGTTAGTTATGCAAAAATTTTTGTGATCTTTATGTGTTTGTTTTATCCCTTTTTTTTTTTTTTTTTTTTATTATTAGATGATTTTTATATATATATTATTTTTAATTGTTGTATTATCGAACCTTAGGGTAGAAAACTTTTGGAATTTGTTTTGTATTTGCTTTGTTTTGCGGGATGTGGGTAGTCTTTAGGATTGTGAAGGTTTGTACGCTCCCAAAGACCCAGCTGCACCTACACGTAAAACACACACATTCGAGTGGGGCCCTATACCCGGTCCGAGTGAAGCCTAAGTTAAGTAGAGGTTGCGTAGTGGTAGCCATTTTGGATGTACTTCTGTTTGGTTATCGCGAAAACGTCATCTAGAGTGCGCCTTTTTCATGAATGTCCCACACCTAGTTGGTTTACCCTTATTTCGTGGTCAACATTCTCGAAATAGGACTTGGCTCTAGAGACCTTTAAAATAGAAAAGCCACCCCATGGAAGTTCTCACGAACCAGAAAGACTCTTAGATCCTTAGGATAGAATTCCCAAGTTCAAGGCAACCCCATTAGGACACAAAGGGAGCACACCTTTCGTTACCTTTAGATTTATCTATATCTTGTGAGTTGTTCAGTCTTTTAATGTGACAAACCATACTTGCGTCCCTCTTAAAATTTTTTTTTTCCAAAAAAGAGGAGATGAGTCATTATTAAAGGACCAACAACTCACTCACTCATTATTGCATCACAAGTCATCATTCTTCGCATCATGTTTTCTCCAAAAACCATGCATTGACAGTTCTTATGTGTTAAATCCAGGTTTGTTGAGGGACTGTTGAAACTAAGTGCCTAAGGATTAACAGTGAGTATCTTTGATTAATAATGGAACGTGTCATGGGATCAGATCACAATGAGGTTGTTTTGAAAAAGACTTTACGACTTAAGGCCAATGAAGTTGACACAGAAAGCCTGTTGAGTTTGGGCCGAATGTTGAAGAAAACGCAACGTCTGACCTTCACTGCGAGATATGCGAAGATTCTGAATCTGTTAGAGGTTGATGTCCAGGTAGAAGCTATTACCGCGCTAGCCCAATTCTACGACCCATCATTGCGTTGTTTCACGTTTCAAGATTGTCAGTTGGCCCCCACCTTGGAAGAGTTTGAGCAGATCTTGGGCTTGCCGTTGGAAAAAGAAGAGCCATACCTCTTTATAGGCCACCATGCATCCATGCCAACCATAGCAGACATCTTGAAGATTCATGTGAAGGATCTGCAAAAAGCAAAGCAAAATAGGAAAGGAACAGAGGGATTCCCAAGGAAATATTTAGAAGAACACATGCACCACCTAGCCAAGGTTGAAGACTGGAATACCTTCATAGATGTGTTAGCCCTCACTATTTATGGCAGCATCCTATTCCCGAGTAATGAAGACTTGATAGATTTTGCAGCAATAGATGTGTTTCTCGCTCGAAGGAATAATGCTGTTAATCCTGTCCCAGCCCTTCTTGCTGATGTTTATTATACTCTGAATTTCTGCCATGAAAAGAAGGGTCGGCGGATCTTATGTTGCCTACCGATATTATTCGTATGGCTCACGAGTCACATGTTCAAGAGGGGCTACGAGGATCCATGTCCCATTACAAGTCTCAAGATGCTCCAGTTGAAAACCAGGAACGGCCGCGAATGGGCCGAAGAATTGGCCAAACTTGAGGAAAAGAAAATTGTATGGTACCCACAGCGTAAAGAAAGGAAAACAGTGGTCTATCAGTGTGAAGGCTTTCCTAATGTTCCTCTCATGGGTACTCGGGGATGCATTAACTACAACCCTGCACTGGCATTGCGACAATTAGGCTATCCCATGATGGGGCCACCATCAGAATTGGAAACCGTTCCTTTTGTCTATGATATGCAAATGGAGTGTACTGAGACACTTAGGAGAGTGCGAGACGCTTGGAAGAAAGTTATTAGAAAAAGTAAAGAGCTGGGAGTCGGAAGGCTGCGGAGTTAAAGAAAGTTACAGGCAGTGGGTCAAGAACAGGGCGCAGGAAGTTAAGTTACCCTTTAAAATCCCAGTAACCTCTACAGTCGGTAAATCTTTGCCTCCGACTTCGATAGAAGATGAAGAAATAAGAGAAAAGTTAGTGAAGCCAACAAAGAAAAAGGAAATTAGAGGCGAGTTGGAAAAGGTTCGCGGACATGTGCGTTTTAAGACGTGAAAATCTTTGAGAAAAACACTACTCTCAAAAAAAAAGCAAACAAAAGGCAAAGGACAGAGCAAGATAGTATGTCAAAAATCAGAAAATAATTGGAAGCTGCAAATAAGGAACTAAGGCTCCGAGGGCAGGAAAGAGATAAGGCTCTGACAGAAAATCAACAACTCAAGGAGTGCTCGTAATTGCCAAAGCACACGAGAATAAGGCTCTTCAAGAAGCAGATAGTATGAGGCAACAAGTGGAGACAGTGTCAACCAGATATGAAGACATGATCAGAATTGAGAGGTTGCACACTGTCGAGGAGATTGCAGGGTATGAAGCAGCATTGCGACAGGGACAGGAAGACTTGTAGAAAATGATAGATCATGCAAGACAACAAGACGAGGACATTAATGGATGGAAAGAAGAAGTCCATTTTTGGAGAGACCAATTCTCGAAGCTGGCATGCCTAGCCAACACGGCGATCGCAGACATTCCATATTACTTAAAGGTGGCGGATAAGATGGTCGATCCTCTTAAGACTCCGGCAGAGATCAATAACTTTATTGAATATTGCAAGAATCTTATTGGGCAAATGAAGCAGATGATTAGGGTGTAGTCATTTGAGAAAGAGGAATTAGACTAGACAATGATGTATTTCAAGTAGAGTGGAAATGATGTATTCCTCTTAAATAATGTTGATGATTCTTTTTCAATTGAATAAAGTATGCCTTTTTGTTCTTCTGATCCTATGTTGCACTGAAGATCCATTATTTTTGAACGAGACGTTCTAAGTAATGGTCATGGCAAACTTTTGAACGAGACGTTCTAAGAAACAGTCATGACGAGCAAAGATTAAAGATACTCACTCAAAACCACCCGGCACAAATTAACAATGGTCCTTTAACAAATCAATAATAATCATGGTTGTTTTAATAAATTTTTATTTTGATTATTCACAGGAAATTTAAAACCATTGCGTGACCAAGGAAAGAAGACACCAATCAAACCTGTGTTCACAACACAAGGGCTCGAACAAGGTTGCTTGCAACAATGGCAGCCGAGAACGAAGGTAGGAACCTAAGAATGGAAGTAGATGAAGTGAAAAGGAATAGTGAATGAGGTGACAGAATCTCAAAGAAGAATTGAGGAAATGTTGTCAATCATGAGGGAGACTCTCACCTTGATGGGGGCAGTTAGAGGTACAGGAGTAACTGGGGTGCACTCGCACCCACTAAATACCACTTCTATAAGGACAAACCCTGGAGTCACTACTGAGGTACCTTATGTAGGAGGAACCTCAAACATTGCATCAGTAGTGATTCCTATTGGAGAGGGATATCATTCATTAGAAGGTACTCACAATGAGGTCCATGGTAATACTGAGTTCACGTGGGAACAGCCACATATGATGACAACTGGATTTCCTACCGGTAATGGACACGCAACTATTCAAAATGATAAGATGAAAGAAGAGTGGATGGAAAAGATGGAAGAGCAAATTAAGGCGATCAAGGGTCCTAGCACCTACGGTCCCCTTAGGATAGAAGAATTGTACCCTACTACTAACATCGTCATCCCCAAGGATTTCAAAGTCCCAGAATTTGTCAAGTATGATGGGAGCACCAATCCCTTTTTCCACCTAAAAACTTATATTACCAAAATGTCCATTTGGTCAAGGGATTGGAAGTTCCTCGTCAATTTCTTTCTTGAAAGTTTGACTGGGCCTGCTTTGGAGTGGTGTATCCAACAGGACCTCTCAAAAATCTCCTCTTGGGATGACTGGGTGAATTTATTTATGGGTCAGTATCAGTTTAATCTGGATACAGCCCCAACCCGGGAGCAGTTGGGAACATTGCAGAAGAAAAATGAGGAGACATTCAAACAATATGCCCAGAGGTGGAGAACTCTTGCAGCCCAAGTGCAACCGCCATTAACTTTGACTGAGATGTGTTCATACTTCTTGGGAACTTTAAGAGCCCCTTATATTGGGACAATGGCGGGCACCGCTTATAGAGACTTTGCTGATTTGATTGCTGCTGGAGAAAGAATTGAAATTTTGGTAAAGGCTGGAAAATTGTCAGTTGGCAATAATGAAAATAGTTTCAAGAAGGGGTTCCCCCCTAAGAAAAAGGAGCCGGAAGTGAGTTACGTGCAGAATCTACAGCCTTTACGACCTTGATATTCGCCATCCTACCCTACATACCGACCACCCCCATACAACCCAAACAATTATCCTTCTTATCAGACACCTGCACCATCCCATCTACCGGCCCAACCACTCCTCCCGTAAATATACCTCAAACCCACCATTCCAAATCAACACCATCCCGATACCCCAACCATATGCACCAACTCGCCCAATCTATACTCAGTACCCACCTCGGCCTCTGCAAAATTTCCAAAACTACCCATAACCTCGACCAAACTTCCAAAATCAAGGCCGTTTCCGTACCCAAAACCTACCCTCTTTCCCAAAACTGTCCATCTCAAATGCAGATCTATTCCAAAGGCTGTTTGATGCTCACCTCATCTCAGGGAATCCTGTACGTCCCCTACAACCACCATTTCCAGCATGGTACAACCCAAATTTAACTTGCAAGTATCATATGGATATTTTAGGGCACTCAATCGAAGACTATGAGTCTTTCAAGATGGCGGTAAGAAAGCTTATTGCTTGTGGAAAACTGGACATTCAAGAAGAGGCTGGACCTAGTATTGTCAGTAATCCAATTCCTAATCATGGTGAAAGGAATGTGGTGAATGCTTTAGAGATGGAAGGACCCCCAATAAGGAATGCCATGAGCCTGCGTACGTCGATGACTCAAATATTTGAGGGGTTGAAGAAAGCAGGTTATGATATCACGGCACCAGCTTCATCAGTTAAAGAAGAGGAGAAGTACGATAAAGAATCAAAATGTGTTTACCATTGTGGGGGAATAGGTCACGATATTGAGAACTGTTGGGACTTCAAGGTTCGGGTCCAGGATTTACTCACTTTGGGAATAATACAAGCTGGACAAGGGGTAGCTTCCTCTGAAGAAGTCAGTGTGGTAGAACGCTTTGTGCTGAAGGTGCCACCTCTCAACCAAGTCCCGGCGCCAGGGAGAGTAGTTGTTACAGTCAAGAAGCCAATGCCATTTGTTTATGATGATACCCACTCAGTACCATGGAATTATGAAGCTAGGGTGGAAACGAAAGGAGTCAGGGAAGAGACTTCAAAGCCCCGAGTTGTTGAAATACTCCAGGATGAAGGGTATGTGACTAATATAGTTACAAGGAGTGGGCGATGTTATGGCCCAGTAGAAGTAGAGAAGAAGAAGAATGTTAAAGAATGGGGTAAGGAGGAAAATGCAAGAGAAGAGGAGAGAGGGAAAGAAGAGGAGGAAGAATTTTTGAAGATCATGAAACAGAGTGAATATGATGTGATGGAACAGCTGAAGAAGACTCCAGCAAGGATATCCCTTTTGTCACTCATTTTGACATCTGAGTTGCATCGAAAAGCGTTGCTAAGAGTATTGAATGAGGCTTATGTCAAACCCGATGTTACCCCTGAGAATGTTGTCAGCATGGTGGACCCGGTAAAGCATGTCAACATGATCACATTTATGGATGAAGAGATCACCTCTTGGTCTAAGAAAAACCCATGGGCCATACACATAACCCTTAAATGCAAAGGGTATATAGTTGCAAAGGTTTTGATTGATGGGGGGTCTGCGCTAAATATCTTACCGAAGTCGACTCTAACCTCATTGTCGATAAGTGAGGATGAACTGACACCTCGAGAAATGGTAGTGCAAGCCTTTGATAGAAATAGGAGAGGCATTTTAGGAGAGGTGACATTGCCATTAGAGATTGGTCCAAGTAATTTTCGGGTATTGTTCCAAGTTATGAACATTGAGCCTGGTTACACTATACTCCTGGGGAGACCATGGATCCATGCTGCTGGTGCTGTTCCTTCTACACTACACCAGAGTATTAAATACATCGAGAATGGGTCGGTTATTACTATACACGGAGAAGAAGAAATCATGGTCTCAAAACCGATTTCAATGCCGTATGTGGAAAGTGCAGAGAAAGATGAGGAGAATTTGTGGCACAGCTTTGAGGTAGTTGAAACTGAACTCAGTGGGGGTGAGCCCTCGATGCAAACTGTGAATCAGGTGGTGGCCCGAATTATGACTAATAATGGGTACCAGAAAGGAAAAGGCCTGGGCTCAAAATTGCAAGGAACTCGGACACCGATTTCACTTCCAGAAAAGCTAGACAAGTTCGGATTGGGGTACGAAGCAGCTCTGGAAGAGAGAATGGAGAATGTGACTTTGGGGAAAAGGAGTGATAAGGGCGAAATGAAGCATATTCCTCACCTGAGGGAGACATTCCCGGCACCAACCAAAGTAATCATGCCTGAAGAAGTCATTCGTCCACAATACCATCTTACTATCAATGCATTGCATGAAGAAGGCCCTGAAGAGTACAAAGCAATCCGGCCTTTCACTGAAGAGGAGCCATTGAAGAACTGGCAATCTGAATCAATGATTGATGTTATTGCTTCCAAGTAATTGTCTAGTCATGCTGTAACAAGCAGATATTTATGTCTAGCTATGTTTTTATCTTACATTTATGTTATTTGAGACAATTAACTAAATAAAGTTGCATGTTTATTCAGCATTCCTCTGTGTCACTCTCTTTGCTTATCTTCTTTTTACATTTATTAGTTTCATTTTCTTGTGTTTCTCTTAAAAAAAAGGACTTCTTTCTCTTGCTTTATCATTTCTACTCTATTTTATCTTTCTAACTCCCCATAAATTTCTTTCCAGGGATGTGAGTCTTGTAGAGAGTTCGTCTCATGAGAAGGACCTTGAAAACTTGTCAATTGATTCCCCTACAATGTTTGATGAAGAGGATCTAGGATTTGGTGAAGAGAAAGAGATTGTTGAAGAATTTGAAAAAATGCTGGAATACTCAGAGAGGAAGTTTGATGTGAGCAATGAGGTAATAGAAGTAATTAACATGGGAACAGAAGAAGATAAGAAAGAGTTGAGAATAGTAGATAATCCTGAGCGTATAAAAATGGTGGCACTATTGAGAGAGTTCCTTGATGTGTTCGCATGGTCCTACAGAGATATGCCTGGATTAGACCCTGGAATAGCATCACATAAAATTCCACTATATCCTGATGTAGAACCAAAAAGGCAGAAGTTGAGAAGAATGCACCCGGATATGTCACTAAAGATCAAAGAAGAAGTGACTAAGCAGCTAGAAGCTGGATTTATAGAGGTGTCAAGACACCCGCAATGGATAGCAAATATTGTGCCAGTACCAAAGAAGGATGGGAAGGTCAGGATGTGCGTGGATTATAGAGATCTAAATAAGGCTAGTCCAAAAGATGATTTCCCGCTCCCCCATATTGATGTTCTTGTTGACAATACAGTAAGAAATCATAGGTTCTCATTTATGGACGGGTATTCTGGGTATAATCAGATCCCCATGGATGTTGATGACAAAGAAAAGATGACTTTTATTACACCTTGGGGAACCTTTTGTTACACAGTAATGTCCTTTGGATTGAAGAATGCTGGGGCTACCTATCAACGTGCTATGGTTGCATTATTTCATGACATGATGCATAAAGAAATTGAGGTTTATGTAGATGATATGGTAGCCAAATCCAAAGAAAAGGAAAGTCATGTAGCAGTCTTACGGAAATTATTTGAAAGACTCAGGAAGTATAAGTTGAGGCTCAATCCTAATAAATGCGTTTTCGGAGCATCCACTGGAAAATTACTCGGATTCATCGTTAGCAGAGAAGGAATAAAGGTGGATCCGGATAAGGCAAAGGCAATACAAGAGATGCCTCCTCCTAAGACAGAGCGAGAAGTGAGAAGTTTTCTTCGGAGACTTAATTACATCGCTAGGTTCATTGCTAACCTGACCAGCACCTGTGAGCCTATATTCAAGTTGTTGAAGAAGCATCAGCCAGGAAAATGGGATGAAGAATGTCAAGAAGCTTTTGATAAGATAAATGCTTATTTGATGAACCCTCTTGTGTTGGTGCCCCCTACACCGGGTCGTCCTTTGATATTATACCTAACTGTACTGTCAACCTCAATGGGGGCAATGTTGGGGCAGCACGATGAATCAGGAAAAAAAGAGCAGGCGATTTATTACCTGAGTAAGAAGTTTAATGACTGTGAAGCCCGTTACACGGCTATTGAGAAGACTTGTTGTGCTCTAGTGTGGACCTCAAAATGGTTACGGCAGTACATGCTCTATTACACCACTTGGCTGATCTCCCGAATGGACCCTCTGAAGTACATATTTGAAAGCCATCATGTCTCATTAAGGGTTTCAAAATGGCAAGTGATATTGTCAGAGTTCGATATCAAGTACATGACTCAGAAATCCGTCAAAGGAAGTGCAATTGCGGATCATTTAGCTGAAAATCCTCTTGAGGGTGGACAACTAATGACATCCGAGTTCCCTGATGAAGAAATATTGATGGCAGAAAGAGAGGAAGGAAAAAAAGAGTCTGCGTGGAAGATGTATTTTGATGGAGCAGTCAATATGTATGGTAGTGGCATAGGAGCTGTTGTTGTTTCGCCAGACGGAAAACAATATCCAGTTGCTATTAAGCTGGATTTTGAATGCACTAATAATGTTACGGAATACGAGGCATGTGCTAGTGGTTTACAAGTGGCAATTGACTTGGGGATCAAGCAATTAAAAGTATTCAGAGATTCGGCACTTATCATTTATCAAGTGAATGGTGAATGGCAAACTAAAGACCCAAAGTTGGTGCCTTATCAAAAGTATTTGACCAAGTTGACTGAGAAGTTTGAAGAGGTGACCTTTTCTCATATGGCTCGAGATATGAATCAGTTTGCAGATGCTTTGGCCACTTTGGCTGTAATGACTAAGTTCGATATCCACAATAATGTCCAGCCCATCCAAGTAAAAGTATATAGTGAGCCCACGTATTGTGCCAATGTGGAAGGTGAGCCAGATGGTAAACCTTGGTATCATGATATCAAGCAGTATATCCAACATAGAGAATACCCAACTGGGGCAAGTGAAGTGAATAAGAAGACTATTCGCCGGTTGGCTATGGCCTTTTTCTTGAATGGGGAAGTTCTATACAAGAGAAGCCATGATGGCACCTTACTCAGGTGTGTGGATGCTCGAGAAGCTCGTTTAATCATGACTGAAGTCCATGAAGGAATTTGTGGGACTCATGCTAATGGTCATATGATGGCACGAAAAATTTTAAGGAGTGGTTATTATTAGTCCACCATGGAAGCGGACTGCATAGAATATGTTCGAAAGTGCCATAAATGCCAGATATATGCAGATCGAGTCAATGCACCTCCATTCCCCTTGCACAATATGATATCTCCATGGCCTTTCTCGATATGGGGAATAGATGTCATTGGGCCGATTAACCCCAAAGCTTTCAACGGTCATCGTTTCATTTTAGTAGCAATCGACTATTTCACCAAGTGGGTAGAAGCTTGCTCTTATGCCAATATTACTCAAAAGGTATTTTTGAAATTCCTCAAGAGGGATATTGTCTGCAGATACGAAATCCCAGAGAGGATAATTACAGATAATGCTGCTAATCTCAATGGTGCCGAGATTAAGAAATTCTGTGAAAATTTCAAGATCAAGCATCATAATTCAGCTCCCTATAGGCCTCAGATGAATGGTGCAGTTGAAGCTGCAAATAAGAATGTCAAGAAAATTGTGGCTAAGATGGTTGTTAACTACAAGGACTGGCACGAAATGTTACCCTATGCTTTGCACGCGTATCGTACCAATATACGATCAAGCACTGGGACAACGCCTTTCTCCTTGGTGTATGGGATGGAAGCTGTCTCTCCCATAGAAATTGAAATTCCTTCTCTAAGAGTATTGATGGAAGCAGAGTTGGAAGAATCTAAATGGGTGAAGACTCGATATGAGCAATTGAATATGATAGAAGAGAAGAGATTGGCAGCTATTTGTCATGGACAGTCGTATCAAAGCAGAATGGCCAGAGCCTTTAATAAAAAAGTTCGTCCTAGAGAATTCTGTTCAGGAGATTTAGTATTGAAGAAGATTCTCCCTAATCAAGAGGATGCTAGAGGAAAATGGGCTCCGAGTTATGAGGGTCCTTACATCGTTAAGCAAGCATTTTCTGGAGGGGCTTTAAT
The DNA here is from genome assembly GCA_029884595.1 of Ormosia semicastrata. Taxonomy (NCBI): domain Eukaryota; kingdom Viridiplantae; phylum Streptophyta; class Magnoliopsida; order Fabales; family Fabaceae; genus Ormosia; species Ormosia semicastrata. Next base: position 14,536,735 of record JAQQTO010000030.1, read on the forward strand.
TTTGCAGAATATGGATGGAGAAGAATTGCCAAGGCCAGTAAATACTGATGTTGTCAAGAGATTCTATGCCTAAAAAAAAAGGAAAAAAGAAGAAGAGGAAGCTCGTTAGGTTGAAAACCCGAAAGGGCGGCCTAAGCAAAAGTTAGAGTAAAAAAAAAAAGAGAAAGAAAAAAAGGGAGGTCCGTTAGGTCGAAAACCCGAAAGGGCGGCTTAAGCAAAAGTTAGGACAAATAAATAGGCAAAATCTCAAAGGAAGGAGGTCTGAAACTCCAAACTGGGGCAATTTTTATTCTGCGTTCAATTGGCCATACTGGGGGAAAATGTCTGAAAAATTAAAGGAAAGATGTGTTGAAGAAAGTAGCAACAGAGACAATAGTTGGATTATCAAACGGTTGCAGGGAATTATTTGAATGAGGAACAAGGAACCAAAACTGGGACAAATTTTCTTTCCCTTGTAATTTTCTTTTGTTTCTATGTTTTCGTCTTAAGCATGTGTCTTACCAGATATTCATCATATTACCAAAGTAATGAAAAGAAGTTTGTTCATTTAACGAATTTCTATCCATACGTGAATGCATGTTTAACTCATTAAGTTAAGTCTCAAATAACATAAATTCAAGATCAACAGCTTGATTCTGACATTTTTACAGCAATCCTTCAATGATTGAGCTAGATTGAAAGATCTCAGTAGCTCAAAGTATAGTTTGCAATGTGACATTTGGTCAAAGTGATTTGTTGCCAAGAAAGAAATGAAGAGTTGAAAAAAAAAATGAAGAAGAAAAAGGGTTAAAAGGATTCTGAGATAACCAAAGGGTCTGATGAAGAAAAGCCGGTGAACAAGGGTTTGATTGGTCAAAGCTTTCCAAAGTCGTTACTAGATCAAATGATAAGAAAGAGAGAATAAATATAAAAGAAAAAGAGAGAAAAAGAGAGAGAAGAAAAAGAGATTTTAAGGCATTATCTAACTGTCAGCGCATCGACTCTATGCATTTGCATTTTAAGTTTTTGAGCGCATAAGCTCCATGCATTTGCATTTTAAGTTTTTGAGCGCATCGGCTCCATGCATTTGCATTTTAAGTTTTTGAGTGCATCAGCTTCTTGCATTTGCATTTTACTTTTGAGCGCATCGGCTCTTTGTCATTTAATTCCTGTCTTTTACTTTCGAGCGCATCAGCTCCCTGTCTTTTAATTCCTGAGCGCATCGGCTCCTGTCTTTTACTTTTTGAGCGCATCGGCTCCCTGTCTTTAATTCTTGTTTTTACTTTTGAGCGCATCGGCTCCCTGTCTTTTAGTTTTGAGCGCATCGGCTCTGTCTTTTACTTTTTGAGCGCAACGGCTCCCTGTCTTTAATTCCTATCCTTTACTTTTGAGCGGATCGGCTCCCTGTCTTTCAATTTCTGTCTTTTACTTTTTGAGGGCATCGGCTCCCTGTCTTTTAATTCTTGTCTTTTACTTTTTGAGCGCATCGCTCCCGTCTTTAATTCCTGTCCTTTACTTTTGAGCGCATTGGCTTCCTGTCTTTCAATTTCTATCTTTTACTTTTTGAGCGCATCGGCTCCCTGTCTTTTAATTCTTGTCTTTTACTTTTGAGCACATCGGCTCCCTGTCTTTTAATTCCTGAGCGCATCGGCTCCTGTCTTTTACTTTTTGAGCGCATCGGCTCCCTGTCTTTAATTCCTGTCTTTTAATTCCTGAGCGCATCGGCTTTTGTCTTTTAAGTTTCTGTCATTGAGCGCATCGCTCTTTGCATTGTTTTGTTTCTTTTCGCTCCCGAACAAAATTTGAGTTCATGTCTTTACTCGTTCCTTACCATGATAAAATGAAAAACTACGGTTATTCTTTTTATCTAGTAAGAAACAAGTAAAGAGGGGTAACTGTGAACACCCAATTTTGTCCGGGGTGTTTTGTGAATAAAAATAAAAAAAATAAAAAAATAAAAAATAATCTTTCAACCCATTAACCCATTAACCCGTAACCTATAAACCAACCCATAATCCATGACCCATTAACCCATAACCCTTAAGCACTTATCCTAAATAAACCTCATCAGTTATCCTCACACTTAAACTCATCATTTATCCTAAACCAACCTATCCATCCTAACTCAAACTCATCCTAACATAAAGTCATCCTATCTCGAACTCATCCTAAACAAACTTATCTTAAACCTCCCTTCACTTATCCTAAACAAACTCCTAATCACATTCTAACTCAAACACCTCAGCCTAATCCTCTCCTATAAAACACCTAACCAATGCATCATAACAGGGACTCAGAACAAATACACTCAGCAGAACCTATACTCAGAACCTGCCAAGCACCCTCTGCCATAGCCGTGAGACTTCACCACCTTCCTTTGCCAAATACCGCCTGTTACGAAACCACCACCAAATCCTCCATAAAACCAAGCTTTCCATCATTCCACAACCCCTAACTCACACCATCCCCAAACCGTAATCCACCAAACCCATTACCAACACAGATCCACCTTCAACCGTGACCCAAATCCCAACCCGAGATCAGAGCTCTCTCTCACGCGCAGATCGGTTCCGGCAGCCACTAGACTCACCAGTCGCGCACGGCCACCGTAGCAGCGTCGTCACTAATTGAGCAGCAGTGACTTGGACCGATTGCTATTCTCGAGCAACTCGGCCACCGATTCCAGCACTAGTCGCGCAGCTCTGTGAGCTCGTCTTCAACCACGTCGCCGTCGCGTACTAACACCAGAGATCAGACCCACGCCGCCGACGTTCCCAATCCAGATCGGCACCGTCACGCCTTTACTGCTTGGGTCGCTGATCGTGATATCGCCGCGCGAGTCGCCGTTTCACGTCCACCTTCCGATCCACTCACCGTCACCGATGGTCGCTCCTTTTGAATCTCTGGGTTTTCTGCGAAAATAGCTAGGAGAAGGAAGCAAAATATCCTCTTTTGCTGAACCGTGCGTTGTTTTTTTGGGTTTGCATTGTAGTTTTTTTTTTGGGGTTATTTTGGGTTGTTTAAAGGAAGTGGGCTTAAGGTAAAAAAAAAAAAAAAAGGAAATTGGGTCAAAAAAAAAAAAGAAAAAATTAAAGGGTAAAAAAGGAAAAGGGAGAAAGAAGGAAAGGATAAATTAAAAAATATAAGAATAATTTTTTTTCTCTTTTAAAAATAATGATGATAATAATAATAATAATATGGGTTATCTTAGTTGCGACAAACTTGATGGTTTACATTATCATTATTATTATTATTATTATTATTATTATTATTATTATTATTATTATTATTATTATCATTATTGTTATTATTATTATTATTATTATTATTATTATTATTATTATTATTATTATTGTTACTTTTATTATCATTTATATTATATTTAAATTATTATCATGTGTTCAATTATTATTTTTTAGTTAAATCGCTAATTGATAATTTTAAATAAAAGTTTTGTAACAAATTTGATAATCAGTGGGTGACGTCTCTAGCGTGACGCGAGCTTCACCTATTTAATTCTTAATTTGAATAACTGAGCCGCGATGGCTTGTTAATTCAAATTTTCAAAAATTATTTTAATTAAAATCAATCAACCCACAAATATTTTCTAAAGAACTACGTGACTTTGAATTTCTCATTGCACCGAGGATACATAGGAGCGGGACTCATATTCTGTCAAGCCAAAAATTAAATTTTCATAATTTATTTATTCATTTCATATTTTTTACAAAAGAGGAAAAATAAATATTTTCAAGGATTATTAAGAATTTGCATAATTAATTTAAGATACCGTCTTAGGACGGGTGTGTTAGGGGTGCTGTGGGATTAAGTTTCCACCCTTCCCTACACATAACCGACTCTCGAATTCAATCTGGTTTCAAAGACTATTCTTTTGGATTTTCCAATTTTTCCTAATAAAAAATAAAAATTAGTGGCGACTCCTAATTAAATATATTTTAGTTTAAGTTGCTATTTCACCGCGATTAATATCGGTCGCGACAGATGGCGACTCCACTGGGGATACTTGAGAGTCAGGCCTATAAAAGTTAGTTATGCAAAAAAATTTGTGATCTTTATGTGTTTGTTTTATCCCTTTTTTTCTTTTTTTTTATTATTAGATGATTTTTTATATATATATTATTTTTAATTGTTGTATTATCTGAACCTTAGGGTAGAAAACTTTTGGAATTTGTTTTGTATTTGCTTTGTTTTGCAGGATGTGGGTAGTCTTTAGGATTGTGAAGGTTTGTACGCTCCCAGCACCCATTGCACCTACACGTAAAACACACACATTCGAGTGGGACTCTATATCCGGGTCTGAGTGAAGCCTAAGTAAAGTAGAGGTTGCATAGTGGTAACCATTTTGGATGTACTTCCTGTTTGGTTATCGCGAAAACCTCATCTAGAGTGCGCCTTTTTCATGAATGTCCCACACCGAGTTGGTTTACCCACTATTTCGTGGTCAACATTCTGAAATAGGACTTGGCTCTAGAGACCTTTAAAATAGAAAAGCCACCCCATGGAAGTTCTCACGAACCAGAAAGACTCTTAGATCCTTAGGATAGAATTCCCAAGTTCAAGGCAACCCCATTAGGACACAAAGGGAGCACACCTTTCGTTACCTTTAGATTTATCCATATCTTGTGAGTTGTTCAGTCTTTTAATGTGACAAACCATACTTGCGTCCCTCTTAAAATTTTTTTTTCCAAAAAAGAGGAGATTAGTCATTATTAAAGGACCAACAACTCACTCACTCATTATTGCATCACAAGTCATCATTCTTCGCATCATGTTTTCTCCAAAAACCATGCATTGACAGTTCTTATGTGTTAAATCCAGGTTTGTTGAGGGACTGTTGAAACTAAGTGCCTAAGGATTAACAGTGAGTATCTTTGATTAACAATGGAACGTGTTATGGGATCAGATCACAATGAGGTTATTTTGAAAAAGACTTTGCGACTTAAGGCCAATGAAGTTGACACAGAAAGCCTATTGAGTTTAGGCCGAATGTTGAAGAAAACGCAATGCCTGACCTTCACTGCGAGATATGGGAAGATTCTGAATCTGTTAGAGGTTGATGTCCAGGTAGAAGCTATTACCGCGCTAGCCCAATTCTACGACCCACCATTGCGTTGTTTCACGTTTCAAGATTGTCAGTTGGCCCCACCTTGGAAGAGTTTGAGCAGATCTTGGGCTTGCCGTTGGAAAAAGAAGAGCCATACCTCTTTATAGGCCACCATGCATCCATGCCAACCATAGCAGACATCTTGAAGATTTATGTGAAGGATCTGCAAAAAGCAAAGCAAAATAGGAAAGGAACAGAGGGATTCCCAAGGAAATATTTAGAAGAACACATGCACCACCTAGCCAAGGTTGAAGACTAGAATACCTTTATGGATGTGTTAGCCCTCACTATTTATGGCAGCATCCTATTCCCGAGTAATGAATACTTGATAGATTTTGCAGCAATAGATGTGTTTCTCGCTCGAAGGAATAATGTCGCTAATCCTGTCCCAAGCCCTTCTTGCCGATGTTTATTATACTCTGAATTTCTGCCATGAAAAGAAGGGTAAGCGGATCTTATGTTGCCTACCGATGTTATTCGTATGGCTTACGAGTCACATGTTCAAGAGGGGCTACGAGGATCCATGTCCCATTACAAGTCTCAAGATGCTCCAGTTGAAAACCAGGAACGGCCGCGAATGGGCCGAAGAATTGGCCAAACTTGAGGAAAAGAAAATTGTATGGTACCCACAGCGTAAAGAAGGGCAAACAGTGGTCTATCAGTGTGAAGGCTTTCCTAATGTTCCTCTCATGGGTACTCGGGGATGCATTAACTACAACCCTACACTGGCATTGCGACAATTAGGCTATCCCATGATGGGGCCACCATCAGAATTGGAAACCGTTCCTTTTGTCTATGATATGCAAAGGGAGTGTACTGAGACACTTAGGAGAGTGCGAGACGCTTGGAAGAAAGTTATTAGAAAAAGTAAAGAGTGGGAGTCGAAGCTGCGGAGTTAAAGAAAGTTACGAGCGGTGGGTCAAGAACAGGCGCAGGAAGTTAAGTTACCCTTTAAAATCCCAAGAACCTCTACAGCTTGGTAAATCTTTGCCTCCGACTTCGATAGAAGATGAAAAATAATAGAAAAGTTAGTGAAGCCAACAAAGAAAAAGGGAAATTAGAGACAGAGTTGGAAAAGGTTCGCCAGACATGTGCAGTTTTAAGACGTGAAAATGCTGAGAAAAACACTGCTCTCGAAAAAGCAAACAAAAGGCAAAGGACAGACCAAGATAGTATGTCAAAAATCAGAAAATGTTTGGAAGCTGCAAATAAGGAACTAAGGCTCCGAGGGTAGGAAAGAGATAAGGCTCTGACAGAAAATCAACAACTCAAGGAGCTGCTCGTAATTGCCAAAGCAGCACAGAATAAGGCTCTTCAGCAAGCAGATAGTATGAGGCAACAAGTGGAGACAGTGTCAACCAGATATGAAGACATGATCAGAATTGAGAGGTTGCGCACTGTCGAGGAGATTGCAGGGTATGAAGCAGCATTGCGACAGGGACAGGAGGACTTGCAGAAAATGATAGATCATGCAAGACAACAAGACGAGGACATTAATGGATGGAAAGAAGAAGTCCATTTTTGGAGAGACCAATTCTCGAAGCTGGCATGCCTAGCCAACACGGCGATCGCAGACATTCCATATTACTTAAAGGTGGCGGATAAGATGGTCGATCCTCTTAAGACTCCGGCAGAGATCAATGACTTTATTGAATATTGCAAGAATCTTATTGGGCAAATGAAGCAGATGATTAGGGTGCAGTCATTTGAGAAGGAGGAATTAGACTAGACAATGATGTATTTCAAGTAGAGTGGAAATGATGTATTCCTCTTAAATAATGTTGATGATTCTTTTTCAATTGAATAAAGTATGCCTTTTTGTTCTTCTGATCCTATGTTGCACTGAAGATCCATTACTTTTGAACGAGACGTTCTAAGTAATGGTCATGACAAACTTTTGAACGAGACGTTCTAAGAAACAGTCATGACGAGCAAAGATTAAAGATACTCACTCAAATCCGCCCGGCACAAATTAACAATGGTCCTTTAACAAATCAATAATAATCATGGTTGTTTTAATAAATTTTTATTTTGATTATTCACAGGAAATTTAAAACCATTGCGCGACCAAGGAAAGAAGACACCAATCAAACCCGTGTTCACAACACAAGGGCTCGAACAAGGTTGCTTGCAGCAATGGCAGCCGAGAACGAAGGTAGGAACCTAAGAATGGAAGTAGATGAAGTGAAAAGGAATGGTGAATGAGGTGACAGAATCTCAAAGAAGAATTGAGGAAATGTTGTCAGTCATGAGGGAGACTCTCACCTTGATGGGGGCAGTTAGAGGTACAGGAGTAACTGGGGTGCACTCGCACCCACTGAATACCACTTCTATAAGGACAAACCCTGGAGTCACTACTAAGGTACCTTATGTAGGAGGAACCTCAAACATTGCATCAGTAGTGATTCCTATTGGAGAGGGATATCATTCATTAGAAGGTACTCGCAGTGAGGTCCATGGTGATACTGAGTTCACGTGGGAACAGCCACATATGATGACAACTGGATTTCCTACCGGTAATGGACACGCAACTATTCAAAATGATAAGATGAAAGAATAGTGGATGGAAAAGATGGAAGAGCAAATTAAGGCGATCAAGGGTCCTAGCACCTACGGTCCCTTTGGGATAGAAGAATTGTGCCCTACTGCTAACATCGTCATCCCCAAGGATTTCAAAGTCCCAGAATTTGTCAAGTATGATGGGAGCACCAATCCCTTTTTCCACCTAAAAACTTATATTACCAAAATGTCCATTTGGTCAAGGGATTGGAAGTTCCTCGTCAATTTCTTTCATGAAAGTTTGACTGGGCCTGCTTTGGAGTGGTGTATCCAACAGACCTCTCAAAAATCTCCTCTTGGGATGATCAAGGCGAATTTATTTATGGGTCGAATCGGTTTAATCTGGATACGCCCCAACCCGGGGAGCATTGGGAACATTGCAGAAGAAAAATGAGGAGACATTCAAACAATATGCCCAGAGGTGGAGAACTCTTGCAGCCCCAAGTGCAACCGCCATTAACTTTGACCGAGATGTGCTCATACTTCTTGGGAACTTTAGGAGCCCCTTATATTGGGACAATGGCGGGCGCCGCTTATAGAGACTTTCTTTGATTTGATTCTTCTTTGGAGAAAGAATTGAAATTTTGGTAAAATTTGGAAAATTGTCACCGGCAATAATGAAAATAGTTTCAAGAAGGGGTTCCCCCTAAGAAAAAGGAGCCGGAAGTGAGTTACGTGCAGAATCTGCAGCCTTTATGACCCTGATATTCGCCATCCTACCTTACATACCGACCACCCCCATATAACCCAAATAATTATCCTTCTTATCAGACACCTGCACCATCCCATCTACCTGGCCCAACCACTCCTCCCGTAAATATACCTCAAACCCAGCCATTCCAAATCAACACCATCCCGATACCCCAACCATATGCACCAACTCGCCCAATCTATACTCAGTACCCACCTCGGCCTCCGCAAAATTTCCAAAACTACCCATAACCTCGACCAAACTTCCAAAATCAAGGCCGTTTCCGTACCCAAAACCTACCCCTTTCCCAAAACTGTCCATCTCAAATGCAGATCTATTCCAAAGGCTGTTTGATGCTCACCTCATCTCAGGGAACCCTGTACGTCCCCTACAACCATCATTTCCAGTATGGTACAACCCAAATTTAACTTGCAAGTATCATATGGATATTTCAGGGCACTCAATCGAAGACTATGAGTCTTTCAAGATGGCGGTAAGAAAGCTTATTGCTTGTGGAAAACTGGACATTCAAGAAGAGCCTGGACCTAGTATTGTCAGCAATCCAATTCCAAATCATGGTGAAAGGAATGTGGTGAATGCTTTAGAGATGGAAGGACCCCCAATAAGGAATGCCATGAGCCTGCGTACGTCGATGACTCAAATATTTGAGGGGTTGAAGAAAGCAGGTTATGATATCACGGACACCAGCTTCATCAGTAAAAGAAGAGGAGAAGTACGATAAAGAATCAAAATGTGTTTACCATTGTGGGGGAATAGGACACGATATTGAGAACGGTTGGGACTTCAAGGTTCGGGTCCAGGATTTACTCACTTTGGGAATAATACAAGCTGGACAAGGGGTAGCTTCCTCTGAAGAAGTCAGTGTGGTAGAACGCTTTGTGCTGAAGGTGCCACCTCTCAACCAAGTCCCGGGGCCAGGGAGAGTAGTTGTTACAGTCAAGAAGCCAATGTCATTTGCTTATGATGATACCCACTCAGTACCATGGAATTATGAAGCTAGGGTGGAAACGAAAGGAGTCGGGGAAGAGACTTCAAAGCCCCGAGTTGCTGAAATACTCCAGGATGAAGGGTATGTGACTAATATAGTTACAAGGAGTGGGCGATGTTATGGCCCAGTAGAAGTAGAGAAGAAGAAGAATGTTAAAGAATGGGGTAAGGAGGAAAATGCAAGAGAAGAGGAGAGAGGGAAAGAAGAGGAGGAAGAATTTTTGAAGATCATGAAACAGAGTGAATATGATGTGCTGGAACAGCTGAAGAAGACTCCAGCAAGGATATCCCTTTTGTCACTCGTTTTGACATCTAAGTTGCATCGAAAAGCGTTGCTAAGAGTATTGAATGAGGCTTATGTCAAACCCGATGTTACCCCTAAGAATGTTGTCAGCATGGTGGACCCGGTAAAACACGTCAACATGATCACATTTATGGATGAAGAGATCACCTCTTGGTCTGAGAAAAACCCACGGGCCTTACACATAACCCTTAAATGCAAAGGGTATATAGTTGCAAAGGTTTTGATTGATGGGGGGTCTGCGCTAAATATCTTACCGAAGTCGACTCTAACCTCATTGTCGATAAGTGAGGATGAACTGACACCTCGAGAAATGGTAGTGCGAGCCTTTGGTGGAAATAGGAGAGGCATTTTAGGAGAGGTGACATTGCCATTAGAGATTGGTCCAAGTAATTTTCGGGTATTGTTCCAAGTTATGAACATTGAGCCTGGTTACACTATGCTCCTGGGGAGACCATGGATCCATGCTGCTGGTGCTGTTCCTTCTACACTACACCAGAGTATTAAATACATCGAGAATGGGTCGGTTATTACTATACACGGAGAAGAAGAAATCATGGTGTCAAAACTGATTTCAATGCCGTATGTGGAAAGTGCAGAGAAAGATGAGGAGAATTTGTGGCATAGCTTTGAGGTAGTTGAAACTGAACTCAGTGGGGGTGAGCCCTCGATGCAAACTGTGAATCAGGTGGTGGCCCGAATTATGACTAATAATGGGTACCAGAAAGGAAAAGGCCTGGGCTCAAAATTGCAAGGAACTCGGACACCGATTTCACTTCCAGAAAAGCTAGACAAGTTCGGATTGGGGTACGAAGCAGCTCTGGAAGAGAGAATGGAGAATGTGACTTTGGGGAAAAGGAGTGATAAGGGCGAAATGAAGCATATTCCTCACCTGAGGGAGACATTCCCGGCACCAACCAAAGTAATCATGCCTGAAGAAGTCATTCGTCCACAATACCATCTTACTATCAATGCATTGCATGAAGAAGGCCCTGAAGAGTACAAAGCAATCCGGCCTTTCACTGAAGAGGAGCCATTGAAGAACTGGTAATCTGAATCAATGATTGATGTTATTGCTTCCAAGTAATTGTCTAGTCATGCTGTAACAAGCAGATATTTATGTCTAGCTATGTTTTTATCTTACATTTATGTTATTTGAAACAATTAACTAAATAAAGTTGCATGTTTATTCAGCATTCCTCTGTGTCACTCTCTTTGCTTATCTTCTTTTTACATTTATTAGTTTCATTTTCTTGTGTTTCTCTTAAAAAAAAAGACTTCTTTCTCTTGCTTTATCATTTCTACTCTATTTTATCTTTCCAACTCCCCATAAATTTCTTTCCAGGGATGTGAGTCTTGTAGAGAGTTCGTCTCATGAGAGGGACCTTGAAAACTTGTCAATTGATTCCCCTGTAATGTTTGATGAAGAGGATCTAGGATTTGGTGAAGAGAAAGAGATTGTTGAAGAATTTGAAAAAATGCTGGAATACTCAGAGAGGAAGTTTGATGTGAGCAATGAGGTAATAGAAGTAATTAACATGGGAACAGAAGAAGATAAGAAAGATTTGAGAATAGTAGATAATCCTGAGCGTATAGAAATGGTGGCACTATTGAGAGAGTTCCTTGATGTGTTCGCATGGTCCTACAGAGATATGCCTGGATTAGACCTTGGAATAGCATCACATAAAATTCCACTATATCCAGATGTAGAACCAAAAAGGCAGAAGTTGAGAAGAATGCACCCGGATATGTCACTAAAGATCAAAGAGGAAGTGACTAAGCAGCTAGAAGCTGGATTTATAGAGGTGTCAAGACACCCGCAATGGATAGCAAATATTGTGCCAGTACCAAAGAAGGATAGGAAGGTCAGGATGTGCATAGATTATAGAGATCTAAATAAGGCTAGTCCAAAAGATGATTTCCCGCTCCCCCATATTGATGTTCTTGTTGACAATACAATAAGAAATCATAGTTTCTCATTTATGGACGGGTATTCTGGGTATAATCAAATCCCCATGGATGTTGATGACAAAGAAAAGATGACTTTTATTACACCTTGGGGAACCTTTTGTTACACAGTAATGTCCTTTGGATTGAAGAATGCTGGGGCTACCTATCAACGTGCTATGGTTGCATTATTTCATGACATGATGCATAAAGAAATTGAGGTTTATGTAGATGATATGGTAGCCAAATCCAAAGAAAAGGAAAGTCATGTAGCAGTCTTACGGAAATTATTTGAAAGACTCAGGAAGTATAAGTTGAGGCTCAATCCTAATAAATGTGTTTTCGGAGCATCCACTGGAAAATTACTCGGATTCATCATTAGCAGAGAAGGAATAAAGATGGATCCGGATAAGGCAAAGGCAATACAAGAGATGCCTCCTCCTAAGACAGAGCGAGAAGTGAAAAGTTTTCTTCGGAGACTTAATTACATCGCTAGGTTCATTGCTAACCTGACCAGCACCTGTGAGCCTATATTCAAGTTATTGAAGAAGCATCAGCCAGGAAAATGGGATGAAGAATGTCAAGAAGCTTTTGATAAGATAAAGGCTTATTTGATGAACCCTCCTGTGTTGGTACCCCCTACACCGGGTCGTCCTTTGATATTATACCTAATCTGTATTGTCAACCTCAATGGGGGGCAATCTTTGGGCAAGACGATGAATCGGAAAAAAAAGAGGTGCGATTTATTACCCGAGTAAGAAGTTTAATGATCGTGAAGCCGTTACACGGCTATTGAGAAGACTTGTTGTGCTCTAGTATGGACCTCAAAACGGTTACGGCAGTACATGCTCTATTACACCACGTGGCTGATCTCCCGAATGGACCCTCTGAAGTACATATTTGAAAGCCATCATGTCTCATTAAGGGTTTCAAAATGGCAAGTGATATTGTCAGAGTTCGATATCAAGTACATGACTCAGAAATCCGTCAAAGGAAGTGCAATTGCGGATCATTTAGCTGAAAATCCTCTTGAGGGTGGACAACTAATGACATCCGAGTTCCCTGATGAAGAAATATTGATGGCAGAAAGAGAGAAAGGAAAAAAAAAGTCTGCGTGGAAGATGTATTTTGATGGAGCAGTCAATATGTATGGTAGTGGCATAGGAGCTGTTGTTATTTCGCCAAACGGAAAACAATATCCAGTTGCTATTAAGCTGGATTTTGAATGCACTAATAATGTTGCGGAATACGAGGCATGTGCTAGTGGTTTACAAGTGGCAATTGACTTGGGGATCAAGCAATTAAAAGTATTCGGAGATTCGGCACTTATCATTTATCAAGTGAATGGTGAATGGCAAACTAAAGACCCAAAGTTGGTGCCTTATCAAAAGTATTTGACCAAGTTGACTGAGAAGTTTGAAGAGGTGACCTTTTCTCATATGGCTCGAGATATGAATCAGTTTGCAGATGCTTTGGCCACTTTGGCTGTAATGACTAAGTTCGATATCCACAATAATGTCTAGCCTATCCAAGTAAAAGTACATAGTGAGCCCACGTATTGTGCCAATGTGGAGGGTGAGCCAGATGGTAAACCTTGGTATCATGATATCAAGCAGTATATCCAACATAGAGAATACCCAACTGGGGCAAGTAAAGTGAATAAGAGACTATTCGCCGGTTGGCTATGGCCTTTTTCTTGAATGGGGAAGTTCTATACAAGAAAAGCCATGATGGCACCTTACTCAGGTGTGTGGATGCTCGAGAAGCTCGTTTAATCATGACTGAAGTCCATGAAGGAATTTGTGGGACTCATGCTAATGGTCATATGATGGCACGAAAAATTTTAAGGAGCGGTTATTATTAGTCCACCATGGAAGCGGACTGCATAGAATATGTTCGAAAGTGCCATAAATGCCAGATATATGCAGATCGAGTCAATGCACCTCCATTCCCCTTGCACAATATGATATCTCCATGGCCTTTCTCGATGTGGGGAATAGATGTCATTAGGCCGATTAACCCCAAAGCTTTCAACGGTCATCGTTTCATTTTAGTAGCAATCGACTATTTCACCAAGTGGGTAGAAGCTTGCTCTTATGCCAATATTACTCAAACGGTATTTTTGAAATTCCTCAAGAGGGATATTGTCTGCAGATACGAAATCCCAGAGAGGATAATTACAGATAATGCTGCTAATCTCAATGGTGCCGAGATTAAGAAATTCTGTGAAAATTTCAAGATCAAGCATCATAATTCAGCTCCCTATAGGCCTCAGATGAATGGTGCAGTTGAAGCTGCAAATAAGAATGTCAAGAAAATTATGGCTAAGATGGTTGTTAACTACAAGGACTGGCACGAAATGTTACCCTATGCTTTGCACGCGTATCGTACCAATATACGATCAAGCACTGGGACAACGCCTTTCTCCTTGGTGTATGGGATGGAAGCTGTCTCTCCTATAGAAATTGAAATTCCTTCTCTAAGAGTATTGATGGAAGCAGAGTTGGAAGAATCTAAATGGGTGAAGACTCGATATGAGCAATTGAATATGATAGAAGAGAAGAGACTGGCAGCTATTTGTCATGGACAGTTGTATCAAAGCGAATGGCGAGCCTTTAATAAAAAAAGTCTCGTCTAGAGAATTTGCATTCGGGAGATTTAGTATTGAAGAAGATTCTCCCTAATCAAGAGGATGCTAGAGGAAAATGGGCTCCGAGTTATGAGGGTCCTTACATCGTTAAGCAAGCATTTTTCGGAGGGGCTTTAATTTTGCGAGAATATGGATGGAGAAGAATTGCCAAGGCCAGTAATACCGATATTGTCAAGAGATTCTATGCCTAAAAAAAAGAAAAAAGAAGAAGAGAAGCTCGTTAGGTTGAAAACCCGAAAGGGCGGCCTAAGCAAAAGTTAGAGTAAAAAAAAAAGAAAGAAAAAAAAGGGAGGTCCGTTAGGTCGAAAACCCGAAAGGGCAGCTTAAGCAAAAGTTAGGACAAATAAATAGGCAAAATCTCAAAGGAAGGAGGTCTGAAACTCCAAACTAGGGCAATTTTTATTCTCCGTTCAATTGGCCATACTAGGGGAAAATGTCTGAAAGATTAAAGGAAAGATGTGTTGAAGAAAGTAGCAACAGAGACAATAGTTGGATTATCAAACGGTTGCAGGGAATCAATTGAATGAGGAATAAGGAACCAAAACTGGGGCAAATTTTCTTTCCCTTGTAATTTTCTTTTGTTTCTATGTTTTCATCTTAAGCATGTGTCTTACCAGATATTCATCATATTACCAAAGTAATGAAAAGAAGTTTGTTCGTTTAACGAATTTCTATCCATACGTGAATGCATGTTTAACTCATTAAGTTAAGTCTCAAGTAACATAAATTCAAGATCAACAGCTTGATTCTGACATTTCTACAGCAATCCTTCAATGATTGAGCTAGATTGAAAGATCTCAGTAGCTCAAAGTATAGTTTGCAATGTGACATTTGGTCGAAGTGATTTGTTGCTAAGAAAGAAAGGAAGAGTTGAAAAAAAAATGAAGAAGAAAAAGGGTTAAAAGGATTCTGAGATAACCAAAGGGTCTGATGAAGAAAAGCCGGTGAACAAGGGTTTGATTAGTCAAAGCTTTCCAAAGTCATTACTGGATCAAATGATAAGAAAGAGAGAATAAATATAAAAGAAAAAGAGAGAAAAAGAGAGAGAAGAAAAAGAGATTTTAAGGCATTATCTAACTGTCAGCGCATCGACTCTATGCATTTGCATTTTAAGTTTTTGAGCGCATAAGCTCCATGCATTTGCATTTTAAGTTTTTGAGCGCATCGGCTCCATGCATTTGCATTTTAAGTTTTTGAGTGCATCACTTCTTGCATTTGCATTTTACTTTTGAGCGCATCGGCTCTTTGTCATTTAATTCTGTTTTTACTTTCGAGCGCATCGCTCCTCGTTTTAATTTCGAGCGCATCGGCTCCTGTCTTTTACTTTTTGAGCGCATCGGCTCCCTATCTTTAATTCTTGTCTTTTACTTTTGAGCGCATCGGCTCCCTGTCTTTTAGTTCCTGAGCGCATCGGCTCCTGTCTTTTACTTTTTGAGCGCATCGGCTCCCTATCTTTAATTCCTGTCCTTTACTTTTGAGCGGATCGGCTCCCTGTCTTTCAATTTCTGTCTTTTACTTTTTGAGGGCATCGGCTCCCTGTCTTTTAATTCTTGTCTTTTACTTTTTGAGCGCATCGGCTCCCTGTCTTTGATTCCTGTCCTTTACTTTTGAGCGCATCGGCTTCCTGTCTTTCAATTTCTGTCTTTTACTTTTTGAGCGCATCGACTCCCTGTCTTTTAATTCTTGTCTTTTACTTTTGAGCGCATCGGCTCCCTGTCTTTTAATTCCTGAGCGCATCGGCTCCTGTCTTTTACTTTTTGAGCGCATCGGCTCCCTCGTCTTTAATTCTGTCTTTTAATTCCGAGTGCATCGGCTTTTGTCTTTTAAGTTTCGTCATTGAGCGCACGCTTCTTTGCATTGTTTTGTTTCTTTTCGCTCCCGAACAAAATTTGAGTTCATGTCTTTACTGCGTTCCTTACCATGATAAAATGAAAAACTACGGTTATTCTTTTTATCTAGTAAGAAACAAGTAAAGAGGGCAACTGTGAACACCCAATTTTGTCCAGGGTGTTTTGTGAATAAAAATAAAAAAAATAAAAAATAAAAAATAATCTTTCAACCCATTAACCCGTAACCTATAAACCAACCCATAATCCATGACCCATTAACCCATAACCCTTAAGCACTTATCCTAAATAAACCTCATCAGTTATCCTCACACTTAAACTCATCATTTATCCTAAACCAACCTATCCATCCTAACTCAAACTCATCCTAACATAAACCCATCCTATCTCGAACTCATCCTAAACAAACTTATCTTAAACCTCCCTTCACTTATCCTAAACAAACTCCTAATCACATTCTAACTCAAACACCTCACCTAATCCTCTCCTATAAAACACCTAACCCATGCATCGTAACAGGGACTCGAACAAATACACTCGGCCAGAACCTATACTCGAACCCGCCAAGCACCCTCTACCATAGCCGTGAGACTTCACCACCTTCCTTTGCCAAATACCCCCGTTACGAAACCACCACCAAATCCTCCATAAAACCAAGCTTTCCATCATTCCACAACCCCTGACTCACACCATCCCCAAACCGTAATCCACCAAACCCATTACCAACACAGATCCACCTTCAACCGTGACCCAAATCCCAACCCGAGACCAGAGCTCTCTCTCACGCGTAGATCGGTTCCAGCAGCCACTAGACTCACCAGTCGCGCACGGCCACCGTAGCAGCGTCGTCACTAATTGAGCAGCAGCGACCTGGACTGATTGCCATTCTCGAGCAACTCGGCCACCGATTCCAGCACCAGTCGCGCAGCTCTGTGAGCTCGTCTTCAACCACGTCGCCGTCGCGTACTAACACCGAAGATCAGACCCACGCTGCCGACGTTCCCAATCCAAATCGGCACCGTCACGCCTTTGCCGCTTGGGTCGCTGATCGTGATATCGCCGCGCGAGTCGCCGTTTCACGTCCACCTTCCGATCCACTCACCGTCACCGATGGTCGCTCCTTTTGAATCTCTGGGTTTTCTGCGAAAATAGCTAGGAGAAGGAAGCAAAATATCCTCTTTTGCTGAACCGTGAGTTGTTTTTTTGGGTTTGCATTGTAGTTTTTTTTTTTGGGGGGTTATTTTGGGTTGTTTAAAGGAAATGGGCTTAAGGTAAAAAAAAAAGGAAATTGGGTAAAAAAAAAAAGAAAAAATTAAAGGGTAAAAAAAGAAAAAGGGAGAAAGAAGGAAAGGATAAATTAAAAAATATAAGAATAATTTTTTTCTCTTTTTAAAAATAATGATGATAATAATAATAATAATATGGGTTATCGAATGACAACTGCTAACCTCAGTATTTTGTAAACGTCTGAGTTATGACATAAATTGATGGTTTATTATTATTATTATTATTATTATTATTATTATTATTATTATTATTATTATTATTATTATTATTATTATTATTATTATTATTATTATTATTGTTACTATTATTATCATTTATATTATATTTAAATTATTATCATGTGTTCAATTATTATTTTTTAGTTAAATCGCTAATTGATAATTTTAAATAAAAGTTTTGTAACAAATTTGATAATCGGTGGGTGACGTTTCTAAGCGTGGACGCTTGAAGCTTCACTTATTTAATTTTTAATTTGAATAACTGAGCCGCGACGGTTTGTTAATTCAAATTTTTAAAAATTATTTTAATTAAAATCAATCAACTCACAAATATTTTTTAAAGAACTACGTGACTTTGAGTTTCTCATTGCACTTGAGGATACGTAGGAGCGAGACTCATATTTCGTCAAGCCAAAAATTAAATTTTTATAATTTATTTATTCATTTCATATTTTTTACAAAAGGGGTAAAATAAATATTTTCAAGGATTATTAAGAATTTGCATAATTAATTTAAGATGTAGTCTTAGACGGGTGTGTTAAGTCTTTGTGGAATTAAGTTTCCACCCTTCCCTACACATAACCGACTCCCGAATTCAATCTGGTTTCAAAGACTATTCTTTTGGGTTTTTCAATTTTTCCTAATAAAAAATAAAAATTGGTGGCGACTCCTAATTAAATATATTTTAGTTTAAGTTGCTATTTCGTCGTGATTAATATCGGTCGCGACACTAATATATCACAAATAAATTCATCATATAAATAAATCATGGCAATTAAATAAAACTCACAAAATTTAGAATCATTAAATTTAAATATCAATTCTTCAAGGGATCAAATATAGCTTAAATTTAATTTAATAATTCTTTTAAAAGTCACGCCACAATCCATAAGTTGTTAGTTCATTCATCATCAGTAATCATCATAGTCATAATCATCAGTCATCATAAAAGTCAAAATAAAAGTCATTATCTTGGTCTTAAGAAAATTTATGTAAATCAAGTATATATATTTATTGCCAAATATAATTAAAAATATATATTTAACTTAAATCTTGAATAATATTTTAATTTATTATATTGGTTCCACAAAAAAATTAACATTTAGATTATAATAATTCTAAATTTTATCAAATATCATATGTATTTCAAAGCTAAGTAAATATCAAAATTTTATAATATTACATGTGTATAATAAATTTTAAAAAAAATAATAATATGCATAAAATATATTAAAATAATAAATTAACTAATAAAACATATAAACATACAAAAAGTTATGATTTTATTTTTGAAAAAAAAAAATTCAATTTCTACCTCTTACAAATTTTTTCTCTTTCCTTCTTTCTTCTTTCTCTTTCTCTCCCCTTTTCTTTTTCTTTCTCGGCTCTAACCGTTTCCTTCTCTCTTTCTTCTCTTTCTTTTTTTCTTTCTCTTTCTTTTTCTCTTTCTCTTTTTCTGCTCTCAATTTACGTTTGCTACTACTGTAGCAGCACCTCACTTACTCTTTCTCCAATAGCAGCGCCTCACTTACTCTTTCTCCTGATTCTTGTTGATAGTCGTTTGTGTGGTTCGCGTTGTACCTATTAATTATTTTTTAATAAAAGTAATAATTAGTTTTAGATTTTTATATTAAAATAATAAGTAATTCATAAATATTTTCTTATAATTATCTCTTCATAAATATTTTTTTCATGAATATATTAATTAAAATATTTCTAATATTTATTATTAAGATTAAATGTTAAATTTTATTTCAATAAATTTTTATTTCTAATTTCATAAACTATTACCATTGAATTCTTACAAATTTTATCTAATCTCCTTTGATCAATATCAATTATTATAAAATAAAAACCAAATATAATATTTGAGTTAAAATTTTATTCTTTACAAAACTATTTTATAAAAAATAGGATATTACAGGAGCTTCTTTATCTATTGTATAATTGTTGTTCTTTTTTTTGTCTTTATTACTTTTATCCACGTTAGAAAACATATTTTTTGATTCTTTTAATTATCTGTTTTTCCTTTCATAATCTCATCTGTAGTATTGATATTTAGAAATCTTTAGTTAGTGTTCTTTTTTATGTCTTTCGTGTTTCTAGTTTTTGTTTTTATGGTTTAAGTTTATTGATATTTAGAATTTTAGTTTTATTAAAAATTTGAAGCGCTATAATTAGAATTATTTAAATAAATTAATGTAACAATATAATACTAAATGTAATTTTTTAATAAGGTATGTCGATGGAGATAAATTCTTTAAAAGAAAAATAATTTTTTAAGATGAATACTAAAATTTCTCTCAATTAAAGAAATAATAAAAATAAGTTTTTTAAAAATTTAATTATTATAATAGTTAATTATTATTTATCTTTATATGTTAGGGCTAGTGCTCTCCCTAACTTTCAATCCTGAATCCGCCACTAATGTTAATTAAAGAGTTATTATGCATAATATGAGTATCACATAACTTAGATCATTTAAGGGGAATCATTGCTTGAGAGAAAAAAAAAAGAAACAAATAAAAAAGAAAATGAATAATATTGATGAGAGTTATGAATTATCCGAGAGAAAGTTTTCTGTAAGTAACATTACCCATAATTAAAATCTCGCAAGTTTTCTGTAAGTTAATTAAAATCACTTTTTAAAGTTCTTCTCTCGTGATAAATGTATAACATAAATTCCGCTCATTACAATTTTTTTTCAAAAATCTTTAAATAATTAATTAATAATTATAGTTTAAAATAAAAATTGTATATATTAATATCACCAATTATTATTATATTGTAAAACTCACCTACCTGCCACAAGCGAAATTTAGCATCTCTAATTCTCTGTCAAAACTTCCTGTCACCTTTTTCATTTGTTACGTATACGAATGTAAGTAACTTGATACCATATAAATTAATAATTTAATCACAAGATGAACCATGCATAGTATTCCAATCACGTTCTAGAGAAATTAAAGTATATGATTAAAAAAATCTAGTAAATTATTGCTCTCATTTGATTACAGGCTTACTTTAGGCTATAAATAAATATCCTTTAAAGTGTTTTAAGTATGGCATCTTTTTGCTGAATTTTCAAGCTTCTTGTGCGATCATGACAACTCATCTTGGATTTTTGCACATGGTCCAACTAAACTTTCATTAAATGACACTTCTTTACAGAGAAAGACCTGACGTGAGAAAAGAGAAAAAAAACTAAAATGCTTATAAAGTTTCCTGTGATATGATGTACAGCTACACCAATAGGATGACATACTAAATTTTAAAAATTGTTAGAAATAAATAGGATTTTATATATATATATATATAAAATTAAATTATTAGTGTAAATTAAAATAATTTTTATATTATTAAATAATTGTACATTGAATAATTTTTTTATAAAATTTATTATTGAATTAAAAATTTCTATTATATAGATGATATGTACAAAAATTTACACTAATCCAATTTTGTTCACTACCTCATTAATAAACATCAAAATCAACATATTATATATTTTTAAAATATATAAAAATAACAATTACTTGATATATTTCTATTAATATTTACTATTTTCAAGATTTAAAACAAACAATTAAGATGATAAATAATTATAATTTAACGATTAAATCAATAAAAATTATATTTTATAAAAAATTATTAAATTGTATAAATGTGTTAAATTTACATTGATATAAATTAATCCATTCCCATATATATAATTTTATTTAATTCATAATCCACGTGTGCTGAGCACTTTAGATAAGGAGAAAATAAAATGTTAAAAGTTAGGAGAAATAAAATTAATAGATGACAGAAATACCACTGCCATATTGTTTGTACCATTAAAAATTGCTTAAAAATTTAAAACAAAACCAATCTCCGTGTGTTATTTTTATTTTTCAAATTTTAAATGGTTAAGTCAGAGCTGTGACAAAATTGATTTTTTTTTTAAAATTAGACATTTACAGTCACGTGTCAGCATATATCATTAGTGTGTCGTACACAAAACACGCCACTAAAATAGTGTGTCGGTGCTTTCCAAGTTCATCAGCGGATAAACTTAGTGCCACTTGACCACTACCAGTCTTAGACATGTTTAACAATTCCCAAACATGATCAAAACCTATGACACATGTCTACAACTTGCTTAATTCACTGCTGGACGTCACATATTTTAAAGCAAGGACATTCCATTGAAATTATATATGGATAACAAACATAAAATTTCATTCAACAACTACTTTGATCCAGTTCAACAGGCTAATGTAAGCAATAGCAACTTTAAAATACACCTCAAAGCACTAGGAAAGGTCAGAGTGCTAATGCATACTCTCAAAAGACAACATTTTTGTAAGAACACATGAACACACAGAAGGTAAAGTGACTAAGCCAAGGATGATTTGGTCTGAGCGCTAATGCAGTCTCTCAAAAGACAACATTTTTTATAAGAACACATGAAAACACAGAAAGTAACGTGACTAAGCCAAGGATGATTTGCCTGACCGGGTGATCCACCTCTCACCGGACAACTGGAGCACGTTTCTGTGTTCCACTAAAGGTTAGTCCACCACTGCATTGTGAGGCTCCACCCATGTTTGCAGAGTTCCCCAGGAACATGCGCTCAGGCTGCCTAAAATTGACACTGTTACTTGATAAACATGTCCGGTCAGAGAACGTAGTGATGGAAGATGCATTTTCTCCAGTTCTTGAGGGATGACTTTCCACCTCTGATGCATCTTTCTTTTGATATATGTTGACAGGGTCTGAGCCAGAATGTGCACCAGTGACATGTTCTGCATTAGACTGTTGAAGCTGTTTGGTGCTGAGAAATCGACCCCCAGATCCCCTAACCCTATTCAAAGCATGGCGGTGCCGAGACTCGTGAAGATATGGCTGCAATCAATTAGAGGAGGAGGAAACTAAGTGGAGTAGCAGTGTAGCACCATTTCCTTTGGTCAACATTCAATATAATGGAATAATAACATGTTACAACTTACAAAACAATGCAACATATAATTCTACTTTATCACAGTTTCATTTCTAAGTTTTAAAACAATCCTATTGATATTCATAGTGATTCCAACTTTCCCTTGCAAATAACAATTATACCGTTTAATTAACATGTAATTTTTATGAAGCACAGGTTTTTCTTAATTCTACCCTTGCCACCAGGGTTAGACCCTTTTTTTTGGGGGGGGGGGGGGGGAGCGGGAAGGTTTAAAATTGCAAACCTGCACCTTAAGTTATAGTTATTTTTTTATAAAATATAAATTTAACCCTTTAAATTTTGTATTTTGCACCGCCCCAAATGATTATATCCTAGTTCCACCCCTGCTTGCCACATTATGAAAAGAAAGAGTGTAGGAATATTTTCTGCCCCAAGCATAAAAAATTGTTGCAGCATTTTGATGTGCTTATCACCACATTATAAAATATCAGAGTATTGAATGACAAGCAGAGTTCAAAGCATCACTATCTTATGGAGCATACCTTACGACTTTTGATGAGTTTGTTTTGAGCTTCAAGCTTTGCTCGTGACTGTCGCCTTCTCAGTATACCATGGTATTGTTTCGCATTAACATAAATGGGGCCATCTTCCGCAAGATCAAGTGGTAATGCAACTCTGTTGGATGCTAATCCCAGCATCTGGGGCAACATTTGGGGTTGATTCTAAAATATTTCAAAAAGACAATGACATCATTTTAAAACATTATACTAGGAAATCAAAATGTAACAAAAGTTCCCTTCACCCGAAAAAATGCAACAAAAATTTCATATCACCAAAATCAGGCATCATAAAGTGCATCTAAATATTAAGCATACATAAAAACTGTACTAGACATAACTTACAATAAGCTGTGGTCCATAAGCAACTAATGAACCACCAAAAATTGGATCGCCATAAGGATAAGGAGCATGAGCCTGAAATTGGTGGACAAAAACTAGTTAGTCACTAAAAGTGCAAGCAACAAATGCACAAACAGCAGCTTCACATACCATTGAGTGATTAGAATTAACTTGGGCACAATTAAACACGGTATCAGGATGATTCAACAAGAGAAATGGCTTCATGTAACCTTCAACACAGCCATTACTTAAAATTTAGAATTTCACCTGAGAGAAATGGTTTCATGTTAGTTGGGCCCAGATGTGAAGTGAGGCTAGGAATATGACATACATATAAAAGAAAGTTATGCAATGTAATGCATGATGTATAAGAGGAACAACACTAAAGGACAGGTACATATTTACACTCCTCAAGAACAGCAACACAGCATATATTCCTAAAGGATGTGAGAGGGAAGTAATGTTCTTAAAATAGGATATCATATAGAGCGAATCAAAGATAGTCATCAAAATTAAGAACATATTTATACTCAAATCAGCAAGTCACCCAAGAGGATAGACACAGAAAAATGGAGTTATGCGTTCACCAAATTTTCATAATTTATTAATACCAGATGCAAATAAAGTCACTCACAGAACTCATCCCCCTTGATTGGACCAGTAGCTCATAAAAAAATGTATAATTCATTATCTTTTTTTTTGGGGGGAGAGGGGGGGGGGGAAGATAAAAGAAGATACTTCATTAGAAAGGGAAAATAATAGGTGCAAAGAATGAGGAGGAAAAGAAATCCTAAATAACACAACACAGAAATCGAAACAAGCTCATTAAAGCAATGAAGTTCTCCAATCTCTCTTCATATTTGTTAGGGAGGAAATACACAGCGTAAAAAATAGACCAAAAAGTAGCATATATAGCACAAATAACAGCATTCCACTCCAACTAAATACACCAAAAAACAGTTTCTCAAGGATGGATTTTTCCCAGCACTCAAATGAGAAGAAGTGATTGCTGGGTCAACAAGCAACATATATAATGTAAAATCCAACCAGAAACCAAGCAATAAAACATGAAAATTATAACAAAGATGACAATTAGCATAGCTGCTTTCAAATCAAGATGATATTCTACTTTCTACAACATGAAGTAATCTTACAAAACATAAGTTAAGCAATGGAAGCCACACCCATGTTGAACAACACTTGTGGAACAGACAGATGGGAGAAAGGCCAGAAATTCTACAACACCAAGCTAGCCACCAAAACAATCCCTTAAACTAAAGATTCCAATTTGAATGATCAGGAAGTTAAATAACCTGCTCCCAGCACACATAATATCCTTTCTATGATAATTTTAGGCTAGAAAAAAAAAATAGATGTGTTCTTCCTCTTCTTCCCCATCATAGAACTAGAAGTTAGCCTTAAAGTCCTGTGCACTACTGTGACATAATGAAGAATTTAGGAAAAAAAAAATATTATAGATAAATCATTACAGAATGCATGAATCTCAAGTATAACCTGCTCTCAGCAGCGCAATGGGGAATAAGCCATGCATGCTTGGCTAAATTTTAGTTGGCTTAATTGAGTTTTCAGTCCTTAACTCCTTATATTTTTTTATTCTGTGTTCATATTAGTCCTTTCAATTTTTTTCATTTTAGCCCCTCAATTTACTAATTACATACAGTTTTGTCCTTATTGTGGCTTCATCCAAATTATTTAGTTAAATTATGACGTGTCACATTGATATTTTGTTAATAGTGATGTGTCAAATGGCTATCAATGCGGCCGTCATAGATGGAAAAATTTTAAGGTGACACATCACTTTCATAAAATGTTTTGGATGGAAAATAAACACGAAGACAAATTAGTAATAGGTATTTTACAATGTGTATACCACTCTATTAAGAAAAAAAGAGAGGATATTTTTGAGGAAATAGCAAATTTTGAATAGCAATATTGAAAAAATACATAATGAAGTATGGCTTATCATTCCTTGAGTACAATGTAAATTGTATTGCAGCCTTAATTCTCCAAATCTTCAATCACATCCTACAAATTGATCATCCTTAAATTAGACAAGCAATGATACTCAAAGGACATTCCTCTTATGTGGGGGCATATTTATGGTACCAGATAACGAATTGTATACAAGTCCTATAAGATCACAACCTTAAATCTCCACCTCAGAGCTTGAATTCAAAATTTTCTGTCTGGATCTTGGGGAAATGAGAAAAAAAAATTGGAACAGATATAAGCTGTTCATGACATCAAGCCCCAAACATAAATATTTGTGATTTCCCTTTCACTGGTATTTGATCTTATCAAAATTATATAAATCACAAACCTTGCTCATGCTGTCAGGATATAAATCAGCAAAACAATAATAAAAACAATATTTGAGACATACAACCCACTAACTGCCATGTTTGTCAGGAAAATCCGAAGTAGATGAATTATAATTTACATGATCATTCAGAGCATACAAGTAAATAATAATAATAATAATAATAATAATAATAAAAGACATACACATGCCAGACAATTAGACATGCTAAATTCAAGAACTAGATCAACCATGAGTTTGAAAAAAAAAAAAAAAGCCACCCAGAAAATGCAAACTTTTCCCCATCCACAATGCCCCTTACTAAAAGCCAAGAAGGAGAGAATAAGCAGAACAAGAGTAACAGAAGATACAGCAACAGCTTTACACAGAACCACTTTCCAAATCTTAAGTCAGTAGTGACCTTAACAACATCAGCTGACCTCAAACTCCACATGCAACTGAACAGCAAACTTAAACCTCACCACCACTTGGATCCCACATACATAAAATAAATCACAAAAGCATGGCAAAAGTAAGTACAAAATATAAAAAATAAATAAACACCAAAAAGAAAAGAAAAACACAGAGATATAAAGGAAAGAACAAAAAAGAAAAAAAAGAAATGTTATGAAGCAATGGAAAAAGGTGGCCAGTGGAGACAGAAAGGATAAGGCAGAATAAACAAGAGAGAGAGAGAGAGAGAGAGAGAGAGAGAGAACATGAGGAGAAAGGAGAGAGTAGAGAGTACCTTTGGGATCTGCCAAGGCATGAAGAAGGAACAAGTACTATAACTGTTGGGTTCAAGTTAGGCATGTCTCCTCTCTTGAAACCCACCCTTAACTTAAGGAAAGCTTTCACACTGTCTCACACTCACAATCTCTAGAATGCTCCTTCTCTCTCTCTCTCTATTCCCTTGTTGCTGTTTTGCTTTGCTGAAGAAACAAACACACTCAACTCATAAATTCTTTCACACAGTACCCACCAGCCAACAGGTCCACCATCACAAATCACCACGTCTGTCTCTTCCTCTCTCTCTTCAGCTTTGTTTGTATTCTTCTATTTAGCGTCGTTTCTGAGTGGGCCACGCACACAGCTCCTCAACCCTTGGGCCTTGGGCCTTCGTTTTCATCACTACGATGCCAGCCGCCCTTGACTGTTCACACCTTCCCCACGCTCATATTACCACGCGCCACACGCATCGTTTGATCAATAATGCGAGATTAGACTTATGGGATATTTGTTAGAAATGAAAAATTGATTATTTTAATAATTAATTATTATTATAATAAATTATAATAAAATAAATTTTATGTTTAAATATATTAGTTAAAAAATAATTATAAGTTATTTTTTTATTTAGATGATAAAAAAATTATTTTTATTTATTAAATTATCAAAATAAATATAAAATAATTAATAAAATTATTTAATTAAATATAAAATGATATTTATATTTTAAAATATAAGAAATAATTTATAACATAAAATTATAATTTTTAATTTTTAATATTATGAAAAAATTATAATACATTAAATTTTGCATAAAAATTAAAATTATTTTTGTTAAACATGATTAAACAGTAAAAATAATTTAAAAAAAAAACTGGTAATAACAGATTTAATTTGTTGCAAATATGCAGTTAGCTATCACACTTCAACTTGCCGACACCCAATTCATCTACCTGTCCCGCCCGATGTCAGTTTAAGACTCGTTTTAGTAACATAAATTTTTAATATTTTTTAAATATTTATTTTATTATTAATTTAAAAAATATTGTTAATGTTTTTAAATATTTTTTAAATATATAAAATAAATTAATAATAAAATAAATATTTAAAAATATTTAAAAAATATATTATTAATATTTTTCTTACAAATAAAATTATCAAAATAAACCGTGTAAATAAAAAGATAAAATTTAAGTAAAATTTTTTATGTATTTATAGTAATATTTTTTAATAAAAATATAATATGTATCTTAATTTTTAATTACTTAATTATTATTTTTAAAATTTTTATTAATAAATTATAAAAAAATATACACATATCATAATTTTATTAAAAAATAACACCAAAAACTTTATCTAACTTTTGTCCGAAATAAAACTGTTAAAACTCACCAACTCAAACTTATTCGGATTGACCAATTTCGGGCTAATGATTAAATGAGTCAGCCCACTTGAAAGGTGAGCTAAAAAATAACCAACCGGCTTAGTGGGTTAAATGTGCAAGTCTACAAAAAGTTTACAATAAAAAAAAATTCAAAAACAGAAAAACTAAAAACTCGACCAGCGCTGTCACCTCAAGGCCGTTGGAGCACCGTCGACTGGAAAGTCGTCTTGTAGACGTGGAACAACAAGGAAATGTGTGGGTGGATGGAGACTCGCTGATACACGTCTCTCCTTCTCCTTTTGAAGCGTGGTTCGATGGATGCGTGGTGCGCCGTCATCTTGACATCGAGCAGCGCTGGAGTAACAATGGAGCCCCATTTACATCAAGCATTGGTAGGCTAAAATCTTCAAGGAAGGGAAGGATTGGGAACACCGTCTACGTGGAGCGCCATCAACAATGGGCATATTGACATCGAGCATTGAAGGTTGAAATGGAAGGATGCTTGAATGTAGGGTGGGCTTGAACGAAGGAAGAGCCGCTTAGAAGGGAAGACTAAGCATTAGGGATTTGTCATTTAGTCCAGTATTTTTTTAATTAAATTTCGTTTAATTTTATTTAATTTATTCATAAAATTATTTTATATGTTACAAAAATATTATAACCATATATAAAATAATTTAATATTTTTTATATTAATATATAATATAAATATAATATGTATATATTAGTGTACATAAAATATTTTCCTTTACAATTTGGTCTTTTGTGTTCTAGAATTGGGAGCAACAAATTGAGAAAGGGTGAGAAGGATTTTTTCTTTTTTTGTCTTAATTTAAATTTAATTCATGCCAACCTGACACAACTTGGCTTTAATGCGGGTCAAAACCAACTCAAATTTTTGTGAGCCCAAAGTAAAGGTTGAGCTGGATTGACGTGTTATAATCTATTTTGACAACTCTAATTACAAAATGAGATGATGTAGAGTTAGGATCAATTCGTCTAACCTTGTGGCCTTTATCTAAATAAACATTATAATTAATTTACTTATTAATAATATTAATTATATTAATTGATCTTCACTAATTTAATATTTATCTTGAATATATTTTTAATTTATATAAGATGATAAATTAATTTTAAAATTATAATAAACTTTGAATACCATGCATTTTTTATGAAAATTATTTGGAAGCTTGATATCCCTCCAAAAATAAAGATCTTTCTATGGAGATCTTATCGTAATGTTTATCTACTAGAGTCTGGCTAGTAACTAGAGGCATGGAAGTGGAATACGAATGCTACTAGTGTGGGGGAGAGGTTGAATCGGTTGATCATTCATTGTTTCATTGTCCATATGTGCAAAATGCTTTTTATTGAGGTTGAGCTACTTGTGTTGGACCAAAGATCATTTGGCGGTGATGGTTATGGTTTAGTCTGATGCTTTGTGGCAATGAAACCAGGCTTGGCAAGGAAAATAAATCTAGCCTTCTTCAGTCGTGACTTTAGCATTATTGTGGCAGGGCCTTTCGATCAGTGTAACATCTTAATACTGGTAACCTAGTATATCTAACATATACCTGGATAAGCAGTATTAGTAATATTACTTCTAACTTAAAACAACAACTAAACACATATCATTCATTCACACAAATAAATATAGAGAGCCTGAACAACGAGAAGTTGTATACATACATCATTAGCCCCACAAAGGTGTACTGTATTACATAACTTTATACAATTTAAAAGTAGTGTAAATAAATATAAGCTTAAACTCAAAAGAAACAAAACCAACTACACTAGTTCTTCCGCTTTCGCTTCTTCTCCTTCCCCTTAGAAGGGTCTCGACCTGGATTTACATGGAAACATAAATGGAGTGAAAAATCAGAATTTCTCAGTATAAGTAACTAATACCAATGTTTATTTATTTTCAATGAATAAACTACACTATAAATATAAGATTATACCTGCAACAGATAAATAAGTCACTACTCAACACTATCATAATATACATATAACTTTATGTAACATTCACAAGGCAAGCTATATTCTTAACTCACACGTGTAATTATCAATGATATCAAACAAACATTCATACAATCGTAAGATATCATCAACCAAACAAGCAAGCAAGACAACCACCCACATAGTTGTCAACAAATGCAATACTTTATGTTATGATATATGGTTATGCTCGAACAATATCCTAATAGTATGATTATGCAATGTTAATGCAAATTTTAGTTTTAGAAAACACATGTTATTTGTTTATTCTCAAGAACCGCGCTCCATTATATATACTGGGTAGGATAGGCACAAGACTCTCACACTACCTGGTGATGTATGGACTCGTTCCCCTCACAAAGGTAAGAGTACTAATACCAACCCCCATTCACCGGTAACCCTAACCATAATAGTCTTGCTAGCTACAAGAATTTAGGATCCCTTATCTCTTCAAGGTCATTTCATACAATTCTCTGGCTAAATAGTTGTGCATACCATATAAGGTTACAATACATAGGAAATAGCAAATAACAAGTTTGAAAACAAAACATGCAAGGTCATTTTTAAAACATACACACTCAACACAAGGTTCTCCACAACCAAGTGAAGAACAACACTAATAACTTAAAACTTTACCTCAACTTATCCCATAAGCAGTAAAATTCATGTCACTAGTGTTTTTATATCTACCATCTCACACCATCACTTCGCAAGTGATCTCAAGGCAACCTTAAGTTGCTCAAGGTTCTAGACATTACCTTGCAGCATTCCACAACATTTGGATGCCCAAAGTCTCACCAAATCATATCACAAGGTTCACTCTAACTAAGTGAAAGAATTACAACTAGGAAACATGTAGTCTTGGCTCAATTTCATCACATAAAGGAACTAACTCATGTCTCTAGCAATACACAAAGCTTAACCTTGATGAACAAGGAAGCATACACCCTTTTATGCATCTTAAACTCAACTTTAACTCTAAAGGAGCAATCTGTGCATACAAGTAGATGTACCATACCAAACAAACCCACACTAGTTGCTTCTAGTATACCTTCTCATCACTTCCCAAGTGATACCAAAAGCAACCTCATGTTGATTAAGGTCCTAGGTACTTACCTATGACATTTCACATCTCAAAGGATGCGTAAGGTTTTCCCAACACTATCCGACGGCATTCTACCGCACTATGGATGTCTAAGGTCCTCATCAACCAAAAGGAAAAAGGAAATCTAGCAAACTTACAAACCATGCTAACCCTCATCTCACAAGGGACAAGATCATGTTCCTAAAACTTCCCATAACTCAACCTTAGCAAAGTAAAAGAGTAGTCGTCTCACATATGCTTTGTAGCTCAACTTCACTCATGAAGGAACATCTTAAGCACCTAAACAACCGCAATTGGCTCATTCTATCTCATGAAGGAACCAACCCCCTTTTATCATAAATGCCTAACTCAACCTTACTCACAATGAGAGCAAAGCATGACTCACAAATCATACAAGCTCACCCTTAACCTATAAGGAAGCAACTAGGGCTTCAGGCATTGCAAGAATACCCTTGGAGATGATTTAACATGGTGTGGGAAAAGTTTTCCCAGGAAGTGTTGCGGCTTCTACTCATTTGTGCCGCGGCATAACGGGTTGTGTCATGATTCTTGCTTATTTGTGTTGTAGCTCACTGCTCTCAGCTAAAAATCTCTATGCAGGTAGATACTGGAGTGTCGCGGCTCTCCCTGAGGATGTGTCGCGACTCTCCCTCAAAATTCTAGGTTCTGCAGAATTTTGCAGAACACCACCAACAATCCACCATTTCCATGGATAACAAAGGGTTTCCAAATCACAATCATGATCCTTCAACACCTCTAAACATCAAATACATCACATGTATGATTTCTAAGCCATCTAAACATGATTTTTGGAACCAAAACCCTAACTCTAGTACCACTCTTCCTACCTTCAACCCAAGTAGATTCATGGGTATAGCTAAGATTCAAGTCATAAATCATGCATAGCTAAACTAAAAAACAATCCATATTTCAAGATTCCTAAGAGTTTCTTCACTCAAACTCAAGGAAAATAATCCAAACCAAAACCTATTCCAAACTCACATGACAACATACATGGAGGAAGGAAGAAGAAAAATGGAGGAAAAAGATGAAGAACACCCCTACCTCTTGAAGATTAAGCCAAGCCCCCACTGGATTCCCCCTCATTCTTCCTCTTCCTTCTCCTTCACGTTTTCCCTCTTCTACTCTCTTCCTCCTCTTCATCCCCTCATTAATGTTGATGTTGCGGTATCGGAGGAAAACAACACATCTAGGATTGGTATTATGCTCAGAAATGATGAAGGCCATTTTGTTGCTGGGAAAGCTATTTGATTGAAGGGTGCTTGAGATGTCTGTTGTTTGAAAGGTCTAGTTATGAAAGAGGGATTTCTTTATGTTAAAAGTGTCAAAATGAGTCAAACTTGATGAGTCGGTCTAATAACTCAACAAAATGTGTAAAATTGAGTTGGAAAAAAAAATTAAACTTGAATACATTTAGGCCTGACTTGGCCAAACTCAATTATAGTCTAATCTCAGGCTTAATATTTAATTACTTTATTGATAATTTATATAATATATAAAAGATTTTATCCTTATTTTTTTAATATAAATTAATATTTTTATCATAAAAATTAATTTATTTTATGATTATTGATATTTTAAGTATAAAAAAATAGAGATAAATCATAATAATGAAAATTTTAAGTGATAAAAATATAAAGAATTTTTTTTATTAAAATAAGATGATTTGAGCCAACGAAACAACTTACCTAACCCATGACCTGTATAAGACTAATTGGCCTAACAAATTACTAGCCCACGACATGTTTAGTCCCCTCGACTCGACTCAAAAATTCACATGACCTATATCAAGAAGTCTAAGTAGGATAGCTAGGACTATTTTGACACCTTTACTCTACACATGAGAGTTGAAATGTAGGAAAAGTCATGTTCGAAGGGGATGCTCGACATGTGTACGCTGAAACTGTGCAGTGCGAGTGGGAATTTGAATATTCTTTTTTTACAAGACAAGTTCAGATTTTAATTCTTAAGCATTCAAGGTGGGGTCATACTAAACAGAAACCTGCGTTTACCCACCTCATTGCCGAGCTTATTTGACAATTTGTGATGGCAAAAGCACAACACGCTCCACCTACGCGCGTCGCACATAATTCGATTGATTCTTGGAGAAAAACATATCTTAAATTTCTTGCAAAGTTAACCTCGTTAATGACTTTTAATTTCCAAAATGTCCCTCCACCTTCCAGATTCTTCTGTTGGGTGACATTTGGTAGAGCGATGCCTTAAATGTCCAATTTGCCCCTTCTTTTTCGTCATTTTATTTTGTTTTATCTCTTGGTTTATTCTTTGTTATTTTTAATCTGGCAACTCCTTGGAGTCTCAGGAATATTGTTTAATTTGTTTGCTTGCTTTGGGATTGTGGGTGACGATGACGCAAACAGGTCTTTTTCTCCTTTTCTATTCTTTTCTTTTTGCTAATGATCAAAAGAGGTCTACATTGGATGCCACTTGGTAATTTATTAATTAATTAATTAATCCATACTGCATTAAGCTTATCATGAAATGAACTATTAAATATCACATTAGTTTGATCAAGTCTGTCCGAGTCAGAGCCTTGGATTTGTGCTTTACTCAGATTGAGGCCGAATCCGATTGCTTCGAATTAATCCAAGCTTTGCATTAGTACCAACCTCATTAATCACTTCAATCTCATTGGGCATGAGTGTAAACATCAGGAAAAAGATTTTATAAAGTAAATTTATGTGTAAAGTAAATAAGTAAAAGTATAATTTATTATTAATTTAATTTAAAATGTATCATAATTTTAATTTATTAATAATTTAAAAATAAATATATCTTTATTTACCTATTTTATATAAAAAATAACTTTAAAAAAATCTTATCATAAACATTTAGCATGAATTTAGTATTGGAGTAAAAAAAAAAAAAAAATCATAAATTAATTTTATTTATAAAATTATATTAAAAACACATACAAAAATTTTCACGTTCATTTTTATCCCATACCAAACTGGACCTTATCTCATAATTTTAGTGCCTTAAAATTTATCCATGTATGTAGAGAGGGCAACTCAGTAGTCCTGCTTGGGCTAAGCTAGCGATTCAATTAGGAGATAGAATTTGGATTCAGGAAGCGCCTCTGATATCAGCAATGTTGCTATGTATGCTTGATGTACTTTTTCATTTTCCAAATAAATGATATTCCACGGCTTTTTCAGCCAAAAAAAAAAAAGTGAATGCTATTCCACGTCTTTTTCCCTTAAAAAAAAAACTGTCTATCATCCTAACATTATTATAGTAATAATGTTATTTAGAACTGTTGAGGTAAATTCCAATGAAGAATTGTTGAGGTAAATTCAAAAATTTTAATATTGTATCTGAAAAAGAAACTAAGACTAAATTTAAATTTAGAATATATATATATATATATATATATATATATATATCATTAAAATAGTTTGATTACATAATAATTATCTAAAAGCCAAATACTAAAAAAGTAATATGACAAAATATAATCTATATCTATATACTATTATATAAAATAGAATTAATGCAAGTGTTGACAATAACACATGACAATTATTAGTAGATTGTTTCTTCTTCAATTTTCACTACTTTCATGGAGGCTTTGTTTGTTATTATTCAAAAACTTTCATTTTTAAATTCTAAATTTTATTCTTAAAATATTTACCTGTTTCATCTTTTTATAGTCAAATTCTATATTTTTCCTTATCCTTTTCTAAAAGTTTTAATGATTTTTTTGTCACCATTAAAACGTCTTTCTCTCTTCCTTTTTTTCTTTTCTTTTTCTTTCAATTTTTTTAAATACTTTGTTCAAATTGTAAATATATACATATATATAGTTAATTTTTTAATTTTTTCTTATCTCTAAAACTTCATATCATAATTACTTCTTCATAAAAAGAAACTTCATAATTACTTTCGGATTATAAATAGATTACAAAAGAATGTCACATGAGCAACAATAGTAACAAAAAATCATGTTGAAAAAAATTTATATTCATCTATTATATTATGATATATTAATTTTTAATAGACTAAATATATACATAATATAATTTGAATTACTTTTAAAATATCGAAACCTATAAATTTAGAATAAAATTATTCAATTATATATATATATATATATTAAAGAATTTATTATAAAAATTTAACAAATATATTATTTATATAACAAGCCTATGCATCGCACATGTTATTAATCTAGTTATATTAATGTAACTAAGGTGCCTCATTGTATTTGAAAAATTAGTCTTTTACTTATTAAGTGAATGATACTTTGAAAAATTAAAAAATAAATCACATAGGCTGATTGGCTTATATGATGTCAAGGATTCAAGCTAGCTAAAAAAAAACATTATAGGGAGATTAATATTATAAGAAATGATAAGACATATATATATATATATATAGTGTGAAAAATCTTTTGTTATCACAATATCAAAATTAAGTTCATAATTTATAATAGATATCATGTACCCAAAAAATTAATAGGTATCAATTCACATATATTTTGTTAGTAATGTACTTTTATATGTTAATAAATTTGTATCATTTATTAAATATTAGTGTACGAGCATATTTTAAAATTATTAATATAAAATAATAAATTACTAGTAAGATAATCATAACTTTTATCTATCAAAAATATAAAAACAATGTAATAAAAAGATGTAATAAAAATTATTTATAGGATTCTAAAAATAACTAACTTAGTTGACACAATTCATTCTTATCGATTACGTCAATCATTAACTTTTACACTATCATTTGATTATATAATTGATACATAATTAAAATTAAAAAATTTAGATAATAATTATGATAATTAAACTTCTTTATTAATTTTAAAGTATATAATTAGATGATAATATATAAAAAAAATTGAGACTGAAATGCATAAAAATGAAATCCACAAAGTAATAGAAATCGGTCAGTTCCACTTTGAAAAAGATGGAATATCTACCAAGAGTTCTAAATTTATAAAAATTAGATTAAGTACGAGAATGTCGGTCGCATGGTATTAATTAAACCATTTAGATAACCAACCTACGAGTAAAATATCATAAGTGAATCATTTATTTTGTATTGAAAAAACAATGTTGAGATTTTCTTAAGCAATTGATAGATACGAGAAATACAGAAATACACACCACATATCTAAAGAAAGAGAGTGATGTATTAAAAAAAGTTATGTGGTCCTTTCCATACATGATCTAGCTAGGGAAGTTGATTCTTGGTTAGCCATTATTGCAGAAAGAGTAACATTGTTATAAATGAATCTGCTGGGTTATCCATCCTGGCAAGAAAATTCAAATTGAGAAAGTGATTTTTTATGAATTGTAATTTTTTTGGTGGAATGGGATATCTTTCTTAATTTTATGAGTGAAGTTGTCCAATGTTTCACGTAACTTTCTTTTAATTTGAGCACATTATCCACTGAGTATAATTATAGTTTATCACTAATAGCAAAATCTATACTATCATAAGATGATTCTCTCATTTGGTCACAATTGTAATTTTTCCAAATCACACTTTTTTTTTCCTCCTTCCATGGTGCATCCCACGATAATGGATCCTGATTTAGTTTTAAAGTATCCTTCCTTGTCCGGATATGAAATGTCTTCACAAGGTTGGTTCTAGTACCGATCATGTTCTTGACTTTTTCACTATTAGAAAATTCTGATTCAAAGATAGAATTTTGAGGCATAAAAAATTCTATTTTTAATAGGGACAAAAAAAGAAATAGATATGATGATTTAAAGAGAAAAAATAAATTTTATAATTTAGAGATAAAATTTATTTATTTTAAATTTTTATGTCTTTAAATGTGTTTTTATTTGTTTAATTTAGCGTTTTAAAAAGTTAAATATATTTAGAGACAAAATTTATTTATCTTAAATTTTTCGCCTCTAATTACGTTTTTGTTCAGTCAATTTAGCTTTTTAAAAGTTAAATATATTTAGAGATAAAAATGTTTTATCTCTAAATATTTTATATAATTTTAGAAAGTAAAAAATTACTAAAATAAATTATTTTATTTTTTTCTAAAGTATAAAGACAAAATATTTTTGTCTCTAACTAGTAATTTTTTAAAAATATTAACAGATTTTTTAAGATAAAAATTTAATATTAAAAAATTTAAAAACAAACTATTATCTATCTCTAAACTTGCAAAAATTTTAATATATATATATAAAAAAGATGTGCGTGGAAGCCTAAATCTCTCATTTCATTTGTTCTTTTATTTTTAAAAAAAGTAGAAACTCTTTTCAATTACAACCTTTACATACGATTACCTTCACACAACTTGTACCTTCAATCACCTCTCATCGATGATGTCGCCCACCTCTTGATACCTTTTAAAAATTATAACTATGCGATGATTAAAAAATAATTATAAAATTTATTTTTGTGAGACTATGAACTATTTTCATAAGTTCAATCAATATCATGAAATAATTTTACAAGTTTAATCTATTTAAATCACACATGTAATTAATGCTTATTTGACTGCAGGAGCATAAGATTTATGTCGTTCCCCTCTCCCTCACCCAATTTGGAGGAAGAAAAAAATGAAATTTATGGTAGCATGGAATAGAACCTAAACCACGAACCACCGTCAGCTCCACCCCTTTTCCATTTCCTCCTTTGTTTTCCTGTTTCGTTTTGGCACTTTGAGAGACTAAAAGTCTCTTTAATTTGCTGTTTCTTTCTCTCTCCTTTTCAACCTTTTTTATTTATTTTATTTTTAATATGACTGTTACTTTATTTAAATCATTCCTCTTTCATTTAGGCTTAAGTAAAAAAAAAAAAGGGTTTGAGCTTATTTCTTTTTCCACTATATTTTTACTTGTTTGGGTTTGAGTCATTAGATTATTTTATTTTATTTTAATTTATTTATTTTTTTATTTATTCTTTTGAATTAATTTGTATTTACTAATTTGAGGTTTATATTACTTGTATTTTAATTTAACACACTTCTTTTTATATTAATGTATTAATTAAACAATTTAAAATTATTGACGACAAAAAAAATTGTTAGAGGATTATAGTACTGATCAAATACGCTATTCCTAATACTCTTGAGACTTTATATTGGATCTTGCCAGGAGCACTGGTAAGATCTAATTTTCTCATTAAAATTAAAATATTTTCATAAACTAAAATGTAACTTTTTTTATAAACCAAAATAAAATCATTTTTGTAAAACAAAAATCCTCAAATAAAAGTGAACAATTTCATGTAGTCTCAATATTATGATTGTAGTGAATTCAAAAATTATTTTTTTGTTATTTTTT
This sequence comes from Ormosia semicastrata, assembly GCA_029884595.1. Taxonomy (NCBI): domain Eukaryota; kingdom Viridiplantae; phylum Streptophyta; class Magnoliopsida; order Fabales; family Fabaceae; genus Ormosia; species Ormosia semicastrata. Next base: position 14,575,037 of record JAQQTO010000030.1, read on the forward strand.
GTCACTTTTCAGATTTTTTTTACAAAATTCCTTTTAAATCATTTTATTCAAAATCTCCCATCGAAAATAAATATTTTAAAAATTATTTTTCCTTCCAAAATTAACACAATTTTAATTCACCACTTTCATGTAATATGTTGAAAATTTAGAATTTATTCCAAAATAATGGTTATTTAGTCACCTATTCTATGTCTTAGTTATTTATAATTCTTGATATTATGCTCGACAAAATGGAACATGTCAAAATAAAAACAAAAACAATTCTTTTCTTTTTAATAATAAAGGACCAATTTAATTATTTTGCGAATAATACTAGATTAAATAGGTAATCGTTCTTAGAACAGACAGTATAAGGTACTAATACATTCCCTATCTGTAATCAACATTTGAACCTCAAACTCTGAAATGTAGACCATCTGTTAGGTGTCCAATTGCACCATTCCATTTAATGGATAAAGTGATTGGTAACGACTCTCAACATCCCAAAGTTATTTTCTTTTCTTCTTTTTAATTTCGTGGTGCTCCCTTTGAGACGGTTGCAACATCTTTGATTGGTTTAAATATATTTTTAGTCTCTCTAAATATAGTGATTTTTTGTTTTAGTCTCTTATTTTTTAAATTTTATGAATATGAGTCCTCCAAAAATTATTTCCTTCCCATATGACTCTTGTGTTACATCTCTGTTAGAATGTGTTATTATCTGCCTATGTAAAGTCCTATGCGGAGGGTAAGCATCCTACTTGGATATGATGGATGGTGAGGTTGATATTAAAGGGACTAAAATAAAAATTGCTATATTTAAAGGGGTTGAAACAAAAAATCGTTGATTTTGGAGGGAATAAATACATATTTAATTTGGATTTATATATTCATCTTCAACACACTGTTGATATCCAATTGTGTCCATAATTTTTTTTTGTTACTTAATCAATGTATGAACACTCAATTTTGTCCATAAAGTTTATTTTTAAACCTTGAAAAATGAATGAAAATCTAAAAAAAACAAAAATGAAAAAATGAAAAAAAGGAAAAAAAGTTGAAAAAACTAAAATGTTTAAGTCCCACATTAGAGAAGTCAAGCTCCTTCTCCCTCCCCTCCTCCTATATAAAGGGATGCTTCTCAATGGTTTGGACATCAAAAAATTTTCACACTTGAGCTTAATACTAAGTATAGAACCCGAGAACCTTAGTATTTTTTTTACTTGGGTTTAATACTAAGTATAAGAGCCCGAGACTTTAGTAAAAAAAATTTTCCTCCATGATAGTGAGTTGCTTTTTAAGGTTCGATTTGAAAAGAACGCGTGAGGCTCTGTGCAGAATTCTTTGAGCATAGCATTTTTATACGCCTTAGAGGTAAGCTTGCTCTTTTTTTTTTTTTTTGGTTTGTTTGTATTTTTTATTTATTTTTACCTATTTTAAATTTTTTTTTATCTTTAACTGGGTTTAAGTAAAAAAATAAATTTGGGCCTTCTCTTTTTTTTTTTTGCTTGCTTGGGCTTGAGATATTTTCTTTCTTTTAAGAAAAAGAGTTTTGAAATTTGTAATTAGGCCTTTTAAGAAAAAATCTAAAAATATATAAAAAAAAAAAAGAGAAAAATTTAAAAATAAAATAAAAAATAAAAAAAATGTTAAAGGATAAAAATAAATAAATTTTATTCGTTATTGTGTTTAATTTGGTTTTTATGTTATTTTATTGTATTTACTTGACTCATGATATGATAATGTGTTGTTTGTGTAGCTACTTAATTGTCCTTGTGCATGCCTTAAAATAAAAAATAAAATAAAAATCTTTTAATCCATGCAATGACCAATGATGATGATTGAATAGCGGATGCTATCTTCAATATCGTTTGGATCATAATGGTTTATTGAGTAGCCTGGTGCTAACTTGAATTCCGTGCAAGAATAGATTTGTTTTCAAACAAAATCCCTTTTCAAAAATTTCTTTCTTAATTAAAATCAATCAACCCATAATCATTTTCTAAAGAACTACGTGACTTTGAGTTTTCCATTACACCAGGAGATACGTAGGAGCAGAAATCCATTTCTGTCAAGTCAAAAAAAATAAATTTTCATAATTTGGTTGTTTCTTTTATTTCTTTTCAAAAAATAAAAAAAATGAAAAAATAAAAAATAATTACAAAGTTTTTTTTTAAAGGGGTTAAAATAAATATATTTGAGATTATTAAAATTTGCACAACTAACTTAAGGTACCGTTCATGGAGCAGGCAGTGTAGGGTGCTAATACCTTCCCTACCTGTAATCGACTCCCGAATCCAAACTCATTTTCAAAAGATCAGTTTTCCTATTTTAAGGGTTTTTTCTAATGTTTTCCCGATTTAATAAACATTGGTGGCGACTCCATTGATTTTATAATTTTTTTGGTCGTCCCGTTGCCATCCTAGTTGCGACAGCTGGCGACTCCACTGGGGACACTTAGAGAGTCAGGCCTATTGTTGTTAGTTGTGTAAATTTTTAATAATCTTTTATTTATTTATTTTACCCTCTTTGTCTTTGTTTTTGTTTTCTTATTTGTTTTGTAAATGTATTTTATTTAGTACTTTTATGTAAATATCTGATAGCATTATTCCATGTATATTGTGATTTGTATATATATTTTGTACTTAATTGTTAAAACCTTAGGGTAGACGATTGTTGGCTGGCTGTTGTATATATGTTTTGCAGGTTGGGGTATTTTTGTCTTTTAATTTTTTGTACAGATGTTTTATGCTCCTTCACACACGTCACTAATCACTTACCTCACACACTTTTTGGGCTCTATACCCGAGTCTGTGCGAACTTGAGGAGTAGGAGGGGTCTCGACTTTTGTTATTGAGGAGCCTTGTGCTCACTTGGCATTTGTTGAGATACCACTCAGATTGTTACCAGTATCATGGACTAGTCATATTGAGAGGGTTCATCTCTACTTGTGATTAATTCATGAATTGGATCCTTATCTTTCGAGATGGGGGCAATCTGGGGACCATGACTTTTTAGAAGTTCAAATTTGTCCTGAAAAATCTTGCACTGATAGATTGAGCATAATGACCTCAAAAATTAGAGTCATCCAGCTTCTTAGGTTACATCTGATTAGGACACAAAGGCAGCGTTCTTTTTCTTTATCTGTCTATTCCTCATGTCCTCCATCTTTGCATTCTTTTTGGCAAAAAAAAAAAGTCAACAAAAAATGATACATCATATAGCATTTTCATTCCTAGTATTTTTTTTTCATTATTCATCTATCTCTCATGTCATTCATTCTTGCTTTTTTTAAAAAAAAAGATATATCATTTTGCATTTTCATTACATTCCTAGCATTCATACAAAAGATAAAAAAATATATCATTTTATATTTTCATGACAATCCTAGCATCAAAAAAGCAAAAAAAAAAAAACATCATCTTACATTTTCATAACATTCATAACAAAAAAATATCATCCTATATTTTCATAGCATTCTTAGCATTTAAAAACAAAAGAAAAATATACATTATCTTGCATTTTCATAGCATTTCTAGCATAAAAAAGAGATACATTATCTTGCATTTGCATGATATCTCCATAAAAAATATCATCTTGCATTTTCATCGCATTCCTAACTCTAAAAAAGGGAAAGAAAGAAAAAGATACATCATTTTGCATTACCATGACATTCATAGCATTCTTTTTCAAAAATAAAAATAAAAAATTTCATTTGCATGCATGCATGTTGCCAATTCTGTTTAGTCAATGTTGATAATTGCATATTCGTATCATGTTTCACCAAGCGAAAAAGTGGTCACTATAATGGAAAAATTGCTTCCGCGACATCCTTACAGGACTCGTTCTCAGGCAAGGATCATGGACAAAATAGAACGAACTCAAAAGATGAAGGATGAGGTGAATCAACTCAGAGAACAAGTGTCCAAGATGATGGAGATGTTACAGTCCATAGAAAATAGAAGGAGCACAAATGAGAATCCTTCAGTGGCAAACGAGAGACATCCGACCACACCTCCTCACCTGTCTGGTTTCTATCCAACCTTTCTACAATACCAAGGCTTTAATCCTCAAGGAGTTGTGATGCCAATCACCACTCAACCCTCAGTCACCAATTCTCAAGAAATCCAAGTGCCACCCTTCCTACCTTATGGCTTCCATCCTAGCTATGTACTATCATTAACCACCAATCTCCCTGATAATAGCATGCTAGCTGTGACCCCAATTTCAAACCTGCCGAACAATACCCAAGCCCAGTTGATACAACACCCATTTCCCCCTTTTATCCCACCATATGGCCTCCCTTCCAGGTTTGTACCACCATAGGTTGCCAATTCCCCTGACCGTGGCATGCTTGCTTTAAACTCATTGAGCACAACTCAACCATATACCCATTACCCAGGTGCCAGTGGAACCCCACTAGTGTAACATTTTGTTCCCACTTTCATACCTCAATACCCATTGAGTTCTTTTGTTGAAAATCCTCAGTTCAAAGAGAGATGGAAAACTTTGGAAGAGAGATTATGAGTCATTGAAAGAGCAGGTTGTTATGGCCTCAAGGATGCTACCGAGCTTTGTCTTGTCCCAGATGTCGTGATTCCCCCAAAATTTAAAGTCCCAAATGTTGACCAATATAAGGGAACTACATGTCCAAAGAATCATCTGACCATGTACATCCGTAAGATGGCTTCGCAAGCTCATGACGACAAGCTGTTAATCCATTTCTTCCAAGATAGTTTAACTAGGGCAGCTTCGAATTAGTACACACATCTTGAGCGTGCCCACATAAGGAGTTTTAAGGATTTAGCTGATACCTTTGTAAAGCAGTATAAATACAACATTGACATGGCACCAGATAGAATGCAACTACAAAGCATGTCTAAGAAGGATGCTAAGACCTTCAAGGAATATGCTCAGAGGTGGAGGGAAATAGCTGCACAAGTAGAACCCCATTTGTCAGAGAAAGAAATGGTTGCTATGTTCACTGATATATTATACGTGCCATTCTATGATCATATGATTGGAAGTGTGTCAGCGAATTTTTTAGATATCGTGATAATTGGTGAAAGGATTGAAAGCGAACTGAAAAAGGGAAGATTGCATCAAATGAATAATGGACAAGCAAGTATGGATAAATGTTAAACCGACTAAGGGTGGACTTCAGGTCAAATGAGTTAAATGAGGTTTTAGGAAAACTCATGGATGACAACGATTACCTAAACAGTAATTCACCAGGTGTTGTCAGAGGTTTCTACACATGCCCATCTGCAATATGAGTGAATGTTTATAATGGTCGATCAGGGGCAACCTTAGAAAGTTCAACAAAGTGGTGATTTATTTTTCTAAAGAATGAATCATACCTTGGAGTCCTCCAGCACTGAAAAATTTCTGAGCGACTGGTATTCTAATTTGTTTACCAAGTTGTTACCATGAATGATGGTTTAATTGTACTGATCCCATGCTTGTTCAATCATTAAAACCATTCAAATTTTTAAACTTATGTAAACTTTCCTGAAGCATTAATGTGATGGATTTGTGTGGATCTCAACATATCTTATTTCATTTTCCTATGTGTTTGGCATTCATGTTCTTGTCAGATATTTCTTATCATACTTTTCTTCCCTTTACTTGATTTTTTTTGGTTCGGATCCCATAAGACTCTCATTCAGAAGAAAATTTGTGGTCATAAAGCCTGTGTGTGCAGGTGTTCTTTGCCCAAAAAAAAGGGGCAAAAAAAATAAAATAAATGAAAAAAGAAAAAGAAAATAAAGGGAGCAAATAAATAATCACTTGGTGTGTATTATCCTTTTGTCTCTAAATTAAAATTTTTAAAAATGGGTAATCAAAATTTGAAATGAAGATCGGCCATCTTTCTCTATCTCTCACAAGGATTCATTTTTTCATTATCCATTGTTATCCCATTTTGAGTTTGAAGGTTTTCTTCAATAAACCTTGGACAATGATCACCTTTACACTAGAGGAAAACACAAAACAAATGTTGATTGTCATGGTGACTATTTTGAAGTATAAAAAAGGAAAAAAAATGTGAAAGGAGTGGAAAGTAAAAGCAAAATTTTTTTTGACAAAGTTTAAGTTTGGACAAGGAAAAAAATGGAGAACAATAAGAGAAAAGTGTGATTGAAAGCGCAAAGGCAATTGACGAAGTTTAAGTTTGAACAAAGATCCTTGGTCCTACTTAACCTTTAAACACTTGTTTGAATCTTATATCTTTCCTTTCATAACTCCTAACCTTGGCCTCATTACGAGCCTTAAAAAGTCCAATGTGATCAATGAGTGATTGTCTTTATTTTCACAAGTTTTAATTTTGAGACAAAAGGTTATGATCTAGTTCATTGCTCAAAAAAAAAAAAAACTCGTTAGGCTGAAAACCCGCAAGGGCGGTCTAAAAAAAAAAGAAGAAGATAAGACAAAAAAGAGTGACTTACATGAGGGCAAGTTTTTACCCTGTTCAAGATGGCCCTACACTAGGGCAATTCTTTAGCTCAATTTGGCCTGCACTAGGACAAATCTTTTAGTTCAATCTGGCTCTACTTTGGGGCAAGTCTCTACCCTTTTTAATTTGGCTCTAAACTGGGGAAGTTTGCTTTATTTTATTTGGCCTTACACTGGGGTAAAATATATATATATATATTCTCAAGTTCCTCACTGGGATAATTTTTGTTGTCAAATGGCCCATACTGGGGCATTTTGTTCTCAAATGACATACCCTGAGTCAAATTCATTTGATACCATACATGAAAGTAGATTTTTGTAGATGCTTGATAAAACAATGGTCATGGTGTCCAGTTTTCGAGTAAGGATCAATCACACCCAAGCTAAGGCCAAAAAAAAAAACCTCTTGGCTTTCGTACTATTCCACTTCTTGTGTCTTTATCCTTTGTAAATGTCCTTTGTGTCAAAAAGCTTCTCAGTTAGTAAATATCTTTCTTGTTGTACTCTTGAATCCATGCATATCTGGTACATGATACTTTAGGTTGGGTGAACATGAGTACAATAGTACAATTTAACCATCTAATGGTAGCCTCTTGTTGAACAACTCAAGTCAAAGGAACTCTAAAGTTTCAATCGATGAAGAGAATGACATCCTCAATGGATAATTCAGATTGAAGTGTGTCTGATGGAAATAAGAACCTTTGGAAATAAGAATCTTTGGGGAAAGAAAGTTCCAAGCTTCTACACAGGCCATATCTAATGAAGGAAAATTTGAACAAATTGGCAATGATCCCCTTTGAATATAAGTTTTCCATGAAGCATTTTGGTTCAAAACTTTGGCAAAAAAAAAGGGTTTTTCTCAAGTACATTACTTCTTTGGCTCATGACTCATTGTGCAAATTCTTGGGCTCAAGGCCCACTGCATTAGTTTTTAGGTTCAAGACCCACTGCATAAAGTTTTCTGGCTCGAGACCCTTTAAGTGTTGATGAGAAAAGAAAAGATGACCAGACAAATCATAAAGGTCAATCAACGAATGTTACTGTTCAATCTCGATCCTGTTGTGGGAAAAGTCCTTAAGGGTTGTGGAACTAACAGTAACTTAATTAAAGCTCTGAAGTGCAAAAAAAAAAAATTTATGAGAATTCCTACAGTAGGGCATTCATTGCATCATGCATCATTTCTGGCATCACATGCATTGCCCTCAAGCATCACATCCATTGCATCATCATGCATCCATTGCATTATGCATCGTCTCAGGCATCACATGCATTTGCAAAATCAGCACCCTTTGTGTTTTAGTTTCCGGGTCCCGCACCCATTGCTTTAAGTTTCCTGTCAAGCTTCGATGGATATCCAACTCCGCAAGCTTTTTACCTTTCCTGTTGAGCTTCGGCGGATACCCGACTCCGCAAGTTTTTTTCCTTTTCTGTCAAGCTTCGGCGGATACCCGACTCCGCAAGTTTTGTGTCTTTCTTTTTAAGTTTTCTGTCAAGCTTCAGCAGATACCCGACTCCACAAGCTTTTTAAGTTTTCTGTCAAGCTTCGGCGGATACCCGACTCCGTAAGCTTTTTACCTTTCCTGTCAAGTTTCGGCGGATACCCGACTCCGCAAGCTTTTTACCTTTCTGTTAAGCTTTAGCGGATACCCGACTTCGCAAGCTTTGTGTCTTTCTTTTTAAGTTTTTTGTCAAGCTTCGGTGGATACCCGACTCCGCAAGCTTTGTGTCTTTCTTTTTAAGTTTTCTGTCAAGTTTCGGCGGATACCCGACTCCACAAGCTTTTTAAGTTTTCTGTCAAGCTTCGGCGGATACCCGACTACGCAAGCTTTTGACCTTTTCAAGTTTCGGTGGATACCCAACTCCGCAAGCTTTTTAAGTTTTCTATCAAGCTTCGGCGGATACCCAACTCCGTAAGCTTTTTACCTTTTCAGTCAAGCTTGGGCGGATACCTGACTCTGCAAGCTTTTTACCTTTCCTGTCAAGCTTCGGCGGATACCCGACTCCATAAGCTTTTTAAGTTTTCTGTCAAGTTTCGGCGGATACCCGACTCCGCAAGCTTTTTACCTTTTCAAGTTTCGGCGGATACCCGACTCCGCAAACTTTGTGTCTTTCTTTGTAAGTTTTTTGTCAAGTTTCAGCGGTTATCCGACTCCGCAAGCTTTTTAGGTTTTCTGCCCGACTCCGCAAGCTTTGTGTCTTTTCTGTTAAGTTTTTTGTCAGCTTCAGTAGATACTCGACTCCATAAGCTTTTCGAGTCCCCGTACCCAAGGTTTACCTTGGTTTAATATCTGTTACATTTTGCATCAATCTACACATTTCAAAAAAAGAAGAAGAAAAAAATCAAAATTTTCATGGATTGAATCAATTCCTTTACTTTTCATTTAGTTTAAATGTAAAGCAAATGGGGCAGCTGTTGATACCCAATTTTGTTCATAAATTTTTATTTTTGTTACTTAATCAAGGTATGAACATTCAATTTTGTCCATAAAGTTTATTTCTAAACCTTGAAAAATGAATGAAAATCTAAAAAAAAATAAAAATGAAAAAAAGGAAAAAAAGTTGAAAAAACTAAAGTGTTTAAGTCCCACATTGGAGAAGTCAAGCTCCTTCTCCCTCCCCTCCTCCTATATAAAGGGGTGCTTCTCAATGGTTTGGACATCCAAAAATTTTTACACTTGGGTTTAATACTAAGTATAGAGCCCGAGAACCTTAGTATTTTTTTTACTTGGGCTTAATACTAAGTATAAGAGCCCGAGACTTTAGTAAAAAAATTTTTCTTCCATGCTAGTGGGTTGCTTTTCAAGGTTCGATTTGAAGAGAACGCGTGAGGTTCTGTGCAGAATTCTTTGAGCATAGCATTTTTATACGCCTTGGAGGTAAGCTTGCTCTTTTTTTTTTTTTTGGTTTGTTTGTATTTTTTATTTATTTTTACCTTTTTTAATTTTTTTTATCTTTCATCTGGGTTTAAGTAAAAAAATAAATTTGGGCCTTCTCTTTTTTTTTTTGCTTGCTTGGGCTTGAGATATTTTCTTTCTTTTAAGAAAAAGAGTTTTGAAATTTGTAATTAGGCCTTTTAAGAAAAAATCTAAAAATATATAAAAAAAGAGAAAAATTTAAAAATAAAATAAAAAATGAAAAAAATGTTAAAGGATAAAAATAAATAATTTTTTATTATTATTGTGTTTAATTTGGTTTTTATGTTATTTTATTGTATTTACTTGACTCATGATATGATAATGTGTTGTTTGTGTAGCTACTTAGTTGTCCTTGTGCATGCCTTAAAATAAAAAATAAAATAAAAATCTTTTAATCCATGCAATGACCAATGATGATGATTGAATAGCGGATGCTATCTTCAATGTCGTTTGGATCATAAGGGTTTATTGAGTAGTCTGGTGCTAACTTGAACCTCGTGCAAGAATGGATTTGTTTTCAAACAAAATCCCTTTTCAAAAATTTCTTTCTTAATTAAAATCAATCAACCCACAATCATTTTCTAAAGAACTACGTGACTTTAAGTTCTCTATTGCACTAGGAGATACGTAGGAGCAGAAATCTATTTCTGTCAAGCCAAAAAAAAAAAGTTTTTCATAATTTGGTTGTTTCTTTTATTTCTTTTCAAAAAATTAAAAAATGAAAAAATAAAAAATAATTACAAAGTCTTTTGTTTAAAGGGGTTAAAATAAATATATTTGAGATTATTAAAATTTGCACAACTAACTTAAGGTACCATTCATGGAGCGGGCAGTGTAGGGTGCTAATACATTCTCTACCTGTAATCGACTCCCGAATCCAAACTCATTTTCAAAAGACCAGTTTTCTTATTTTAAGGATTTTTTTCTAATGTTTTTCTGATTTAAATAAACATTGGTGGCGACTCCATTGATTTTATAATTTTTTTGGTCATCCCGTCGCGATCCTGGTTGCGACACACACCATTCTAAAAACTCTATCCATATACATAATTTTCTTTAACCCGTAAATTCCACCTTTAAACACAATTTTCTTCAACATAGAAACTCCACTTTTAAGCAACTCAACAATCTAGATTCTATCAGCTTACAAACATTGAGTGATAAGCCTTCAAGCCACACAAAACTTCCCAAATTAGTATTACCATGGCTACAACACTTTTGCAATGCAAAATATGACCCAAACCATGAAAATCTATGCTACCTAGTCCTTTCACATGGATCTCATTTTCAACAAAGCTTTAATCAAACCACCAAACCTCCATAACCACCCATTTGAAACCCATCGCACCTCAAGACGGTCCGTACCACAATCTCTACAAACCATTGTTGGAGTTATCACTTAGCTACCATATTCATAGCCTCCACATAACAAAAACCACCTCTGTCTTAAACTCAGTCTACCTTTGTTTCATGGCCCTGGAGATAAGCCATCAACAACAAGCACCAATGTCAAGTATCACACTTCAAGTTTGTCCCTCTACGTTACCAAGGAACACCCACTGTCACCAGTGCATCCCACAAAAAACTTCCTTGCCTTCACCTATGCCACGAAACTCATATATAGAATCACCACCATTAAACCTAGAACATGATAACTGTGAGCCAAGGTGATGGATTTTGTGTCGATGAGTTGCTTAGAGGTGGAGTTTCTAGATTGAAAATTTTGTGTTCATAGATGGAGTTTCTAAGTTGAAGAAAATTCTGTATATGCGTAGAACTTTTGGTTGGTGTGTTAAAAAAATTAAATATGTATTTATTCCCTTTAAATATAGCAATTTTTGTTTTAGTCTTTCTAAATATAACGATTTGTTGTTTTAGTCCCATTAAATGTCCACCTTAATTAGCATCCATTAGATCTACGTAAGATGCTTATCCTCCACGTAAGACTTCATGTAAACAGATAATGGCAACTTCTAATGGAAATGTAATAGAAAGACCATATTGGAAGGAAAAAAAATTAAAGGGCTTGTTCCTAAAATTTAAAAATGATGGACTAAAATAAAAAATCTCTATATTTAGTAGGATTAAAAACATAATTAAGCCGCTTTAATATTCACATCCATATTTTTCCTATTTGTGCATACTTCATTAGGAGTTTGTTAATGAGTATTCTTAGAGCACTTGTTAAAAAATTAGTAAAAATGAAAAGTAATGAATAAAAATTAATGCATTTAACATATTGGAAATTTTAAAAAAATATTAAATACTTATTAACCAATATCCTTAAAAATATTACTAAATTCACCCCTTTATATCTATCTTTTAAGGTTTTTGCACAAAGATTAATTATATTATTAAATAGTCTCAAATCCAGATAAATATAGTTTAATATAACTAAATTAACCTTTTTCCCACTCTATTAATATAGTCAAATATGTGTAGCTATTGAGTTTAGTTGATATAATAAATAATATGAGTAAAGTTGAAAATATTAATTAACATTTTTTTGATTTTCTCGAATGACAAATAATTTAAAACAAGTAAAAATAATAATTTTAGACAAAATAAATTTTCTAAAACAACAAATATAAAAAGACCGAGGGAGTAGTTAGTAAGATTAAGTTAAAATGCACAAGAAGTCAAGAAGAATGGTTTATTTTGCTTCACGAAATTAGATAATGCATTTAAAAACCCGTTTATACCTAAAATTTGATACATAACTAAAAAATTAATAGTATAAGGGTCAGGATCAATTGACATCTGTAAAACTTACACCTATCTTTCACCATTAATTTCATTTTGATCCAATGATTTAGAGTGACACAATTTAAAGAAGAAAAATAATACTCCCTTCATTTCTTTTCTTTTTAGTTGTTGTTTTAATTTTTTTTTTTGCTCCATATTAGATATTAGTTTAGAATTTCAATACAAAATTAATTATTTTATACTAATTTTATTATTATGTTTTATTACTCTATTTATTATTTAACTCTTAAAATTTCTCAATATTTACTTAACTAATTTTTATCTCTCTTATCACTTCATTTATTGGTCAATCATATTATTTCTTTTTTAATTAATAAGCCAAAAGATAATACTATTTTTTATAGTTATTTTTTCTTAAATCAAGACTATTAAATTGTTTTATTAATAAATATGTCATTTTTTAAACGACAGAAATAGAGAAAATAGTTTAACATAGTTTTAATGATGAGAGAATGGATAAACTTGTATTTAATAAAGAAAGAGACTTTGACTCTACTCTCTATATTAAAAAATAAAAATCAAATAACAGTTTTTAGTAAAATGAAAAATCACATAATAAAAAACATTTGCGTATTATTTTTTGTAACTTTTAAATATGTATATTTAATGATATTTTATATTTAGAATAGATATCCCACGTCAGAAAATATCACTTTTTAAGTTTTTAATTTTTGAAATATGAAATTCCAAGAAAATTTATTAGATCAAGTATTATATACTTGTTTTTTTTTTAAAAATTCATTATTTTTTATAATATTTATTAAAAATTTGATGAAACATATATGATCAAGAGTTCATGATAACATTCTCTTATCAATTTTGACGTAAAATGTCTTTCCGTTTCAAAAGTTGATAAGTAGGTAACTTATTTATAAAACAAATTGAAGATTATTGTACTAAGCATAATTATTAAATTTTAATATTATAGTATTATATATTTAAAAGTGACGAAAAAATGTAAATATCTTTTTATTAAAATATGTATTTTTTATTTTAGAAAAAAATGTTATTTGATTTTTATTGTTTTTCATTTTTTATTACAAAAAGTAAAGTCTCTTTCTTTATTAAATACAAATTTATCTATTCTCTCTTTTCATTAAGACTATGTTCTACTATCTCTCTTTTCGTTAAATTGTCTCACTATAAATCATTGTATCAAAATAAAATTAATGGTGAGAGAAAACTCTTGCATTAGTGTCAATTGATCTTGACCTATATAAACATCTCAATATTAATAAAAAAACATTAAAATATTATTATAATTAATTATTTTTAAAATGGATAAAAGGAAGCATTAATATTATCTGCCTATTAATGTCATTAATGTATAAAAAAAGGAAGCATTAAATAAATAAATAAAACAAAACTGTTAATAATATTATCTGCCTATTCTTTAGTCTCTCATCCTTTCCCATGTAATCCTCAAAATACTAAACTTCACACACGCCCACACACCTACACAGTTCAAACACACGCTGCCCAGATGAAGTTTCAAACAGGCGCGCGAGCATGCATGCTACGAATATATAGTCCTTATCAACCACAAAATTTACAGTCAAATGAACCCAATTTTACCAAACTTAAATCCCTTATGCTTGTTGCTCCCTATTTTAAAGGTACTGAGTACTGACTTAAACATTAGAGGAGCATCCATTGTTCCATCCACTTTTGACCGTAGATGCGAGCTGCTCCTTCATCAACGGCTGTTATTGCTTACATGAAACTTGTAGAAGCTGGTAATTCCATACTACCTGGAACTCTTGGCATTCGAGTATCTTTCACTTGGCATTGATCACAACACTAAAATGGTTGACCTTCAAATCATGTCAACTCTATGTGCCGGTGTGACCCACACTATTTGAGCCACGCCTGATGCGAAAAATAATACAAATTTCTACGTTCCAAATACTGTAGCGGAGGAGGGACGTGAACCATGCTTTTTTGCTATTAATATACGGAACAAGCGACTCTATCAAAATAAGTGAGACAAGTTTAACGAAATAGACGATAAAAATGAGATTTTAACTTTAATATCATGTAAGATTTTAATTAAAAATTAATTAATATTAAATAGAGTGACGCAATATATATATAAACTACACCTTAAATATTAAGTCAGACGACGTGTAACTCTTAAGAGTATAATTGTCCCATTATTGTAATTCTAATTCTTGATCTATAAATACGTATTTTCCACACAGTTTCTCCTCATTAGAGTCTTTTGTTTTCTCCAAACTCGCAACATAAGGGCAGAGGAAAAGAAAAAAGAAAAGAAAAGATGGCTAAAGAAATGGTGAAAAGGTCACCTTCTCAAGAAAAATATAGCAGGATTCAATCTGCAATAAGGCTGCTGGTGCTGATTGTGTTTCTGGGTTGGATTTTCATTTGGATAATGATGCTCACAAATACTTATAGACAAAGATGGCTGCCTCAACTCCGACCAAAGACAAGTTCTACCTATTTTGGGGCACAAGGTCTCTTTCTGATTCAATTATGCATTTCACTTTCTGCTTGCATTACTTTATTTTATGCTAATATCCCTATGATCTTCTTATAGCAGGTGCAAAACTTCTGATTTACACTTTTCCAGTCTTGCTCATAGCTGCTTTGGGATGTGTCTACCTCCACATAGCCAAAAAAGCAAATGATTCCAATATGGGATGGTACCAATTTTTTTTTTCTTTTCTTTTCTTAAACCCCATTTCTGGTTATCTCTATTTCAGTTAAATGTTTTATTGTAAGATAAGAAATTTCCAATTTTTATAATTGGCTTATCTAATTTATGCTTTTTTGCACCATCAGCTGCAATGGCCAGAAACGTGAGGTACCCATATGGAAGCGTCCGGTGTTTGTAAAAGGCCCTCTTGGCATATTGTTTCTGGCACAGAGCTAGCGTTCTTGCTTATGTTCATTGCACGCCTAGTTTGGTCCTTTGCAACTTATTTACACAACAGCTTTGCCACAATCACCCAGAAATCAGCAGCAGCAGACCGCAATAAAGTGTAAGAATTTTTTTTTTGTCAAATACTTATATCCAACCATTTTGATGGGTCCAATAAGTAACTTGTGTACCAAAGTTTTATGACTTTCTGATTGTGAATTGTGATGTTGGGGTATGTTGGTGGTGGTTTTTGGCAGATGGGAAGAGAAACTAGATAATGCAGCACTAAGGTTGGGTTGGATTAGGTGTTACGATAGTGATCGATTTGTTGGAAGGGCATCCTCAAGTGTGGGCAAAGGATTCTGATGTAGTAAGGATGCGCAGACTGGTTCATAATCATTAATAAGAGCCATTAAAAATTAGATAAGATAAGTACGATTCCGATGAGTCTCGTACGTTTTTAAATCAGTTGCATCTTTCAGAAAAGGCTCACATAAGGTCAGCTGATCCTAAATAACTTTCATCTGTGCTAAAAACTGATAAACAGGTTGACCAGTTTGTTGTTTCAAAGTATTAAGTTCCTTCAACAATTAATACTGATGTGATAAATCAGATATAGTGTAGCGTTGCTTTAAATGATCTCATACCTCTTTGACATTCTCACAACGCCCAACCTGTAGATGAATACTAGGAGTAGATGTATTGCGAAACCAGGTAATGATCTGATGGTTCTTGCTATCTCATTCCTCTAATTTATCAGCATAGACTTCAGCAGTATCAGTAGCACTTTTGGTGGGGCTCTTTATATCACTTGTCACATATCGCCAGAGTCTGCGACCTTTCAAAAAATCGCGCATTGCTTCAACCCAATGAGAATAATTTGAGCCATTAATAACAATTTGAATAAGAAGCAAGACATCAGATTTTTCCATTATAGCATAATAAATTCAAAAAACAACATTATCGGAGCAGAATTGACAAAAATTGAGTGCAAAAATGGAAAGATCTCACCGAAATACTTTAGGAAGGGTCGACGGTGGACCTTGGCCACCAACCAAAAAAAAAAAAACCAAAAAATTCACCGGAAGAGGACAAAGACCTAAGTTCTTGATACCATGTATGAGATAATGCCAATATGATTCAAACACAATTCTCTAAAGTCATTAAAGTTTTTCATCGAGATAATGCCATGGAATACCGTGATTCTAAACTCTTATCTTTTCTTGGTGCACAGGGTACCTTGTTTGAGTTCTCATGTCCATATACCTCTCAACAGAATGGTCACGCTGAGAGAAAGCATCGTCACATTCTTGACTTAGTACGTGCCATGCTTCTCTCAGCCTCTTGTCCCGAACGTGTCTGGGGTGAAGCTGCTCTTACTACTGTCCATGTTATTAATCGTCTCCCTTCCTCTGTCCTTGGTAATGTCTCTCCTTTTGAGCGTCTTTATCACACTACACTAGATTATAACTCACTTAAGGTGTTTGGTTGTACTTGTTTTGTCCTCTTCCAACCTCATAAATATATTAAACTTGAACCTCGTGCCTGTCTTTGTTGTTTTCTTGGGTATGACATAGAGCACAAAGGTGACCGTTGTTGGGATCCGATATCTCAGCGTATCCGTATCTCCCATCATGTTGTCTTCTGGGAACATATAACGTTATCTTCATTATCCAAGTTTACGTCAATTCCGTCCACTTTTACTCCTCTTTTTACTAACCCCAATGTTGATTACTTTCCTAGTGACACAGATGCAGGTACCTCCAGTGAGCTCCCAGCCTCTTCCGATGTTCCCTCTATTTCCAATGATGTTGTTCTGACCGTAGATCCTGTACCTCCCACCATTGAGCGTTCTTATAGGGTAAGAACTTCACCTATCTATCTTCGTGATTGCCATTATTTTTCTACTATGCTTCACCTTCATGAACCACAGTCCTATAAGGAAGCCTCTGCCGACCCTCATTGGTAGTAAGTTATGCAGGAAGAATTACAAGCATTGGAGAATACTCACACTTGGGACCTTATTGATCCTCCTTCTGGTAAGCCTCTTGTAGGATGCAAGTGGGTTTATTAAATCAAGACTCTTTCTGATGGTTCTATTGAGCGATACAAAGCTCGTCTAGTGGCAAAAGGGTTCACTCAGGAGTATGGTATTGATTATGAAAAAATTTTTGCCCCTATTGCACGTATCACCTCTGTTCGAACTCTTCTTGCCATTACAGCCACTCAACAATGGCCACTTACACAAATAGATGTTAAAAATGCCTTCCTTAATGGTGAGTTAGAATAAGAGGTTTATATGCGTCCTCCTCTACGATACACTTGTCCGGCCAACAAGGTTTCGTAAGGCTCTTTATGGTCTCAAACAAGCACCTCGGGCCTAGTTTACTAAATTTCACAGCACTATCAGTCAGTTGGGGTTCTTTTCCAGTGCTCATGATTCTGCTCTTTTTACTCGAAAAATAGAAAATGATACTGTTGTCTTACTTCTTTATGTCGATGATATGATTATTACTGGCAATGATTCTACTGGCATTACTGAGCTCAAACAGTTCTTATGTCAACATTTTGAGATGAAAGATCTTGGACCTTTAAGTTACTTTTTGGGGCTTGAAGTTCTATCTTCCAGCGATGACTTATTTCTCTCACAGGCTAAGTATGCTTTTGATCTTGTCTCTCGAGCAGGCCTCACTGATTGCAAAATCGAATACACTCCTCTTGAACCCAACGTTCGGTTTACTCCTTAGGATGGTACTTTGTTGGATGATGCCACTCTCTATCATCAGCTAGTAGGAAGCCTGATCTATCTTACAGTTACTCGACCGGATATCTCCTATGCTGTTCATCTAGTTAGTCAGTTGATGGCTGCCCCTTGTACCACCCATTATGCTACTGTCCTCCGCATTATTCGGTATATCAAGGGTATCTTGTTTTATGGTCTTCATTATTCCGTTGCATCCCCTTTGACTCTTCGAGCCTATTCTGATGCTGATTGGGCCGGTGATCCCAGTGACCGTCGCTCCACCACTGGCTTTTGTATTTTTCTTGGAGATTCTCTTATTTCTTGGCGGAGTAAGAAACAAACTCTGACAGCTCGCTCCAGCACTGAAGCAGAATATCGTTGATACTACTTCTGAAATATTGTGGCTTCGTTGGCTTCTTGCTGATTTAGAGATACCTCAGTCTTCCTCCACTGATCTTCATTGTGATAACCGTAGTGTCATCCAAATTGCACACAACGATTTTTTTCACGAGCGCACCAAACATATTGAGATTGATTGTTACTTCATTCGTCAACATCTTCTACGTGGTGATATTCATCTTGTCTTGATTGACACTCTTAATCAGTCAGCTGATTTGTTCACCAAACCTCATTCTCCTAGTCGCTTCCGCACTTTACTGTCCAAACTCAAGTTGATTACTGTTGCACCTACTTGAGTTTGAGGGGAGATGTTACGATAGTGATTGATTTGTTATTGATTTGTTACGATTGTAAATAATTTGTTATTGATTTGTTACGATTGTAAATAATTTGTTGTTTATTTATTATTATATTGTAATCAGATTATGATTAATTAGACTTTATATATAGGATTAATTCTTATTTTATTTTATTCTCTCTTACTTTATAAATAGGAACACCTCATTATACATTAACATTCAAAAAATATACAAAATATTTTCTCATCTTCGTGTGTTTCAACATTGGGAACTACATATGCTTGGCATTCCTGTTTTTTCCCGTAGCACGTGGCTCTTCCGTGCTGCCACTGCTTGGCCTCACCTCAGAGAGTTGCATCAAGTACCATATTTGGCTTGGACACATGGTCATGACTCTCTTCACTTCTCGTGGCGTTTGTTACATCATCTATTGGGCAGCTAGCAATCAACTTTCTGAGGTTAATTAATAATATGATCCCTGCTTTCATCAACAAAAAAGAAACAAAGAATATGATCCCTACTTTATGTGTGTATATTATTAATGTTTTAATACTTTAGAGTAAAACTATCGGTTTACAGTACACTTTCCATGAACTATCTTTTAATTATTATAATTTCTTAAATTGCTTCTTATTATTATGAATAAATGAGGTACCCACAAATCAAATTCCAATGGTTGTTACGTTAGTTGTTAACACAAATTTCAGCTAAGATATAGTCTTCTCCTATGGTTTTATTCACATTCACATTCACTAGTTTAGTTAGGCAGGCAGAGTTACAGTTTGTTTTGTTGGGTTGGGTTGCCAATTATTATTATGGGGGTGAGTTGCGTGCGTCACTGCTTGCCTTGGCTTTGGTATGTTTCTTCTTTCAACTACATCCATGAATGGAATAGTAGCTGCTCCCCATCTTTCTGGTCTGGTCACTGTCACTAAGATATTGTATTAGTGAGTGGGAATTCAAGGGTTGAGAACAGTCGGTGGGGTTGACTTCCGGGCTTGGAATCTTTGTAGTGTTTGTTATAATTAATCCTTGTCTGACTCCTTCATGAGGTGGCCTCTTGTCTTACATGTCACTTGTGATGGTCTCTTGGGCTTATGCTCAATGCTCATTCATCCAACTTCATATTAAACCTGCTCATTTTGCCGTTTTCATCATCAATGCCAAATTGGCACACCACCTCAAAAACATAAAGAGAGTAAATTGGTCACGTGAAGGGTGAAAGAAAGAAGCTTCCAAGTTCTGAACATAATGAGTTCACTAATAGATGCTACCTTAAGTTACACATTATTAAAAAAAAAAAATTATTATACACTTCTTTTAGGAATGTATGCATTATTGACATTCTTTTAAAATTATCAAATTTAGTGAGAAAAAGTATTAAAAAAAATAAGTATAATGAATGATATTAAAAAAAATATAAAAAGAGATATATGTACTTATTAATAATAAGAATATCATAACTGTATTAAAAAACACATCCCCTTACATATGAATTTAGAATCTATCACAGAATCAGAATGTACATATATAAAAAAAGGAGATAAGATAAATTGTAATAAAATGTTAAAAGTTGTACAAATATAAAATAATGTGCGTATAAATGTGTATAAATAAATTTACTTTAATTTAGTTTCGTAGTCTCATTTGAGTAGAAAAGTCTTACCTACAATTTTTAATGTGTAAAATTATCTTTATACCATACGAATCACAATTATATGATATTATGGGTCTATATTTATAGGAAAATTTTACATTAAGAGAAGCCTCGTTTAAATTGATTGTTGATCAAATAGACATTTATACAAATTTATATGACAACAATTAATCCTAGAATAGTTACAGCAGAAGTAAGCTTTACGCTTATTTTCTTTAACTATAAAGTTGACTTAATGAAATCATATCAGTTGTTTCTAAGTAAAAGTGACAAAACGAATTCAACCCGTTGGATTAACCTGCCAATCCGTTATTTTTTGGCGGGTTAAGTTCAAGTTTTTAACTCACTTTCATTTTTCAACCCACATAATCCGTCCCGTATAACCCGCAAGTTAAGTGGGGCGGGGGCAGGTTGACCCGTTGGGTTGAATTTTTTTTTAAGTCTTATAAATGAGTCTTTTTATTTGTATTTGTAGTATTTTTATGAGTATGATACTAAATTTATTTTATTTTTTTTATTTTTTAGTCTCTATAAATTATAATTTTTTTATTTTTTAAATTTTTGTGAATTTTTTTTGTTTTTTATACATTTTTTTTATTTTTTAGGTGGGTTAGACGGGTTGACCCACCAACCCACTAACTTTTTTCTTATTTTCTATTTTACGTGAGTCAACCTGTCAACTCGCTAACCCATCTTAAAACGAGGTGAGTTAGCTTTTCCAACCTATTTTTTAAAATAGGTCAACCCGCATTGCCCCACATTTTGACAGGTTGAAGGTGGGGCGGGACAGGACCGGCGGGTTGGCTGTTTTGCCACCTCTACTTCTAAGCGCATCTACTCGAAGGAAAAAAAAAAAAATTCTATAAGCACTTATGACATGAAATAAGCATTTTATTAAGAATTTTTTTTTAAAAAAAAAACAAAGACTTAACCCAAACAGTTGCGGAAACCTGATCACAAGCTTGTCACTATATACTTCTTGAATAAGTCCTCTGATCTGAACTTCATTTTATATAATTTTTTGTTTATAGTATTGTATTTAGCTCATGGGGCTATGGTTTTGTTTCACTGCAGATGCTGAAATGGGACAAAGTTGGGATATCAAATGTGGCCGGAGAGCTAGCTTTGCTTGCTGGTTTGTTCCAGTGGGTTGCAGCCATCCCCAGCATTAGGCGAAAAGTCTTTGAGCTCTTCTTCTACACTCACTACCTCAACATCCTCTTCATAGTCTTCTTCGTCTTTCATGTTGGCATTTCCTATGCCTGCATTATGCTCCCTGGTTTCTACCTCTTCTTGGTTGATCGTTACCTAAGGTTTCTGCAGTCAAGAAGCCAAGTTCGTTTGGTTTCTGCACGTGTTTTGCCATGTGAAACTGTAGAACTCAACTTCTCTAAGGGCCATGCCAATTAACATGGCTATCCTAGCTCAGTATCTTGAAGCTACCTCTAGTTACTTCTTGAGAAATGCTTTTTTATTTATTTATTTTGAGACTTTTTTTAGAGATAATGTGAAATGTTTTTGGCAGGGTTAACTTATAATCCCACAAGTGTTATGTTCATAAATGTACCAAGCATATCCAAGCTGCAGTGGCATCCATTTACCATTACTTCTAATAGTAACTTGGAGCCAGAAAAGCTAAGTGTTGTCATTAAAAGTGAAGGAACTTGGTCCCAGAAAATCTACCAGCTGCTTTCAACTCCTTCTGCAATAGATCGCCTTGGTGTATCTGTTGAAGGTCCTTATGGACCTGCATCAACCAATTATCTAAAGTCTGCATCTTAGAAGCAAAACACAACTTTAAAACCAATTTGGAGTAATTACCTTTTGCTTCATTATAAATAAGTTCTTTGATTTCCACATAGTAAATTTTTTTATTTTTTTTAACCAGGCATGACACTCTTGGGATGGTGAGGGAAGGAAGTGGCATCACCCCTTTTGTCTCCATCATTCGGGAGCTAATATATCTGAGCACTACATTCAAATGCAGAACCCCAAAAATTGTCCTAATTTGTGCGTTCAAGAGCTCTTCATGTCTCTCAATGCTAGACTTGATCCTCCCAATTTCTGGCACCCCCTCTGACATTTCTAATCTGCAACTACAAATTGAGGTCTACATCACAAAAGACAAAGAGCTTAAATCAGATAGCCCAATTCACCTTCAAACCATATGGTTCAAGCCAAATCCAACTGATGCACCCATATATGCTATATTAGGTCCAAACAATTGGCTTTGGCTTGGTGCTATAATCTCATCCTCTTTCATCATTTTCCTTATCTTAATTGGGATCATTACACATTACTACATTTTCCCTATCGATCATAACTCGAATAAAATATTCTCATAACCTTTGAGGTCGTTCCTTAACATGCTAGTCATATGTGTGTCCATAGCCATGGTTGCTAGTGCAGCTGTTCTTTTGAACAAGAAACACAAAGCTAAAGAAGCAAGGCAGATTCAGAACTTGGAAGGGTCATCACCAACAGTGTCACCAAACTCAATGATTTACAATGCAGATAGAGAATTTGAAAGCCTTCCAAACCAGTCACTTGTTCAAGCAACCAACGTGCATTATGGTGTTAGACCAGACCTAAGAAGTAAGTCACCTCCTTTTTCTTTAATCATGGCCTAGAGAGCTATCAATGAATTGAAATCACTCATTTTTTTTCTTTTTTTCTTTTTACAGGACTGCTATTTGAACTCAAAGGGTCAAGTGTGGGAGTTCTTGTTTCAGGACCCAAGAAAATGAGGCAGGAGGTTGCAGCCATTTGCTCATCTGGTTTAGCTGAAAATCTGCATTTTGAATCCATTAGCTTTAGCTGGTGATGTTACTCATACTGTTGTAAAGGGTGCAAAACGTTAATGTTCAACCTCTAGTAAATGACCAAAAAAAAAAAGAAAAACTCTCTAGTAGGAGCTAGTGGTCTCAGCTAGCCTTGATGAACTTAGTAGTTTTGTTGCTTTGCTTTAAATAAGTGGAAATTGGTTTGTCAACAATAAATCGGTCTTCAATCGCTAGCCGATATCATATGAATGAGAAGATAAACAAAAAAGGAGTTTACTCATTAGTGGTTAATATCTTGATTCTCATAAATATGGATCATCTCAACAAGACATACAAAAATTGAGAACAAACATGAACAATGAGAAGTTTCTATACAAGTAATAAGGCTCATAAGTTATTCCATGAAAAGTTTCTAAATAAGTCACTTCATGTCAATGGCAGCGCCGAGCTCTTCACTGGAAGGGATGATACTATTGTCAAGGACCAACTATATCAGAAACTGAAGGTGATGGAAAAAGCCTAGAAATGATTTATGTAAATATCTTCAACATCTTGCTTACATACCAAACGGCTCCCACACCTCACTATTTGCAATGAATTACAGCGATAACTTTTCAATACAAATTCAATTTCATTGCAGTCACCACCTTCATAAATTCTGTCACGGTATTCATCAATGGACAAATAGAGAATATAAAGGTGAGGATAATATGGCTGCATAAGAGGTAAATTCCTGGAGCTGATAAACATCTTACCAATAGGTCCAAACAAGTAACATTCAATTTCATGATGGCACACCTCAGGTGGGTCAGCATAACTTACTAGCAGGAAACACAAAGCAAATCCCACCCATTCAGTTAGAGGGCAATTATGAGGGATTGGTATTTTTGCAAAGGAAACACATTTTTGAGGGACAAACCATGATGGAATTTCACTCCCTGTGATAAGCATGTCAAATCTTGCTTTGGGAAGACGAACTCCCTGTAACACATAATTGTAATGTTGAGTAAGTAACAAGAATGGGTGGTTATGTCACACACACACACCAACACAGTTTTATAAGGTGGGGGAAATCAGGGTGCAGACCTCAATAAAGCTCTTCAGTTCTCTAGGTAAGTGCCATCGTATAGGTGATGCAAAGACACTGCATGGCTTGGATGGATTGAATTTGGAAGTTTCCAGTGAAGCACAATTGCTTGCATCCAATTGTTGTATGCTTGATGGAAACTCTGGCAACCATTGAAGCTTTTCGCACCAGTTTAGGTAAAGATATTCAAGGTTTGAGAGTTTGGAAATGCTGCTTGGTGGGCTAACAAAATTGTTGCCTGTGAGATCTAAACTTCTCAATGAAGATAAGCGGAAAAAATCATCTGGCATTGATTCTTCAGATAGATTGCAGTAACTTAAATTTATTCTCCTCAAAGAGGTTAGACATGATATAGAAGGTGGCAATCCAAATCCAATGGGAGCTTGCTGATTCCCAAACAACCACTTAAAGGGGAGAAACATATTCACTGACTTAGGCCCTTTGCATCCAGCAAATGACATTACTCTGAGGTTTTCTAGATGAAAGACAGATGAAGGTAGTTCTTCAATAGCAGTTCCACTTGCATAAAGTTCCTCCAAACACTTGATTTCCTTTAAACCCTCTGGCAAGGTACGGAGTTTTGAGCAACCAGAAACATTCAGAATTATGAGGGACTTCAATTTATGAATGGTATCTGGAAGGCAAACAAGATTCTTGCAATTCTTTAACTCCAAAAGAGTAAGGCCAACTAGACATCCAAGTGATGAGGGTAGTTTTGTTATAGCAGTTCCCTCTAAAGAAAGCACTGACAGATGTTCCATACTTTCCCCAAACTCTGGAATAGTTTTAAATTCAGAGCAACCAGAAAGTTTTAAGTCCTTCAAGGAACTCATCTCCATTTTACTTGGAAGAGCTTTGAGCCTTTTGCAGTCTTTTAAATTCAATAGAACAAGTTTCTTGTGGCGTAAAAGGGACGGATGAACCTCAGTTAAGCTTGTACAACCTTCAAGAACCAATGATTCAAGATTTGGAACCCCAACAAAGTCAGGAGATCGCTTTAGGTTCTTGGAAAAACTCAAATCCATGGACTTCAGCTTTTCCAGAAACTGATCAAAATTATAAATGTGAAAAGAAAAGAAATTATTAGCTTCCAAGGTTAATAGGATTATAACTAAAACATAATTTGGAAAGAACTCTTAATAAAGGGTCATTACCTTTGTTCCATGCCAAAGTTGTTCTATTTTGCTATGAGGCAATTTGAGATCAACAACTTCATCCAGTTGATTACTAAGTGGCAGAGTTTTCAAAGGACATATTCTCCAATGAAGAACTTTAAGTGCACAAGGAAGGTAGTCGAGGCCAAGGGGAAGTTGCATGCCACATAACTTGAGTAATCTTAGCTGACTTGTCTTGGAGAAGGCTTCAGTTCTCCAGCGTGCTTCATATGGTTCAACTAAGTTCAGAACTATACCTTGAATTGCATCAGTTCCCTAGAAAACCAGAATGGAAAATAACGTAATCTTGCAGAATGAGTTGAAACACAAACTTAAAGAGAAGAAATATTACATGCATTATTCAGTTTGTATCTTAATGCCACATTTTATTTATCTAACACCAAACATACAATAGTCGTAGAAAAATTGGCACCTACCTTATTTTTTGTCAATACATGATCAATGTCTTCTTTAGACCACAACCTACTACGTCTGCCAGGATTATCTGGAGATTCTTGAAATACAATATTCCTGCCCATTTCTTGAAGCAAATCATGCATCCCCAACTTATTGTTCCATTTATCTAGAGTTACCAAAGATCTTTCAATCAAAATGTCAATTCCAATTCTGGCACAATGACCACAATTTTCTAATATATCAAGTACTTCATCTTTGTCCATCCCTTTGAAGAAACAGGCGATATCTAGAAACATATTTTTCTCCGTGGAAGATAAACCGTCATAACTTATTTTCAGTGTATTTTGGATTTCGGGATGTGGAACAGTTCTTATTTGTTTTAAAGCACTGTGCCAAACCTCAACAGTTCTTCCATGAAGATGGGAACCCAATACCTCAAGTGCCAATGGAAGGCCTCCTGTATATTCAACCACTTCTTTGCACAAATCCAAATACCCTTCTTCAGGTTGATTTTGTTTAAAGGTTTTCAAACAAAAGAGATGAAGGGCTTCATTTTGGACTAAGCCTCCAAACTTACAAGTTTTATGCACTCCATGTGTCTTTAGCAGGTGCTCATCTCTAGTTGTGATTATTACCCTGCTTCCTGGACCAAACCATTCTTGCTTCCAAGCCAAATTCTCTAATTGTTTTAAATCACTTACATCATCAAGAACAAGAAGAACCTTTTTGTTGCATAAAGAGTTTGCTATTATCCTTTTCCCATCATACAAATTATAAAAATCATTGCTTCTTATATTAAGATGAGAAAGAAGTTCCCTTTGGATGTGAACTAAACCATTTGCCTCAGACATCTCTCTAATGTTTTCAAGAAAGCAACTAACCTTGAATTCCTCTTTGATCGCTTCATAGACTAATCTTGCAATAGTTGTCTTACCTATGCCTCCCATGCCCCATATCCCTATAAAGCGAACATCATTCAACCTCATGCCTATGAGTGAATTCACTTCCTTCATCCTTGAATCAATCCCAACAAGGTCATCGGTGCAAGATGGCAATTTAGGAATCAATTTTTTCTGTATGTGGTCAACAATTGTTTCAACCAGTGCTGCCTCACGCCTGTATAGAGAGGGAGGAAAAAAAATGAAAAAGACTTGTATATTAGTCCAACAAGAACCATAAGAAAATATAGCAGCACATGGAGAAAACAAGTTATCATTTTATATTTTGCATATCCTTGCAACTAGAGGTCTCAACTCAATTTTAATTTTCAATGTACTAGACAAAATCATATGTTGCTAGACGAGCTACAGAAGTAATGAATGGATCACAACTTGGTAGTTTAAATATCCTCTAGTTTATATATACGATGATGGCATATCATTTGAGCCAAAAAAATACAATATAACAAACTGAATGATGAGACAACTTACTGATCCTTGGAGTTCCAACCAGAGTAATTTGCAACTTCTCTTAAGGCATTTCTCCATCTTTCCACCTTCACTCTTTCTTCTCTGAATTTCTCTTCATGTTTGCTGAAATCTTTGGCAAAGCTTCCCCTTTGATGCCTTACATCAGAGGGGTCTACACCATAGAAGACAGGAAAAACTGCTTGACCAAAAGTCTTCTTGCACTCAACAATCTTTTGGAGCTCATCCAAACACCATGTGGAGGAAGCATAGTTTGGTGAGAGAATGATGAGTGCAAACATGGACTCTTCAATGGCTTTTTGGAGTTCTAGTGATATCACTTCTCCCCTCTCAAGATCATGATCATCCCTGAAAGTTTTGATCCCCCTTCTTTCTAGTGAAGCAAAAAGATGGTCTGTGAACCCTTTGCGAGTGTCATCACCCCTGAAACTCAAGAAAACATGGTTGGCCCATAGTGGGGTTAGGATGGAAGGAGAGGAAGAAGAGGCTCCATCTATGTTAAGTGCCATTCAAGGATCCCTGCAATGGTGATGGTGTTGGTGCTGGTGTTGGTGTGAAGTAGGTAAAAAGATATGATAGAGTTAGAGACGACCACTCAGGTGTGAACATGGTCTCCACTCTTCATAGGAAACAGTGTGGAAATTTGGTAGCTTTCAATCAATCACCACTTTGTTTTTATTAAAAATAAACATAATAAATACTTAAAGAATTTTACTTAAATTTTATCTTCGATAAATCAAAATTTTATTTCTTTAAAAAATAATATTTTAAAATTCAATTATGAAGCTTACTGAAGATTTGATGACTTTTAGTGATTGGAATTTGGAATCTATTTCTTTAAAGAAAGTCGATGTCCGTATTTTTCGTTAACTTTCACTTTTCAATTATTGCTCTCACCATTCAACAATGACCTTTCACAAATCATTCCGTTTTTCTATTTTTGCTAAGAGAGCTTCAAAATTCAACCCACTTCTCAAGGACGAAGAAGAGAATGATATCAGATCATTCCAATTTGCTGCTTCATTTTGCTTTTTCTTTCTTTTTTAACTTTTAATTTTTGGTTTGTTACAAGTGTATTTTTAACTGCAAAAGTTAGTATATTTAATACTGTAATCTATCTTAGCAATTAGTCACTTTGGCATCCATCATCCTAGGAGACAAAGTCCAAGAGATACTAATCCAGATCGACTAAAGTACATCCGTGAAACTTAATGAATCTGATAACGTAAGGGCACATCCCAAATTTATGTAAATGTCTCTTAGATCACCATGTCATGTTTACATGATATAATGCAATTTGAAAAAGAAAGACCCTTCAATTCAAAATATAGAGTTAAACACATCTTAATACTAGCACCATCAAACAGAAAATAGCAGTTTATAAAGATATAGTAAACAGCAAGACATCAATGAATTCCAATATCAATGTTGAGCTCACCAGGAGCATAATTAATAGAATTTAATTTATCTTTTAACCAAAAAAAAACTTACTATAAAGTATAGATAGAAAAGTGAATATATATAATGAATTTTTTTAAAAAAATACATGTAAATATATAATATAAAATGAGAAGTCTCACATCAAAATATAGAGAAAAAAAAACTTTATAAATATGGTGGCTCAAAACTTAAATTGATTAACCTTTTTGAGTCAAGTGATTCAACTCAAAATACAAACTTATATTCTTCTTCATACTTTCAATTATGCCAACTCTTTCTTCAAATCCAATGTCAAATATCAAAAAAAGAATTATCCATTAAAAAGCCCAAATCAAATCAAATTACTAATCTCTATCTACATGAACGATTCCCAGTTTATTAGATTAGCACCAATAAAATGGTTTGTTATGAAGCACCAAATTCAGGGGAAAGAATGCATGGTCCTTTGCGTGTGACGTGACCAAATTCAGGAGAAAGAATGCATGGTCCTTTGCGTGTGACATCATCAGTCATTGTTGGGAAAGGAAGGAGTACACAAATGAGTAATAAAAACTTTCCTGCTTGAAAGAATCTACGAGAATTAAAATATACAGTTAATTAAAATATTTAATAAAAAATATATTTAAGAATACACAAAAATAAATAAACAAAGAAAACACACACAATTGTGAAAAATTCTCTCTTCAATCACCACTTTGTTTCTTTGATTTTTAATAAAAGAAAAACATTTTTTTAATCTAAATACGATGAATGTATGTTTATTATATATTTTTAAATTGAGATATATGTAAAATAAAATTGTATGTGACTATAGTATTTTCACGATATACAAAATAAATTTGTGAGTGAGTTAAAAAAAGTTAAGGTATAAAAATTAAACGAATAACAATCTTTGTTAATAAAATAAAGTTCATCAATATTCGAAATACCAAACTTTTATTTCTTTAAAAATTATTTTTTTAAACTCAATTATGAGACTTACTTTTAACACTAGTGATCCATTAAAATAAATAATGATCCTTATTTTATATATAATGAATTTTAATTAGGTTAAATTAAAGAGAATAGAAAAAAATATTATATAAATAATAAGAATCATTATTTATAATTACATCTTTGATTTGTATTAAAAAATAAATTTAATAAGTAGTGAATATTTTTAAGATAAATTATAAATTTTATATAAGATTTAATGAATTTTAATTTTAACTTATTATATATAATATTAACACCATATAATTAATTCAAATAACTATTTATTTTACTTTATTGATTAGTACACCGTGTAAGTATTACAAGTAAGTATTAAAATAATAAGTTTTTTTTTCTATTTTGTTCCTGTTAAATTCGTTTTCCAAGAAATATCCAAGAAAAAAAAGAGATTTATTAGAGAAATTCTTGGTTGCATATAAATGTAATACGTCATCTTTACACATATTTATAAAAAGTTAGAGAGAAAATATAGTTTTTTATGATGAGTGAGTTTAGTGAGATCCATTTTTTTCTCTAACTTTTTATCTTTTGTGTATAAATTTAATATGATACATCTATATATATACAAGAATATCTCAATTTATCAATGCACGATACAAAAGCAGAACCATAAATTTTACTATGCATTTCCTATTCATTTACACGTACTAAGTTCTCAGCTGTTCTAATGCATTAAATTACCATTTTGTCCAACTCTTTTAATTCTGATTAAATGTGGTCAGTTGGATAGAGGGTGAAATTGTCTTTCCATTATTGTTAATTTATTTTACATTTATTTTTTTTTTGCCAATTACACTTTTATCTTCGCTTTTTTTTGCCTGAACATTTGCTATCCTTAAGAATGGGGGTGCATTGGTCATTTTATAAACCCTTCATTTTCTCCTTCTTTCACTCATTCTACGCTCTGTCGAGATATAGTGCTCCTCACTCCTGCTTCTTTCACCCTCTCCTTCTTCTCTCTACTGTTGGTTTAGAGATAACTGCACATAGTGCAGGTAAGTGGATGTCGTCAAGTCCTTAAACTAGCGCATATAGGTGGACTTCTTAGATGTGACCTATCTCCTTTCGTGTCATCACCATAGGGCGGAATAGATTTGATACCATGCGCAAGAGCTGGAGCTGTTGTGAGGATGGCGTGTCCGCATGAAGGCCAGTAGCATCCATCCATCTAACTGTAGGAGGAGCGGGGTCTATAAATCAGTTGCCCATACGCCTACTCCACTAAGTAAATCTACCTTCTATTCTCCCGTTCTTTGATTGGTATGTGTATGGGTGGTGATATAAACACATAAATTGTACCTTACGCCTGCTCTATAAAGCAGTGGCCCATACGCCTACTCCAGCAGGTAATTGTACCTTCTATTCTCCTGTTCTTTGATTGGCTTAGGTATGGGTGATGTGTACGATTAGGGTTTTGGTGTTTCCTTTGGCTGTATTTTTACCAAATCAATTCCCCCCTCCCCAATTTTTACGAATTTGGAATTTGAATTGTGAACCTCTGCTCCTTATTTATAGGGTTGCTTTTGCATTCTTGAAATGTTTGAAACTGACCCTGAAACTTCTTCACTTCTTGATTTCGTTTTGTTGCTCTGGTCGTGTATTGTTATCCTGATTTCTGATTTCTGTTTGGGTGCTTTTACCTTTTTCCTATGGCTCCACCGTCTGATGCCTTAATGAAAGTTGTTCCTAAGAGAGAGGCTTAGAGGTTTAGGGTGAGGATTTTGAGGTCATTACTTTTAGACAAAGGTACGTTTCGTGTTTCATGTTATTTTATATAAATTTATTGTCCATAGATTTAGTTATCCATATATTTAGTGCTGCCAACAATTTTACTTTGCTCAAGTGTGCTAGCTGTTTTTTAAAATAGGATTGCTGAAGATAGCCCAATTGGGTGTCAACCGTTGGCTGTCATTCCTGATTTGCAAACAACTTCCATGGAAGATGACTTCATGAAACTCCATGAGAAGAAGTCCATAGATTAGATAACTGAGTGTACAAAGGTTTGTTGGGGTTCCTTTTATGTTATTTGGATTATCGTAATCAACTTGCTAATTGTTTTCTCAACCTATTTTTTAACATTTCGAATGCCCCTCTTGGTTAACTTTTTTAAAACATCCATTTGACAATTGCTATACAAGCTTTACTGTGTGGCTAACACAGATGATTATCTATCTATGTTCTTCCAATTGTCATTATTCAATATTTGCATTCTCCATTTGGTTGCTGTGGGGGCATTAGCCTTTAGGTGTATTCTGAAATTTCCTACTATTGGTTCCTTTTCTTCTTTTCGTTTTGTTTGTAAAATAACATATAGGTTGTTGTTTTTCTTTAGTAGTTCCATTCAACCTTTTCTTATTTTGCTTTATACTGGAAGGATGGGTTCTTCACAGTTATGGCAACTGTGACAACAATTGTGGATGATGTTGATTGGTGGTATAGTGCCTGCAGAAGCTAGAGGTCTGTTTCTCCGGACTTTGACATATACTATTGTGACGTGTGCCTTTGTCATGTGGTCTCTGTGACACCAAGGTACGTCTCCATGCTTTCATCAACTCTTTTGTTTTCAAAATTAATTATGGAAAGACCAATAGGATTGATGCGAAGATATTTTATTTGGTTAATAACAAAGGTATAGGATAAAGCTAAAGGTTTGTCATGGAACTATTAATGTTGTCTTCATGCTTTTTGACCGTGAAGCACATAATTTACTAAAGACCCCATGTGCTCAATTGTTGGCTGAGTGTAACAAGGTTATACTTTATCTTTCAAGTTTTAGTTGTAGTTGTCATATTGTTTTCATCATTATTTTTAAAAACTCAGTTTCTCATATTTGACCATGGTTTAATTTTTTTTTACCATCCATGTTTGTTTATACAGTTGGGAGGTGGTTGTCATTTGCCACGTACAATATCTAGCTTGGTTGGGCAGAAAATGCTTTTTAAGGTTCAGACAAAATCAGTCTCATCTTCTCATTATGATGGCTCTTTCTGTGTGAGGAGGGTATGTAATGATGACCATATATTGGGTATATTTATGCTATAAGGCACCGATAACACGCCTTCAAAGGTCTGTACGTCAACTTTTTTTTTTCAAATTTGTTTCCCAATCATCTAACGTAGGATTGTATATTTTAATTCAGTGTGTTTTCAGTCCACCTTTCCCAGACACTTTAAATTTGGGAGATAATGTGCCAGATGTTGAAATCATTCCTAGCAAGGTAGCACATAATTCTTATATGTTTATTGTTTATTAGATTTTTTATTTGCAGTGTTTATTCTTAACATGAAGAAAATACACAACATAAAAAAGGTTTTGTTATATTTGTTTCAACTAATATAATTTATATATATGAATTTTTAATTTATTTGGGTAGGCATTTGTTTCTCAAATGATTGTCAGCTCTATCCCAATGTCATTTGACAATAGCTTTTCTGGGGGTAAGACAACTCTTGCAAAAAGGAAACTCCATGGCACCATTGAGGCAAACAAGGATGGCAATGCGTGTCATCCACTGAAAGCAGTCAAGATTGAAAAGGATTGACCCTTATGTTAGGGAATATGTTAATAGCTGGAGTTGGGATACTGGAAGGTTTTTTTTTTAGGTCTCATCTTTTGATCCAGCATATTATACTTATTACTAGGGTGTACATGGTGACTGGTGATTGGGTGTCTGCATAGATCATACCTTTCTTTTTTTGCCTTTTGGTTTTTGTTGGGTGAATTGTACACTATCAGAGGAATTAGGGAAATAGTCAAAGATTAACTTATTTTGGAATTTTGGACATGATCGGCACAATTATTTTGTAATGATGGTGAATGTAAGTAACAAACATATTTCATAATGAAAGATCAATTTGTTAATTCAGTTGCTGTACATATTTTTATTAGTTAGTTTCGTTTTGCTAGCAGCTCTACAAAGGCTACAGATTGACAAACATTTATCTGTCATCCTTGTATTAGATTCTCTAAGTTATGCACATCCTACAAATGCTTTCTACTGTGAGTTGATGTTGAATTTTAAAGGTATTCATTATGAACCAAACAATTATTACATTTGGCAAGTTTGGTATTATGCATATCTTAGAACTATTTTCTACTATGAGTTGAAGATGAAATTTGAAGGTGTTTATGAGAAGATGTTAATGATTAACATGTATTATGAGAGTATGTACTTAATTGTTTGTCGGTTTGACATAAAAAAGGACTTTTGAGTGAAAACTCAGGGTGTAATAAGTGATTGCTTAAATGGAAATGCATAAGTCATGCATTTTCTTGAGATGATGCTCCTATATATACACACACCTTTTTCTTATTCAAGTTCTCTTTGATTGGTTTCATGCGTTTTTAACTTTGATACCGGAGACTTCTCCATATCTGCTAGCCTATTGGTCTCTTTTGGTCTTCTATTAACCAAATACCATTAATTTCTTATGTTCTCCTTTGTGTGTTTTTTTTTTAAAAAGTAAAGTGAATAGGTTTGAATATGGAGGATCCAATGATATGATCGGATGATGTCTTGTCCTCTCAGTTTTATGTGCAACACATCAATTGTGAATTGGTATTCTATTATTCATGACACCTACCTAGAAAAAAAAAGAGTTATTATTTTTTTTTTTTGAAGTATTTTGATATCAACATTTCCATCTAGTTTTAGTTTATTGTTTACAGTTTAACAAATGATCTCTTTTGATGGAAGTATATTTAACATACATTTATATCTACCTTAATATTTGTGTCCAGAGTGTTTCACATATTTGGCTTTGTAAAATCAACAACAATTTTGATGGTATAACATATTATTAGTCTATAAACGAGTAAACATATAAGGCGGGTGTCTTCCTTAGTGACATATTAACATATTTATAATAGAATCAGTCAAAACAGTCTTTGTGTTTACTTGGTGTGTTGCTCTATCTTCAATAAACTCTTTTCCAACTTTCAATCTATTGTACATCATCATTCGGGGTTGTCCAAGATAGGGTCGCGATGGTGCCAGGGTCAAAGACGAGGCGGGGATCTAGTGAGGTGTGGGTCATCTAGGGTGATCTGGGATTGGGTCGTGGTGGTGCCATGGTCGAAGGCGAGGCAAGGATCTGGTGTGGCGTGGGTCATCCAGGGTGATCTGGGATTGGGTCGTGGTGGTGCCGTGGTCGAAGGGGAGGCAGGGATCTGGTGCAGCGTGGGTTGTCCGGGGTGGTCTGGGATTGGATCATGGTGGTGTCGGGGTCGAATGCAAGTCGAGGGTCTGGTGAGGCGTGAGTCATCTGGGGGTGGTCCGGGCTTGGGTCGTGGTGGTGCCAGGGTCGAAGGTGAGACGGGGATTTGGTGAGGTGTGTGTCATCCAGGGTGATCCAGGATTTGGTCGTGGTCGTACCAGGGTCGAAGGCAAGGCGGAGATCTGGTTTGGGTGTGGTGGTACCATGGTCAAAGGCAAGGCAAGGATCTGGTAAGGCGTGGGTTATCCAGGGTGGTCCGAGATTGGGTCGTGGTGGTGCCGAGGTGAAAGGTGAGGCGGAAATTTGGTGAGGTGTGGGTCATTCGGGGTGATCCAGGATTTGGTAGTGGTTGTGCAGGGGTCGAAGGCAAGACTGGGATTTTAGCTTTTTTTTTTTTGCTCATAACTGGCATCTCGTAGGCTTGATGTCAACAACGCTTACCTATATGGAGATTTGGAAGAAGAAGTATATATGCAGCTTCCCCCAGGATTCGGCCGAAAGGGGGAGACTAGAGTATGTAAACTCGTTAAGTCCCTCTATGGCCTTAAACAAGCCTCTAGGCAATGGTATATCAGACTCTTATCCACCCTTATTAATGCAAGATATTCACAGTCCAAGGCAGATTACTCACTTTTCATTCGATCCTATATGGACAATTTTACTGTCATTTTAGTATATATGGATGGCATTATCATTGCAGGAAACAGTTTGGAGCAGATCAATGCGGTCAAGAAATTTCTAAGTGACCACTTCAAGCTCAAAGATCTGGGAATTCTCAAGTATTTTTTGGGAATTGAAGTAGCTCGTTCAACCAAAGGAATATTTTTGTCTCAAAGGAAGTATGCACTTGAGTTACTAAAAGACACTAGCTTCCTTGAAGCTAAACCTAACAACTTCCCCATGGAACAAACCTCACACTCAGCGAGAGTGAAGGTGAACTCATTACAGATCCTTCATCATATAGACGACTTGTTGGAAGACTGATTTATCTGGCTATCACAAGACCAGACTTAGCCTATTCAGTACATGTACACAGTTAATTTATAGACAAGCCACGTATACCACACTTGGATGTAGCACAAAAAGTTTTGTGGTACATTAAGAAGTCTCCAGGACAAGGACTTTTTCTATCAGCTTCTAGAGAGATCCAACTCCATGCATACTGTGATGCAGATTAGGCACGTTGCAGAGACACTAGATGATCAATCACCGAGTATTGCATTTTGTTCAAAAAATCTCCCATTTCTTGGAAGACCAAGAAGCAAACAACAGTCTCTCGCTCCTTAGCTGAAGCAGAGTATAGATTTATGGCATCTACATGCTGTGAGGTCGCTCGGTTGAAATCTTTACTCTTAGACCTTATAGTGACATATTCTCAACCAGTCAAACTGTACTGTGATATCAAAGCTGCCATACACAGCCTCAAATTCATTATTTTATGAATGAATCAAGCATATCAAGATAGATTGCCATGTGGTTCGAGAAAGACTCCAAAGTGGCACCATTCAAACAATCCATATGCACACAAGCTAGCAACCTGCTGATCTATTTACCAAAACTCTTGGACTTGCACAATTCAACTACCTACTCAGCAAGTTGGGTGTTATAAACATCCACGCTAACTTGAGGGGGAGTGTTGAGGAAGATCACAAATCATGATAAGAATCAAGGAGCAAACATGAGGCCCCAATCACGTGACCTTCCCTTTGTAGAAAAGTCAGCTAATCCTCTTATTATGGAGAGGAGCGTGAGACTTGATTTAGGAGTATATAATTGATTTTGTATTTATTTCATTGTTCCCAGATTACAAATATAAATAGGGATTGTAAGTTGTTGTAAAAGATATGATCGAATAGAGCCATTCTTTCTCCATATTCTTCTTCTTCCTTTGATTCTTTATTCTAATTTTTATCAGATCATCGAAATTGGCAGCAATCCCTTGAGAAAAATGAACATCTCCACGCTTCATCATCTTGGGGGCAACAAAATGAAGCAGATCCATTGAATTAGCTATGTAAGCTTTATAATATGCAACAACTTTGATTCCCTTAACAGCCATTTCATGGTACTCAGTCCAGACATGACAGTTAGATGAGTTTGCAAGGTTCGTACCCTTAAGAGCACCCTGTCAATTATAACAAAGAGCACAAAACATGAAACTAATAACAATGCTAATCAGAAAAAAATAATGTTCATGTGGATAGCAAGTATCGACAATTTGAGAATATCAGGAGACAGATACAATGCACTTTCTAACTGAACGCAATTGAGAAACGAGTAAAGTTTCGCTTCAACTTGAAGGCAAATGAAAGATCAGCCTATGTGGTCATGACAGTGCAATTCAAAAATTAGCAAATGGTAAATGATGGTAAATTGATATACAAATGAAAGTCAATACTGTGTCAGAATAATTTTAGAAAGCATTAATTCAGCCAATCATCCAATCATATGTAACTAAATACTCAAAATCATACATCTGTATTCCTGATATTGAATAGGACAAATCAAGAAATTATTTTTAGGTGCAGATATGCAAACTTATTGAAAGTACTATATATTATTCAAACATTGGACACAGAGAGGTAAAGAGATTCTAAACAAAACAAAAATTATATATTTGAAACTTTACTCTAAAATCCAACTTCTCAAGCTTGGAGGAATGTAACATAGCTACATCTTTCCCAATTGATATAATTCTCCCACAATTCACATTTTTCCTGGACTCAAGATTCTGTTTGTCATTTTGAAAAGCACAGTAAGTATCATTGTTCTTTTGCTTAGCACTGCAATTATAGTACCTTTCATGTGACTAGTCAAGGCCACCCGATATAGTGTCCCCACCTTTTGGTATCATTGACACAGTTGAACGACTTAAATCCCATGTTCAGGTCATCCGCATTAAATATTGTAAAGTTGGAAAACAAAAAAATCATGATCCAAAAATCCTGATGCAAAAGCCCTTTATATGGATTAGCAGTTCATTAACTATGCAAAGCAAGATGGAAATAAGCAATGTTTTAGTTCTAGTAAACTTTTGACACAGTTTATTGGTATAAAAACATCTGATAGAAAAATCGATTATCTATTCATGAGTAAAGACTACATTGAAAATAAGAGACTTTAACAAATTACAGAGTACAATATAAAAAAATGATTCTAATAAAACGTAAGAAAATGAATCTTTTTTATTTTTCTTTTCTCTTTGAAGTGAAAGCATATATATATATATATATATATATATATATATATATATATATATATATATATATATATATATATATATATATATATATATATATATATATATATATGCATTCTTAACATGATTCATAAGTATATCATTAATCAAAATTACAGAAAATCTTGCTCTAACATAAATAGAAAGGTGGATAATTTTTCTTGTCATCATAGAAACAACACAGTTTTAGAAATCTTAGAGATTGATCGACATTTGACAGCAATATAATTAGTTTTTTTTGCGGTAATAAAAGTAACCTTCTATAGTTCCAAATCCATATACATGATATTGACTTATCACAGAGATTGTTGATCAAAACTTCAATCTTTCCAGCAGCAACAGCATTGTTCTAGACCGTGGACCGGGGTCCTACCCAGAAGGGTCAACCCGGTCACGCTCCACCTTACTCCTCCATCAACACCCCAGAAAAGTACTATAGGACCTCAGAATACATAATACATGAGGATCAAGGAATCAACAGATCTTCGTAACTGCTAATACGAATCTCTTTGATTTTATAACCTCTCCTCTCAATAAATGACTATAACGTCCACATTACAATAATACCTACATTGAATGCTCTAACTCCAATCATGCTCCATAAAGATCAAGCTAAGTAAACCTAAACAGGTAACGTTTGATTGAGTAACAGACACTTGAGCACACTAGCTGACTTGAGCGTTGGAGTCCTTTTTGCAGGTACCACCCCCGCCGGACCTTGACGGTGGAACGCAACTGCATAAGGGAGGAAACCACCAAACTATACATTCCATAGGTATCCTTCTGAATCCATTCAGAACATTTGGCGCCGTCTGTGGGAATCTGATAAATTACTATTCCCACGTTCATCATGGTGAGTACAAGGCAAAATCAACGGAGAGGAAGTGCTGCACATGCTGCCCCTGCTCACGGACAGGGCCCGGCGGTTCAGCGCGACCCTCCTTCCATCGCACCACCAGAAACCTCCGTCACAAGGAGCAGGCCTGTTCTGGTAGAGAAGCTAAATGGGAGACATGACAGCGGGCGGTGGAGTGTCTCTGTCAGTTCTGGCAGTCCTATTCAGCTGAAAGTCCAGTCCCCTCGCGAAGGGTCTCTGTCCGGGATAGACTTGTCTACTCCCCAACCGGGGAGAATAACGCAAATCAAGCTACAAGGGTCCCAGCGCATGCCCGTTTGGGAATCCCCAACTTAGATGCTGACCATTCACATTTTGAGGACAACTCGCAATCTGGAATGGCGAGGAATGAACTTTGAGAATTACTGCGCCAACAGACCGTACTAATTGACAACCAACGGCGTCAGTTGGAGGAACAGCGCCGCCGTTTAGACAACTTAGAAAGGTTTGCGCAGGCTGGCAATGAGGGAGGTGATCGAATCGCAGTTCAAAGGGAAACCCAACATGTCGGTGTCGGGGTCATAGTAAACAGTGACCCAGTCCCCGGCCGTCAGCAGCAATTCTCCGATGCCCTAATGGCGTATAGGGTCCCGAGGAACTTCAAGCCCCTGAGCAATTTAGAACCCTATGACGGGACCACGGATCCACAAGAGCACTTGGATGCTTATACCCAGTCCATGCAGCTCTACGGGTATACCCCAGAACTATTATGCCGTGCTTTCCTGCTCTTCCTGAAGAAGGATGCTCTTCGTTGGTTCGTGACCTTACGGACAAAAATTACAAGATGGGGGGACCTCACGCAGCGATTCTTGTTACATTATACCACTGCCAAAGAGCGACCGAAGTCAATTGATTCTCTCTCTGGAATTCGCCAAAAGAGTGATGAATCCCTGCGCGAGTACATCAAAAGATTCAGTCATGCTTGTGTGGGTATTGAAAATCTTGATAACAGGATAGCCCTCCATTACGCCAGAAATGGTCTACGGACTGATTCAGATTTCTTCCGGTCAATGGCAAAAACGAAGCCGGCCAGTTTAGATGAGTTCCATTTACGGGCAGATAAATATGTGGAACTGGAAGAGATTACCAGGGCAAAAGAAAGCCTCGAGAAAGGTAAACTAGTTCAGAAAAAGAATCACAATTCTAGCCAGCCCCGAGATCCCTCCAAGAGTGAGCGGTATAGGCCTAAGTATTCTGAGTATACTCATTTGAACACCCCTCGAGAAACAATCTTGAAGGAGGTCCTTCAAACCGAGTTCCAGGATATCAAAAGGCCACCACCTGTCAAAAAGCAGTCCCAGAGGGATCATTCGAAGCATTGCAAGTGGCACAACAGTTATGGCCATGAGACCGAAGATTGTTATCAGCTCCGAGATGTTATCGAGTCCCTGATCAAAGAGGGACGTCTGCAGAAGTATATTAGTGGCTTTCGTGGCAGTCAAGTCCACGGAAGGAGAAGGAATCAGAGACGAAGCCGAAGTCCATGGCGAAGTCCAAATCAACATCGGCAAAGAACCCGCAGCCCGGCTGGAAGAAACCGAAGTCCTGTCAGAAGATCTCGAACTCCGACATGCCGAGACGGGGAGAACAGACAAGGGCCAAACCGGGATGCCTAAGAAGGCGGATATCAGAAGGATAGATTAATCCACACCATCGCAGGAGGGTTCGTTGGAGGAGGAATGTCAAATAATTCCTGAAAAAAGGCACTTCAGACGGCGGTTTTAAGTGTGTCAAGTTCTTCACTAAGACCACCCGCCCGAAATAGTGGAGCACCTCCTATCTCTTTCTCCGAGGACGACTACGGCGATATCATCTGGGATCATGACGACCCATTAGTAATATCCGGAGTAATATCCAACGCTGAAGTCCATCAAATTTTTGTGGATCAGGGAAGTTCGGCAGATATCATGTTCATGGACGCCTTTGAAAGGTTGGAATTCTCTTTATCTGAATTAACACCATATGAAGGTGAGCTCACTGGTTTCTCTGGGGAGAAGGTCACCCCGGTAAGATACTTTGATACTTTCCTGACCTTGGGTGATGACAGCGCATATAGAACTGTGAAGGTGAGATTCTTGGTTGTGGATTGTCCCTCGGCCTACAACATCATTTTGGGACGCCCTACGTTGAACAGCATGGCCGCTGTAATCTCCACCACCCACCAAGCCATGAAATTCCTTAACCGGGATAATAAAGTGGTCACGGTCAAGGGCGATCAGATTGCAGCCCGCAAATGCTACAACGAAAATCTGAAAATCAGTAGAGCATTAAGAAACAAGAAGGCGCGCACACCCACCCCAACCCACTAAGTCAATGTTTTAATGACCAAACTGGATGCACGAGAGGAAATCCGAGGCACTAGGCCCCAGCCCGATGGAGACTTGATCCCGTTACAGCTTGGTAATGAACCTAGTCACACCACCAAGATTGGGGCGAACCTCGACGAGCAGGAGAAAGCTCAATTGATAAAACTCTTGCAAGAAAATAAGGATCTTTTTGCCTGGACATCTACTGATATGCCTGGAATTGACCCCGCTTTCATCTCTCATCATTTATTTATTAAACGAGATGCAAAGCCGATCTCTCAAAAGAAGAGGAAGGTTGACCCAGAAAGGCAGCAAGTCATTGAAGGACAAGTTAAAGAGCTCCTGAACGCCGGATTCATCAAGGGGATTTCATATACCACCTGGCTGTCCAACGTTGTCTTGGTTAAAAAATCCAATGGCAAGTGGAGGATGTGTGTGGACTACACCGACCTAAACAAGGCGTGCCCTAAGGATCCATACCCTCTCCCAAATGTGGACAACCTGGTTAATAGTTCCTCCAATTTCCAACTACAGTCTTTCATGGACGCTTACTCCGGGTATAATCAGATTCCGATGTACCCCGGGGACGAAGAGAAAATCGCGTTCATCACCGAAAAAGCAAGTTACTGCTATAGAGTAATGCCTTTCGGGTTAAAAAATGCCAGAGCTACATATCAGAGAATGATGAACAAGGCCTTCGAAGATCAGATAGGGAAAATGCTAGAGGTCTACATCGACGATATGATAGTCAAGACCTCGGTGTCAGGATCCCACACCTCAGATTTAGAAGAAGTGTTTGAACAGCTTAGGAAGCACAATATACGGCTTAACCCGGAGAAGTGTGCATTCGGGGTCCAGGCTAGAAAGTTTCTGGGGTTCATGTTGACACACCGGGGAATTGAGGCAAACCCCGACAAGTGTAGGGCCGTGCTCGACATGCACAGCCCCCGGAATGTGAAAGAAGTACAGCAGCTAAATGGACGGATCGCGACTCTTACAAGTTTCTTGGCTGAAGCCACCCACAAATTCCTCCCACTTTTCAAATTGTTGAAAAAGGGGACTGGGTTTGAATGGACTTAGGAGTGCGAGGACGCATTCGTCTCCTTGAAAAATATCTTGTCATCCCCCCCAATTCTCACAAGACCCGAGCCAGGAGAAACGCTGTACATATACCTCTCCATTTATGAGGAAGCCGTTAGTGCAGTACTAGTCAGAGAATCCGATGGTGTCCAGAAGCCGATCTACTTTGTGAGCAAAGTATTGCAAGGCCCCGAACTCCGGTATCAGAAGATTGAGAAGGTCGCATTCGCACTCATCGTTACGGCCAGAAGACTAAGACAGTACTTCCAATGCCACCCGGTGGTGGTGAGAACGGATCAGCCTATCCGACAAATATTGCACAAACCGGACTTGGCAGGGAGGATGATTGCATGGTCCATCAAGCTTTCCGAGTTTGGAATCACCTACGAACTCAGAGTAGCAATCAAGGCGCAAGCACTCTCGGATTTTCTAGCTGAATTAACCTTAGAAACAAATAAAGCCGAAGAAAAACAATGGACTGTGTTTGTTGATGGGTCCTCAAACCCAAAAGGAAGTGGCGCCGGGGTAATAATAGAAAATTCCGACGGGGTCACTGTTGAAAATTCCCTCAGGTTCGAATTTCCCACCTCAAATAATCAAGCTGAATATGAAGCATGCATTGTCGGACTAACGATGGCTAGGGACTTGGGAGCCACCAAACTTAAACTATGCAGTGACTCCCAACTCATAACTTCACAGATCCGGGGTGATTATCAAGCAAAATAGCCACTTTTACAAAGATATTTGCTGAAAGTAAAGCAACTTCTCTCAAGTTTTCAGTCGGTACAGCTAGAGCACATCCCAAGAGAGCAGAATTCAAGGGCCGATCTCTTGTCCAAATTGGCTAGCACAAAGAGTTCGGGTAATAACTGTTCTGTGATCCAGGAGATCATCCAACAACCATCAATTACCGACGTGGTAATTTTCCAGGTTGACGGGGAAGAGCATGATTGGACTACGCCGTTGGTAGAGTACTTATAGTCCGGCAGCCTCCCTGATGACCCAAAGGAAGCATCTAGGCTAAAGAGAACCGCGGTAAGGTATACCATCTATAATGGGCAGCTTTACCGACAGGGATATTCCTTACCCCTCCTTAAGTGCTTTGCACCGAAAGAGGCCAAATATGTGTTAACCGAAGTCCATGAAGGAAGTTGTGGACACCATCTGGGAGGGAAAGCCCTAGCTTTGAAGGCTCTCAGGGCAGGTTACTACTGGCCGACGATGGAAGCAGATGCTCTTACACACGTTCAAGTATGTGACAAGTGCCAGTGGCATTCGGATCACTATCACGCCCCACCTGAAGAACTATCCACGATGTCAATACCCTGGCCCTTTTATTAGTGGGGAATGGACATCCTGGGTCCGTTCCCTCAGGCTTCTGGGCAGCTGAAATTCTTGATTGTTGCGATGGATTACTTTACCAAGTGGATCGAAGCTGAGCCTGTAGTCACGATTACCTTGGCTCGAGTTCAGAAATTTACTTGGCGTCACATTATCACCAGGTTCGGTGTTCTAGAGTCAATTGTTACGGATAATGGGACGTAGTTTAAAGACAAGGGGTTCGAAGAACTACTTTCTGGGCTAAAAATTAAATATCATTGTAGTGCAGTCGAGAACCCCAGGACAAATGGGCAGGCCGAAGCCGCAAATCGGATCATAGTCCGGGGATTGAAGAGAAGGTTAGATGAAGCAAAAGGAAACTGGGCCGAGCAGTTGGACCACGTCCTTTGGGCCTACCGAACTACACCCCACTCCTCAACGGGTGACACTCCTTTCAAACTCACATTCGGGTGAGAGGCTATGATCTCGGTGGAGATTAGAGAACTGAGCTGGCGTTCTCAGAACTTCTCGCATGATGATAACCCTGGATTAATCAGAGAAGACTTGGACCTGTT
Organism: Ormosia semicastrata; assembly: GCA_029884595.1. Lineage (NCBI taxonomy): Eukaryota > Viridiplantae > Streptophyta > Magnoliopsida > Fabales > Fabaceae > Ormosia > Ormosia semicastrata. The sequence goes on from JAQQTO010000030.1 coordinate 14,619,060, forward strand.
GGAGGAAAGGAGGCGTATTGCCCACATACGAGACACCGCGATCAAGCAGAGAACGGCATCCCGATACAACCTGAAGGTCATCCCGAGAAGATTCCAGCCAGGCGACTTGGTACTCCGCAGAGCCGATGTCGGTGGAAGGAATGCCTCCCAAGGAAATCTAGCCCTGAACTGGGAGGGTCCTTACCGCGTTGTAATCAGCACCGGCAAAGGAGCTTATACCCTAGAGACTTTGACAGGGAGGCCGGTAAAATTTTTTTGGAACGCAGACAAACTTAGAAAGTACTATAGCTAAGTACTTTGTCAGGCCTAGTCTCCTAGTTAAACTTTGTTTGATCTGCCCAATTTTTATGAAACGCACATTTTGATATCCAATAAAGTAAGCGTTATTGTGTTGTTCTTCTATTCAATTTTCAATTTTCAAGTTTCAGTTACTTCATAGTACCAACTGAGGTGTGTTACCTAGTTCGTGCAATAGAAAAATCCTATATTGGGAAAATTCTAGCACCAAACTAAAAACACGAAACAACCTCGGCAAAGACTAGTCTTGAAACATTGTAGTGCAGTATCCTAAAAAGGACCCCGGGCATTGTTTCCTACCTTTGGCACAGATCTTAAATGTCGTATTTTTCTGGACATCGGATCCTAAGCCAAGGTTTAAGCAGTTCTATAAAGATTAAAGAACATGGCACCTCGATCAGCAAGAACAATGTTAATTAATAAAGCCCAAAATCTAGGTTGATGTTTACAAAAGACCGGGGTACAGAAAAAATAAAACCTCGCGTAGGAGGGTAAAAAAAAAAACCTAATCTGCAGCTGAGTCCGGACCACAGATAGTAGAATCTTCAGCCGAATTTGCAGAAGCCATACGAGGAGCTACAAGAGACCCCTCCCGAACCACCTTTCCAGGGTCAAGTCCATCCAAAACCAATGCAACCCCGGGGTTGAAATGTTGGACTTGGCTGACAGTGTTGCTGAATTGATCTTCTTTTATTTTAGTGCACAACGATATCAGTTGGTTAACATCGGCCTGAAGAGAGGTAATTTTAGCCTCACACCATTGAGACTTGGCTCGAGAATTATCACTTTCGGCCCAGAGCACGACAATCTGCTTCTGTTGCTCGGTCAGGGTGGCCTCCTTTGCCTTACTGGCGTCCTTCAAAGTAGCTACTTCGATTTCTAACTCCTTTACCCGAAGTAAAGCTTCGTCTTTGGCTTTTGCGTAATCCTCCAGATCCTTAAGAGCTTTGGTTTCACCCCTCTTGGCCGCTGCCAGTTTGTCCGCCATTTCTCATTCATGTTCCTCGAGGGCATGTTCTAAGAACCGAGCTTCGGCAGCAATATGAATCCCCATGTTTTGGAAAGCTAGCAAAGCTTCTTTTGGACTATGACGGGCGAAGTGGTTCACAACCTCTTCATCAAGAATGAGAGAGTCAATAAAATCTCGGGGTTCGGCTTCTTCACGAAACAACTCTATTGGCCCAGATATTTCTCCTGTCGCCACCCTCTTACTCAGGCCGCTAGACTATCCTTCGTCCAAGGCCGCCCTCTTGCCTCCCCGAGGTGATTCAGGAGAATCGTCCACATTGATAGGTTCCACCACCTCAAAAGGAACCTCGGGCATTGTGCTAGTAGGGGACGACATGAACCCCATTGGAGGACTCATTGGAACGTCAGAATTCCTTGCCCTAAGTGCCTCCAAAATAGCTAAAGAATCACCGCCCACCATCTCGGCTAAGCTTTCTGCAAAACATAGAAACAAAAGTCAGATGCAGAAAAATATTGGGCATTTAAATATTCACCATGGATGACTGACGTTACCTAGCACGATCCAGAGCTCATCGTCATCTGGGCTATCTAAAATATCTTTTGGCCGGATCTTGTCGACCTCTTCAACCCACATGTCAAAGAAGTTCACACATTCAACCTCTTCATCGGTGAGTTGGTTGATCTCCTTCTCAAACGATTGAGTAGGGATGCTCCATGCTGCCGGATTCCAGTAAAGACTGAATACCGTCTCCTCACCATTACCCATCCAAAAGGGACGACTACCACTCGCCACCTTCAATTTGAAGAATTTCTCTTTGAAGTCCTTGTAACTCTCTAAGTACGGCAAGAATACAGCCCTTCCTTGCTGGGATCGAACTGAGAGCCAAGACTGCTGTCGAGCACGGGCTCCAAGGGTTGAATACATGGTATGGAAATAAAAGAATGCCCCATCAGTGCATTGCAACCCCACTACCCGGCATATTCTTTCGAAGGCCAGGATGTTTGCCCAACCATTGGGATGAATTTGACTGGGGGCAGCGTGAAGAGTCCGGAGAATAGCAATATGAAAATTGTTGAAAGGAAGCCGTAGTCCGAACCGCGTGAAAAAGTCCTCGTAGAGATACATAAAGTGCTCACCTTCTTCACGGGTCCAGCACACTCGTTCTCTCCCCAGGGACAAAATCACGAACTCATCGTCCCTTTCACCACCCTCGGTGAGCTTCAGGTATTCCTTCAGCCTATCTAGTTCAGCGTCGGACTCATAACGGGATATCCTATCATAGGCATCGTCTGCAACCCAAGTACAGGGCAACAAAGGACCTCGGCGAATCCTAATCGCCTGCTCCGCTTGTTGATCCGAGGTCGGGGCAGGAGCTTCACCTATTGGCCGCCTTCTTCTGGCCATTTAGTTTCCTGGAAGACACACAGAGGCCTAGAGTCAAAACCAAAGATGTTCAAAACATCCAAACATGGCAGTGGGTAAGCAGCAAGCTAACACCCACGCATCGGCCTCTACACCCACCGAGACTTAAGCCTCGGAAGGACACCCCCGCCCGCCGTATGCGGCACAGAAGAGGAGGTGCAACATCAGGCAACACCGTTGGAAGGGAGGACGAAATAACTATCCCCAAAATTTAAAGAAGAGAAAAACAAACAGTCCACCAGAAGGACGTTCGCATGTTCAAGTTATCGGTAAAAATGGTATTCAGAGGAAGAAAATACCTTGACAAAGGTTCGTAGAGGCTGCTTTAAAACCCAAACACCACCGCTGACAGCTGTGAGAAATTGTCAGATTTCCTCTCAGGCAACCAGTTTTTAAGCAGAAACAGTAAAAGGTGAAAAATGAAAGAACGAAGCCCTACTTATAGAAGCTACGGTTAGGGGACATTTCCGTCCATTCAGTTTGAATTTGAAAAGATGTTTATTATGGCGCGCAAAGTACTATGCACGACTCCTCAACCAGAGCAAGCCACTTGGCCACGTCGCTGTCATGGCAGTTGAGGGGACGGCCGCTCAGTAGAACCAACCAACCCTAGTATCTACAATGTCTACAAGATATTAAAGACCCCGACTCATTACATATCCCGATAAATCCCTTCATGGTAACAAGTACCCTGGTTTAGTTGCTTAAGCTTTGCACTTTGTCTATCTCGGCAAAGTGCAGAGCTGGGGGCATGTTATATGGGGTGAGCATTGGAATCACCCCAGTACAATATAAATTCCACAAATCAAAAATGGTAAAAGAAGTTGCTTGAAGTTGCTTGACAATTCAGTCAGATTTTATTTCATTTCATACATCGTCATATATCAATACAAGGAGAAGGAAAACAAGGGATATGAAAAGATTAAACAGCACTGACGATCCCGGAGGCTGGAGACCAACTTTTTGCTGACAACTTTCACATCCAGATTCTCTAGAGCACACACCAGTCCTTTCCCTGTTGAGGCTTCTTGAAAAAGTGGATTGGCTTCAAAAAACTGAGGTTAACCGGAACAGAACACTGCCGCGGGCTCAGGAAATTTCTGCCATACCACTCATCAGTTCCACTCACAAGGATAAAAGAAGACCGACGTGTGTTCTCCTCGGTTGAACGGAGTTGGGCGTGGAATGAACTTATTCATGATCATTCCGAGATGCTTGGAAGCAATTACTTTAATGGTCCCCCCGGATTATCTAAAAGGAGGACCAAGAATGGCTCTATTTCTCCAATTACCTCCGTCCAACATGACAGGGATTACAGAACTTCCCAGCGAAGAAGTGTGAATTAGACATTCCTTCGTACGCTGGGAAGGTAAAGTCCTCGTCCTCATTACGCTAGGAAAGAAAAGTTCCTAATGAAACAAGGTTTTTAGCAGGAAAAGAAGTATCTTCAAATATTTTGGGAAAAGCAGGAAAATGGTGACCTTCACAGAAGGCAAAACTTCTCTAACTCCCTCTGAACATAAGCACAGGCGTAAGAACAGGAAAACCATTCTGGAAGATTGCAGGGTTAGGAGGAAAAAGGAATGATTGTACCAGGCGTGAACCTCCTGTATTTATAGAACGGGAGGCTTTGACCGACCCTACGAATCAAATCAACGACATTAAATGCTCTCCCTTTCCTATTGGTTACGAGAGCAACAGATGTCTGGGAAATGTTGAAACTGATCCTCTTTTAAAGGATCCATATCTCCTAATTAAGTCAGAAGCAACAGTTTCTAAAGATAAGGATTCGAATTTCTACAAGTTTCAAGAAGTCTAGGAACAAGATCCAGATTTCGAGGAAGCAGCAAGATCCAGACTCCGGGACAAGGGGTAAGGATTTACCGATCTCCAACACTGACGACATTTTAATATAATGAACGTCGACCTCGGCACGAGACATCGCGAAACCTGGCTTTTAAGTCAGGGCGTAGCCCGTTACGTTTGATGAAGTTGAATACCTTAGCACTTGACTACCTTGTCAAAGTACCAAGCTGGGGGCAACTGTTCTAGACCGTGGACCGGGGTCCTACCCAGAAGGGTCAACCCGGTCACGCTCCACCTTACTCCTCCATCAACACTCCGGAAAAGTACTGTAGGACCTCAGAATACATAATACATGAGGATCAGGGAATCAACAGATCTTCGTAACTACTAATACGAATCTCTTTGATTCTATAACCTCTCCTCTCAATAAATGACTATAACGTCCACATTACAATAATACCTACATTGAATGCTCTAACTCCAATCATGCTTCATAAAGATCAAGCTAAGTAAACCTAAACAAGTAACATTTGATTGAGTAACAGACACTTGAGCACACTAGCTGACTTGAGCATTGGAGTCCTTTATGCAGGTACCACCCCCGCCGGACCTTGACGGTGGAACACAACTGCATAAGGGAGGAAACCACCAAACCATACCTTCCACAGGTATCCTTCTGAATCCATTCAGAATAAGAATAAAGACACTCAAAATCTCAAATAGAGACTTATTGTTCTTTCAAAAAAGGAAATAGAAATTGCACAACCATTCCTATATATGTATAATTTTAATATTTACAAAACACCATCCAAAACCTACTTGTTAAGAAAATTAAATTAAACTTTTGTGGAATAAAAAACGTACACAAAAACAAGCATTCACATTATAATAGTTAAAACAAAAAACTGGCAACATCAATATCCCTGGATTCTATAGAGAAAAGTCCAGAGACTGATTTTGGAACACCAAGAAAGGGTACTGTTAACCACTCTTATCTCTTCTACTGGACATTATCCTCGTCTTTTGTAATCTGTTTCTTATTTGTTGTATATTTAGGAGTTATAAATAGAATTTTTATCTTTTGTAATTTGTCGCTTTTCTGTTATATATTTAGGAGTTATAGATAGTTTAGTTTTCTGATAAGAATCTTATCTTAGTTAGTTTTGCTTATCTTTGTATATATATATATCTACATTCACAGTAAATATGAATTATCCAGTTTTCATCACTTTTACATGGTATTAGCCTAAACATACACGATCCTTGGACTTTTCTTTTCTCATGGCTGTTCAACAGTCTTCTTCCCGTGGTGCGAAACCTCAATATCACTGCACCATTTGTAATGCTGATGGCCACTCTGACAGTTGCTGCTACTCTAAGATTGGTTATCCTCCCTGGTGGAAACATAACATTAGTGGCAAGTCTCGCCGTGGTCCTTCTTCCTCACGTGATGGTCGTGGTTCCTTGCCTTCTTTATCGCCAACTCAACCCAGTATTGTTGCTATTACGTCATCTCCAGATTTTGAATCTTCGCCTTCCTTGAATTCATCTCAGATACACCAACTGCTTTCTCTGCTAAAGACTAGTAACAATCAACCTGTAGCAAATTTTGCAGGACCAGAGGACGAAGAGGACTATTGTGATGGGTGAGCAACACGAAGGTCTCTATACTATGGACAATTCTCCATCCATTTTTTTTTATCCACAGCATCCTTTGGTTCACACTTTGACTTATGGCATTGGCGTTTGGGACACCCTGCTCTTTCTTTATCTCCTCAATTTAGCAGTTTGGATTTTAATGTTAAGTTTCCTAATAAGTGTAGTTGTACCATTTGCCCTTTGGCAAAACAAACTCGTTTGGCTTTTCCTTCAAGTTGCATCTCTACTATCAAGTGTTTTGAATTAGTTCATTTTGATGTTTGGGGACCCTATACAAAAAATCATTTCTCTAGTGCTAAATATTTCCTAACTATTGTTGATGAATTTTCTAGAAGCACTTGGATTTTTCTTATGCAATAGAAAAATGAAGTTAACACAATTATTCCTAATTTTTTTAAGATGATTGAAAAATAATTTCATACACATATCCAAAAAATTCAATCTGACAATGCACGTGAATTTTTCAAATCCAATACCAATATTTTTCTTCAAAACATGGGTGTTTTACACCAGTCAAGTTGTGTTGATACTCCACAACAAAATGATATTATAGAACATAAACATAGACACTTGTTAAATATTGCACGTGCTTTACATTTTCAATCTAATTTGCCTTTAGATTATTGGGGAGAATTTGTGTTAATTGTTGCATATCTTATTAATTGTCTACCTACTGAAGTTCTCAAAGGCCAAACACCTCATAAAATATTATTTCAAAAAAAACCAAATCTTTCTCATCTTCGTGTCTTTGGTTGTTTAGTTTATGGTAGAAATGTTCATATTCATCACAAATTTGACAAACGTGCTTTTCCAGGCATTTTTTTAGGCTATCCCCATGGTCAAAAAAGATATAAAATACTTGATTTAAATTCAAAAACAATTAATGTAACTAGAGATGCTATATTTCATGAGTATATTTTTCCTTATCATATACTTAATGTTCATAATCCTAAATTGGTCTTATCATTTCCACCATTAGATAATATTCCCACTATACCAAATCCTCATCATTCTAGTACTAACCAAATTGACCCACCCACATCTTCCCCGCTCACTACCCTTATTTTCCCCTCCCCACATAATATTCCCATCCCACAACAGATTGCCCACACACCAATTTCTCACCCCAATCTCGTTTTACCCATTCCACTTGACACTGACCTTGCGTCTCCAGAGCTAGCTCGACCAGCGGTGCTGCCTCCAGATTCTCCTCTCGATGCACCCCGTCGTCCTCATCGTCGTCCGGGCTACCTTTCTGATTATCAGTGCTCACTCATCTCCTCACAATCATCCTCTTCAACCCCTGGCCCAGGTAAGCCTTATCTCCTTTCAAATTATTTATCTTATCACTGTTTCTCTCCTTCCCATCGCTCTTTCCTTTCTTCCTTAATTGTTACCTCTGAGCCGAAGTCATACTCTGAGGCTAAACCGTATCCGGAATGGGGTAATGCTATGCAATCTGAGATTGCTGCCTTGTGTGATAACAAGACTTGGTCCTTAGTTCCATTGCCACATGGGAAGAAACCAATTGGTTGTCGTTGGGTATTTAAAATTAAGCGCAATTTAGATGGAAGCATTGAGCGCTATAAAGCACAACTAGTAGTGAAGGGATATACACAAATGTGAACACTCAATTTTGACCGTGCTAAAAAAAATAATAAAAAAAATAAAAAAAAATTTTAAAGGTCTATATTCTTGTTTTTTTTGTTAGCCCAAATATGAGCTCGTTTTTTTTTTTTTTTTAAAAAAGGGAGAGAATATTGATCTCATTTAATAAACAAAAAAAGGAGAAGGGACAATGCATTAAATGCATGAAGCCTGCACAAGTAAAGGGGAAGGGCTGAAGGGATGGAATAAAAGAAAGGGTTCTGAAAGAAGGGGTTGAATGCAGGGAGTGGGTAACGAAAAGAAAAAAAAAAGAAGAAGATGTCAGCGAAAATAGAGGAACGTTGAATATGGGGAATGAAAGAAAAGGAAGAGGCTAAGTATTTGACAGGGGATTGGAGTTAGGGAGGAGGGGGAAAGAATTTGAAAAAAAAAAGAAAACGATCGGAGAACTGGGAGTTTTGGAGAGAAAAGATTTTCTGAAGCTCAACACTCCACCGATCATCAACACCAACACTTTCACCTTCATTCTCAACTCTCCACTCCTCGTCACCTACATACTAGCAACCACCATCTTCATTACTATCCCTCCACTCCATCTCCACGTCTAACCTTCACCACCTAACCCTATCATTTTCTTCCACCATCTAACAGCAAAGGGAGGAGCCTCACCAAAACCACCTTCATCCATCTTCAACACTCATCTTCATAAAAGAAAACACCCCCTGCTACCTCCATAAGGACCTCCCTCACATCACCACTTTCACTATAACCCACCTGCAGTCCTCTCATCTCCACAACCTTCGTCTTTTTCATCAAAAACCTTCATCAACTCACCATCACCCCTCCTCCAAGCTCTAACGATCAACTACCTCTCCTCTACCCTCTCCACATCTAAGTCCACCACCAACCCATAACTCACCACCTCACCACCTTCAACCCCTTCCAACCGAAACCATCCACTAAACACAACCCATCCCCGTGAAGTCTCATCTAAACAACTTCCCTCCACCTTCCATTAACCCATGCATACGTAAACAACACTTTCCCCATCTTCACCTCCCTCCCAACCGAGTCAACTCAGTCATCACCTCTCGACCGTCGGACCCCAGATCCTCCAAACTAGACCAGAAAACACCCCATCAACGTGAAATCTCACCTAAGCATTTTCTGCCATCAACCAACCGACCGTCGAACAAGATCCACCTCACCGACCGACCTCAGATCCTCCAAACCAAGCCAGAAAGCACCCCATCCACATGAAATCTCACCCAAGCATTTTCTGCCATCAACCAACCGACCGTCGAACAAGATCCACCTCACCAACCGTCGAACCCAGCCAGATCTCTTCCTTCAACCGACCATTGAATCCAACAAAGATCTCTCTCCTCACTGACTGTTGGACCTCACAAAGCCAGACCCCTACCAACCATTGAACCTAACCAGATCCCTCTCCGCACCGACCGTCGAACTCAACACCAGATCCACCAACAACCGTGACCCCCATCATCTTCATCAACCCTTCACCACCATAAGCTTCCAAGAGCACAGTCATCACAAGGGAAACATAACTCAATCATCCCAATACAGAATCAAGAACACAACAAAAAAAATCAATACAATAACAAGTTTTTGAGGAAAAAGAGTGAAGAGAACAAGAAGGAGACAGGAGCCTTGCTGAGGAATAGCATTCACTTCAAACTGCTCCCCTTTGAGCTCCACAGGTAACATTCTACATCTATGTCATGTAGCTCATTTCTGTTAGCTATTCTCACTTGCACACAACCCCTGAATCCCTCTGCACCCAACCTGAAATGAATACTACATATCCATTCAAGCCTCCATGACTGAAACCCAAGACCTCCACCATAACCAACTTTCATCCACCGTGACCTTCAACCGACCGTCGAACCTCAAACCATCACATCCTCTCAACCGACCGTCGGACCCCAATCTCCCTAAATCAACCAAACTCCATCCCACCTTCAACCGACCGTCGAACCCCAAACCATCACATTCTCTCAACCGACCGTCGGACCCCAATCTCCCTAAATCAACCAAACTCCATCCCACCTTCAACCGACCGTCGAACCTTAAACTCCATCATACCCTCTCCACCGACCGTCGAATCTCCCTAAACTGTGACCCATCCCACCAATATGTAGCCCTTACCATTTTGCTCCATCACTATCATCCCACAGATCAGATTCATTCCTATTTCATCATCAAGTTTCCACCTTTAACAAACTCTCATCACCAAATAACACCACTGTAACCTTCAACCGACCGTCGAACCTCAAACTCCATCACATCCTCTCCACCGACTATCGGCCCCCAATCTCCCTAAATCAACAACACCACTGTGACCCTCTGTACTGATCATTGGACCATAAACCAAACTCCATCACACCCTCTGCACCGACCGTCGAGCTTCAGAAACCAGATCACTACCCCTTTCACCTCCAAACCGTGAACTCCACTCCCCTCACCGACAGTCCAAAATAGAACCCAAACTCCTTCTTCATTCATTTATCCCAACCTTCACTTCACTCCGAGTCAGCTCACCAACACAGAACGGAAACTCCACCCATCACGCACTAAATCCAGCAGCAAACACATATCCAGTTTGTGCTTTGTTTCTTCTTCTTATTTCTTTATTTCTTTGGGTTTTTTTATTTTTTTTATATTTTTATTATTAAAAATATTTAAAAAAAAAATAAAAAAATAAAATGATAAAAATAATAATAAATAAATAATTCAATATTTTTTAGAAAAGAAATAAAAATGAAATTAGCTGAGTTGTGACAGCTTGCTAATTCTATAATTTTCATAATCATCTAAGTTGTGACAACTTGATGATTCAATGGGTGACGTCTCTAGCGTGACGCCGAGTTTCACCTATTCAAATCTTAATTCGATTAACTGAGTCGCGACGACTTGTTAATTAAAATTTTTAAAATTAAGTTATTTATATAAACTTAATCAACCCACAAGTATTTTTTAGAGAACTATGTGACTTTGAGTTCCTCATTGCACCCGAGGATACGTAGGAGCAGAATTTCATTTTTGTCAAGCCAAATTTAAATTTTCATAATTTTGTGGTTTCCTTTTTATAAATAGTTACAATGTTTTACAAAAAAAGGTAAAATAAATATTTCTAAGGATTGTTAATAATTTGCACAATTAACTTAAGGTACCGTTTTAGAATGGGTGTGTTAGGGGTGCTGTGGGATTAAGTTTCCGCCATTCCCTATCCATAACCGACTCCCGAATCAAATCTGGTTCCAAAGATCATTTTCAAAGAAAGGTTTTCCAATTTTTCCTAAGTTAAAATAAAATTGGTGGCGACTCTATTTTCCATTTTCATTTTCTAAAATCCACGAGTTGCTATCTAAAATCGCGACAGATGGCGACTCCACTGGGGATTTAAATTGAGAGTCAAGCCTATAAAAGTTGGTTGTGCAAAATGTTTGTGATCTTTATATGTTTATTTTATTCTTTTTTTCTTTCCTTTTTTGTATATATTTATGGTTTTTTATTGTTATTATTCATTGTTTTATTATGCAAACCTTAGGTTAGAAAACTTTTGGAGGTTATTTTGTGTTTGCTTTGCTTTGCAGGATACGGGTAATCTTGAGGACTATGAAGGTTTGTATGCTCCCTACACCCACAGCACCTACACGTTTATCACACACATCCGAGTGGGGCCCTATACCCGGGTCTGAGTGAAGCCTAAGTTAGGTAGAGGTTGCGTAGTGGTAGCCATTTTGGATGTACATCCTGTTTGGTTATCACGAAAACCTCATCTAGAGTGTGCCTATTTCACGAATGTCCCACACCTAGTGGTTTACCCACTGGTTGTGGTAAACATTCTGAAATGGGATTTACCTCTAGAGACCTTTAGAATAGAAGAACCACCCAATGAAAGTTCTCACGAATTAGAAAGACCCATAAATCCTTTGGATAGAAATCCTTAGCTTAAGGCAATCCCATTAGAACACAAGGGGAGCATACCTTTCGTTACCTTTAGATTTATCCGTATCTTGTGAGTTGTTTAGTTCTTTAGTGTGGCAAACCATACTTGTGTCCCTCCTAAAAAAAATTTTTTTTTTCAAAAGAGGGGGTGAGCCACTATTAAAGGACCAACAACTCATTCATTCATTATCATCATCATTTTCCACATTATATTTCTCTGAAAACCATGCATTGATGTTTCTTATGTGTTGAACCCAGGTTTGTTGGAGAATTGTTGAAACTAAGTGTCTAAGGACTAGCAGTGAGTATCTTTGATTAATAATGGAAAGTGTCGTGAGATCAGATCACAAGGGTGAAATTTTGAAAAGGACCCTGCAACTTAAGGCCAAGAAAGTTAACACAGAAAGCTTAATGAGTTTGGGCCGAATGTTGAAGAAGACACAACGTCGACCTTCACAGCAAGATATGGAAGAATCTTGAATCTGTTGGAAGTAGACGTGCAAGCAGAAGCTATCACTGCACTAGCTCAATACTATGACCCACCGTTATGTTGCTTCACCTTTCAAGATTTTCAGCTAGCCCCCACTTTAGAGGAGTTTGAGCAGATCTTGGGCTTACCTTTGGAAAAGGAAAAGCCATACCAATATATGGGCCACTATGCATCTATGCCAACCATAGCAGATGTCTTGAAGATTCATGTAAAAGATCTACAGAAGACAAAGCAAATTAGGAAAGGAACAGAAGGGTTTCCAAGGAAATATTTGGAAGAGCACATGCATCACCTAGCTGAGGTTGAAGATTGGAGCGCCTTTATGGATGTGTTAGCCCTCACTATTTATGGCAGCATCCTTTTCCCTAATAATGAAGACTTGGTAGATTTTGCAGCAATTGATGTGTTCCTCGCTCGAAGAAATGATACCGCAAATCCCGTTCTAGCCATCCTTGCTGATGTTTATTACACTCTGAATTTCTGTCATGAAAAGAAGGGCAAGAGGATCTTATGTTGTCTACTGATACTATTTGTATGGCTCACGAGTCACATGTTCAAGAGGGGCTACGAAGGACCTTGTCCCATTACAGATCTCAAGATGCTCCAGTTGAAGACCATGAGCGGCCGTGAATGGGCTGAGGAATTGGCTAAGCTTGAGGAGAGAAGAATTATATTGTACCCATGGCGAAAAGAAGGGCAAACAGTGGTTTATCAGTGCGAGGGCTTTCCTAATGTCCCTCTCATAGGTACTCGGGGGTGCATTAACTATAACCCTGCTTTGACATTGTGTCAACTTGGCTATCCTATGATGGGACCTCCCTCGGAATTGGAAACCACTCCCTTTATTTATGACATAAAGATGGAGTGTACTGAGACACTCAAGAAGACCCGAGACGTTTGGAAGAAAGTCATCAGAAAGGGAAGAGAGTTGGGAATTAGAAGCTGTGGAGTCAAAGAAAGCTACCGGCAATGGGTTAAGAATCGGGCTCAGGAAGTCAAAATGCTTTTCAAAAGTTCAACAACCTTTACAGTCAGTATATCTCTGCCTCCGGTCTCGATAGAAGATGAGGAAATAAGGGAAAAGTTAGCAAAAGCCAATGAAGAAAAAAAGAAATTAGAAGCAGAGCTGGAAAAGACTCGCCAAACATGTGCAGTTTTAAAGCGTGAAAATTCTGAAAAGGACCACGCGCTAGAAAGGGCTAACAAGAGGCAAAAGATAGAACAAGATCATATGTCAAGAACCAAAAGGTGTTTGGAAGCTGCAAACAAGGAATTGAAACTCCGAGGGCAAGAAAGAGACAGGGTTCTAGCTGAAAATCAACGACTTAAAGAGTCACTTGTGAATGCCAAAGCAACACAGAATAGTGCTCTTCAACAGCTGGATAGCGTGAAGCAACAAATAAAAATGGTGTCAGCAAGATATGAAGACAATCAAAATTGAGAGGTTGCACACAGATAAGACGATTGCGGGATATGAGGCAGCATTACGACAAGGACAAGAAGACTTGCAGAAGCTGATAGATCAGATGAAACAACAGGACAAGGACATCAGTGAATGGAAAGGAGAAGTCCAATTTTGGATGGATCGCTTCACGAGACTAGCATGTCTAGCCAACACAGCAATCGCAGATGTTCCGTATTATCTAAAGATGGCTGATAAGATGGTCAATCCTTTTAAGACACCAGCAGAGATTAATGACTTTATTGAATATTGCAAGACTCTCACTGGACAAATGAAGTAGATGATCAAGGCTCATCCAATCGAGAAGGAAGAATTAGACTAAACCATGATGTATTTCAAATAGGGTGAAAATGATGTACTCCTCTCAAATGATGTTTGTCTTAATGGAATGAAATATGTCTTCTCGTGTTTTTGATCCCATTTTTTACTTGAGACCCAATGCTTTTGAACGAGGCGTTCTAAGAATCGGTCATAATCAAAGATACTCACTCAAGTCCATTTGGCATAAACAAATAATGGTTCTATAATAAATCGATAATAATAATGGTTATTTTAAATTGTGTTTTGATTATTCACAGGTATTCGGAACTATTGCGCGATCAAGGAAAGAAGAGACCAGTCAAACCCGAGTTCACAATACCAGATCTCGAACTAGAATGGCTGCTAATAATCCTGAGGCAAGGAGAAACCTGAGCAGAGAGGTCGATGAAATGACAGGGAGGATAAATGAGGTGTCAGAAGCCCAAGTACAGTTGGAAGTAATACTGCAAGATATGAAGGAGTCTCTTCACTTAATCAGCGGAAATAGATGTACAAATGGGGTTGAAGCATATGTAAATGTGCCATCAATGACTGCCCCAACATTCCCGACTATAACCTCAGACATCACTGTGGGGATCCATGAACAACCACCTCAAACGACATCGATTGTCATGCCTATTGGGGAAAAATATCGCACTTTGGAAGGTGCTCATAATGAAGTTCCTGGTTATGCTAGCCCTACCTGGGAACAACCTCATGTGTCCATTACAGGGCAAGCAACAATACCTCACTCTGGAAATAGCCATGTCATGACTGAGAAAGATAAGATGAAGGAAGAGTGGATGGAGAAAATGGAAGAACAGATTAAGGTAATCAAGGGCCCCAATGCTTATGGACCTCTGAGAATAGAAGAAATGTGTCCTACCACAGATGTCGTAATCCCTAAAGACTTCAAGATTCCAGATTTTGCTAAGTATGATGGAAGTGGCAACCCTCAGTTTCATTTGATCAGTTATGGAACCAAGATGGCTGTTTGGTCCAAGGATGATAAGTTCCTCATTAGCTTTGTCCACGAGAGTCTTACAAGCCCTGCTTTAGAGTGGTATCTTCAATTAAATCACTCTAAGATTTCTCGTTGGACGGAATTGGCTGACCTATTCATGGACCAATACAAATTTAATCTGGATGCAACTCCGACCCAGGAACAATTGAGCTCGATGCAGAAAGGAAATGATGAACCTTTCAGACAATATGCACAGAGGTGAAGAGCCTTGGCAGCTCAAGTTCAGCCCCCGTTAACACTATCTGAGATGTGTTCATATTTCCTGGGAACCTTGGGAAATCCTTTTATTGGGGCAATGGTCAGGACAGCCTATAAGGATTTTGCAGACTTGATAATGGCGGGAGAAAGGATAGAGATTTTGGCCAAAACTGGGAAGTTGCCGGTGAGCAATACGGAGAATACTGCCTTTAAGAAGGGATTCTAGCCGAAAAAGAAGGAACCCGAGGTGAATTATGTCCAACGCCAGCAGACCTTCAGACCTCGATATTCCCCACAAAACTCAAGCCGCCAACTACCATATAACCTTAACCCTCACCTTCCATACCAAACACCTACACTTCCTTATTACCCGCCCCACCAAGATATGCCTACCACAAACATTACCCCAACTTCGTAATTTCAAATCAATAATGTTCCCACACCACAACCATATACGCCCACTCGCCCGACCTATACCCGATACCCACCTGCACCTCCACAAACCTACCCAAATCACCCACAACCTCGGCCAAACTTCCAGAATCAAGGTCGCTTTCGTCCTCAAAACCTACCCTCTTTCCCAAGATTGTCCATTTCAAATGCGGATCTATTCCAAAGGTTGTTCGATACCCACCTCATTTCGAGAAATCCTGTACGTCCTTTAGAGCCACCATTCCCAGCATGGTATAACCCGAATTTGACTTGCAAATACCACATGGATATCCCTGGACATTCAATTGAAGATTGTGAGGCTTTCAAGACTGCAGTAAGAAAGCTTATTACTTATGGAAAGCTTGACATTCAAGAAGAGGCTGGACCTAATATCATTAATAACCCAATCCCAAATCATGGTGGAAGGAATGAGGTGAATGCCATGGAGGTGGAAGGAACTCCAATAAAAAAAGTCATGAACCTGCATACGCCGATGATTCGAATATTTGAGGGACTGAAGATAGCAGGTTATATTATCACTGCACCAGCTTCATCGGTGAAAGAAGAGGAGAGGCATGATGAAAAGTCCAGGTGCGTTTACCAGTGCGGGGAAACAGGACACGATATTGAGAACTGTAGGGACTTTAAGGCTCGAGTCCAGAGGTTGCTCACATTGGGAGTAATACAAGCAAGACCAGGGGTAACTTCCTTTGAAGAGGTCAATGTGATTGAACGATTTGTACTTAAGGTACCACTTCTCAACCAAGCTTCGGCGTCAGGGAAGGTAGTATTGACGGTCAAGAAGCCAACACCATTTGCTTGTAATGACACCCGCGCAGTACCCTGGAGCTATGAAACAAGGGTGGAGATAAAGGGAGCCAGGGAAGGAACTTCGAATTCCCGAGTTTCAGAAGTACATCAGGAGGGAGACCCAATGACTAACATAGTCGGGGTAGGAGGAATCACAAGGAGTGGGCGATGTTATAGCCCAGGAGAAATAGAAAAAGGAAAAATGGTCAAAGAATGGAGTAAGGAGGAAAATGCAAGAGAAGAAGAGAGAGGGAAAGAAGAGGAAGAGGAGTTTTTGAAGATCGTGAAACAAAGTAAATACGATGTGATGGAACAGTTGAAGAAGACTCTAGTAAGGATATCCCTTCTGTCACTCGTCTTGACATCTGAAATACACTGGAAGGCGTTGCTAAGAGTGCTAAATGAGGCTTATGTCAAACATGATGTTACCCCTGAGAATGTTGTCAACATGGTGGACCCGGTAAAGCACGTCAACACGATTACATTTATGGATAAAGAGATCACCTCTCGGTCTGAGAAAAACCCACGGGCCTTACACATAACCCTTAAATGCAAATGGTATATGGTTGTAAAGGTTTTGATTGATGGAGGGTCTGCGCTAAATATCCTACCGAAGTCGACTCTAACCTTATTATCAATAAGTGAGGATGAACTGTTACCTCGAGAAATGGTGGTGCGAGCCTTTGATGGAAATAGGAGAGGCATTTTAGGAGAGGTGACGTTGCCATTAGAGATCGGTCCAAGTAATTTTCAGGTATTGTTCCAAGTTATGAACATTGAGCCTGGTTACACAATGCTCTTGGGGAGACCATGGATCCATGCTGCTGGTGCTGTTCCCTCTACCCTGCATCAGAGTGTTAAATATATTGAAAATGGGTCAATCATTACCATACATGGGGAGGAAGAGATTATGTTGTCAAAACCAGTTTCAATGCCGTATGTGGAAAGTGCAGAGAAAGATGAAGAGAATTTGTGGCATAGTTTTGAAATAGTTAAGACTGGAGTTGGTAAGGATGAATCCTCGATGCAAAGTGTGGATCAGGTAGTGGCCGGGATTATAGTAAGCAGTGGATACGAAGAAGGAAAAGGCTTGGGCTCACAATTGCAAGGTACTCGGTCGTCGGTGTCCTTCCAGGAAAAGTGGGATAAGTTTGGGTTAGGGTATGAAGCATCCCTAGAAGAGAGAACAAGGAGCATGACCCTCGGAAAGAAAAATGACAAGGGCAAGATAAAACATATTCCCCACCTGAGGGAAACATTCCCAGCACCAGCTGAGGTAATCATGTCCGGAGAAGTCATTCGCTCCCAATGTCATCCCACAGTTAATGCGTGAGGCGTGAAATCCGCAAGTGTACGGTTTCGTCGTCAAGTAATAAAAAGATCGAATCCACAGGGACTGTGTATATGAATACCAATTAATTAATTAATTCAATTAAGTTAAACAAAAGGGAATATGATTGTTGATAAAGAAGAACGTAGTAACAAAACAATAAAATAAAAATCAAGAAAATAGAATTCAGAACAAAAATAGCAATTTATCAATAAGGGGGTTTTTAGATTTAAGAAAGCTTCCAAGATTGGGGTACCACAATGATACAAGATAAATCCTAATTGACAACCTTTTTATTAAATCTGAAATTCAATTGAAGGTGAATTACCCAAAATTAGTTAATGTTCTCTTTCAAGATACAAGATCCGTGCCCAATTAAACCAATTTTTACTTTCGTGGTAATTGAATTTAAATTGAACCCATTACGCTTTGTGGTAATTCATTGAATTCTCGAAAGGCTAAAACTACTTTCGTGATTTAGACCTTAAGTTCAATTCTTATGGTTCCAACACCTAGGTTCACCTCTCAGTACGTCCCTAAATGCCTATGAGATGCAAATAAGTGGCCAACAAATTCACATGAATAAAAGTCATAAGAATTGAATCAATGAACAATCAAGATTAATAAAAAGGAAAACAACGTCAATTCATCATTATCAATGTATCAAAGGGCATTGCCCAATCCTAGAAACAAAAGTAACTACTCAGACATAGAGAAGAAGGAAACAGAAATCAAACTTAAAAACATCCCAAACCCGTAACAATGGAAGAAGAAGATGAAGGATGAAGAACCAAAGCCTCCTTCGTGCCTCCTTTCGAACTAGGATTCAATCCAAGCTAGCATCAGGTTAGAACCCCTTCATTCTATTCAGAACATCTATTTATAGCCTAGGGTTTTCATGGGCTAAAAGCCTCCAAAAGAAATAAAAACAGAAAACTAAAATCTGCTGCGCGCCCCGAACCACGGCCGTGGTGGCCACCACGGCCAGGCCATGGTTGGTTCTGCGATGGAGGTTTCACTGCTGGCTCTCAACCACGGCCGTGGTGGCCACCACCGCCAGGCCGTGGTTGAGTCTGTTTCAATTTTCTGCATTTTCTTGATTCCCTCGAACCATGGCCATGGTAGAGACCACGGGCAGGCCGTGGTGCCATCTGGAATGGCTTTTTTGCACCTTTATTGCTATCCATTAAGCTCCAACTTCAAATATGCAAACATTCCATTCAATCCAAGGCTAATTCAACATTAATCCTGCACAAGAACACCAAAAACACCGCAGTTATCCGAACTAAGGGAAAAACAAACCAAAAGGGAAACTAAAATGCCTAAAATGCTCAAGAATGCATGCAAAACAAGAACAAAACATGATGTTGTTTCACACACATCAAATCCCCCCAAGCTTAAGACTTTGCTTGTCCTCAAGCAAAAATTAAAGCCAAACTAAGAAGTGGGATCAAAAGAAAATAATGAATGAGGAACCCGAGAAAATAATATCCAAGCAATAGGTTAAGGCAAACAAAGAATCTGAGAGGTAATCAAAATCAAGTCCAATTAGAGACTAAGTTCTAAGAAATCATGCATCCTCACTAATTGAATTAAGTTCACTCCACTAACCACACTCAGAGTGTTTAAGGGTGAAGGCAATGCGCTCAAAATCCTTCAAAAAAAATGCACTTCCATATGCTTGATAAGAAACCAAATTTCCACTAATAATCAGCATGCATGCAAGAATCAAAAGGTCTTTCAAGGGTTGTAATGAGGCCATGGGAATGATGATAGGTAAGGTAGAGAAAGGAAGGTTTGCACAAAGGGCTAATCAAGATTTTCAATAAACACAAGAAATCCAATAGAACATAAATGGAGTAAAGATAATTTTTCAATCTAAAACATAACTCCACATTTCAAAGAATTTTCTTCCTTACTTTTCCTTCTCCTCTTTCTCCTCTTTTTCAAGCTTTCATATCATGATGTTTCTTTTATTTTCTTTTTCTTTTTTTTTCTCTTTTTTTTTTGAGAAAGAGAAATGTCATTCACATATGATTCCCAACACACTTTTCACAACTTTCAAACCCACTTTGCTCCATTTAATATTCTAAATGATTACCAATAATATATCATCATAGGCATCAAGAAAATTAAATATGAAATAAGCTCAAATTGGGCAACTAGTGGATGAAAGTGTAACAAATTCAGAAGGCCAGAAAAAATACCTAAGATGCCTTAATCATATTCAAGCATGCAACCAAAAATTTTGCCTCAAAAAGGTTTCAAATCAAGTTCTAGAGCACATGATCAATGAAGAATATCACTCAACACAAAGAATGGGAACAAAAATCATATAGTGCATATATCCCATATAGGCTCAAAACTCACATTTAGAGGTTTAAAAATTCAATGAGAAGCACAAATTCAGAGAACATTATGCTAATTATCAACTATCAAAAGATCACCTCTACTATCAATTAAAACAATACCTGTAGCCAATCACAAGAATCAATAAATTGGGTTCCAAATCAATACTATCTCAAAATCCTCAAAAGAGAGGGGTACAAGTTCAACCAAAAACTCAAGAGATATGATGGTGTGAAAATGCAACATGAAAATGCAATGCAAAACAAAACATGAGAATGCATGAAACTAATGATCTAAAATGAAAATAAGAAAATGAAAATGAAAATACCCCCCAAGCTTAGAACTTACATTGTCCCCAATGTAAAAATCTAAAACAAGAGAAGGGAGAAAAGAAATGAACTCACTGCGGTGGTGAAAAAACTTCTGGTGTTCAATCCATGGCCATGGAATTTTCCATGGGTTTGGTGTGGAACCTTCTGACTTCACTCTTCTTCTAATTTGAGCTTCCAAAAGGGTCAAACCTAAACAAAATCCAAAAGACAAACATCAAAACAACAATCTAACACAAAAAATCAAAAGAATAAAAATAAAAATAAAAATAAAAAAGAAAAATAAAAAAAACAAATAAGCTTGGGTTGCCTCCCAAGAAGCGTTTGTTTAAAGTCATTAGCTTGACTTTGGTCAGGTTTCTGTGCTCAGGTGACATCTACGGAGTAGTGCTCAGTCCCCACTCCTTCAAAGTGTTTCACTCTCTGGCCATTTATCATAAAAGGTTTATGGCCTTCTTTCTTCACCTCAAGCACACCGTAGGATAAAACTCGAACAATCTCATATGGTCCTGACCATTTTGACCATAACTTATTAGGACAGAAACGTAGAAGCGAGTTATCAACAAGAACTTTATCCCCGATTTTAAATTCACGCTTCTCGTCACACTTGTCACTCTACTTCTTTGGTCCTTCCTTGCAGGGCATAGCATCCTCAAATTTTGTAGTAGGTCTTTTCTAGCATAGCATCACCCACCGATTCCTGCACACCTGAAAGCACAACATTATCCACAACATTAGTAGCATCTATGCGATTACATGAATTTGAGGAATTAGAATTATTTTCATATTTAAAAACATCAAAAACTACTTCCTCATCATTCAATTGCAAAGTCAATTTTCCTTCATGGACATCAATAATCGCCCTACCAGTGGCAAGGAATGGACGCCCAAGTATGATCGGCATTGTAGCATCAGCTTCCATGTCAAGCACAACAAAATCCACCGGCATGAAAAACTTACCAACCTTAATAGGAACATCCTCCAAGATGCCTACAGGGTACTTAACAGACCGATCCGCCAATTGAAGTGAGATAGTTATGGGTTTCAGCTCACCCACCTCCAACTTCTTACATACAGAAAGAGGCATAAGACTAACACTGGCTCCCAAGTCACACAGAGCTTTGTCAAAATTAGTGTTACCAATCAAACAGGGAATAGAGAAGCTACCTGGATCTTTTAACTTAGGAGGCAATTTATTTTGAATTAAGGCACTACACTCCTCAGTTAAAGCTACGATCTCATACTCCTCTAGCTTTCTCTTATTAGACAAAATGTCCTTAAGAAACTTAGCATATGTAGGCATTTGTTTTAACGCCTCAGTGAAGGGTACATTAATGTACAACTTCTTAAGGACCTCAAGAAACTTCCCAAACTGCTTATCTAGCTTGGCCTTGGCCAATCTTTGAGGGAAGGGAACTGGGGGTTGGTATGGCTCAGGGGGTACATACTTAGACACTTTCTCATTAATTTCCTCCTCTTCTAAGGGTTGTGTCCTAGTTGTTTCTTTTTCTTCATCCCTCCCATCTTTGTCATTTTCCCCCTTTGCTTTGGAATCTTCTAGTTGCTTTCCACTTCTTAAACTCACAGCCTTATAATATTCATTAGGATTTATTTCAGGCTGTCCTGGAAATTTCCCGTGTGGTCTATATGAAGAGCTAGCTTGTTGGGCTATTTGAGTTTCTAACATCTTATTATGAATAGCTAAATTATCAACCTTAGATGTCAAATCCTTAATAGCCTCACTAACAACTTGACCATGGTGCCTAAACTCTTCATTTTGCTTGGTTTGACTCTCTACAAAATTTTCAAGGATAGTTTCGAGTTTAGACTTTTGTACCTGGGGGAATCCAATAAAGGGTTGAGCACTACCTTGTCCAGTATGATTTTGATTGTTCCGATAGGAGAAGTTGGGATGAGACCTCCAACCGGGATTGTAAGTCTGTGAATATGGATCATTGTGCACCTTTGGTGGAATGTCATAGAAATTGTGGCATGATTCCATTTGTTCCACCGAAGTGCCTTGTGAGGAACCATTTTCAGCTTGGCAGTCCGTACTCATATGTCCCTGTACTCCACAAATCTCACAAAAGATGTTAGCAGCACTTATGGCATTAGCACTAGCTTTTTCAAGCTTATCAAAACGTTCATTCAATGAGTCAAACTTAGCCATAATTAAACTAACACCATCCACCTCAAACTTACCTTCCGAGAGCTTTCTCGGGTTGTTACCTCTTTCACTGGCCCATTGGTGATGATTTGAGGCTACACTCTCTATTATCTCATAGGCCTCTGTCAGCCTTCTGTTCATCAAAGCTCCACCAGCAGCGGAGTCAAGAGACACCTTCGAAGAATATTCTAATCCATTGTAGAAGGTGTGAACAATCAACCACTTCTCTAACCCATGGTGTGGGCAGGCTTCCAGCAAAGCCTTATATCTATCCCAAGCTTCTGACAATGACCCTCCGTCTCTTTGAACAAAGCTTGTGATTTGGGTCCTTAGGTGAGTAGTCTTGGAAGGTGGAAAGAATTTGTCCAAAAAGGCTTGCTCCAATTGGTCCCAAGTAGTTAAAGTATCGGTGGGTACCGATTTCAACCAAGCTCTAGCCTTGTCCCTTAATGATAATGGAAACAATCGGAGGCGAATGGCATCAACTGAGGCACCTTCAATTTTGAGAGTCTCACAGAATTCTAAGAACGTCTCCACATGATCATTTGGGTCCTCCGAGGGTAAACCTCCAAATTGGTTTTGCCTTATCATAGAAAGTAAGGCAGGAGGTATGATGAAGTGCCTGGCTTCAATGTTTGGCCGAGCAATTCCAGATCGCAAACCCCGAGCATTAGGGGCTGCATACTCCTTTAAAGGTTTGTTATCCTCAGTTGCTGCCATGACAAGTGGTGGTTCAGATATTTCCCTTACTCTTTGTTGTCTTCTCCTTTGATGCAAGGTTCTTTCAATTTCAGGATTTGCTTCAATAAGAGTCCTGAATTGTCTAGCACTTTGCATAAACAAGAAACAAGTTACGTGCAGAGAGCCAAAGAGAAATCAAGAATGTAAGAACCAAATAAAAGAAAAAGGTTTAAAATAATTAAATTAAAAATTAAACTGATATTCAAGGAAAACACAGTCCTCGGCAATGGCGCCAAAAACTTGAGGCGTAAAATCCGCAAGTGTACGGTTTCATCGTCAAGTAATAAAAAGATCGAATCCACAGGGACTGTGTCTATGAATACCAATTAATTTCAATTAAGTTAAACAAAAGGGAATATGATTGTTGATAAAGAAGAACGTAGTAACAAAACAATTAAATAAAAATCAAGAAAATAGAATTTAGAACAAAAATAGCAAGTTATCAAGAAGGGGGTTTTCAGATTTAAGAAAGCTTCCAAGATTGGGGTACCACAATGATACAAGATAAATCCTAATTGACAACCCTTTTATTAAATCTGAAATTCAATTGAAGGTGAATTACCCAAAATTAGTTAATGTTCTCTTTCAAGATACAAGATCCGTGCCCAATTAAACCAATTCCTACTTTCGTGGTAATTGAATTTAAATTGAACTCATTACGCTTTGTGGTAATTCATTGAATCCTCGAAAGGCTCAAACTACTTTCGTGATTTAGACCTTAAGTTCAATTCTTATGGTTCCAACACCTAGGTTCACCTCTCAGTACGTCCCTAAATGCCTATGAGATGCAAATAAGTGGCCAACAAATTCACATGAATAAAAGCAATAAGAATTGAATCAATGAACAATCAAGATTAATAAAAGGGAAAACAACGTCAATTCATCATTATCAATGTATCAAAGGGCATTGCCCAATCCTAGAAACAAAAGTAACTACTCAGACATAGAGAAGAAGGAAACAGAAATCAAACTTAAAAACATCCCAAACCCGTAACAATGGAAGAAAAAGATGAAGGATGAAGAACCAAAGCCTCCTTCGTGCCTCCTTTCGAACTAGGATTCAATCCAAGCTAGCATCAGGTTAGAACCCCTTCATTCTATTCAGAACATCTATTTATAGCCTAGGGTTTTCATGGGCTAAAAGCCCCCAAAAGAAATAAAAACATAAAACTAAAATCTGCTGCGCGCCCCAAACCACGGCCGTGGTCGCCACCACGGCCAGGCTGTGGTTGGTTCTACGATGGAGGTTTCACTGCTGGCTCTCAACCACGGCCGTGGTGGCCACCACGGCCAGGCCGTGGTTGAGTCTGTTTCAATTTTCTGCATTTTCTTGATTCCCTCGAACCATGGCCGTGGTAGAGACCACGGGCAGGCCGTGGTGCCATCTGGAATGGATTTTTTACACCTTTATTGCTATCCATTAAGCTCCAACTTCAAATATGCAAACATTCCATTCAATCCAAGGCCAATTCAACATTAATCCTGTACAAGAACACTAAAAACACCGCAGTTATCCGAACTAAGGGAAAAATAAACCAAAAGGGAAACTAAAATGCCTAAAATGCTCAAGAATGCATGCAAAACGAGAACAAAACATGATGTTGTTTCACACACATCAATGCGCTGCATGAAGAAGGCCCGGAGGAGAGCAAGGCAATCCGTCCCTCTGCTGATGAGGAGCCACTGAAGAACTGGAAGTCCGAACCAGTGATTGATGTGATTGTTTCCAAGTAATTGTCTTGTCATACTGTACTAAGCTGATATTTAAGATTGGCTGTGTTTTGAGGTTATGTTTGTACTGTTTGAGACATTAATTTAATGAATTTGCATGCCTATTCAACATTCCTCCTTGTTGCACTTTGACTTGTCCGTTTGCATTTATCAATTTTTCTTTTTGTATAATATCTTATTTTTTTTCCTTTATCATTCACACTCCATTTTGCTTTTCCAACTCCATACAAATTACTTTCCAGGGATCTGAGTCTCGTAGAAAGTTCGCCTCACGAAAGGGACCTTGAAAACTCATCAATTGATTCCCATGCAATGTTTGAGGAAGAAGACCCTAGATCTGATGAAGAGGGAGAAGTTGTTGAAAGTTTTGAAAAATTACTGGAGTATTCGGAGAAGGAATTTGACTTGAATGGTGAGGAAGCTGAGGTGATTAACATGGGGACAGAAAAAGAGAAAAAGGAATTGAAAATGGTGGAAAACCCTGAATGGGAAGAAATGATTGTACTCTTCAAAGAGTATATGGATGTCTTTGCTTGGTCTTATCGGGATATGCCTGGATTAGATCCGGAGATAGCATCTCTTAAAATCCCACTATATCCAAATATTAAGGCAAAGAAGCAGAAGCTAAGGAGGATGCATCCTAATATGTCCCTGAAGATTAAGGAAGAGGTGACTAAGCAGCTAGAAGCAGGATTTGTAGAAGTGTCAAGACACCCAGAGTGGGTAGCCAATATTGTTCCGGTGCCTAAGAAGGATGGGAAAGTCCGAATGTGCGTGGACTACCAGGATCTGAATAAGGCCAGTCCGAAGGATAATTTCCCACTCTCTCATATCGATGTTTTGGTTGATAACACTGCTAAGAATCACAGGTTTTCATTCATGGACGGATACTCAGGGTACAATCAAATCCCCATGGATGTCAATGACAAAGAAAAAACCACTTTCATCACTCCTTGGGGGACATTTTGCTACACAGTGATGCCGTTTGGATTAAAGAATGCTGGGGCTACTTACCAACGCACTATGGTTGCTTTGTTCCATGACATGATGCACAAGGAGATTGAGGTGTACGTGGATGATATAGTTGCCAAGTCTAGAGAAGAAGAAAGTCATGTGGCAATTTTGCGTAAGCTGTTTGAAAGACTCAGAAAGTACAAGCTGAGGTTGAACCCTGCTAAATGCGTTTTTGGAGCATCCACTGGAAAGTTACTCGGATTCATTGTTAGTAGAGAAGGAATAAAGGTGGATTCGGATAAAGTGAAAGCAATACAGGAGATGCCTACTCCTAAGACAGAGCGTGAAGTGAGAAGTTTCCTCGAGAGACTTAACTACATTGCTCGATTCATCGCCAACTTGACCAGTACTTGTGAGCCTATATTCAAGCTATTGAAGAAACACCAGCCAGGAAAATGGGATGAGGAATGTCAAGGAGCTTTGGACAAGATAAAAGCTTATCTAGTGAATTTTCCTGTTTTGGTACCACCTACATCTAGTCAGCCTCTAATATTGTACTTAACCGTACTGCCAACCTCAATGGGAGCAATGTTGGGGCAGCATGATGAATTAGAGAAAAAGGAGCAGGCAATTTATTATCTGAGTAAGAAGTTCAATGACTATGAAGCCCGTTACATGGCTATTGAAAAGACTTGTTGTGCTCTAGTATGGACCTCAAAATGATTAAGGCAATACATGCTGTATCACACCACTTGTTTGATTTCCCGAATGGACCCCCTGAAGTATATATTTGAAAGCCCTCATGTTTCATTAAGGGTTTCAAAATGGCAGGTGATACTATCAGAATTCGATATCAAGTACATAACTCGAAAATCTGTCAAAGGAAGTGCGATTGCTGATCATTTAGCTGAAAACGCTCTTGAGGGTGGACAACTAGTAACATCTGAGTTCCCTGATGGAGAAATTTTGACAGTAGAAGGAGAAGAGGAAAGTAAGGATGAGCCCATTTGGAAGATGTATTTTGATGGAGCAGTCAACATGCATGGTAGAGGCATAGGAGCCGTGGTTGTTTCACCAACTGGAAAGCAATATCCAGTCGCTATCAAGCTTGATTTTGAATGCACCAATAATGTTGCAGAATATGAGGCCTGTACTAATGGTTTACAAGTTGCAATTGACTTGGGGATCAAATAGCTACATGTATTTGGAGATTCAATACTTATCATTTATCAGGTGAACGGTGAATGGCAAACCAAGGACCCGAAGTTGGTGCCTTATCAAAAGTATTTGACCCAGCTGATCGAGAAGTTTGAGGAGGTGAACTTCGCTCATTTGACTCGAGACAAGAATCAGTTTACAGATGCCTTGGCCACTTTGGCTGTAATGACCAAATTGGATGTTCACAATAATGTTCAACCTATCCAAGTAAAGACGCACAATGAGCCTGCGTATTGTGCTAATGTGGAAGATGAGCCAGATGGTAAACCTTGGTATCGTGATATCAAGCAGTATATTCAACATAGAGAATACCCAACTGGGGCAAATGAGGTGAACAAGAAGACTATTCGTCGGCTGGCAATGGCCTTTTTCTTGAATGGAGAGGTTTTATACAAGAGAAGTCATGATGACACTTTGCTTAGATGCGTGGATGCTCGTGAAGCTCGCATAATCATGTTTGAAGTCCATGAAGGGATTTGTGGAACTCATGCTAATGGTCATATGATGGCACGGAAAATTATCAGAAGTGGCTATTATTGGTCCTCCATGGAAACAGATTGCATGGAATATGTACGAAAGTGTTAGAAATGCCAGATATATGCAGATCGAGTAAATGCACCTCTATTTCCCTTGCACAATTTGGTATCTCCATGGCCTTTCTCAATGTGGGGAATAGATGTCATTGGACCCATTAATCCTAAAGCTTCCAATGGTCATCGCTTCATTTTGGTGGCGATTGACTATTTCACCAAGTGGGTAGAAGCTTCCTCGTATGGCAATATCACTCAAAAGGTGTTTTTGAGATTCCTCAAAAGGGATATCATCTGTAGATATGAAATTCCAGAAAGGATAATAATAGATAATGCCACCAATCTGAACGATGCTGAGATTCAGAAGTTTTGTGAGAGTTTCAAAGTCAAGCATCATAATTCAGCTCCTTACAGGCCCCAGATGAATGGTGCAGTTGAAGCAGTGAATAAGAATGTCAAGAAAATCATTGCCAAGATAGTGGTGAATTACAAAGACTGGCATGAAATGTTGCCCTACGCTTTGCACGCGTATCGTACCAATATACGATCGAGCACTAGGGCAACGCCTTTCTCTTTAGTATACGGGATGGAGGCTGTCTCTCCTATAGAAATTGAGATTCTTTCTCTAAGGGTTTTGATGGAGGCAGAGTTGGAAGAATCCGAATGGGTGAAGACTCAACATGAGCAATTGAATATGATAGAAGAGAAAAGATTAACAGCTATTTGCTATGGGCAACTATATCAAAGCAGAATGGCTAGAGCCTTTAACAAGAAAGTTCATCCCAGAGACTTTTGTTCAGGAGATTTGGTTTTGAAGAAGATTCTCCCTAATCAAGAGGATGACAGAGGAAAATGAGCTCCAAATTATGAAGGCCCATATATAGTCAAGCAGGAGTTTTCCGGAGGAGCATTAATCTTGCAGAATATGGATGAAGAAGAATTGCTGAGGCTTGTAAACACTAACGTTGTCAAGAGATTCTATGCCTAAAAAAAAAGCCTGTTAGGCTGCAAACCCGAAAAGGTGGCCTAAGCAGAAGTTAGGGCAAATAAATAGGTAAGATCTCAAAGAAAGTTGGCATGAAACTCCTTGAAAGGCTCACCAAACTGGGGTAAACTCTTATCGGCATTTGATTGACTACACTAGGGCAATTTCGTTCATTTTCAATTGGCTATGCTGGGGCAAAAATTTTTTGGAAGGACTGAGGAGAAGATGTGTTGAAGGAAGTAACAACACAAAGCAATAATTTAGTCATCAGGCCATTACGGGGAATCAATTGAACGAGGAACAAGGAACCAATACTGGGGCAAATTTTTCTTATCCTTTGTAACTTCCTTTAGTTTCTAGGATTTCATCTTTCAAGCATGTGTCTTACTAAAAGTTATTGTATGATCAGATCACCAAAGCAAATAAAAGAAGTTTGTTCTTTCAACGAATTTCTATCCATTCATGAATGCATGCTTACTTATTAAGTTATGTCTCAAATAGGATAAATTTATGGTTAACAATTTGAGTTGACAATTCTACAACAATCCTTCAATGATTGACTTAGACTAAAAGATCTCAGTAGCTCAAACTACAGATTGCAACGCAGTAGTGGATTTCGTTGCCAAGGAGAAAAGGGGAATCAAGAAAAATAAAAAAGAAGAAAGAAGAAGAAGAAAGAGAGGAAAGATCGAGGTTATCAAGTCCGACGAGCAAAAGCATGTGAACAAGGGTTTTGATTGGTCAAGGTTTTCCAAAGTCGCCGTTGGTTCAAAGATCTTTTAATAAAAGAAAAAATAAAAAAAAAAAAAAAAATGAAAAATGAAAAAATGAATGAAAAAATGAAGGAAAAAGAAAAAGAAGAAAAATCTTTGTGGATCAAGATGTCTTGCCTTTTTAATCTCTGTTTTTCGGGAGCACAGTAGCCCACCTGTCTTTTAAATTCTTTTGAGCGCATCGGCTCCATGCAATTTAATTTCTGTTGAGTGCATCGGCTCCCTGCATTTTAAATTCTGTTGAGCGCATCGGCTCCATGCATTCTATGCATTTTAAATTCTGTTGAGCGCATCGGCTCCATGCATTTTAAATTCTTTTGAGCGCATCGGCTCCATGCATTTTAAATTCCGTTGAGCGCATCGGCTCCCTGCATTTTAATTTCTGTTGAGCGCATCAGCTCCGTGCATTTTAATTTCTGAGCTCATCGGCTCCATGCATTTTAATTTCTGTCAATTCTTTTGAGCACATCGGCTTCATGCATTTTAATTTCTGTTGAGCGCATCGGCTCCTTGCATTTTAAATTTCTGTCAATTCTGTTGAGCTCATCGGCTCCATGCAGCTGCATTTTAAATTTCAGTTGAGCGCATCGGCTCCATGCATTTTAAATTCTGTTGAGCGCATCAGCTCCATGTATTTTAATTTCTGTTGAGCGCATCGGCTCCTTGCAGTTTAAATTTCTGTCAATTCTTTTGAGCGCATCGGCTCCATGCATTTTAATTTCTGTTGAGCGCATTGGCTCCTTGCATTTTAATTTTTGTTAATTCTGTTAATTCTTTTGAGCGCATCGACTCCATGCATTTTAATTTCTGTCTATTCTTTTGAGCGCATCGGCTCCCTGTAATTCTGTTAATCCTTTTGAGCGCATCTACTGCCATGAATTTTTGTCATTCTTTTGAGCATATTGACGCTTTGCATGTTTATTTCTCGCATTTGTTTTACATCTTATGCATCGCCGGACAAAATTGAAATTCATATCTTTACTCGTTTCTTGCGATGATAATATGAAGACCACCGTTTTCTTATTATCTAGTAAGAAACAAGTAAAGAGGGGCAACTGTGAACACTCAATTTTGACCGTGCTAAAAAAAATAAAAAAAATAAAAAAATTTTTAAATGTCTATATTCTTATTTTTTTTGTTAGCCCAAATATGAGCCCGTTTTTTTTTTTTAAAAAAAAGGGAGAGAATACTGATCTCATTTAATAAACAAAAAAAAAAGGGGAAGGGACAATGCATTAAATGCATGAAGCCTGCACAAGTAAAGGGGAAGGGCTGAAGGGATGGAAGAAAAGAAAGGGTTCTGAAAGAAGGGGCTGAATGCAGGGAGTGGGTGACGAAAAGAAAAAAAAAAAAGAAGAAGATGTCAGCGAAAAGAGGGGAACATTGAATACGGGGAATGAAAGAAAAGGAAGAGGCTAAGTATTTGACAGGGGATTGGAGTTAGGGAGGAGGGGGGAGAGAATTTGGAAAAAAAAAAAGAAAACGATAGGAGAACTGAGAGTTTTGGAGAGAAAAGATTTTCTGAAGCTCAACACTCCACCCATCATCAACACCAACACTTTCACCTCCATTCTCAACTCTCCACTCCTCGTCACCTACATACCAGCAACCACCATCTTCATTACTATCCCTCCACTCCATCTCCACGTCCAACCTTCACTACCCAACCCTATCATCTTCTTCCACCATCTAACAGCAAAGGGAGGAGCCTCATCAAAACCACCTTCATCCATCTTCAACACTCATCTTCATAAAAGAAAACACCCCCTGCTACCTCCATAAGGACCTCCCTCATATCACCACTTTCACTATAACCCACCTGCAGTCCTCTCATCTCCACAACCTTTGCCTTTTTCATCAAAAACCTTCATCAACTCACCATCACCCCTCCTCCAAGCTCCAGCGGTCAACTACCTCTCCTCTATCCTCTCCACGTCTAAGTCCACCACCAACCCATAACTCACCACCTCACCACCTTCAACCTCTTCCAACCGAAACCATCCACTAAACATAACCCATCCCCGTGAAGTCTTATCCAAACAACTTCCCTCCACCTTCCATCAACCCATGCATACGTAAACAACACTTTCCCCATCTTCACCTCCCTCCCAACCGAGTCAACTTAGTCATCACCTTTTGACCGTCAGACCCCAGATCCTCCAAACCAGACCAGAAAACACCTCATCCACGTGAAATCTCACCCAAGCATTTTCTGCCATCAACCAACTGATCGTTGAACAAGATCCACCTCACCGACCGACCCCAGATCCTCCAAACCAAGCCAGAAAGCACCCCATCCACATGAAATCTCACCCAAGCATTTTCTGCCATCAACCAACCGACCGTCGAACAAGATCCACCTCACCAACCGTCGAACTCAGCCAGATCTCTTCCTTCAACCGACCGTCAAATCCAACAAAGATCTCTCTCTTCACCGACTGTTGGACCTCACAAAGCTAGACCCCTACCAACCGTCGAACCCAATCAGATCCCTTTCTGCACCGACCGTCGAACTCAACACCAAATCCACTAACAACCGTGACCCCCATCATCTTCATCAACCCTTCACCACCATAAGCTTCCAAGAGCACAGCCATCACAAGGGAAACATAACTCAATCATCCCAATACAGAATCAAGAACACAACAAAAAAAAATGAATACAATAACAAGTTTTTGAGGAATCAGAGTGAAGAGAACAAGAAGGAGACAGGAGCCTTGCTGAGGAATAGCGTTCACTTTAAACTGCTCCCCTTTGAGCTCCACAGGTAACATTCTCCATCTATGTCATGTAGCTCATTTTTGTTAGCTATTCTCACTTGCACACAACCCCTGAATCCCTCTGCACCTAACCTGAAATGAATACTACATATCCACTCAAGCCTCCATGACTGAAACCCAAGACCTCCACCATAACCAACTTTCATCCACCATGACCTTCAACCGACCGTCGAACCTCAAACCATCACATCCTCTCAACCGACCGTCGGACCCCAATCTCCCTAAATCAACCAAACTCCATCCCACCTTCAACCGACCGTCGAACCCCAAACCATCACATCCTCTCAACCGACCGTCGGACCCCAATCTCCCTAAATCAACCAAACTCCATCCCATCTTCAACCGACCGTCGAACCTCAAACTCTATCATACCCTCTCCACCGACCGTCGAATCTCCCTAAACTGTGACCCATCCCACCATTATGTAGCCCTTACCATTTTGCTCCATCACCATCATCCCACAGATCAGATTCACTCCCATTTCATCATCAAGTTTCCACCTTTAACAAACCCTCATCACCAAACAACACCACCGTAACCTTCAATCGACCGTCGAACCTCAAACTCCATCACATCCTCTCCACCAACCGTCGGCCCCCAATCTCCCTAAATCAACAACACCATTGTGACCCTCTATACCGACTGTCGGACCATGAACCAAACTCCATCACACCCTCTGCACCGACCGTCGGACCGTGAACCAAACTCCATCACACCCTCTGCACCGACCGTCGAGCTTCAGAAACCAGATCACTACCCCTTTCACCTCCAAACCGTGAACTCCACTCCCCTCATCGACAGTCCAAAACAAAACCCAAACTCCTTCTTCATTCATTTATCCCAACCTTCACTTCACTCCGAGTCAGCTCACCAACACAGAACGGAAACTCCACCCATCACGCACTAAATCTAGCAGCAAACACATATCCAGTTTGTGCTCTGTTTCTTCTTCTTATTTCTTTGGGTTTTTTTTTACTATTTTTTTACATTTTTATTATTAAAAATATTTAAAAAAATAAAAAAAATAAAATGATAAAAAAAATAAAATGATAAAAAATAATAAATAAATAATTCAATATTTTTGAGAAAAGAAATAAAAATGAAATTAACTGAGTTGTGATAGCTTGCTAATTCTATAATTTTCATAATCATCTAAGTTGTGACAACTTGATGATTCAATGGGTGACGTCTCTAGCGTGACGCCGAGTTTCACCTATTCAAATCTTAATTCGATTAACTGAGTCGTGACGACTTGTTAATTAAAATTTTTAAAATTAAGCTATTTATATAAAATTAATCAACCCACAAGTATTTTTTAGAAAACTTCGTGACTTTGAGTTCCTCATTGCACCCGAGAATACGTAGGAGTAGAATTTCATTTCTGTCAAGCTAAATTTAAATTTTCATAATTTTATGGTTTCCTTTTTATAAATAGTTAAAATGTTTTGCAAAAAAGGGTAAAATAAATATTTCTAAGGGTTGTTAATAATTTACACAATTAACTTAAGGTACCGTTTTAGAATGGGTGTGTTAGGGGTGCTATGGGGTTAAGTTTCCGCCCTTCCTTATCCATAACTGACTCCCGAATCCAATCTGGTTCCAAAGATCATTTTCAAAGAAAGGTTTTCCAATTTTTCCTAAGTTAAAATAAAATTGGTGGTGACTCCATTTTCCATTTTCATTTTCTAAAATCCACGAGTTGCTATTTTTCACCGCGATCCACGGTCGCAACAACAAATTGAAGGGGTTGATTACTATGATACCTTTGCCCCAGTCGCCAAACTTGTTACAGTTCGAGTATTACTCTCTATTGCTGTTGCTAAAAATTGGCCTCTTTATCAACTTGATGTGCAAAATGCTTTTTTATATGGTGATCTTGCTGAGGATGTATTTATGTGTTTACCACCGGGATTTCGTTGTCGGGGGGAGCAACTTGTCTGTAAATTACACAAATCCCTTTATGGTCTAAAGCAAGCATCACGAAATTAGTATTCTAAATTTTCAGATGTTCTCATTGCTTTTGGTTTCTCTCACAGTGCTGCTGATCACTCTCTCTTTTATCTTCATCGAGACTCTGGTTCTGTTTTTATTTTCCTGTATGTGGATGATATTGTCTTTACAGGTTCTGATCAGCAGCTTATTAATTCCGTTAAACAACTCTTGCACAACAAATTTCGTTTAAAAGACTTAGGAAGATTGAAGTATTTCTTGGGTATTGAGGTTGCTCGATCGAAACGGGGTTTATTCTTATCACAACGCCAATATGCACTTGATATTATTTCTGATAGTGGTTATACTGCTTCCAAACCAGCAGAGTTCCTAATGGATCAAAATTTGAGATTGTCTCCTTCGGATGGTCTTGCATTACATGACCCTTCTCCATATCGCCGTCTTGTTGGGCGCCTCATATATCTCACAGTGACAAATCCAGATATTGTTCATTCTATCCACATTTTGAGTCAGTTTATGCATGCTTCACGGTAACCTCACATGGATGCTGCAATCCAACTCATTCGTTATCTTAAGGGCATTCCCAGACAGGGACTATTCTTTCCCTCTAATTTCGATTTTTCTCTTCAGGCTTACTGTGATTCGGACTAGGCTAGTTGTCCTACTACTCGGCGCTCTACCTCAGGATATTGCATTTTCTTGGGTTCGAGTTTGGTTTCTTGGAAAACAAAGAAGCAAGTTATGGTATCCCACTCATCTGCTGAAGCAGAGTATAGAGCAATGGCCAATGCTACTTGTGAAGTAACTTGGCTCTCTTACTTATTACGTGACTTTGGTCTTCCTCTTTCTACACCTACTCCTTGGTTTTGTGATAACCAATTTGCACTACACATTACATCTAATCCGGTGTATCACGAGCACACTAAACACATTGAAATTGATTACCATGTCATTCGTGAAAAAATTGCCTCTGGCCTTATTAAAACCATGAAAGTTGGTTCAACAGATCAAATTTCAGATTTATTTACTAAGTCTCTTAGACGATATCAGTTTGTGCGTTTGGAGGCCAAGATGGGTGTTTCTAATCTGCACACACCATCTTGAGGGAGAATGTTAACCACTCTTATCTCTTCTACTGGACATTATCCTTATCTTTTGTAATCTATTTCTTATCTGTTGTATATTTAGGAGTTATAGATAGGATTTTTATCTTTTGTAATTTGTTGCTTTTCTGTTATATATTTAGGAGTTATAGATAGTTTAATTTTATGATAAGAATCTTATCTTAGTTAGTTTTGCTTAT
The DNA here is from genome assembly GCA_029884595.1 of Ormosia semicastrata. Lineage (NCBI taxonomy): Eukaryota > Viridiplantae > Streptophyta > Magnoliopsida > Fabales > Fabaceae > Ormosia > Ormosia semicastrata. Next base: position 14,654,650 of record JAQQTO010000030.1, read on the forward strand.
CTTTGTGTGTGTGTGTGTGTGTGTGTGTGTGTATATATATATACATATATCTACATTCACATTAAATATGAATTATCCAGTTTTTCATCACTTTTACAGGTATCTCAATGTTCATCACTGCTTTAATATGCTTGGCACACCAATCTGAACCACCCCTCCCACCCATTGGCACTAGTGCTTCAACCTATTTCATAAGATACAGAAAGTACAGAACACCCATTGAATGTGGAATTACAACCGCCTTTCTCCCACCGTTTGTAGCCACCATGAGTTCTAGATTACTTTTTTATCCTGCTCAAAGTTTGACTCTAACTTGTTCAAAAAAAGAAAAATTGACCAGCCCATCCGAGGGTGTACTATACATGTATATATATAGCAAAAAGATTACAAGGGAGAGCAAAAAATCATAAAGCTTCGCAATTAACACTATCAACAAAATTTGAGTTAGCAAAGTAGATTTGCAAAAGACTTATTTCTCTCATAATTACCTCCATTTTCTAAAATAGAATTCTCCAATCATATGCAGCCATATACATGTTTTTCTCCTCATACCCCATGCGGGCTAAATTAGCAATTAGAAGTTTAGAATAATCCAGACAAAATAACCAGGTGCAAAATAATCAGCTGCTACAAACTCAGATACATGCCTAACTCTAATGCCTTGATGGTCCAGTCCTGTTTCATTATCTAGTGACGTGCCCAACCAAGCATAATGGTCTATAGAAAGTAAAAGAAACTACCATTATAAATCATTATTATAGATAAATCCTATAAGAGCCGTTAAACAAAGTAACTTGACACAAGTATAATTTGCTATATAAAACAACAGAGTTAAGTACACAGCAAGACAAATGTTGGAAGGACAATGAATCATTGAACATTGAATCAAACTCCCAAAAATTCGTCTGAAAGTGAGACTTCTGCACATGTCATTAAAAGGTCCAGTTCAAAGTCATCTTCCATGTAAAAAAGAACTTAGCCTCACAATCCAATTATATGAAGAACAGGAAATCCATTGACTCAACCAAATGATGGACACATTATTACAATATCAAGAAAATTGCAAACTTAAAGGAAATGACTAACAAGTAACTCTACATTGTATGTTGTTTTTGTGCCATGATTGCCACCATTTTTTAAATAAACAAAAGTTTTTTTTCGAAGTAAGAATACAAATGAAGATTAAGAAAAAATATTTGTTAGTTACTATATATTATATCTTCTTGAGTTAAAAATTATAACTTAAAAGGATCCCTCAACAAAAGCATTAGAAGAGCTGCTTTCTGGGTTCCAGAGAAACTTCTCTTGTGAAAACCATTCTTCTCTTTCTGGAAGAACTTCTTTCATGGAATATGTAGGACTGTGTTTGTCTCCGAATTTGACGTTAATCTACTTTCGTTTCCATTCTTCTCTTTTTGAGTTTCCTAAGAATTGCTTTTCTTTATTCTTGGTGAAAATGTTTAATGCTCCTCACATTTCATCGAAGAAGGAAAAAAATTGAAGAAATTCCCACGCGGTAGAGTAGCATATGTGTGAACACCCAATTTTGACCGGGCTACAATAATAAAAATAAAAATAAAAAATAAAAAATAAAAAAAATGAAAATAAAAAAAAAGTCACTCTCACATTTTGCTCCCCACTTCGCTCACGTAGCACTAACACACACTCACTTTTTTTTTTTTATCTTTTTCTGCTTTTTACCCATTCACCCCATCATCACGAAACCAACTCACAAAGACACACCCACATTTTCTCCACTTTCTTTTGTACAAGCACTCACCTTTCACTTCTTTCCCTCACACCGCACACATGCACCCTCTTTTGCGTAATTTCTGCTGCAACACCCACTATTCCCACTAGCTCACTCACTCTCTCTTTCTTTTCTTCTTATGCTTTTGTCTCAATGCAATAATTCAAAAACCACTCCACCACCCATTGATCACTTTAACGATTCTCTGCAAATATTTTTGACTTCCCAAACCGTGAATCTCAAAGCACAAAACCAGGACACTCATCTTCAACTTATATATTTTTCCCTTCAACCTTCCATTTTGGGAGGGGGGATCTGGACCAAAAAAATTTTCCCGTCACCTTCAGTACCAACACCCACTATTCCCACTCACAAAAAACCAACGTCCAGAACCTCCTCACCTTCCATCTTCTTCTTCCATCTCCTCAAAACCCCTCCACCTCTCCAGCTTCCACGTCTAAGCCTTTACCAACTAACCTCATTCCCTCATGATCAGCTTGCACGCACCCACACAGCAGACACGTTTTTCTCCTCCTCCAACGTTCACTCACCTTCATAAAAAGACCACCTAAACTCCATCACCCTGAGCTTCCTCTTCCTTCACCTTCAACACAACCTTCCCTCAACCCAACCATCTCCTCCAAGCCTCCAACCGTGACCTCCCAACCACTCCATTATCATCATCAACTTCCCTTCTTCACTATTTTTCTCCATAGCAAGCACCTTGCATCTTCATTCACGTAACCATAATGCACGCGTAGCCCCTCCACTTTCAAACACAAGTAACACCCTTCACTTCCCAACCCAAACACCTTGCTGCCCTCGCCCACCACCGTAGCCTCAAACCCACCATCACCACCTTTCATACACCTTGCTACTTTCACCCACCACCGTAGCCTCACCCCTTCAACCATCATCTTCCATCCTTCACCCAAACACCTTGCTTTGCTAACTTCAACCTCCTTCACCCCTAAACACCACCCCTATCCCCAAAAACCGAAAAACACGTCCCAACACGGGATTTCCTCCACGTAAACCTTCACCTCCCTCATTTCTCAAAACCGTGACCACCCACCTTGCAATATCAAAAAAAACTCCTCTCGCTACCATTTAAACGATCTCACCACACCATCCCTCTCCACGGTATCACAACTCGTTCACATGGCCATCTCCCCTCCATTTTCCACGTAAAAACAGAACCCATCCCACAACCACCATGCAACCTTACGCACCTCCATAACCACCAAAACCTCCACGTGAAGATCCCAACCACGGTGGCCATCCACGCGCATTCATCCGCCCACGCAAAGCAACATCACCCCCTCTTCGGCCTCACCATTCTACCATCCCTCCACCATTTTACGTGAAACCTTCCAAACACCCATGCAAAACCCATCTTCAACCTCCCATCATCCTCACCTTCCTGCCACCCTCCAACCGTGGAACACCATTTAAACCACAACTCAGCAACCCCTCACCACCGTGCTACGGGAATCCAACCAAAACCTCTTTTTCATCACCTTCAACCTCACTACCCCACCACCGTGAACCATCACCATTTTTCCATCCCACTTCACCTCTTCCAAACTCCCACTGAGTCAACTCGGTGCAACTCATTCCCTCATCCACCATTCACATAGCCCCAACAATCCACCATGGCAGCACCTTCTCCAAACTCTCACCCTCCACTGTGACCACCATGCACATTTAACCACCATCTCCCACCCATCTCCACGTAACCACCATTTTCTTCCCTTTGCACCACCACGTAAAGACAAAGCAGCCACCGGCTCCTCCCTTCATTCACGTGAAAACCACCTTCCTTCCCATCATCCACCCTTCCTCCAAGCCTCCAACCGTGAAGCATCCACACACCCATCAACCTACCTCACCACCACCTTGCACCACCACGAGAAGACCCTCACTCTCACCTCCTCCAATCACCCAACCTTCATCCAAGCCACCATGTAGGACCATCCCATGCGCACGTGAAGCTCCGCCGTAGCAGCCAGCAGCACCCTCCATTTTCATCTCCACGAAACCACAGGCCACACGTGAAGAAACAGAGGCGTCGTTCCTCCGTCATTTTTCTGCCAAAAAGGGAAGGTGAGTTTTGTTCTTTTTTTGTTATGTTTGCTTTTTTTTTTTAAAAAAAAAAAAAAAGGAAAGCAAGATATCTTAATTCTTTAGATTTTTTCTCATTTTTACGTATATTCAATAGCATGACAGGATGTTAATGTTATTTTTGGTTGTTAGTGGATATTTCTCGTTTAGTATGTAAAATAAAAATAAAAATAATAATAGTAAAAATAAAATAAAAAGAGCAAAAATCTAAAAAAAAAATTGTTTAAAGTGGTTTGATTCGAGGTGTTCATGTTTAATCTTGCTTTTTAGTATTATTTATTTAGATCATGAAAAAGTATGTTTGTTTATTTGTTTTTGTGCATTTTTTGAAAAATAAAAAAATAAAATAAAATAAAATAAAAAAATAATAAAAATAAAAAAATCTTTTAATCCATGCAATGACCGAAGACTATGATTGAATAGCGGATGCTATCTTCATTATCTTTTGGATCATAAGGGTTTATTGAGTAGCCTAGTGCTAACTTGAATCCTGTGCAAGAATGGATTCCTTTTTTTAAAAAATAAAATATAAAACAAAATAAAAATCTTTTAATCCACGCAATGACCGATGATGATGATTGAATAACGAATGCTATCTTCATTATCTTTTGGATCATAAGTCAACCCACACTTATTTTATAAAGAACTACGTAACTTTGAGTTCCCCATTGCACCAGGGGATACGTAGGAGCAGAATTTCATTTCTGTCAAGCCCAAATTAAATTTTCATAAATTTGTGGTTTCGCTTTTGTAAATAGTTACAATGCTTTTGTAAAAAGGGATAAAATAAATATTTCAAAGAATTATTAAGAATTTGCACAATTAATCTAAGGTACCGTATTAGGACGGGTGCGTTAGGGGTGCAGTGGGATTAAGTTTCCACCCTTTCCTAAGCATAACCGACTCCCGAATCTAATCTGGTTCTAAAGACCATTTTCAAAGAAAGGTTTTCCAATTTTTCCAAATTCAAATAAAATTGGTGGCGACTCCATTTTTCCATTTCATATTCTAAAATCCATTCGAGTTGCTATTTCCCCGCCGCGATCTCCGGTCGCGACAGATGGCGACTCCACTGGGGAAATTTGGAGAGTTAGGCCTGTTGTTGTTAGTTGTACAAATTGTTAATAATTTTTATTTATTTATTTTACCCTTTTTTATCCTTGTTTTTGTTTTCTTTTTGTTTGTAAATGGATTTTATTTATTTTGTTCTATGTAAATATCTGATAGCGTTATTCCCGTGTTTGTTTTAACTTGATATACCTGTATACATTTTGTATTTAATTGTGAATAATTGTTGAAACTTTAGGATAGATGATTGCTGCCTGGCTATTGTATATATGTTTTTGCAGGTTGGGGGTAGTTTCTTTTTAAATTTTTGTACAAATTTGTATGCTCCCTCACACACATCACCGTCACTTACCTCACACACTTTTTGGGCTCTATACCCGAGTCTGTGCGAAGCCGAGGAATAGGAGGAGTCTCGACTTTTGTTATTGAGGGGCTTTATGCTCACTTGACATTTGTTGAGACACCACTCAGATTGTTACTAATATCATGGACGAATCATATTGAGAGGGTTTATTCCTACTTGTGATTAATTCATGATTTGGGTCTTTGTCTTTCGAGATAAGGGCAATCTGGGAACCATGACTTTTTAGAAGTTTTGACTGTCCTGAAAAATCTTGCACTGATAGATTGAACATAGTGACTGTCGAATATTAGGTTCCACCTGGCTAGGGTACAAAAGGGAGCGTACTTCTTTTTTTTTTTTATTTCTCATATCATTCATTCTTGCATTTAAAAAAAATCAAAAAGAAAAGAATAAAAAAGAAGTTATTCATTGCTTGCATTTTCATAAACATGCTTAGCATTATAAAAAAAAAAAGATCATACATTTTCACGACATTGCATATAAAAAAAAATCATGCATCTTCATAGCATCCCTAGCAAAAAAAAAAAAAGGAAAAAATATCTTGCATTGCATTTCAAAAAAAAAAATCATCATGCATTTCCATGACATCATTGACTAAAAAAAATCATGCATAGCATCCCTAGCATTCAAAAAAAAAAATAACTTGCATTTCATGACATTGCATAAAAAAAAATCATGCATCTTCGTAGCATCCCTAGCATTCAAAAAAAAAAAAACATCTTGCATTTTCATGACATAGCATAAAAAAAAAGGGAAGAAAAATGAAAAAAATGTTTTCAAAGCTCGTTCATTTTATGCATCTCATGCATTTCATCTCATTCTTTGTAAATATTATTTTGTTTTAATAAATCAAATTGGTTTGAACCATTGTGCAGCCCTAGGAAAGAAAAGACCAATCAAACCCAAATTCGCAATCCTAGATCTCAGACCAGAATGGCTGCTAATAACCCTGAGGATGAAGGAAGAAATCTGAGTATGCAAGTAGATGAGATGAAAGAGATGATTATTGAAATGGCAAAATCTCAGAGAAGAATGGAGGAAATGTTGTTGGCCATGAAGGAGACTATCAACTTGATTGGGGCTACTGGAATGACAGGAGTGATTGGAGCACATCCGCACCTGCCAACTTTCACTTCCATAAGGATGAACCCTGGGATCACCACTGAGTTTCCTGTTGAGGGAAGGACCTCGAACACTGCGCCGCTAGTGCTTCCTATCGGAGAAGGGTGTCATTTTTCAGAGGATACTCGAAATGAGGTCCACGGTAAAGTCGGATTCATGGGGAAACAACCACCATCTAACCCTAACCTTCACTTGTCATACCAAACACCTACTCCTACATTTCCTTATTACCCCTCCCACCAATTTGTTCCAACCACAAATAGCACCCCAATTCCACAATTCCAAACCAACAATGGTCCCATACCATCACCATATGTACCAACTCGCCCATCTCATATCCGATATCCACCTGTACCTCCACAAAATCACCCAAACCTCCAACAGCCTCAACCAAACTGCCGAAATCGAGGTCGCTTCCATCCTCAAAACCTACCTCCTTTCCCAAGATTACCCATGTCAAACGCAGACTTATTCCAAAGGCTGTTCGATGCTCACCTCATGTCGGGAAATCATGTACGTCCTTTAGAGCCACCATTCCCAACATGGTATAACCCAAGTTTAACTTGCAAATATCACAGGGACATCCCAGGGCACTCAATTGAAGATTGTGAATCTTTTAAGATTGCAGTAAGGAAGCTGATAGCTTATGGGAAGTTTGACATTCAAGAAATAGCTCTACCTAGTGTTGACAGCAATCCAATTCTTGATGAGGTAAATGCATGAGAGATGGAAGGATCGCCCATAGGAAAGGTCAAAAGCTTGCATGCACCAATGGCTGAAGTAGTTGAAAGGCTGAAGAAAGCAGGTTGTAGTATCACTACACCAGCTGCAACTATGAAAGAAGAAGAGAAGCAGAATGAAGAATCAAGTTGTGTTGAGGGTTGTCGGGATTTCAAGGTGCGAATCCAAGAATTACTCGCTTCAAGGGTAATACAAGCTAGGCAAGATATAGCTTCCTCTGAAGAGGTCAATGTGGAGTTGGAGGAAATGGTGAGGAGTATAACTCTAGGAAAAGAAAATGATGCAGCATATTCCTCATCTGAGGGAAATACTCCCTGCACCAGACAAGATAATCATCTCTGAAGAAGTCATTCATCCTCTAGCAATTTGAAACCTCTGAACAATGGGAGATCTGAGGATTTGATGGAAGTGGTTGCCAAAAAAAAAATCAGTGATGATGAACTTATGTTAACTTTCTTGAAGCATTGATGTAATAAATTCGCATGAATATCTTGTTTCCTTTCATTTTCAGTGTCTTTCTTGATATTTACTTCTCTTTCACTTCTTCAAAGTGTCTTCCTCGTATTTGGGGGCCCATCGGACTCCAATTTTTGGTAATTCTCATTTTGATAGATGTCAATAAAGTTCACGTGTACAAGTATCCTTTGCCTAAAAAAAAAAATAACAAAAAAATAGAAAATAACAAAAAAGAATGAGTAAAAAAAAAAGAGAAAAATAAAATGGAGCAAAGAAATAATCACTTGGTGTGTATCATCCTTTTGTCTCTGAATTAAAGTTTTTGAAAATGAGCAATCAAGATTTGAAATGAAGATTGGCCGTGTTTCTCTATCCCTCATCAGAATTCTTTATCTCTCGTTGTCCTTTTTGAGCTTGAAAATTTCTTCAATAAATCCTGGACAAGGATCACCCCTACACTAGGGGATGACACAAAGTAAAGGTTAATTGTCATGGTGGCTATTTTGAAGCGTAATAAAAAAAAGGATAAAGAAAAAACAAAAAAAAAACAAAAAAATGATGACATGAAATAAGTCATGACAAGGGCGAATGAAAGAAAGTGAAAAGAAAAAGGAAGAAATGAAGAGCGGTAAGAGAAAAATGTACTTGAAAGTACAAAGGCAATTGACAAAGTTTAACGTTGAACAAGGATCCTTGGTCCCATTCAAACCCTTAAACACTTGTTTGAGCCTTATATCTTTCCTTTCATAACCCCTAAGCCTTGGCCACGTTACAAGCCTCAAAAAGTCCATTCCGATCAATGAAGGATTGTTGTCATTTTCACTAACTTTAATTTTGAGACAAAATGTTATGCTCATCTAAGAACCTAATTCATTGCTCTGAAAAAAAAATAAAAAAATAAAAAAAGAAGAGAAAAAGAAAAAAAAGAGACTTACACTTGGGCAAGTTGCTACCCTGTCTGAGCTGGTCCCATATTGGGGCATGTTTCTCCTTAGTTCAATTTGACCTACATCGGGACAAATCTTTTGGGTCACTAGGGCAAATTTCTGCCCTATTCAGTCCTAGACTGGGGCAAATTTCTCTTGGTGCAATTTGCCCCAAATTGGTGTAGCTTCGTGATTCACACTGGGGCAATTTTTGTTCACAAATGACATACTCTGAGGCAAATTCCTTTGATACCCTACATGAGGGCAAATTTTTGTATATACCTGAAAAAAAAATGGTTATGGTAAAGATCAATCACGTCCATACTGGGATAAAAAAAAAATTCTTGCTTGCTATTCTACTTCTTGTGTCTTTACCCTTTGTAAATAATACCCTTTTTCTGTAGTCAACCTTCCAAGAACAATCTGGAAGTTGTTCGCTTCTTTTCTGTTGTACTTTTTGAGTTCATGAGTGTCAGTTACGTAATGCTTCAGGTAAAGTGAACATGAGTACAACACTATGATTTGACCATCTAATGGTAATCTCCTAATGAGCAATTCAGATTGAAGAGATCTTGGAGGGTCCCATTTGATGGAAAGGAGGCACCCGAAAAAAAAAGAAAAGAAAAAAAAGAAAAAGAGAAGAAGAAGGAGGAAAAGCTCGTTAGGTTGAAAACCCGAAAGGGCGGCCTAAGCAAAAGTTAGAGCAAAAAGAAAAGAATGAAAAAGAGCCGTTAGTCGAAAACCCGAAAGGTCGGTCTAAGCAAAAGTTAGGGCAAATAAATGGGTAAAATCTTAGAGAAAGTTGGCCTGAAATGCCTTGAAGGGTGCACCAAACTGGGGCAATTTTGAATTGCGTTTGATCAGCTACACAGGGGCAATTTTGTTTGTATTCAGTTGACCATACTGGGGCTAGATTTTTTAAGGATTAAAGAGATAAGTGTTGAAGGAAGTAGCAACAGAGACAGTGATTGAGTTATCAAGCAGTTGCGGGGAATCAACTGGATGAGAGATAAAGTTAAACACTGGGGCAAATATTTCTCTCAATGAGTCAGTCAAGCAATGGTTTATCCCATTCCTTGAAAGGAGAGTTGAAAGTGGAAAAACAAAGAAAGAGAAAGAAGAAGAAAAAGGGAAGAAAGGATGAGTAAGAATGATTGAAGTTATCAGGTCCAACGAGCAAAAGCATGTGAACAGGGATTTTGATTGGTCAAAACTTTCCAAAAGTTGTCATTGGTTCAAAGGACTTTTAATAAAATAAAATAAAAAAGAGAAAAAAAAAAAAAAAGAAAAAGAAAAAAAAAAACAAAGGAAAAGTAAAGAAAAGAAAATGAGAAAAATGAGAAAAAAAAAGAAGAAAAAATCTTTTTGGATCAAGATGCTTATTCCATTGTCATTTAAATTTCGGGCCACAGTTGCCCATTGCCATTTAAATTTCGGACGTCATATTGCCCATTGCCTTTTAAATTTCGGTCATAGATTGCCCATTGTCATTTAAATTTCGGGCATGATTGCCCATTGTCATTTAAATTTCGGGTCATGATTGCCCATTGTCATTTAAATTTCGAGTCATAGATTGCCCATTGCCATTTAAATTTTGGGTCATAGATTGCCCATTGCCATTTAAATTTTTTGAGCATGATTGCCCATTGCCTTTTAAATTTCGGGTCATGATTGCCCATTGTCATTTAAATTTCGGACGCATGATTGCCCATTGTCATTTAAATTTCGGGTCATGATTGCCCATTGTCATTTAAATTTCGGGTCATAGATTGCCCATTGTCTTTTAAATTTCAGACGTCATAGATTGCCCATTGTCATTTAAATTTCGGGACATGATTGCCCATTGTCATTTAAATTTTGATCATAGATTGCCCATTGCCTTTTAAATTTGGGTCATAGATTGCCCATTGTCTTTTAAATTTCGGGTCACGCGATTGCCATTGTCATTTAAATTTCGAGTCATAGATTGCCCATTGTCATTTAAATTTCGACATGATTGCCCATTGTCATTTAAATTTGGGTCATAGATTGCCCATTGTCATTTAAATTTCGGGTCATACGCGATTGCCCATTGCCTTTTAAATTTCGCATGATTGCCCATTGTCATTTAAATTTTGGTCATATTGCCCATTGTCATTTAAATTTCGGGCCACAGCTGCCCATTGTCTTTTAAATTTCGGGCCTCAGTTGCCCATTGTCTTTTAAATTTCGGGCCGCAGTTGCCCATTGCCTTTTAAATTTCGGGCCGCAGTTGCCCATTGCCTTTTAAATTTCGGGCCGCAGTTGCCCATTGCCTTTTAAATTTCGGGCCGCAGTTGCCCATTGTCATTTAAATTTCAGGCCGTAGTTGCCCATTGTCATTTAAATTTCGGGCCGCAGTTGCCCATTGCCATTTAAATTTCGGGCCGCAGTTGCCCATTGTCTTTTAATTTGTAGCATGATTGCCCATTGTCTTTAATTTCGGACGCATGATTGCCCATTGTCTTTTAATTTCAGACGCATAGATTGCCCATTGTCTTTTAAATTTCTGTGATTGCCCATTGTCATTTAAATTTCGGGTTAGCGATTGCCCATTGTCATTTAAATTCGGTCATGATTTCCATTGTCATTTAAATTCCGGGACGCAGTTTCCCATTGTCAATTAAATTTCGGGCCGCAGTTGCCCATTGTCTGTTAAATTCAGGGACTCAGTTGCCCATTGTCTTTTAAATTCCGGGACTCAGTTGCCCGTTGTCATTTTACTTTCTGTTGAGCGCATCGGCTCCATGCACTTTAATTATCTATCAGTTCTTTTGAGCGCATCGGCTCCATGCATTCCATGTATTTTAAATTTCTGTCAATTCTATGCATTTTTAAATTCTGTCAATTCTATGCATTTTTAAATTCTGTCGAGCGCATCGGCTCCATGCATTTTACTTTCTATCGAGCTTTTTATTGAGCGCATTGGCTCCACGCATTCCATGCATTTCTGTCATTTACTTTTGAGCGCACCGGCTCATTGCATTTTAACTTCCATCGTTGTTTCTGCTTTATTTTGCATTTATCCTCTTATGCATTGCCGGACAAAATTGGAGTTCATTTCTTTACTCGCTTCTTACGACGATAAAATGAAAAATCACAGTTTTTCTTTTTATCTAATAAGAAACAAGTAAAGAGGGGCAACTGTGAACACCTAATTTTGACCGGGCTACAATAATAAAAATAAAAATAAAAAATAAAAAATAAAAAAAATGAAAATAAAAAAAAAGTCACTCTCACATTTTGCTCCCCACTTCGCTCACGTAGCACTAACACACACTCACTTTTTTTTTTTATCTTTTTCTGCTTTTTACCCACTCACCCCATCATCACGAAACCAACTCACAGCACACACCCACATTTTCTCCACTTTCTTTTGTACAAGCACTCACCTTTCACTTCTTTCCCTCACACTGCACACATGCACCCTCTTTTGCGTAATTTCTGCTGCAACACCCACTATTCCCACTAGCTCACTCACTCTCTCTTTCTTTTCTTCTTATGCTTTTGTCTCAATGCAATAATTCAAAAACCACTCCACCACCCATTGATCACTTTAACGATTCTCTGCAAATATTTTTGACTTCCCAAACCGTGAATCTCAGCACAAAACCAGGACACTCATCTTCAACTTATATATTTTTCCCTTCAACCTTCCATTTTGGGAGGGGGGATCTGGACCAAAAAAATTTTCCCGTCACCTTCAAGTACCTACACCCACTATTCCCACTCACAAAAAACCAAAGTCCAGAACCTCCTCACCTTCCATCTTCTTCCTCCATCTCCTCAAAACCCCTCCACCTCTCCAGCTTCCACGTCTAAGCCTTCACCAACTAACCTCATTCCCTCATGATCGCCTTGCACCCACCCACACACAGCAGACACGTTTTTCTCCTCCTCCAACGTTCACTCACCTTCATAAAAAGACCACCCAAACTCCATCACCCCGAGCTTCCTCTTCCTTCACCTTCAACACAACCTTCCCTCAACCCAACCATCTCCTCCAAGCCTCCAACCGTGACCTCCCAACCACTCCATTATCATCATCAACTTCCCTTCTTCACTATTTTTCTCCATAGCAGCACCTTGCATCTTCATTCACGTAACCATAATGCACACGTAGCCCCTCCACTTTCAAACACAAGTAACACCCTTCACTTCCCAACCCAAACACCTTGCCGCCTCGCCCACCACCGTAGCCTCAAACCCACCATCACCACCTTCCATACACCTTGCTACTTTCACCCACCACCGTAGCCTCACCCCTTCAACCATCATCTTCCATCCTTCACCCAAACACCTTGCCGCTAACTTCAACCTCCTTCACCCCTAAACACCACCCCCTATCCCCAAAACCGAAAAACACGTCCCAACCACGGGATTTCCTCCACGTAAACCTTCACCTCCCTCATTTCTCAAAACCGTGACCACCCACCTTGCAATATAAAAAAAAAACTCCTCTGCTACCATTTAAACGATCTCACCACACCATCCCTCTCCACGGTATCACAACTCGTTCACATGGCCATCTCCCCTCCATTTTCCACGTAAAAACAGAACCCATCCCACAACCACCATGCAACCCTACGCACCTCCATAACCACCAAAACCTCCACGTGAAGATCCCAACCACGGCTGGCCATCCACGTGCATTCATCCGCCCACGCAGCAACATCACCCCCTCTTCAGCCTCACCATTCTACCATCCCTCCACCATTTTACGTGAAACCTTCCAAACACCCATGCAAGACCCATCTTCAACCTCCCATCATCCTCACCTTCCTGCCACCCTCCAACCGTGGAACACCATTTAAACCACAACTCAAAGAACCCCTCACCACCGTGCTACGGAATCCAACCAAAACCTCTTTTTCATCACCTTCAACCTCACCACCCCACCACCGTGAACCATCACCATTTTTCCATCCCACTTCACCTCTTCCAAACTCCCACTGAGTCAACTCGGTGCAACTCATTCCCTCATCCACCATTCACATAGCCCCAACAATCCACCATGGCAGCACCTTCTCCAAACTCTCACCCTCCACTGTGACCACCATGCACATTTAACCACCATCTCCCACCCATCTCCACGTAACCACCATTTTCTTCCCCTTGCACCACCACGTAAAGACAGCAGACCACCACCTCCCTTCATTCATGTGAAAACCACCTTCCTTCCCATCATCCACCCTTCCTCCAAGCCTCCAACCGTGAAGCATCCACACACCCATCAACCTACCTCACCACCACCTTGCACCACCACGAGAAGACCCTCACTCTCACCTCCTCCAATCACCCAACCTTCATCCAAGCCACCATGTAGGACCATCCCATGCGCACGTGAAGCTCCGCCGTAGCGTGCCCAACACCATTCTCCATCTTCATCTCCACGAAACCACAGGCCACACGTGAAGAAACAGAGGCGTCGTTCCTCTGTCATTTTTCTGCCAAAAAGGGAAGGTGAGTTTTGTTCTTTTTTTTGTTATGTTTGCTGTTTTTTTTTTTTAAAAAAAAGGAAAGCAAGATATCTTAATTCTTTAGATTTTTTCTCATTTTTACGTATATTCAATAGCATGACAGGATGTTAATGTTATTTTTGGTTGTTAGTGGATATTTCTCGTTTAGTATGTAAAATAAAAATAAAAATAATAATAGTAAAAATAAAATAAAAAGAGCAAAAATCTAAAAAAAAATTTGTTTAAAGTGGTTTGATTCGAGGTGTTCATGTTTAATCTTGCTTTTTAGTATTATTTATTTAGATCATGAAAAAAGTATGTTTGTTTATTTGTTTTTGTGCATTTTTTGAAAAATAAAAAAAATAAAATAAAAAATAAAAAAAATAATAAAAAAAAATCTTTTAATCCATGCAATGACCGAAGACTATGATTGAATAGCGGATGCTATCTTCATTATCTTTTGGATCATAAGGGTTTATTGAGTAGCCTAGTGCTAACTTGAATCCTGTGCAAGAATAGATTCCTTTTTTTAAAAAATAAAATATAAAACAAAATAAAAATCTTTTAATCCACGCAATGACCGATGATGATGATTGAATAACGAATGCTATCTTCATTATCTTTTGGATCATAAGTCAACCCACACTTATTTTATAAAGAACTACGTAACTTTGAGTTCCCCATTGCACCAGGGGATACGTAGGAGCAGAATTTCATTTCTGTCAAGCCCAAATTAAATTTTCATAATTTTGTGGTTTCGCTTTTGTAAATAGTTACAATGCTTTTGTAAAAAGGGGTAAAATAAATATTTCAAAGAATTATTAAGAATTTGCACAATTAATCTAAGGTACCGTCTTAGGACGGGTGCGTTAGGGGTGCAGTGGGATTAAGTTTCCACCCTTTCCTAAGCATAACCGACTCCTGAATCCAATCTGGTTCTAAAGACCATTTTCAAAGAAAGGTTTTCCAATTTTTCCAAATTCAAATAAAATTGGTGGCGACTCCATTTTTTCATTTCATATTCTAAAATCCATTCGAGTTGCTATTTCCCCACCGCGATCTCCGGTCGTGACAATATGGATGGTAGAGGAACTCTCCCGCTCAACCCCTTAGAACCCCTCTCCTCGAAACGCATATGTTGCATCCCATCGTCGTATTATGTGACATCGGAGGAGATCACTCCTGCAATTCCTACCATCGCTGGAGCACCAAGCCATGGAAGCATTCAAGTTTGACCATCACTGCAAAGGTGGGTGCTATGTGCTGCAAGGATAAATCGTTAAAGATTGAAACTTTGCTAAAGGGAATGATGGGTGATATCTGCTGCATCGGACCAGATCTAGGTTTTAGAGGATTTGGGGAAAGATGGGTGCTCTGTGCAAGTGCCAAGATATAAGCAGAGGCAATGGTAGGAAACACTAGATCAAGGAGTGGGACAAGGCCATTTACTGAGAAAACCTATATGAAAGCCAAAAGTTGAAGCTCTATCACACGCAGGGAACCCATCATACCACCGACATGTCTTGCTCTTGTTGTTTCTGTAGGTGGAGGCACATTTGATATGATGAAAGTGATACTGCTATGGAACACCGACGACAATAAAGTTGAAGAAGGTTTTTTTTTGTTTTTGTTTTTTGCTAATAATGGGTAAATGAGCAGGATTTTCTCAAAATTTTCTCCTCAATTAGTCAATTATAAGTGAGAAAAAGACATAAATATTATAAAAAAAAATCACATATATAATTGAATTCCATTAATAATTTTCTTTGTATTTTTTTTTCTACAATTGACTACTTAAGAGTAAAAGAAATTAAGAAGATCCCGATTCAATTGGTAAGTATTTGTAATTCATGTATAATTCTTACTAAAATTATTTTTTTATGTGGTAACACTTATTTGAATTGACATATAATTGATTATGTTACAATCATCAATCATTGTAATAAGTTTTATTTTATCTAAATTTGATTTGAAATTAATTGAATCCCATTAATAATTTTCTTTGTACTTTTCTCTTTCCTACAATTGACTACTTAAGAGTAAAAAAAATTAAGAAGATCCTGATTCAATTGGTAAGTATTTGTAATTCATGTATAATTCTTACCAAAATTATTTTTATGTGGTAAAACTTATTTGAATTGACATATAATTGATTATGTTACAATCATCAATCATTGTAATAAGTTTTATTTTATCTAAATTTGATTTGAAATTAATTTTGGCCGATATGTTTTGAATTTATTTTGGGTGATTTGGTCAATTGTGTAAATCAAAGAAAATATGTAATTAAATTCAAATTCGAATTGAAAGTAGAGGAAGTGAGAAACAATTACTTTACTATATAAAGGCTACTATTCTTCTTATTCTTATAATTCAATTCAAACTCTTTTTTAAAAAAATATAAAATAATTCAATTAAATAGATTTTAAAAAATACAAAACAATTTTTTATATGGAATATAAAACAATATTTTAATAAAAAATAAAAAATAATACTCTAATAATTGAACGAAAAAGACTAAATTCCCTTACTCTCCCTTAAATACCAAACAACCTAATATTAATATGTTCCTTATTGATTTAGTATTGATTTATCCTAGTGATTTCTCCTTTTTACTGATTTCATTAATTTCAAATTAATTGTGACAGAAAATAAAATTAATCAATGCTATAGATTTTATTTTCAAATTTTATCTCATTGTCACGAGTCATCACTTTGATAATAAAAAAGATATTATTATTGATTAATAATTTAATAATTTTTCAATTATAAACTAAATAGTTTTTTAATTATAAAGAGTTCATCTTTTTAAATTAATATTTATTTTTTAAAAAATATTTATGTGATTTCAATATTAGAATCTTACTTGGATCGGAGAATCTTACCTTATCATTTGAGGACTTTGTCAATGGAAAAAGTTAGTACTCTCATAGGTCAAACAAAAAGAAAAAGATTGAGCCTTTAAATAAATTATATTTAATTATCTAAGTAATTGTCTAAACAGGGTTTATATAACATATTTTTTGAAGTTTATTTTAATGAAATATAACTGACTTATCACTTAACTTACTCATTTTAAGTTACATAAACATAAATTGAAATAATTTATATATAACTTTTAGTAAAATTAGTTTATTAATTTTTTTTCATAAAATTATTGGATTAAATTGTACATTTAAAAGATAAAGATTTTTGTTTATATTTGTTTATAAAATTTGTTTTATACCATTTTATGTTTAAATTCTTTAGTATTTATATTGAAGTGAAATCCTTTCATGAAAATATAATAAAAAATATATTTTATATATTTTTCAATTGAACTTATAAATATTATTTCTCTTGATGAATTATTATATATATTTATTTAATAAATTTTTTTATTTATAAATATATTTATTTTTATCATTTAATTCTTAATTTATCTCATGCAAACACAGATGCAAAATTTAGTTATAGTAAGTTTTTACTTGTTCGATTAATTTCAAATTTATTGTGACATTTAAAAGGATATTAATCAATGCTACATATTTTATTTTCAAATTTTATTTAATTGTCATGAGTCTTCACTTTGATAATAAAAAGATATTTTTATTGATTAATAATTTAATAATTTTTCAATTATAAACTAAATATATTTTTGATTATAAAGAGTTCATCTTCTTAAATTAATTAATATTTACATTTTATTTAACTTAATATTTTTTTATTTTTTTAAAATTCATGTAAATTCAATATTAGAATCTTACCTAAACAGTAAAATCTTACCTTACCATTTAAGAAGGACTTGGTCAATGGTGAATGTTAATACTCACATAGGTCAAACAAAAAGAAAATATTGAACCTTTAAATAAATTATATTTAATCACCTAGGTAATTGTCTAAGTAGAGTTTATATAGCTTATTTTTTGAAGTTTATTTTAATGAAATAGAAGTGACTTATCACTTTACTTACTCCTTTAGGTTACATAAACATAAATTAAAATAATTTTTATATAAATTTTAGTAAAATTAGTTTATTAATTTATTTTATAAAATTATTAGATTAATTTGTATATTTAAAAGACAAAGATTTTTGTTTATAAAATTTGTTTTATAATATTTTATATTTAAATTCTTTAGTATTTATATTGAAGTGAAATTATTTTATGAAAATATAATAAAAAATATATTTTATGTATTTTTAAATTAAACTTATAAATATTAATTTTCTTGATGAATTATTATATATTTTTTATTTAGTAATTTTTTATTTATAATAATATTTTTTTATCATTTAATTCTTAATGTATCCCGTGCGACACGAGTACAAAATATATTAAAAGAAAATGCATGAACTATATTTTTTTTGGTGAGGGTCACTGCCCCTCGACAACTACATAAGTAGAGTCGTCAAAATGGGTCAAGTTCGATGGATCGGTCCGAATAGTTGGAAAAAATAGACGGGTTAAGCTAGCAAATGCTAGTTCGAAATTAAAAATAACCCAAATAGACCAGCCTGCAATGGACTGGGTCAACCCAACCCCTTTATATTAAAAAGAAGTGTGCTGGACTTACAAAGTGTCAACCCAAAACTTACATAATCTGATCTGATCTGATTCAAAAATAGCTCGATTCGATGAGCTGACCCATCCCGTTTTGACAACTCTATTTCAGATCGACCCAACCTGTTTTGACAGCTCTATACGTGAGGATTCACCTTGCTTGTATTATAAGAGAACGACGAGAAGGAATAATTCATTCTGTTATTAACGTATGTTACAATACTATATATATTGAAGATACAAATTTTGAATACAATTGAATAAGTTTAAATTTAAAACAAACTAAAATTATCTCTACAGATCAAGGAAGAAGAATATGGAAGATACATATAAAATGGCAAAAATAAGTTTTTTGCTAGTTGGTTATGCCAATTTGTATGACACACCCTTCACCATTTTTTCAATCTCAGATATCAAAGATTCATTTTTACTTTTATTTTTTTATCTCAATTCTCTCCAACTCTCACCATGTCAAGGCATTTATCGCTAATTCCCTCTTTTCTGTACAAAATAGCAGAGGCCCTCCCTAAGATATAGAGGCTCAGAGCCCATTGGCCATTATAATTTACGCAGTCTCAACTCTCAAGTTTTAACGAATTGTGATAAATAAAAAGGATGGGCTCTCTTCTCTAGTTCTCTTCTCCAAACATATTTACCGAGTCTAAGCTCTAGGTTGGGCACACCGGCAGAATAAGTTAACAAAATTTAAAATAAAAATATTAACAACATATTTATTTTATTATTAATTTATTTTATACACTTAAAAAATTATTAAAAAAATATTTACAACATTTATTTTCAAACTAATAATAAAATAAATATTTAAAAAAATATCGTGTTACTAACAATTCTCTAACTTGAAAACACGGCAACCGCGAAAGTCGAAACTCAACTCCGGTTCCGGTTAACAGGTAATACCCTGACCCCAAGACAAAAAGCAGATTCCACAGTACCCTCAAGAAAATCAAATCCTCTCTTCTCCCATTATAGCCTTGATGAACTTAGTAGTTTTGTTGCTTTGCTTTAAATAAGTGGAAATTGGTTTGTCAACAATAAATCGGTCTTCAATCGCTAGCAGATATGATATGAATGAGAATATAAATAACAAACGGAGTTTACTCATTAGCGTTTAATATATTGATTCTCATAAGTATGGATCATCTCAACAAGACATACAAAAATTGAGAACAAACATGAACAATGAGAAGTTTCTATACAAGTAATAAGGCTCATAAGTTATTCCATGAAAAGTTTCTAAATAAGTCACTTCATGTCAATGGTAGCGCCGAGCTCTTCACTGGAAGGGATGATACTATTGTCAAGGACCAACTATATCAGAAACTGAAGGTGATGGAAAAAGCCTAGAAATGATTTATGTAAATATCTTCAACATCTTGCTTACATACCAAACGGCTCCCACACCTCACTATTTGCAATGAATTACAGCAATAACTTTTCAATACAAATTCAATTTCATTGCAGTCACCACCTTCATAAATTCTGTCACGGTATTCATCAATGGACAAATAGAGAATATAAAGGTGAGGGTAATATGGCT
Organism: Ormosia semicastrata; assembly: GCA_029884595.1. Taxonomy (NCBI): domain Eukaryota; kingdom Viridiplantae; phylum Streptophyta; class Magnoliopsida; order Fabales; family Fabaceae; genus Ormosia; species Ormosia semicastrata. The sequence continues at coordinate 14,674,777 of JAQQTO010000030.1, forward strand.
GCATAAGAGGTAAATTCCTGGAGCTGATAAACATCTTACCCTTAGGTCCAAACAAGTAACATTCAATTTCATGATGGCACACCTCAGGTGGGTCAACATAACTTACTAGCAGGAAACACAAAGCAAATCCCACCCATTCAGTTAGAGGGCAATTATGAGGGATTGGTATTTTAGCAAAGGAAACACATTTTTGAGGGACAAACCATGATGGAATTTCACTCCCTGTGATAAGCATGTCAAATCTTGCTTTGGGAAGACGAACTCCCTGTAACACATAATTGTAATGTTGAGTAAGTAACAAGAATGGGTGGTTATGTCACACACACACACCAACACAGTTTTATAAGGTGGGGGAAATCAGGGTGCAGACCTCAAAAAGGCTCTTCAGTTCGCTCTTCAGTTCTCTAGGCAAGCGCCGTTGTATAGGTGATGCAAAGAGAATGCATGGCTTGGATGGATTGAATTTGGAAGTTTCCAGTGAAGCACAATTGCTTGCATCCAATTGTTGTATGCTTGATGGAAGCGCTGGTAGATTTTGAAGCTTTTTGCACCAGTTTAGGTAAAGATATTCAAGCTTTGAGAGTTTGGAAATGCTGCTTGGTGGGCTAACAAAATTGTTGCCTGTGAGATCTAAAATCCTCAACGAAGATAAGCAGCAAAAATCATCTGGCATTGATTCTTCAGATAGATTGCAGTAACTTAAATTTATTCTCCTCAAAGAGGTTAGACATGATATAGAAGGTGGCAATCCAAATCCAATGGGAGCTTGCTGATTCCCAAACAACCACTTAAAGGGGAGAAACATATTCACTGACTTAGGCCCTTTGCATCCAGCAAATGACATTACTCTGAGGTTTTCTAGATAAAAGACAGATGGAGGTAGTTCTTCAATGGCAGTTCCACTTGCACAAAGTTCCTCCAAACACTTGATTTCCTTTAAACCCTCTGGCAAGGTACGGAGTTTTGAGCAACCAGAAACATTCAGAATTATGAGGGACTTCAATTTATGAATGGTATCTGGAAGGCAAACAAGATTCTTGCAATTCTTTAACTCCAAAAGAGTAAGGCCAACTAGACATCCAAGTGATGAGGGTAGTTTTGTTATAGCAGTTCCCTCTAAAGAAAGCACTGATAGATGTTCCATACTTTCCCCAAACTCTGGAATAGCTTTAAATTCAGAGCAACCAGAAAGTTTTAAGTCCTTCAAGGAACTCATCTCCATTTTACTTGGAAGAGCTTTGAGCCTTTTGCAGTCTTTTAAATTCAATAGAACAAGTTTCTTGTGGCGTACAAGGGACGGATGGACCTCAGTTAAGCTTGTACAACCTTCAAGAACCAATGATTCAAGATTTGGAACCCCAACAAAGTCAGGAGATCGCTTTAGGTTCATGGAAAAACTCAAATCCATGGACTTCAGCTTTTCTAGAAACTGATCAAAATTATAAATGTGAAAAGAAAAAAAATTAATAGCTTTCAAGGTTATTAGGATTATCACAAAAACATAATTTGGAAAGAACTCTTAATAAAGGGTCTTTACCTTTGTTCCATGCCAAAGTTGTTCTATTTTGCTATGAGGCAATTTGAGATCAACAACTTCATCCAGTTGATTAGTAAGTGGCAGAGTTTTCAAAGGACATATTCTCCAATGAAGAACTTTAAGTGCACAAGGAAGGTAGTCGAGGCCAAGGGGAAGTTGCATGCCACATAACTTGAGTAATCTTAGCTGACTTGTCTTGGAGAAGGCTTCAGTTCTCCAGCGTGCTTCATATGGTTCAATTAAGTTCAGAACTATACCTTGAATTGCATCAGTTCCCTAGAAAACCAGAATGGAAAATAACGTAATCTTGCAGAATGAGTTGAAACACAAACTTAAAGAAAAGAAATATTGCATGCATTATTCAGTTTGTATCTTAATGCCACATTTTATTTATCAAACCCCAAACAGACAATAGTCGTAGCAAAATTGGCACCTACCTTATTTTTTGTCAATACATGATCAATGTCTTCTTGAGACCACAACCTACTACGTCTGCCAGGATTATCTGGAGATTCTTGAAATACAATATTCCTGCCCATTTCTTGAAGCAAATCATGCATCCCCAACTTATTGTTCCACTTATCTAGAGTTACCAAAGATCTTTCAATCAAAATGTCAATTCCAATTCTGGCACAATGACCACAATTTTCTAATATATCAAGTACTTCATCTTTGTCCATCCCTTTGAAGAAACAGGCGATATCTAGAAACATATTTTTCTCCGTGGAAGATAAACCGTCATAACTTATTTTCAGTGTATTCTGGATTTCGGGATGTGGAACAGTTCTTATTTGTTTTAAAGCACTGTGCCAAACCTCAACAGTTCTTCCATGAAGATGGGAACCCAATACCTCAAGTGCCAATGGAAGGCCTCCTGTGTATTCAACCAATTCTTTGCACAAATCCAAATACCCTTCTTCAGGTTGATTTTGTTTAAAGGCTTTCAAACAAAAGAGATGAAGGGCTTCATTTTGGTCTAAGCCTCCAAACTTACAAGTTTTATGCACTCCATGTGTCTTTAGCAGGTGCTCATCTCTAGTTGTGATTATTACCCTGCTTCCTGGACCAAACCATTCTTGCTTCCAAGCCAAATTCTCTAATTGTTTTAAATCACTTACATCATCAAGAACAAGAAGAACCTTTTTGTTGCATAAAGAGTTTGCTATTATCCTTTTCCCATCATACAAATTATAAAAATCATTGCTTCTTATATTAAGATGAGAAAGAAGTTCCCTTTGGATGTGAACTAAACCATTTGCCTCAGACATCTCTCTAATGTTTTCAAGAAAGCAACTAACCTTGAATTCCTCTTTGATCGCTTCATAGACTAATCTTGCAATAGTTGTCTTACCTATGCCTCCCATGCCCCATATCCCTATAAAGCGAACATCATCCAACCTCATGCCTATGAGTGAATTCACTTCCTTCATCCTTGAATCAATCCCAACAAGGTCATCGGTGCAAGATGGCAATTTAGGAATCAATTTTTTCTGTATGTGGTCAACAATTGTTTCAACCAGTGCTGCCTCATGCCTGTATAGAGAGGGAGGAAAAAAAATGAAAAAGACTTGTATATTAGTCCAACAAGAACCATAAGAAAATATAGCAGCACATGGAGAAAACAAGTTATCATTTTATATTTTGCATATCCTTGCAACTAACCTTATGTTTGGATGTTTTTTCATTAATGGAACGGAACGGAATAAGTAGGAATGGAATGGAAAGGAAAGGAATGGAATGGAACATAGTTTCCATTCTCTTTGTTTGGAAGTTTCATTAACGGAACGGAACGGAACGGAATTACCTATGTGTTCCTCCCATTCCCCCTCAATTTTGGGGAGAACAAAAGTTGGGCATTTGAGGGGAAGAGGGGTGAAATGATTTCCCATGTGTTCCGTTCCGTTCCTATGCATTTTAAAACTCTCAAACAAGGGAAGTTATTTTCGTTTCCCACATTCCATTTCCGTTCCCCTCATTACCTATCATTCAAACATAGTGTAAGGGTTTTTTACTAATCTGTCACTGTTGGTAAAACTATTTATCAAATTGTCATTTTTTTAACTATTTACTAAATTGTCTTTTTTTTAACTATTTATCAAAATGTCACTCTTTTGAAATTATATACCAAAATGTCACCCTTTTGTCTTACGTGACTTTTTTTAATATTATCTGGCCAACTAGGATGTGCCACGTAGGCTGGCGCATCTACGTAGGTTGCGCCAACACGCCTGGCGCAACCTATGTGGATGCGCCAGCCTACGTGGCACATCCTAGTTGGCCATATCACTAAAAATGTCATCCTTGTTGGCGCAATCAAGCCCAAAAAGCCAACAAGGGTGACGTAAGCCTAGTATATATCCCCAACACCCCTCCCCCAAGCGTAACATTCAAACCATTTCCTAAATTCTCACCATCTCTCTAAAAATTTCTTCTCTCTAAACGCTCTGAACCTAGAAGTGGTGTCTGGATCCTTACCCACCACAGGATTACCTACCATATCCTTACCCACCACCAGGTTACCCACCATACCCATCACAGCCAGGTCCCTCTTCCGAACTATCTTACAGGCCACCGTATTCTGATGCGGACCCATCTCATTGACATTGACATGCAATTATATTTAGTGATTTTGTATAAAAGACTATTGATAATATCTTCTTCTGAATTTGGTACCCTTATTAGATTAGACTATATATGTTTTTCGCATAGTTTTAGATTTTATTAAAGATTTTGGTAACTGGTTGCATTAAACAAGATCATTGGCTTTTGGGGAGGTCCAACATTTAGGGGAACTCTGTCGAAATTTTTACTAATTCAAATTACTAAAAACTTAGGAGGGGGATTATTGGAATCCGAATCCTACTCATTATCGTCCGAATCCTACTCAAAGAATTTCATTTATTTATTTGAATTAATGCAAGAGTAATTCAATTGATATGACCAATAATAGACTTTTTTAAGAAACATTTAATACCCATATAATAAAAGACAAGTCATTGAAATTTGTTTTAAGGATTATATTAACCATATATAACCTATAAGTGATACGTCTCTTCTAGAGGATATACCATTTAGTTTTTTTTATATGTTGTTTAAAATATTTGTGTCAAAATAAATAAATATATTCAATAACTTCAATAATAAGATATGTACGACATACATTTGATTAGATTATTTTTTAAATATTAAAAGTCAAAAATAAAGACAAAATTAAAAGAAAATAATTAATACATCATTTCTTTTTTAAAATGAAAAATAAATTGAAGCAATAAATTTTTCAAAAAAAAAAAAAAAAAGCATATGTGTTATGTAATTAATAAATCCTCATAATAACTAAATCAATATTAAATATTACTTAACATATAAAATTTGTCACTTTTTTAATTTTATATTTTATATTTTACTTCCGTAATTAGTATGGAGTCATTAATAAATTTTTACAAAATTTTATTAAATAATTTAAATAATTTATAAAAATTTAAATTTAAATTTTATGTATAATGCAAGGAAAACGCCAACAAAGGTAGCGTTTTTAGTGATATGGTCAATAGGGATACATACGTAAAAGTAGGCACAGATCCATGTAGATTGCGCTAACACGCTTGCAAGCAAACTACGTGGATCGCGCCATGCCCTACGTAAGCGCATCCTGATTGACCAGATAATATTAGAAAAAGCCACGTAGGACAAAAGGGTGACATTTTGGTATATAATTTTAAAAGAGTGGTATTTTGATAAATAATTAAAAAAAATAATTTAATAAATAATTAAAAAAAATGACAATTTGATAAATAATTTTACCAATAGTGCAGTTTAGTAAAAAACCATTACAACTAGAATTCTCAACTCAATTTTAATTTTCAATGTACTATACAAAATCATATGTTGCTAGACGAGCTACAGAAGTAATGAATGGATCACAACTTGGTAGTTTAACTATCCTCTAGTTTATATATATGATGATGGCATATCATTTGAGCCAAAAAAATACAATATAACAAACTGAATGATGAGACAACTTACTGATTCTTGGAGTTCCAACCAGAGTAATTTGCAACTTCTCTTAAGGCATTTCTCCATCTTTCCACCTTCACTCTTTCTTCTCTGAATTTCTCTTCATGTTTACTGAAATCTTTGGCAAAGCTTCCCCTTTGATGCCTTACATCAGAGGGGTCTACACCATAGAAGACAGGAAAAACTGCTTGACCAAAAGTCTTCTTGCACTCAACAATCTTTTGGAGCTCATCCAAACACCATGTGGAGGAAGCATAGTTTGGTGAGAGAATGATGAGTGCAAACATGGACTCTTCAATGGCTTTTTGGAGTTCTAGTGATATCACTTCTCCCCTCTCAAGATCATGATCATCCCTGAAAGTTTTGATCCCCCTTCTTTTTAGTGAAGCAAAAAGATGGTCTGTGAACCCTTTGCGAGTGTCATCACCCCTGAAACTCAAGAAAACATGGTTGGCCCATCGTGGGGTTAGGATGGAAGGAGACGAAGAAGAGGCTCCATCTATGTTAAGTGCCATTCAAGGATCCCTGCAATGGTGATGGTGTTGGTGCTGGTGTTAGTGTGAAGTAGGTATAAAGAAATGGGAGAATGATGCACTAAAGCGAGGATTTTGTCAAAATGAGTAAGTAACATATTTATATTGGTAAATTGGTTCACATTGATTGATGAGAGGTTACTTCCTCACTTTACACGTATCCGAACAATTCATTGTTCAAAGAGATGACAGAGAGTTAGAGACGACCACGCAGGTGTGAATGGTCTCCAGTCTTCACAGGAAAGAGTGTGGAAGTTTGGTAGCTTTCAATCACCATTTTGTTTCTTTGATTTTTAATGAAATTGGAAAAATATCATCTTATCTTATTCTTTTAATATTATTTTTAATATTTAATTAATGATATATAAATTTGTAGTTAATTATATATATTAGTTAATTAATGAATAAATTTATAATTTAGGATTTGAAATTTGAGTTTATTTATTAATTAATCAATATACGTGATTAATTATGAATTTATATATTATTAATTAAGTATTAAAAATAATATTAAAAAAATAATGTAAGAATATAAGAATTAAATAAAATATAGTTCATCGATATTCGATAAACCAAACTTTGATTTCTTTAAAAAATATTTTTTTTAAACTCAATTATGAGGCTTACTGAAGATTAGATGACTTTAAAGAAAGTTGATGTCCGTATTGTCCATTAACTTTCACTTTCCAATTATTGCTCTCACCATTCACCAATGACCTTTCAAAATTCATTCCTTTTTTCTATTTTTGCTGAGAGACCTTCAAAATTCAATCCACTTCTCAGGGACGAAGAAGAGCATGATATCAGATCATTCCAATTTGCTGCTTCTTTTTTCTTTCCTTTTATTTTTCAACTTTTAATTTTTGGTCTGTTACAAGTGTATTTTTTAACTACAAAAGTTAGTTTATTTAATACTGTATTACATCTTAGAAATCAGTCACTTTGGCGCCCATCATCCTAGCAGGCAAAGTCCAAGAAATCCTTATCCAGATCGACAAAAGTACATCTGCGAAACTTAATGAATCTGATAACGTAAAGGCACATCCCAAATTTATGTAGATGTCTCTTTGATTACTATGCCATGTTTACATGATATAATGCAATTTGAAAAAGAAAGAGCCTTCAATTTAAAATGTACAGAGTTAAACACATCTTAATTCTAGCACCATCAAACAGAAAATAGCAGTTTAAAAAGATATAGTAAACAACCAGAAATCAATGAATTCCAATATCAATGTTGAGCTCACCAGGAGCATAAATAATAGAATTTAATTTATCTGTACTTTTAATAATAAAAAATTTATTATAAAGTGTAGATAAAAAAGTGAATATATATAGTGAATTTTTTTTTAAAAATACATGTAAGTATATAATATAATGTGAGAAGTCTCACATTAAAAGAAAGAGAAAAAAAAGTTTTATAAGTATAATGATTTAAAACCTAAATTGATTAATCTTTTTGAGTCAAGTGATTCAACCCAAAATACGAATTCATATTCTTCTTCATACTTTCAATTATGTCAACTCTTTCTTCAAATCCAATATCAAATATCAAAAAATAGAATTATCCATTAAAAAGCCCAAATCAAATCAAATTACTAATCTCTATCTACATGAACGATTCCCAGTTTATTGGATTAGCACCAATAAAATGGTTTATTATGAAGCACCAAATTCAGGGGAAAGAATACATGGTCCTTTGCGTGTGACATGACCAAATTCAGGGGAAAGAATGCATGGTCCTTTGCGTGTGACATGATCAGTCATTGTTGGGAAAGGAAGGAGTACACAAATGAGTAATAAAAACTTTCCTGTTGAAAGAATCAATGAGAATTAAAATATACAGTTAATTAAAATATCTATCAAAAGATATATTTAAAAATACACAAAAATAAATAAACAAAAAAAACACACACAATTACGAAAAACTCCCTCTTCAATCACCACTTTGTTTCTTTGATTTTTAATAAAAGGAAAATGATTTTTTTAATCTAAATACAATGAATGTATGTTTATTATATATTTTTTAAATTGAGATATATGTAAAATAAAATTGTATGTGACTATAACATTTTCACGAAATATAAAATAAGTTTATGAGTGAGTTAAAAAAGTTAAGATATAAAAATTAAATGAATAATGACATTATTAATAAAATAAAGTTCATCAATATTCGAAATACCAAACTTTTATTTCTTTAAAAATTATTTTTTAAAACTCAATTATGAGACTTACTTTTAACACTATTGATCCATTAAAATAAATAATGATTCTTATTTTAGATATAATGAATTTTAATTAGGTTAAATTAAAGATAATAGAAAAAATATTACATAAATATTAAGAATCATTATTTATTATTATATCTTTGATTTGTATTAAAAAAAATTAATAAATAGTAAATATTTTTAAGATAAATTATAAATTTAATATAAGATTTAATGAATTTTAATTTCAACTTATTATATATAATATAAGAATAACATCATATAATTAATTCGAATAACTATTTATTTTACTTTATTGATTACTACACCGTGTAAGTATTAAAAGTAAGTATTGGAATAATGTTTTATTTATTTATTTTGTTCTTGTTAAATTTTTCCAAGAAATATCCAAGAAAAAAGAGAGATTTATTAGAAAAAATCTTGGTTGAATATAAATGTAGCACGTCATCTTTACACACATTTATAAAAAGTTAGAGAGAAAAGATAATTTTTTATGATGAGTGAGTTTAGTGATATTCATTTTTCACTCTCTCTAACTTTTTATCTCTTGTGTATAAATTTAATGTGATATATCTATATATATACAAGAATATCTCGATTTATCAATACACGATATAAAAGCAAAACCATAAATCTTACTGTGCATTTCCTATTCATTTACACATGCCAAGTTCTCAGCTGTTCTAATGTGTTAAATTATCATTTTGTCTAACTCTTTTAATTCTGATCAAATGTGGTCAGTTGGATAAAAAAATTATCTTTCTATTATTATTAATTTATTTTTCATTTACTTTTTTTTGCCAATTACGCTTTTATCTTCACTTTTTTTTTGCCTGAACATTTGCTATCCTTAAGAATGGGGGTGCATTGGTCATTTTATAAACCTTTCATTTTCTCCCTCTTTCACTCATTCTACACTTTGTCGAGACAGAGTGCTCATCACTCCTGCTGCTTTCACCCTCTCCTTCTTCTCTTTGCTGTTGGTTCAGAGATAACTACACATGGTGCAGGTAAGTGGGTGTCGTCAAGTCCTCAAACCAACGCATATAGGTGGACTTCTTAGATGCGAACTATCTTCTTTCGTGTCATCACCATAGGGCGGAACAAATTTGATACCATATGGCATGTCCGCATGAAGGCCAGTAGCATCCGTCTGTCTAACTGTAGGAGAAGTGGTGTCTATAAATCAGTTGCCCATACGCCTACTCCACCAAGTCAATCTACCTTCTATTCTCCCGTTCTTTGATAGGTATGGGTATGGGTGGTGACATAAACACATAAATTGTACCTTACGCCTACTCTATAAAGCAGTGGCCCATACGCCTACTCCAGTAGGTAATTGTACCTTCTATTCTCCTGTTCTTTGATTGTCTTAGGTATGGGGCGATGTGTACGATTAGGGTTTTGGTGTTTCCTTTGGCTGTATTTTTACCAAATCAATTCCCCCCCCCCAATTTTTACGAATTTGGAATTTGAATTATGAACCTCTACTCCTTATTTATAGGGTTATTTTTGCATTCTTCAAATGTTCAAAACTGACCCTGAAACTTCTTCACTTCCTGATTTCGTTTTGTTGCTCTGGTTGTGTATTATTGTCCTGATTTCTGATTTCTGTTTAGGTGCTTTTACCTTTTTCCTATGGCTCCACCATCTGATGCCTTGATGAAAGTCGTTCCTAAGAGAGAGGTTTAGAGGTTTAGGGTGAGGATTTTGAGGTCATTGCTTTTAGACAGAGGTACGTTTCGTGTTTTAGGTTATTTTATATAAATTTATTGCCCATAGATTTAGTTATCCATATATTTAGTGTTGCCAACCATTTTACTTTGCTCATGTATGCTGGTTGTTTTTTAAAATACAATTGCTGAAGACAGCCCAATTGGGTGTCAATCGTTGGCTGTTATTCCTGACTTGCAAACAACTTCTATGGAAGATGACTTCATGAAACTCCATGAGAAGAAGTCCATAGATCAGATAACTGAGTGTACAAAGGTTTGCTGGGGTTCCTTTTATGTTATTTGGATTACCGTCATCAACTTGCTAATTGTTTTCTCAACCTATTTTTAGACATTCTGAATGTCCCTCTTGGTTAACTTTTTTAAAACATCCATCTGACAACTGCTACACAAGCTTTACTATGTGGCTAACACAGATGATTATCTATCTATGTTCTTCCAATTGTCATTATTCAATATTTGCATTCTCCATTTGGTTGCTGTGGGGACATTAGCCTTTAGGCGTATTTTGAAATTTCCTACTATTGGTTCCTTTTTTTTTCTTTTCATTTTGTTTGTAAAACAACATATAGGTTGTTGTTTTTCTTTTGTAGTTCCATTTAACCTTTTCTTATTTTGCTTTATACTAGAAGGATGGGTTCTTCATAGTAATGGCAACTGTGATAGCAATTATGGATGATGTTGATTGGTGGTATAGTGCCTGTAGATGCTAGAAGTCTGTTTCTCCGGACTCTGGCATGTATTATTGTGATGTGTGCCTTTGTCATGTGGTCTCTGTGACACCAAGGTATGTCTCCATGCTTTAATCAACTCTTTTGTTTCCAAAATTAATTACGGAAAGACCAATAGGATTGATGCGAAGTTATTTTATTTGGTTAATAAGAAAGGTATACGATAAAGTTGAAGGTTTATCATGGAACTGTTAATATTGTCTTCGTGCTTTTTGACCGTGAAGTACATAATTTACTACAGACCCCATGTGCTCAATTGTTGGCTGAGTGTAACAAGGTTATACTTTATCTTTCAAGTTTTAGTTGTAGTTGTCATATTGTTTTCATCATTATTTTTAAAAACTCAGTTTCTCTTATTTGACCATGGTTTAATTTTTTTTTACCATTCATGTTTGTTTATACAGTTAAGAGGTGGTTGTCATTTACCACGTATAATATCTAGCTTGGGTGGGCAGAAAATGCTTTTTAAGGTTCAGACAAAATCAGTCTCATCTTTTCATTATGATCACCCTTTCTGTGTGAGGAGGGTATGTAATGATGACTATATATTGGGTATATTCATGCTACAAGGCGTTGATAACACGCCTTCAAAGGTCTGTACGTCTAACGTGGAATTGTATATTTTAATTCAGTGTGTTTTCAGTCCACCTTTCCCGGACACTTTAAATCTGGGAGATGATATGCCAGATGTTGAAATCATTCCTAGCAAGGTAGCACATAATTCTCATATCTTTATTATTTGTTAGATTTTTTATTTGCAGTGTTTATTCTTAACATGAAAAAAATAATACAACATAAAAAAGGTTTGTTATATTTGTTTCAATTGATATAATTTATATATATGTATTTTTAATTTATTTGGGTAGGCATTTGTTCTCAAATGATTGTCAGCTCTATCCTAATGTCATATGACAATAACTTTTCTGGGGGTAAGACAACCCTTGCAAAAAGGAAACTCTATGGCACCATTGAGGCAAACAAGGATGGCAATGCGTGTCCTCCACTGAAAGCAGTCAAGATTGAAAAGGACTGACCCTTATGTTGGGGAATATGTTAATAGCTGGAGTTGAGATACTACAAGGTTTTTTTTTTTTTGGTCTCATCTTTTGATCTAGCATATTATACTTATTACTAGGGTGTACATGGTGACCGGTGATTGGGTGTCTGCATAGATCATACCTTTCTTTTTTTGCCTTTTGGTTTTCGTTAGGTGAATTGTACACTGTCAGAGGAATTAGGGAAATAGTCAAAGATTCACTTATTTTGGAATTTTGGACATGATCAATACAATTATTTTGTAATGATGGTGAATGTAAGTAACAAACATATTTCATAATGAAAGATCAGTTTGTTAAATCAGTTGTTGTATATATTTTTATTAGTTGGTTTCGTTTTGCTAGCAGCTCTACAAAGGCTGTAGATTGACAAACATTTATCAGTCATCCTTGTATTAGATTCTCTAAGTTATGCACATCCTACAAATGCTTTCTACTGCGGGTTGATGTTGAATTTTAAAGGTATTCATTATGAACCAAACAATTATTACATTTGGCAAATTTGGTATTATGCATATCTTAGAACTGTTTTTTGCTATCAGTTGAAGATGAAATTTGAAGGTGTTTATGAGAAGATGTCAATGATTAACATTTATTATGAGAGTATGTACTTAATTGTTTGCCGGTTTGGCATTAAAAAGGACTATTGAATGAAAACTCAGGGTGTAATAAGTGATTACTTAAATGGAAATGCATAAGCCATGCATTTAAGTTTTGTGTTTCGTGTCTTGGGATAATGCTCCTAAATGTACACACACATTTTTCTTATTCAAGTTCTCTTTGATTGGTTTCATGAGTTTTTAACTTTGATACCAGAGACTTCTCCATATCTGCTAGCCTATAGGTCTCTTTTGGTCTTCTATTAACCAAATATCATCAATTTATTGTCTTCTCCTTTGTGTGTTTTTTTTTTTAAATTAAACTGAATAGGTTTGAATATGGAGGATCCAATGATATGATCGGATGATGTCTTGCCCTCTCAGTTTTATGTGCAACACATCAATTGTGAATTGGTATTCTATTATTCATGACACCTACCTAGAAAATAAAGAGTTATTATTTTTTTTTGAAGTATTTTGATATCAACATTTCCATCCAGTTTTAGTTTATTGTTTACAGTTTAACAAATGATCTCTTTTAATGGAAGTATATTTAACATACATTTATATCTACCTTAATATTTGTGTCCAGAGTGTTTCACATATTTGGCTTTGTAAAATCAACAACAATTTTGATGGTATAGCATATTGTTCATCTATAAACGAGGAAACATATAAGGTGGATGTCTTCCTTAGTGACATATTAACATATTAATAACAGAATCAGTCAAAACAGTCTTCGTGTTTACTTGGTGTGTTGCTCTATCTTCAATAAACTATTTTCCAACTTTCAATCTATTGTACATCATCGTCTGGGGTTGTCCAGGATGGGGTCGCGGTGGTGCCGAGGTCGAAGGCGAGGTGGAGATTTGGTGAGGAGTGGGTCATCTAGGGTGATCTGGGATTGGGTTGTGGTGGTACCATGGTCGAAGGCGAGACGGGGATCTGGTGCGACGTGGATCATCTGGGGGTGATCTAGGATTGGGTCGTGGTCGAAGGCGAGGTGGGGATCTGGTGCGGCGTGGGTCATCCGAGGTGGTCCGAGATTAAGTCGTGGTGGTGTTAGGGTAGAATGCAAGTCGGGGGTCTGGTGAGGCGTGGGTCGTCTGGGGGTGATCCAGGCTTGGGTCGTGGTGGTGCCCGGGTCGAAGGTGAGACTGGGATCTGGTGAGACGTGTGTTATCCGAGTGATTCAGGATTTGGTCATGGTTGTACCGAGGTCGATGGCAAGGCGAGGATCTGGTTCGGGCGTGGTGGTACCGTGGTCGAAGGCAAAGAGGAAATCTGGTGAGGCGTGGGTTGTCCGGGGTGGTCCGGGATTGGGTCGTGGTGGTGCCGAGGTGAAAGGCGAGGCGGGAATCTGGTGAGGTGTAGGTCATTCGGGGTGATATGAGATTTGGTCGTGGTTGTGCCGGGGTCGAAGGCAAGGTTGGGATCTAGTGTGGTGTGGATCATCTGGGGTAATCCTGGATTGGGTCGTGGTGGTGCCGTGGTCGAAGGCGAGGCAGGGATCTGGTACGGTGTGGGTCATCTAGGTTGGCCCGAGATTGGGTCATGGTGGTGTTGAGGTCGAATGCAAGTCGGGGGTCTAGTGAGGCGTGGGTCGTCTGGGGGTAGTCCGGGCTTAGGTTGTGGTTGTGCCATGGTCAAAGGCGAGGTAAGGATCTGGTGAGGCGTGTGTCATCCGGGGTGATCCAGGATTTAGTTGTGGTTGTACCAGGGTCGAAGGCAAGGCGGGGATCTCGTGGGGCGTGGGTTATCCGAGGTGGTCCGGGATTAGGTCGTAGTGGTGTCAGGGTGAAAAGCGAGGCAAGAATCTGGTGAGGTGTGGGTCATTCATGGTGATCCAGGATTTGGTCATGGTTATGCCAGGGTCGAAGGCGAGGCTGGGATCTGGTGAGGTGTGGGTCATCCGGGGTAATCTGACATTGGGTCGTGGTGGTGCCGTGGTCGAAGGCGAGGTGGGGATCTGGTTCAGCGTGGGTCATCCGGGGTGGTTTGAGATTGGGTCGTGGTGGTGCCGAGATTGAATACAAGCCGGGGATCAGGTGAGGCGTGCGTCGTCTGGGGGTGGTCCGAGCTTGGGTTGTGGTGATGCCCTGGTCAAAGGCGAGGTGGGGATCTGGTGAGGCGTGTGTCATCTGGGGTGATTCGGGATTTGGTCGTGGTTGTACCAGGGTCGAAGGCAAGGCGGGGATCTGGTGAGGCGTGGTCGAAGGCAAGGCGGGGATCTGGTAAGGCGTGGGTCATTCAGGGTTGTCCGAGATTGGGTCATTGTGGTGCCGGGGTGAATGGCGAGGCGGGGATCTGGTGAGCTGTGGGTCATTCGGGGTGATCCGGGATTTGGTCTTGGTTGTGCCGGGGTCGAAGGCGAGGCTGGGATCTGGTGAGGTGATCTGTCGATTATTTTCATACTTTAAATGCCTTATGATTAATTTAATTGGACTTCATATGTGCTCAATTGTTGACATTTAGCTAAGTTTCTGATTTAGAGTTGTCTTTGGATGTTTATTGTGAAATTATGCTAAATATGGTTATAAACACTCATAAATGAATTATGCTTTTCAGTATATCTTTGAGTGTTTGAGTCCATTAGCATCAAACCAAGCTTGATGACCATTTGAGAAGAGAGATGAATACTTAAGAAGATCAATTTTACCCTCAGAAGCAAAGGAAGAAGGGCATTTATGAAGAATCAAGGTCGCATTTGAAGAAAGTGAGTGACACGGCCCATGTGATATGACATGGGGTGGGCCGTGTACTCCTCTGACTATTTCAAGACGGGTCAAATCCTATTTTTGGATAACACGGGCCGTGTCAAATGACACGGGTTGGGCCGTGTTCTTCTCTGACTTTGAGATTAGTTAGAATTTTGTCACCAAATTCAGACACGGGTTAGGCTGTGTCAAATGACACGGCCCGTGTCGTCGCCCCAGAAAGTTAAATTCGAATTCTATTGAGAAATTAGGTATCTAAAGCTATAAATAGAGATACCTAGAGCCCCAAAATGGGGGCTGGACAGAGAGAGCCGCCAAGGGAACTGAGGGAAATACAAAGACCAAGGGAAAGAAAGATTGGATCGAAGATTGGAGTCTCGGGTTCGAGCAATCAGAGATCGATCATCCCCAACTTTTGGAAACTAGTTTGATCTTCAGTTTTCTTTTGCACTTTCATTCTGAACTATGTTTTTCTTCTGTTTTTCTTGTGATTTTGACTTTGCCATGTGTGGTTAAACTTCTTAATTGTGTTACCAAGTGGCCTCAATACTCAAGAGGGGGGGTGAATTGAGTAGTTAAAAATAAGTTCACAAATCTTTCGTAAATCGTTTGACAATCAATTTTCGTTGAAGCTATTGAATGATCAGAGATAATTGAATAGATGAGTTAAGTACTTTTACTAATGAACATAATACCCAAGGAGACAATATCCAAATAAAACAATGAAACAGTGCACAAAGATAAACAGAGGAGAGTTTAGAGAAACAAACACAGTCGTTTATCCTGGTTCAATCACTACTCCACTTGTGATCTACGTCCAGTCCCCAAGCAACACCTTGAGATTTTCCACTATATCTTCAAGCTTCAATGGGTGCTTGAAAAACCACTACAACCTTGAGCACTCAACAGTATGGGATACCTCACCCAAAAAGCTTGAGCCTCTATTTTCCAAGGGATACCTCACCCTTACAATACTTGAGGGATACCTCACCCTCACTAATCAGAATGTATAAGATTGAAATAGAAGAAGCTCTCTCTAGAGCAGGTGTTTACAAATTGAAGCTCTAATATGCTCTCAAAGATTTTTCACGTTTTTTTGGTCAGAAAACAGAGCAAGAAATGATTTTAAGAATTGATTCACGTTTTGAAGTATAATGATCAGTTTCTGATTCAAGGTCAACCGTAAATGAGAACCCAACTTTGGTATTTATAAGTTTCTCAATTAATAGAGCCGTTGGAGGTAGTTGGGCATGCATTTAATGCATTTAATATAGCCGTTGGACGTTGTCAGGATGCGTGTAATCGATTACACATCTCAGGTAATCGATTACATTATTGTTCCAACGTTTTCTGAACTTTCTGGGCTTTGTGTAATCGATTACATTCTTGAGGTAATCGATTACATGGCTTCTAACTTTGCTTGTAATCGATTACAATGCTCATGTAATCGATTACATGACTTCTGACTTGCTGTGTAATTGATTACAATATCCATGTAATCGATTACATGGCTCGTCGAACGTGTTCTTTGAGTTTCTGGGTTTTGTGTAATCGATTACATATATTGTGTAATCGATTACATGGCCTCTGACTTGATTGTAATCGATTACATTTACAATGTAATCGATTACAGACCTTCTGTTTGATGTGTAATCGATTACAAACATTGTGTAATCGATTACATTGGCCTTTGAACACATTTTTCAAGTCCAATAACACTTGTAAGTCATTTCCAACACCTCAAGATACTTGATTTAAACATAAATCCTTTTAAGAGTGTTAGATTTAAAGTTGAAACTCAAGTCTTATTGAAAGCCATGTTTATTTTTGAAATTTCCCATTTATTTTGAAATCATATATATTGAAAAACCATTTGAGAAATCTTGAGAGCATTTAACATTAAAAACCTAAGTCTTATAACTAAATAAACCTTCTGTCTTCTTTCTTTGATCTTGATTTTTCCTTTTGTGCTTGATCTTCTCTTTTGCTTTTGTTATCATCAAAAACCTTTTGACATGCCTTAGAGACATAAGCATTCACATTCTCCCCCTTTTTGATGATGACAAACTGATCATAGGAAAAAGAAAGAGTTTTCGCATTTGTATATCATAGTCATTTAGGTACAATCTTTCCCCGGAGTTTATGCATGATATTGGGTTAGATTTTGCATATGAAGAGCTTAATAACTTAAAAGGTCAATAACTCCCCGTACTCATGCAACCTTTAATTTCTCATGCAACCATTAATTACATTTCATTTTTCCTTATTTTCTCCCCGTTGGCATTATCAAAAAGACATAAGCATTGAAAAAAAAAATGGATGACATAATGACTATATTTCATGATTCCCAATTGTTGGCCATAACAGAAAAGCCACAAAGATCAGTCCAATCAGTATTCCAACATAAAGGAATATCAGAGTTAATAATCAGTATGTGCAAATGAACATATCACAACCAGTAGGCAATAATCAAAAGATAACCATAAAGGTATACCAATTTTATATAATCAGAGTTAAAAACAAAATAAGTACAAGGTGGAAAAACAAATCAATGCATAAGGCCAGGATCACTATCAGTGTCCTCGCTGTCACAAAAGACTTCACCCTCTGGATCCGCAGCAGAGTCTCCTAGATCAATGTCATCATCGCTGGGCATAAGATCGTCGTCAGAGTCCGAAGCTCCTCATCATCAGCAGGAACTCCGGATGGACCAGCGAAGGATATGGGATCTGGAGGGGCAGAGGATGTGGGGGGTGCAGCAGCAGCAGGACTCTCAGGAACAGGAGGTCCACGTAGGAGGGAACGAATGGAGGCAAGCTCCTGGTCTGAGTAGTCCATCCTCAGCTCAAGATGGTCGATCTTTTGCTCTATATGATCCATGCGTGTGTTTACGTTGGCGCTCAGATTGCGCATTTCTTGGAGCAGAAGATCAAGAGAAGCTTGAGCAGGAGCAGAGGCAGGGTACTGAGCCTCCTCATCATCACTGTCTAGAGCGTGATGGATATGGCCAAATGTGCCATGAGTAATGTAATGCCACCTATCTTCCATCTTGTAGAGCTGAAGCTTCTTCAGAGTATGCAGCCCAATTGATTGGGGTCCCTTTGAGCTGGTGTCCTTGGACTCTTCGGTCGGCCGAAATGCGACAAGTACTCAAGGATTGTGGTGACCAACATAGCGAAGGGGAGAGCGAGTTCTTCTTTTTCTTGATGTCCAAGATATGCTCTAGAATGTAGTATCCCCAGTTTATTGGGTGCCCTGTGGTCATTGCCCATAATGCCACTACATCATCCTTGAGGACTTGGGAGTAATTCCCTCCTCTGGGAATCAATCCACGAACCAAGAGGTAGTGGAGGACCCTGTTTTCCATAGTGAGGCCAGTGGCCATTATTCTGCGTCTAGGATCACTGGGGAGGTGGTAGCCAGTCCTAATCAAGGAGAGAAGAGCAGCCTTATGCTCAAACTCATGCCCCCAGACTTTGGCATTTCCACAGAACTGAGCTCCATCAGGAGTGAGCTTGGTAAGCCTATACCACTCTGCCATGGTTAACCTGATTTGTTGCTTTTTCACTTCAGAGATGATGCAATTATCTTCAACCTTCAGGTTAGCATAAAAGACTCGGACTAGGTTAGGGTAGATGGCCTTCTCTATGCTCAGGAATCCCAGCAAGCCTAAGTTTTCTATTGTCCTAAAGCTCTCCAAAGGTTCACTCTCGCAGAAGGTGATGGGAAGATACCTGGGAGAGATGATTTTGCGAAGCTGGAAGTTCTTCCGGAACAACTCAGCTTTCTTCACGGTGGAGAAGTGCCTCGTGAGGTCCAGGCCAGAAATATTGCATGAAGAGCCACCAGAGGAACCTCCAACAGCAGCCCCTGTTCTTGGGCGCTTCGAGCGATGAGAGGATTCAGCCATTGATGAGAAGGAGAAGCAAGGGTTGAATGGTAAATGGTTGGGGATGAGTGAGGAGAGAGAGAGAGGGACGAGATTAGGTCGAAAAGTGGAGAGGGTGTTCGTGAGAGAAGATGAGGAGATTTGGATGAGGGATGTGAGGGGATTTGATCGGTGGGCTATGTGGAGAGGGATTTCCGAGATTGAGGGAGGCGAAATGATGGGTTTTGATGGAGATTTGAGTGAGAAATGAGAGGTTTTGAGATCCGAGGTGCGTGGGAGCGAAGGAGAGAACGAGGAAGATGAATGCCCAAACAGAAATGAGCTCTACGCGCGTCGGAGCCTTTTAAAAAACCCTGTGTAATCGATTACATTGAGTGTGTAATCGATTACATGCATTCCAGTGGGTACGTAATCGATTACATTTTTGTGTAATCGATTACATGCTTCTGGTGGGTATGTAATCGATTACATTTTTAGTATAATCGATTACATGCTTTCTAGGAACCTTGTAATCGATACATAGATGATGTAATCGATTACTGAAAGTTCTCGAGTTGGTTGTAATCGATTACAAAATGTGTGTAATCGATTACATGCGTGATGTAACTGTGTAATCGATTACAAAGGCATTGTAATCGATTACGCAAGACTCTTTAACTCAGATTTTGCGTTCCAAACAAAGCATATAATCAATTTTAATCCATCCAAAACAGTTTTAAAGCAACTTAAATCAATTCAAATCATCATGCAAGCATATAGACTAATCATATTATGATTCAACTCATATAATTGATCAAAATTATCATTTTTACCAAGAATTTCACCCTTTTTGGTGAAATTTGAGGTTGTTGAATTTCTTGTCAAAGTTGGACATGAGGGAGCACTGCAAAATAATTTAGGGAAACCTCCGACGCTCAAGTTAGTATGGGATTCAAATATATGATGAAAATTCAGAGATTGTGCAAGAATGTGGCATAATTATGCAGAAAAACGCAAGCTTAGGCATTTGTTTTAGGATTATGCAGCAAATATTTTAATTTATGCATGAATGGTCCAATATACCCAGTTCATTTCTAATGTAGAAAAATGCTTCTTTTGCAAGGGGTTTGGTGAAAATATCACTAATTGCTTAGTTGTTTCAACAAATTCAAGTATGCAATCACCCCTTTGAACATGATCTCTAATGAAATGATGTCTTATTTCAATATGCTTAGTTCTAGAATGCAAAATGGGATTTTTTGACAAGTTAATTGCACTAGTATTATCACATTTTATGGGAATGTGATCAAGCTCAAGACCATAGTCCAAGAGTTCTTTGTTTCATCCAAAGGACTTGAGCACAAAGCAACTCCCACCGCAACATATTCAAACTTCGGTTGTGGACAATGCCACACTATTTTGTTTCTTCTTTGTGCCAAGAAACTAGTGAGCTTCAAGCAAGTGGCATGTCCCACTAGTGTTTTTCGATCCATTTTGCATCCAAAGCAAAATCAGAATCGGAGTACCCAATAAGACTACATGAGGCACCCTTAGGGTACCATAAACCCATTTGTGATGTGCCTATTAGATATTTCATTATTCTCTTAACAAAACACTTAGGTGTGATTCCTTAGGATTAGCTTGATATCTAGCACACATGCATACACTAAACATTATATCAGGCCTACTTGTAGTGAGATAAAGGAGTGAGCCAATCATACCTCTATATTTTGTAATTTCTACCGATTTACCTCCTTCATCCTTGTCCAAATAGCAAGAGGTGCCCATAGGAGTAGCCATATGCTTGGCATTGTCCATTCCAAACTTTTTGAGCAGCTCCTTGCAGACTTGGATTGGCTTATAAATGTTCCTTCTCTTGTTTGCTTGATTTGTAGACCAAGGAAGAAGTTGAGTTCACCCATCATGGACATCTCAAACTCACTTTGCATAATATTTGAAAATTCTTTACAAAGAGAGTTGTTAGTAGCTCCAAATATAATGTCATCAACATAGATTTGAACTAGAAGAATGTCATGCTTTTTGTGTTTTATGAAAAGAGTGGTGTCAACTTTACCTCTAGAAAAGCCTTTTTCTAAAAGAAATTTGCTCAACCTTTCATACCAAGCTCTAGGAGTTTGTTTCAAGCCATACAAGGCCTTTTTCAATTTAAAAACATGGTTGGGCATTTCAAAGTCCTCAAAACCAGGAGGTTGTTCTACATACACCTCTTCTTGTATAAAACCATTTAAAAAGGCACTTTTGACATCCATTTGATAGAGTTTGAAGTCCATGATGCAAGCATATGCAAGTAGCATTCTAATGGCCTCTAATCTAGTTACGGGAGCATAAGTTTTTTCATAATCTATGCCTTCTTCTTGATTATATCCCTTAGCTACAAGCCTAGCTTTATTTCTTATTATTAAACCCGTTTCATCAAGTTTGTTCCTAAAGACCCATTTGGTGCCAATTATAAGATGATCATTGGGCCTTGGAACTAATTCCCAAACTTGATTCCTCTCAAATTGGTTTAGTTCTTCTTGCATGGCCAAGATCCAATGCTCATCATTAATGGCCTCATTTATGTCTTTAGGTTCAACTTGAGAGACAAAGGCTAGATGATTACATGCATCTCTAAGTGAGTTTCGAGTGATTACCCCTTTTGATACATCACCTATCACCTTGTCAAGAGGATGATACCTTGAAGTCCTCTATTCCTTGGGTAGATCCAAGATTTTAGAATCTTCTTGCCATGAGTGATCAAGGAGTCTCTCTTCTTCCTTCTTGGACTCTATCTCTTGATTTTCCAAGTGCGTCTTTGCCAAGATTTCTGCAACATCATCAACAAGTTCCTTTCTCGGCTCATTTGGGTTAGTTTCATCAAATGCAACATGTATGGATTCTTCTATGGTCATAGTTCGTTTATTATAGACTCTAAAGGCCTTGCTATGAATAGAATAACCAATGAATATTCCCTCATCGATTTTGCATCAAACTTCCCCAAGTTATCCTTTCCATTATTCAAAACAAAGCATTTACATCCAAAAACATGAAAATGTGACACATTAGGTTTCCTTCCTTTGTACAATTCATATGGGGTTTTCTTTAAAATTGGCCTTATTAGGGCTCTATTCATAACATAACAAGCGGTGTTAACCGCATCCGCCCAAAAGTACTTAGGAAGATTGGCCTCATTGAGCATAGTTCTTGCCATTTCTTCTAAAGATCGATTTTTCCTTTCTACAACACCATTTTGTTGTGGTGTTCTAGGGGCAGAAAAATTATGCTCAATGCCATGTTCATCACAAAAAGTTTCAAATTCATGATTTTCAAATTCACCACCATGATCACTTCTTATGGATGCAATACAAAAACCTTTTTCGTTTTGGATAACTTTGGCAAGTTTTCTAAATGATTGAAAAGCATCATTTTTGTGAGCCAAGAATAATGTCCATGTAAATCTAGAAAAATCATCCACAATCACTAATGCATAGTAATTCCCACCAAAGCTCATAGTCCTAGAGGGTCCAAAAAGATCCATGTGCAAAAGTTGTAAAGGTCTAGAAGTTGAAACTATGTTTTTAGCTTTGAAAGAGACCTTTACTTGTTTTCCTTTTGACATGCATCACAAAGTTTGTCTTTTTCAAATTTGAGCTTTAGAAGACCAATTACTAGTTCTTTAGAAACCAATTTGTTTAAGTGATCCATGTGAATGTGAGCAATTCTTCTATGCCATAACCATGAATCATTTTCTCTACTCATAAAGCATTTAGCATCATTTGAGGAGATATCATCAAGACTAATCATATATATGTTATTGACCCTATGACCAACAAACTTAACTTGCTTATCATCCTTTCCCTCAATTATACAACAAGAAGAATCAAATATAACTCTATTTCCTTTATCACACAATTGACTAATACTAAGTAAATTATGTTTAAGTCCTTCAACAAGTAAGACATTATCAATAGATGATGAAGGGATCTTACCAACTTTGCCAATTCCAAGAATCTTCCTTTGTTGTTGTCACCATATGTGACATGACCATGTTTCTTGTGTGTAAGGGAGGAGAACTTGGAGCCATCACCGATCATGTGCTTGGAGCAACCACTATCAAGATACCAACTTGAGCTCTTGGTCTTCAAGCACACCTACAACACACATTCAAGATTTAACTTTTGGTACCCAAATTGTTTTGGGTCCTTGTGTGTTAGAATTAGGAATGGTGCCTTTAGGGACCCAAACCCTTTTGATTCCAACCTTGGTGTTTATGTTCTTTCTAACATTGCAAGTGGATGCACTATGCCCTTTCCTACCACAATGAAAACATTTAACAAATGGGCTACTTGAAGTTTTTGAGGAAACAAAGAAGTTCTTATAAGACTTTTGATGGTTGTTTGGATTGAATCCCAAATTGACTTTTTGGAAAACACATTTTTGTCTTCCTAACAACACATTCAAGTTGTCTCTTCCAAAAGTGAATTTCACAAGAGTGTTGTTCAAGTCTTCAATTTCTTTTTCAAAAGCTTTGCATGATAAACAAGGTAATGATATGGATGCATTATCATGTGAGGAACAAATCATGCATGATGAATTAGCATCTATGAGTCCTAAAGTCTCATTTTCAATTTTAAGTTCATTTATCTCCTTGGTTAAAGTGGAAACTTTCTTTGTCAATAGGGAGATTGTTTTATTGGAAGACAAAATCATTTTTGTGAGCCTCAAAGATTCATCATGTAATTCTTGAAAGGCATCTTGCAATTCATCATAAGAAGGTGGAGGTTCTAGGTTAGAAGAGGTTACCTCGGTGTCGCTTTCTCCACTTTCTTCTCCTTGAGCCATGAGGCAAAGATGGGCTTCTTCATTTTCTGAATCGTCGGAAGAGCTTAAGTCATTGTCCTCCCAAGCTATATATGCTCTTCTTCCTTTCCTTTCTTTGGAGAGTCTTTTCTCAAACTTCTCCGTTTTCTTGAGATATATAGGACACTCCATTTTCATGTGTCCCGATTTTCCGCATTCGTAGCATTTTGGAGGAGTAGAGGATCCTTCTCCTTTGTGATATACTTTCTTTTGAGGAAAGAGTGGTCTTCTTTGAAATCCCTTTTTCTTCAAGAATCTTCCGAATTTTCTCACAAGGAGACTGAGATTCTCCTCACTTAGCTCAATATTTTCACCATCCTCTTCACCATCTTCATCATCATCTTCAAGTATGGAAGAGGTGGCATTGAGTGCAATTCCCTTCTTCTTTTTGTCATGTTCTTCATTTTGATTGAGCCTACTTAGTTCCAGCTCATGCTCTTGAAGTTTTCCGAATAGGGTGGCTAGAGACATGGTTGATAAATCTCTTGATTCCGCAATCGCCGTTACCTTGGGTTGCCAATTCCTGCTTAGACATCTCAAGACTTTGTTAATAAGATCCTCATTAGGAAATGTCTTTCCCAATGAGATGAGATGATTAACAATATAAGTAAATCTCTTTTGCATATCTTGAATACTCTCACCTTAATTCATTCTAAACAATTCATATTCATGAGTAAGAGTGTTTATTCGAGATCTTTTTACCTCACTAGTACCTTCATGAGTTACTTGTAGGGTATCCCACATTTCTTTTGCGATCTTACAATTTGACACCCTAAAGAATTCATCATACCCCAAAGATGTGGTGATGATGTTCTTGGCTCTCAAATTATATTGAACCTTCTTTTTATCATCATCGGTCTAATCACTTCTAGGTGTATTAATTGTCACACCATTCTTAGTTTGTGTAGGGACAAAAGCACCATTTTCAACTGCGTCCCACACATCTAAGTCAATAGCTTCAATAAAAATTTTCATCCTTTCTTTCCAATAGGCATACCCATCCCCATTGAAATAAGGAGGTCTATTTATAGAAGAACCTTCATTTGAAAAATCATTTGAAGCCATCACTTCTCTTGAAGCTGCTAAGCTCTTTATACAAGAGTCTAGCTCTGATACCACTTGTTACCAAATGGCCTCAATACTCAAGAGGGGGGGTGAATTGAGTAGTTAAAAATAAGTTCACAAATCTTTCGCAAATCATTTGACAATCAATTTTCGTTGAAACTATTGAATGATCAGAGATAATTGAATAGATGAGTTAAGTACTTTTACTAATGAACGTAATACCCAAGGAGACAATATCCAAATAAAACAATGAAACAGTGCACAAAGATAAACAGAGGAGAGTTTAGAGAAACAAACACAGTCGTTTATCCTGGTTCAATCACTACTCCACTTGTGATCTACGTCCAGTCCCCAAGCAACACCTTGAGATTTTCCACTATATCTTCAAGCTTCAATGGGTGCTTGAAAAACCACTACAACCTTGAGCACTCAACAGTATGGGATACCTCACCCAAAAAGCTTGAGCCTCTATTTTCCAAGGGATACCTCACCCTTACAATACTTGAGGGATACCTCACCCTCACTAATCAGAATGTATAAGATTGAAATAGAAGAAGCTCTCTCTAGAGCAAGTATTTACAAATTGAAGCTCTAATATGCTCTAAAAAATTTTTCACGTTTTTTGGGTCAGAAAACAGAGCAAGAAATGATTTTAAGAATTGATTCACGTTTTGAAGTATAATGATCAGTTTCTGATTCAAGGTCAACCGTAAATGAGAACCCAACTTTGGTATTTATAAGTTTCTCAATTAATAGAGCCGTTGGAGATAGTTGGGCATGCATTTAATGCATTTAATATAGCCGTTGGACGTTGTCAGGATGCGTGTAATCGATTACACATCTCAGGTAATCGATTACATTATTGTTCCAACGTTTTCTGAACTTTCTGGGCTTTGTGTAATCGATTACATTCTTGAGGTAATCGATTACATGGCTTCTGACTTTGCTTGTAATCGATTACAATGCTCATGTAATCGATTACATGACTTCTGACTTGCTGTGTAATCGATTACAATATCCATGTAATCGATTACATGGCTCATCGAACGTGTTCTTTGAGTTTCTGGGTTTTGTGTAATCGATTACATATATTGTGTAATCGATTACATGGCCTCTGACTTGATTGTAATCGATTACATTTACAATGTAATCGATTCTGACATCTTGTTTGATGTGTAATCGATTACAAACATTGTGTAATCGATTACATTGGCCTTTGAACACATTTTTCAAGTCCAATAACGCTTGTAAGTCATTTCCAACACCTCAAGATACTTGATTTAAACATAAATCCTTTTAAGAGTGTTAGATTTAAAGTTGAAACTCAAGTCTTATTGAAAGCCATGTTTATTTTTGAAATTTCCCATTTATTTTGAAATCATATATATTGAAAAACCATTTGAGAAATCTTGAGAGCATTTAACATTAAAAACCTAAGTCTTATAACTAAATAAACCTTCTGTCTTCTTTCTTTGATCTTGATTTTTCCTTTTGTGCTTGATCTTCTCTTTTGCTTTTGTTATCATCAAAAACCTTTTGACATGCCTTAGAGACATAAGCATTCACAGATTGGTTAAGGGAAGATGAAACTCTAGTTTTGATTATGTGAATCTTGCATATTTCTTTATATCAATACAATTATGTTTTTATTCATATGTTTCTATTTTTAAATCACTATAAAGGTCTTTATATTCTTGCCAAATTTCGAGAGTAGTAAAAGTAGGATTGCTATGCGCGGTTGCGGTGGTAAAACTAGTGAAACATATGATCTAAGTAATTTAATCCCGGTGTGTGATTAGATCTTAGTGTGATTAGTTTTCTAACTCTTAATGCAATCATTAGGTAGGTGTAAGAGCGGTTGCTTTACAAATAACTAATGGATAGGGTTTAATTTGAGCGGTTGCTGAATTAAGCGAAACTTAAGGAAAACAAGGAATTTATCTCACAATTACATAAGAACATAACTGATCACGTTGGTATAAAGAGTATGTAAGTTAGCATAATCATATAAATCTAGTGGTGGATTCCATCTCTTAACCAATGTCTTTAACTTGGTAATTCAATTTGTGTTGACTGTTTTAGTTTAAGTTTAATTTCTCTTTTTAGTTTTAATCAACAAAACCCCCCTTTTACTTTTACTGTTTATTTTTTATCAGAGTTTAATTTAGGAATTGGATTGATAGTGTTAATTGAATTAGTTCTCTGTGGATCGACTCTTGCTTACTACAATTGGTTGCAAGGTTTTTATATTTTTGGTGGAACTTGGCAACTATTTTTAATATTAATTTTTAATCGTATTCCACACCACACCAAATTTTAGCGTCGTTGCCGGGGAACCAATTTTCCAATTGCTTTATTAATTTGTTTCCTATTTTTACTCTGCTTTTGATTTTAATTTTAATTTTTGATTCTTTCTTTCTGAGTGTTTGTAGGTGTTGATGTCCATTGATCATGGATGCTTGTGAGATTTGTTTATCATCTAGATATCCCACTGATTTGTGTCCCACTTTCCTAGTAGACACAAATGAGGAAGTAAAGGCAGTATGGGGATATTCTGAACCTTCTGACAACTATAACCTCTACTCCAATACATATTATCCAGAGTGGTAGGATCCTCCTAACTTGAGTTATGGGCAACAGCAAGTTCAACCTCTTAGGCAAACTGAACCTTCATTGGAGGAGCTAATAAGACAAATGGCTACTAATAACATTCAGTTTCAGCAAGAAACAAAGGCCATAAGCGATGACCTGCAAAACTCTTTGGGGCAGTTAGCTGCAGAATTCAGCAAGATATCGAGCCTAATTTCTGGAAGACTTCCTTCACAACCCGAAGAGGATGTGAAGGAAGATCCTAGTGCTGTCACATTGCATAGTGGGAAGACGTTAGATGAATTCACCTCTCCTCCACAAGCCATTGAAGAGAAAGAAATAGAACCTGAAGAGGTAAGTGAGGAAGGGGAAAACTCTAAGGTCCCCAAGGTAAGTATTCTTGAATCCCTTCCTAAGGTAGTGGAGAGATAGTATGATGAGTTGTGTGATGAATTTTTTGATTTTATTGGTTTTAATAATTATAT
The DNA here is from genome assembly GCA_029884595.1 of Ormosia semicastrata. NCBI lineage: Eukaryota > Viridiplantae > Streptophyta > Magnoliopsida > Fabales > Fabaceae > Ormosia > Ormosia semicastrata. Next base: position 14,702,791 of record JAQQTO010000030.1, read on the forward strand.
TCATTGTCACTCATGTACTGATATCATATGTGCTAATCGTGCTGAGATTTCTGCAGACTTAAAAGTTGATGATTTTATTTACAAAGTAGAATCTACGACCCAAAGGGAGGTGGAATTGCAGGCCACTGAAGAGTTTTCAAATATGGAAGAAGAGAACAGGATGATGGTCACTACTGAAGTGGATTTTGTTTTTGGGCCATGGTTCACTACAAACAATGTATATGAAGTAGATAAAGTATACATATTAGTTTCCAATGGTGAAGCCAATGAAACTAAGGAAGACCAATGGGATCCCGGTGGAAGCCCTCATGCCTCAAGCTTAACTTGGTCACTACGCTTCAGCTAATGGGATCCCGGTGGAAGCTCTTATGTTATTTCAAGCATAAATTGGTTATTATGCTTTCGCCAATGGGATCCTGGTGGAAATCTCTTCATCTACCTCCGTTACTTCAGTTGATAAGGATATTTCTCCCTTCTCTTTTATCTTACTTGTCCTAGATTTATTAATGATTATTTATTGTTGATGTTTACATTGAGGACAATGTAGAATTTAAGTGTGGGGGAGGAATTGACATTTTGTTTTCTGTTTTATTTCTATTTTTATTTTAATTTCTGTTTTCTATTTTTGAAAAAAAATTGTGTTTTTATTTGATTTCCAATGATATTTTGAGATTTGTGAAGATTTTGAGTTTGAAGCAATTAAAATTCAAGGTTATGATTTATAAATGTTTTCTTTCATCTTGAATTTGACATGCTTGGTTTTGGGTGTTTGATTGATGAATTGAGTTTGATAGATGCATACCTGGTGAGATTTTGAGCCTTTTGATGGATGGATTTAGCATTTATGCTATTCTTTTCTTTCATGTGTGATTTTCACTCATGTCACATTGATCACTCTAGAGCTTACTTTGATTCTTTTTTAGGCTATATTTTCACTTGCATATATGAACATGATTGAGGCATTCTTTTGTGATTAACTACTTGGGCCAAATAGCCAACTTTGCATTATTTTCCTTTGATTAACCCCTTGAGCCTATTTGCCTATTCTTTGTCTTACCTCATTATATGCTTTATGTGAAAAACCATGATTTTACCTTACCTTAGGGAATGGGAGAGCATTGGTTCATTTTCATTGGAGAAGCTCTTTTGCTTGCAAGTGTTTAATAGGACAAGTGTGAGGGTTGTGCAAGTTAATGTGTAATATGTAAGGTGTTGAAAAAAAAATGCAAAGAAAAAGAAAAAAAATTCAAGAAAGATTGTAAAAGAAAAGAAAGAAAAAGGAAAAGAAGATGTAAAAAGAATGTGCATTATATAGATTTGAGGGGATAAAAATTTCTTGTTTGTCAATTGAGTTTCTCCCCAGTGTTCTTTTATTCTCTTGGGTGCTCATCTTACCATATCCATATTATTTCCTTCTCTTACCTTGGCCCCATTACAACCTTAAATAAAGTCCTCTTGATTTGTGTGTGCATGTGTTTGAGTAGTGGAGAAGTAGAAGATAAGCAAGCTTATGGTAGTGCATTTTTCATGGGTTGAATTGAGTGAAATACTTACCTAGTAAACACTTGAGAGATTGAGAGTGTATCTTGTGAGGGTCTATCATTCTTAATTCATGCTTTTCAATTTGAAGATACTTTGCATGTTGGTTTGAGATGTGAAGAATTGTTATCTCTTGAATATTGTGATCCCTTGAATCTTTTCTTACTCTTTTTGCCTCTCTTGAATATCATTGGAAATTCAGTTCTTTAAATTGTTAGGTTTTTGAATTTGTTTTGTTTTCCTTATTCCTTGGTTTGGTCTTATGTTTTGCCCAGGAGTGCAAAAGGCTAAGTGTGGGGGTATTTGATCTGTCGATTATTTTCATACTTTAAATGCCTTATGATTGATTTAATTGGACTCCACATGTGCTCAATTGTTGACATTTAGCTAAGTTTCTGATTTAGAGTTGTCTTTGGATGTTTATTGTGAAACTATGCTAAATGTGGTTATAAACACTCATAAATGAATTATGCTTTTCAAGATATCTTTGAGTGTTTGAGTCCATTAGCATCAAACCAAGCTTGATGACCATTTGAGGAGAGAGATGAATACTTAAGAAGATCAATTTTACCCTCAGAAGCAAAGGAAGAAGGGTATTTATGAAGAATCAAGGTCGCATTTGAAGAAAGTGAGTGACACGGCCCGTGTGATATGACACGGCCCGTGTGCTATGACACGGGGTGGGCCGTGTACTCCTCTGACTATTTCAAGACAGGTCAAATCCTATTTTTGGACAACACGGGCCGTGTCAAATGACACGGGTTGGGCCGTGTTCTTCTCTGATTTTGAGATTAGTTAGAATTTTATCACCAGATTCAAACACGGGTTAGGCCGTGTCAAATGACATGGCCCGTGTCGTCGCACCAGAAAGTTAAATTCGAATTCTATTAAGAAATTATGTATCTAAAGCTATAAATAGAGATACCTAGAGCCCCAAAAGGGGGGGCTGGACAGAGAGAGCCGCCAAGGGAACTGAGGGAAACACAAAGACCAAGGGAAAGGGAGATTGGATCGAAGATTGGAGTCTCGGGTTCGAGCAATCGGAGATCGATCATCCCCAACTTTTGGAAACTAGTTTGATCTTCAGTTTTCTTTTGCACTTTCGTTCTGAACTATGTTTTTCTTCTGTTTTTCTTGTGATTTTGACTTTGCCATGTGTGGCTAAACTTCTTGATTGGTTAAGGGAAAATGAAACTCTAGTTTTGATTATGTGAATCTTGCATATTTCTTTATATCAATACAATTATGTTTTTATTCATATGTTTCTATTTTTAAATCAATATAAAGGTCTTTATATTCTTGCCAAATTTTGAGAGTGGTAAAACTAAGATTGCTATGCGCGATTGCGGTGGTAAAACTAATGAAACATATGATCTAAGTAATTTAATCCTGGTGTGTGATAAGATCTTAGTGTGATTGATTTTCTAACTCTTAATGCAATCATTAGGTAGGTGTAAGAGCGGTTGCTTTATAAATAACTAATGGTTAGGGTTTGATTTGAGCGGTTGCTGAATTAAGCGAAACTTAAGGAAAACAAGGGATTTATCTCACAATTACATAAGAACATAATTGATCACGTTGGTATAAAGAGTATGTAAGTTAGCATAATCATATAAATCTAGTGGTGGATTCCATCTCTTAACCAATGTCTTTAACTTGGTAATTCAATTTGTGTTTACTGTTTTGGTTTAAGTTTAATTTCTCTTTTTAGTTTTAATCAACAAAACCCCCCTTTTACTTTTACTGTTTATTTTTCATCAGAGTTTAATTTAGGAATTGGATTGATAGTATTAATTGAATTGGTTCTCTGTGGATCGACCATTGCTTACTACAATTGGTTGCAAGGTTTTTATATTTTTGGTGGAACTTGGCAACTATTTTTAATATTAATTTTTAATCGTATTCCACACCACACTATAAGGTGTGGGTTGTTCGGGGTGTTCCGGGCTTGGGTTGTGGTGGTGCCAGGTTCGAATGTAAGGTGGGGATCTGGTGAGGCATGAGTCATCCGGGATGGGGTCTCGGTGGTACCGGGGTAGAAGGCGAGGCGGGATCTGGTGAGATGTGGGTCAGCCGGGGTGATCCGTGATTTGGTCATGGTGGTGCCGTGGTCGAAGGCAAGGCGGAGATTTGGTGCGGTGTGGGTCGTCTGGGGGTGGTCCGGGCTTGGGTCGTGGTGGTGCCAGGATCGAATGCAAAGTGGGAATCTGGTGAGGCAGGGCTCTAGTTCGGGCGTGGTTATGGCGTCACAAATTGGCAGAGGAAGGTGATGAGGATAACTATGGTAGAGGATGAGTTTAAAGTGAAGATAGGGGCTATACGTTGGTGGGTTTTGGTCTTGGTTTTGGATGGAGTTTGGTTATAGAGGATGGTGAGGACAAAGAGGTGTTTCTCGGTTGGGATGAATGGGTGAAAGTTATGGATGATGGTGGTCTGAGAGAGTTTGCTTGGTGGATGTTGTTGTTGGGTGGTCGTGGGTGTTTGTGATGGTGGATGGAAGGGGAGCTTGTTGTCGTGAGTGGTAATTTGATGGTTGATGGGAGGTGAAGATGAAGATGGAAGTGTAAGTGAAGGCTTTGGTAGAAGTCTGTGTGTAGTTGTATAAGGTGTGACTTTGAAGGCATTAAATCAGCCAGAATCAAATGAAAGCCAACTCAATTTCATGTTGAAGATACATGGATGAAAATGTTTTTTTTCCTTCATTTATGTTTTGGATTAATCAGTCATTATGAACACATTTTTTTTGGTACAAAAAGGTTAGGCGTGAAAACAGAATCTCCTAAGCTAGGTCGCGATCCAGTAGGGTACTAATTTTTTTCTGTTGCTCAGTATCATCCCTTTTTTTTCTAACAATAAGTTTTTGTGGTTGATGAGAAAAGTTTAAATTAATTTATGTGTTTATGTTACCTGTCAATTTTTTTTTTGTGTTTATTTCTCAAATTTACTTTATCAAACAAAACAATAAAAGTTTATCTACCATTTTATGTATCTTACATCTATTCTATGAAGCATGAAGACGGACACGGACACGAGACACGACACGGATACGGACATAGAGACACACCAAATTAAAAAATGTTAGGACACGGACACGACACACACACGACATATATATATATATATATATATATATATATATATATATATATATATATAATTTTGATTATAAACATTCTAAACACAATTTCTCAATGACAACACAAGTATCTTAATTTATAATTAGAAAAGAAACCAACAATATTTGAAAATTGAACTACCAGATCAGAGTGAAACTCACTTGAAACTTGAACCATTAGCACATAGTGAACACAATGTATTGAAGAAGAATAGAAAATTTTTCCTGAGGGTAGGTTGAGTGATATTGAGCTTATGGGCCGTGATATTAGTACACTATCACACAGTAATTTTTTTTAAAAATTTTAATAGGTTGTATCCAATATGTGTCCGAGATGTGTCCTGACCGTATCAAAACCAAAAAAATAATTTTTTTAATTAGACATATTCGGACATGTGAGACATGCGTGTCGTGTGTGCGTCGTCGTGTGCAGAGTTAAACACATCTTAATTCTAGCACCATCAAACAGAAAATAGCAGTTTATAAGGACATAGTAAACAACAAGAAATCAATGAATTCCAATATCAATGTTGAGCTCACCAGAAGCATAAATAATAGAATTTAATTTATATATGCTTTTAACCAAAAAAAAAACTTATTACAAAGTGTAGATAGAAAAGTGAATATATATAGTGAAATCCTCATACAAGCACAAGCCTCCCTACATAAATTACTAATCTCTATCTACATGAACAATTCCCAGTTAATTGGAGTAGCACCAATAAAATGATTTGTTATGAAGCTCTTGGTAAACCAAAAAATACATAAAGTTTTATGGTTCCCAAAACCAAATTCAGGGGAAATAATGTATGGTCCTCTTCGTGTGACATGGTCAGTCATGTGGGTTGAGGTGAAACCCAGTCAAATAGATCATCAGCGGGAAACCAATAAGTACCAAAATTGGGGTGTGAAATCCAAATCCGCTTTCATTTTTTCTTCCACATTAATGCAACTAACAAAAGTTTCTCTTCAAGGTCTTCCAGCAAATCTTGATATTCACACAATGCTGGGTGTGACTGAAGTGCATAAATAACAAGTAGGAGAGTGAAATTTTGTTCATTTAAGTATAAATACTTCTAGGAATATAATGCACGTCAGGAAAATTTAAATAGACAGATCATAATCGCTTTGGGGCATTTTGGCTCAACATTACGGATCACGCCTCGCATTTAGGGATTTGACTAACCCAATCAAGGCCTCAAGCTATTGCAGCTCACATGATTAACGGTCTACTAACAAAATAACTACTATATCCTAATAGAATCGTTCCTTAAGGAGGATACTTAGGGATTAAATTCTTTCATAACTACCCATCCTAGTTATATGAAAATAATATCTCTTCAAGTAAACACATTCTATAAATATGAAATTAAATCATTTAAGTATACATTTATTCTCATATACACTCTCTCTTAATATAAATCCTAACTTGAGTGTCAGAATATCTTGTAAGTATACCACTTCCTTTCCACTGCTGTAACACAAGGAGAAACCACTGTCTTCAACCACCTTTAACAAACCATTTATAGGCGCAATGAGGAATATACCTCTGATACCGGTTCTAAGCAAATTATATATCATTTCACTTAAAATAGGACAAAGGGATTGATAAAGATATGCTATAATTTAGCCTGGTCCCACAATTAATGCCAGAGGTCCCAAGGAGTGAACTCACAGTGTAAATCGAGTTTTAAATTGATCTTTTCAGACCATTTGAAAATATCATACACTCTATCTCCACCCAAGCCCTCGCTAGTGGCTCCTGCTGCTATTCTTATAATATCTTCAATTAAAGCAAAGTTCCCCAATATATTGATCGACATGAGCACCACTCTGGGTGCCTTGGCCCTCTAGAAGATTAGCTGGAGGAGCATGATCATATTCCCTTATGTGTGTATGGATTTATGAAGGATTAAAGTGGGCTCTTCCCCGCTAACCTTTTGCACACATCAAACCAGCACTTAAAACATGAACAGTTTCGTCACCATTGGCAGAATAAACTCCACCCTTTAGACAAGAGTCCTCATTTCCACCATCTACTGATGTGTCAATCTGAAATGGAATGTTATATTCAGATTGAGGAGTTAACTTGTAGACATAGAGTAGATCTCCATATATGTAGCATTTGGTAAAATGCAGCAACATGATAGAAAATTGAAAATAACATCAACCACAAGTAGGTGATATTAGAAACAATGACTTGTCGTATATAGCAGGATAGAATATTATAAACAATAGTGGTAAGATCATAAGACTTGGACAAATGGCAAAAGCAAGTAACGAAAATTATAAAATCATCATCTAGCATATAAGTGCCATTTTAAGATTGATGGGTGTGCTTGTTCTGTATTACTTATACAATTTGTTCAAGAAGGTTTTTAATGAAGGAAAATAAATTGCAATAAGTTAAGTTTCAATTTTTATAAGGAAAGAACTCAAACAGCAAATTAAAGAAGAGACTCACGTTGTTTCTAAAGGGTTAGACCAATATTTGTATTATTTGTATTTGAGGAAGATCACAAATCACAACAAGAATCAAGGAGCAAACATGAGGTCCCAATCATGTGACCTTCCCTTTGTAGAAAAGTCAGCTAATTCTCTTATTTAGGAGAGGAGCGTGAGACTTAATTTAGGAGTATATAATTGATTCTATATTTATTTCATTGTTCCCTAATTACAAATACAAATAGAGGTTGTAAGTTGTTGTAAAAGATATGATTGAATAGAGTCATTCTTTCTCCATATTCTTCTTCTTCCTTTGATTCTTTATTCTGGTTTTTATCATGGTACCAGAGAAATCGATCCTTGTTTGAGGGCTATTTTGTCCTCTGTTTTGATTGTCACAAAACAGAGAACCTTTTATTGTCTTTCCACATCAACGCTTCTGTCAAACGTAAAATGTGAGTTTTGTTCTTAGGAGATTTTTTATTCCTTCATAGTGGGATTAGTCCTATACCTTCTTATGTGCCTGTGGTTTGTTTGACTTTTAAATTTTTTCTGTGTTTTGTGAGACATTCTATCAAACACTTGGAGTGCACACTACCTTCATACCATTTATTAATTTTTATGGCTGAAAAGAAAGAGAAATTTGATAACTCTACCCATCACTTGTACCTTCATCCTTCCGATTACCCTGGCAGGATATTGGTCTGCAATCCACTCACTGAAGACAATTATGCCTCATGCATGCTTCTTGCTCTCGAGGCCAAAAACAAGCTCGGCTTCATAGATGATACTATTACTCCACTAACTTTTGGTTCCTCATCTGAGACACAACAATGGAAACGCTGCAACGTCATCGTAATATCATGGCTCCTTAATTCCATTTCTAAAGATATTTCTTCTAGCGTAATTTATAGCAAATTTGCTTATGACATTTGGACTGATTTAAAATATTGGTATTCTCAAGTTAATGTCCCATGCCTTTACAAACTTAAACAAGATATCAGTAATCTTGTTCAAGGTTCTCTTTCAGTTACAACATATTTTGCAATGTTGAAGGGCTTATGGGATGAGTTGATCGAAATTCAATCCCCACACCTTTGCACCTGTGGTAATTGCACTTATGGTGCCCACAATAAGAATACGGCCTAACAAGAATCCAACAATGTGTTGACCTTCCTTATGGCACTCAAGGAATCCTACGTTGCAACTCGTGGATAGATACTATTGATGATCTGCTTCCAACTGTAAGTCGTACCTATGCCATAGTCATGCAAGAACAACGCCATCGCAGTGTCTCAACTCCACCATCCATTGAAGGCATTGCTTTGGCCGCCACCTATTCACCACAGAAAGACAACCAGGTCCACCTAAAAGGTCCCTCAAGTGTACCCACTGTGGGAAAGATAGACACATCTATGATCACTGTTATCGCCTCCATGGCTTCCCTCCGGGACCTCGCAACTCCAAGCTTGGCACAGGTCCCAAACATAGTACACATCGACACATGTCCCCACTCTACCTTTGAACTTTTTATTGATTCGATATAGGTATATATGTACATGTCTTTTTTTTTTTATATGTGTAATTTTTGTTCTCATGTGTAGATAAATTAATAAATTCATAATGATAAAAAATAAAACTTATATAATATTATTTTTTATTTTTTAACAATACTCATGTAGTTTGATACTTGAGTATACTCATATAATATTATTTTTTATTTTTTAATAGTAATCACGTGAGTTTGATATTAATATACTCAGAGTACAAAATTATTCTTCTCTCACCGTTATTAAGTTTGCCCTCATTGCCTAAAATTCCTAGATCCTTCACTATTCATAGGTCAAACAAAAAGAAAATATTGAGCCTTTAAATAAATTATATTTAATCGCCTAAGTAATTGACTAAGTAGAGTTTATATAGCTTATTTTTTTAAATTTATTTTAATGAAATAGAAGTGACTTATCACTTATTCATTTTAAGTTACATAAACATAAATTGAAATAATTTATATATAACTTTTAGTAAAATTAGTTTATTAAATTTTTAATAAAATTATTAGATTAAATTATACATTTAAAAGACAAATATTTTTGTTTATAAAATTTGTTTTATACCATTTTATATTTAAATTCTTTAGTATTTATATTGAAGTGAAATTCTTTCATGAAAATATAATAAAAAATATTTTTTATGTATTTTAAAATTAAACTTATAAATATTATTTCTCTTAATGAATTATTATATATATTTTATTTAATAAATTTTTTATTTATAATTATATTTATTTTTATTATTTAATTCTTAATGTATGTCATACATTACACAGGAACAAAATCTAGTTAAAAGAAAATGCGTAAATCATGTTTTTTTTTATGGTGAGGGGCACTGCCCCTCGATAACTACACAAGGATTCTGCCTGTTTGTATTATAAGAGTACAAAGAGAAGGAATAATTACCAACGTATATGATTCGAGTGAAAGGAGAGTTCGAGTCCCTTAAGCATATGATCTTTAATCTTGAGATTCATGTGAATAAAAATAATATTATTAAAAAAAATTATTGCTTAGGTGTCTAACTATACTTATTCGGTGAGGGGATATTCTAGAAAATTTTAAAAAAAAGGAATAATTCATTCTGTTATTAATGATTGAAGATACATATTTTGAATACAATTGAATAAGTTTAAATTTAAAACAAACTAAAATTATCTCCACGGAACAAGGAGAGAAGAATATGGAAGATACATAGAAAATAGCAAAAATAATTTTTTTGCTAGGTGGTTACGCCAATTTGTATCACACACCCTTCACCATTTTATCAATCTCAGATTTCAAAGATTCATTTTTATTTTTATTTTTTTATCTCAATTCTCTCCAACTCTCACCATGTCTCTCAAAGCGTGTATCGCTAATTCCCTCTTTTCTGTACAAAATAGCAGAGGCCCTCCCTAAGATAGATAGAGGCTTAGAGCCCATTGGCCATTATAATTTACGCACTCTCAACTGTTACGAATTGTGGTAAATAAATAGGATGGGCTCTCTTCTCTAGTTCTCTTCTCAAGGCATATGGGCCGAGTCCAAGACCTAGGTTACTACTTACTTGAAAAGAAGAAGGTTAGCAATATATTTTATTAGATATTTTTTTAATATTTATTTTATTATTAATTTATTTTATATATTTAAAAAAATATTAAAAATATTAACAATATTTATTTTTAAATTAATAATAAATAAATATTAAAAAATAAAAAAATGTATTTATAACAATTCATGAACTTAGAAACAATGCAATTGTGAAAGTCTAAACTCAACATTGAGTTTCGGTTAAAGTTTTGTTATTCATCTAATTAATACGTAAATTTTATTTCACTCATTTACAAAATTATTTTATAAAAATATTATAATTACATATAAAATAATTTTACATCTCTATTACATTAACATTATATATAAATTGTTTTTGATATATATATAAAACATTTCCGTTCCGGTTTACAGGTAATACCCTGACCCCAAGACAAAAAGCAGATCCCACAGTACCCTCAAGAAAATCAAATCCTCTCTTCTCCCATTATAGCCTTTCCCCTAACAAGACAAATCAAACCAAACCAAAACCATAAACAAAAAGTGAAAAAAAAAAAAAAAACACACACACCCACCTCCCTGGCCCCTCCTTCACTGCCACCAGAATCCGCCATTAACTCCGAGCACATGGTCCCTCTTTCTTCCATCTCTCAATTTAATTTATTTTAATTTTCCTCCAATATTTTTTTAATTTATTTTCAGAAACTACGAACTCTGCCCTCATTTTAATATTCAATTCCTGTTTTCTCCAGAGAATCTCTGATATCGCAATTGAAGTTGCTGCAGCTGCGCATGGCGCCTACTCGTACCTGTTTCTCGGTTTTCGCGATTTCTAAATTCTAATCCAATCATCTCATCTCGCCCCTTGATACGCGAAACATCTCATCTCAGGTGCTACTGCCAGTGTCACTTCTCTGTTCTTTTTCCCCACTTCATTTTCCAGACTACATCCAAAAACATGCTTACATGCATAGCTCGCCCCAAGGAACTCGGGGACGACTCGCTGAGTCACCCGGACGATTCCGATCCCAACAACAACAACGCAAAAAACAACCAAGCCATCAAGTCCCTCACTTCTCAGGTACTACTACTACTACAACAATCAAGAAAATCGATCATCGCGAAATCGAAACCCAAAACGAACTCCTCTCCATTATCTGTGTGTGTTTTTGTTTTGTTCAGATAAAGGAGATGGCGTTGAAGGCGTCGGGGGCGTACAAACATTGCAGCACGTGCACGGCGCCGAGTCGACTCGGGGTGAGCAAGGCCGAGTCGGACGCTGACTCGGAGCGGTTCCGGTGGTCTTACCGGAGAACGGGGAGCGGGAGCTCGTCAGGGAGAGCGTGGGGGAAGGAGATGGAGGCGAGGCTGAAAGGGATCTCGAGTGGTGAGGGGACGCCGAGCTCCGCCGGCGGCAGCAGCGGACGGAGGGTGGTGCTGCTGGTCGAAGAGAATGAGCCCAAGGAGTGGGTGGCGCAGGTGGAACCCGGCGTTTTGATCACTTTCGTGTCGCTTCCGCGCGGGGGGAACCATCTCAAGCGCATACGCTTCAGGTACGTAGTACGCCTCTCTTGGTCTGTGTCGTACCATTGCTTTCGGTGCCGTTTTGAGTTGTGGTTACTGGTTAGCGTTTAGACGGTGACTGTGCATACAGTGTTGGTCAAGATTGAACCCTACTTCCTACTGGCTAGTGCCCTAGTGATGATGACAATGCCTTTTCTTTTTGCTATGATAGACTATCAATTTCTCACACTTTATTATTATTATTTTTCCCCAATTTACTTTGGATGTACGGCTGTATATACCGCAGGTTAGGTAGGTTATTCCTTCTTAGTTATTAGGCTTGTGGGGTTTGTTTTGGGATTAGCGCCTTGAGTTTCAGTGCGTTGTTTTGTTTGGTTTGTAGCAACGATTAAATGAGTTGGATTTGTTTCCATGCATGATTGATTTTATTTTATTTCATTTTTCTTCCTTTGAAATAATGTGCTGATTGGAATTCTTAGTAAGTTTGTTTTGAACACCTGCTTCATTTGGGTGGAAAATATAATATAGTTTGATTTGATACATATTCATATTTGAGTTTACTATTAAGAAATAAATAGTAGAAATATACTATAAAAATATTTCTAAAAGAAAAAAAATGTAATTGCTGTAGTTAGATTGTATTTTAATTTATAAAAAATATATTATATAATAATGTCAAAAATAGTGTGAATTTTTGTGTCTCAAAATTTATATATGTAGCATTACTCAAAAAATAATAGATAACAAATAATTAAATTAAAAATATATAGCATCAAAAAATAGAATAAATACAATATTAGAAGAAAAACCTCACAACAGATATGGATTAAAATCTAGGAATCACGGACGCTTTAAATATGTTTGATACGTATCCGTGTTGTATACTTCACACTTCCATACATTTAGTTGCATTTTATAATTTTTTTACTTTTATTTTTAAAATTCTTATACTAATATAAATGAGAATACCATAATAACTGGATAAGTGATAACATTTTATTATGTCTATAATGACTCACGTTAACTTTTAAAATATTATTCTCTCTTTTTAATTTAAAATTTGTGTTTTCATGTTAATTTTATATAATTTTATTTGTTGTAACATAATAGTGTCATGTTCTATAATTTTTAAAATTTATTATATTTTCATGTCTATATTGTATTGTATCCGTGTTCTCGGTGTCGTATCTGTTCTTCCTAGATTAAAATTTAAATCTAGGTCACATAATTTTCATTTTATATCTTAATCTAGATAATACAATAATAGCTTTTAATTTTTTCTTTGGGTGAACATAATAGTTTTAAAATTTTTATAGATTGTGTCATTAGTCGTGTCTCAGTAGTTGAAAAGGTAAAATTTTGAGCAAATAGCTATAGTTTCTTCAAGTTATGATAATGAACTTCTAATACATAAAACATTTATAAATCTGGTGTAACATTATTTGTAGTATTTAACATTATACATAAAACATTTATAAGTCGTATTAGTGCAATGTAAGTTTATTTATCTTTGATGCATGATTTTGAATGTAGTGAGTGATGATGCTCCAACAAATTTAAGAATTTTCGTTTCCGGGAAACAGTCCAAACTTTACTTCAGGGTATTCACATAGCCTTGTCTATTTTGTTTTGGTCAGAATGGAACTTGGATTGGAAAAGAGGCAACAGGTTTGAGCTTTGCCAATTACTGATCACTATTATCAATTATGCTCACTCACTTTCACTTGTCACTATGCCCTTATTGTTGAAGAGCATCCAAAGTCCAATTTCCCAAAGCCATCAGTGAAGCATGAACCCTCCTCTGTATATATGAAATAGTTTAGGCAGGGGCCCACATTTCCCTGTGATTTCACGCTCCTGCCAAAAGCAATCCAAAAAGTGGGTCCAAAAGGAAAACTTATTGTGGTTTGTAAGTGGTGGTGGGTCAGTGTTAATTGTGTTGGGAACCTTTAAACTGAGTCTTGTCGTTTGGTCGGAGGAAGCTCTTCTTCTATCCTTTCAAATTTCTTCATGCCTGATTTTTCGTGACTTTGTCTTCCTCTGATACCAGTTTTTGTCTTTTAATCTGCAATTTGCTGGGGAATGCTCCCATCATCTTCCACTCCGGAACTATATACAAGACAAAATATGAACCTATACTAGGTGGGAACCAAACAAAGTTGAAGATAGATACAATATAGGTTATAGTCTTATACTCTTTTTGCCTTTCTTTTTTTGGTCTTTCTTTTATTTTATCTTATCGTAGGATTAAAGCACCAATGGCGTTAATGTGTGTTGGTCCAACTTGGTCACTTCTTGGGCAATCCCAACCAATGTGGTGCTGGTGGGTAGGTCAATGTATAAATGATTTTGATATCTTTCTCCTTTTTTTTTTCTTTTCTTTTCCTGAATTTCAACTGAGACATTTAAGATATAGAGTGGTCTTAAGCTAAAATATTAAAACCTACTGAACCGTCTAAATCATTTCATTTTTTGGTGCGTTTAGTACTGTAGTTGACACTAAAGTTTGGACCCACCTGCTTTCAATTGCTTAGACAACTCCACTGTAAGGTCAATGTTGGCCTTAGAACTACTTTATTTCACGCACAGAGTGGCCGGTTTTGCTTTTAATTATTCATCTGTGAATTCTTTGTCAAAAAGCATCTAATTGATGACCTAGCATAATTGACTGCAATGTCATACACCACTAAAAATTAACAATCTATCTAAAAATATTTTGGTCTACAAAATAACATAATCATAATAGCAACAAATTGGAATTAGTTGGATGTTTCAAGCTGAGAGTCTCGCGGACCACTCATACAATGATACACAAAGTAAAAATGCCAGCTCGATTATCTTCCTAACACTGAATAATTATTATTTCATCACTCTACCCAACATCCTGCAACAAAATTAAAAGAATGCAAACGTAGAGAGAAAGGGCTGGGTAGGACAAAAGGAATCGTTCAGTTTTCACTTTTTTTTTTAGAGGTGGGGTGGGGCCGGGGTAAATAGTTTTTACTATTTTTAAATTACGGTTGCATTGCTCTTTTCCAAATTTCAGATGCTACGTGACATGGTGCTCCATTCTCATGTATACTTCATTTGATTGATGACTTCAGGACTGACTAGTGAATTGAATTTTGGTTTATCTTTTATGTGTAGTCGCGAGATATTTAACAAATGGCAAGCTCAAAGATGGTGGGCAGAGAACTATGACAAGGTCATGGAACTTTACAATGTTCAAAGGTTGAACCGCCAAGCTTTCCCTCTTCCAACTCCACCAAGGTCTGAAGATGAGGTAAATTCTGAATTTAGGTCGCTCCTAGACATGTGCACAATTTAGTAATTGGCAGCTACGTGTTACTTAAGACAATGTTTGTTATGGCAATAATATTTTATATATAAAAAGTTATCATTACAATTTGAACTTATAACTTGTATTTACATTTTCACTCACTTCAATCAAGTTGGTTTAAACTCGAAGAATTATCTAACTGCTCATATCTGTGGACTGTTTACGTGTGTTGCAAAAGGCAGTATTTGTTCCAAGTGTTTGTCGTTCACCATAGTAATGCTCGCTTTGGTCAAGGCCTATTAATAGTTTCTCAATGTGAAAGTTATTTTTTAAAAATGAAAATAAACTTTTAAATATTTACAATTTATATGAATTTATAAAATTGATGTATTTATTAATAAAAGAATTAGTTATTTCTTAATATATGACCTATTGCGCACGTTACAAATAGTCATGCTTTTCTTATCCCCGTCCTCATTTTTTATTATTATATAAATTACTGAGGTGAAAGTTTGGATTTTATTTTTACTGTTTTTTTATTTGTGCATTTTTCTGGGTTGAAAACAGAGTTCAAAGCGTGAATCAATAGAAGACAGCCCTGTTACACCTCCACTAACCAGGGAAAGGCTACCCCTTAATTTATACCGCCCAGCAGGGATGGGAATGGGGTACTCATCCTCAGATTCCTTTGATCATCAGTCAATGCAATCCAGGCATTATTGTGACTCGAATGGTATGAACTCAACCCCAAAAGTGTCCACCATTAGTGCTGCCAAGACAGAGATATCATCAATGGATGCTTCCATAAGAAGTAGCTCATCTAGAGAAGCTGATCGCTCAGAGGATCTATCAATCAGCAATGCTAGTGACATGGAGACTGAATGGGTTGAGCAGGATGAACCTGGTGTTTACATTACCATTAGAGCACTGCCAGGTGGCAAAAGGGAGCTCAAACGAGTCAGGTTCAGGTACACATGCTATTTCCATATACGATTATTTAACTCACCACAGATTAAATAGCCTGAAGTATTAAACATCAATCCTGGGACTTGCAGGTGGTTCTTAGTATTTCACCAAGCTACTATTAGATATAGTCATCCATGTTAGAGATATACAATCATCATTTGTGAGCCTCTACCTAGCACATTAAGTTTTTAGGAGAACTGATATTTGACATAAGCTTTATTACCGAATGGTCCCCTATTTTCCATAATAAAATCTAAATTTAAGTACTAGATAAAGTGAGCATGGTTTGTGGTTTATGATTGATGCTCCGGCTTAAGTTTTTGAGAGAGATGGCCTTTGACATTAATAGTTCATAGTAGTTCCCGAATCATAAGGCATCAAGGCTATGCTTGTTTGAGTAGGTCAAAAATTTGAAATGAAAATCACTTTATACTTGTTGCTACTGCAAAAATGTAAAAGGTTAAAGGTGGAGTAGTACAATTAATTTACACTATATCCTACAAATTTTGGTCAATCCTCCTATAACATTGAACTATATTTGACCGTGTCATAGAGACCAGTTAACTATCTATATTTTCAAATGGGTTAGAATGCAAGCCTTCACAGCTGCTTTAGCGAGAAGCAATATTATGGTCATTATAAATCGGGATTATCTGATTATGGGGTTAGCAAATAATTCAATCTGACATGTAGTCTTGAGCTTGCTGACTGTACCCTACTGTTTTACCTGGTGAATCCCAGTGCCAAAGGCATAGTAAAAGCCCTTATAATATCGGACCAGACTCAATTTAAAGTAAAAAAATGACTTCAAAGTTCAAATAGCTACTCTGATGCTTTTCTATGTATTTTGATTTGTCTATTACTGTCAGTAATTCTGCTCCCACAAATCATAGTCTAAGTTTCATAAGCATGGTGTAAATCTAGGATTAGAAACGTGCATTTCAGTTTACTTTTGTAATTGCGTTAATGCATTCTGATATTGAACTGTATGGAATTTATTTCTGGGTATTTACTCATATGTGGTGCAGCCGAGAAAAATTTGGGGAGATGCATGCTAGACTATGGTGGGAAGAGAACCGCGCCAGAATACATGAACAATACTTGTGAGATTTATCAAAGGGGTGGCTGCCGATGCTTTACAAAATGTGGAAGTGGTGTTGCTTATTAAATTGTTTCATCTTTGTTTTGCTATATAAAGTCTCGTTATAGGTGATCAGATGTAAGAACGGGTGGTACTTGCACCTGTGCCTTTTTGGGCTATATACATCCCCAGATGCTAGCACGCTCGCTTCTCATCTTCGTGCGGTCGGTTCTGGTTATTCTCTTGGACGTGGGTGGTAAATTTAGTTTCTATTAGATAAAGATATTGGTGGATCAGGAGCAGCAATTGTTTACTTGAAACTTATAAGTCTGGTGGGTGTAAATTATATAGCTGTTCAAATTGGATACAAAGGATGAATCTCAATCTACTCATTATTTTTTGTTTCTGCTTGTCCAACTTCTACATTCAGCAGGCATATCTGCTGCGCAAACAAATGAACTTGTTTTGATTTAATAGTTTAAATTAATTCATTTAAAAAGTTAATGTAATAGAAATGACAACAAATATAAAGGAATGACAATAGATACTTATTTTTTTTTGGTACTATATATTATATAATGGCAATATTAACTAGTCTCACTATTCACCACTTTCATCCCTGTGATATCAAGGCATCTGACATTGGAATGACCGAGTTACAGAGTTCTGTTATCTTCCCCTACAACTGATTTTTTTTTTTTTTTTTTTTTTGGGGGGGGGGGGGGAGGGAGGGGGAAGAATCAATTCCTTGCACGAATTGCGAGTGGAGGGACTCAGAACGGAGAGAAGGGAAAGAAAATTGAGAGAGAGATGATGAGATGATTTGAGAGAACTGAGAGTGGATCAGTGGAGGGACTGAGAACGGCAGTCTATGGAAGCACCCAAGGATAAATATTGTTGAAAGAAAAAAAAAAGAGAAAAGAGTTTACCTATAGAGTCATGATATATGTAAAACTTAAAATATACAATTTTGTGATAATTTTGGGATAACTAAGATAAGAAGTAAATGTCTTTAAATAAGTGGTAATTTTAATTGTTGATATAATAATTTTTTTGTTATACATAGTGAGTTAAAATTAGAATTTATCACATTTTACACAAAGATTATCATGTGGTGATCAATGATATGATAAGTGGTATTCTTTATTATTTATGTGAGAAATTCTAATTTTAACTCACTATATGTAATAAGAAAAGATCACTATATAAGTAATTAAAATCGCCACTTATCTTATAAGCATTTACTATTTATCTGAATTGTCCATTTGAGTTGTCTAAAAACCATTTTCCATACCTAAACTTCAACATTTTTATGAAATTTAAAACATTCTTAATTAATTTTTAAACTTTAATTAATGTCTAAATATATCATTTTATTTGATTTGGATATGTTAATTCACTAATATGATATTATGTGGCAACATCTTTTTTTAATTCATTAATTAGGATAGTTAATTTATTTATTAAAGTTTTATTTTAAATACATTTTATTCTTTAAAAAAGTAAATAAAATACAAATTTTGTTTTAATATAAATTTATTTTTTATTTATTTTTTAAAGAATAAATATATTTAAAATCAAGTTTTGATAAATAAATTAATAAGCAATCTAGATTTAATGTAATTGGACGGATGAGGTATTGTCACATGGTATCATAATTAGTGAGTTAACGGATTTTAAATAAAAAAGTCTATTGAAATATTAGTTAAAATTTAGAAACTAAATAAGAAGGGGTGATTGCTCTAGTGGCTACAAAAATCAAGAGGTTTTGGTGTCATCCAACCAACGGTCAAGAAGGATGAAACACATGTGCATGTGGTGTCCTTGTTAAAAAAGAATGTGGCCCACACCTTATGTCCATATAATAAGAACATCTTATTTTTTTTTTGTTGGATTACTCTTTGAGACTCTTTTGCAAATATGTGAAATATATAAAATCGTATCCCTCACTGTAATCTTAATTTCAGAATCAATGTGACATCTCTCATAAGCCCTCCCTCATTCTCATGTGTTATTGTAGATCTAAATTTTTAAAATTAGTATGAACCATAATCCCTATTTTCAAAATTGATTACACAACGTGTAATAAAACTATAATAACTTTTTGTTCACAAAATCTTGAAAATAAGAAATAAAATAAAAATAATGTGACATTTCTGTAATTAAAAATAAAAATATATCAACTAAAAAAAACTAAACACCACCTTAATTTCAATTGACACAAAAGTTAACTTAAAAAAGTGTAAAATAAGCTAATTCAAAATTTCAAAGACGTGTTTGTCCGTTAAATTAAAAGCTCATTAGTATAGATGCGAAATTTTAAACAACCTATGTGTTTAACAAGCTGGCCAAAGAGTTGGGAAATTAATTAATTCCTCTAATGTATTAAAGTCACTTGAGTTGATATTACTACTTAGCGTGTGTTTGTTTCGAATTATATGAGCCATCTAACAGTTTTTTAGTTGAAAAAAAATTGTTAGGTACTGTTGAATCATGTTTGGGTTGCAGGATGAAAAAAATCAATTTTTTTTCTTTGTAAAAAGCTATTGGAGCAAAAGCGAATCGGTGAGCATTTTGCAAAAAAATTATTAAAATTATTTTATATTTTGAGATGTAAATATTATTTTATTTTTAATTAAATAATTTTTTAATTATTTTATATTTATTTTAATAATTTAATGCATAAAAATAATTTTTTTTATATTATCTAAACGAAATAAATTAATTTAAAATTATTTTTTAACTAACACATCTAAACATAAAACTAATTCTATTATAATCAATCATAATAAAAAAATTTATATAATAATTAATTATTAAAATAATTAAATTTTTACAATTATTTCAAATACGCACTTAATCTCAATCTACACAAAAGTTGTTAAAAGAAAAACACAAAATAAGATAATTAAAATTTTTATACATGTACTAGATATTTGTTCATTAAATTAAAAATTTAATGTTTTAAATATAAAATTTAAAATATCTTGTACAATGCACCGATAAAACAACTAGTTTTTATAAGTAATTTTATAACGGCAATCATAAATATACACTTAGAGTCTGTCTAAGATGAATAATTGACCTAATACTAAAGGTTGTTTCTTTGGAACAAATTTTTTTTTTTTTTGGCCCTTTGAAGTTTAATGGTCTTACTCTTATGAGTTATAACTCTAATCTTATTATGCAAGCATCTTTTAGGCCACAATTAAGACCTTTTCTCTGCTGGGTTCAGGAGCTACGTAGCCTCATTCACAGGACAAAAGGCCCCTCACCTGGTGTTCACCACCTACCCATTCCCTTTGTACAGAGAAAAGGCAGCCCTTTTAAGTGAAAGCCTAAAAGAAAACTCACATTCTTCTTATAACTAGATTCCATAATGGGTTTATATTTTGGGTTCAAAGAAATATGTTCGGCTCAGCCAATCCAACTCTTTTTCTTATCTTTATGCCAAGGCTGAAAATGCAGCTTTATTTGAAACTTTTTTCCATGCCCCCCATTAATTATCCTATTATTATCATAAATGGGAAATTTTACCCAATTTAAATACTATCATTTCATTAGGGAGAATTAATTTGAAGGATTACTAATAAAAAATATTCAATCTTAGAGAACATAAAATGTTCAAATGATTATGAATGACTATCCAAAATATATTTAGAGAGAAAAATTATTACATTTCACTCGATGGACAAAAATATCTTTAATGAAAATTCTTTTGAGTAAATATACACTTTAATCTCTGAATATTTCGTGACATAATATTTTAGTCTCTAAAAAAAATTGACATACATGTTAGTGCTTGAAATTTTTTTCATCCTACTAAGTTAATCCTTTTGTTAATCACACATGTTAAATACTAACAGAAGTGCCAAATAGGATCCCAACTATCGCCAAATAGGATTCCACGTGTCCCTTCCTCTTCCTCTTCTAATCTCCACCCTCCTCTCCCCTCCCCAAATGCAAACCCTAATCTCCACCCTCACCCCCTTCCTCTATCGTCTGTGGAGGGGGTGCCGCCATCGCCGCTGTGGGTGGTGGTGGGTTGAGACCAGAGAGCATGGATTCGAGCCAAGTGGAGATGTCTGAAGGGTTATAGTAGATAGTTTTGGAGGAGAGTTAAGGGATTCCGTCTTGAATGTTGCCATGCCTTCTTCAAGTTGTTTTAGCTTCTGGGCTACTTCTGCCATGTTTGATGATCTCACCTTGTACCCCACCACCACTAGAAGCTCTTCCATGCCGCCATCTACAGCTTCCTCCTCCCAAAGTTTTGATTTTTCGGTGATGGGTATAGAATAGCCACCACCACCATCACAGTTAGAGCTAGATGTTGCTGCAACCATGGATGGTAGGTCACCTAGGTTGGGACGAAGATGGTGGTGCTCCCTCTTCATCTTTGATTGATTCAAAGATTAGGATTTTTGAAAGTGATTTTGTGTTGGTTGATGTGTGAGTGATTTAAAAAAAACCATTTTTATCATCTTTGCACTAACCAAACAAAACACTTCACCTTCACTGTAATTTACAACTCCACCACTTTTCTTTCTCCTTCATCACAAACCCAGAGAATCTCAAAGCCTCAAAACTTGAAAATCCACCAAAACCCAGAAAGCTCAAAACTTGAAGTGTACCCACATGGTTGCATGATTCTCAGACCTAAAAACACTAACATAGAACCACTCTAAGCTTGATATCAAAGGGCCCCAAATGTAGTTAGAGTCTCTATAATCATTAAATGAGTTTGAGTTGCTTCATCTCTTGTTGGATTTGGGTTTGCGTTTAGGGAGGGGAGATGAGGGTAGAGATTATAAGAGGAAGAGGAAGGGATAGTTGGGATTGACAACTGTGATGTTATTAGACACTTAATGGTACATGTAAGAAATTTCGTTAGTATTTAACATGAGTAGTTAATAGAAGGATTAACTTGATAGGATGAGAAAACTTTCAAGGACTAATGTGTGTGTCAATTTTTTTTAGGGACTAAAGTGTTATGTCATGAAATATTCAGGGACTAAAGTGTATATTTACATAATCCTTTTTTTCTTTATCAATGGCTATTGTTTGTTTTTGAATTATTAGTGGTTAATAATTATAAATAAAGTTCTAGAATGTGCTAGATAGCTCAAATGATAAAGAACTTTATAGTTAATTGCAAGGTCCTAAGATCAAATCTCGCATTCATTAATTTTCATTACATAAGTAAAGCTCAATGTGAACTCCCCATCCCTAAGTGTAGCGTGTGAGAAGAGGGGCTAGGTATGTGAGTTAATTAACGATTAAAGTCTATAGGGTATCTCGATAATCCGTTATCTATTGCCAAAAAAAAAAAATATAAATAAAGTTCTAAAAATCAAGATAAAAGAAATGGCTAATTGTACATTCTCACATAATGATTAACAATTGTAAATAAAATTTTAAATTTAAAGATAAAAGAAGTTGGAAAGAAATTTGTAAATAATTATTGCTTGTTATTTAATGATTAATTGTTCCCATAGAGTGACTAGTAATTATAAATAACAGTTCTAAATGTAAAGATAAAAGAAGTTTGAAAAAAATTTATGAATGACTATTACTTGATATTGAGTAGCTAATTGCTCCCATGAAGTAATTAACAATTATAAATATTGCTCTAAATGTAAAAATACAATTTTACAAGAAATTTGTGAATAATTATTATTTGTTATTAACTTGCTAATTATGGCTAATTGTTTCCATAAAGTGCATGGTTCATTTCCTGATAATTGATATACATTTAGGTGTTTAATTCCTAACCCTAATTTCTAACTTTCCTCAAACAAAAGAAATAAATAAATTAGCTTCAAGAGGGAAGGAGGAAAAAAGAGGTAATGGGTAATAGGTCGTGCTCGACAGGAACAAATTAGAGATTGGCAAATCTTGAATGCATTATCTTATGTTTCTGGTGAAGTGTGATTGCGATTGAAGCTGTGTGATGCAATTTATACTAGGGATTTGGACTTGGAGAAGAGTTACAAACAAAAATAGGAAAATAAATATTGATAATCTGTGTATATTTTTGAATAAATGAACACAATAGAGCTAGCCTTTATTTATACAAGAATGCAGCTGTACAGAAAAGAAAAATAATAAATTATAATTATGTACTAAATCAAACTAATTCTGTACTACATCAATTATAATCATTCCTAAAAACAATTGTGATCAATCACAATTTATCACGCTAGCATCTCCTTTCAAACTCAAGTGGGTATAGAAGAAATTAATTTGAGTTTGGAAATCAGAGTGCGAAGACGGCCAAGATGATGAGCTTTGGCAAACAAATCAGTTGGTTGATCAAGAGTACCAATGGAAATAAGACAAAAAGCACCACGAAGAATGTGTTGATGGATAAAGTGACAGTCAATCTCAATATGCTTGGAGCGTTCATGAAAAACATCATTGTGAGCAATCTGAATAGCACTCTGATTATCACAATGAAGAACAGTGGGAGAGGACTGAGAAAAACCCAAGTCTTCAAGAAGCCAACGTAACCAAAGTATCTCAGATGTGGTGTTAGTTAGTGCCCGATATTCTACTTCAGTACTGAAACGTGCAGTTAAAGTTTGTTTATTGCTTCTCCATGAAATAAGGGCATAAGCCAATAAGAGATCATCGGTTAGTAGGATCTCTGTCCCAATCAGCATCAGAATAAGCCTAGAGAACCAAGGAGGAGTTGGATGAAAAATGAAGTCCATGAAATAGAGTTCCTTTTATATACCATATAATACGTAGAACAGTAGCATAATGAGTAGTGCGCGGAGCTGACATAAACTGGTTGACTAGATGAACAATATATGAAATGTATGGATAAGTAATAGTAAGATAAATCAAACTACCAACCATTTGTTGATAGAGAGTAGGATTATCAAGTATAGTACCATCTAGAGGTGTAAATCTGACATTAGGTTCTAGAAGAGTGGACTCAGTGCAACTATCAGAGAGATTAGCTCGAGAAATAAGATCCGAAACATATTTAGCTTGAGACAAAGAAATACCATTAGTAGAAGAAAGGATTTCAAGCTGCAGAAAGTAAGTGAAAGGTCTAAGATCTTTCATCTCAAAATGTTGACTCAAGAACTATTTAAGCTCAGTAATGCTTGCAGTATCATCACCAGTAATAATCATATCATCCACATAGAGAAGTAACATAACAGTACTTCTATCAGTTTTGTAAGTAAACAAGGCAAAATCATATGCGCTGGAGGAAAAACAAAACTAACTGATAGTACTGTGAAACTTGGCAAACTAGCCTCAAGGTGCTTGTTTGAGACCATACAAAGCTTTTCGAAGACAGTAAACCTTATTTGGTGGACAAATGTAATCAGGAGGTGGACGCATATAAACTTCTTCTAAATCACCATTAAGAAAGACATTCTTCACATCCATCTGATTTAGAGTCTATTTCTGAGTGGCTATAATAGCAAGGAGAGTACGAGCAGAAGTGAAGCGAGTAGCAAGTGCAAAAGTTTCCTCATAATCAATTCCATATTCTTAAGTGAAATCTTTGACAACCAAACAAGCCTTATATCGCTCAATAGATCCATCATAACGAGGCTTGATATTGAACACCCATTTACATCCCATAAGTACCTTACCAGAATAAGAATCAATAAGGTCCCAAGTATTACTGTTCTTTAAAGCCTGTAATTCTTCTTGCATAGCATGTTGCCAATGAGGATCTGTGAAGGCTTCTTGATAGGACTGAGGTTCATATAAGTGAAGCATGGTAGAAAAACAATGATAATCACAAAGATACGTAGGCTGAGTTCTTACCCTAGTTGGACGCTCATAAGGAAGAGAGGGTGCAATGACAGGTACAAGATCTACGTCTGGAACAATATCATCAAGAGTGGCTGAAACATCGGAAGTGACTGAAAGCTCATAGGAACCTGCATAAGAATCACTAGGAAAGAGATCAACAAATGGGTTAGTAAAAAATGGAGTCGAAGTGGAAGTGAATGACTTGAACTTTGAGATTGAGGAGTGTTAGAAAAGTAGAAAATATACAGTACAAAACAGAAGAGAATAGAACTTTGTTGATTGTTTGTTGTGCCGTGAAAACCACTGCCTTGAAAGCGAAATCCGGCTAGACCTCGGTGCAATCCAAATCACTAACCTCTCCTCAAGGTTAACACAACGAGCCTATGAACACGTGCACTCGTGGCCTTAGGCTATGGAAACCACAGAACAATTGCCCCGATTATTAAGTTATGAAAAATAGGAAAAAGAGATAAAATTAAATAGCATAGTAGAAGAGAAAAGTTCTTTCTACCTCCTCTCTCTAACTGTGTGAAGCCTTTTTAAAAGAGAATATCAGTGAAAAATGGTTCCTCTATTTTCTATAACAGTTTCATCACTTCCTTAATATTAGCCCTACTACTAATAGCATTTTGACTGGTTCAAAAAGTGCTATTAAAGTGGAGGTTACAAAAATTGATTGATAACTAATTAAGAGCATTTAAAAAAAATCATTTCAAAAAGATAAGAAACTGACTATTTCAAATCAATAGGGCATAAAGAAAAAACATTTTTAAATTCTCCACCAACGTGGGACGACGAAAGGCAGTGGCAACATATGCTTCTGTTTTCCATTGTCCAACAATCCCCCACCAATGGTAAAACAGGAAGGAAGCAAAAAGTAAAAAACTGGGCAAAAGAAGGATTAACACTTAAGTATCAATATCATAATGATTGAATTGATACGTAGTGAAGCAAGGCAACAATTGTGTCTAGGCAGTGAATTACTCTTGAACTACCAAGACTTCAATTGAGATCCCCACAACATATGTATTGCCTTAATATCTGTGATTTTCGCGATAGTCAATAACAGGCGCTTTTAATGGCCATGCGCATACCTTGGGTACTCATGAGTGCTCTGGAAAGACAGTCTAAGTCTTTCATAGAAGGCGGCCCACCTTCACACTCACGTAGATGAGTCCATCAAGTCCGTCTCATAAGGACCACCCAACAACTGGGGCTATGAACTCATTAAGAGCTAAAAGCTCAACCTGTCCACAATGCACTACCACATGTCATAGAGATGGGAAGTGTAGTGCTATAGAGTATTCATATGGCTTCGTTTGACCACGGATGGTATCCACCATATTTTCCTCAACACATAGGCTTAAACCCTATCTCCCCCGACGATTCAAGGACCAATTTCCTTGTTAGACCTTTAGTAAGAGGATCCGCCAAGTTCCTCTCAAATCTTACAAACTCTAAAGAGATCACACCATTTTTTAACAATTCTCTGATTGAACTGTGTCTAACGCGTATGTGTCTCCTCTTTCCATTATACACACTATTCATGGCAATTCCAATAGCTGCCTGAGAATCACAATGAAGAGAAACCGGTATAGACTGTTTTCCCCATAATGGCACATCTGTCAACAAGTTCCTCAACCATTCTGCTTCTTGACTTGCTAAATCGAGAGCAATGAATTCTGATTCCATGTTGGAACGTACTATACAAGTCTACTTAGCAGACTTCCAAGATATAGCACCTCCGCCAAAGGTAAAAACATACCCACTGGTGGAACTGACCTCATTATTATCCGTAACCCAGTTAGCATCACAAAATCCTTCTAACACAGTAGGAAACTTACAAAAATGCAAACACCAGTTCATAGTACCTTTAAGGTACCTGAGTAAATGATGAAGTGCAGTCCAATGTTCACTACCTGGGTTGTGAGTATATGTACTTAGTCTACTCACAGCATATGCTATGTCCGGTCTAGTACAATTCATGAGGAACATAACACTACCTATGATTTTAGCATATTCAGCTTGTGAAATGCTAGAACTTTTATTTTTCTTAAGATGTATGCTAAGATCATAGGGAATTTTCACAGGCAAATCATCATAATAATTAAATTTTTTCAACATCTTTTCGATATAATGTGACTGACACAAGGAAAAACTATTATCATTTTTTCTCATTTTAACACCAAGAATCACATCAGCTTCTCCTAGATCTTTCATATCAAAATAAGAGGATAGAAAAAATTTGGTCTCATTCACCACAGTCACATTGGTCCTAAAAATTAACATGTCATCAACATATAGACATATTATCACACATTCTTGTCCAATCAATTTCGAGTAAACACAAGTATCAGATGAATTCACAACATATCCATCACTCACTAAAGTTTGGTCAAATTTTTCATACCATTGTTTAGGAGCTTCTTTAAGGCCATATAAAGATTTTCTCAATTTACACACTTTGTTCTCTTGACCCTGAACCATATAGCCCTCGGGTTGTTCCACATAAATTTCTTCTCTCAAGTCACCATTGAGAAAAGCTATTTTTACATCTATTTGATGCACTACAAGTCCATGAATAGCAGCTAAGGCAACTAGAGAACGAATTGTGGCAATCTTAGTAACAGGAGAAAAAGTATCAAAAAAGTCAAAGTCTTTCTTTTGTGTGTAACCCATGACCACCAGTCTAGCCTTAAATTTATCAATGGTTCCATCGGTCCTTAATTTCTTTCTAGAGACCCATTTACATCTAATTAGTTTACTTCCCTTAGGCAAGTCAACCAGATCCCAAGTATGATTAGACATGATAGAATCTAATTCACTATTAATGGCTTCTTTCCAAAAGTTTGCATCAATAGAAGTTACTGCCTTATTAAAGGTTTTAGGGTCTTCCTCAATCAGGAAAGCTGATACAAAGGCATCATTATTTTATCAATATCATTGTTTTCAACCAAGAATGCAATAACAAAATCTGGTCCAAAACTACTTTTTATTCTTCGCCTTTTACTTCTTCTAGGTTCATTAACTTGTTCATTTAAAACAGAGGAAGAAGAAGGCAAAGATAAAGGCACTGAAGTAGAACCAACCATATCATTAACATATTTCTTTAAAAGAAATTCTTGCTCAAAAAATTCTGCGTTTCTAGATTCACAAATAGAATTATCATTCAAACATAAGAATCTATATGCAGCACTATTTTGAGCATATCCAATAAACACACAATCAAAAGTTTTGGTTCCTACGTTAGTCCTCTTGTAATCTGGTAGACCCACCTTAGCTAGACACCCCCACACTTTCAAAAAGTTTAAGTTAGGTCCAAAGCCCTTCCATAATTCATAGGGAGTCTTATCTAGCCGTTTATGATGGACTCTATTTAGTATATAACAAGCAGACAAAAAGCTTCCCCCCACATATGGTTAGACATACCAAAACTTAATAGCATAGAATTCATCATTTCTTTTAGTGTTCTATTTTCCCTTTCAGCTATGTCATTTTGTTGAGGAGTATAAGGGGCACTAGTCTCATGGACAATTCCATTCTTTTCACAAAATTCCTTAAGAAAAATTGTTCCATATTCACCACCCCTGTCGGACCTAAGCCTCTTAATTTTACGGTCCAACTGGTTTTCAACTTCCGCCTTATATTTTAGAAACATCTCTTCGGCCTCATCTTTTGACCTTAGAAGGTAAGCTTTGGTATATCTTGAAAAATCATCTATAAATGTCATATAATACATTTTACCTCTTCTACTAACTATGTTTTTGAAGTCAGCCAAATCGGTGTGAATTAATTCTAGTAGTTCAGTAGTTCTGTTTGGACGGGTTTAAAAAGCTTATTTGCATATTTTGCTTCCACACATATAGGACACTTAGAGAAGTTATTTGTATCTAGTACATTAATCAACTGCATATTTTTAAGTTTCTTAATGGAAGCCACATTCACATGTCCTAGCCTACCATGCCACAAATCAACAGATTCAATAATATAAGCACAACCAGCAGAAGAATTAGCATTAGAAGCAATAGAAATGGTGTTCAGTACAAACAATCCATTAGCCAGATATCCCTTCCCCCACAAAGTTCCCATTTTTAGTTATAACTACTTTATCAGCTTCAAAAACCAATTTCAATCCAGCTCTATTAAGTAAACTACCTGAAACTAGGTTCCTATGCAGGGAGGGAACATACAGAACATCACTCAAGGATAAAAGTTTTTCCAGAAGTAAGTTTAAGGAGAATCTTTCCTTTACCAAGCACTCCGGCTGTAGCGGAATTTCCCATGAAGACACACTCTCCATCATCAACATCCTCAAAGTGGTGGAAAAGCTCTTTGTTGGCACATAGGTGTTTAGAAGCACCAGTATCCAGAATCCAGTCTACCTTGTTATCCACCAAGTTTGCCTCCACTACCACAGCAACTATCACTTCTTCATTTTCTGCTAGATGTGCTTGAGGTGCAAGTGGTGCAGCAGGCTTCTGGTTCTGATTTTGT
Source organism: Ormosia semicastrata (assembly GCA_029884595.1). Lineage (NCBI taxonomy): Eukaryota > Viridiplantae > Streptophyta > Magnoliopsida > Fabales > Fabaceae > Ormosia > Ormosia semicastrata. The sequence goes on from JAQQTO010000030.1 coordinate 14,732,100, forward strand.
TGTCCATGTCTCATGTAGCACTGATATGCTTTGTGACCTGGTTTGCCATAAATATAGCAGTTAACTTTCCTTTTCTGAATCTTGTTATCACCTTTGTTGATATGGTTATTCTGTTGTCCATTTTTCTGGAATTTTTTTCCTTTCCCTTTGGACCTGTTTTGATCATCAAACTCAACAACATTAGCATTAACCGAATTTACAGAAAATAAAACATGCTTATCTTTAAGTCTGTTGGCCTCTTCAGTCTTCATATGATTGATCAACTCTTGAAGTGACAAATCTCTCTTCTTGTGTTTCAATTGGTTACGGTAGTCACTCCAGGATGGTGGGAATTTCTCCAGAAGCACATTAGCTTGTAATATCTCACACATCTTCATTCCTTCATTTAGTATATCACCAACCAGATTCTCATATTCATGAACCTGCTCCATGATTGGCTTGTCATCCAGCATCTGAAAACGCAGCCAATTCCCTACCACATACTTCTTCTTTCTAGCATCATCGTCGCCATAACATTTTAGCAAGGTGTCCCATATCACCTTCGCAGACTTCTGATTAATGAACAAATCGAATAAATTATTTGCCATATGAGTCAGTAAATGACCCTTGATAGTTTTGTTGTCTTTTTCATATTTCTTCTTAGCCTCTTCATCAGCTTTCTTGGTTCCAGCAGAGAGCAGTGTGACAATAGGGGTAGCAGGAGTAGGGGTAGCAGGAGAATCAGTATCAGCAAAAGGATCTTTAGATAACACATAATTGACCTCTAAGGCTTCAAATAGAATTAACAATTTTTGTGACCACCTCCTATAATTTGTGCCATCTAGAGGTTCCAATTTCGACATATCCGGAATGATTCTTAGTACATTCATAGCCATTTCTGTTCAGTACTGTAATAACGTAATGTATTTCGCTTTTAGATTGTTAGAAAAGTAGAAAATATACAGTACAAAATAGAAGAGAATAGAACTTTGTTGATTGTTTGTTGTGCTGTGAAAACCACTGCCCTAAAAGTGAAATCCGGCTAGACCTCGGTGTAATCCAAATCGCCGACCGCTCCTCAAGGTTAACACAACGAGCCTATGAACACGTGCACTCGTGGCCTTAGGCTATGGAAACCACAGAACAATTGCCTAGATTATTAAGTTGTGAAAAACAGGAAAAGGAGATAAAATGAAATAGCATAGTAGAAGAGAAAAGTTCTTCCTACCTCCTCTCTCTAGCTGTGTGAAGTCTTTTTAAAAGAGAATATCAGTGAAAAATGGTTCCTCTATTTTCTATAACAGTTTCATCATTTCCTTAATATTAGCCCCACTACTAATAGCATTTTGACCCGTTCAAAAAGTGCTAATAAAGTGGAGGTTACAAAAATTGATTGATAACTAATTAAGAGCATTTAAAAAAAATCATTTCAAAAAGATAAGAAACTGACTATTTCAAATCAATAGGGCATAAAGAAAAAACATTTTTAAATTCTCCACCAATGTGGGACGACGAAAGGCAGTGGCAACATATGCTTCTGTTTTCCATTGTCCAACAAGGAGAACATGGTGTCTTCCTAGAATACGACATGACGGGAGATACGAATGTGTTGAGAGATTGGATCCCAACAGCGATAACCCTTATGTTCAGTGTCATAACAAAAAAAGCAACAGAGACGTGCTCCGTGCTCAAGTTTAGTATGTTCATGAGGTTGAAGGAGAACAAAACAAGCACAACTAAAAACTTTAAGAAATTTATAATCTAGAGAAATACGGTGGAGACGTTCAAATGGAGATACATTACCCAAAACAGAGGAAGGAAGACGATTGATAACATAGACAGCGTTGAGAGTGGCTTCACCCCAAGCACGTTCAGGACAATAGGAGGAGATGAGCATAGGTCAGACAGAGTCAAGGATATGACGGTATTTTCTTTCAGCACGGCCATTTTGCTGAGATGTACTAGGACAAGAAAACTCAGAGAGTGTACCCTGTTCAGTAAGAAAGGTGAGGAGTTTTTAATCACGATATTCAGAAGCATTATCACGACAAATTTTTTTTAACTATTTTTGAGAAATGAGTTTTGATCATAATAGCAAAATTAATATAAATTTAAGAAAGTTTTGAATGATTTTTCATTAAATATATCCAAGTAAAATGAAAAAAATCATAAATAAATATTATAAAATATCGATTACCTCCTATAGTTAGTGTGAAGGCAGGCCCCCAGACATCAGAGTGTATAAGATCAAAAAGCAATTTAGAAATAAAGGTACTTTTACTAAAAGAAATGGCAGATTGTTTAGCAGTTTGACAAGAAGTGTAGTGAAAAGGCTCATTATTGACCGAACCTAGAACTACTTGAGATAAGAGGGGATGCAGTTTCCCTAGAAAACTATGAGCAAGACGTTGATGCCACAGTTGGATGGAGGTAGATGTTACACAAAGATTTGAGGCAAGAGTAACATAAATGTTGGTGAGCTCAAACAGCCTTCCGACTTTACATCCAGTCCCTATGACTTATCATGTCCGTTGATCCTGCACACGACAACTAGAAGAATAAAATATGACTTAATAACCACGGTCGCATAGTTTACCAATAGAAATGAGATTAAAGTTTAATTTGGGAATGAGATATGCATCAGGTAAGCTATGAGTGGGCAAAGAGATAGAACCCTTATGACTAACATTCATAAGATTTCCATCGGCTGTGTGTATAGAATGTGCAGTGCCATTAATAGACATAGATGAAAAAGACTGAGATGTGGATGTCATATAGTTACAACAAGCAGAGTCAAAGTACCATTTAGTATTACCTGGTGTGATTGATAAAGCAAAAGAGGTATTACTAGAATTGGATAATAGACGTTTAAGGAGGGACATGAGATCATCAGTAGAAAAGGCAGCCTGGGGTGTGGCTGAAGAACCTGGGGATCCTTGTGCAGCAACAGGAACAAGCACTGACTTAGAAGAACTGGGACGAAATTGAAACCTGTTCTGATCAGACCTTGAAGGACATGTGGGATAATTCTCAATTAAGTGTCTTGGGTCTTTACATTTTCTGCAACATCTGGGGGCAGTAAGCATAACTGAAAGAGATTGAGTAATATCTAGTTTCTCCATTATACTAAGAAGAACGCAAAAAACTAAACTTTTGGAGCTGAAGTGATAGAAAATAACTGTAAAAATAAAAAGATCTCACAAAAAATGATGAATGTACGCCTTACGAAGCAAATGGAACACTGCAAAAAATGCGTACAGATCTGTGCAAAAAATGGTACACAAGACGTGCAAGCATAGTAACGCAGGCCACACCAAAAAACAAAAATAGGATTGGATCGAGAGCCTAGACTCTCTAATACCAAGTTATAAATAAAAATAGAAAAATAAATATTGATAATCTGTGTCTATTTTTGAATGAATGAATACAGGAGAGTTAACCTTTATTTATACAAGAAGACAATTGTACAGAAAAGAAAAATAATAAATTATAATTATGTACTAAATCAAACTAATTCTATACTACATTAATTACAATTATTCCTAAAAACAATTGTGATCAATCACAATTTATCATGCTAACAAGTAGATTGAGCTTTTATTGTAATGTTGGAGAACACCCAAAAATGCATGAAAACCAAACAAATGCCTTGATTTTGGTACAACCTTTAAAAGGCTGTATTTTACTACTGTTTTAGTATTGAAGGTGAGACACATATTTTATGTCTCTATTGCAGCTTGTAACGTGTCACACCAACAAAGAGAGAGAATAGCAGGTAAGAGAGAGAGAGAGAGAGAAAAGGTCGTTAGAGAAAGAGGAAAAATGTTTTTCTTACATCCAAATACATTCAATTTTCTTCCACTGCATTTTTGTGTGAGAAGAATATCAAATCAAGTTGTATGCGACTGTAGCATTCTCACAGGATATAGTATGAGTTTAGTAAGTTGAAAAAAGTTAAAGTATTTTTTGTGGATGAATAACGAGATTGGAGAGAGAGAAAATGATTAAAAGGTTTAATTTTCTTTTTTTTTTTTTTTTTTTGTAAATAAAGGATTAGGAATGTGCAAGATTTATATATAAAAAAAATCCCGTGAAGCTATTACACTCCAATTGCTTATTAATACTCTTTATTAAATAATCATAATTATATGAAATAAAAGTAAAATTATGATTAGTCACTAAGAAGTGTAGATAGATGATTTAGAGTGTCAATAACATTATCCATGAATTAGTAATATTTTAATAATGTGAAATGGACTATTTTTTTAAATGTCTTTTTATTTTGTGTTTATACTTTTTAATAGTCTATATTAATTTTAACTCACAAAATTTTAGGTCTAAAAATAATTTTGATAACAAAATTGATTAAACCAATTTAACTAGTTCAATTCAATCCAATCCAAATTGATATAAATAAAATTATTTATATTATAGTCTATTACACATGCTATTGTAGTAAACTATATTCACATCCCTGTTATCTTCTTCAAATGATTGTAATATATCACATGACAATATAGTCAACTGCACTTATTACATCTCTTCTCAAATCAATTTCGCTTTCGTATGACTAATTAATGTCAATAACATAATCAATAATCAACTGCACTTGATTAGTACTTAAATCAATTCTAATGCTCGAACCAATTACTTCACCAAAATAGATTATAGTATTTTAATGAGGTCACTATTTTAAACTTAAGCTAAAATGTCATGCATATTTTTTATTTTAAATAATTAAAAGAAGTAAAATAATATTTATAACTACATTCATGCTTATAGTATAAATAAAAAATAATAATGGAATAAAATAAAAAAGGAATATATAGATAAATTATTTGCCTAAAAAAATTACAAGAACATATAAGAAATTTTTAAATAATAAAAATAATAATATTATATTATTTGACACTAATCATGAAAATTAACCTTTACTTAATTACAAATTATATTATTAGACACTAATCATAAATATTGAGCCCCGATTAAATTAAGATTATACTATTACATACTAATAATAAATATTAAGCCCTTACTTAAGATAATATTATACTATTAGACACTAATATTTAATATTGAGCCTTTACTTAAGCATGATTATACTATTAAACACTAATCACGAATATTAAGCCCTTACTTAAGTATAGATTATACTATTAGACACTAATCATGAACATTGACCTCCTGCTTAAGTTAAGATTATATTATTAGACAGTAATCATAAATATTGAGCTTTTATTCAAACTAAGATTATACTATTAGATATTAATCATAAATATTAAAACCTTACTTAAGTTAAGATTATAATATTAAACACTAATCTCAAACATTGAGTCATTGCTTAAATATGATTTTATTTTATTTTTATTGGAATGTTGAATTTATTAAACAACCAAATCAAAAGCAAGGAATGAGGATAAATCATCAAGAGGGTCCTAAACCAGTAACAAGAACCATATGTTTTTGCATAATTCGCTACATAATCACCAGCTCTATTACAAGATCTAGGAATATAGCCACAATCAAAACTGTCAAACCAAGATGCATAGATAAATATATCCTGAAGAAAAGAGCCATCATATGAGTTATCAGCAGCCTTATCCTTCGTACTATTAAACACTCTCTGAACATCCCCTTCTAAGAAAATTCTAACGACACCCAATCTCCCATGCAAACAGCAGAACTTCCCTTGCAGCAAGAAGCTCCCCTCCATATGACTGAACCACTCCATCCTTTTCCTGAGCTTTAACTGCTATAAACCTGCCTTCAGAGTCTTGAACTGTACTACCTAACCCAAACCTGTGCTCATCTTCAAAAGAAGCAAAATCGACATTGATTTTATAAATCCCTAGGTTCGGCTTCAACCAATGATCCGAATGAATCCTTCTCTATTCTGTGCTATGTCTCCCAGCTCTGGCATCCTGAAATGTTTTTAGATTGGCTACGGCTGTTCAAGTATGTTGCACGGATACGAGTACAGGTATCGGATATGATACATGTATGATACGAAAATAAGACTTCTGTTAAAAAATTAAATTAACATTTATCAAATATTCGAGTACCTAATACGAATACAAGTACATATCCGACAGGAATATGACAGATATTATGAAGTACTCATGCTTAATAGGATCAATTTAAGAAAAAGGTTTGACATTCTTACCTTGCCAAATCACATTTCTCTTAAACCAAATACCATGTCATATCATACCAGCAACCTCTCTCTGAAGCACTGACAGATAATTCACGAAATTAGCAAAAAAAAAAAAAAAACTCCAACCGCAAGCCTTGCTCATTATGCTGCCAACTGTTAGGATGCAAATAAACTAGTAAGGCATTCATTGTATATGCACATTCCATGAAAAGATGCCTCATAGTTTCAGAGGCCACACCTCACAAATAGCAGGTGGGTTCCATGTTAATATTTTTATCTCCAAGTCAGTCCAGAGTTGACAATATATTTATGCACATACGCTAACTGAAGATGTGGATCTTGGGAGGCATTTAGAGCTTCCAAATCAGTTTCCAAATGTGAGCAAACTGCTTGAGAACTGGTAGTTAGTGGTATCCTTGCAACTCATTCTGAGTTCTATAATCTAGACAGTTACTCCATTCTAATTTGTAAGCACTTTTGACAGAGAATAGACCTTTTTGACCCGACAACCAGCAAGGCGAATCTAGTCTCGGTCTGTCCGCTATAGAAATCTCAAGAATGATTAAGGCTTCTCAAGATTGAAGACTCTTTGAATCAGCTTCAAAACCACAAAACCATGTTCCAGCAACTTTCTACCTTCCAATAGACTATTCCATGTATAGGATGGATTGGATCCTCTATGAGCTGAGAGGAATGACCCCATGAGGAAGTATTTTGCTTTAAGAATACGGGCCACTAGGGAGGTGGGATTGGTGATGAGACGCCATCCTTGTTTAGTCAACATGGCTAAATTAAAAGAATGCAAATCTTTGAAACCAATGCCCCCACAACCTCTTGGCCAGCATAACTTGTCCCACGCAAGCCAATAAATCTTTCTAGAGTCTACGTTTTCCCCCACCAAAATCTAGCCATCATTTGACCCATTTCTTTGCAACGGCCTTAATAAGCACTTCCTAACCACCTGCCAAAAGGAGCTTTTCTTTCCAACCTTGGATACGTTTCCACACCCTATCCTTCAATGATTGGAGACTCTGATTCTTAGAGCATCCTACCATTGTGGGAAAGCCCAGATACTTCTATGTAAAAGCCATTTGTACAATGTTGGTCATATAGAAAGAATTGTGGACTTGAGATCACTATCGACATTGAGATTAAAGAGAATTGAAGATTTATCAAAATTAATTCTTTGACCTGAAGCTGTACCATAAAGACCCAATGTGTTTAACAACTTTGATGTCTTTTTTAGAAGCTTTTGAAAAGATGATGCTATCATCAGCAAAGAAAAGATGAGTCACCATAGGAGCAGATTTACAAATTCTCAATCTAGAGAAGGAGTGGTTCATCTCATCCTTGGCAAGGAGAGAAGATAGGGCCTCAGCACAAAGCACAAAAAGATACAAAGATAAAGGGTTTCCTTGCGAAAAATTTCCCTAGAAATACTATTAATCGAAATAGAATATGATACTGATGTGACACATCTCATAACCAATGAAATCCATATCTCAACAAAACCCATTCTTCTCATAATCAACTCCAAGAAAATTCATTCCACTCTATCATAAGCTTTGCTCATATTTAGCTTCATAGCCAAATAGCCTCATTCTATACCAAATCTCTTGTTTCTTAGAGCATGCACATGCTCATAAGCTACAAGGACATTATCCGTGATGAAATGATTTTGAACAAAAGCATTTTGAGACTCTGATATTAGAGAATTAGGAAGAAAGACTTTAAGCCTATTTGTAAGAACATTACTGGTGATCTTATAGACCATATTATAGAGAGAAATCGGTCTGAAGCTTACAATGGTCTTTGGATTATGAATTTTAGGCACTAAGATGATGAAAGTACAGTTCAGCTCATCATCTAGTTCCCTCCATTTAGAATATTAAGAACAATTTTAGTCACTTCACCCGCAACTATGTGCCAGTAGTTTTGAAAGAAAAGAGTTGCATTCCATTTGGATCGAGGGATTTGGTAGCTCCTATTTGAAAAAGAGCTTCCTCGACTTCCAATTTGATAAAAGGCATTGAGAGGAAATAATTCATATCACTAATAACTGTCTCAAATTCACCAAATAAAGCTTCTTGAATCATAAATGGGTTAGAGCATTAGAAGAGATTTGATGGGGCCTTAACAGTTAAGTATAAGAGAAGGTAAAGGAAGAAGGAGAGTGCGCTGGATAGAGTAATGAGGGGCAGCAAGGAGCATTTATAGCTAGTGAGAGTGGAGAGTAAAAAGGGGGCAGCAAGGAGGATTTATAGCTAGTGGGAGTGGAGAGTAAAGAGGGGGCAGCAAAGAGCATTTATAGTTAGTGGGAGTTAAGAGAATAAAGAGGGGCAGCAATTAGCATATAACTAAGGGGATTATAGCAAATGAATAGGCACTTAGTGGAGAGAATAAATAGGGAAGTGGAGGAGGGGAAAAGACATCCAATCATTTGAGTAAAGAATTAGGGCTTTTGGGCAAGGAGGAAACAGACCCTTGAAGATCTGCAGGTTTCTTTGTTCTATTTTCTATTTTTCAGTGTAATCAAGAAGAGTTTTCCCTATTGTAAGGAGTTAGACTCCATTGTTTTTTTCTTAGTAAAACCAGTACCTATTGGTATCAGAGCTCCAGATCCAGGGAGCATCTTGATGGTATCTACATGCATAGAGAGCATATTGGAAGTGGTGGAACGATAGATGAAGTTCATTGAACAACGATTTCAGGAGATGATGAGGACGATGATGGAGCAGATCGCAATAGCCGTTCGAAATGCACAAATGGTTCCAGAAGGAGAAGGAAGCAATCATGGAAACCGGGAAAGAAATGGAGAGGATGCCGATCTCGAAGCCGTACACAGAGATGAGAGGATGCGACGGGTGGAGGTGCTATATTTTACGGGCGACGATCCACACGGGTAGTTGTACCGTGTTGAACAGTACTTTGAGATCAAGCAAATCCTAGAAGTGGAGAAGGTTGCTACAACAGTGGTGTGTTTGGAAGGAAGGGCGTTGAATTGGTACCAATGGTAGGAACCACGGATGGGGGTCGTGACTTGGCCAATTTTTCGATGAGGACTGCTGGGGGGGTTTTAGATCACTTCGTCAGAAAACCCATATGTGGTGTTAATGGGATTGCCGGCAGAGAGGTTTGGTCATGGAATATCGAGAGCAATTCAAGTTCCTATCCGATCCAATTTGTGACGCAGATGAGGAATTCATGCGCGGAGCATTCATGAATAGACTAAAAGATAAAGTGAAAGTAGAGTTGCGATTGTTTAGCTCAGGGGATCTTCATTCCCTAATGACGATGGCTTAAAGGGTGGAAGATAAAAATTGGACATTGGGTCAAAATTATAGGTATTCTTCCTGAGGAGTTGGGTCTATTCCTAGTAGGCCCACGTTGACTAGTAAATGGGCTAGGGCCTAAGACAACGCAGGTGGAAGAGGGTGGGGTGTTAAGCCCAATTCGTGATCTGGACAGTGGTCCATCGTATAGAATGGTGGGAGTGAAACTGAGTCTGTGATTGAGCAAGAGCTAACATGTGAGTTAACACTTCAATATGGGATGCCTACTTATGCTGACAGCAAATGTGGGCAGCTATTGATTACAAAGTGTAATATAATAGTTGTTCTTCTCCTCTGACATTTTCCAATGTGTATGTGAAAGAGTCGTTGTCAGAAATTTATTTTGGAGAAGGTGAATATTTTGGTGAGTATAAAAAAGTAAGTGATAATATGTGCCCTCTTGAATCAGATATATACATTGGAATACCAAGCTTGCAGCTTTTGGGGTGCAGTTCTTGCAAGTTGCTTCAATGGATCTGTGAAAATGGGGGTTCATCACTCCTACACAAGTTTCATGTTGTTTGCATTCAACAAAATTGTTTTAAGGAATGCGATATTTTTATGTAGCTACTTAAGGTACAGTTGAACGCCAAGTCAATCCTACTGATGAAGTTGCAAGAAGCTTACCCCAACCTAGATTTACCTGGCTCACCTGAGGTTCATTTTAAGTTTCACTCATGCTTCAAGCGATGGGACCCAGGTGGAAGTTTCCTTCAATTGTTACGGAACCCTTACTCGAACCTTCACCTTGAGGACAAGGTGAAACTAGAAGGGGAAGGTATTGATGGACCCTTAACACTTAAAGGAGAATGGGCTGGAAAGAGTAATGTGGGGCAGTAAGGAACATTTATAACTAGTGGGAATGGAGAGTAAAAAGGGGGCAGCCAGGAGCATTTATAACTAGTGAGAATGGAGAGTAAAGAGGAGGCAGTAAAGAGCATTTATAGTTAGTGGGAGTTAAGAGAATGAAAAGGGACAACAATTAACATTTAACTAAGAGAGTTATAACAAATGAATAGGCACTTAATGGAGGGAATAAATAGGGAAGTGGAGGAGGAGAGAAGGCATGCAATCATTTAAGTAAAGAATTGGGGCCTTTAGGCAGGGAGGAAGCAGACCCTCGAAGATCTGCATGTTTCTTTGTTTTGTTTTCTATTTTTTAGTGTAATCAAGAATGGTTTTCCCTATTGTAAAGAGCTAGACTCTATTGTTTCTTTCTCAGTAAAACTAGTACCTATCAAAGTTCAAGAAATAATTAGTAGCTACCTATTCAATTGCTTATGGTTCCTTGTATCATTGTCATCTTTGAGCTTAGAAATTTTTTTTCCCTTCTTGTTGTAGCTTTCCCATGGAAGAAGCTCAAATTCATGTCACCCTCCTTAAGCCATTAAACTATGGATCATTGTCTCCATAAAATCTCATCCTTTTTTAGCATTTCTTTAAGTTCCTTTTTTTAAGCTATTAGCTTGGAGAAAGTTCTCATCGGTTGGGGGCTTAGACACTATGGCTTGGATCCGGTCTTGCAACTATTTTATTTTCTTTCCCATGTGACCAAAAGTGGTATGATTCCATATTGCTAAATCCTTACTCATTTTTTCAATTCTAGTTGCAACACTTAGTGCATATGATTCCCATAGGTTTATATGCCATCCAAGCTCAGTAATTCTCTCACAATTATCATCATCTCTAGTCCATATTTTCTCAAAATCAAATGGTTTGGACTTATAAACTGATATATTACCCCTCAAGTTAGCTTCAATATCTAAGAAAATGGGAGAATGATCTGAATGGGAAGAGCACAAATGTTGTACATGAGCATCTTAATATTTAGTAATCCATGCATCGTGTTAGAAAATATTAGGATTATTACTTATTATATTATTAGTCTTATGTTAGTGGGTTTGGGCCAATACTAGTAGTGTTAGTATTTGACCTAAGTATTAGTATAAATAAGAGTACTAAGTTATGGAATTGTAATATATCTCATTCCTTTCAAGCATATATTTAGTGTTTCATTGTTAGCTGCTCTCTTTTTCTTCTTCCTTACCTAAAACCCTTCAAATTGAACATGGTATCAAAGCGGTACCATCCTCCGTGACCTGTCCCATCACTTTCGTTGCCGAGTTCCCAAAGATCTGGAACTTCGATTAGTCGCCTCCTTTGATTGCCGAGTTTTTCCTTTTGACACCCTCTTTCTATATCTTTTCCGACCAACCATGTTTCCATTCCGGTTCGCGGACCTTTTTCCCTTGCCGTCACGTCTTTCTGGTCTCTTTTCTCCTTTTTTTGCCGCTGCCTCTGCCGTCCACTGTGGTTCGCCGTCCCTTTTCCAGCTGACGACCACACCACTGACATCGTCTCCCTTCGATCGGCCCAACCCTAGAAGCCTAGCCCCAACGCCCCAGGGACGCACCTTACGCACCGCCGATAGCTGCTGCCAAATAGCCACTGCGCAACCTATTTGTCAGCGCGTTCGGTGACTTATCCGGCTGCAACTCCTCTCGCCTGACTCGTCTCTACCTCCTCTACACCGATCTGCCCTCAGATCTTCCATCAAACATCTCTGTCTCGTTGTTCACTTGCGTTGAGACTTTCAGGTACCTTGTGGTTTCTATTTTTGGTCATTATACATTGACCTATGGTTGTTTCACCCTCTTTCCAGGGTCCTCCCACGTTTGTTTGCCTCAATACATCATCTCTGACCTCCACATGACTGTTTGGCATTCTTTGTAGTGATTATATATGGTTTTGACTACTATTTAGTTCTTTTCAAATGCTAGCATAACATTAAGGGGGAGAATGAGAATAAATCCATCTCTATATATATTTCAATGGCGGTGTTTGTCATGACTTCTCTCCCACAAATGAATCATGTTAGTGGTGACTTCTTTTCCCATCGACGATCATTCCGATGGTGACTTCATTCCCACAGATGAATCATATTAGTGGTGACTTCTCTTCCCGTCGATGATCATTTCGATGGTGACTTACATTGATTATGACTTACTAGCCTTGGCTTTGTCTCAGATGCATTGGTCCCCAACTTTGTCCCAGATGCACTAGCCCTGTCCGTCTTAATCGCAGATGCATTGGCCTTATCTTCATCCCAGATTCAGTTGCCAGCCACTGTCACATTGTTTGGCGCATTATGTTTTTTAGTTTATTTTCTTTGAGATGTCATTGTAACAAGCTTAAGTTTAATAAGTTTAAACTTGAGGGGGAGTATTAGAAAATATTAAGATTATTACTTATTATGTTATTAGTCTTATGTTAGTGGGCTTGGACCAATACTAGTAGTATTAGTATTTAACATAAATATTTGTATAAATAAGAGTACTATGTTATGAAATTATAATATATCTCATTCCTGTCAATAATATATTCAGCGTTTCATTGTTAGCCGCTCTCTTTTCCTCCTTCCCTACCTAAAACCCTTCAAATTTAACACATGGTTTGCCAAGAAACAGTCTAATATGCATTGTACATTGTCCTCTCCCCTCCGCACATTGTTCCACGTGAACTAACAGCCTTCAAAACCCAAATCCTTTAACCCACAATGATCCACGGCTTCTTTAAAGTCTCCAATATGCTAGTTTAGAGGAAGATTACTAGTTTTCTCATACACATCGATGACTTCATTAAAATCGCCAGCAATGACCCACGGTACATCATCATCATTGTGAAGGTCTTTAAGGAGCTGCCAAGAATGGGTTCTGTTAGATACTTTTTGGGGCCCCATAAAACCCTGTGAATCTCCACCACTCCCCACTTTGTTGATCCTTTATATGAGTATCCAGAAAAGCAGAACAATATTGGGAAAGTTTTATTTCTGTCTCTTGCTTCCAAACCATACCAATCCCACCTCAGTGATCTGCTGCACTAACTCCAAAACCATGTGAAAAATCCACCTTCCATTTAAAAGATGAAAGCCTTGCACTACATAGCTTATCAGGCAAACAATATCGGGTTTATCTTACCTCAGCAAGAGTTGAAGGGCTGGAATTGAGATTCTTGAGACCTCGGCAATTCCAAACTAAGATTTTCATGGGTCACGGTTGGGTTGCCCAGCTTTCACTGCTTCTTGAATAAAAGAAATATAACTCTCCATGACACTTTTCAGTCTGATTCTCTACGCCATGAGTGTTGTCTATCTCCATAACATCATCCTGCCCATGAGTTTCTTGGAAGGAGAATATTAGGAACATACTTTCTATCACACTCCTTTTAATACATTCTTTTTTATTGAGTCACGTCACACATTAAAGTACACACTTAATTTTAATTAACGTGTAATCAATTCAATTAATATATAATTAACTTAACTAACGTGTAATCAAGTTTAAATGTGTATTTTAATATGTGACGTGACTTAATAAAAGAGAATATGTTAAAAGAAATGTGATAGAGAGTATATTTTTAACACTCCTCTTCATGAAAAGATCATTTCACTAGTATGCTTCCTTTACTTTTGGTCCCACCCACTCCTGTAGCTCTAGCATTCTTCTTCCATTTAGCAATTCCTTGTTGAGGATATGACTTCTTGTTTAGCGATACTAATAACTATAGTTGAATTAAGCGAAGATTCAGTACCCTCTCTAATTTCCTCCTCCCTTTCTTTTCTTGGTAGAGTTGCACCACTTATATTGTTCCCAATTATTAATAGTGAGGATACTTGTTCCTTTTCCTTTACTACAGTCAACAAAGCCTTTTCTTGCGTAGATTGAAGTGTTAGCCTCTTATTATTTATCAGTTTCGATGGGGATAAATTGGGGTTAGCCAGTAACCATGGACCATATACAGATCCTCATTTGAATCATCTCTTTCTATATCACAATCATCTACCTCGTGTCCGAGGATCCCACAACCATAACAAAAATTCTGAAGTTGCTCATATTGAAAAGCATACCACTGCGGATTATTCCTTGGATTAACTTGTAACACAACTCCTCACCTCAGCGGCTTTGTTATGTTCAAGTCCACCCTAACGTGTAGGAATTGGCCCTAAGCATTCCCTTTCTAATCGACGTCCACATCAATACATGTCCCTATTGCATCTCCAATTGATTTTCAAATATATATATATATATATATATATTCATAGCCTTCAGAGGTAAGTCAAGAACCATAAATTCGAAAATTTCATTATCAAACCGGACTTCAGAAGGACGAATGACTCCATCATATTCCTTTAGAACCTATTTTGTGTTTATCGAAAGTCCAAGGCTTCCCCTGCATAATATGATCAAAATCTTTTCTATTATCCAGTTCAAACAAAGTAGGGTTTTCTCCCATCTTCCTATACGTCATACGACTCATACTCTTGATAGGCCACCACACACGTTACATCGTCTTACACATTGCCATCAAGTTATATGGCCTAACACTCATCAAGCTGCGTAGGATTATGTGCTTTTGCTGCTCATTAGACGAGTTGCCAGCTTCGTTAAAACAACACATTATGATCTCCTCCTCTCATAAGAGAGAGCTTTTTGCACTTTGAAATTATTTCGTTAGCCATCCTTAATACCACTATACCTTCTAATGATCAAATACAAACTTCTACGCACCACCTAGTACGAGAAGACAACCTTACATTTGTGAGACAACTCCTTCCATGAACCCTAGTGTTTGCCTAGCAACCTTAGAGCATTCAGGAAGACTTGGATTATACTAATTAAGCATGGTTTATACCATGGTTTTAAACTGCAGTTGCGGTCGTGGTCACGACTACGGTCGCTGTGATTGTAGCCATTGCAGCTACTACAATGCGGATTGCAGTCATTATGGATTGAATTTTTTTTAAGTTTGCACAAAATGTAAAAAAAAATTATATAATTATTATAACTCTTCATTTATCCTTATTTATAATATTATAGGTTTTTACTCATTTGATAAGATTTTGTACTATCTTAAAGAATAATTGAAATTGAATTCATAACTAACATAACATAATTATTGTTATAATAATTATTAATAGGCCTTTTAAAGTTTTATTTGGACATATATAAGTATAAGAGAATAAGAAACTAAATAATATATAAACTTAAATAAGTTTCAAATAAATTTCACAAAAATATGTCATATTTTTTACACTGAATTACTGATAAAAAAAAATCTAACTCAGTTAGATGAATACAACTACCTGCAACTTTAATCACGTCACCAATTATGCAAAGAATAATGTCACTATTAAAATGCATGACTTCACTGCAATAGAAAGCATAATATAAACTCATAATTAATATCTTAAATATTTATGAGCATTATAAGAATTCTTTTTACTAGCAATTCACAAATAATAAACTAAATCTCACTTAAAAAACTTTTAAAATAATAAAGTAAATTATTAAATTTAAAATAATAAATAAATAAATTAAAAACTTAAAGACAATATAAATAGAACTTACATGATAATTATTACCACTTGGTAGATGGCGTGGAAGATCATAACCTCCACTTTCATTTTGGCGATCACCTTGCTTGCCTCCTTGTCCAAAGACATAATCAAAAAATCCACTACTTGATTATTGATGATCAGGATCTTGATAGTTCATTTGAAGATTGATGGTATAGTGGAGGTTGATTACTACTAGCATATTGATTATATGCACTAAAGCAAAGATACTGATAAGATGGTGGATAATACCCCTGACTACTCTGAGATGATTCACCAAAACCAAAGCCACTCAAACTTTGTGCAATGCTCGAAGAGGAAGAATATTCTAGTGTAACATTTTGTTGCCTTCTTCCTCTACTAGACTGTGATCCACCTCTTCTGCTATTACCAAATCAATGATCAGAAGGAATCATATCTGGCCTAGATGTAGTCATATCAATCATTAGGCTTTTGTCACAGCGATTATATGGAATCTCCTGATATGAATTATTTTGCCTATATTTGTCATCCTCTTCATCAATATCATCACTGTTTTCAGCTTCTGCATCAGCAACTCCATTACCATTGTTGTTACTATGAGGACTTAAACCACCACTATTTTCATCAGAACCTGCATCATCATCATCACCAGCTTCTATATCTTCATCATCAGTGTTAATTCTAGGCAACCACTCTGAATTTTGTACTCCATCTAATATAGGGTCTTCTCTTTCTTCAATCCAAGGAGATAATAGATCTTCTTCTTGAAATATGTAGTCAAGATTAATTGGATTGAAATTAGCTTTAATTTTATCTTGACTTCTTCTTTCTTCATGTCTCATTTTCAGCTTCATATTGTAATATGTGAAGACAAGTTTTTGTAGCTTTTTGTACTTGAGTCTATTCATTGTCTTTGTATGAATGTAGCTAAATGTGCTTCAATTTCTCTCATAATTTGTAGCTAAAGTTGTTTAACTAAGAACTTTTATTACCACACGTTGAAGTTCAGGAGCACACGATCCAAATATCAACCACCGTTCAGCTATTTAAATGACCAAGTATAATGAATAATTATTTATTATATAAATTATAAATAAATTTTAAATAGATTTACTCGTACAAAAAAGAAAAAAAAATATTTTATCTAGATTCATTCTAGCCCTAACTCTTTGATCTTGTGGTGTGCCAAATGGTTCACATTTTTCCCTAAAAATCATCAATTGTATAACACAATATAATATGTCAATAAGTAAATATATAATATTTAATTATAAATGTATAAGATTTAAATATAAACATTATTTACTAACCTTATTCAAAGCTTTAATTTGATCATCCATGTTTTTTCTAATTTGATGATGATGTTACTGGTTCCATCAAAAGTTTCTTTATAAACATCAGATTCATGTTCAACTTCATATTGAAATTATGGGTTAAGAAAATAACCTAAAAAAAATGTTACAATTATTATGCATAAAGGCATGAATGTAAAATTTCATAACAAAACAAAAAATTATAAATTATATCGATTATTGACGTACCTGTAAAATGAAGATCAGAATGCATGAACCTCCAATACTGATTTATTATTTTATTATATCTTGTATGATATCAAGAATTTTTACTGGATAGATTGTTTGTCTCGATCTATGGTTTCATAAAGAAAACTCATTGTTGGCTTTATGTCACCATCGACCAGCCTAAAGACTTTTAGAATAGGTTCAAATACTTTTAGTAGATCAACAGCCTTACTCTAGAATTCACATCTCAAAACAATTTTTCTTACTTCAAATACTAGTCCTTTTTTCTCTTTCCAAAATTTAGATTTTCTAAATTCTTCTGAGTTGAACATGTTTCTTAAACCTTGCTTTTGCTTCATAATAGCTTAAAGCTGCAAGAACTATGTTGCAAATCGAGTTATGCCAAAACGGACTATTTCTCTACCTCCAGTATATTTCTTCATCAAATTTACTGTTCATATGTGGTTATAAATGAAAGTTGTCACTGTCTTTGTATCATTCAATAGTTTCTTCACATTTTGCTTTTTCCCTATATCTTCCAAGCAAATATCCAAATAGTGAGCTGCGCATGCAGACCAATATAGATGTGGCCTCTTTTCTGTCAATTTTTTCCCAGCTACTTTTAGTACTTTTTCATTGTCTGTAACCACTTGGACTACATATTCTTCTCCAACTTCATATATAACTTTCTCAAGCAACTAGAAGTAATAATCTGTATTTCTAGTATCAACACCAGAAGCATCAACAGATTTTAGGAAAATTATCTCATTGCTACATTAAACAAGAAAATTCATAATATGTGTATGGTTTATACTATTAGTTCGGTCATTACACATTATTGTGACTCTTCTTTCTTTCTAAGTACCCTTTAGTGTATTTATCCATTCTTGCATTTTTTTATATTCAACTTCTAAAGGAGTTGGGCACTTAACTCCTTTTCCTATCTTAGCTACTTCAATAATCAAAGCATGCAACCAAGGAGAATCAGCTAAATTCATAGGCAAATGCTCATAAATTAGAAACCTGTTTACTGCTACTCCAAGCATTTTTCTTAGTGTTTTCATCCAACCACCAGTAACTTTTGGTTGCTTCACTCTTTTACTTCTTACAAGGTTAACATCTGTAGACCTCAAAGCAGCAGAAATATCTTGTGGCCTTTGACTTCATTAACATTTGCACGAGAGCTTTCACCCTTTTCATATATATTTTCAGATCCCCCTATTTGTTGTCTGAATCGTTTTCTATCTTCCCATTCATGTTGTAATCTAAGGCTCTCCTGTGTAACTAGCTTGATTTGTTCATCAATATGGTATTCCACGTCTTCCTCTTCAACATTTCCCCTTTGAGCTTTCTTCGAATTCTTCTTTTCTTTTTTTAGAGTCAATTTTTTTTTTTTGCTTTCCCATCCATGAGTAGTTTCATCATATTCTCCTTGACAAATATGTTGACTTTAGGACAACCTACTACTTGCCTTTTAAAATGTGCTATGTGTTGCTTCAATCTTGTAATGACACCCTTTATTACTTTTCCACAAAGTTTGCATGTGATGTTATTTCGATTTCCAGGTACAACTATTCTGAAATACCATCAAATATCATCACTTGGAGCACCCTCCAATCTTCTTGTAGGAAATTCTTCTATTGGTGGCATTGTTTAAATTTTATAATACTTGTTTACAAAAATAAATTATAACAATTATCAATAATTAACTTAATTATCACTATTACTAATACTCCAATTAACAATCAATAATTAACTTTAACTTCAAAGTTAAAACTCTTAATATAAACTACTAATTATTTTCTTTTGAACAAACAATTAAGTAATTAAATTAATTATCACTATTCCTAATACTCCATCAATAATTAACTTTAATTTTAAACCCTTAATATAAGCTACTAATTAATTATAACTATTCTTAACTTAATTTTCACACACTATTATCAAAATTTTCAATTTTCTCACCATTTTTTCAATTTTTATCTTCCCTTATTTTTCCTACTATTTTTCTCAAAAAAAAAAATTCCCCAAATTTTCCCATTCCTCTGCCTGCAAATCCCTCCCAAACCCAACCCATTTTCCCCTCGCCCACCCAATATTTACGAAGGCTTATAGCCTACTAGCCCCAAATCCCCATTTCTTACTTCACTTTCCCCAAATCCTCCATCATCCTTTCTCTCTCGGTCTCGCAGCTTTCTCTGTCTCCATCTCTTCCTTCCTCTTTCTCTTCATTTCTCTGCTTCCCTTCTTCCTCTCTGCTTCTCGTCTCTGATCCTCCCACCCTTGACCCCTCCTCTTCCTTTCTGCGTGCTTCTCTTTCTTCTCTGATTCGCTCTCACCCACCACCCTCTTGTCAGCCTCCTAAATCTCACATTAATCCAACCCCAACCCCATCCCTAAATTTCACATGACCACATCACACATAAGATGCATGCATACAGAGAAAGTAAACATAAGAGAGACTAGGTTTGGGAGAGATAAGCTCACTTACAGAGCGCTGGAGCAAGATGGTGAGTCCATAATCTGAGATCTGCAAGATGGAGACTAAAGTGGAGATGGTTTTCAAAGAGAATGAGAGATAGAGATTCAAGTTTTCAACTACAAGCTTGAAAGGTGAGTCCGTGAATGATATCTGATGATTTTGTCTGAATGTTTTCTCTTTTTTCTTGTTGATGAAATTATCGGGCTAAAAAGAATCTTCTTCTTTTTCTTTCCCAAGCTCTGACATTGTCGATTTGAAAGAAAAAATGGAACAGAGCATTGTTGCGGCCCATTGTGGCTTGTTGTGGCCGCAACACCGTTCTGTTGCGGCCATTTTATGCGATTTTTGTTCGCACCGCAATTGCGGCTTGATGCTGTTGCGGCATACGAACCGCAATTTAGAACCCTGGTAAATACTAATAATAAACATTGGGCCCTTACTTAAGCTAAAATTATACTATTAAAAATTAATTATGAATATTGGGCCCTTAATTAAGCATGGGCTATACTGTAAGACATTAATCATGAACATAGTGCCCATTTCAAGCCAATATTATACTATTAGACACAAATCATGAACATTTGATACTTACTTAAACTAAGATTATATTATTAGACACTAATTATGAGCATTAGCCCTTGCTTAAGTAAGGGTTATAATATTAGACACTAATTAAGAACATTGATCCCATATTACCAAAGTAATATTTAGTGAGTTGAGCACAACCTTTTCAAGTTAAAGGGTAATAAAACCTAAAATTTTCATAACTTCAAGTTATCCATCTATAATCTTTCACCCCAAACTTATAACATTTTATGATTCGGGGTAATTTCTCTCACCCAAAGTAATATTTCGTGACTTTGACATAATTTTTTTTCATAAAGTGGATAACAAAACTCAAAAACTTGTAACTTTAGGCCATCCTCTTGTAACATTTTGCCCCAACCTTGTAATATTTTCTCTAGTTTAGATAACTTCACCTTCCTAAAGTAATTTTTCTCGACTTAGGCGTAACTTTTCTCATGAATTGGGCAACAAAATCTAAAATTCTCGTAACTTTAGGCTATCCTCTAGTAGTTTTTTGTCCCAACCCTGTAACATTTTCATGGATTGGGATAACTTTTCCCTCTCAAAATAATTTTTCTTGACTTGGGCATAACTTTTCTTATGAATTGGATAACAAAACTCAAAATCCTCGTAATTTTAGGCTATCCTCCAATAACTTTTCCCCCCAACCTTTTAATATTTTCATGAGTTAGGTAACTTCTCTCTCCCAAAGTAATTTTTCTTGCTTAAGTATAATTCATGCTTAAGTAAAGGCCCAATGTTCATGATTTTTGTCTAATAGTATGATCTTAACTTACACAAAGGTCAAATGTTCATAATTAGTGTTTAATAGTATAATTCAAGCTTAAGTAAGGGCCCGATGTTTATGGTTATTATCTAATAGTATAATCTTAGCTTATGCAAGGGCCCAACGTTCATAACTAATGTCTAATAGTATAATTCATGCTTAAGTAAGAGCTCGATGTTCATGATTAGTGTCTAATAGTATAATCTTAACTTAAGCAATGACCCAGTGTTCATGATTAGTATCTAATAGTATAGTTCATTCTTAAGTAAGGGCCTAATGTTTATGATTAGTTTTTAATAGTATAAGCTTAGCTTAAGCTGGGGCCAATGTTCATGATTAGTGTCCAATAGTCTAATTCATGCTTTTACGGTTTAAAATCTTAAGTTTTCATCCTTTTTTTTTAATTTAGTTTTGTTTTCAAGTTTTGTTATATTTTTCATATTTTAATTATGTTCTTATTATGTGTTTTTATGTATATTTGTTAGGTAATTGTATATGAAGAAGATTGGACAAATGAGCAAGCAAGAAAAAAGAAAAAAATTTATGATAGCATCCAGTACTTGAGCACTGGACACTCACCGCTTGAGCGCACAACGTGCACAAGAGAATTTCCCTTTAAGAGGTGCTCACAACAGCGTGATGTTTTATAAATAAGAAGGTTTTGCTAAATTGAATACACACTTGGACAGAATGCAGCAGTAATCAAGAGGCATAAACCCTAAAGTGGTGTGGGCGCAATTAGGCTTGAAGATTAGGAATTTTCTTCAACCTTTCCACTTATCTACAATGAAGTTTGTCATATTCTTCCCTTTGTGTTCTTCTTTTTCCATGTGTAACTAAACATTTTTCATTAGAGTGATGATGGATCTTGTTATTTGATGACGTAAACTCATTATTGTGTTTAATTAATGTTTCTATTTCATGATTCACGTGTTTATCTATTTTCTTAATGCTTTTCTAAATCTGGCCAATTTGGGAATACTTTTTGAGTTGATGTA
Organism: Ormosia semicastrata; assembly: GCA_029884595.1. Classification (NCBI taxonomy): domain Eukaryota; kingdom Viridiplantae; phylum Streptophyta; class Magnoliopsida; order Fabales; family Fabaceae; genus Ormosia; species Ormosia semicastrata. Next base: position 14,754,295 of record JAQQTO010000030.1, read on the forward strand.
TGATTTGAAAAAATTTGCATGAATCTAGAACTTATGATAAATACCATAACTTTTGTAATCGCTAGGAATAGACGTTGTGAGTTGTATGGTCTTTCTCTTAATTCTCTCGTTCTTGATAATGCCTTTCTATTTGGGGTTAGACTAAAGGATTAGTTAATCCTAAATAGTGTAAGATGATTAATATACCAAGGAATTAGATATTAATTAATTTTGAGAATTGACAATGAATCATTAGAATAAAACTTGATTAAATCAATATTTGATTTTGCATTTAAAGAGTTCAAGTAAAATTTGACTCCTGACACTTACGTATCATTGCCTTCCATCTTAACCCAATTAATTAAATTTTGCTTTTGTTATTTTTGTTTAATCTTTCTTATTATTATTTTTACCAACTCTCTTTTCGATAGCTTGAATAGTATCAAATTTAGTAATTGATAACATAATCCTCATGGGAACGATACTCTTATTTACTCTTTATTACTTTTGTGATTTGGTGCACTTACCAATTTCAAAAAGAAGTTTTTGGCGTCGTTGCCAAGGATTATTATTTTCAATATTAAATAATAGTTAAAGAGACACTAATTTAAACATTTTTTGTTCTTTCTTATTTCTTATTTAATTTTATTTTTCTTTATTTAATTTTATTTTTAATTTATTTTTTTAATTCATTTTTTCTTTGTTTATTTTTATTAGTCGTTTATTTTTAGTTTTATTTTTTTCTTTACTTCACTTTAGTTTGCTTATTTGTTTGTTTATACAAGGTTCTGTAGAGTCAGAAGAATTATTCTTTGACCCAGAGATAACAAGAATAGAAAGAGCAAACAAGAAAGCAGTCAGAGAAAGAAGGAGTATAGAAGAAAAAATGGCTGAGAACACTACTACACAGAGAAAACGCACTTTGGTTGATTATGCAACTCCATCTTCTGAAAATATCTCAACCAGTATTGTGCGACCTGCTATCCAAGCAAATAATTTTGAGATTAAACTAGCGCTTCTATAACTGGTGCAACAGAATCAGTTTGGGGGAAGTCAGGCAGAAGATCCAAACTTACACATTGCTAACTTCTTGCAACATTGTGATACTATCAAATATAATGAAACTAGTAATTATGTCATACGATTAAGACTTTTTCCATTTTCTTTGAGAGGTAAAACTAAGAGCTGGCTATAAGCCCAGCCTCAAGGAAGCATCTCCACTTGGAATGATCTAGTTAGTAAGTTTCTCACTCGGTATTTTCCTTCATCAATGTTCGTGAAGGTAATGAGTGAGATTGTTTGCTTTACTCAAAATCAAGGAGAATCTCTCTATGAAACATGTGAAGGATTTAAGGAACTTCTTAGAAAATGTCCTTATCATGCTTTTGAAGTTTGGCAGCAAGTGCAGATCTTCTATAATAGTTAAATCATCTTACTAGGGCTATGGTGGATGCATCCGTAGGTGGATCTTTGAACATTAAGACTCCTGAAGAGGAGCAGGAACTATTTGAGACTATGGCTACTAATGAATATCAGTTGTATAGTGAAAGAGTAGTAGTCAAACAGGGAGTTATAGAGCTTGGTATTCTTGATGCCTTACTTGCTCAGAATAAAAGTATTTCACAGCAGTTAGCATCAAGCAAGTTAGGAATATGCAGGTAAATTCAGTGAAGTACCAAGTGTTGATTTGTGATTTCTGTAGAGGTAACCATGCCAATGGTGGATGTGAAGCAAGCATTTCGAGTGTTATTCCTCAAGAGCAGGTTAATTATATGGGCAATCCTTCGAGACAACAAGATAACTCATATTCCAACATATATAATCCAGGGTGGATGAATCATCCAAACTTTTCATGGACTAATCAGAATATATTGAGACCACCACTACTACCTCCATATCAACAACCATCTTCACAACCTCAACCCGAGCAGAAGTCTTCTATTGATAGTACACTTGAAAAGTTTATGCAGCAGACTTCTCTTTTGGTGGTAATTCTAAGGCCAGTGACTAAGTATGGAGGCAAAAATCTGCAAAAAGAAAAGTGTCATTGTGCTTCTCTTGTTTCAAGCTACCATGATTAATTGAGAAATAAGCAACGTCGAGCTAATGACGTTAAACAAGCACTTTTTAAAAGGTAACCCAAATTTTCTCTCTTTTTTTCTTTTATTTTTATTTTTGTTCTTATTTTGCTATTTTTTTTATTTTATTGACTAACATATTTTTTTGTTTTGAAGGTAATGTTTATTCGACTTAGGTGCCTCCCCGAGTTCGGAGCCTTTGTAAGGGGATGTATATAGTTGTTGGCCGCCAAAAAGAGTTTTCCTTTTCTTTTCTTTAATATTTTATTTTATTTTTGTTTTTATCATCACTTTATTGTGTTTTTGAGTCATTTTGTGCATGCCGGTGTTTTGAATTAAATATCTAATAATTGTATAAATTATGGATTGATCTATTTTCTTGGGATATTATATGAGAATCTATGAGTTGCATTTATCTCTATTATTTCAATTGTGTATGGATGTTCTTCCCTATCTTTATGTTTGATAGACCTTGGATTATGCATGCATGTCATGCTTAGAAAAAGTTTATAGGATTGCATTTGGTGGATGATTTGTATCTAGAAATTGTTTGATTATTTCTTGAGGTAAAATTCTAAACAGTGCATGATCAAGGAAATGTTAAGGGTCTTCTTTGGACCATTTGAGTGTTTTAAGTTAACTTGTAAACATAGTATATCCCTAGGTCCCTTTTGCAGTCTTGTGTGTGTTTGGCCTCTGTTTCTTTTTTTACCCACATTTTTCTTTCCCATATCCATAAAAAAAAAAGAAAAAATATATATTCCTCTCTTACACACCCTTTGTTGAGTGCATATCTTGTATTATTTTATTATTCACGCTTTAGTTATTTTTGTACATGAAGTATTTTAGAAGTTGCAAAAGAGAGAGAGAGAGAGGAAGTCCACCCAAAGTATTACAAAGAAATAAGTTTGGGGGTGATAGTTGTTGAAAAAAAAATTTAAAAAAAAAGAATCATGTGTTATTTTTTATGCTCCGTCTTGCATTTATTCTACATTCTGCAGCTTGAATTTTGAAATATGCGTGATTTTGTATCTCAACTTTTATTTTTATTATCCTACCCCTTCTTTCTTAACCCTCGCCTTTGGCCTTACATTACAAGCTTTGTAAAAATCCTTCTGATCCTTGGTTATATGCTGCTTATATTAGTGGAGAGAGAGATAAAAAATAACTCTATGGATGTGAGTTTGATGTACATTTACAGTTTTATAAGCTTATCCGGGCTTGCACTTTATAAGGAGATTGGGTCTTACATTCATGTTTTTTGGAAGTCATTTTTGCATGAGAGTTGCATGTGAGAGACGATGTAGCAATTAGATTGTACATGTGTGACACTTGAAAATAGATTGTGAAGCAATTTCTGAGGATATGAATGATTTTCAATACCCGGTATTTCTATGTTTAAGTTTGTGTGTTTTGAGTTTTTATTTGTTTAGTCCTTTTGTTTTATGTGTTTTTGTTTTTGTTTTTGTTTTTCTTTTTGCTTGAGGACAAACAAAAGCTTAAGTTTGGGAGAGTGATGAACTTGCAAAAATTCATATTTTTACGGTTCAAAATCTTGGATTTTCATCATCTTTTAATCTTTTTAATTTTGTTTTGTTCTCAAGTTTTGTTATATTTTTAATATTTTAATTATGTTTTTATTATGTGTTTTTATGTGTTTTTGTTAAGTAATTGCACATGGAGAATATTGGACGAATGAGCAAGCAAGAAAAAAGAAGAAAATTCTATGATAGCATTCAGCGTTTGAGCGCGCAACGTGCGCAAGAGAATTTCCCTTTAAGTGTCCCAGCGCTCTAGTGCTTGAGCGCTAGTCGTGTACACAACAGCGTGATGTTTTATAAATAAGAAACTTTTGCCAAATTGAACACACACTTGGACAAAATGCAACAATCATCAAGAGGCATAAACCCTAAAGTGTTGTGGGCACAATTAGGCTTGAAAATTAGAAATTTTCTTCAACATTTCTACTGATCTACAATGGAGTTTGTCATATTCTTCCCTTTGTGTTCTTATTTTTCTATGTGTAACTAAACTTTTTTCATTAAGGTGAAGATGAATCTTGTTCTTTGATGATGTAAACTCATTATTGTGTTTAATCAATATTTCTATTTCATGATTTACGTATTTATCTCTTTTCTTAATTCTTTTCTAAATCTGGCCAATTTATGAATGATTTTTGGGTTGATGTATGATTTGAAAAAATTTGCTTGAACCTAAAACCTATGATAAACACCATAACTTCTGTAATTGTTAGGAATAGACGTTGTGGGTTATGTGATCTTTCTCTTAATTCCCTTGTTCTTGATAATGTCTTTCTATTTAGGGTTAAATTAAGGGATTAGTTAATTCTAAATAGTGTAAGAGGATTAATATACCAAGAAATTAGATATTAATTAATTTTGAGAATTGACCATGAATCATTGGAAAAAAACTTGATTAAATCAATATTTAATTTTGTATTTAAAGAGTTCAAGTAAAATCTGACCTCTAACACTTTTATATCATTGTCTTCTATCTTAACCCAATTAATTGAATTTTGCTTTTGTTATTTTTGTTTAATCTTTCTTATTATTGTTTTTACCAACTCTCTTTTCGATAGCTTAAATAGTATCGATTTGACGAATTTAGTAATTGATAACATAATCCTCATGAACGATATTCTTATTCACTCTTTTTTACTTTTGTGATTCGGTGCACTTGCCGATTTCAACAACATCTAATGTTCATGATCAATATCTAATAGTATAATCCATGCTTAAGAAGGAGCCCAATATTCGTGATTAGTGTCTAATAGGCCTAATGTTCATTATTAGTGTCTAATAATATAACTCTGCTTTAGCAAGGACCCAATGTCCATGATTAAATAGTATAATAATTAATTTCAGTTAACATTTTAATTATTTAAAAATTCCGTATATTTTCAAGTAATTTATTTATATTGTCCTTTTTAATTCTATTCCATTATTTTTTTATTATACTATAAGCATGGATGTAATTATAATAATTATTTTATTTCTTTTATTAATTTAAAATAAAAAATATACATGACATTTTAGCTTGAATTTAAAATAATAACCCATTAAAATAATACAATCACAAAGACGCTATACATGTTCAACAAAATTAAATAATGCAATAAATATAATTTATTATTAAAAAATATGAACTTTGTCATTCAATGTAAACAAAATTAAGGCATATGAGTTCATATTAAAGATATCTATTTAAATTATAATTTATATGTTTTGTATTTTATTTTTGAATAAAGAAAATGTAATTTCTTAATAAAATTACATATTTCCGTTATATCCATAATTTTTCTTCCTCTTTTTTCTATTTTTATCATCGTATTTTTGTTGTAATCATGTAAAAAAAATTGAGAGGCAAAATTGGAGAGCATCACATGTTTTTCACTATTTTAAAATCTGAAAAAAAAAATACAAATAAACATGTCCAATGTAACTTTAAATGTTGCCTAATATCTGATATGAATATTTTATAGTCAATAAGAATTTATATTTATATTTGGGATATTAATTCCTTAATTTCATTTTATTATATATTTGTGTTATTGCTTCTTTAATTTCATTAAAATATTTTTTTCATTAAAATATAATTTTTCTTACCTAAGGCTAAACCTCATGCTGACATGTGTTACTTTCATCAAATGTACGTAAAAACCTCGTAATTTTAATCCATCAATCTATAATCTTTCTTATAAAACCGGTAAGAAGTTCATCAATTGGAGTAACTTGTTCCCCCAAAGTAACCTTTCCACAAATGCACATAACTTTTCCCTACCATAGCATAATAAAATTCAAAAACCTTGTAAAGGTCATCCAGATGTTACCTTTTTCGCCAAACTTGTAATAAGTTCATCAATTAGAGTAACCTGTCTCCACCAATGTAATATTTCGTCAATTTCACGTTAAATCTCCCTTCAAGAGGGTAATAAAACTTAAAATAATTAGGATGTTAAAATTTGTTTTTGGGTAAAAAAATTTAACTAATTATTTTTTAAAAATCATTTTAATAGTTTGACAGTAACATTAATATATAGTTATGGTCAATGTAAGGAAATAAAGTCATATGTGTTATCTGGGGCACTATAACTACTATACCATTTACATTTCTTAAATTAATTTTATAATACAGTAACCTTTAAACATTTATATTTTATAAATATAATATTTTATATTTTATATTTTTAAATTAAAAAAAGGGTATAATAATAATAATAATAAAATTAATTAATTAATTATATATTTTATTTAGGAAACTTTATTATCATTGACTAATTAATTATATATCTTATTTAGTTGAATTATAGACTATTATATTTTATCTTTTTTTTTTTTGTTTAATTTCTCTTACGATACGTGTCACTTTCTTTAATAAGACTCTTTATTATCGTTGATTAAATTATATATTTAGTTCTCTTTTTTGTCCCCAATACCAATCAAATAATCTTGATTAATTTCAGGCTCTTATATTTTATTGCTATTTTATTTTTTATCGCTTCTTCTTGTTTAATTTCTCAATGCTACACGTTTTTTCTCTTGATTTCACGCAATGACATGTGTTACTTTTTTTCATTCAATGACTTCTTCTTATATATACATAGAAAACTTTGAATAATTATATTCCAAAATGAAACTTAAAAGCCAAATTCGGAAAAAATATGATCTTCACTCATAATTATTACACTTGCCTAAAGATCTTTCTATTAGCTTAGTAAAATTTGTAAACCCTAATATTTTGTACATAAATTCTATGCAACAACACGTGGTCGTGTAGCTAACTACACAACGTGTAATCAACTATAAATCTATAATGACTTTTTGTTTGCAAATCTATTTCTTTTCATGTTTGAAATTTGCAAATCTAATTTTTTTTATATAAATTCTAAGCAACAGCATGTGTGTGGTCATGTAGCTGACAACACAATCGTGCAATAAACTATAATAGTTTTTTGTTTGCAAATACATTCTTTTCGTGTTTAAAACTTGCATTGTGTAGTATTGTATTCGACTATAGCTTTCTGCATCCAAACCTCACACCAATATAGAGCTTCTAGCACACATCCACTGCAACAAACCCCGACAAATTCATGAACCATTCCTACAAACAAAGTCATTAAACAACTTCCTTAACTCATTCAACCACCAAGAACAAAGAATCTGTAAATCATTCTATCCATCAAACACCAAATCTCACCCCAAATATTGAAATAGGGCAATCTAACACCCATTCTTCCACCTACGAGTTTAATTTTTTCTCAAAAATTCACCACAAAACCATAACTCAGAAGTTTCCAAGCACCACTGTGTTGCCTTGCTCCGTCGTTGACTCAAGTGTGCTCCACCATCAAAGTCGCAAGTTTTAGCCTCAAACTTCTGCTTAATTAATGAAATGATGCGCCACAAAGAGGGGGTCCTGTTCTTCGACACTGAGTTCTTCGTTATCGGCAACGACAAAGACCATCTCGATAAACTTCACCATCTCTTCGTTGTGCATCTTAGGTTGTTCTCTATCTCAAGTTCACACTCTCCCCTCACCCTTTTTCTCATATGATGGATAAGACAAGGTAGATGGTAGTTAGGGTTGGTTTTCTTCCTTTCTTCCTCACTTCTTTGTTAAGAATCAAGATGCAATCTTCCTTACTTTCCAGAAACCAAAATGCAATAAAATCATTTTTTTTTCTCAATTGATTGCCCGTTACTATATTATTTTTTCATTTTTTATTTTCTCTTACCATGTCACAAATTTGTACTGAGAGTACAGTAAAAGAGATAATAAAGTTACAATCTTTTTCAAAAATTATATTGAAATGTTCCCCACAAAGAAAATATGGCAGGAGAAAACAAGGATTTTTTTAAATTAAAAGTACTTTTGTACATTGAGTGAAATTTAATGATTATTCTCATTAAATAAAATTTGAATAATACTTTATAATAATTTGAATCCTTTTATGTCTCTTAATATTAAATATTTTTTGTTAGCAGTCATTAACGTTAATTATCCCATCTAATTAGTTTTGAGAGTAGTCATATCGGGGAATTTCCTGGCATTAATCAATGCAATAAGTAATCTTTAAATTAAATGTTATTAAAATCGTTAATGAGTACGAATTATTGTTAGCATTAAGTAGTCTTGATTTGTTCATTGAGGTGTATGTTTATCCGTTTATCTTAACAACCGAGAACAATTCACCAAAAACGGAAAGGAAGGATTTATGTACGATTTCACTTCATAAGTAATAATATTTAAAGGAGGGAAAACCATGTAGGCAAATGATACAAACTCATTTTTAAAATGAGTGAAAAAAGCGCAAGCACATTTTGATAAAAGCAGCAAGCGAAGCTGGGCGAGGCTTGAAAAGATCACCCGCACGCGTGGGAGTCACTTTCAACTTTTTACGCACACACAATTCCCTCATGCCTTCTGTTCCCTCCTAGTGCGCCTTTTCCGTAGCTCTAGTTGTTCTCCAAATCCAACCGTGTCATGAGTCCTAAAAAAAAAAATCAAACCGTGTTAAACTTTTCCAAATTCATATTAGAAATATTATAACAATATTTTTCATACATATTAATCCACATTTTTTTTATTTTTATAATTTTAATTATTTAATTATAATTAAATTAAATTTAAATATATTATCAATATAGATTTTTTTATCATCTAATTATATATTATTATGTAATAAAAATATTTAACTATAAATATAAATTTAATTACATATTTTATACTCACCTTACATCAAAATTAAACTCACCTTAACCTAACGTGAGGTGAGTCCACTCATAGTTGTGCATCAAAAATTATTCTTTCATATTAATCAAATAGCTCTGGAGAATGATTCTTAATCTCCCCCACAGTGCTCTTACCAAGTTGTATTGCCCATTAAATTTGTATGTTCACCTAAAGCTGTACACTACACTGCTGCTACAAACACCTAAAAATGCTTGCGTACAGACACATAAAAACACAATCCCAACCCACGTTGTCACTTGTCACAAAATTCCCCATTCTCCATTCTCTATTTCTTTTTCTTCCTCCCTCCCTATCTCTCTCTCTCTCTCTCTCTCTAACCTCAAATCACACGCAATCTGTCTCTGTTTCTCCCATGATCTAGTTGCATCCTATTAAATGTCTCTTGCAGCTTTTGACATTCTCTGCCCCAACATCACAGCTCTTCATCACCCTTAAACTAAAACCTCATTGTCTTCTCCCCCTCTCACACACCCTCACCCTCCTTCTCCTCCAACAACATCTCCTTTGTTTCCATTTTCCCTATAAATCCATGTTCTCTCTGTAGTAGAAGCATCAACTGTACTTATGCACTAACATCAAAACAGCATATACATGATGGAGAGAACGATGCAAGACAAACCATACCCACAAAGAAGAAGAACCCCATCTTTCTCCTCCACTCTCCTTGATGCCATTTACCGTTCAATTGACGAATCAAAATCCAATCTTGACGAGGATCCACAACTGGGTCTCTTCAAAGAAACCACCACCCACAAGTCCAAACATAACAATTTGAGCTACAACTACAACTACAAACCTGGTGTCTATGTAGAAAAAAATGTCAACAAGGAGAAGATGAATCTTCGTAGAGCCGTGATGATAGAAGATTGGATGGAGAAGAAGAGTTCAAAAAGGTCTCAATTCATGAACTCAACTTCAAGCTCCTCAGAGTCTAGCTCTGGAGCAGTGTTTTCATCTTCGGAAACAGACACAACCCACAAAACAAGACCACAGAAGAGGAACTCAGAGAAGAACCAGCAGAAGCAGAAGCAGAAGCAGAAGCCACATAGGGAGGGTGGTTTTGCAAGGACCAAGTTGAGAGCTTTGAAAATCTATGGTGAATTGAATCAGAAAGTGAAGCAACCCATTTCACCAGGGAGTCGCATAGCTAGCTTCCTAAGCTCTATCTTCAACTCTGCAGGGAACGTGAGAAAGGCCAAAATGTGTTACGTTGGTGCTGTGGAAGATGTGAGTTTTGAGCACAAATCCAAGTCATCATCATCCCCATGTTTCTCTTCTTCAGCTTCTTCCTTTTCAAGGAGGTCTTGTATGAGCAAAACGCCAGGGAAGTCCAATAATGGAGTCAAAAGGTCTGTGAGATTTTACCCAGTTAGTGTGATCCTTGGTGAGGAGGAGAATTCTCAACCATGTGGACACAGATACATTTATGAGAACGATCCAAGTTTGTTGCCAATGACAAGAAGTTCTTCAATAAAGGAGCTGAAGAAGAACAGTGTTATGGCAAAAGAAAATGGAGCTGAAGCAGCAGCCTGTGGTTTTATGAAGGGTTACCAAAATTCTGGTAAGGGTAGTAAATTTGGTTTTGGAGGTTTTTATGGTAATGATGAAGATGATGATGATGATGCTCTGAGTTATTCAAGTTCGGACCTGTTTGAATTGGATCACCTTATTGGAGCAGCTGGAAGGTACCAAGAAGAGCTTCCTGTTTATGAAACTACAAATTTAGAAACAAATAAGGCCATTGCTAATGGTCTTCGTTTGTAGTTTAGTACCCAAAAGGGGGGAGGGGGGGAGACATTGTAATTAATTCCATGGTTTCTGGAGCACAATTCAAAATAGTTCATGATTCTTTCTTCACGGAGATTTTATTTTAAGCTAAGCAAACCTTAATTTTAATTTCTCTCTCCTTTTTTTTAATCCCATATTTGGTGTGCTGATATAGGCTTTGGAAAATGTTTTTTACAAATCAAATAGACAACTTTCATTTGAGACAATTTACGTATGTGGCAAATGCTTATAAGATAAATGATAATTTTAATTATTTATAGATAATTTTTTTATTATATATAATAAATTAAAATTATAATTTATTACATAAATAATAAAAATTATTATTTATTGTCTCATTAATTATTATATGGTAATCTTTATATACGATATGATAAATTTAAATTTTTATATGTAATAAAAAAATCACTATATAAATAATTAGAATAATCAGTTATATTAAAAGTATTTACCACTTATCCCTATTATTTTAAAGCTGTGAATTTTAAATTTTACATTCCATGACTTACAGGGTTTTATGCATGCTAGGTTAATGCTTAACAAAAATTGAGTCGCATTGAATACAGTGTGCGTGAGAGAGAGGATAACTGGAAGTACTGAGGTTTGGAGAATAATGCTTCCAACGCACCATTACACCTAAATCACTTTATATTTACATTTCATTTTTAACGGTCATTCGTACACAAAAAAAATTTAACTTTTTTTTTACTTCACTCACAAATTTATATTGTATCTCACAATAATATTACAATTGCATACAACTTAATTTGATACTTCTCTCACATAAAAATACAATAAAAGAAAAATTAGACACATTTAATTATAAGAAAAACATTTTCCCATTTTTAATTATAATTGTTCACATATTATTTTTAAATACTTATATTTTAATTCTATCATATACTTTTTAATATGAGAGATGTAAACTTTATAGAGCCATTTACGATGTTCCTAACAAAGTTTTGAGCATTGATGCTCTTAAGAAAGTTTTGAACATTGATGTTCCTAACAAAGTTTTGAATATTAATGTTCTTAATAAAGTTTTGAACATTCATGCTCCATGTCATGAAGCCATTGATTTGAGAGAATTTTAGATCAATGGCTAAAAATAAAGAAGGACAACCTATACAATAGGTAATTATAGAAACAATTGTAAATTACAAAATTAGTCCCTTAAAAATATTAAAATTGTGTATAACTATTTATAGAAAAGTCCTTCTATTCTTGAGCTCTATTACATGTTAAAAAAGTTTTGATATAAGATATTAACTTTTCGTTGCCGGAGCTGGTGCTGCTGTTAGAAGTGCCACTTAGGGTCAACGAGTCTTACAACTCCATCGATTCTACAACACCTTATCCTACAACTCTACCATCGACCCTTCCAACGAGTCAAACGTCATCGAGTAGTAATGCAGCAACTCATTGAATCGATATAGAAAACCCAGTCCATTATGGTTTGCTTCTTGTTCCACAACGGTCACGATCTCCGGTTTAATCTTCTTCACCATGGAGAGAACCTTCTCCACTGCACTAGGCCGAGCTAATAGTTTGTGAAACTCAAACATCAAGTTAACTGCTATCAACTCGGTCTCGCTCAACCTGAGTTCGAGCATGGACGCGTCAAGATCGGCGAGGCTGTTTGCTACGAAGCCTCTAAATTCGAACTCAACGTGAATCATTTATGCAAATTGTGCGAGTTTCTAACTGACTTCTTATAAATGGTTGGAGTTGTCCATCGGCGGAGGGCCGATTCTGATTAACCGAAAAGCGGGGGGACCATCGGGGCGTTTTGTGAGGGCTAGCATCAAAACTAGATTTTGTTTAAAGGACCAAAATGTAAAATAAATGAGATAAAAAATAAATCAATAAAAGAAGAGCTTCTAATATAAATATCTAAACTTGATAAAAAAAAAGTTAAACAACAAATAATAAGAAGTAAATTTAACAGAGTATTGATGCTCTCAATTTATCTAGGAGCATTATAAAAGTTTCCAAACTTTATATATATAACTAACATTTTTCATATTAGAAGCTCACGTTCACTTGCACAATTTGTCAAAGCAAACCAAGACAAAATGAAAAGAGATAAAGTGATAAAGGAAAAGTAGAATCAAATTTTCTCTCTTTATTTTTCTAACCGATGAGAAATGAAAAGTTAAAAAAGCTTAAGCTTTTCCACTGGCTTAGCACATGGCCTTGGTGAGACATAGTAAAAATTTGCCCCACTTTAACGTCATAGAAGATTTAAATAAATGATTACAACTTACAACTTTTTGCCCGTTTGAAAGTCACAATTACAGTGTGAATTTGAACTGATATTCTTGGTTGTAAAGCCAAAATTGAAGCTAGCTAATTGATCAGACTAAACATATAAAAGGAGAAAGTTTTATATGTGGGAAGAATTTTCTTTCTCAAAGATAATTTCATCCATTAAATGCATGTGCGTCTTGATGGAGACTCATGAATTTAATGGTTGATCAAATTCTTGTGAGGAAGAAAGAAAACATAAGAATTTTCTCAAATATAAGAGAGAAATGGAAATATTAGATGCATAGCAGACAAAATAGGGCCTTTGATTATTGGAGAAGTCAACATATGGTAGGATCAGGCATGATGGCTCAGATCCAAACTAACTTTTTTACACCAAAGGAGAAAAATAAAAGGCAGTGATCAAACCAATTTTCCACGGATGATAGTATGAGACACTAGTAGCCACCTTGGTTGACCTAACCACCATGCCCCAATGATCCTTCCTAAAGTAAAAGATTAAAAATGAAGAAATGAAAAGATAACATAGCTCATGATTTATTTACTGCCAACAATGAGATCAGAGAAGATACAGGGAGCCTAGTATATTAAAGGGATCAGTGGGTGACATTTGATTTGAGTCCTTATATATGCTATCATTGCCAAATTCCTCATCAATCTTGCATTATGAAAGCTTCATTAAGGAAGTTTAGTTAGCTTTATATTCAATTTCCATCTAGTTAACGCTTAAGAGATCTATACATTATGACTAAATATTATGATATTATCCATTTCAGAAATTATTAAGAATTTTAATATGAATAAAAAATCTTAATTACTACAATGATGTCGCGACCGGGATCGCGGCGGAAAAATAGCAACTCGAATGATTTTAAAATATGACAATGGAAAATGGAGTCGCCAGTGTGCGTATGGTGCTCATGGCTAAAAAGAAAAGGAAAAGAAGATGGACAACATAACTAACCAGCCAGTATCCAAGCATGCATTTAAACACTACATTTTTACTCACAACAGTGCAAGGATAGTGATGAGAAAAGGGCTTACCTCTTCTGTGCTACCAATAACACACTCAACTCAAAAAAGAATCAAAAATCCCTTTCGTTCCCAGCAGCCTCCCCAGTATTCTTGCTTCTTTTTTTTTCAGCTACCACCAGGGATCAACCCAACATCATCAATCTCCTTTCCTTGGCTGAAGATGGGATATGATGAAGGATGGTGAAATGGAAGGTTCTTGGTGTGACTCTTCCCTTTGCCGTTAGACGGTGGAAGAAGGTGATGGGGTAGAAGGCTAATGATGGCGATGGTGGTTGCTGGTACGTAGGTGACGAGGGGTGGAGTATTGAGAATGGAGATGAAAGTGTTGGTGTTGATGAAGGGTGTTGGGATGGCCGAGATGTTGCTGCTGGTTTGGAGGTTTATGGTGATCAAGGTTGTAACAAAATGGAGTGTGCTTTTGGGGCTAATGAAGGGTGTCGTCAGGTTCCAGCAGATGAAGTTGGATGGAAGGTGAGGTTTTTTCTTTTTTTGAGCCCCAAAAAACCTGTGCCAGCCCCCCTGTATATATCCCAGCTGACAGTTTTCTTCCTTTTTTCTTTTTTTTCGTCAACCACTCCGCATTGAGCCCCCCTCCTTCATCTATCAGAGCCTCTTTTTTCTTTTAATCCCCTCGACCATCCTCTCTTCCCTACTGCTCACCCAAGTGCATTTAATGCACTACTATTTTATCATTTTCCTTTTACGTGCAAGCAATGCCCCCCTTTCAAATTTTTTTTTTTTTTTGAACGAGATCGGTGCTCCCCTCCCTTCTTCTTCTTTTTTTTTTTTAGTAGTAGCAGGCACGCCATTGGGCCTAAGAAAATAAATTCTCTTACTCTTTTGTTTTTTTTTTTTTTTTTTTTTTTTTTTTTTTTTTTTTTTAAATAAATAAAATCAAAACCCATCAAAATATGGTGTTCACTGATTGCCCCTCTTTACTTGTTTCTTATCATAGAATATGAATAACCACAGTTTTTCATAATCTCGTAATAAGGAACAGTAAAGATATGAACTCATATTTTGTCCGAAAATACACACGATGATACAAAAAAAGAAAAAAAAAACAAAACAATGCAAGAATAATGAACCGCAAAGAGCTGATGCGCTCAAAGGAAAGTAAAATGCATGGAGAATTGACAGAAATTAAAATGCATGGAGCCGATGCGCTCAACAAAAATTAAAATGCAGGGAGCCGATGCGCTCAACAGAATTTAAAATGCATGGAGCCGATGCGCTCAATAGAATTTTAAAATGCAGGGAGCCGATGCGCTCAACAGAATTTAAAATGCATGAAGCCGATGCGCTCAATAGAATTTTAAAATGCATGGAGCCGATGCGCTCAACAGAATTTAAAATGCATGGAGCCGATGCGCTTCACTGTGAAATTAAAATGCGAGGAGCCGTGCGCTCACGAAATTAAAAATGCATGGAGCCGAAGCGCTCAAAGAAATTAAAATGCATGGAGCCGAAGAAATTAAAATGCATGGAGCCGATGCGCTCAAAGAATTGAGAAATTAAAATGCGAGGGGAGCCGATGCGCTCAACAAAATTTAAAATGCATGGAGTCGATGCATGAAATTAAAATGCATGGAGCCGATGCGCTCAAAGAATTGAGAAATTAAAATGCGGGGAGCCGTGCGCGCTTGAATTTTAAAATGCATGGAGCCGATGCGCTCACGAGATTTAAAATGCATGGAGCGATGCGCTCAATGAGAATTTTAAAATGCATGGAGCCGATGCGCTGTAATTTAAAATGCATGGAGCCGATGCGCTGCTGCAACTGAGTGTGAGAAATTAGAATGCATGGAGCCGATGCGCTCAATGAGAAATTAAAATGCAGGGAGCCGATGCGCTCAAAGAATTGATGAAATTAAAATGCGAGGGAGTCGATGCGCTTAGAAATTAAAATGCATGGAGCCGATGCGCTCAAAGAATTGACAGAAATTAAAATGCATGGAGCCGATGCGCTCAACAGAAATTAAAATGCATGGAGCCGATGCGCTCAACAGAATTTAAAAGACAATGGGCAACTGTGCTCCCAAATTTAAAAGACAATGGGCAACTGTGCTCCCGCAAATTTAAAAAACAATGGGCAACTGAGTCCCGAAATTTAAAAGACAACGGGCAACTGTGCTCCCGCAAACTTAAAAGACAAATGAAATAAGCATCTTGATCCAAAAAGATCTTTTCTTCTTTTTTTTTTCGCATTTTCTTTTCTTTGTTTTTCCTTTGCTTTTCTCTCTTTTTTTTTTTTTTTTTTGTCTTTCTCTCCCCTTTTTCTTTCTCTTTCCTTTTCTCTCTTTTTTATTTTTCTTTTTGTTTCCTTCTCTTTTCTCTTTTCTCTTTTCTTTCTTTCTTATTTTTTTCTCGATTTTCTAAATTTTATTTGAAAAACATTTGAACCAAGGACTACTTTGGAAAGCTTTGACCAATCAAACCTTGTTCACATGCTTTGGTCGTTGGACGATAACTTCAATCATTCTTACTCATCCTTTCTTCCTTTTTTATTCTTCTTTCTCTTTCTTTGTTTTCCACTTTCCACTCTCCTTTCAAGGAATGGGATGAACCATTGCTTGATTGACTCCTTGAGAGAAAATTTTGCCTCAAGTGTTTAACTTTATCTCTCATCCAGTTGATTCCCGCAATTGCTTGATAACTCAATCACTTGTCTCTGTTGCTACTTCCTTCAACACAGCTTCTTCTTAATCCTTCAAAAATTTTGCCCCAGTATGGCCAACTAAATGCAAACAAAATTGCCCCTGTGTAGCTGATTACACGCAATTCAAAAATTGTCCCAATTTGGGTGCACCCTTCAAGGCGTTTCAGATCGACTTTCTCTGAGATTTTACCCATTTATTTGCCCTAACTTTTGCTTAGACCGACCTTTCGGGTTTTCAGACTAACGGGCTCTTTTTCATTTTTTCTTTTTGCTCTAACTTTTGCTTAGGCCGCCCTTTCGGGTTTTCAACCTAACGAGCTTTTCCTCCTTCTTCTTCTCTTTTTCTTTTTTTCTTTTCTTTTTTTTTTCGGGTGCCTCCTCTTCCATCAAATGGGACCCTCCAAGATCTCTTCAATCTGAATTGCTCATTAGGAGATTACCATTAGGTGGTCAAATCATAGTGTTGTACTCATGTTCACTTTACCTGAAGCATTACGTAACTGACACTCATGAACTCAAAAAGTACAACAGAAAAGAAGCGAACAACTTCCAGATTGTTCTTGGAAGCTTGACTACGGAAAAAGGGTATTATTTACAAAGGGTAAAGACACAAGAAGTAGAATAGCAAGCAAGAATTGTTTTTTTTTTACCCCAGTATGGACGTGATTGATCTTGACTCGACAACTGGACATCATAACCATTTTTTTCAGGTATATACAAAAATCTGCCCTCATGTAGGGTATCAAAGGAATTTGACTCAGAGTATGTCATTTGTGAACAAAAATTGCCCCAGTGTGAGTCAAGAAGCCACACCAATTTGGGGCAAATTGAACCAAGAGAAATTTGCCCCAGTCTAGGACTGAATAGGGCAGAAACTCGCCTTAGTGACCCAAAAGATTTGTCCCGATGTAAGTCAAATTGAACTAAGAAGAAACATGCCCCAATATGGGACCAGCTCAGACAGAGTAGCAACTTGCCCAGGTGTAAGTCTCTCTTTTCTTTTTCTTTTTTTATTTATTTTTTTTTAAATTTTTTTTAGAGCAATGAATTAGGTACTTAGATTAGCATAACATTTGTCTCAAAATTAAAGTTAGTGAAAATGATAACAATCCTTCATTGATCGGAATGGACTTTTTGAGACTTGTAACATGGCCAAGGGTATGGGTTATGAAAGAAAAGATATAAGGCTCAAACAATTATTCAAGGGTTTGAATGGGACCAAGGATCCTTGTTCAAAGTTAAACTTTGTCAATTGCCTTTGTACTTTCAAGCACACTTTTCTCTTACTGCTCTTCACTTCTTCCTCTTTTTTTTTCACTTTCTTTCATTCGCCCTTGTCATGACTTATTTCTCATTCATTTTTTTTTGGTTTTTTTGTTTTTTTCTTTTCTTTTTCTTTTATGCTTCAAAATAGCCACCATGACAATCGACCTTTACTTTGTGTCATCTCCCAGTGTAGGGGTGATCCTTGTTCAGGGTTTATTGAAGAAACTTTCAAACTCAAAAAGGGATGTCGAGAGATAATGAAAAGATGAATTCTTATGAAGGATAGAGAAACATGGCCAATCCTCCTTTCAAATCTTGATTGCTCATTTTTAAAAATTTTAATTTAGAGACGAAAAGGATGATACACACCAAGTGATTATTTCCTTGCTCCATTTTTTTTACTTATTCTTTATTATTATTATTATTATTTTTTTGGGCAAAGGATACTTGCACACGTGAACTTTATTGATATCTACCAAACCGAGAATTACCAAGAATTGGAGTCTGATGGGCCCCCAAATACGAGGAAGACACTTTGAAGAAGTGAAAGAGAAGTCCATATCAAGAAAGACACTGAAAATGAAAGGAAACAGGATATTCATGCGAATTTATTACATCAATGCTTCAAGAAAGTTAACATAAGTTCATCATCACTAATTTTTTTTTTTTTGGTAACCACTTCAATCAAATCCTAGATCTCCCATTGTTCAGAGGTTTTCAGTTGATGGAGGGCGAATAGTGTAGGCAGGGTAAGATGGTGGGTTTCCAATTTTGGCTTTGCATGTAACTCACTTTTGATTCCTTTCCCTTAGAGGAAAAACTCATTCTTGAAACTACTTTCATCATTGCCAGTTGGCGTTTTCTGCTTTTACCAAAATTTCAATCCTCTCCCCAGCAGCCATTAACTCAGCAAAGTCTAGATAAACGGCGCCTGCCATTATCTCAATATAAGGAGCTCCCAAAGTCCCTAGAAAATACGAGCACATTTCTGTCAATGTCAATGGTGGTTGCACTTGTGCTGCGAGAGCTCTCCATCTTTGGGCATATTGCTTGAAGGCTTCCTCATCTTCCTTTTGCATTGAGCTCAAATGTTCTGGGTAGGAGCTGTATCCGGAGTTGAACTTGTATTGATCCATGAATAGATCAGCCAATTTCGTCCAGCGAGAAATCTTAAAGCGGTCTAATTGCAGATACCACTCTAAAGCGGGGCCTGTAAGACTCTCGTGGAAAAAGCTAACGAGGAACTTATCATCCCTGGACCAAACAACCATCTTGGTTCCATAACTAATCAAATGAAACCGAGGGTTACCACTCCCGTCATACTTGGTAAAATGAGGAATCTTGAAGTCTTTAGGGATTACGACCTTCACGGTAGGACACAGCTCTTCTATTCTAAACGATCCATAAGCACTGGGGCTCTTGATCGCTTTGATTTGCTCTTCCATCCTTTCTTTCCATTCTTCTTCCATCCTATTCTTCTGAATTGCCGCATGACCACTCCCAGTAGGAAATCCCGTTGTCACTGGGATGGACATACATCGTTGTTCCCAGGTGAATTCAGCATTACCATGAACCTCATTTCGAGTATCCTCTGAAGATCGATACCCTTCCCGATAGGAATTACTAGCGGTGCGGTATCCAAGGTTCTTCCTACAACAAGGCATCTCAGTGGTCATTCGGGGTTTGTTCTCATTGAAGTGATCGTTGGCAGGCGCGAATGTGCCCTATCACTCTTGTGCTTCCAAGTAGCCCCAATCAAGGCGAGAGTCTCTCTCATGGACAACACCATTTCCTCCATTCTTCTCATAGACTCCGTCACTTCATCCATCCTCCCTTTAATCTCATCAACTTCCATACTCGGGTTTCTCCTTCCTCGGGGTTATTAGCGGACCATTAAAGTGCGAGATCTAGGATTTAATTTGGGTTTGATTGGTCTTTTCTTTCCTAGGGCTGCACAATGGTTCAAACCAATTTGATTTATTAAAACAAAATAACATTTACAAAGAATGAGATGAAATGCATGAGATGCATAGAATGAATGAGCTTTGAAAACATTTTTTTCATTTTTCTTCCCTCTCTCTTTTTTTTTTTATGCTATGTCATGAAAATGCAAGATGATTTATTAAAACAAAATAGCATTTAACAAAGAATAGGATGAAATGCATGAGATGCACAAAATGAATGAACTTTGAAAACACATATTTTTTATTTTTCTTCCCGTCTTTTTTTTTAAAGAAAAAATGCAATGTCATGAAAATGCAAGATGCTTTTTTTCTTTTTAAATGCTAGGGATGCTATGAAGATGCATGATTTTTTTTAAGTCAAGAATGCCATGAAAATGCGAGTTTTTTTTTCTTTTTTTGAATGCTAGGGATGCTATGCATGATTTTTTTTTTTTTAGTCAAGGATGCCATGGAAATGCATGATGATTTTTTGAAATGCAACGTCATGAAAATGCAAGATATTTTTCCTTTTTTTCTTTAATGCTAGGGATGCTATGAAGATGCATGATTTTATTTTTTTATAATGTCATGAAAATGCAAGTTTTTTTTTGAATGCTAGGGATGCTATGAAGATGCATGTTTTTTTTTTTAAGTCAAGAATGCCATGAAAATGTAAGTTTTTTTTTTTTTTTTTTTTGAATGCTAGGGATGCTATGCATGATTTTTTTAGTCAATGATGCCATGGAAATGCCTGATGATTTTTTTGAAATGCAATGTCATGAAAATGTAAGATATTTTTCCTTTTTTTTTAATGCTAGGGATGCTATGAAGATGCATGATTTTTTTTTTATAATGTCATGAAAATGCAAGCAATGAATAGCCTCCTTTTTTTTTTATGCACGAATAAAGGATATGTGAAACAGATAAATAAAGAAAGAAGAAGTACACTCCCTTTTGTACCCTAGTCAGGTGGAGCCTAAGATTTGACAGTCACTATGTTCAATCTATCAGTGCAAGATTTTTTTTAGGACGGTCTAAACTTCTAAAAAGTCATGGTTTCCAGATTGCCCTTATCTCGAAAGACAAAGACCCAAATCATGAATTAATCACAAGTAGGGATAAACCCTTTCAATATGATTAGTTCATGATATTAGTAACAATTTGAGTGGCGTCTCAACAAATGTCAAGTGAGCATAAAGTCCCTTAATAACAAAAGTCGAGACTCCTCCTATTCCTCGGCTTCGCACAGACTCGGGTATAGTGCCCAAAAAGTGTGTGAGGTAAGTGATAGTGATGTGTGTGAGGGAGCATACAAACCTGTACAAAAATTTTAAAAAGAAACTACCCCCCAACCTGCAAAAACATATATACAATAACCAGGCAGCAATCATCTATCCTAAGGTTTCAACAATTATTCACAATTAAATACAAAATATATACAGGTATATCAGGTCAAAGCAAACACAGGAATAACGCTATCAGATATTTACATAGAACAAAATAAATAAAATCCAATTACAAACAAAAAGAAAACAAAAACAAGGGTAAAATAAATAAATAAAAAAGTATTAACAATTTGCACAAGTAACAACAACAGGCTTGACTCTCCAAATGTCCCCAGTGGAGTCGCCATCTGTCGCGACCGGGATCGCGGCGGGATAACAGCAACTCGAATGATTTTAAAATATGACAATGGAAAATGGAGTCGCCAGTGTGCGTATGGTGCTCATGGCTAAAAAGAAAAGGAAAAGAAGATGGACAACATAACTAACCAGCCAGTATCCAAGCATGCATTTGAACACTACATTTTTACTCACAACAGTGCAAGGATAGTGATGAGAAAAGGGCTTACCTCTTCTGTGCTACCAATAACACACTCAACTCAAAAAAGAATGAAAAATCCCTTTCGTTCCCAGCAACCTCCCCAGTATTCTTGCTTTTTTTTTTTCAGCTACCACCAGGGATCAACCCAACATCATCAATCTCCTTTCCTTGGCTGAAGATGGGATATGATGAAGGATGGTGAAATGGAAGGTTCTTGGTGTGACTCTTCCCTTTGCCGTTAGACGGTGGAAGAAGGTGATGGGGTAGAAGGCTAATGATGGCGATGGTGGTTCTTTGGTACGTAGGTGACGAGGGTGGAGTATTGAGAATGGAGATGAAAGTGTTGGTGTTGATGAAGGGTGTTGGGATGGCCGAGATGTTCTTCTTTGGTTTGGAGGTTTATGGTGATCAAGGTTGTAACAAAATGGAGTGTGCTTTTGGGGCTAATGAAGGGTGTCGTCAGGTTCCAGCAGATGAAGTTGGATGGAAGGTGAGGTTTTTTCTTTTTTTGAGCCCCAAAAACACAATTGACCCCCCCTGTATATATCCCAGCTGACAGTTTTCTTCCTTTTTTTTTTTTTTCGTCAACCACTCCGCATTGAGCCCCCCTCCTTCATCTATCAGAGCCTCTTTTTTCTTTCAATCCCCTCAGCCATCCTCTCTTCCCTACCTGCTCACCCAGTGCATTTAATGCACTACTATTTTATCATTTTCCTTTTACGTGCAGCAATGCCCCCCCTTTCAAATTTTTTTTTGAACGAGATCAGTGTTCCCCTCCTTCTTCTTCTTCTTTTTTTTTTAGTAGTAGCAGGCCTGCCATTGGGTCTAAGAAAATAAATTCTCTTACTCTTTTGTTTTTTTTTTGTTTTTTTGTTTTTTTTTTAATAAATAAAATCAAAACCCCGGTCAAAATATGGTGTTCACAAATGATATAATACTTTAATACCCTTTATTACAATTAACTAAATTTAAACTATTTACACAATTACAGGTAGAGGAGGCACAAGATGCACAGAATGAGAAAGAGAATGGCAGAGGAGGCACAATAAATACCATAATTTGAAGTCATAATAATCAAATTAAAACACTGCAACCAACTATAATTGCATAATAAACAATTGCCAGTGAGCAGTAGTGGGGATGTTTCTTAACAACCAAGCACAACCTGTGGCAACTACTATACGAAGATCATAAATGCGTAGCAAATTCATGTGGAAGCAACATCACATTATCACTGAAGGCTGAAAGACAAGGACCACATACCATCCATATATATATGCTATATCCACATCTATGATTCCTTTGGCATTTTGTTGCCAAGTAAAGGTGCATACTTTAGCAACTAGCCTATGCATGCTTTCAGATATGGTCTTTTTCTTATTTTTTAAAGTTTTATTAAAAAAATGAATTTATGCATTGAAGGTTGTAATAATCGCCACAATGCGATATACAGGGAGGCCAATGCATGCCACTAGCATACTTGGATTATTAATTTGATTTTGTTTCTACTTTTATTGTATCATTTGGCACTCGACACGGCATAGAATATAAGTGTTTGTTTTGCTTTGATATTTTTTTAAAATTTATTTTGAGGTTCAAAATTATATATTTTAAAAATAATTCTGCCAATTTTAAGTTGTTTGACAAGTAAATTAATGTAAAATAAATTTTAGGTCAAAAAGTATTTATTACTTTTAGTAAAAAAAATTGGTATTTTTATATTAATTAATTACAATTATTTTTAGAGAAAATTCTTAAATATAAAAATCATTTTTAGAAGTTTGTTTAAAATTTATTTGAATATAAGACATATTCCTTTTATTTGCAATTGTTTTTGGGTATACAATTGTCAAGTTATTGGAACTTGGAAGAGCTTGAAATCATGGAAAACAAACCAAGTCATAAAATCGAGAATTAGTTGGTACAATAAGTACTATGGCTATGCCATAGAATGCTTAGCTCCTAAAGTTTGACAAGAATTTATTATAATCGCTATGCTATACGAAAATGTTACTTTTACCCTTGATTTTATATATCTTTATTATCTTATTTTTATTTATCATTTTTGGGTCTTCACAATACAACCTAGAAGTGGAATGCATGTAAAACAAACCCACACGTGGTTAACTGGGGCTCACAGCACCATCGAGACACATTTCACGGTTTTTGTAACGAGAAGCCATCAATCACGTGCACACGTGTGGTTGGCACGGTGCTTTTTATGTCCCCGTTTAAATCATAATATTAAAAACTAATATATATAAATATATACACACTCAGCACTCAATTCTCATTTCACAGCACTCGGCAGCATTAGGCAGTAGCATTAGGAGTGTATGTGAGTGATTTGGTTCGAGTTTTAAGAAAAAATAAATTTAAACCAATTAAAATTAATTAGTTTGGTTTGGTTCAATTTTTTTTATTTTTTTATAACTAAATCTGAATCGAACCGAACCAAACATTTATGGTTTGGTTTGATTCGGGTGATCGGGTTGACTATTATTTTTTTTAACATAAAAATTAACTAAATAACTATACATGTAATACAAAAAAATACCCATAATGTATCTAAAATTTCAAATAATATTAGAACATAGACTAACCTTTACTCTTCCATCAGACAATGAACATTCAATTTTAAGTTGAGTCACACGATCATTGGTCTTTGAGATTTCCTGTTTATATCAAATCCAAAATGCTAAAATAGTGAGAAAAGAAAACTTCGTAGTAGATGATAGAAAAATAGAATGTAGTGATCAGAATAGCTAAAGATAATGGAACCAGAAATAAGATAACAATTATCAAATGCTTTAACATGTTTGAGGTCCCATGACTAGTAGTATTGCATGCATATTGTTTATTACAATAGTTACAAGTAGCCTTATCATTTACTCTCTTGAAATGAGACCAAGCATTAGAAGGGGGTCTACTAGGTTTCCTTTTCAATACCTCTTGTTGTGATGGGGGGACATCTTATCTATGTGATGACATTTCTTGTCCTTGTGTTGGAAGTACCTCTCCTAATTGCATGTCAGTAGTTGTTGTTGGAGTGGTAGCACTCCCAACTTGAGTTCTACTATCACCAGTGCTTGGAGTCCCACTAGTTCCAAATGGATCACTTGCCATTTGTTGGTGTCAAGTAACCTGCAAAAAAGTTATACAAAGTCATCAGATAATTGATCTGTTGATTATTCTTATATTTTAATTGCCTTGTAATTGATTCTTTGAACTCTATTTGTGCTTAATTGTCATCATTTAACTTAGTTTCTGATATCAAACTCTAATTAGAATATTATTGTGAAACTTTGCTTAAATGTATTCTCAGATGCTAATACTTGAACTTTTCAGGAAACTTTTGAATGGCGGAGTTCATTTAACCTAAATCAGGCTTGACATCTACTTGAAGAAGGGCTATGGATTCATGAAGATCAATTTCTTCCTTTGATGCAATGAAAGAAGAGTTTCTGAGAAGAATCCAGGTCGAAAAATGAAGAAGTCAAAATACAGGGCCTGCGTCAAAATACAGGGCCTAGGCTGCGTAAAAATACACGGCCGTGTGAGAGTACACGGCCTAGGCCGTGTACTCCTCTGACTTTGCAATTGAAATAGTGAAATTTTGCTCCTCTAACACAGAATCATACACGGCGCAGGCTGTGTATGCATACACGGCCGTGTATTTCTCCAGACAGGAATCAAACATAAACTTCTGCGAGAAGTTTATACCCTTTGGCTCCCAACGACATTTTCTTCAGTAACACAATGGTTATATTGGTCTTTCAATTAGGTTCTAAAATGAAAAGCATGCCTTGAAAGGGGACAGAACACAATTTGCTGCAGGCAATGCCATTGCCAAATAAAAAGAGAAGCAAGCCCCAGCCAGAAGTAAACTTTTATAGGTAATGAAAAATTACAAAAAAAAACATTATGGCATATTACTGCAATAACAGCCTCATGCCATTGCCAGTTAACTTGGTGACACCAAATCCATATTCACCAATAGTCCTTACAAGAGCATGAGCCCCCATCAAAATGATGGAAATGATTTTTGGTATTTACACTTAAACACCAAAGACAGCATATAAGGATTCAAGGACTCACTAGATAATCAACAATAAGCATAAATGGTTCAGGCATTTTGACATATAGCTTGCATGCAGTCAAAGTAAAAACTAAGCTGAAAGACACATTTGTCCATCAGAAACCGTCCTCAACCTTCTTCCAAATTAAACTTCTAAACATTCAGTAACAAGACAACTAAAATTGATTTTCAATTGTTTAAGATTCTCAATACAACATCAGAAATAAAATAAAAACAAAAAAAATTACCAAACAGATGAACAGAAGCAGAAATCAAAACAGAAGCAGAGGATTTCAACTGGGCAAGACATAAAGTTGAAAGAGATCAAACCTTTGGGCTTCTTTGATGAATAGAGGTAGAAAGCACTAACACCAACAGCAACAAGAGCCACGGCCACACCTACGAGTGGTGCGTGGTCGAGAGAGAAAGATGGTTCCAAACTTCCAATTGCACAAAGACTTCTGACGAGCTGAGCAGCGTCAACACGCGAGGGGTGACGGCGATCCTAGCTGCGTCATCGGCGAGGGATGACGGCGAACCGAGCAGCTTCAGCAGTGAGTGACGACGGGTGAGGCAGAGGGTGAGTCTGGGTTGGGTTAGGGACTTAGGGTTCAGATTTGGGAAAATTAAAAAACACACGGTTTTGGCCTTCATATTTTATCAAATAGCAATTAACTGATTAAGTGTGTACTGTTTAGATTGGTTTGGGTGGTTCTCGGGTTTAAAATTAACCGAACCAATTAAGTTCTCATTGGTTCAAATTTTATCCGAACCAATTAAAATATTCAAACCAAACCAAACCAATTTAATTGGGTGGTTGTTGATTGGTTTGGTCGAGTTATTCAAACCAATTTACACCCCTAAGTGGCATCTTTTACAATCGTCCTTGCCCTTTCCTTAACAGACAAAAGTAAATTCCCACTACACTATCTTCTTTTTTCTATTTCTGTAGTTTATCCCAAATTTTAACTCCCCGCAATTTTTATTTTTGGTAAAATGCTAGGAATGAAGTTGAACTTATAATCCCATACAAATTATTCAACTCTCCTATCATTTGTTTATTAGCCTTTTCCTACCAAAACCTCAATCTCTTATCAACCTATATTCTACTACGGATTGTATTTTTATACGTGTTTTATATTATACAATGTTTTATACAAATTTTATGTTTCATGAAAATAAATTGTAAGTTCTAAAATAATAAGTTATTTTAAAAGTATTACGGGTGAAATTCTTTCAAAAAGAAGTCATGTATTGTATAAAACTCAAAATTATCAAGGACAAACTAAAATACATTAATTTTGTTAAAATTACAAGTAGATGCAATTAGTTATATTGACCGAATTGATTTCTTTCACAAATTCTTTGCCCAAGTTGATAAAAGGTTGACTCAACTTGATTATATTGGGTGAGATACCACATTACCATATTTGGTTTGAAACATTTTTTTTTTATTTTTTTGGTCGAGGTTTGTAACATTTTGACCATGTTTGTGAACTACCGTTGTGGGAAAACATATGGTCCATAGTATTGGTCGGCAATGAGTTTCGCCAGTTGCAAAATAAAGCCTAGATATATAATGTAACTTATGAGCCCAAAATGGATGTTAACCACGAAAAAGGCAAGCCCCATCCTATCCAAACAGATGTTGGAGAGGACAAAATATTCTGACCCAAAAAACAAAAAAAGAGGATAAAATCTTCTGTCTTCAATCCTATATCTCAACAAAATTACAAATAATTACGAAAATAAACAACATATCTTCTAGTTAGTTATATATTATTTTTTCTTCTTAATTAGTAATATCTTATTGATGAGGCAATATAGAAGACAATAATAAAAAATGAGTTCTCATGTAGCTTGAGAGTGATAGATATACTTAACGATATATGTATATGTAGTTGACTTGAGCTGTAAATAGCTAAGTTTAAGGAGTAAATTTGTTATTGTAAATCCCCATAATGCAGTGATATCCCCATATCTTAGGCAAATCTATTTTATTACTTTATATAGATTAGTCATAGTTGTATAGGAGCCGTAATGGTGTAACGTCTCTCCCTGTAAGTGTATATATAGGAGATTGTACCAGAAGCATAAACACATGAAAATAAGAAAGAATATTTTCTTCTATAAACGTTTTCCTCTTCTCTGTTTATCATGGTATCACAGCAATGATCCTAGGCAGGTATTGTTGTTTTTGACATTGTTCCTATGGTTGACACTGGTGCTCTAGCAAATCAGTCACCATCCAAGGAATCCTCCATGGACCTCGTTGACACCTTGACTTTGAAGATGACTCAAGTTCTGACCCAGAATTAGACTTCACTCTAAACAGTAACACATGATGACTCTGTTGCACCAATTAGAGTGAAACTCGATGGGACCAACTATGCGTTGTGGTCTCAGATCATGGAGACGTATATCTCTAGGAAAGATAAGGTCAGGTATATCACAGGCAATATTCCTCATCCAGCATCGACTGACCCAACTTTCCAACAGTGGAGGACCGAGAACTCTATCGTAAAAAGCTGGTTGATCAACTCCATGGACCCCAATTTAATCAGCAACTTTATTTGGTTTCCAATAGGCAAACAGGTATGGGACTCCATCTCTGTTACATACTTTGATGGATCTGATACTTCTCAAGTGTTTGCCTTGAAGAAACGTGTCAACAACAACAAGTAGGCAGGAGGTTCCATTAAGTTGTATTATAACACTCTCCAAGGTTTGTGGAGGGAGATTGACTTTAGACGTCCAAACCCCATGGACTATGCTGGATATATACAAAAATACAATTCTCTTTTGTAGGAAGATCGTGTCTACACCATTTTGGATGGTCTTGATGATAGACTTGACAAAAATCACAGTGACGTTTTGCAGACCACCATTTTCCAACTGTTAAGCAGGCTTATGTGCATGTCCTCCAAGAGGATATTCGCTAGACAATAATGCTTGGAGGCTCGGCCAACAAAACATCTGTAGTCATGGCAGCCAAGGACATTGGGGGATCAATTCAACCATCAAGCACCCTTTAACTGACAAAAGATGGACCTGTTTATTCAACTGGAGGAAAATTAAATGCTAAAAGTAAAGGACCAGCTACGAATAAAGGAGGATGCACTCATTGCGAAAATAAGAAGCATACTTGGGATACCTATTTTAAATTACATGGTTATCCTAATTGGTGGCATGATTTGAAGGCAAAGAAATCCGAAGACAATGTAGGTAGTTCGAGACGAGTGGTGGTTGTGACTGCTGAACCTCGACTCTCCCTTATTTCTCTGGTTAACTGTGACAATAAATCAATATATCCAACCTTTAACCAAGGTAACCAAAGTGTTGTCTTAATATCATCCACACATGCCCGAGAGGAAGGGTGGTTAGTGGACTCAGGGGCTACAGATCACATGACTTATTGCTCCAATGACTTCACCAACACCACTACACCAAGACAAACTCATATTACTAATGCTAATGGGGTATCATGTCCGGTTGTAGGGGCTGGCACAATAGAACTCTCAAGTTCTATTTCTCTATCTAATACCTTATTAATGCCTCATCTTTCAAATAAAATTCTATCAGTAAGGCAAGCAACTGCTGAATTAAATTGTGTGGCTCTAATGTATCCTAATTTTTGCCTTTTTCAGGACATCCTCACCAAGGAAATCATTGGGCGTGGTACTAAGAGAGGGGGTCTCTATTATGTGGATGATTTTAATTCAAGCAAAATACATATTGTGCAACATTGTGATGGGCCAAAACAGACACAACTCAAACTATAACACTGCCACCTAGGTCATCCTTCATAAGGATACATGAAACATTTGCTTCCACATTTATTCTCTGACGTGGATCAATCTAAATTACATTGTGAAACATGTATTTTGGCCAAAAGTCATCGTGTATCTTTTCCAGTTAATTCCAATAAAAATGACATTCCTTTTGCCTTAATGCACACTGATGTCTGGGGCTCATCCCCTGTCACCACCATATCAAGAACTCATTGGTTTATGACATTTATTGATGACTGCACCAGAATGACTTGGCTATATATTTTAAAGCATAAAAATAATATTTTCTTTGTGTTTTGTGCCTTTCATTTTATGATTAAGACTCAGTTCTCAGCTAATGTTTGAACTCTCAGATTTGATAATGGGGGTGAGTTTATTAACCACCAGTTTCACACTTACTTCCAGACTCATGGACTCATTCATGAAACGTCACACCCACACACTCCACAACAAAATGGAGTGGCAGAACGTAAGAACAAACATATTCTCAAAACAGCTAGAGCTTTATTAATTGGTTCTCATGTACTTAACAAATACTAGGAGTATGTAGTTAGCACAATAGTTCATTTACTTAATCGAATGCCTACCAAGGCATTGAACTTTACCACTCCTCTTTAGCCTCTCGCAAGTCATTTTACCTTACCTTCTAGTTATATCATTCCTCTTTGAATTTTTGGCTGTGTGGTATTTGTTCATTTACACAAACATCAGTGGAGTAAACTAGACCCCTGTTCTATTCAGTGTTTTCCTGGGTTATGCCACTCACACTAAAGGTTACTGCTGCTATGACCCAATTGAAAAGCGTCACTACACTACCATAGATGCTACTTCCCTAAAATCTGAATCATATTACTCCTCCTCGGCCATCACTTCAGATCTTCAGGGGGTGACTTGGAATACAAACCTAAAATGGTGGGATTGTATGACTGAAAGTAAGGACACTCATATTGGAATAATTGAGCATGGGAAGGCTACTATAGATACTACAGATACTGGAACTGGAACGAAGAACTTTGCTCTTGTTGATAATGTTCAGAACAGTACCAAAACTAGTCTTCTTCAAACTGATGAAGCAAATCCTGATGAAATAATGAATACTACCCTTCTCTCTAATGTACCAGACAATGATCCTCCTGAGGTTGTCCATGAGGTAAGTTTTCTTGAACCATCTTTAGATGACAATTTTGATATCACTATTGGGTACAAGCTACCTTTTAGGCATAATAGGGGTAAGCCCCCAAATCGGTACTCTCCAGAAATTGAAAAGATGATCTCCAAGTACCCATTTGCCAACTATGTAACCACTCAGAGGTTATCTAAATCCTTACATAGTTTTGTTCACAAGATGTCTCTTGTCATGTCCCAACAGGAGTTCAGGAAGCTTTACTAGACCCAAATTGGTCAAAAGCAATTTAGGAAGATATGGAAGTCTTGTAAAAGAATAACACATGGAGATCGGTCGCATTACCCAAAGGGAAGAAGGCAGTAGGATGCAAATGAGTTTTTACCTTTAAACACAAAGCTGATGGGTCCATAGAAAGGTACAAAACGCGATTGGTGGCAAAAGGTTATACCCAAACATATGGTATAGACTATCAAGAGACTTTCTCACCAGTGACGAAGTTAAATACAATGAGAATCTTACTATCACTAGCTGCGAATTTAGACTGGCCATTGCACTAATTTGATGTGAAGAATGTTTTTCTCTACGGAGATCTTGAGGAAGAAGTATACATGGACATTCCACCAGGCCATGCTGTATCTTTAGGAGATAAACTAGTATGTAAATTACAGCGAGCTTTATATGGTCTGAAACAGTCACCACGTGCATGGTTTGGATGATTCAGCCTTGCTATGAAAAAAATATGGTTACCAACAGAGCAATGTTGATCATACTCTTTTTCTAAAACATCATCAGGGAAAGGTAACTGCTCTCATTATCTATGTTAAAGATATGGTCATTACAGGGAATGATACTGAAGAGATTGCTAAGATTCAGACGTAGCTAAGTACTGAGTTCGAGATGAAAAATCCAGGAGGACTAAAATGCTTCCTGGGGATAGAAGTTGCCAGATCATGTGAAGGTATTTTTATTTCTCAAAGGAAATACATGTTAGATTCATTATCCAAAGTAGGAATGCTTGACTGCAAGCCAGTTGGTATACCAACTGAACAAAACCAGAAACTTGAGGAAAAGGTGATCAGGTGCCAACTAATAAAGAACAATATCAGAAACTAGTAAGTAAGTTAATCTACTTGTCATATACTTGTCCAGACATCGCTTATGCAGTTAGCATTGTAAGTCAGTACATGCAGAATCCAAGTGAAAGACATATGGAAGCTGTAATCAGAATACTCCACTATTTAAAATCTGCTCCAGGGAGAGGACTTATGTTCTCAAGGAATAATCATCTAAATGTATAAGGGTATACAGATGCAGATCGGGCTGGTTCCTTGTCTGATAAAAAATCTACATCAGGATATTTCACCTTTGTTGGGGGTAACATTGTAACATGGAGGAGCAAGAAGTAGAAAGTTGTAGCTCTATCTAGTGCTGAAGTAGAATTTCGGGGAATGTCTAAAGGACTGTGTGAATTATTATGGGTGAGAAGACTATTAATTAAAATTGGATTTAGACCCAAAACATAGATGAATTTATTCTGTGATAATAAGGCAGCAATCAAAATCTCACATAATCTTATTCAACATGACCGGACTAAACATATCGAGATAGATAGACATTTTATCAAACAGAATTTGGAGGAGAAAGTTATCGTATTTCATTTTATTCAATTTGAAAACCAACTTGCTGATATGTTGATGAAGGTTGTGTCAAGCAAAATGTCTCACAGCTCAGTAAACAAGTTGGGCATCAAAGACATCTATGTTTCATCTTGAGGGGGAGTGTTAGTGTGAGTTGTAAATAGCTAAGTTTAAAGAGTAAATTTGTTATTGTAAATCCCCGTAATGCAGTGATATCCCTATATCTTAGGCAAATTTGTTTTATTACTTTATATAGATTAGTCATAGTTGTATAGGAGCTGTAATGGTGTAACGTCTCTCCCTGTAAGTGTATATATAGGAGATTGTACCAGAAGCATAAACACATGAAAATAAGAAAGGGCATTTTCTTCTATAAACGTTTTCCTCTTCTTTGTTTATCATTTTTTTATTTGTTACAAAGGTGATATATGACATAGTGAAAGAAAATAAACAATAAGATTAAATGCAGGCAAAAGGACATGGCTAAAAATATAATTTTGAAGTCTAAAAAATAAGTTTAATGTATATTTTATTATAAAACATTATAACACACGTTATGTTTTAATGTAGTAAGAGTATTTATCTTAAGGATATAAGAGACATACTATTTGAATACAAGATAATCATGAAGCGTGATTCAATTGGCAAATGTAATTGAATTTTACTTGTAATAATTCACAAATGATAGAATGTAGTGGTAAATGAGTTGCGTTTTTGGGATGCAATAAAAGTTTGAACGTTAAATATACTATTTATAAAGAGAGCTTAATCGTATCATTCTATGCTCAAAAAGATTAATTTTACACTTAAAGGATATAAGGATATCCTAACAAACTAGAAAACCAAAACATAATGTTATGTATAATACCAAAATTTGAATTTCATTAATAGTAGTAGGGGTGTCCATCGGGTTGGGTTGACTCACGAACTCGCGAGTTTCGACCCAACCCAATCCATAAAATACGGGTTGAGTTGGGTTCGCGGGTTGAGTTGGGTTACAAAATGCTCAACTCACAGTGTGTGGGTCGAGTAACGGGTTGGAACACTTTCAACTCGTATAACCCAATCCACCCACGGCCCATTATTTTTTTTTTGTAAAATCAGTTTTCACTCACCTCTAATCTGTAACACTCACTCTCATTATTAAATTTTTGAAGGTTTTTTATGATGCTACTCTTACTTTTTCTGAATCATTGCATATTACTTCAAATATTTTCTTCTATAAATTGTATGACATCAATAAGTTTATAAAGAAGTGGATTGGATGGAATGATCCAATTTTGAAGGAGATGGTCATTTCCATGAAAATGAAGTTAGATAAATATTGAGATGACATTGATGGTTCTTTAAATTACTTATTGCTTGTGGTTATTGTCCTTGATCCAAGGTATAAAATGGATTATGTTGAGTTTTGCTTGGAAATGATGTATGACTTGGAATTGAGTGTAAAAATTATGAAGAGGTTGGACAATGTTATGAGGACATTGTTTGAACATTATCAACAAATGCATCATGTTCCTCTTGATGCTAGTGATTCTAGTTGCATGTCATCTAATGTTCCTTCCTCTACACATGATAATGATATTAAAGATGATAATGATAGTTATAAATCCGAGTTTAGATTGAAAGTGAAGAAAAAACACATGCGGTAAAAAGGAATGAGCTTGAGAGGTACAAGGAGGATGATGTTGATGGCTTTGATATTCTTACATGGTGGAGAGAAAAGATCAAGAAATATCATGTTCTTTCATTCATTGCTAAAGATATTTTGGCGATTCCTATTTCTATAGTTTCATCTGAGTTAGCATTTAGTAATGGAGGGCGAGTTCTTGACCATTTTTGTAGTTCTTTGCAACTTATCACTATTGAGGCATTGATTTGTGCTCAAAATTAGTTGAGGACTCCTAAGAAATTCATAGATTTACGAGTTCAGATAGATGATATTGAGAAACTTGAAGCTGGTAGTGTGTTATATAGAACTTATTCAATTTGTTTAATGAATTATTAATTGTCTATTACTAATTGTTAATACTTTTTTGGTATGTTAGATATGTCAGCTATTAGAGAAGAAATTGTGGATCTTAAACATTGATTTTTTTAGTTGTTTGCGGTTTAATGGTTGACTTTCTAATTCTTATGAACTTATTATTTTATTATTGAGTTTAAATTTGTATGTAATTTGATAATTGTCTTGTTGATTGTGCAGACCAAGGAGGAACAGAGGGCACGCCGTCGTGCAGAGTTCTATGACATGTCCATGGATCTTAAATACCTATAGTGACATTTTAGGATGCTTTCTCCTCATTTTTGTGTTGTTCTAGTCAAGTTTAAATATAGACATTGTGATGTTACTCTCAAAGTGAATAAAGAAAATAAGTTCATAAGACTCTCAATGCATCTAAGATGATAAAAAGTATATGGATAAAACAGAGAATGAAGTCAATGATTATGTTGTCCATAATTCATATGACATGCGTGATGACACTGACTTTGATTAGTTAAACTAATTTGTTGTTTGAAATATGACTAGTTTTGTTTAATTTATTCAAAACTTAGTAAGACTTGTTAGTTGTTAATTTGTTATGCACTTATTGACTTATAGTATTTAGTTTATTTGATATTGAGACTTATGATGTTAATTTGTTTGATTTTGTATTTTGATTTTTTTTTCAAAATTTTTTATTAAATGTCGGATCCACGAGTTGGACCCAACCCAACCCACTCTTGAGCGGGTCGGGTTGGGTCTGATTGAGTGAAGAAAATCTCTTGATCGGGTCGGGTCGAGTCAGGTCGAGGAAAAAAATCTCTTACGTGGGTCAAGTCCAAAAAAGACGCTGAACCCACCCAACTCAATCCAACCCACGGACATCCCTAAATAGTAGATTGTGACTAGGACACGTCGTCAGACGTTCAATCAAAATAAGAATAATTCTTAGTTAGGTAGTATTTATTATAAGTACTCTATGCAATATTAAATATATATAAGGTGTTGGATTCATGTTAAAAATACACAAATCTCTAAATAATAAATTTATACATGTGAATTATTGAATAAAGTGGATAGACATTACTTATCTAATGATATCTTCGAAAACCAATAGAAAGACAAGACAAGAGCCAAGGTAATTGAAGGTGGATAACGAGTCAACTCAGTTTATGATGGGTTGCTGATAGATGATTTAGACTGGATTGACCTGCATTTTGAATGGGCCAGCAAAATAGAGATCCATGTCACTGCTTTAGCCCGCAGGTTTATGGGCTGGGCTGCAACCCACAACCTATTAGGTTCTCTTTTGTTTTTGTTTTGTGCTTTTGCCTGAGATTAGAGATCAGAGATGGCATGGATGAGAGCTTGAGCTTAATGGACCTGCTGGTGGTGGAACCTGGGGGTGGCCAATTCTATCATGTGGTGGAGGTGCTGGTGCTGGTGCTGGTGCTGGGTGAAAGGATAAGAGCATAACGTCAAACGAATGACGGTGAGAGACCTTGAGGGTGAGGAGGTGAGGAACTAGGTGAGGATTGATTTAGTCTCTCAGATAATCTTTAAACATTTTAGTATTTTTTTTAAATTTTTAAAATCATTTTAATTAACCTTTGGGCCTCTCATACGTGCTTAGATTAGACAATCTATACAACAAAATAGGCTTACAAAATATCTAGTTGTAGCCCGTGTAGGCTTTGGGTCCCACACCAAGTGCGCCACGCGTGGGAAATGTTGGAACAAAAACGAATGGTTTCGTTGATGGTTCCTTCTTTCAACGCTTACCGCGTAAGCAAAAGCTGCACCATCATCGTAACTCAAAGTCATCGCCACCAACACCAAATCTCAAACGCTGAAGCATATATATCTCATCGGATCGGAGGCTATCACCGCTGTTTTCTTATCATAGATTTTCGATTCTACTTCTGCTAAGGTTGTTGTTCATTCCAGCGCCATGAGTTTCATCTTCGGAAAGAGAAAAACACCCGCAGGTTTATTCATCATCATCAAACTATCTGTATTCTGTTTGCTATATATGAATCTGGAAAATATTTTAAAAAAAATCTGTGAATTTTTTAATTGCGGTTGCTCAATTTGGATCATAGAGTTATCATGTCATTAAATTTTGCATTTTTATTTATATTCGCCACAATCATTCCCTTGCTTATTTTTTTTATAATTATTCCCTATCTTTTTTTTTCTTTTGTTGTTGCTGTAGTGCAAATTTTACCTTAATTATATTGTATATTATTAGTTTTTCTCTACTTGTTCTGATAATATGCAGAAATTACAATAATTATATCTGTTTACTTGTTAATTTCAAATTTTTAAACATACTTTGTAGCTGTGAAAATAATAATTTTAAGGAGCTTCTAAATGGCATATTTACTTGTCTACTTGATTCGAAGGGGGTATCTTTGTGAGAATGATCGCTAGTTTCCTACATGCATTAACCCATCCTCCAGAGTAAACATCTTTGGATTGATTTGGTGGCATTCACTTCTATACTTTTTGGAAGCTGAAGCACTGCATATTTGATTTCGTAGTATATGACTGTAAAGTTGTGACTTTCAAAGCTTCTGCGGGAAAATAAGAGAATGTTGGATAAATCAATTAGAGAAATAGAACGAGAGAGACAAGGTTTACAAGCACAAGAGAAGAAATTGATTATGGAGATAAAGAAAAGTGCCAAACAAGGCCAGATGGTAATGGTGACTGTGTCTTGATTGTATTATTTGCCTCTTTTACTTTAGTTTTGGTTGTAGCATGTTGGCTATGTTAGTTTAGCTGCTTTTTATAGCAGATTTATGACACCCCACCTCTGCCTCTCTGGTAGAGGAGTGGGGTTGACATTTGCAGCTCATCTGTCCCCCTCCCTCCCCACCCGGTTCTCTTTCAATGTCAGAGGGCTGAAGGTGTTGGCTGCTCGGATGATATCACTTTTTTTGTTTTTCTTATTCTTACTATTTTCAAGTCCTTTGCTTTGTATGTTGCCGTTGATACTTGTGGTAGGGGAAATTGTTCTACTTATGTTATCATTAGTAATAACCAAGATATATATTCACATTAATTTTGGGGATGAGATTTTTGTTATTGCCACTCTTGCCTCAAATAACTGCTTCCCTAGAGCTATTGCAGGCTCAAAACTATCCTCCACTTGTTTCCCAATGGATCGGTTAATTACTGTTGTAGAACAAATGACATTCTGAGTTCTCCTATCTCCTTAGAAAGAAAGCAAGATACTTGAATTACGTTTAGAGCAATGGATCAGATATCAGAAGTGTTTTATTTTACATTTCTGCGGCATTTGAATCCTTCTTTCATCAAAATTAGGGTGTCTTTAATGCGTTTGACACTTAAATTCCATTCTCATTTTTTATAGTGTTTGTCATCATTTCGTTTGCAACATAACATGATTTAGGGAAAATATGAGATTTCTGTTATTATATAATATGTTATATATTTATATAGGTGAATCAAGTTGTGATGTCCTCTCAATGACTGCAAGATCAAATAAAATTTTGTTGTTTAATTTTCAATTTTGTAAACAACTTGTAAATAAATAGGACTGTCATTTTCTTAAATTGGAACTCCACTTGTATCTTGTTTGGTACTATTCAAAAGTAGTATGATATAAAAATGTGAAATTTTAACTAATGTGGTTCTTGCAAGATTACCAAGAAAAACTCTGTGAAATCATTAGAAAGGATTTAGATCTAAATGGCCTCTCAGAAGATTTGGTCTATAATAGAACACACCTAGTGGGGAAAAGGCTTTGGTTGTTTATGTTGTTGTTGTGGTTCTTGCAAGATAGTGGATCTGGCTTGCACACGATGAATGTAGTTTGGTTTCAATATTTTTTGACCATTGAGTTTAAATTTTTACTCCAAACTTGATTTTTCCAGTAATGCTGTATATATGTTTATCTGTTGTTTGTGGTTAACTCTTGATTTAGCTATTAAGGTGAGTGGTATATGTTTCACCAATGCCATTTTTGTCTTTCATGTAATTCTTTCCAGGGAGCCGTTAGAGTTATGGCAAAAGATCTTGTTAGAACAAGGCATCAGATTGAAAAGTTTTATAAACTAAAATCACAGCTTCAAGGTGTATCACTCAGAATTCAGGTATGTTGTTGTGGTAATTGTATCTATTGCTTTGTTTGTAGTACTTTGTACTAGCATATAGGGTCATTATAGGGCAATAGTTCTGTCCTAAGGCTCATGGCATTTTGTGTTTCTTGGAATATGATTAACTGGCTAACACCTGGAAAATTTTGATCAAAACCCATGTCTTTACGTTATTCGAGTGCTAAAAGCTAGTTTCTTTTGTAATACAATTGTTCAGACTTTGAAATCGACACAAGCAATGGGTGAGGCTATGAAAGGTGTGACAAAGGCCATGGGACAGATGAATAGGCAGATGAACTTGCCATCTTTGCAGAAAATCATGCAAGAATTTGAGAGACAGAATGAGAAGATGGAATTGACGACTGAGGTGATGGGAGATGCAATAGATGATGCTTTGGAAGGGGATGAAGAAGAAGAAGAAACAGAAGAACTAGTGAACCAGGTTCTTGATGAGATTGGAATTAACATAAACCAAGAGGTATGTTTATTACTTGTTTCCCATTAAACATCTTTTTTCAGCTGAAACTAAATGACTGTCACTATAACAATGCATAACGAGTTTTGTTTTAATGTACAGCTTGTGAATGCACCATCATCAGCTGTTGCTGCCCCAGCTGCAGAGTCTAAGGTACCTCAAGTTGAAACTACAGGGAATGATGATAGCGGGATAGACAGTGATTTACAGGCAAGGTTAAACAATTTAAGAAAAATGTAATCTTCGCTCTATGATATAGGAACTCCAGTTTTACTGGGAAAAATGAAGCTCATATGTACCATATAGTATAATTCATAAGTTGTGACTTGTGCCAGGATTTGATGAACTCATGATTATAAAAAGAATGGATTTTTTATAAATAAAATTCCATTTTCAGTTTTCATATGTTAAATGATGTATCCTTTGATTAATTTATATGTAGCATAGCTGCCTTCATAAAATATATATATATATAGTATATCTGTGTAGATATTGATTGGCGTGCCTTGATTTTCTGTGTGCATCAAGTGCAGTGCAAGCTGTCAAAATGGGTTTAAAATGGATGTAGGATATTATAAAAATGGTGTAATGTCCAGTGAATTTATGTATAAATGACAGAATCCAGCAACGTGAGATTTCTATTAATCTGCGTTCAAGTGAGTGGTGTTTTGTGCATACTCTTGCTCCAGTTGTCATTTTTCTTTTTTTAATTAATTTCAAGGGAAATAGGGGAATGCACTTGCGGTTCCCGTGCGCAAAAGCTAGTTTTAAAGTGCCTTAAAGTGCACCGGTACCTTGTTTTTTTTTTGCTGTGTTTGGTTGTTTGTTTTCTTTTTCTGCCTTTGGCCCTTGTCTTTAGATGCACAATTACAGCGAAGAATATATAATTTCTTAAAAGATGATTAGATTAACATAATGATAATAATAGCATATCATAGTTTATTATGTCAAGAAAATTATGAAATTTAAAAAGCATAACAATAATAAAATAATAGGTAAATAAAGTATTATAATAGTAATAATTTATTAATTATTATTTTCTCACTATTATAATAAAATTTCATTTTAATGCATAAATTTTTAAGTGCATTGACCTTGCTGTTGACTTTGATATCAATATCTTACAGACAAACAAATATGACATCTTTAAGGAATAGTAGTATGTCGCAACGAAAATAGACTCTGATTCTAAATGAATTTTATTTATAATGTTAAGAGTTTAAATTTTAGAAATATCATTTTAAAAATAATTTTACCTAATTACCAACTTTAAGTCCAAAGATTAGTTTCACGAAAATATATGCGATACCTTGTTCAAAGACCAAAACAAATATTGCATCTTTAAATTATCTAACTTATTTACATTTAAAATTTAAGAAATTTATTATTTTTATATACTTCTTGAGAAAGGCTTATTTATTAATTATTTAAAAGTCATAAATATTTAAATATATGATGTTAAATAATATGTTGATATAAATATTATATAATATATAATCTATCTATCTATAAATAATACAAATCCAAGTAAGGTTTCTACTGTAGCTACAGTAACATCATTCGGAGTTTTTTACTGTAATTGCTACAGTAATATCACATGCCACTTCCACATTTCACGGTTTTGTACTTACTTTTTTATTTGTTTTTTTATTTATTAATTATCTGCTGTAATTTGCTATTTTTTTTTATTATTATTTATTATTTACTATCTACTATCTATTATTTATTAATACAATTCATTATCAAAATTTTTAAAATCATTAAATGGTTATATATTTTAAAATATTAAAATATTATATATTTTAAAATTTTGTATTTTTTGATATGTATATTTTTGTTATTATTTTTATATTACTATAAGCGCTTTAATACATTTTATGGTGACATTGATATTATTATTGTATTTTTAAGATAAATTTTTTTTCATTTTAGTTGAATATTTTTGTACTATTATTTTAGAGTAATAAAGTTTATCAAATTTTTGCCTTGATTATCTTTTAAACAAATTTTGATTTTTTTGACATTGTGTTAAATTTTTTAAATTATTTTGACAATGAATAAAGAATATGAAAATAAATAGTCATATATTGTTAAAAATTAATCTTTTTAAATTATTCAAGTTACTTCTTATTAAAAATGATGTTATTATTTTATATTTAAATATTTTTTATTCATGTCGCATTAAAAATATATTAATATTTACATGAGTTTGAATATTTTATAAGAAATCATAGTAAAATTCATTAAAATAATTTATTATTAGCAAACTAAATTAATTAATTATATTTTCAAATAACTATATATATATATTTGTTTTATAATATTTAAAAAACTTGAATATGTACATCATACGAGAATGAAAATTTTACATGAAAATATAATAAAATTAATTAAATGTAATTTATAATGAAAAAACTAAAAATTTATTAAATTTTTTCTAAATTTTTTTGTTCATATATATATATATATATATAATATCTAAATATCTTATATTTATATTTCACATGATTGAAAACTATACATGAAAATATATTAATATTTACATATATAAAATACAACTTGACAAGAAAACATGATACAATCAATTGAAAAGTATAGATTTATAAAAGAGTTTGTTTAGTAAGATAACTTAAATGCAACTAAGCAAATTCGTATTATATAATATCAAGGTTTCATTGATGTTTTGAGTACAATTATTTGTAGGAATTAAGATACTTTTGTAGACAAGTAAGGTAAAATATTGACTTATGGGAGCATTGAAAGAGTAGATGTAATGATCAAATTGTAAGTTGTATCTAAAGAGAATAAGATTAAAAAATTTAAACAATATATATATATATATATATATATATATCAATAAATTGAATAAAGTATAAGAATATAGAGAGCTATATACTGTTAAGAGTTTAATCTTTTCATATTATTTAAGTTACTAAATGCATGTTTCATAGTGATAATTATTTTTTCAAATAAATAAATAAAATATAGCTCCTAATTAAAAGTAATATTATTATTTTATATTTAAATATTTTTTATTCATGTTCTATTAGATTAATATCTTTACATAAAAATGCATTAATACTTACATGAGTTTGAATATTAGATAAATTAGTTATTTATGAGTAACAACAAGAAGGACAACGACAACAGCATTCATGCTTACGGCTAAGAGTGTCACTCACAAATTTTGGTAAATCTCGTCAGAGAGGGTTTGTGTGTGATTTTCTGTGTGTGCTTCTCTCTTATAGAGACTAAGAGAGATGGAGGATCAAAATGGTAATGGCCAGAGCACAACCAAGACCCAGACCCACAAACCCTCGCATAACCCAAACCCACTGTTGTTATCCAACTCATACCCACAGCAAACCTTCGCACAACCAATATTCACAGCAAACCCACATTTGGAGGAGAGAAGAGTGTCACAAAGATGAGAGAAGAGCGTACTAAAAAAAGAGGAGGAGTTAAGGAGAGTCACCGCTGTGAATGCACCGCTGATGGAGGAGGAGTGTCGATGTTGGGTAAGATGTGATGAGAGCGTTTCTGTGAACTTGGTTTTTTTTGCTGGACTTGGGTGTTTCTGTGAAATTTTGGAGCGGAAAAGAATAGGCAAAGAGAGGGAAGGAACCATGTAAGAGAGAGAAAGGTAAAAAGGAAAAGTAAAATGAAAATTTAGGGATTTAAAAAAAAAGAGATTAAAACAGAGGTTTAAGCGCCATATTATCAATTAGAATCGTGGTAATTTTTTGAATTTTAAGTCACTTAAACAATTCCCGTATTATTTACTAGAAAACGACAATTTCTATTAACCGTCATATTAAAATCGTCATAAATTCTTTCATTTCTTGTAGTGAATAAAATAAAGAAAAAAAATTACGATTTGCGATCTAAGAAATATAAATACATATAAAATACGAATATTACACGTCACTAATATATGAATATAATAAATTTTAAAAATTACATGATATGATTGAGATAAATTATATAAAATTAATATAATATTAATATAAAAAAAAAAGTCCTAAATTAAAATAAAAATATTAATATTTCAAAAGTCAACTTTAGTCAATTTAAATATAATAAAATTCTATCAAAAGTTTAAAAACTAGTTAAAATATGAGTTAGATGGGAAAAGTGTAACCTAGATGTATCATGACCTTTTTAATAATTGGTTTATTATTAAAATAAATTAATGATTTAAATTAAAAGAATAGATTTTTATAGATTTTAATTAGTAACACTTAAATTTATATAAAAATTTAATTAGATCATTTTTTTAAATAACTATATATATAAAAATAATTTATAAATTTTAATTAATAATTTTTACATATATTTAGATATATATAAATACTATCACATAAAAAAATAAACCCATCCCTAGACCAAATATTTTGAGTTTATAATAGAAGCCTCTAATTAGTAATATCAAAAGTACTTAAAAAATATCTGACCTGATATATATTAGATTAATAGCGTTATTCGTCTAATCAAAATATTTTAACTTTCATTCAATCTTTTTATAAATTTATTTTATATCTTGTGAAAAAGTTAAAGTAATTACAGTCTGATTTGATATTTATCTCACATAAATATATAATAAACATACGATAAAAATATTTGGGTTGAACAAAAATCATTTCTCCTGAAAAAACAATCGTTTTAATTTATCAGAGTTTCCTAGCTTGCAATTGCGAGCATCCATTTCTGATTCTCGTATTACAATATCACATCATTTCTATTCCCTTCCGATTAGACCAGAATTGAAGTTGAAGATACAACGTACACATTTGAGGCCTCTCCCATCAGCGGAAGTTGAAGATACAACGTACACATTTGAGACCTTTCCCATCAAGGGACAAACGGTGTGTATATGCATGAGAACTTCTCCTGGAGGAAGAATATCTTCCTCTTCCATAAAACATTCCAGCTACTCTTTTTTTTTTTCACTCTTATTTTCTCTCTCTTCCTTTTCAAAATGAATAATCATAAACCTCTTTAAAGAAGAAAAATCTCTTCCTCCAATAATATACAAGAATTTTTCATATATGCA
This sequence comes from Ormosia semicastrata, assembly GCA_029884595.1. Lineage (NCBI taxonomy): Eukaryota > Viridiplantae > Streptophyta > Magnoliopsida > Fabales > Fabaceae > Ormosia > Ormosia semicastrata. The sequence continues at coordinate 14,798,177 of JAQQTO010000030.1, forward strand.
TTTCAACAGCTCCACGGCAAAACAGTGTCACCTTGTTACCTCAATCAGTGGCCAAAACCTTAGTAATAATAATAATAATAATCAATAAAACAAGAGAAAGAAGAAAATTGAAAGATGTAGACACATGTGCACCAAAATGAATGGTCTATATCGATCCAATGAAATGGAGCTGGAAGACCCCCACCAATAAAAAAAGGCTGAATCTTCAATTTGAACCAAGTTACCAGGCCTTAGAAATTCTTAAGTCGGTAATATTCACTATAGACATTCTATTTAATATTAAACACCTACAAAGTTAAAAGAGTTATTGTAATAAAAATGTACTAATAAAAAAATGTCTTTCTACATGTTTAATATTAAATAAAATGACTATGATAAACAGTAATTATCTCAAAATTTCTCATCCTACACTTAACCTTAATTAGTCCAAAGGAGTAAAGAACATAGTGTGGTGGTGTTGAACTTGTTCACATGTCAATGTCCCATCCCAGAGGCAACAGGTCCCACACATTTCTGCACTCAAACAGAGATGCCACCGGATTCCATCAACCCATCACGAGAATTCTCTGCCGGAAAAGGGTGACAGAAAGGTCCAACGGGTGTTCTACAAATTGGGCAATCAAAGTGAGAGTAAAGCCACATGTCTATGCAAAGGGCATGGAAGGAGTGCTTGCAACGTGGTAGCTTCCTCACTTCTTCTCCTTCTTCATAAACTGATAAGCAAACTGGGCATTCATAATCATAATCATCATCCCCACCTTGTTGTTGCTCTTTAAATTCTCCCTCTTTTGCTACCACTTCTTTCTTGTACTTGAAGCTTGAGAGCAAGTTCCTATGTGAGTTGTCAAAGCTCCTACTAATTTCAGTGACCCCTACTTCAACCAAACGATTTGGCCCTTCAGGTTGTGACTGATTGTGGCGCCTGTTGCAACGTTTGACGATGATGAGATTGTATATGGCTAGCACTATGGCTGCAGTTCCCACCACCACTAGGCAATAGTACAACATGGGTATGCTGTTCTTGTTTGGTGAGGAAGAGGGTGGTGGAGGGGGTGAGACTGTGAAGGGGCTTAGAACATCACCCATTTTTCTTCGAGGTTGGGGGGGAGGTTTGGTGAAATTGGGAGAGGCGAATTTGGAGAACAAGTTGAAGAGTATTTTGTAGACAAGAGCAAATCCTATCCCTGAGTTACATGATAGATTTATTAGACATTTATATTTTTATTAAATTAAATTAATATTAAGTAGTTAATCTAAAAGCCGTGGTGGTTATGTTACGTTGTCATCAGAGAAGAGAATATAATATTTTTTTTCTTTAGGTTAAATAAAATAACTTTAATTTTTTCACATTATTTTTTATACCATTTTTTATATTAGTTAATGAAATATAAATTTATAACTAATTATGTATATAAATTAGTTAATAGATATCTTATTAACTAATCAATATACATGATTCTCGTTAATCAATTAATATATGTAATTAATTATAAATTTATACTTTATTAATTAATATCAAAAGTGATGTAAAAAAAGTGATAAAAAGATTATTTTTGTAAATAAAATATGTCATGGAATATTTACTATTTTAGAGAAATCTAAGAATATGAGACAAAGAAATGTACTTGGGAGGGTAGTGAACAAAATTGGGTGGGAGTGACCAGAATTGTAGATAAGTCTCCGGTCTATCTTGCACATTATATTTCTTTGCCCGAGTTTTGGGTTGTCCTCTCTTCTTAAAAATTAAAAACCAGATTTGTACTCATTCAGAAATTAGAACTGCTTCTATTCACAGGTAAACGGGGCTATGATTTCACCAAGATTTCTTCCTTATAATGTCTCTTTCCAACAGAGACGTGCAGCTAAATATGAACGAGAATTTTCTCTTTTTTCTTTTTTCCTTTCTTTCATTTTGTTTAAAAGGAAGAATTAGCAAGTAGTGCAATTGAGTTAAAAGAAGACTCTTCCAACGCAAAACTGCCACCATCAATGATCAGCCGGAGCGGCACTTCAAAATTTAAAAATAGTAAAGAAAACAGAAGTGGACACTTGCTTTCTTTCCCATTTAACATAATTGGAAAAAACGACAAAAACTATTTCTATTTTTTACATATTAAAATGTTAGAAAATTTTCTTTTCGGAAAATTAGAATTAGTCAACAGTATAAAAATTAGAATTCTATTGGACCAGTTCCCTACTCATGTTCCTTTGTTTTCTTACCATTTATAGAAAAATTTCTATATAAAATTATTGAAAACTCTTAGCTTAAAGCTTCTCCTTTTTTAAGAATGCTGTTTTTATCACTTAAAAAGGCATTTTTGGGTTAAAATTAATTCTAAATCTCCTACGATTAAAAAAATTAATGTCCAAATTGATTCTATTTGACCGCTGTAAGTTTTTGTTCTAACTTGCCGACTCGTTAGAGTGACTAAAATACTAAATGATTAAACTCAAAAAAAAAAAAAACTAAATGATTCAATCCCACTAGTAAATTAAAATTCTAAAAAAAAAGGGCACAATAAATAAATCTCTGAAACTTAATTTTCTTCTTCTTGGGCTGTACCTTAATTATAGCGAGCAAACTAAGGACATAAGGTTTTTGATGGAGCAATATCTGATTCAAGAGAATGAAGCATCAACCATCACCACTTCTTGATTATGTGCGGCGCAAAGTGAAGCTCTTATTAGATGGGACATAATTGGACGATAATGTTCGATGGCCGTGAGGGATTTGCCTCCTAGAGAGCAAACTAAGACCATGATACTTTCTAGAAAGCAATCCTCTCATTCAATGATCGTTGTTATCACTTTCGGATTGTGTGAGGTAGGTACTTCTGCTATGTTAGCTGTTAGAAATAAAGAAATAGTAACACATTAAAAGTTTAGAGAATGTTTTTGTATATTTTTTGAATTATTTTTAAATATTTGAATTAATCAGTATTTATAAGATAGAGAATTTATATATAAAAAAAATAGAATCAAATATAATCAAAATAATATCTTTAGTTATGTTAAAATCAAATTCATAAAATAACACAAATTAAGTCTAATTTAATTTAAAATATTTTTTAGATATTTTAACACTCCTTCTCAATTTAAAGTTACTAAGCTTTAGCTTATTACAATTAGACATACGAAAATAAAATAAACTAAAAATATTTTAAAAACATGATGTCGAGATCTTGGAGAAGCTAAGATGTCTAAACTACATTTGGAATAGAACTATATGCATTTAGAAAAATCTACAATGAGAACAGAGTTAAACTGCATCTGAGATGGAATCAATATGCATTTTGTTGAAACAACAGAGACGAAACCAATCTATTAGACAAAACTGATCGAAGACTGGAACAATGGAGACGAAGTCAACTTTTTAGGCTAGATCAAATGAAACTAATCGATAAAACTGAATAAAGATGCATATTAGATATACATATTAGAGACTACAGTTTAGGACAGTAATTAAAGTCTAAAATGAAATTTGAAATCAAGGATAAAAATCATAATCTAAAACAGAGTTGAAAAGAATTTGAGTTTTGACTTTGTAGTTGGAATGAGTGGATGCATATTTCTCTTTACTTTGCCTTTTTGAAATTTTATAAATATGATTTTGTGTCACATTTTTTTTAACTATAATGTTAGTTACATTTGAAAAGTTTGAGAAATGCACTTTTACACGAATGACATGTTTCACGAAATGACATACCAATGACATGTTTTTGTTTGTTTGGTTGTAAGATGCAACTTGGTCTTGCTGTTCTTTCACTTATTTTCTCACTCCTCTAACTTTGTACTGCAGTTACAATTTGTGGAAAAATTCTTGCATGCTGTTTCGTATTAAATAGTAGTCCTCAAAAAGTTTCTTATATAACTCATGTAACTCCCATCACTATCATTTATTACTTTCACTTTCACTTTTTCTTTTCAGCTCTCACTTTTATTCAATAATATCAATAATGCATAATCCTTTAGAAAAATTATGTGATAATGTGAGTTGTATATTATATGCAGCTAATGTTTTCTAGTAAAATAATAATAATAATTTTTTATGTAAAAAAACACTAATTTTTACTTTTTCTTATTGCCTCCTCTTACTCTATCCATACATAACATTCTTCTTCATCATATGTAGAAGGATACTATTAACTTTTATTGGTGTTACGAGATTCTCACACTTTTCAGTAATTTTTATTTAGGACACTAAAATTATCCCTTTTACACGTGTTTTTTTATGGGTTCAAACATTTAATATTATAAAAACTGTTTAACTGTTAAATTCAAGCTTATTTATCACTTAAATTATTTTGTGCGGGTAAAAAGATAATATTAATTAAGTGTGCTATAAAATTTAAATATTTGGTAAAATTATTATTCTTATCTATTGATATTACCAACTGGGATAAAGCAATATTATATAAGCATACTATAAATTTATATTTGTTAATTTTTTATTTAATAATATTGTCAATTATAGACGGGATGCCGTTAACAATATGCATCATAAAATTTTTATTTTATTAAAAGAATAATATGATTTAAACTAATAAGTAGTTTTGGTAGCAAATTACTCATGAATAAATATGGAAGTTGTCCAATTTCAAGGACTATATGTATTAAAAATTTAACTAGTAATAAAAAGTTAAGAATAATTTTATTGATGTCTCTAATACGTTACTTTTCTCAAAAAAAGAAAAAAAAAGTACGGATCATGCAATTAGTCTAAAATTTTCTTATATATCTATCTACCGAATAAAAAAAAAGTAAGAGTTAAGGGCATATATCACCTAATTAGTGTGCATAGAGATAGAAGACGACAAGAGTATTTGATGGGCGTTAACATATGAATCACATATACAAATACGAACACGAGATACAACATAAACATAAATATAAAAACATATCAAATTTAAAAATTATAAGATATAGACATGAGATACAACATAAATATAAATATAAAAACATATCAAATTCAAAAATTATAAGATATAGACATATATATATATATATATATATATATATATATATAATTATAATTATAAAATTTAAGTAAAAATATTCATAATTTATTAATATTATTTCTATAAGTTTAAAGATTTATAATATCTTAATATATATCATATGTATCAATATTTACTACCTAATAAGCTTTTCTTAAAAATATGGAGCATAATTTCTATTGATATATTCTAAAAAATCTCTTAAACTAACTTCTCTTAATAGAACTAATCATGAATAAATACATGTGTATAAAAAAAATTAATTAGAGTAAATATTGGCATGAACCAAGCTTCAGTGATGATGAAGTGGACAATTTGATACGAGTAAAGGTAAAAAGAGCAGATAAAAATAATAGTGTGTGAAAATATAAAATTTAAAAGTCTAATAGTGATGTATGAAAAGATAATACTTAAAATATTGATATGTAAAAATAATAACTTGAGATATTAATTATGTGATTGGGCTTGGGTAGGTTACGAATTTATTAATTGAACGTTAATCATGAAAACTATTTAAAAAAAATATTAATAAATCGTGTTCAAGTCATATTCTAGACGTGTCTAAATGTGTCTGAGATGTATCTAAGTGTGTTCGATACGTGTTTAAACATGTTCAAAAAATATCTAAATTAAAAAAATTAAATTTTTTAATCAGATATATTCTAACACACAAAATACATGTGTCATATAAATATTTTCATATGTCTAATATGAACATATATCTAACACATAAACATACCTCAATAACAACGTATTCATACTTGATAGGCGTTAACTAACCAGAACCAGGTTCGGGGTTCCATACTATAGTAAAATTTTTGTGCAAGGATTTACTAATTTACGTCACCCAAAAAATGACGTGTTGTGTATTTATAATAATTTTGAAAAAAGATATAATTATTTTAAATAAAGTTGTAAGGCTTTTAAAAAGTTATAAACATATGAACTTAAAATTATTATAATTTAGAATATTTATAACCCTTTTAACTTTAAAATGTTTAATTTTTTTCTTTTCAAAATGTTTACAACTTTATTAAAAAAATCACTTTGAAATTATTTTAAATTACGCTCGATATGTCGATTTTTAGGTGACTCTTCTGGATTTGATGCTGTCTTGCTGAGCTTTACAAAATCACGTGGAGTCCGGATCCTCTCCAGTACTGGAGGGTCCAGTACTCTTTTTTACATGTAAAAATTATACATATATTTTATTATATTATATTTTATTTATAATATATATTTTAACATACATATAAAAAAAGTACAGGACCCTCCAGTATTGAGAGGATCCTGGCTCAATCACGTGACAGTAAAAACAGTATTATCTTCAAGAAAAAAGCTAGAGTGATGTGTATGTTTTTGTCTGTTTATATAGTTTAATCAAAATAGAGTTGTATAAAAAAATTAAAATAGAACTAAATATAATTAGATAATAAAAATTATATAAATATAAAATAATGTAGATAAAAGTGTGTGTAACTAAAATAATTATATCTTCAATTATATTTGTTGGCGCATTCGTTTGGCCTTTGCTTTAATTGAAAGCCATCCACTTGTCACTAACACCCAATAAACACATAAAGGGACTTTGCCTTAGTTTAGAAAATATTCACATTTAAACTTGGTCCCAATATTTGTTTTCGATTAACATGGACCCATGATTTTGATTTTTTCTTTTTTTTTTTGTGGGGGTTAGGGGGCGGGGAATGGTCCTAAGATTATCAACCCTATGCACTAATTGGCTATGCACTCTTTGCAGTCGCTAGTAGGGATGTATAGGGAATATATTTAGGTAGGTTTGACTCAGTCCGAATTTGATCGGATATTTTAATTGGACTATATTTTTTAGATTTGAACACGAGTTAAGTATGTCTAATAATGATCGGATCTAAATTAAGTCAACTTGATAAGTAATAATAATGTATAAATTTAAATATTATATATGGATAAATTATAAAATTATAAAATTAGAAAACTAAAACTAATATATATTTTATAATATATATTTCAAAATAAATAATATCAATATAAATATATTATTATGTTATAAAAAAGTTATTAATTGAAATCAATAAGTCATATTATTTATAATTAATTATAAAAAAGTATAAGTTTTAAAATAATTTGAGATACCAGACCGAGTTAGGATGACTCGAAGTATAACCTGAACTCGATCTGCAAGCACATTAGGTCTAATTTCTAAAACTCGAACCCGTCCCAATTAACGTCGGGTCGGACAAGGTCAAAAGGACAAGTCAGGTCTTGAACATCCCTAGCTGCTCCTACTCTTCCTTTCCTCTCCCTCTAGAGGTTTTTATATACTCTTGGAGCATTATGCTAGCCCAATAAAATACAACACGTGCTATTATATAATCAAATAAATCGTTGGATCAAATATAAAACATTAAATTAGATCTGAATGGTTCAAAAACTATCTAGAATATGACTCTAGGAGTATTTTAGAATTTCTCCTTTCTACTAGTCCTTCTCCCTCTTCCTCATCCTCTTCCTTTCCCTCTCCCAGATGTAGTTACAGCTTCAACTACAAGTCTTTATCTAGATTTTGCAGCAAATCTAGATGCAATCTAGATGTAATTGCAGGTTCTTTCCCTCTTGTTACTACTCCTTGATTGGTGGTTGACGGAATATTTTTGCATGTCTTTTTGTTCATGTCTTATCATACAGTGTACTTGAGGTAAAAAAAGAAGGCCACAAGACATTCTTAATAAATGGTCAAAGAGTGAAGCACTATGAAGAAGGAGTGAGGACTGAGTACCACTCTATCGACATCACCTAAGCATGAAACCAGCCCCATAATCAAGCTAATGACTATAACTTAGTGCTTCACAGGAGGAAACATGTGTTTCTATCCTTTCTCTTAGTCTTTGCATTTGGTTTTTCAGTTTTAGCTTTTTTCTTCCTATAATAAAAAAAATTGTCTTGACCCATTTTGTTTTTTCTCATGCAGTTTTCGACAACATATCGCCGCTTAGTTAGATTAGATGGTTGAGCTCATGGCTACACGCCTTCCCCAGACTCCACCTCTCCCTTGTGTTTACTTTTCAGGGAAGTTTTATTATCCTCTGTTTTGTTATTTTTATTTTTTCACATTAAGAACAATGTTTATCTTAAGTGTGGGGGGTAATTTTAAAATTTTTGTGAATTTTTTATTTTTGTGAAACCAATGAACACTTGAGTATTGCTAGTAATCAAGCAGAAATTGTGTGTTAATTGCTTGAATTAATACTGAACTGATAGAGATATGTTTAAGAGGGGAATCCATTGATCATGAGCTAATTTTGTTTGAAACAATCTTTTTCTATTTAGTAAAGTGAAGTTTAGCATCTTACTTGAAAATTAGTCATATCTGCTTGTATTTGTTCTCTCTATTAACTTAGGCAGAAAGTCAGTTTTGAGTTTTAATGATTAGATTTTTCATAAACAAAATCCTATTTTTCTTTTGGAGTGAGATTTCTCTTGATCAATGTGCACTAGAACTTGCTTTGATATCTTTTTGAGACTTTAATGATTCATATACAGGCTTAAATATGATTAAGGCAATTAATTTTAATTCTTTATTGACTTCTAGAGTTGCATTTAGAAAATAATCCCTTAGTTGCCCCATTTGAACCTGAATTTGATTCCTTTAGATACCTAACTGAATAATCAGGTTAGATTATTTAGAGCAACTGATTTGTTAATTGAAAAGTCATTAATGATTACTTTTGTCTTCAAGGATTAAAAAAAAAGAAAGAAAGAAAATGGAAAAGGAAGAAGAAAGAAAATGATTGTTGGTGAAGAATAATAAGAATATTGGGTTGAAAATGAGAATCTGTTATACCCTTATGCATGATGTTCTATTTATTATTTTTTCAACCTGATTCTGTTTTGTATCAATTTACCCATTAACATTCTTTATCCTTATTTATCTTTCTCTTACATTTCATTATTTTCCTTGGCCTTATTACAACCAAAGGAAACCCTTTTGATTCTTGTGTTGTATGTGAACTTGGAAGTAGAGATGAGATTGATAACTAAGCCTATGGTAATGTATTTATCCAGCAAAACTAGGGTGATCTCCTTGTCCTTAAACACCTGAGTAATGGAAAGATGAATGACCTCAATTGGTCAGTAAAGAGAAAAGATGCAAGTTAGACTCAAGCCTCTAATTGTTTTAAGTGCTAAATGATCTTGTTGGATTGAATTTGATTGCCGAACTTGATTGAATTCTTTCATTGTGAAATTTTTCTTAATTCATGTTTTTGGATACTGAGTTTAATCTTGTTTTTTATTCCTATTTTGGGCTTAAGGACAAGCAATTGTTCATGTTTGAGGGTATTCGATGAGTGTTAAACACACTCATCTTTTGAGTTTATTTATTGAGATTTTTGATTAATTTTTATTTAGTTTTTGTTTATTTTTATTTTTAATTTATTTTTAAATAATTATTTCTTCACCTAGTCATATTTGAATTTTCAGAATAAATTATTAGATTTTGTGCAAAAAAAAGAAATTCCTGAAAGATAAACATTTGAAGGATTCTTATCCTATTCTTAGATGCTAATTAGAGCTCTAATTAGATGCAAAATCTTAAATAAGAATTAGATTGAAGATTGGATAAGGATTCTCAAAGAGATAAAGTTTGTTGCAATTTCGGATTCTCGTACTCTCCTAACCATATTTCAGTAATTAGAACATACATTGGGCTACAGAGATCCGATCGAGGCGTCGTTTGCGGCATTGAAAAGATAATAGAAAATCCTAAAACTTCTCTGTTGGGATTGACGGCAAATTCGACGATCTAAAATGTGAGAAAAATCGTGCAAGTCAGATACGAAAAGCTGTCAACTTTTGTATAAAAGGGAAAAAATAAATTTAGCAAAGTGAGCTCTCTTTGGTTCAGATCATCTAATAGAAAATTTAGAGAGAGAGACGACAAACTTTAGAGAGATAATTCAGAAGAGAGAATTGCCACAAATCTTTGGAGGACGACCACAAAGAGAGGACGATATTCTTGAAGGCTTGAAGATCACAATCTCCGTAAAAGGAGTTTTGATTTCTCTTCCTCCTAGTTTTCTCCCTTTCTTTGGGTTTTTTTTCTATGAATTTGTATTGTGATATGAGTTTATTATTGATCATGAGTAACTAATCCCACAGTTAGGGTTATGAGAGATCTTGTTTTCCTAATTAATTGGTTTTAAATTCAACTTTGATTAAGGTAATTTCTTTTGGGTCTATTATATTACTTATATTCTTGTCAGAACTTGATCACTTTTGGCATGTTTTGATTCATTGTTTGACCGGTGACCATCCACATCCAATGAGTGGACCTATATAATAAACCTATGATTAGATTGATGAATGACCAAACATCAATTGATAACTCCATGGAATGTAGTTATTTACGTCCTAACCTTGTGATATAAATAATGCTTAGTCCTTATTTATGAAGCATATTTGAAAAGTTTATTGGTTATATTTGACATATTCTGATTTGGATAACCTTTTGTATGTTTTTGGGCAAATTGTGCTTAAATGATTAGAGATTAAGTTAATTTGTATCTATTACTTATTTGATGATTTCTCTATGATAGGAAGGGCTCCAAATAAGATGATATGTGGAGCATTTGAGTTAAAACTGGAAGAGGAAGCCAAATTGGCATTCCAGCATGTCACGCCGCGGCGCAAGGTTGTGCATGTCGCGGCGTGGAGGCACATCTCAGCCATTCCATACTGGAACCAGAGAGTTCAACGCCACAGCAATAAGAAGTGTGCACCGCGGCGCAATACGACTAACCTAACTGGAGCCGCGGCGGAAGGTAGTTCGCACCGCGGCGTGAAGCGACAAACTGAGTCTATATATTAGATTTTTCACGTTTTTCTCTGTGTCTCGGCCGTCTCAGCCGTTTCCTTTATAGTTTTCTTAGTTTTTCTTAGTTTTAGGTTAGAAAGCTTTGACTAGATCTCCATTGATGGTGAATTGGAGGCTAGGAACAAGGATGAAGGAGGATTCAAGCTTCAGAGACAAATCAATGAACTTCCTTTCTCTTTTCCCTTTCTCTCTTCTCTTCCTTATCTTCCTTGGATATGATTTTACTTGTATTTTCATGTTCATTGTATAGCTGAGCTGTATTTAGGGATATTTTGGATCCTTTTATATATATATTAATGATGTGTTCTTCTCTGAGTTTGTGTGGATGTTTAGTTATTGTTCTTCCATAATCTATACTTAATGCTTGCTGTTGGTTGGCCATCAATTGCATGATCCTAATATTGCAAATGAACTAGACATAGGGATTTGTTAATATGGATATGGTATGGTTAATGCATGTTCGATGAATTCAATTGGCTTGAATGAGTTCATTCGCTAGCTGGATAGAAATATACATTTTAGCCATGCATAGTGTGTGATTGAGAATAGATCGTTCATGAGTGAATTTTAGTTCTAACTAAGAAGTTAGATAAATGAAACTATGGTTGATTGACCTAGACATAGGCTTTTAGCTAAATCAGATTTTCAAGCTAACCTAATCAATGCATTCATGTTAATGAAGAGGATTGCATGTTGTTGGTAGATGTAGGAGGTGAAGAAGGATTCCCTGAAATCTAACCTCGTATCTTTATTGCTTTCTGTATTTACTTTCTTTATTTTTATCCATTTTTATGTCCTTGAATAGAATTAATTAAGTTATTGGTTGGTACTTAGCTTTGGAAGCCTTTATCCTCGTGGGCACGAACTTATACTCTGTATTTGTATTACTTGAGCGACTCGTGCACTTGCGGTTAGCAAATAGGCAAACACATTTTGGCCCTATCAAGTTTTTGGCGCCGTTACCGAGGATATAGTTTAATTCTATATAGCTAATATCAACAATGAGTTTGGTTAATCCTAATTCAAATTGTATATAGTTTGTTTTGTTAGTTTTTATATTTTAGTATGTTGTAAGTATTAAATATGTTAATAATTTATTTTTATATTTTTGTTATGTAAATGATGTACATTCTGTAAATTAAGTTTGTAGACATATTTTGCTGGTGCTAGAGGCCTAAGGAAAGTAGAGTTGGCAGCAGGGTTGAATTTTCTGCAGAATTCTGCAGGTTGATCTCTCACGCCGCGGCGTAACATACTCAACGCCGCGGCGTAACATACTCAATGCTGCGGCGTACGCTTAAATTTTTTGTAGAATTCTGTAGCTTTTTGATTAGGCTTAGGCGCACCAAGTTCACGCCTAGGCATGACAGTCTCTGCCATATTAGGAAAACGCTCCTAAGAGCTCCACGCCACGGCGCACACTTGTTCACACCGCGGCGCAACACCCTATTTTTACATTTTTCTGTTATTTTTCTCTGTTTTTATTTATTTAATAATGCTAAATATTAGTCAAGCTGCTATTTTGAGAGTCTCAGGTACCTTATAAACCATGTTCATTAAGGAAACATTTTATTTTAGTTTGGTGGAGTATCTTTATATGTTTTATTACTTTTATGCTTAAATGTTAACATGTATTTGTATTTTAAGTATGTAGTGGTGTTAGTCATCATATTTTCATAATTATATCTTGTTTTGACTATCACTGATGCACTGTTGACAAGATTTTCAATTTTTACATTATGCAAATAATGTTATACATGCTTGAATTAAAAAGTTGAATTATTTGAATGCATGATATGTTGCAAGAATGTTGGTGTTGTTTTGATTGTCCTATGATATGAAAGGTTGCTATTTGCCCCCTTTTTAGTGAAACCTTATGTGATCTTAAAGCATGTGAAACAATTTAGTCACTTTTGATGCATGATTTACATCTCACTTAGATGCAAGTGTAACTTTGAAAATGATAAGAGTGCATGTCTTGAGAATATTTATGGATGCACATGTAGAGTTTTGATTATCCTAGAAATTATTTTTGAACTCTCTTGAGGCGAAATCCTAGATTATGCATGGTTGAGGAAATGATTAGGGCATTGTTTAGACCGATTGAGCCTTAAAAAGCTTACCCTGATATGATGATATCCCCAAGTCCCCTTTTGAAGCCTTATATTGTTTGACCTTATTTGTTTTTCACCATCACTGTGTTCATTAACCTGTTAACCATTCTAATGCATGTGAAAGCATTGCATTTTTCTTCCTACCATCATTGTTTGTCGAGTACATGATGTGTTATTTCTTGAGGTGAGTCTATTGGTTATAGGTGCTAATGAATATTCAATACAAAATGAGTCTGAAGGAACCAGATGCAGTCAAATAAAAATTATTGCTTTGTAAAAAAAAAAAAAGAGAAAGAAAAGAAAAGCAAAGCATAAGCAAAGTAAAATTTGAAAAGCATCAAAATGGTTTTGGCAAGTTTTCTGATCTCACTTTTGAATACTCTGCTAATATCAGTTAGTGGCTCATTTCTTGAAATAATATGTTATGTGTCTCAATGTTTGTATTGTATCATATCCTTTCATTTCTTTCGCCCATTACCATTGGCCTTACATTATAAGCTAACAAAGTCCCTTTTGATCCTTAATCTTGTGTGATTTACATTAGTGGAGAGAGAGTTGATTTACAATATAGTGGATTCTATGAATCATATACATGTATGTTTATAAACTTATCTGGATGTGTATGACTTGATTATAAGAAGTTTATCTTGCATGTCTTTGAAAAATGTAAATTGCATGAAGAGTTGTTTAGATTGATAGCATGTTAAGGATTGTATATGTGTGGAACTGTTTATGGGGCATTTACACTTTTTAAGGAATGTTTAAATCATTATACACTAGTAGTTGGTTTGAAATGAAAAAGAAGATTGAAATGATATTTGCTAAATGAATGTTTGATTTGAATTGTTAAGCAGATTTACTTAGTCTTATTTTGTTTTGCTCAAGGACTAGCAAAATTTAGGTTTAGGGGTGTGATAACTCCATAGAATGTAGTTATTTGCGTCCTAACCTTGTGATATAAATAATGCTTTGTCCTTGTTTATGAAGCATATTTGGAAGGTTTATTGGTTATATTTGAAATATTCTGATTTAGATAACCTTCTGTATGTTTTTGGGTAAATTATGCTTAAATGATTAGAGATTAAGTTAATTTGTATCTGTTACTTATTTGGTGATTTCTCTATGATAGGAAGGGCTCCAAACAAGATGATATGTGGAGCATTTGAGCTAAAACTGGAAGAGGAAGCCAAATTGGCATTCCAGCATGTCACGCTGCAGCATAAGGTTGTGCATGCTGCGGCATGGAGGCGCATCTCAGCCATTCCATACTGGAACTAGAGAGTTCAGCGCTGCAGCACACAGAAGTGTGCGCCGTGGCGCAATATGATCGACCTAACTGGAGCCGCGATGGAAGGTAGTTCGCGTCGCGGCGTGAAGCGGCAGACTGAGTCTATATATTAGATTTTTTGCATTTTTCTCTGTGTCTCAGCCGTCTCAGCCATTTCTTTTTTAGTTTTCTTAGTTTTTCTTAGTTTTAGGTTAGAAAGCTTTGACTAAATCTCCATTGATGGTGGATTGAAGGCTAGGAACAAGGATGGAGGAGGATTCAAGCTTCAGAGACAAATCAATGAGCTTCCTTTCTATTTTTCCTTTCTCTCTTCTCTTCCTTATCTTCCTTGGATATGATTTTACTTGTATTTTCATGTTCATTGTATAGCTGAGCTGTATTTAGGGATATTTTGGATCCTTTTATATATATATTAATGATGTGTTCTTCTCTGAGTTTGTGTGGATGTTTGGTTATTGTTCTTTCATAATCTATGCTTAATGCTTGATGTTGGTTGGCCATCAATTGCATGATCCTAATATTACAAATGAACTAGACATAGGAATTTGTTAATATGGATATGGTATGGTTGATGCATGTTCGATGAATTCAATTGGCTTGGATGAGTTGATTCGCTAACTAGATAGAAATATGCCTCTTAGCCATGCATAGTGTATGATTGAGAATAGATCGTTCATAAGTGGATTTTGGTTCTAACTAAGGAGTTAGGTAAATAAAACTATGGTTGATTGACCTAGACATAGGCTTTTAGCTAAATCAGATTCTTAAGCTAACCTAATCAATGCATTCATGCTAATGAAGATGATTGCATGTTGTTGGTAGATGTAGGGGGTGAAGAAGGATTCCCTGAAATCTAATCTCGTATCTTTATTACTTTATGTATTTACTTTCTTTATTTTTATCCATTTTTATGTCCTTGAATAGAATTAATTAAGTTATTGGTTGGTACTTAGCTTTGAAAGTCTTTATCCTCGTGGGAATGAACGTATACTCTGTATCTGTATTACTTGAGCGAATCGTGCACTTGCGGTTAGCAAATGGGCAAACATATTTTGGCCCTATCATCAATTTATTCTATCAATCAAATTGACAATTATGTTAGTTCATCTCTTGAATTGGGGTTTAATGCATTCTTAGTTACTTCAACTAAATGACTAAATAAGTTATTTAATTTAGGAATAGAATATTGTTTATCCATGACCATTCTGATTCAGTAGTAATTAAAAGAATATTGGCAAGAGAATTACCTTATATAATAAATAAATAAAAATATGATTAGTTGGATTTAAGTGAACATTGTGTCCTAGTTTCTCTCTAATTGATTTATCTCTATATTGTTTGATTTTCAATCTTTCTTCTTTATTGTTACTTGATTTTATTTTGAGTTTCTTTTTACACTCACGATTGTCTAAATAACCAAGAGTTTAGCGAATTTAATAATTACCTCTTATTCCTCATGGGATCGATAACTGGGACTCAAGTACTATATTACTTTGTGATAGACTACACTTGCTCTTAGTGTATTTTATGCGTACCAAGCCTTTTGCAAAAAATGCAAAAACAGTAATAACACCACGTAGAGCACGCATAAAATTCTTCTAGCCTAGGACATTTTACCGTAGATGGAAAGGGGTACTAATTTTTTACCATGCTTAGACTAGGGACTCTATGTTGTATTTATAGAGTCTAGTTTATCTCCATAAGAAAAATCAACTCTCTTTATTCAGGAAGTGGATAATACATGATCCATTTAATAGTCAAGTTAATCTTTATCTATTTGACTTAGTCAAGGTGAGAGAGTGAGCAAAATGTGGGACCACTTTAGTTTAGATTTAATTTAAATTTTAAATAAAAAAATCTAACGTTCTCCTACTTGGTTCAACATTTTCTCATACTTTATGATACCCACAATATTGATATCTTTATGCTCACATCTAAGAGGTTAATCATATGAATCATGGCATCAGGTTCTCTATTAAATGAGTATTACCTTCCATGTATTATAATGTAATCTGCTTCTAGCAAAAGCCACAATTTAACTAAATGACAAGTATACTATTTATTCTGAGTCCACAATGCATGTCTTTCTTAACCAAATGTACACATCAAAACCAGAAAACAAATAAACTAGACTAGAGTTTCATTGCAATCTAAAGGGAACTATTCATAACTACGCCAAGCCCCATAAGCATTACATGACCCTTGAACAACTTTGGTGACATGTTTTTCATCAAAAGATATGCAATCATCAATTCAATGCTAATGTATTCAATGATAATCTCATTTGTTTTAACACGTTCCCTCATGACTAAATACTTTATGACAACATGTTTGCTTCTCCTTCTACTTTTATTATTTTTAGCCATAAAAATAATAGTTGAATTATCATAATATATCTTTAATGGCCTAGAGATAGAATCAACAACTTGTAGACCCGCAATAAAACTCTTCAACAAGATAACTTGTGATGTTGCCTTGAAATAAGAAATGAACTCAGGTTCCATAGTAGAAGTAGTAATTAATGACTGCTTGACACTTTTCCAAGATATCACTCTATTAGCCAACATGAAGATGTATCTGGATGTTGAATTACGAGAGTTAGTACAACCAGCAAAATCTGAGTCCAAGTAAACAATAACTTTAAAAATATTAGATATCAAGTACATAAGCATATAATCCTTGGTTCCTTGAAGTTACCTTAATACTTTCTTTGCAGCTTTCTAATGATCCAAGCCTAGATTACTTTGATGCCTCCCAAGCATTCTAACAACAAATGCAATGTCAGGTCTTGTACAAACCTGAGCGTACATAAGGCTTCTGACGGTAAAAACATATGTAATATTCTTCATTTGTTCCCTTTCAAGCTTATTTTTAGGCCATTGGTTCAAGTTGAGCCTATCACCCTTTATAATAGATGTCAGACTTGGTGAAAAATCTTTCATCTGAATTCTCTAGAATCTTATTGATATAGGCTTTCTGAGACAAACCAAGAATTCCTTGAGGTTTGTTTCTATGGATCTCAATGCTAGTGACATAAGATGTCTCACCCATATCTTTCATATCAAAATTCTTGGAGAGAAATTGTTTCACCTCATGTAACAAGCCCAAGTCATTAGTTGTAAGAAGGATATCATTCACATATAAGACTAGAAAGATTATTTTACTCCCATTAACTTTGTGGTATATGCATTGATCCATAGTATTCTCAACAAAGCCAAATGAAGAGATGACATTATGGAATTTGAAATACCATTGACGGGAGGCATGTTTTTGTCCATATATGGATTTCTTAAGCTTACAAGCCAAATGAGTGCCATCATTAGAGGAAAAACCTTCAGGTTGTGTCATATAAGCCTCTTCCTCTAAGTCCCTATTCAGAAATGTTGTTTTCACATCCATTTGATGTAATTCTAAGTCAAAATGGGCAATTAATGCCATTATGATGCAAAAGGAATCTTTGTTAGATACAGGAGAAAATGTTTCTCTGTAATCAACTCCTTCCTTTTGTGTGAATCGCTTGGCAACTAGCCGGGCCTTGCATTGCTTAATGTTGCCTAATGAGTCCTTCTTGGTTTTAAAGACCCATTTTCACCCAATGGCCTTTACCTTATCAGGCAAGTCATTAAGATCTCAAACTCCATTATTTGCCATAGAATCCAATTCATCTTTCATAGCATTATACCACAACTCAAAATTACTACTGTTAGTTGCTTGTGAAAACGTCTCTGGATCAGTCTCAGCTCCTAAATCATATTCAGACTCTTACAGATACATGTGATTGTCACTAGAAATCGATGGCTTCCTTATTCTAGCTGATCTTCTTAATGTTACATCTATAACCTCTTGGAAGGGCGTTGTTCAATAGACTGTTCAACATCCTGTGTTTGATGTTGCTCAACTAGATCTCCTAGAGTATGTTCAGCTTGACGTGAAACTTTAGTTAGTGGTGGTACCAACTTCACTTGATTTCGGTGAGCGTCACTAAAACTACCAGTTTATAACTTGATGTGAGAGTTGTATCTTCACAGTAATCTTTCTCAAAATCTAAGTTTTAAGATAGATCACTCTCATTGACCACGTCATTCTCAATAAAATTTACATTTCTTGATTCCATAATTCTTGTGGTATGAGTTGGATAATAAAATTTGTAACCCTTGTAATTTTTAGCATTACCAATTAAATATACACTAATAATCTTTGGGTCTAACTTCCTCTTATTTGGATTGTAAATCCTACCTTCAGTTGAGCAACCCCAAACTTGTATATGTTTCAAACTTAATTTCCAACCTTTCCATAACTCAAAGGGAGTTTTAGGAGCTACCTTCATTGGAAGTCGATTCAATATGTACACTGCTTCTTTAAGAGCCATGCTCCATAGCAAATGAGGAAGTTTGGAGTTCCTAAGCACACTCCTCACCATGTCCATTCGGTTGCTCCTTTCAGTCATACCATTTTGATATGGTGAAACCAGGCATGGTATATTGGGTCACAATACCATGCTTTTCGAGAAACTTTGCAAATGGGCCAGACACTTGTCCGCTTTCAATGTATCTATCATAAAACTCTCCATCTCTATCTGATCTCACAATCTTGATTTGTTTTCTACATTGTTTCTCTACTTCTTCCTTGAAAACTTTAAAGGCATTTAAAGCTTTATTTTTATTATGAAGGAAGTAAATATACATGAATCATGAGTAATCATTTATAAAAGAGATAAAGTATTTTTGACCGTGTGAGTCCATGTCGAGACAATAAATGTCTGTATGTATGATTTCTAATATTTTCAAACTTCTCTAAGCATTTTTCTTTGTCTTGTTAATCTTCTTTCCTTTTATGCATTCTACACCAATGTTGAAATCAGTAAAATTAAGAGTCTCAAGTAATTTGATAATTAAATATTTTTCATATTAATAAGCCCTCATTTTTAGTGATTTACACTCTTCATATACTTAATTGTTTGACCTTGGACATGTTTTATAAGTTGGGCTTAAATTTGGGCTTAATTGAATTTTTCCAGCATTATTGAGTTTTGATGTTGTTTCTGTATTCCAGCCATAACTTGAGTTCTAAACATCTAAAAATTATGCATTTTACCTTGTAGGAAAGCTGAGAGGAAGCTTTACAACTTTTATGAAGAGCTTAAGGTCTCAATCAGATGTCTAGTGGGCCTAATTGGGCCTGGAAGTTCAGACTCGGGTTTGAGGAGCATATGACACTAAAGTGAGCATATCTTGGTCAATTCAAGTCCAATTCAGATGAAACTTGGGTCATTTCATTCCTACAAGGCCCAGCTGTGTTTGGGAAGTATAATAAGGTACTAGAGGTCAATTTAGGGGGCAGTTTATAGTTTGGGAGAGTAGGGATCTGAAAATCATTTTTTCATTCCATACTTTTTTGACTTCTCTCTAGAACTCTCTTCTCTCCTCTCCCTTCTCTCTAATTTTGTTTCTGGGTTTTCCTCTTCTGGTGGAGGGCTAAATACTTTGTAGTCAATTTGGGATTCTTGAAGAAATTTTGATTTGGATTCTTGAGACCTTGATCTAATTTCTTATTTTGAATTGTATTTGGATTCTTCTTCTTCCCCTTCTTTTTCATTTTCTTGATCTGATTGGATCTTGATTTGTGATTAAGAATTTTGATTGAATTAGGTTGATTAATCTGGTTTAGTCACAGAATTAGAAGTTAAGTGCTGATTTGTGCTTAGATTAATTGAATTCGGATCTAAAATTAACATAAATCTAACATGAATTATGCGATTGCGAATTTATATATCAATTGTTAATTGAATTCTAGATGATTGTCTAGTAAGAATTTTGGATTTAATGCTGAGATTTCAGTTAAATCCAAGTTAACCATTCGAATGCAATCCAAATGTTTGTTTAGTGATCTATGATAAAATCCACCAAATTTTGGATAGATTTCTGGATTGATTACACTTTTAATTGATTATTCTTTCTTTAATTATGTTATTTTCGTATTCTGTTTCTCACTCAAACCTCCCCAAATATCATCTTGATCTGATTAATTTGAAAACTAAGATCCTTGAGAGACGATCCGGTGTTAACTCTTATGCTATAAGCCATAAGTACAATTCAGTTTTAATTTTGATTGAGTTCAGCACTCGTCATACTCCATTCACTAACCTCTTAATTCTCTCTATGGAGATGTGTCCTAATCTCCTATGCCATAACAGCAATGATTTTTCATTCATAACTCACCATTTAATACCAGCATTTTGTGCATAGCCATTAAGTTGTATGGAATTATGTTGGATAAGTTAATTTTTAACAAACCATCATTCAAACACCATTCCAACAATAGTAGATTTAAATAATAAATCAAATCTAGATATGTTAAAATTTATTGAATAACCCAAAGGTATAAGCCTTGAAACTGAAATTAAATTCCTAGAAAACCCAAGAATAAAAAAGACATTATTCAATTATAAAATAAAATTGGATTCTAAGATAAGTCTACATGTACCAACAACTGCCATAAGCAAACGCATCTTATTTCCAGAGTAAATGAATCGTTCACTTTTAGTTGGCTCCCTCTGGTTTAAGAAGCCCTACATGGTATCAGAAACATATATTGTAGAACCATAGTCAATCCACCATGTGTTATGACAAATATCAACCATATTAGATTCATAACATACATAAGAGAAAACATTACCTTTCCTTCTGAGACAAGCCTTATACTTGTAGCAGTCCTTCTTCATGTGCCTCTTTTTTTTACAAAAGAAGCAACTAGACTCTTTCTTGATCTTGGCAAAAAGGGCATGCCATTCTTTCCCTTCTCTTTCTTCTTCTTCTTCCCTCGATTCTGATCTTGAGTCACCATAAGTGCACCTTCGCTAGTCTCTTGAGCAAGTCTCCCCTCCTTTTGAACACACATGGTCAGAAGTTCATTAATTGACTATTTGTCCTTAAGTGTGTAGTAGGAGATTTTGAAAGGACTATACTGTTGTGGGAGTGGGTTCACGATCAAGTGTACCAAAAAGGAGTCAGAAATCTCAACTTCAAGTGACTTAAGTTAAGATTCTATGTCCCTTACTTCCATGAAGTGTTTTCTCGCACCTTTGACTCCAATAAGCTTCATGGATGAAAACTTTGCCATTAGAGTGCTAACCAATGCCTTATCATATGACTCAAACTGCTTATTAATGACTTTCATCAAATCCTTGAAATTTTGGCAGTTAGGAATTGAACCACAAATGCTAATAGAAATACGTGTTTTATTAATGAACATAATTGAAAGACAATTAGATCTTTCCTATAGTTCGTACAATGTAACTTCTTTCAGAATACTAACATTAGTGGGCTCAGCAAGCTCATCCCTACGGCGAGTGTAATCAAGGTCCGTGCACCCTAAATGGAGAAAAAAATTCTCCTTCCAATTCTTATAGTTTGTTATCGGTCAAAAGAGGAACTTCATTTTTTTCATCAAAGACAACTAAAGAATGAATTAATGCAAATAAATAAATAAAAACATGCTTACATCATATAATAATTCAAGGCAAAACTAATAAACTCACCAATATAAGTTATACATACATGAATCAATATATGATCAAAATCTACCTTGTGGGTTAAGATTTTAACACAAAATAGATTCATTTAAAAATTCTTATAATAAAACTAATAAATTACCATCATCTCTTAATACCCGTGGGTTACTTAAGAAATAAAAATAACTTAATTATTTCATCTTCGTAAATTATAAAAATTATAATAAATTGATGCAGACAAATTTATTATCCTAATCACAATTAATTACAATATTTCATATTTAACCATAATGTGATTTCCTTATAAGTACAAGGAGAAAAAAAGAGGAATGAAGATCACCTATTTTCAATTTCTGTTCCTTTTTCTGTCTCTTCAATTAAATTTTGACAAGTGAAAAATAAAATAAAAATTAAAGCATGTAATTAAATTTAAAACACTTTACAAAATTTAAATGAGAAGACAGATAAAGCGACAAGAGATCATCATCCAAAAAAGAGAGCCAAAGAACGAGTTCTGTTAGTTAATCACAGTCAGCAATGTTACGCCTCATCTGCCATTTAAATAAACTTCAACCCGGGAATGCACATATCAGACATCATAATTGGAAACATCGTTCTCTTCTCTTATCCATTTGTTCATCACCCCCAATTATTTTAGATTCCTTGATTTCCTCTCTATGCTTTTCCGACAATTCCTTATTTTGAGGAAAGAAAGCAAAAAAAGAAAAAACAAACAAACAAACAAAGGTACTAATGTTGTTTTCAGAATCATATATTCACTGTCAGTACTCACAAGTACAAACTCTAGAGTACGTTTGTTGTTTTCCCAGAAAGCTCAACATTTCTATAAGGCGGGATTCTCAGATAGCTCCAAACTTTCTAGGAAATTTTCCAAGTTTGCCACCTCCCCGGTTGAAGAGTTCAATAAGCTTGAAAAAATCTTTGTTTTGCTGATTGAATTCTAAGAACTTCATTTGGAGAAACTAGAAAGTTGTCAACTTTGTCATGGAAGAAGAAAAAATCATGGCAGACAAGAAAGGGACAAAGAACGAGGTTGTTCTGCGAATTTCAGACAACAAAGAAGCTATCAGCTCCTATTCTCCTCAGCACAATACCCAAATGGGTTCATCTTTTGAAGGGTTCAGAGATTCACATGCTGAACTAACAGAGCTTGAGAATCTCAGAAGAAGAAAGGTTCAAGTTTCCACAGAGTCGGTGACTACTAGTACAAGGCGGTTGTTGAGTCGGTCGGAGTTCTCAAAGCCAAAGTCGAGAATGGTGAAGCCACTAGAGCTGGCAAAACGAGTTCAACCCGTCGGGTTAACCCGCCAACCCGCCATTTTTTTGCGGGTTGGGTTCAAGGATTGAACCCATATTTTTTTTTCAACTCGCATAACCGGCCCCGCATAACCCGCGGGTTAAGCGGGCGAAGGCGGGTTGGCCTCATGAGTTAGCTCTCTTTTTTAAAAAAAAAATGATAAGTAATACTATAAATGAAAAACTCTTTGATGTTATATAATTTATGTTTGAATATTTAATTAGACTATTTTAAAAATTATATTTTAGATATGTGATTTGTAATTTTTTACCATTATTATTTATTATTCTTTTATAGTATTTATTGATTTTTTATATAATTTTTTTTTTTTTTTTTTTGGCGGGTTAAGTTTAGGTTGACCCGCCAACTCATCTATTTTTTCTCATTTTATCTTTTATGCGGGCCAACTCGCCAACCCGCCTTAAAGCGGGGTGGATTAGCTCTTCCAACCCATTTTTTAAAACGGGTCAACCCACCCCGCCCCGCATTTTAGCGAGTTGAAGCGGGTCGGGGCGGGTCGGGGCGGGTTAGCCCATTTTGCCACCTCTAGAAGCCACCATATCTAAAAGATGCAAGCATTGTTAAAGAAAAGACTCAAATGAGTAGTTCCAATTCATCTACAAGCAATTCTCCTAACAAGATAGTTGCAACTACTACTACTCTAGGGGAAGAAGATGATGATGATGATGATGAAGTGTACAAGACTGCAAATATTGAAGTGAGTAAGAGATATGGTAAGAAGTGGAAAGTAATGGGTTTGATCGAGTGTTTTGCTTTTGTTTGCATTGTGGGTTTTTTATTGCATGATTGACAATCCATAAGTTGCAACATGGGGGAAGTTGGGGTTTGGAACTGTGGAAGTGGTGTGTGTTGGCATTGGTTATCCTCTGTGGTAGATTAGTCACCTATTATGCACGGATACTTCAAAAATCGGTGACGTATCCATATCGTATTGTACATGATACTAATATTTATATAATACTTTTGCATTTATATTTTTAGTATATCCTAATTTTTATCTTTTGTTGATACTTAACACCCTCAAAATATTGCTACTAAAAAAAATTCAAGCTATGGATTTAAGTTCCTTTCTCATTAATTACATCACTTAAATAATATTTATACTCTTTTAATCGTACTCTTCAAAATCATCACACAGAATATCATACTTTCTTCATCATCAAATGAGTTAGACAACACATGGGACTTAGGGTAGGGTGATCATAAGTATATAAATTTAATTTTTATTTGTGTTTACATAAATAAATATATATTTTATTTAATATATATTTCCGTACTCATATGTTGATTTTAAAAATTTGTCATATTTACGTACCATATCGTATTGGATACTCGCACCCGTATTTGTGCAACATAGCTGGCCTATGAGTGGTTTATCAATGTTTTGGTTTTCTTTTGATTGAAAGGAATTTCTTGTTTAAGAAGAAGGTTTTGTATTTTGTTTATGGTGTGAAGAAGAGTGTTCAAGCTTTTATATGGTTTAGTTTGGTTCTTCCGGCATGGGGTTCGCTTTTCAACAATGGAGTAAAGAGAACCAAAAAAGTTACTGGGATTCTTAATTATAAAACTAGAGCCCTTGCCTCTTGTCTTATTGGAGTAGCTATATGGTTGGCAAAAACATTGTTGATAAAGCTATTAGCTTAATCTTTTCTATCTACTAGGTTTTTGGACAGGGTTCAAGAACCAATCTTCCATCAATACATTTTTAGGACTCTTTCGGGTCCTTCCTTGATGGAGATGGTTGAAATGGTAGGCAAGACTTCAAGTAGTGGCCGACTGAGTTTCAGGACCTTGATTAGAGTTAATGGGAATGAAGGGAAGAAAGAACAAGTCATTGATGTAGACAAGCTCAAGAAAATGAAATAAGATAAAGTTTCTGCTTGGACCATGAAAGGATTGATTAATGTGATAAGGAGTTCTGGGTTGTCTACCATCTCCTATGCACTACAGAATGTTGATGAAGATGATATTGACCAGAAAGATAGTGAAAATTACTAGTGAATGGGAAGCAAAAGCAGCTGCTTATCAAATTTTCAGGAATGTAGCCAAGCCAGGAAACAAGTAACATTATTACCTTCCGAAAACTCCCTGCAATGTTTTTCTGATTCATTTTCTTTGGAATTGCCTCTCTCATTCATTTAAACCTCAAATTTACTAGGTACATTGAGAAGGAAGATCCCTTGCACTTCATGAAAAATGAAGAGGTGGAAAATGTGCTTCTTTGAAGGGGCAGTTGGAACTGGAAGAATTACAAGGAAGTATTTGAAGAACTGGCTAGTAAATTCTGCTGATATAGTCTATATTTCATTGTATTTGATCTATATGCTTTTGTATATTGAATAACATTGCATTAGTTTGAATTGGAATCATAATTCTGTTGTAACCATTCCTGATATTAGGCTCTTACTTAAATTCATTTGAACTACTTAACCTCTCTAAATGATGCGGTTGATTAGCTTAGGATTCACTATTTGTTGTAACCATATGAGCTATATATACACAGCTCATCCTTTTATTATTGAATGAAAAGTCAATACCTTTTATATGGTATCAGTAGCTTCTGCGTAACAGCTATCTTGATCCAATTTTTTTTCCACCATGTCTTCCACTTCTCAGTCCACCACTAACATTCCTCTTGACAACTCTCAATCTGTTGTTGCTCTAAACAACCACTCTTCTATCAAATTTGATGGAACAAACTACCCTGCCTGGAAGGTTCAGTTTAATGCCCTTCTCATAGGCTATGACCTTATTGGTTTTGTTGATGGTACTAATACATGTCCAGCTGCCAATTATGCTGACTTCAAGTTCTGGAAATGCCAGGACCAAATGATTCTTCATGCCATCATCTCATTTGTTGATCAAAATGTCATCACCATGCTTGGAAATATCCGCACCTCCAAGCAGGCTTAGGACATTCTAGGCAAACTATATGCCAACAAAACTAGACCACAGATCATGCACCTGAAGGAGAGACTCACTCGATTTGAAAAAGGTACACGTTCTATGGCTGAATACCTTCATGGTATCAAATCAATGGCTGATGAATTAGCCATTATCAATTCTCCACTAGATGAAGTTGATGTTGTCATTCATACTCTTAATGGATTGGGTGCTGAGTATCATGGAGTGACAGCTGCTCTTCGCACTCGTGAAAACCCAATTGCTTTTGAAGAACTTCATGACATTCTTTCTGACTATGAAAGCTATCTCAAGAGGAATGAAAACAACACTGATCTTGCAATCCCAACTGTTAATGCTGCCCAAAAAGGTAACCATTCCTTTCATAAGAAGTCTCATTCATCCAATCATTGGAATGCATCATCTTCTGTCAGGCCAAATTCTCCAAAGAGGGTTATTTGTCAGTACTGTAGGAAAACTGGCCACACTGCCAGGGAATGTTACAGAATTCATGGGTATCCAAAGAGGAATAATGGACCTGCTGCTCATCATGCTCAACCAATGCCTCAAAATGCCTCAAAATGCACCATCAAACTGGATTATGGATTTTAGTGCAACTCATCATATCACTAATGATCTTGACAATTTGCATTTCACCAATCCCTATCATGGAACTGATCAACTTATTGTGGGAGATGGCACCTTTCTTCCAATAGCTTATGTAACGACCTTTCTTCCAATAGCTTATTGTGGGTCTTTTCAACGTGCTTTGTCCTCACTCACACGCATCCTAGGAAACTTCCCAGGAGGTCACCCATCCCACAATTGCTCCAGGTCAAGCACGCTTAACCATGGAGTTCTTATGTTCTAGGCTCCCGAAAAGAAGTTGCAACTTGTTGATATGGCTACACCAAATCAATTCCTTTAAACCATCCTTAACTATGTAGTCCCATACCTACACAGTCTCTGAATCCCTCTCATTCCGGTGCGTATTCAGTTCATTCATGCTTACCCTATGCCTAGAAGCCTGCCAGGAGCCGCTCCTTGTCCGTGCTTCATTGCACCGGCGATCACTCCCCGCCCTCGTCAGCCCCTGGGATGTCACATGCCCACCAGCTTCCGCTTGGTTCGTCCCCGAACCACACCGTACTGGGAGAGGTCCCGTCTCTGATACCATTTGTGTAACGACCCAGGACTGCCTGCAGGATTGATGAGTGTCTCCACAAACCAACACGGGTCTTTTCAGCGTGCTTTGTCCTCACTCACACGCATCCTAGGAAACTTCCCAAGAGGTCACCCATCCCACAATTGCTCCAGGTCAAGCACGCTTAACCATGGAGTTCTTATGTTCTAGGCTCCCGAAAAGAAGTTGCAACTTGTTGATATGGCTACACCAAATCAATTCCTTTAAACCATCCTTAACTATGTAGTCCCATACCTACACAGTCTCTGAATCCCTCTCATTCCCGGTGCGTATTCGGTTCATTCATGCTTACCCTATGCCTAGAAGCCTGCCAGGAGCCGCTCCTTGTCCGTGCTTCATTGCACCGGCGATCACTCCCCGCCCTCGTCGGCCCCTGGGATGTCACAGCTTATACTGGTAAATCATTCATTTCTACTACCATTTACCCACTCTAATTACCCAAAGTATCACATGTTCCCAAAATTTCTTAGAATTTATTATCTGTTTCATCGCTATATAATACTAACCCATTTTCTGTTGAATTCTTTTCTGACCATTTCTTGGTGAAGAATCTAAAGACAAGGGTGCCTCTAATCAAAGGATTGCATAGGAATGGCCTCTACCACATCACTTCACCATCCATAAAACCGAAAGCACTTATCACTACATTTTCATCTCATCCTCCATGGCATCACATTCTTGGTCATCTCTCTGATCGTATTTTAAGACATCTGATATCTCATCACAAAATAAAGTTGAACACTAATGTTCCATGTCTCACTTGTAGCAGTGTCAAGAGCCACAAATTGCCTTTTGCTACTTCCAGTATCATAAGCAAGAAGCCGCTTGATATAATCTACACTGATGTCTGGGGCCCTGCTCCTATTAGGTCTTTAGATGGTTTTTTATATTATCTTGTTTTTGTTGATATTTTTCTAAGTATGTTTGGTTGTATCCGTTGAAAAATAAATCAGATGTTTCAATAATATTTCCTCAATTCAAAAATTTGGTTGAAAAATTCTTCAATGCTTCAATTGTTTCTCTATATTTTGATAATAGGGGAGCATTCCTTAAACTAAAAAATTATTTAACTCAACATGGAATTTCTCATTTCACTACACCACCTCATACTCCTGAACTTAATGCCATAACTGAAAGATGCCATAGATATATAGTAGAAACAGGTAGAGCATTACTACACCATGCACAATTACCACCAACATACTGGTCCCATGCATTTACCACTGCCACTTACCTCATAAATAGCCTTCCAACACCTATCCTCAACATGAAATCACCATTTGAAATACTACACCACACCACTTCCAATCCTTTCCACTTGCATTCCTTTGGTAGTTTATGTTTTCCTTGGCTGCGTCCATATACCTCAAATAAACTTCAACCAAGGTCAAAACCATGTATTTTTGTGGGATATTCTCCATCACAATATGCTTACAAGTGTCTTGATCCCATAACTCATCGGCTCTACATTTCTCGTCATGTTACATTCCATGATCATCATTTTCCTTATATGAGTTTGATAAAAAATAATGCCACCAAAGACACCACTTAAGCCATCACCTCCATACCCCTTCACAAAATAATACCTCTATCACCATCATAATCAGAACAACAAGCTGAGACACCTACACTATCCAATCCTTCAAGTCATGGGCACCATTGGATTCAGCTCATTCATCAGGTACCTCTTCTCCTATCCCTCTTCCATTACATGTTAACCCTCCTATTACTAATGATTTACCTGAGAATTCAATTTCACATGAGCAATCAGTTCCAAGACAAGGTCATCCTATGATCACAAGGTCGAAAAATAATATTTATAAACCCAAAAGAGCATTGGCAGCATCTAATCATCTGTTACCAGAGAATCTAGAGCCATCCACGGTTCGAGAGGCCATGCAACATGCCCATTAGAGAAAAGCTATTTCTGATGAATTTGATGCACTTCTGCGCAATGGTACTTGGTCTCTTCTACCACCACTGAAAAATTAGAATATAGTGGGTTGCAAATGGCTTTTTCGAATTAAAAGACATCCAGATGGTTCCATATATCATTACAAGGCCCGTCTCGTGGCCAAGGAATTTACTCAATGTCCAGGAGTTGATTTCAAAGAAACATTTGCACCAGTTGTGAGACCTCAAACTATTAAAATTATACTCATAATTGCTCTACATAATCATTGGCAAATGCATCAATTGGATGTCAATAATGCCTTTTTGTAGGGCATACTTTCAGAACAAGTTTTCATGGCTCAACCACTAGGACTCAAAGATAGCCAGCATCCTGAATATGTATGTAAATTACACAAGGCTATCTATGGACTTCGTCAAGCTCCAAGGGCATGGCATGATGCATTAAAGAATTTTATCATGTCTTATGGCTTCACTATAAGCAAAAATGATCCTTCTTTATTCATTTATGCTAATGGCTCGGTGAAGGCTTACTTCTTAGTTTATGTGGATGATCTCTTGCTAACAGGTAACAATACTGGTTTTCTTCATGCTTTCATTGAAGCCTTATCTCAAAGGTTTGCACTAAAAAATATGGGCACTCCTCACTACTTTCTTAGTGTTGAAATGATACCTACTGCCTCTGGTCTATTCATGTGACAACACAAATTTATTCATGACATACTTGAGAGATTTGAAATGGAGGGGGCGAAACCTGCATCAACGCCACTCTCTACCATAGTCATTCTTAAGTTACATGATGGTTCTGCATTAACAAATTCAACCACATATCGCCAAATCATTGGTGCCCTTCAATGCCTCAATCTCACTCGACCTGACCTCTCTTTCCCTATCAACAAGTTGTCACAATTTATGCATAAGCCAACTGCTCTACATCTTCAGCATCTCAAGCGCTTGCTTCGCTACTTAAAATATACCATTAATTTTGGTATTATGCTGCAGCATCTTTCTGCTCTCAACTTGTTGGCATTCACTGATGCAGACTGGGGTGGCAACTCTGATAATAGAACATCCACATCTGCATATATCATCTTCTTTGGTGGTAATCCCATCTCATGGCTTTCTAAGAAACAGAGGACAGTGGCACGGTCCTCCACCGAGGCAAAATATAGGGCTGTAGCTACTGCAACTGCTGAACTTATGTGGTTAGTCAACCTCCTTCAAGAACTACAGGTTCCTTTACATAAGTCACTAAGAATTCTCTGTGACAATGTTGGTACCACTTATTTGTGTGCAAATCCTGTTCTACATTCTCGTATGAAGCACATTTCTCTTGATTATCACTTTGTTAGAGAACAAGTTCAAGCACACAAGCTGCAAGTATCTCATGTTTCAACCAAGGACCAACTAGCTGATATTCTGAAAAAACCAATGCCAGCTGCAAGATTCCAGGACTTAAGAGCCAAGATAAAAGTTACAGATGGTAACTTTATCTTGAGGAGGTGTATTGGATAACACTGCATTAGTTTGAATTTGAATCATAATTCTGTTGTAACTATTCCTGATATTAGGCTCTTACTTAAATTCACTTGATCTACTTAACCTCTCCAAATGATGCTCCGGTTGATTAGCTTAGGATTCACTATTTGTTGTAACCATATGAGCTATATATACACAACTCATCCTTCTATTATTGAATGAAAAGCCAATACCTTTTATGTTGCATATGTTTATTGAGCATTTAAATAGTTTCAATTTTCAAAATGTTTCCTTTTGTCAAAAGAATTTTGTTCCTTTACCATTATTATTTTATCCTAAGAATTTGAATTTCATTCATCTTGGTTCAGTCATTAACAAAACAATATATTAGGATCCAATTTGTTTATTTTAATTTATGCTGCACTGAAACTTCTGGAACATATAGATAACTAACATATAAATAACTATAATACCCATAAGATAGTTTAATCCAAGCAGGAAAGAAACTATGTCAGGTTTGTCAAATTCACTACACATGACCAAGCATATAAAATTGTCATTCACAGCATGCATATGTTTTTCTTCCAGCTATCGAGTTATTACTCAGTTCAATGCTACATGCATGGTGCTCACATATTATTCTTGTTTGCATGTGAAAGTCTACCTTGAACGTCGATCACTTGTGTATTCACTAAATGATACCAAAACAGTCGTTCATGAGTTGAACACTACTAGAAATTTTTGATTTAGAGACGAAAAAATTTCTTCTCTAAATGTGCAAAATTTTATCTCTAAATATTTGGAGATGAAATTAGAGACAAAAATTAATTCATCACTAAAAGTGGCATATCTGGTTGTTAAAGACAGAAAAATTAATTCTGTCTCTAAATTAGAGATAGAATTTTTCTGTCTCTAAATAAAAAATTTTGTCTCTAATTAGAGATAGATTTTGTCATTTTAATATATATATATATATATGAGGGAGGATCAACTTACACCAGTGTAAGTCTTTTTTCTCTTATACTCATTTTTAACCGTTAGATCAACTTTCATCTAATGGTTACCTTTAATGAAATAATCTCAACCATTAGATGAAAGTGAAACTAACGGTTGAAAATAGGTGTAAGAGAAAAAATACTTACACTGGTGTAAGCTGATCCCTCCTCTATATATATATATATAATAAAGATTAAATTAGAGATGGTACTATTCCGTCTCTGATATTAAAATTTTCGTCTCTAAATAATTTAAAATCCATTTATAAAAAATTTTCAAAAAAAGTAGAGACGAACTTATTTCATCTCTAATTCCGTGTCTAAAATTGGAGATGGCAAATGGACGTCTCTAATTTTTTAGAATTATCTTTTTAATATACCTTTAATTTTATAACTAACTCTGATGCAATTAACCATCACAATAAGTCATACAGCATAAGAAATCATAATTTCTTAACATTATCACAAATTTTTGTACTAAAATGTAAACTAATAATTAATTACCATTACAAATATTTAAATAGTAACTAAAAATATTTAAATTATCAATGAAAATATAAAAAAAATTAATTATTGTAAATGACTAGTACTACATAAACCAATCCCATCAATACTACATAAACTATGACCAGTATTACATTTAGGTGTTTGTAGCTATAGTGTAAATTTGCTGACTTGCGTGGGCAGACACCATCCTGATTGAACCTCTAGCCATTAATTCTCTTATAGTCTTCCTTGCAAATGATTCATTAATTTGGAAAGTGCGTGCAAAATGATGAGAATATTATTTTCCTTATAATGCTTATGAATTGACAATCATTCATAATAAAAACCAAATAAAAGATAAGAAATACAGAAGATGTTGCTAATTATGAGTCATCACAACATATAGTTATTGAATATATATGTGCATGTGCAAGAGAGCATAACATAAAAGTCAAAGCAAGACATTTTTGCAATCGAAATTAAGATTCAAGTAAGAAAGACAATCCTAGACTATATATACAAAAATAACAAGTAAGAAACCCACGAACACAGATGACTATCAAAAAGTTTATATAAAATAACCTTTTAGGATTATTCCCAAAAAGGCAAGAGAGCAAGCAAAGACAAACATAGACAGGAAGTGCAGCTTGATGAATTCTAGGTTTAAAGTTTGAATATGACTTAGATAACACACGAAATTGATGAAGTTTCA
This sequence comes from Ormosia semicastrata, assembly GCA_029884595.1. Classification (NCBI taxonomy): domain Eukaryota; kingdom Viridiplantae; phylum Streptophyta; class Magnoliopsida; order Fabales; family Fabaceae; genus Ormosia; species Ormosia semicastrata. The sequence goes on from JAQQTO010000030.1 coordinate 14,830,985, forward strand.
AATATATTAGAGTTGAAGTTAGACATCTGCTACAAACAGGCCAAGAAAGAAGACGAGAGAATAGAATAGCAATCATATTCTCTAGATAATACCAATCAGTCTAGGAATGCAGATCTTATATAAGACAACTAATTAAGTAACAGCTGTAACTGACTGCTTAATAGAATGCCCACGTTTACTCACATCAGAACTCCTATCATTCCCAATTTAATTTATACAAGTACAAAATACAGAACATGCACCAAAATACCACTAACACAAATGCTATCATCAATACGAAATTATGAATATTCCATGTCATTAAACAAAACAATGTTTACCTTGTGTAGCATCTTCTTCGGAAAAAGGCCCTTCAATTCCATGTGAAGCCGTAATATGTCATTGTTTGTAAGCCCTAGAAAAAGAACTTTCCTTGTATAAAGTTCATACAAACAATAGCCAACAGGCCAAATATCCAATGGATGGTCATATGGCAAGCCAAGTACTGCATAGAAACATTCAAAAGCCTAACAGTTGGCAACCATATGATATTCAACAAGAAAAAAAAAGGTTAGGAATGATGAAATCATAAGTATGATGAATGGAACTTACTTATTTCAGGGGCACGATAAAAGAGACTCACAAGATATGGTGTAACTTCATTCTTACTAGCAAACATGGCATTACCAAAGTCACAAAGCTTCAGCATATTTTTAGCCTCGTTCACCTTGTCAAAAAAGGAAATTGTTACAAAAAAAGGTCAGAACTCAAAAGAAAATGGATACTTCTTCTTGAGAAGAAACAAACTAACCTTTGAAAAGAAAGAATCTAAACACAAAACAGTATTTTAGGCATACCAAAATATTATCTGGCTTTATATCGCAATGGAGAACACCACAGTTTTGGAGATGCTTCAGTGCAATAAAAAGTTATTTTGCATATGCTCTCACAACGCGCGGTTAGCCTAAGGCCAATATTACAACCAAACTTCTTTAAAACCTCACACAGATTCATATTAAGAGATTCAAAAACTAAACAAATGTGATTCCTGTACTTAAAACTTGAAAGGAAATGAACACAATGATGCTTATCATCTTGATCTACACCTACTAATTTCTTTAATATGACCAACTCATCCATACCATCCTTATACCTATGCACATTAGAGATATAATAATGAGTCAGAAAGACACTACCCAAAAGCAAAAAAGTTTAATGAGGATACTAAGAAATCAAAGATCACTCACATGGTGTCATTATTACGAATAACTTTTATAACTACTTCTTCCGGCTCTCCATTAGTAATCTTAAGATTCTTTGCCTGAACAACTGTTGAAAAGACACCCCTCCCATGTGCAGCAATGACTTCATATCAGTCATTAAGTATTTCACCAAAACGATAGGGAAAAATGGTGAAAAGGATGCAGGAGACGGGCTTCCTAGAATACTATCCAAGTAGTATTTGATTCATCCATAATAAAAAATGATATCATAACTTACTACAAAGTCAGCAACCTATCCAATTGAGTGGACACAAAATAGCAACTACCATTCAAAATTAGAATAGGTTAACTGAATACTTACCATTTTTCAAACTCCAGTTGGTGTCTCACCAAATATGTCATCACAAAACTTGTCATCTGATCTCTCACTCTGCAAGTGATGAACCGTTAGCATGTTATATTTTTACGATTCAATTCTTTGATTTTTCATGTTCTTTTTATGTTTGTTTTATTTTTATTGAACTTTGTTTATAAGTTTTGTTATATTTTTAGTATTGTTTAATTGTGTTTTTGTCAGGTAATTGCACATGAAAAAGACTGGACGTTCAAAGGAGTAAGGAAAAGAGGAATTTTTCATCAGCGTCCAGCACTTGAGCGTTGAGAATGGAGCACCTAAGCGCCCAAAGCGTATATAGCAGCAATGATTTAGTGTCCCAGTGCCTGAGTGCTGGGTGAAGAGCACTTAAGCGCACAGGAAGTAATGCAGCGCGTCTTAGTTTAAGTGGCTGAGCACCCAAGTGTCCAAAAAGCCAGCTCCTAGGCACTGGTTGCATAACAGTAGACGTGAATTTTAATAAATAGAAGAAGTTATGCCAAATTCAACACATTGAGCATACAACGCAAAAAATCTCTAATCTTGAGAGAGTAGTTTCACGGTAGCAGATCTTGGAGGACGACTTCGAAGTGAGGATTCGATTCTTGAAGACTTGAAGATCATAATCTCCATTAAAAGGGTTTTGATTTCTCTTTCTTTCTAGTTTTCACCTTTCTTTGCGTATTCCTTTCATGGGTTTGTATTATGGTATGGGTTTGCTTGTATTAAACATGAGTAGCTAAACTCATAGCTAGGGCTATAGGGCATCTTGTTTTCCTAATTATTTGAGTTTGATTTCTAATTTGATTAAAGTAATTTCTTTTAGGGTTTATCATATTGCTTGCATTCTTGTCATAACTTGATCACTTTTGACATATGTTAATTCATTGTTTGACTAGTGACCATCCGCATTCAATAAGTGAATCTATATGGTAAGCCTAAGATTAGATTGGTGAATGACCAAACATCAATTTTTCTTACCAATGGAATTGACAGGTATATTGGTTCATCTCTCAAATTGAAGTTTAATACATTCCTAATTAATTCAACTAAATGACCAAATAGGTGATTTAATTTAGGAATAGAATGTTGTTTCATCCATGACCATTGAGATTCAATAGTAGGTAAGAGAATATTGACAAAATAATTACCTTACATCATAAATGAAAGAAAATATGAATAATTAGATTCAAGTAAACCTTGCACCCTAGTCTCTCTCTCATTGATTATCTATTCTTTGCTTGATTATTCATTATTTTTTCTTTATTTTTTTTTCCTTTATTTGTTATTGAATTTCGTCATACACTTTTGATTGTCTAAATAACAATGAGTTTTACGAATCTAGTAATTACCAATTATTCCTCATGGGATCGATAACTAGGACTCAAGTCCTATATTATTTGGCGATAGAGTGCACTTGCTTTTACTGTATTTTATGCGTACCAGCAAGTGTATGAAATGAGCTTCAAAACCCAATAGATATAAGTATGAAAAAAATCCAACTACTTTAGTAATATTTCCTTTAAAATATAAACTAATTTAAGGACAAACCTTTGGAGTACCCTCTCCTAGGCCCTTAGCACCAAATATCTTCTCAGAAGTAACATTCAAATTTTCAGGAGGAGATTTCCCAACATTAAATGATGTTTCCATCAAGTGCTTCAGCAATTTCAATAGGAATATCCGCAGGTTCCTTGTCTAATAATAGTGCATTACAAAGTTACTAAAAGTAGTCCAAATAAGAGGAAAGTAAAGGGAAAAAATGGAACAATGATAAACACCATTAACACATACGTAATTTCATCCAATTTCCAAGTCTTTTTAATTTCAGAATTCAGTGTCATGATAATAATAATCTTGTATATTATTACACAAAATAATGGGCCCATGCATCTTCAATGGTATACATCAGTTTTGACCCAAATATCATTTATTTCACTCACTCTTATGCTTAATTTCAATGGGAAACAAGAAAAGCTTGTACTTCAAACACTAAAAAGTTAAGAAAAATTATTTTCAAAGAGAAACCAAAAACAAAGAAAGGACAAAAGTTAATGATAGAAGTTTAAAAAACAAAAAATCTAATTTTATATGAAGAAGATATTTGACAATTTATATAAAATATAATTTAAAAGGATTAACAAAAAAAGAAAGGATAGCATAAGAGACTCAAATGCCACACCTCACTAGTTCCAGCTCAACTTAAAATATATAAATAGACAGCTCATACCAAACTTCTCTACTTTTAGCATACTCAAAAACATACTATCAATAGCAGTACAAAAAATTTAAAACCAACTGAGTCTAAAATGTGAACGGCTTTGGATCCAATGGTAATGCCTCTTCCATCAAGAAGAGCAGAGGACATAACATGGCTCTAAAACCAAAGGATCATAATTTAGGTCTCAACTATGGGATAAAAAATGTTACAATCCAAATATGCAACTTCATGGAAATTGTGTTACAAGGCATATGCTTTAGAAAAGGGGGACTTGCCAAAGTCATTACACCACAAATTTGTATGGGTCCCCTTCTCTTTTTTTACCTATGTTTTTAACTATCCTAGCTCCACCAGAACAACTTACACCACAAACGTGAAACATTGACTCACACTAGCTATTGTATCATTTTTAGAAATTTTGTCATCTCAGGAAAGTAGAAATCCAGAGTAGGATTCTCTGATCATGACTGTTAAATAAGATCACTTTCCACAAAGAGCATTAGTTTTCCTTGACATACCTCATATGCACGACATAAAGTTCATAAAGACCTATGAGTCAAATTCTAGACTTCTTGTCTACAAAATGATACATATTTAAATGAAAACATATATATAAGTGAGTATTAGGCTCTTCTTGATTATGCACCTGTAAATCTTCTTTTCAATTTTCTATTTCGGAATCCGTTTAACTTATAATACTTCCCTAACTACTTTTTGCAAAGTCCAAGCTCCCTCTAAAGTCAAAGTTTATGTGTGTATGTGGGTAGTGCTGTTAGAAGAACTCCTCATCCTCCAGCTTTGTATTTCACTGTTCTTCTAATAAATTCTTCATATATCAAAAAACACACACATGACACAGATATAATTATGGTTCATATATATGACTAAATTTAGTTCACAAAAGAGACAAGTTTATTATGTGGGATGGAATTAGTAGACAAGTGAGACAAAAAAAACCCATCATCTGTGGATAGCATCCCTATGGTTGTCTAGCCACTGCCCAATTACAACACACCCACCATATTTCTAAAAAAGCTATTCCTTTTTGTAAACAAAACAAAAAGGAAACATGTTCCACAGAAATAAGCAAGAGCTCTAATTAGGCTTTCTCTGTGTGCACTGAAACTTCAACTAGAAAACACAACCCAATTGTTTCCTTATGCAAATTACAATCAGTGCAAAAACTCACTCTTAAAACAAAAATTTCATCCATTTAAAAAAAAAGAAATAATAAATATTAATTAAAATAATAATAAGAGAAATTAGAAATGCGTAGGGCTCATATCTAGTGTAAATTTTGATAGGTCTGTCATTATGGGAAAAAAAACCAATTCGAAGGGAAAGGAAAAAGAAGAGGAATAGGAGGTAGAGAAAGAGAAAAGGAGAATGTGAGATACCAAAACCGAACCCTTTGGTGAAAAGGGGTTTGGAAGCACCTTCAAACTCATTGTGCAAGTAGCTTATTAATTAGCTCAACGAGTTTGAATCCTTAGCTTATCTATCTAACATAGCTAGCTACCATGGGGAGAGCACCTTGTTGTGACAAGGGTGACCTCAAGAAAGGGCCATGGACAAATTTATGTTATTGACTTTGTTGTTCAAGTTAACAATGGTCTAAAAAAGGAGAAATCATAAATATGAAATATACATACATACCTCTGAGCTCAACGAAGAGGCTTACCCACTCCAGCAATCATGTTAGGTTTACCCACTCCAATGGCTCACAGATCTGTGTGGTGGCAGGCACAGTGTTGTGGATCTGCTAGGGAGGCAGTGGTGGGTCTTTGGGTGGAGGACGGTGGTTATAAGAGAATGAGAGATAAGAATGAGAATGGAGGGAGGCAGGCAGGCAGAGAGGAGAACGAGAGATGTTGATAAGGGATTAAAGAGAATTTGAGAATTTGGGAAAGTGGGAGGGAGGGGGCTGCGCGCACATAAAAGGATTAAAAGGAGTGATTTAGAGATGGAACACATCTATCTTTAATATATATTTAATTTTTTAAAACACTTATTTGATTAAATAGAGATGAGATTATAGATGAAAAATTTAGAGATAGATAAATTTCGTCTCTAAATTTCATCTCTAAATATATTTGACTTTTTAAAACATTATATTAATTGAATATAGACGAAATTAGAGACGAAAAAATTTGAGACAGATAAATTTTATCTCTAAATTCTGTCTCTAAGTATATTTGACTTTAAATTGACCAAATGGAGACGGAATTAGATATGAAAAATTTAGAGACAGATCAATTTCATCTCTAAGTTTTAAATTTTATTTTCCCTCTCTAAATCATCAAATCTGTCTCTATTTCTGTCTCTATTAGAGATGAAATTATTTCTGTCTCTAAATTTCATCTCTAAATCAAATTTTTCTAGTAATGGAACAAGTTTTCTTCTGTAATTGTCCTTGTTGTGATCATTATTGTGTGGTTACTTTTAAAGGGATTCTTAACAACCCAAGTTCTTGTCTTTATTTCATCTCAGCTTTTACTTGTGGTGTTTATGTTTGGCAACATAGTTAAGACTGTATTTGAAGCTATTATATTTGTTTTTGTGATGCACCTATTTAACTGATACATTTTTACTTTACAGATGATTGTAGAATAGATGAACATACTGACTACAGTCTTCTTGAGATATGACAATGAAAATATATTTTATCCAAATTCAATTTTGGCAACCAAGCCAATCAGTAACTTCTACAGGAGTCCAGAAATGAGTGATTTTGTTGAATTTGCTGTTGATGTTTCTGCTTCAATTGACAGTATTGGAGCTTTAAAGGCTAAAATAAAAGCGTATGTATTTATTTTGTTGTAGCTCTAACTCTAAATTTTGATATTGGAATACTTGGTTGGATTTATTATCGTAGTCTTGTTTGTAAAGAAATTTAGTCTAACTGCTACTCCTTGAATGGGATATGAAAAGCAATACTTTATCTATTCTCTGGGCCTGAGTTCTAGCAAAAACAGTGGAGTGATCTAGGGTATAAATCACTAGTAGACCAGAAGATTACCCATAATATACTATTACTCCCTCCAGCCCATTTTAAGTGTTGTTTTGGTAAAAAAAAAAAATTAGTCCATTTTAAGTGACATTTTCACATACTAATGAAGCATTAATTGTTGTTTTCTCATCTATGTCCTTATACTTTAAAAGTCTCAACTACTAATGGAAATGAATGAACAAGGTAAAATGGAGTAATTAATTGAAATTGAGTAAGGGTAGCTTAATAAAAATTTATCACAATTAAAATTTGATTTAATATTTTTTTAATTCTTGTGTATTGCACCAAAACGACACTTAAAATAGACCCAAGGGAGTATAATGCTTATGAATGCGAGTAATCTTAATTTATAGTTTTTTTTTTCTTTCGAATAAATATCATCCTACACCCTTTTTAAGGGTGTAGGACTTTTAACACCTTTTTTTAAGGGTGTTAATTAAGTGAGAGAAAGTGATAGAAAAATGTATACATGATGAATGATATTGGGAGGAGTATAAAAAGTGAAGTGAAAGAAAAAAGTGGTAAGAAAATCAGAGTTGTTTTCTTTCCATTGGTGTGGGACAAAGGATTGAACTTTATTTTTTACTTTCCTGATATAGTTTATTACTTTTACAGTTTTGCATAATGTTTGTTTAACAAGCAAAGGAATGTGACCTTCTGCTGTATCCCCTTTTACCTCAGAAAATTATCTGAAGAGAAAAAAATATAGTTTTTTAATTATTCATACGAAATGATTTTACAAGGTACTAGAGATGATTGATTTCTTTAGGCATTATCTCTGTTTTCATTGTGTATTTCAAGTTACTTAACATTGATATTTTTGCTAGTTAGAAACAAATATTGGGTAATTTGTGTATATTTTTAAATGACTGAATCCAGGAGGACTAACTTCTATTTATACAAGAAAGTTGTTGTACAAGAAGGCTAACTTCTAATTCTGGACTAAATCAATTACAATCATCCTAAAATCAATCGTGATCAATCATAATCTATAATTGATCAAGCTAACATCCCCCCTCAAACTCAAATGGGTGTAGAAAAAACCCACTCGAGTTTGGAAATCAGAGTGCAGAAACGACCAGAATGATCATCTTTGGTGAATAGATCGGCTGGTTGATCAAGAGTGTTAATGGAAAGGAGATGAAGAGTACCACAAAGAATGTGCTGATGAATGAAGTGGCAATCGATCTCAATATGCTTGGTGCACTCATGAAAAATATCATTGTGAGCAATCTAAATAGCACTCCTATTATCACAATAAAGATCAATGGAAGAGGACTAAGAAACACCCAAGTCGTCAAGAAGTCAACGTAACTAAAGTATTTTCGATGTGATGTTTACTAGTGCTCAATATTCTGCTTCAGTACTGGAACATGCAGTTAATGTCTGTTTCTTGCTTTGCCATGAAATAAATATATCACCAATATAGATACAGTAGCCAATGGTGGATAAGCGATCAGTAGGATCTCTAGCCCAGTCAACATCCAAATAAGCCTGGATAACCAAGGAGGAGTTGGCTGAGAAATGAAGCCCATGAAACAGAGTTCTTTTTATATACTGAATAATCTGTAGAACAGCAACATAATGAGTAGTGCGCGGAGCTAATATAAACTGACTGACTGACTAGATGAGAAACATATGAAATGTCTGGACGAGTAATAGTAAGATAAATTAAGTTGCTAACCAACTGCCAATAAAGAGTAGGATCATCAAGTATAGTACCATCGAGAGGTGTAAACATGATATTAGGTTCTAGAGGAGTGGACTCGGTGCGACTGTCAAAGACACCGACTCGAGAAATAAGATCTGAAACATATTTAGCTTGAAACAAATAAATACCATCAATAGAGGAAAGAACCTCAAGACCCATAAAGTAATTGAGAAGACCAAGATCTTTTATCTCAAAATTGCGACTCAAAGATGCTTTAAGATCAACAATACAAGAAATATCATCATATATAATAATCATGTCATCAACATAAAGAAATAGTAACACAGTGCCATTATTAGTCTTACGAATGAAAAGTGTTGAATCATGAGAACTAGAAGACTATCTAAGTTGACTTATGGTAGAACTGAACTTAGTAAACCACGCTCGAGGAGCTTGTTTAAGACCATACAAGGCTTTGCGAAGAAGACAGACCTTGTTAGGTGAACAAGAGTAACCTGGTGGTGGCCGCTTATAGAATTATTCTTCTAAGTCACCATTAAGAAATGCATTCTTCACATCTATTTAATTAAGAGTCTAGTTACAAGTGGTAGCAATAGTAAGAAGAGTAAGCACTGAAGTAAGACGAGCAACTAGAGCAAATGTTTCTTCATAATCAATATTATATTCTTAAGTAAAACCTTTGGCCACCAAGCAGGCCTTGTAACGATCAACAGACCCACCAGATCGAGTTTTAATCTTTTAAACTCATTTACACCCAACAAGAGCCTTATCAGAAGGAAGATCAACCATTTCCCAAGTATCATTATTTTCCAAAGCTTGTAATTCTTCATTCCCAGCCTATTGCCAACAAAGTTCAATGGAGGCCTCTAAATATGTCTGTGGTTCATGAAGGTAAATCATGGTAAAATAACAATGATAATCACGAAGGTAGGTAGGAATATTTCTTACCCGAGAAGGACGAATGGCAATGTCAAATACAGAATCAACAGTCGGGATAGTGTCAGTGGAATGAGTCAAAACTTCAGACGATGATGAGAGCTCACGGGGAGAAACGGAAGAGGAACCTAGAGGTGGAGTACCTATCTCAGACACATCTAAAGTCTTTGTATCAGAATCATGTGGAAAAATATCCATAGATGGTGTAGTGGACAAAAAAGTAGAAGTGGAAGGAATAGACTTGAACTGAGACAATGTGGAGAATAAAGTATCTTCCCAAATGACAACATGATGAGAAATATGAATCGGTAGGTAAGAAGGTTTCTTACTCGAGAAGGACGAATGATAGTGTCAGATGCAAAATCAATGGTCAGGATAGTGTCAGTGGAATGAGTCGAAACTTCAGACGATGATGAGAGCTCACAAGGAGAATCGGAAGAGGAACCTGGAGGTGGAGAACCTGTCTCAGGCATATCTAAAGTCTCTATATCAGAATCATATGGAAAAAGATCCATAGATGGTAGGGGTGATCACGGGTCGGGTTGGTTCAGGTTTAGGGGAAAAAAATTCAAACCAATTAAGTGAGGTCGAATTAGGTTGGGTCAGTTTTGGAAAAATATTTCGGGTAACCCGAACTGAACTAACTCGATATGTAGTCACGTTGGTTCAGGTTGGGTGATCGGGTTTTTTCTTCTTCTCTGTCTAAAGCCATGGATCTCATCAGCATTGACCCCAGCAGCCCACGCGTAAGCCACCATGCAAGTCGCGCCTTCTGCCACTCATTGCTCCACCGGAGCCACCAATAATCGCTGCCCATCAACACCTAGCCGCACCAGTAGCTCCTCCGCTCACCACCACATCGTTGCCATCCTCAACACAGTAAGCTAGAACCACCACGTCGCACCCAATCCAGAACCAGCTTCCTTTCCAAACCAGAACACAATACCCAAAACCACCATACTCAGACCCATAACTCGCCACCATCGGAACCATCACCACCAAACTCGCCTTAAACTCGCGAGCCTCGTCGTCACCGCCTTGAACTCTCCTCGTCACCCGTTAGATCTACAACCACCGTCCCGAATTCAAATCCGTGAACAAGAGGTCGCTCTACACCATGACTCTTCCATAGAGCCCAATGAGCTCCATCGCACCGTCCACTGCAACCCACAAACCCAGATCCACAACCTGTAACCATCGTGCCCCTATTGGCCTAACCATCTGCGAACGTAGACCTAGAGGTCGAACAATTCATTACCCAAGTAGCGCCACCCTTGGAGCCAGTCACCAGAGCCAGTGTCGCCACACCATTTCAAGTTCCCGCCTCATCTCCTATTCCTGCGTTTCTCCCCAAGACACTAGAGCGCTCTCATCTCCTGGTTCGGCTAGGGTTTAGGATCAAGAACATGCGGACTGAAGAGGACAAACGAAGGTGGCAATGAGGGGGGGCTAGGGTTCAGAATCAAGAAGAATGGAAACGTGGAAGTCTGGAAGAGGAATTAGGAAATGGAATGGCTGTGAAGTTTATGAAATGGGCGAATGACTGTGAAGTTTCTGGAATGGCACAAAATGACTGTGTTTTATTCAGGTCATCGGGAAGTCGGGTCGGGTTCACGGGTTATATTTGTGAACCATCACCCAAACTAACCATTGATCGGGTTAACCAGATTTGACCCAATCTGATCCGATGACCCAAACCGACCCGAATATTTTACATTAGGTTGGGTCGGGTTGGTCAGGTCATCGGGTCAACCCAGACCCGTGATCACCCCTAATAAATGGTGTAGTGGACAAAAGGGTATAAGTGGAAGGAATAGACTTGAATTGAGACAATGTAGAGAATAAAGTATCTTCTCAAAAGACAACATGACGAGAAATGCGAATGTGCTGAGATATTAGATTCTGACAGCGATAACCTCTATGGTTAGTAGCATAACCAAGGAAGCAATAGAGACGGGCACGGGGTTCAAGCTTAGTGTGTTCATGAGGTTGAAGAAGAACAAAACAAGTACAACCAAAAACTTTGAGAGAACTGTAGTTTAGAGGTCTCAGGTGAAGACATTCATAAGGAGAAACATTACTAAGAACAGAGGAAGGGAGACAATTGATAACATAGACATCAGTAAAAGAACCTTCTCCCATACGTTCAAGACAAGAGAAGGAAATGAATATAACTCGAACAGAGTAAAAAATATGCCGATGTTTTCTTTCAGCACGACCTTTTTGCTGGGATGTACTAGGACATGAAAGCTCAAAAAGGGTTCCTTGTTCAGTAAGAAAAGTGAGTAGTTTTGAATCACGATACTCTAAGACATTATCACGACGAAAAATCTTAATTATTTTTGAAAGCTGAGTTTTAATCATAGTGACAAAGATAATATAAATCTGAGGAAGTTCATAATGATTTTTCATTAAATATATCCAGGTGAAACGTGAATAGTCATCAATAAATATCACAAAATATAGACAACCCCCTACAGTGGTTGTAAGAGCTGGACCCCAAACATCATAATGAACAAGATCAAATGAGGAAACAAAAATGGAAGTACTTTTATTAAAAGATAAAGCAGGCTATTTGGCTGTTTGACAAGATGTTCATTGCAAAGACTCTTCTTTAGCAGAACATAAAATACCTTGAGAAATGAGATGACATAATTTACTAAGAGAACTATGACCAAGACGTTTATGCCACAACTAAAGAGAAGAAGTAATAAATGCAGCACAAATAGTTGACACAAGAGACAGAGGAACATAGAGGGCAATGAGCTTAAACAATCGTCTAACTTTACGAGCATTTTTAATGATTTGCCCTGTCCATGCTCTAAAGCCTGCACGGGTCGCAAATAAACAGGACAGTGGTGTTGCTCATACTGTTTGGGCAGCGGAGTGAGATGGCACCACGCGCTGCTTGGTGGCGCTCAGATATGGTAGCGTGATGGTGGGTGGTGCTCAGATCTCTCATATGAACATTGGACATTGCTGGGGTGAGGCGCAACAATAAGGGTGAGGTGCTGCTGAGTTGGTTGGCCGGAGATGGTGGTGACGCGGCGGTGGGGGAATCCGGAAAGGAGTATAGTAATAGATTTGAACAAATTTGAATGTCTAGAGCAATGTTTAGAGTTTAAGACGAAGTTTGAAGTTTGGAACCTTGAGTCTGAAATCTAGAATCTAAGATGAAGTCTAGAGTCTAAGATTAGACCGAGAACCTAAACTTTCTAATACCAAGTTAGAAACAAAAATAATGAAATAAATATTGATAATTTGTGTATATTTTTAAATAAATAAATACAAGATAGCTAACCTCTATTTATATAAAAATATTGTTGTACAGAAAAAAATTAAAATATAATTATTTACTAAATCAATCTAATTCTAGAATAAATTAATTACAATTACCCTAAAATCAATTGTCATCAATCATATCATGCTAACATTGCTTAAAATCTTTAAATACTTGGAGAATAGGCCTCAACACTGTGCGTCCCAACCAGAGTGTATTGGTTAAGGATATCAAGAACGTAAACAAGATGAAAATTGGTCTCAATTTTACACACACCATAAATTTTAAGAATTATGGGGATAAGAAGAAAATCTGAATTAGTCCTGGAGTTAGAGACTTTTTTTGAAGATCTTAATATTAAATACCACCTACTGCCACAAGAAGTTCATCTCAGTTATGTAAGGTCAAAAGACTCAACAACAACAGTTTTGAGATGATCTCCATTCTTTATTTGGTATATGTTTCTAATTTTTTTTAGAGATATATTTGATGATTTGATAATTTAATTATTAATTAAAATTTTTTATTATAAATTTAATTATTATTTTTAATGTTTATTGATAAATCTTTTATGATAATATATTTTATCGTTAAATATTCATAAGATAAATTATTTTAATATAATAATTTAACATAATTAATATTAAAATTAATTAATATTTTATCATTTCTTTAATATAAAGAATTTAATAAGATATAATAAGATTAAAATATAATAAAATTATCTCATTAATATTTTCTATTAATATTACTCTTCTTTCTTCTCTTCAATTTTTTCAAGCTGCGCTCTCTGTTTCGTTTCTGCGGCATGTCTGCTTCCTCCTCTGTGCGGCGCTCCCTCTATTCGTTCCTTATAAAACTTCTTCACCGCTTCAGCATAGTACGTAGTTTACCATTTTCCAACTAAACCATAGGCCCATAGCCTTTAATTGAACTTCACACGCAAGGCCATATTACTAGAGCCTGATTCAAGTAAGACAATGGCTTTAAATTCACGGTCTCCAACTTTCAATTGTCATCGGCATATTCACTGTATTTGGACCATGGTCCACACAAGACTCTTTTTTTTTTTTCTTCAAGTGGATTGTCATGAGTCTTATTTTTTGGGCTTTAAATGTTTTCTTATTATCTAAGTTCAATAGTTTGATTGCATTATTTTTATTTTTAAATATTTATAATTAATATATAATTTAATAATTAATTTATCTAAAATAAATAAATGATATTGTTACAAAATTAATAAAATTAAATATATTAAAATATAATAATATTTATTTTTTATAAAAATTAAACTATTATCATTGAGCATGTAGCATGATTTTTCCATGCTATTATTTCAGTTCTAGGCTCATGTTTGCCCCCAGAGTCTTTCCAGTATTGCATTGATCAAAATCGAGATCAAAGATGGTGTGACAGATTGATGGTTAAGTTGTTGATAGAAAAGAAGTGAAATTGGACGATGCACTGTGTTTCCCTATAAATTAACGAGCTGATAAGCCAAGAAAGATGAAGTTCAATGGCATTGTTCAGGGAAGTAGTAACAAAGATCACACAAGGGCTGTTTAGTTACTTAAAAGGACAGAAGTTGTGTCATGTTTTTGTACTCTTGTGGAATTAGCAGGTCGCAACTTTCAACTTGCATAAAAAATGCCTAGTTGCCAAATAAAGAAAAGGAAGGGGCTGGTAGTGTGGATAGACATTAGAATTTAGTATGAGAATTGGAGAACTTCAAAGTTTAAACACGATATTTGTTTCTCTCTTTTTTATTTTATTTTATTCATTGGTAAGAGGCAGAGTCATGTTTGTTTATGTATCATATATGATATGTCGTTTATCTTATTATTATTATTATTACCACGTTATATCTGAGCTATATATATTTTGTATTATTAGAATCCATCGTGCATGACATATCTTTGAGCTATATGGTCAAAAAACAAAACTTGTGTTTGAAACTGTTTTGTTTTTAATTTGGTAAAAATTGTATCTATATGTGGATTTGGCTCTACTTAATTTGAGGGGTTTTGACCTTTTAAATGTATAAATTGACACTGCTGGCGCATGAAGTGCTTGTTCACCAGTGCAAGTTTTTGGCAATAACGAAGACAAACAAAATCAGCAACTTGCATAAAAAGAACAAACTGCTACGGTTTACTGGCCGGCGTTATAGTTGGGATGGAAACTATCAACTATCACACACCCTATTACGTTGTTAGTGATGTTATTTGCACTTTTTTTTTATATCATTCTTACATTATTATTTATTTTAGGTAATGAAATAAGAAAAATACACATTTTAATATCATCTCTCTCTATCTTTTATTTTCTTAATAAGTCAAATGTAAACATGACGTAGAGAAAATGATGTATAAATATTATTTTTTTGTTATTATGACAATTACACTATAACCCTGTGGTCAAAAGGCCTCGTCACCCAAATATTGTTATGCTATTAGGAAGTTATGGTTGCATTTTCCATTATATATATATATATATTGGTAACATTTTGCGTGATATTGTTCATCGTGCCATCATGGCTGCTATTTCTTACAAAATCAACTACTAACCAAGCATCTTTTCATGTGTAAATATACCTAATTAATTAGTTTTTACTTATTACCGAAAAATGTACTTAAGTAAAAGGAAAGAGAGATAAGTGAGCAAGTATTAGAGTTACATCTACATCTACTTCGCTGCATTAGTTGTGTGCGCATATAGGTGTATATATATTGGCATTATTTGCTTTGAAATGGTCATGATTGTAAAATGAGAATTGGTTGGCGTTTATTTGCACCAAACCAAAATTGGTCACTAAATAAGCCTGTCTTAAAATCGGGCCTATGTTTTGCAGTGTTTGATACAGTTTACTTATTTCAGTTGCTGTTGCTGAGCTTTAGAGACAACAACTTGGTAACATGGTTTAGTTCGATGATGATGATTCTGTCTTTGTATGTCAAGAAGTGGAACAAAATTTCATTTCACATCCGGATAAGTAGCAAAAGACATATATATATATTATTATAATATAAATTCAAAACTATACTATATTATCTTCAGTGGTGTTTTGTTGACGGTAGTTTGTGGCATATAGTATTCAATAGGACCATGCAGGACGCAGGGCATTAGGTAGGCGGTTGAAGTGGCAAGGTGCCATTGGAGCCACATTCTTTCTAGCTTGCAAATCATATTCAGTCAACTACTGGACCAAATAAAGTATTACCTAGTAGCACCCGAAGAAGACAGTTTTTAAGTTGGAAAAGAACAATTTTTTTCCTTCTAAAAATTTCAAGTTGCCAGTTACTTAATACTTAGGCTCAAATTGTCAATTACATTTATTAATAGTTAATGATAACTTCAGAAAAACCGTTTTTAGAGAGATTAAAGAAAACTACAAAGGGTTAACATAGCTATGGACTAGCATGAGATGTGTTAATAAGCATATAATCACAGATTTAAATCTTAATTATGCTAATTACTTGGGTCAAACACTACAATTCCAAAAACAAAAAAGAGATTAGAGAAAATAATAGAATAATTAGATTGTACGTATTATTGTATATATACCAACAAGAGTTGAGCGTGGTGGTAACTGAGTTGCCTTATCTGAGAAAGGACCAAAATTCAAATAATAAAGAAAGCAATTGTTAGAAAGACATCTTAGTCCAACAATACCTGAAGGCTTAGTCTCTTGGCATTATAAACAACTCATCACTATGAATTGCATGGACCTTTCCACCGAGTCATGGTCTTGGGTATGGAAATTACCATCCCTGAAAAAGTACGATTTTTAGTTTGACTTATGCTACATGATGTTGTTTCCTATGAATAGGTTATAGTTTTGTCGTCACCTTACGACATCCGCTACGTGTAGTAGGTGTCAACTCTATGATAAGACCACTCTCCACTACTTTCGGGATTGCCCAGTGATCATCCCTGTCTGGCATAAGCTAGCTTGGTTTCATAGTGCACTCGAGTTTTTTCACTCCTATCACTAAGGAGTAGGTTCATCGGCTCTCTAATTCTCATGGCAGACTTTTACTTGTAGCTTTGTGAGAAATATGGTGCAGTAGAAATAGAGTTGTGTTTGAGGAGAGTCAAACTTCTTTGGATGAGCTCATACAAAAGTTATTCTACACGTATGATTCATTTCGATGCTTGGTAGTTGTCAGAGATAGACCTACACTTCAACGTTTAGTTTTTTGGTCCCTTCCTCCAATTGAGTTTTGTAAACTTGAGTACTTAACATTGACAGGAGCTCTTTGGACAACTCTTATAATGCAGGTAATGGTGGATTGCTTCGTGATGAGAATGGCCACTAATTGATGGGGTTTGGCTCAGTGGATGTGGCCACCAACCTTGTGGCGAAACTCTTTGCATTGAGGCAAGAGTTATGTATTGTTTGGGATAATAACTATAAGCTGCTTCTTTGTAAATCAAACTCCATAGATATCTTCCACTTAGTGAAAAAGCAGATTCCTTCTTTTCATTCTTATTTCGTTCTCATCGGTGATATCTAGAAGTTGTTACATAGAAGTTAAGAAGTTTATTTGTTACACATTCTCTGTAAGGACAATAACTGTGCTGACTACTTTATTAAACTAAGTACATCCAGTAAAGTCTGTCTTTAGATTTGGATCTCATCTCCTCTAAACTTATCACTTTGTTGGTAGCTACATTTATGTGAGTTTTATTTATTCATAATTAGTTATTTTTCTTTTCCAATCAACCAAAAAAATTCAAGTGAGGTTTTTTTCCATATTTTTTGTTTTTATTAAAATATTTTGGTAAAAACATACTTTTTTGGTACAATTTTTTATTAAAATATTAGTTTCTCTAATAATTAATTATCGAAATTTAATTACATATTTTATTTTATTAAATATTAATATAATGAAAGTCTTTTAAAGATAAATAATTAATGATCAATATAATACATGTTTTGTAATGTCACTTCATTTCTTTTTTTGGTACAACAATATTTAATTTTAAGTTTCGAAAACATTATCTATTATTTTTAAAGATAAATATATAAAAATTACATATAAAAACTTTCTTTGATCAAATATAAAATTAAAGATTTAGACTAAGTGGTATTATAAAATATAGGAATTTATACAAATTAATTTATTATTTATATTTTAATTATGTAAATTATGTTTCTATTTTTTTTTTGAAAGAATATGATAGCAAGGCTTGAAGTTAAATAGCTTGAATATGTTTCTATATTTTAATCTTAGGACACTCTTGTTTGTTTGTGTTAATCAAGTTAAATAGCTTGAAGTTCAATTGCCAACAATTTCAGTCTCTAAGATTATGGTAAGATGATGATGTCGATGTTTGATCCTCCTACCTGTTCAATATAAAAATGGAAAAGAATTCTAAGAAAATAGAAAAGGAAATACCATAATCAAAACCCCTGCACTCCCTACCCGTCATTCAAATGGTATTATTAACCGGGGAAGGAATACAGCATCACACAGCAAGCATCAATGCACCATTAATAGGTTATGCTATTCTACCACTGTCCAAGTTACAAACTTTCTTAGAAAGTCAAAATTCCCTCGTCTCTGATAGTAAATCAAGAGTTGGATGCACCTTGAGGAATATTAGAAACATCATCTCTATTATATTCTTTTCAATATATTTTTTTTTATTGAGCCAAATCATACATTAAAACACACACTTAACTTTAATTAACGTGTAATTAACTTAATTAATATATAATCAACTTAATTAGTATGTAATCAAATTTGAGTATGTGTTTTAATATATGATGTGACCAAATAGAAGAGAGTGTATTGAAAAAAATGTGATAAAGAATTTGTTCCTAGCAATCTTCTATTTTCTAAATGTCTTAAACACTTTATGGATATAAACGAAAACGTATTCAGATCCGTGAAGAAGAACTAATAATATAGTAAATCATGAATAGTACTTTTACAGTGAAATTCACTAGTTAGTACTATTTGCACAAGCAAACTAGATTAAAAACTACACACCAAATTTTAACATGAAAAATCCTATTGTACACTAAGAGAAAAAACGACAGGACAAACTCTAAAAATATTTTATTATATAAAAAATAATTATAATATTCTATCTACACTCTCACACATAAAAAATATAAAATATAATATTTTTCAGTCAGATTCTCTCATACTACAATTTATACTATTACAAAAACTAGAAAATATATCCAAAATTCTTAATATATACTTACATACTACACTCTTAAAATTTCTTTATAATCTCTTTATTTTTACTCTCACTACAGAAGCTATCGTTGCTTCTTTTGCTTGATGTTTTTTTATGTGTTTCAGATGGAGCAACTACCCTTTATTTATAGAGACCCAATGCATGTAAATGCATTTACTTCACCAATCAACCTCCAACTATTACCTATTCACCAAATTTGCAAGTGAAAATTTCTTCCACCCCTTCTTGATGGATGAAGATCACCTGTTTTTATTTTATATATTTTTTTTATTTCTTCACTTAAATTTTGTTAAATATTTTAAACTTAATTACATGTTTTTTTTTAAATTTATTTTTTACATTGTTGAATTTAAATGAAGAAACATAAAAGAGAACAAGAAATGAGGAGAGTTGATCCTCGTCCCTTTTTGACTTAAAGCAAGCCACTCTAACACTACCACTCCCACGTTGGAACTATAGGCTATAGAGAGTTAGCTATCTGAATGAGTGTCTGAAATCTTCTTCTTTCTATACCAAAAAAGCTGTAATGGACAACAAGGGACCAAAGAACCAAGTTGTTCTGCAAATTCTAGAAAGAGAAGAACCTATCTACGGAAAGAGAGAAACCATTGATCCTAAAGGTTCTCCAATAACAACCGAAAGCAGCACTTCCCATTCCTTTCAGCACAACACCCAGATAAGGTCTTCTGAACTCACTGAGCTTGGCAATGTGATAAGCAGAGTTCAAGTTCCTTCATTCACAAGCTCCCCTTCCCCAGAGACCAAATACTTGAGTCCAAAGCCAAGTAAGCCTCCAAAAATTCCGGCAGAGTCGATAACAAGACGCCGGTCACTGGCGAGGTCGGAGTTCTCCAAGCCAAAGTCAAGATTGGTGGAGCCTCCATACCCAACTGAGCTCAACTTTGTTGAAGAAAAGAACCATTTGACAAGTTCTAACTTATCCAATAGGAATTCTCCTAATATGGCTTCCCCTGCCAATAAAGTTATAGCTGCTACTCCAAGGGGTAATCTTAGCACAGCTCCTGTAACCCCGCGAACGCCGTTGATTAGAACAATAGCAGATGATGATGATGATGATGATGAAGTGTACAAGACTGCTGATCTTGAAGTGAGGCAGAGATCAGGTAAGAAGTGGAAACTGATGGTTTTGGTTGAATGGATTGCTTTTGTTTGCATTATGGGAATTTTGATTGTGAGCTTGACCATCCATAAGTTGGAAAAAGTTGTGATTTGGAGTTTGGAACTGTGGAAATGGTGTGTGCTGGTGTTGGTTATCCTCTGTGGTAGAATGGTCACAGGATGGTTTTTGAATGTTCTGGTTTTCTTGATTGAAAGGAACTTCTTGCTTAAGAAGAAAGTTCTGTATTTCGTTTATGGTTTGAAGAAGAGTGTTAAGGCCTTTATTTGGTTGAATTTGGTTCTTCTGGCTTGGGGTCTATTGTTCAACCGTGGAGTCAAGAGATCCAAAGAAACTACTAAGATTCTCAATTATATAACTAGAGCACTTGCTTCTTGTCTTATTGGGGCAGCTATATGGCTAGTGAAAACTTTGCTGATAAAGTTGTTAGCTTCTTCTTTCCAATGCACCAGATTCTTTGATAGGATTCAAGAATCTTTCTTTCATCAATACATTCTCCGGGTTCTTTCGGGGCCTCCCATGATGGAGATGGCTGAAATGGTAGGGAAAACTGCAAGTACTGGCCAGCTGAGTTTTAGGACTTTGAATGGAGGGAAGGAAGGGAAGAAAGAAGAGGTCATTGATGTAGACAAGCTCAAGAAAATGAAGCAACAGAAAGTTTCAGCTTGGACCATGAAAGGGTTGATTAATGTGATTAGGAGTTCAGGACTCTCTACCATATCTAATACACTGGATAGTGTTGATGAAGAGGAGGGTGAGCAGAAAGACCAAGAAATTACTAGTGAATGGGAAGCAAAAGCAGCTGCTTATCGAATCTTCAAGAATGTAGCCAAGCCAGGACACCAGTGAGTTTAACCTGCTTACATAAAGTCCCTGAAGTGTTCTTTTTATGCATTCTTTCTGCTGCTCAGTTAATTGTCAAATGGACTAGGTACATTGATGAGGAGGATCTCTTGCGCTTTATGAATAAAGAAGAGGTGGAGAATGTGCTTCCTCTATTTGAAGGAGCTGCCGAAACTGGAAAGGTTAAAAGGAAGTCTCTGAAGAACTGGCTGGTAATTTACCATCATATTATATATATTTCCTGATCCACAAGCTCTAAATTTGAGGTTTAAGTAGATTCAAACATTTTCTTGTATCATCATTACCAAATCCTAAAATATTTTTACCTTTCTTATTTCATGATCCAATGCACTTTTATAATGTTCATGCTATACTGCTATAATGTCACAAGATAGCTTCATACTAGTCCAATTAGCAGTGTTGAGTGTTTGAAATTCACTTTTTGCTACGTATACGTTTTGAATTTGGTACCAAGTACGTGTTTGGATTAACTTATTTTATTTTCAAAACAACTTATAATTTTTTTTTAAAAAAAAAAGCGATTATTTTCTCCAAGATTATCAAAACCAAACATGCTATAACATTCTCAAGCGTAAAATATATTATGCTGGCGTGTTTTAACAGTAACAAATATAAGACTATTGGGGATCCATACATGACTCTTGCAATACTTTTCTTGTTTTCAGGTGAAAGTCTATGTTGAACGTAAATCACTGGTGCATTCCTTAAATGATACCAAAACAGCTGTTGATGAGTTGAACAAGCTTGCTTCAGTGGTTGTCCTTGTTGTGATTGTTATCGCGTGGTTATTTGTGATGGGATTCTTGACAACACAAGTGCTTCTCTTTATTTCATCTCAGCTTTTACTAGCAGGTTTTATGTTTGGCAACACAGCTAAGACTGTGTTTGAATCAATCATATTCGTTTTTGTGATGCACCCTTTTGATGTTGGAGATCGTTGTGTCATTGATGGGGTACAGGTAATTTCTAATTCTTTAGGAGTATGTTGAGATCTGCCATGTGACAAGAAGTGCCATTGTCACTGACACATTTATGCTTTGCAGATGGTTGTTGAAGAGATGAATATTTTGACAACAGTCTTCTTGAGATTTGACAATGAAAAGATATTCTATCCAAATTCAGTTCTATCCACCAAACCAATAAGCAACTTTTACAGGAGTCCAGAAATGAGTGATTTAGTTGAATTTGCCGTTGATGTTTCTACCTCTATTGAGAGTATTGGAGCTTTAAAAGCTAGAATAAAAGCGTATGTCTTTCACTTTTCTCTGACCTTAATAAACTCTAAAGGCTGAATCACTTTTATTGGGTTTAATATGGAGAATCTCTTGGATCTTGCAAAAAATAAATAAATAATTTAAACTCTCTCCTTGAATGGGATATGAAAAGCTATCCTTCTATGATTATCCTCTGGCCTGAGTTCATGAGGAAACAGTGAGATGATCTAGAGTAGTAATCCTTGGTTCATGTGTCACAAAGCAAAAGCATGTCTTCTCATCATAGTAGAAGTTTACAATGTCAGGTTCTTGAAGACTATCAGTAATATGCTAACATAATGATGATGAATGCTGCTAAGCTTAATTCTTGATTACTTTTGTTCATTTTGTATTGGGTGTGGAGCTGAGGGATGGACATCATATTCTGCTTTCCAGATATACTTCATTACTTAACTATGGTCACTGATTGCTTTCCATGTGCATTATCACCACCATCATATGGTGATAATTATTCTTTAAAAATTATTAATTTCAGATACTTGGAGAGTAAGCCTCAACACTGGCGTCCCGGGCACAGTGTAATCGTGAAGGATATTGAGGATGTAAACAAGATGAAAATGGGTCCGTCTGTTACTCACACCATAAATTTTCAGAATTATGGCAATAAGAACAGCCGAAGATCTGAACTAGTTCTGGAGTTGAAAATTTTTGAAGATCTGAAAATTAAATATCATCTGCTGCCACAAGAAGCTCATCTCAGTTATACAGGAGCAGCAGCTTCAACAGTGCCACTGCAACCAGTTTGGAAATGATCTTTATTCCTCACTGTATATCTCTTTTTATGTGGGGTAAGCATGTAGCATTCTTCTTGTAAGAGGTTGAGTTATGGTTGTTATGATTTGTCTGGGGTAACCTGCCACCAAGTGTATAAAGAGTGCCAATTTGTTACTTCCCCCTTTGTAAGAGGTTGAATTATGGTTGTTATGATTAATTTGTTTCATTACACGAATGTAATGTAATACTAATACCTTTCTGACAGCTAACAAAAGCTATTTTTGGGAAGCAAATTCTCACAATAATAAGGTAGCGCTTGTGGAATCATAATTATATTGGCACTGTAGTAACTAGTAAGTATTAATATAGGTGGAGCTGCTAAACTCATACTGTGTTTGGGAAGTTTGAATCGAAGATAATGAAAAGGAAAGAAACCTTAAATCAAACCTTCATTGAGAATTTTTGAAGGAAGGAGAAAAAAGAATGACGTTACGATTTTTTTCTGTGTGGCCTGGAATCTATTAGCCGGGTTGTTTATTGGGTCACGTTGATCTGATAATCTGATTCAGCTTTAAATTATGTTGAGTAATCAAATTAATTTAAATTTGACCACACCTCATATCACCAATATATTATCAAATCTAAAAGTAAGCTATCGTTTTGGTTACATAAAGATTGAGTTAACATTAATTTGGTGTTTAAAAGATAGATGATATCAATTTAATTCCTTAAAAATAGAGTAACATCAATTTAATCTTTAAAAAAATTGATATAAATTTAGTCTCCCAATAATAAGAAATAATATTAATTTAATACTTTAATCTCATAATTTGTGTACAAAATTTACATTGATGTCATTTTTCATAATTGACTAACTAGATTAATATTAATTCTCATATTCTTATTATAAATAATATATATATTATTTTTCACACTTCATCTAATATCATTTATTATATTTATTTTTTTATTATTTTCTCTCTCTTAATCACACATTCTTAAAAAATATATGTACAGTATCTACATTTTTTCCAATTAATATCACATATTTTCTGGAAACTAAATAGATATCAAGTCAATCTTTATTAAAATAGTAGTATACTCTTTTATTTAATTTTGAAAACTTTTAATATAAAATGATGTGGTCACATCATACATTGATTCGTTTCACAAAACTAATAGCCTACAACAGAGCCCAAATACTGCCGACACATAGAATAGCCACTCGAGCCCTTTAAGCCGGAGAAACGGGGAACGTACGCGAGAAACCTAATTCAGGACCTCACATTAAAATTTCAGAACCTATTGGAATAAGAGATTTCTTGTGTCAAATTAGTAATAGAAATTAATTATAAAAAATATAATTAAAGTAAAAGATAATAATGACATACAAATTGATGTAACACACATCCAATAATGTAGAACAAAAGAAATCTTTTATTCTAAAAACTCATAAGAATCTTTCTTAAACCTTCAACACAATAGTGATGATTGGAGGGCCAATAAGATAACCTTATCCAACAATTTCCAATGGGAAGGCTGCCACATCGGATACAGGAAAATATGCCGAAATTTTTCACCTCTCATTCAACTCCTGCCTCCATCACCGTCTCTCTCAAAACACGAGTCAGAACACACCAAACCCATTTCCTCACTATTTACAAAAGCATCAACAAGTAAACAATTAGCAGGGGAAGAACCTAGAGAATAAGAATGGCTTCCACTTCAGCAGTTTCAATGGCTATGCCACTAACTTTCGCCAGCCAGAAGATGGTGGTGCCTAGC
Source organism: Ormosia semicastrata (assembly GCA_029884595.1). Classification (NCBI taxonomy): domain Eukaryota; kingdom Viridiplantae; phylum Streptophyta; class Magnoliopsida; order Fabales; family Fabaceae; genus Ormosia; species Ormosia semicastrata. Next base: position 14,855,670 of record JAQQTO010000030.1, read on the forward strand.
TCTGAGGCATTCTTCAAGCCACTACCTCTACGGCCTTCAAAGGCTGTGGCAGCATCAAAACCTAATGGAAGGTTTCAAGTCAGTGCCTCCATGAAGGAGAAAGTTGTGACAGGGCTCACAGCAGCTGCATTGACAGCTTCAATGATGGTTCCTGATGTGGCCGAAGCTGCTGTTTCACCTTCTCTCAAGAATTTCTTGCTCAGCATCGTGGCTGGTGGAGTTGTGCTTGGAGTCCTTGTTGGTGCAGTGGTCGGTGTCGCCAATTTCGATCCTGTCAAGCGAAGCTGATGAAATTCTGAGGTGCTGCGGGGATTTTTAGGCTCTCTCATCATGATATGTATCTGTAATGTTCATTAGTAATGAACTGAACCCTCTTTTGTGTGTATTAATTAATGTGACTCTTGTGCTGCACTTGAGCAAAAGCTCTTCAATTCTTAAAATGTAATTTTCGTTTGGGCAAATCATAGAAACAGATTAATTACATGTTTCTGCTGCATGGGAACGAAATTAACAAGCAAACCCATGATAGATTACTTATTGAAATAATCCAACTCTGAGGAACTTTCTGGAATATGAGGCATAAACATAGCTGACAGAAAATTAGAATGGATCAGAGTGTAGGAAGAATTATAGTTGATAAATCGACATTACAGATATGAGCTTTCACTTAGAGCAATGAAATGCCCTGTCTAAACGCTCATTTTAAAATATTAGAGATGTTCATATGTGATATAAAGGCATATCCACCCAAAAAAGAAACAGAAAATTCAGAACTTGAATTAATGGTATCTAAAATATATGTTTTACAATAGGCATACAAATGACACAGTAACTCATAACCACTAATGACCGATTCTATGTTAGCTTGTACACTAACAGGTATGGCTCATCGCGCGAAGAAAAGCTGAAACCAAGCTACAATTACTGCCTACAAAACTTGGAAATCAAATCAAGCATGTGTCTACTCTCTGAAGAATAATTCACCTTATCTGCCTTGAATACTGTAATCTTCACCCTCTGTTCGTCGCCATACAATTCCTCTTTGATTTTCAGCCTAAACACAAACTGGTTGAAGAGTCTGCTCTTGATTATTTCTGCAAACCTCCGATCATCCTGCTGCTCATGCTTCAACAAGTACAGCTCCTTTGCTGGGTACCCCATAATCTCTTCCCCTGATTCCTGGAAAGCAGTTACCCAAGTTATTCCTGTATGATCCAGAATTTGAGCTTGAAGAAGGTACCGGTAATCACACTCCTCAAACTCTTGGTTGCATCTATCACATTGCCATCTCGTGTTTCCTGACCTAGTCACTTTCTTATTGCACTGGCGATCTTCAATCATCAGAGGGCAAGCTGTGTAACAAAATGTATCTGTCTTGATGAATGATATGGTTGCCCTCACTGTTATCCAATCTGGCTTATCTGACCGCCCCAGACCTTCATCCTTGATCTGAGACACAGTTTTACGTATCTCATTCTTCGGTCCTCCAGGCATAATGTCCTTGGAAATGGATAGAGAAGCAGAATCTTTTCCCACTCGATCAAACCAGTCTCTTAAGCTATGAGCCTCAGGAAAATCTGGATTTATGAAAAGCTGTGTAGCAGAAATAGTCCCAATCGACTTTCCACTGAAGTCATTAACCTTCCCAGCTTTGACTGCCAGAATGGGGGAAAACCCAGCATCGACAATCTCTTGCAGCTTTTGTCCTTCCCTGTTGCAGAATTCGCCCCAAAGGGTTACCTCAACACTCCTGCCAGACCAGTCCTTTAGATTCAAAATTCTTCTCTGAGTTTCCATTCCATTCTTCCTCAAGATGGGAACTGAAGGATTCACAGATGTCACAACCCCAATAACATCAAGGATGGAGTTACTGTCAACATTCTCGATGTCACTGATAGGTTTGAAGGAGAACTGCTGTCTAGGTATAGAACCATCTTCATCTGGGCAAAGCTCAACAAATGAAGTTAAATCCAGAATAATTTCCCATTCATTCTTCAAATGGTTGAAATTCTTCTGAGCAGGTTTCAAGCTGCCTTTGGATATCAAGTAAACTTTACCAACCTCAATTGCATCATAGAAGCGATCAACAACTGCATTAAAGCAGGTTACTCGTATTTCACCTCCATCAGAATCAAGGAGATCAAACGAGAAGACTTTTCCATCTCCCCGAGCATTATTATAGCGGCGCAGTTCCCCTTTTGCAGTTACTCGTGCCTTGATGGCCCACCGACCTTGATAAGGATTTAAAGCAGCTATAGGAATGATGCGTGCCGGTGCCTCATTTTTCACTATTGCACCACGACTTTTGTAAACTGGAGGTGGTTGGTATGGAGGTTGAACCGTTGGCCGGAAATTCTGCACATTCTGACTCGCATTTTGAGCAGCCAGATTATTACTATTACTCCTGGACGAGTTCTCCACAGTGTTACCAGGTAACGCTCTCTGAGTTGATAAATCAGGTTCCACAAATGACTTTGGATTCCCAATGATCTCGCAATCAGGTACTATATTTTCCATGTTGAGCACCACAATAATCCTGTACAAGGACAAACAGGCATGGAAGTACATGAATTAATTGTACAGGATAAACCTAAAGTTGAAGAGGTTAGATTCATCTGCAACATGTTTTTGACCCTTTAGCATCCATCTATGCAATTGCAGACACTTAAACAACCAATGTTAAGGTTTCGCCAACCTACAATAAGGTTGTTTCTCTTAATTCTTACACTAACCATTCACACAGAGGACACAAGAAGCAAAACGATTCAGAAAAGAAAGGAGTAAATTAGCAACTTAGACTCTGGAATTATTCTCTACTCACAATTTAGTCATTGAATTTAATTATTTGTACGAGTTAGTAGCTGAATTTATAAAACTCGTATCAACTTAGTTTTTGTTGTATCTCATTTTAGTCTTGAAGAAGGTCTAACATCATTAAATTGAAGGACTACAATGTAAATGGAGAATAATTTCAGGGACTAAGTTGCTAATTTACCCTAAAAGAAAGCCAAGGAAAGCTGAAAATTTATGTACAAAATCCAACTATTTTACTGAATTGTCAGGAATTATTAAGTACATAAGATTTCTTGCATGGAGAATGCACAAGAATGATTCTAAAAAATTCCCATCAAGTATCTGAACCAGATTAAAATTCGAATCACAGAGAAATCAAATTTTCCATCAAAATTCACAATCTCAATCGTGTTAATTTGACTATAGCGATTGCAGAAATTAGTGTAATCTAAAATTAGATTAGATGAGAGAGAGAGAGAGAGAGACTTGCGATTGCGGAGAGGAGTGCATATATAGTCGAGAAGCTGAACGACGGAACCTTTCTTAACTCCGCCGGTTCGGACTCGGTCGTTGAGCTGAGTGGCAAGCATGGCGTGGTGAGACGAAACGGCATCGGAAATCAAAAGACGGTACCTCTGCTGCTGCGATTGATTGCTATTTGCGATCAACGCTATATCCAGAACCTGCACCAACGGCTTCGAGTTCACGTCGCCGGCAACTATCGCCGGAATCGCGTTCGCCGTCAGATTCACCGACATAGTGGCTTCGGTTATCGCTGTCCCAAACAAACCCCAACCCAAACCGTAATGAGAAAGATTTTGGAGGGAGCGGAGGAAGGAAACCCAGGTAAATAAAGCAGGTCAGTTATTTTATCGACACTATAGTCAATCATAATTACAATTATACCCCATCCTTCCGCCTCGCTGGACAGCTTGTTATGGAGCCACGTGGAGCCCTCGCGTGGGCTAGCTTCACCGTCTTATATCAAAAAAGATAAAATATAGTTTATCCCTCAAACTTTTATGTCACGTTGTTCTCTTTTTAGTTTCTTAAAATATCTTTTCATCTGTGAGAAATTAAGTTTTTAAAATACAATCAATCACACAAAAAAAATTCTTCTTAATAATATATTTTTATATATATATATTTTAAAATTAAATTAAAATCACATATTTAAAAAACTTAAATTTCTTTTACTCTTATCCACTCAACGAGTTAAGTAGGAGAATTTGACTTTGAAATTTTCTCAATGTTTTGGACCTGCACAACTCAACTATGTATTGAAGATGATTTTATAATAGATACGTGGTTAATGGGACTTCATTCTATTCTTGACTTTTTATATTAAAAGTTATATATAATTATGATTTTTTATATCACTTTTCTTTCATATTATTTTTTATATTATTAATCATATTATTTTTTTTATCATTTTTTTTACGTAATTATAACTATTAAAAAATAATGTGAAAAGTAATATATATTAAAAAATTATATATGAACATCATTTTTCAAGTTATATATGATTCTTCATTTCATAAATGCAATTTTAGTGCATTTAATGTGTATATTTGAATTCATCAACTTGTTTGGATTAAGGATGCAAACAAGTCGAGTTAAGTTAATTATTTGAAATTTTTCAAACTCTTAAAAAAAAGAAAAGACTTCGAGTGGACAACGGAACGCGAGGAAACATTTCAAAGCCTAAAGATTACGTTGGCCACCCCACTCATCCTTACCAGGCAGACATCGAAGAAACTCTCTTCCTCTACCTTTTAGTGGTGGTCGAGGTGGTGAGTTCAATTATTGTCAAAGAAGCACCTAGCACATGAAGGACAAAAGCTAATGTAATTTGTCTGCAAAGTATTGTTAGGCCTCGAGTTCTAGTACCAGAAAATTGAGAAACTGGCTTTCACCCTCCTCGTTTGAGCTCAGAGATTTCATAGTAGATATGTGATTACTGCAATTTCATTCTATTGTTGACTTTCTACATTAAAAGTTATATATAATTCTTCATTTCATAAATGCAATTTTAGCACATTTAATGTGCATATTTGAGTTTATCAACTTGCTTGGATTAGGAGTGCAAATGAGTCGAGTCAAGTCAAGTATTTGAAATTCATGTTTGGCTTATGAAAAAAAAAGACTACTCAAGTTTTGTTCATTTATTTGAACAAGTCAAATTTAAAGTTTAAGCTTTACTTGTTTAAAAAATATAAAGTTTGAACTTGACTTATTTAACTTGTTGATAGTTTAATTTTTTTTTTTCTTTTATCAAATATATCTTTGAAATATTTAAGTTTATTAATTTAATATTTAATATTTTTATGTTAGAAGATAAAGTAAAATATATATAAAAAAAGCTTTTTTATTCATTATTCATTACATAAAAATAACTTTCCTAATGAAGCTTTTAATTACTAATAATAACAAATAAATTATTATTATCTATATTTTTCTCTTTTTTAGTGGAATTTTCTTATTTAAAATTATGATTTTTTTTGTGATTTAATTTTTACTATCTATATAAAATGAATAAGTAATTTATAAACATACATGAGTTATTCACATGTTTTTAATGTCAAACTTATTAAGTTTGAACTTATCTCATAAACAAACGAGTTTAATCAAATATTTAACAATTTAAACTCAAATAATTTATAAATAACTTAAGTCATTTACATGCCTACTCAAGACCTCGTGAGGACGTGTTGCATACCTTTATATTAATTACGTTATTTTATGAATTTGATTTTGGTCTACTTTAGTAATGTGTTACATCATTATTGAATGAGTTTATCCTCTCTCAAATAGTTGTTTTTATAGTTATACTTTAATAACGATGTATCGATACATAATAGTGTAAGTTAAACTCTTAGTCATATTTCTACTGTATTACAAATAACATTTGTAAGAGTAACATTAAGATTCAGATTTTCTTTCACTCAGTATTGCAACAAAATAGCAAATGAATATATATTTAGGGCAAGGTTAGAAGATACCAAATGAGTAACTTATGCTTTAGTTCAGTCATTCGGTGTGTAATAATGGGGCGGATGCCGTGGCGGATCTTGAATCAAATTGTTGGGTGGCTAAATAATATATATTTATATATTTGTTTTTGTTTTAGAAAATTTAAGTATCACTCTTAAAATTTTTAAATATTTCTTATTTTGGTATTATTACTGATACTTTCAATTGTCTAACGACACTTCTTAATAATTACTCACGATTTTTTTAAAAAATAAAAAAATTAATTAATTAATAAGGATTGTGAATAGTATCACTAAAATACCACTACCCTGCTTATTCTTATGTTCAGTATAATATATTGAGCATCAAAATTAGTTCTTTTAAGACGTAATTAAAGATATTAAAGTTATATAATTTATCTCCTTAGCATTATTCTCATTTTAAAAATATCAAAAATTAAATTTTTAAAAACTTCACTATTATATTTTAAAAATAAACATATATATCATTTCAGTAACTTAATAAAAATTTTATGTCAAAAAAAAAGTAACTTAATAAAATATATTTACTTATATATAATTAATCATTAATATATAATTAGTCATATATATATATATATATATATATATATAATGAAAAACTAAAACATATGGGTTGGTAGTGGCCAACCGATAAGCTAAAGAAGATCTGCCATTCGATGCTACTATGCGCCCTGTAAAGTTGTGGTGCATGGATGCACTGTTTCCTTGACCTCCTATTAGGTGTGTGAGATGTTTACCAGTTTAACGTGATTCAAAAAAAAAAAAAAATCCTTAAAGTAAGGCAAATTTTAATGTATGCCTCTTCCTGTTTTTGTTCTTACTTTGTCCATCTGTTTTTGTTCCTATTCTACATTACAGACAGAAGAGCAGAGGTTATCGAAGGCACTGCTATGCTGTCGGCGGGGCTCATGTTCCCGTGACATGCGTTCCCTTCTATCGACTCTGCCAAGCTTTTGACAGTCTCCAAAACTTTGGAAGCTAACGCCACTACTGTTGCCACAAGCGTGTCCATGAATCCACCATCGTGGATTTCCTCGCACCGTTCTTCGAACTCAACGACGGTCCTAGTTCTTGCATTCTGCTTCGAGAAGTAGATGAAGTTTGGCATCTTCGTCGGCGCCTGCTCCGGCCTCCTCACCGGCGGAATCGAAGGTCAAGGAGCCACCGACCTCGGCGGCTGCGGAAGCTCCGTCATAAAAAAAAAGGATGAAGAATAATCAATTAACAAAAATTAATAACAAAGAGTAATGGGTGATGTTCAAGGAGCATGAATGCTCCCTAACATGGAAGGAGCATATTAGATGACATCATAATAGTAGTACAAGCCACGAATTCACTATATCAAACTATGTTTGAGAAAAGATTAATTTTTTTATTTAATTATTTTTAGAAGATTAAGATATTTTGTGAAATAATTATTATATTTAAATAAAAATATTATTTTTTAAAAGTTTTTATACTAAATTTAATACAAAATAAAATTTTTTTAAAGTTAATAATCATAATATTAAAAATTAAAACTTATGATTTTAACTTTATAGATTATTCTTTATACTTTGATATATAAATACTTATTTTATCATCAATCAAATAATTTTTTTAATTATTTTATATTTATTTTAATAATTTAATACATAAAAACGATTTTTTTTATATTATTCAAACGAATCATATTAATTTACAATCGCTTTTATACCTAATACATCCAAATATAAAAATGAATTGATTATAATCGATTATAACAATAATCGATTATCAGCATAATCTATTTTTTTAAACTTTCCCAAACACACTCATCGTGGATAAACTTAACTCTATTCGTTTATGATAAATTTTTGTGACAGGACAAATTTGATTCTGAATCTTTAATTCAGAGAAAGGAATTGCTTTTTTTAAAGATTTTTTAGTTTTCACACTAATCTTTAAGCAAAAATGTCGAGTTAATTTTGAATGAAAAACAAGATTGTGTGAATCGAAATCGAAATATTATTGCGTAAGAAGTAACTTAGTAAAATAATGACAAATAAGTAAAGCATAAAGCAATGAAAAGATGGATGAAAAAACCTTGCTTTGAAAATGAAAGTTTGCTTTTAAACTTAAGAAAATAGTAAAATGAAAGCAAATAAATTGCATGAAATATAAATGACAAAGAAGTAAAATGTAATAAAGTAAACTTGACATGTAATGTAAAGTGTAGAAAATATAAAGAACAAGAATTGAAAGAAAGTACTATAAAGACAATGAAAGTAAAATTTTAAATATGTAAATGTGCAGCAAAGTAAAGAAAGCAAGTAAATAAAAGTAAATAAAAGAACTTAAATGATCTCGAAAGAATCACTTGATCTGTAGTAGAAAAGAATTTATAGTAAAATAAAGGCTTGAAATGTAAATGGAACTGAATTTATTGAAATTGTAAATATTACAGAAATAAAATTGGATAGAAACATACTACACTAAACTTATACGCTTTTGCTCGAGATGTCGCTGGGACATGAGAGTATGAATTCAAATGTTTTGTGAGTAGTGAATTTTCAATTCCTAAGTGTTTCCATCCTTTTGGTATTTATAGACATTTTAAGTAACTATGTTTTTTACAAGATTTTGAGGTATTTAAAACAAAGAAAACTACCTAATAATTATTAGTAATCTTTTTCGAGTAATTGTCAGATCTCTATCAGCAATCATTGTGCTACAAATAAGTACTGCTCAATTTATGTTAGCAATCCTTGTATTGTCTTATTCTTACACTTATAATTGCTGCTAAATTATGTTTTAAATTCAAACCCTTTCTTTTGATTTCAAATTTGAATCTTCAAACATTTGTTGGTTTCTGATCGAGACTCATTGTTTCTGTTTTCAGAAATTTACTAAGTGTAGCTACTCTTCAAGTCTCATATTTTGAGACTAACTCAAAGTTATCACTCCTTATATAAAATTGAAATTATCTTTTCTGATTTCAAATTGAAACTAATACTTTGATAATTTCAAGTACTTATTATAATTTTGACTCAACTTGAAATTTTTTTTATACTAAATCGAAACTACTATTTTGATAACTTTCAAATCGAAAATATTATTTCGATAACCTTATTACAATTTTAATAGAATTGTGTAAGTTCTCAAAATAAGTCTTGGACGATACATCAAAATTATCTGAATAAAAAATATCATTTTTATACCAACTCCATTTAAGTTTATTAGTGTTTACTCTATATTTCGCCAAATTACATCCTGGACTTAGCTAAGTTTTCAATACTCCATAAAAAAAAGTGGAGGATCTATATTCAGTGTCTTAATAACCATTGATGTTAGCAAAATTTGGTCGACAACTATTATTCTTTACCTGTTACCTTTAGCAGTAGTTACCAATGACACAATTGAAAAATGAAAGATAGATCCCTCATGTTATGAAAAATATTATTGTGGAGTTGCAAAATAACTCCTAAAAATATTAATAAGAAATTGTAAAATGAACCCCTAAATAGACCAATTCTAGGATATGCCTTTTCTCACTGATTAATTTTCTCTCCATTTCTATGCCTTTTCTTTGAACACAAATCACACCATCTCTCAATTCTCTTTTTCACTCGGTTGTTTCATTGGATTCAAGCTCGTGCAGAGCTTTGGTTTCTTTTACGGTGGTGAAAATCACCATTGCGTCTGTGTTATGGCGATCGGTCTCGCCTCTGCTTTCATTAGATCTAAGTGGTGGAACTATTAGCTTTCTCTTTGCTACTTTAATTAGAGTGTATTTAGAATGTAAAAAAAAAAAAAAGTGAGAAATGATTGAATTTGTAAATTAAATATTATGTTTAAAATAATTTAAAATATTAAAAAATAAGAAATATTTTAATTTTTAAAATCTTATGTATTTTAATTTTTTAAAGAAATTTTATAAAATTTGATAAAATTTATTAAGATTTAATTTAATTTAAAATGAATAATTATTTTATTTTTAATAATTATTTTTAATTACTTCTTATAATAATAAAAATATAAAATAATAAAATTAAATCAAATTAAGTTCTATTTAAATGAGTTTTAAATATATAATTTAATTTTTAAATTAATTTAATTCTCATTTTTTAATAAATTTTAAAGATAAAATATAATTTTTAAATTAAATTCAATCAATTCAAATCATTTTTAATTTTTTTAATTTTAATTTATTTCGAACATCAACTCCCGTGCATTTGCTTTAGTGCTGTTTAGATCAGTCCTTTTGCTTCAATTCTCCGATGGTTGTTTTGCTCGTTCTGGCGGTTGGATGGCACTGACTCCGTTTCTCTACATCACTGATCCATCTTTTTTCGTTGGTTCGCGTTGACAGAAGAAGACCTTCAGATTCCGGTCATTCTGAATGGTTTGCTGGCGATGGCTATTCTCTGGCAATTCTTTGAGTTTTTCTGGATCTATCTTCTCTATCATGCTTCAGATCTCTCTGTCTTCGTTGATCTTCGGTGCGGTGGTGTGCAAGATCAATTCTTTGTTTCTCTCTGTCATTCTTGAATTCTTTTTTTGCATAATTGATCGATGGTTCTTGAAGCTTTGATCGAGTTTTCCGGCTAGTTAAGTCAAAATTAATAGAAATAAAAAAAATCCCAAATGGATGTTTGGAAATTTAGTGCATGTTTGTTAGAGATTTTCAACAGTTTTTTTATGAAAAAAAAGTTGTTTAAATAGTATTTAATCATGGTAAAATTAGTTTTAATTTTTATGAAATTCAATATAAAATAAAAGTTTTTTAAAGTTGATTTTTATAATATTAAAAATTGAAACTTATGATTTTAAATTTATAGATTATTATTTACGTTTTGATATATAAATATTATTTTATTACCTCAAATAATTTTTTTAATCATTCTATATTTATTTTAATAATTTATACATAAAAGTGATTCTTTTTTATATCATCCAAATAAATTAGATTAACTTAAAATCACTTTACAGCTAATGCATCCAAACATAAAAATGAATTAATTATAATCAATTATAACAAAAAACTTTTATACAATAATCAATTACTAAACATAATCAAATTTTTGTAACTATCCTAAACACACTTTTAACTTAAGGAAATGTAATAAAATATTTTAAAAGAATTGAAATCAAAGAAGTTGATGTATGTTCTGCTTTTGGCTTGGAAGAATAAAAAAATAATTCAAAAGTCAATTTCGACTTTGGATGATAGGTAAGTATTTAAAAATAAATAATCGAAACCCACGTGGGTTTAGCCTAACGATAACATGTTAGGTCCGTATGTGGGCTAACGTTATTGGAATTTATTTTGATAATAAAAAGTTTTAAGTTTGAATCTTATTTGTGGAAAAAAATAAAGATTTAAAATTTTTAAATATGTAATTTTAAATTTTATATGAGATTTATGTGTATAAAAATAATATTATTAAAAAAATTTAATATTCATAAATTATATATATATTTAAACTTGATAATTTTGTTAATTTTATGTTCATTTTAATTAATTTAATCTCATTATCTCATAACTTAATTTTGTAGATTAATTTAAATAACATGTCATGAGAAAATAATTTTTAAATGATAGAAGGTGGTTGGTCTGGTGCAACTAAAAGGTAAATGTCATTGGTGACATTTCATAATTTTTAATACTATTTTAACACATAATATATAAATTAAAGTCATCAATCTATGTCACATTGATGTTTTATAAATTTTTATTTGTTAAACTCGCTTTAAAGATTATTTTATAAATTTGTAAAAAAAAAAGCATATTATCCCTATATGTAATTTTAATTTAAAAATAAATATGATTTTTCTAATATACCCACCTAATTATTCTATATTTCTAATTTAGAAATAAAAAAACCTTAAATTCCTTAATTGAAATAATTTCAACATTAGTTTTATTTGCTAAACTCTCATTAAGGGTTATTTTGTAAATTTGTAAAAAATAAAGTTGTTCACTCACTCTCTCGAGCTTTAGTGGGCATTGGACACCTACTACAATATCACTGTAAGTAAAATTTTTTAACATATGATTATGAATATTCTTTAAAGAATTAAATGTATAAAATATTAAATGAAAGATATAATATTTAATATATTAATAATTTAATAAATTATAATTTTTATTTAATATTATTTATTTTAAATTTTTAATAAGTATTTTAAAGAGATTTATTAAAAAATTAATTTTTTTATTATGTACTAGTACAACCATGTATATCACAATAATTATGAGAATAAAAGTTTGTTTATATTAATTAAAAATATTTTAGTAATTAATTATATGTATACTTAATTATAAAAAATAATTATGATAAAAATATTTTTATATTTAGATATATTAATCAAAAAAATAATTTTAAAATAATATGTTTTGTTTAAATTATATAAATAAAAATCGTTTTTCATACTAAAGTCAAAGTAAACATCTCAAATTTTATAATTCAACAAAATCTCAAATCTTAATTATAATCAAAATGTTTTAAATAATATTTTTGATTATTAATAACTTCTAATGTAAAAATAATAATCTTTACATTATAATCAATTTTAAATATTTTATCCAAATATATTACAATCTATTAAAAATAATTTTTTCATAAAATAAATTATAAAAAATTAATTTTTTCCAATCATGCTCTTCATTGTTTTACTTGAGTTTTTCATATATCATGGTCATATTAAAAGAGAAGTAAACATTCAACTAAAAAAATGGATATTAAGATCTTATAATATGTTTTATTTTTTATAAATTTACAAAATAATCCTTAAGAGGAATTTCATAAATAAAAATTTATTAAACACTCCTCTAACATGGATTGATGACTTTGACTTATATATTTATGTATTAAAATAATATTGAGAGATTGTAGAATGTCATTAGTGATATTCACTTTTTAGTTGTACTAGATAAAATACCATGATAGAACCCCAAATTGCAAAGTGCTCATGCTAGCCCATGGTTCTTGTATATGAAAGATTAATTGGTATTAGAAGCAAGATTTGATGGAAATGTGAAGCCGATGGACACTAAAGCCTGAAGAAAGCCAAAGAGAAGATGAAATAGAATGGTTGCTATGATACACCCTCTTATATTTGGATGTATCATACATAACGCCTCAAAAATTATTTATTTTATCATAAACAATCATTTTATAATATTTATGATTTTTGAGAATTTTTTTAGATTTTTTTGAAAATGATGAATATTTTAATATATTTTTTATTTTTGGGCAAGTGTAACACTTTTTTGTTTTATGATGAATAGACATTTTCTAATATTTGTGATTTTTGATAATTTTATGAAATTTTACGAAAATGTTGAATATTTTAATATATTCTTCGTTTTACGTGTACATAATTGAGCGAGTTGGGAAAGCGAAATGTTTTCAGTGAGGCTAGTAAACTTTGAACTGTGGAAACGTCGACGGAGGATTTTACTAAACCCAAGGCCGAGTATAATTTACGAGGTTTACGTTTTACGAGATTTTATCTGATGAATAAAATCACAGAATAATTAATCATTTGAGAAATAATAATAAAATATTATTTATACTAACTGTAAGTTTGTTCACTGAGAAATAGTCCTAATAGATTACTTCTATCTAATTACTGTTATAATATCATTTAAGTAGTCACACACTTCACTTTATCGAGAAACGCACGAAGCTTCTCAAGGAAGCTAGAAGCTTCCTCCAACCACTTTTCTCTCTCCTCCCTCTCTTTTTGGTGCTGCACAGCTGGGAAGGGAAATATCCCATCCCACTCTCTCATTTTCTCTCATTCACGCAGCTCACCCCTCTTTCTCTCTTCTTCACACGGCTGCACACACCCACACGCACCATTGTTGATTTTCAAGCTTCCTTTGTTCAACCCAATAGAGACCATTGCTCTCCCATCTCCATTCTCAAGCTTTCCTCTTTGTGGAACTCACCTTGGCTCCTCCATTTTCGTGTTCCACAGCCAGCTCAAAGCTTGGAGCTTTAAAGTAAAAGCTCTCAACTTTCTTCTCCTCATCTCCTCATTTTCGTGTTCTATGGCCACCATGGTGACCATGACTACCATTTCCCTTCTCTGATCTTGATTTTTGTGGATTTGAACACTCAAGGTTTTGGTGGTGGTGAAGCACGAAATTTCTAAGCAAAAAGGAGCATCTTTTCCTTATGCTTCTCTTAGGTAAGAGGAAGATCTATTCACTTCAACCCATTTTGATAGTTAAGAACTTGTTGTTTGTGTTGGTGGGGTGAAACCCATTTTGGGAAACCCCTTTGTTTGATTGTGTTTGATCGAATTTTAAGTGTTTGAATGGTATGCTTTTGATGTGCATTGATGGATGTTGGGATGATTGAGGTTTGAAATGAGCAACGGTGAGTTTTCGAGTCACAGAGGATACACGGCCTAGGCCGTGTATGAAATACACGGCCGTGTATCTCCCTGCGTGACTGAACTGTGTCTCTGGTGCACTCCAAAGGAGTACACAGCCTAGGCCGTGTATGACCACATGGCCGTGTATTTTACACAGGCCGTGTAACCTGATCAGTAGTGGATTTGAGGCTTTTCTAGCCCCTTGGAGGTTCAAGGTCCCCTTGGACACTTGACTCAATGCTTTTGGACTAATGTAAGTGTAATAATCAGGAACAATTGGATGACTAGAAACTAATTAGGGATTCATAAAGAGGGAAAAACAAGAAACGGGAGCATACTTTACCATTTATAAGAACTTTGAATAGAGAAAGAACATGAGTGTGATAGAGTTGCGAGCGACATAATGAAATCAAGAATTGACTTATTTAATGATTTTGAATAGGGCGTGAATGCTTAGAAACTTGTTATTGACTTAGTATGGAGCCTTAAACGGGATTGAACATTGATGATAAATGACATAACATGTGATCTTATACTTGAAATGTTATAACTGTGAATTTGTAAATGTACATATGAGTATGCATTGAAGATATGTGCATTGAGCATGATTGAGTCATGCATTGAAAAAGTTCGTTGGACATTTTGTTAAGGCCAAGTTGCCTAGAAGTTGAATCACACCTTTGTGCGGGTGCGAATAGACAAGTGTAGGTCATTTGTTGACCTTGGGGGTGTCGGGATGCAGGTACCTTGCAAAAAGATGTCTTCCGTCACATGGACAGACCGATAATGCACCGACAAGGGGAGACAACTGTCCTATATCGAGATTTTGTAGAATGTCTTGTACAATGCCATGATGCGCATTTTGATAAATTAGAAATTTTAGAATGATTTTGAGATATTTATTACGATATATCTTAGGTCATTCTCTTTTTTTTGTGTCTAGCTCCATGGAGTAGGATTGTTGGTATAATATGCATGTGCATAATGAGTCATCATACCATTTAATAGTTACTTGTTCTTATGGGAATTTAATATGTTGTTCCATTACTACCATGACTGCCTATATATGCTAAATTGCTTATTATCTGTTTTAATGCTATTTATCATTTCTAAAATGTTATGTGAGCGTCATGCGTCGTTTGTTCTTTACTGCCTCAATTAGTAATGAATGTTGAATGTCTTACCTCTTTTCTTTTCCTATGTTTCTACTATTTCTGTATATCTATATATGTGATTATCTAAAGATGGAGGTGAAGAAAAAGAAGAATTCGAATTGCCCAACTTTGACTAGCATCTTTCTGATCATGACGGCCCGACCTCATGAATTTTTGGGAAACGTACATCTGACATTCCTTGGGGGTCTAGACTATTGGCATGTGAACTTCAGCTCTGATCGCTATGTCTACTTGGGAGACGTGTCGTTGTCACTGGCTTGGGGGCGTCATGAACCACCAATTTTTACCTGCTGCATCAGCCTGCGTTTGGAGTTTTATCTGCCCATCCGGGAGATGTGGGGTAACTGCTACTACACCCCGCGGGAGGACTCCTTTGATTCCACTGCTCAGGTTCCAGCTCGTAGCTCTGTGGCTCCTATGGAGGTTTCCTCAGATGAGGAAGACCAAGAGAAGGTTCTCAAGGAGGATCTCGCGGAGGATCCTGAAGAGGATCCTGACACGATTCCTCCTCATCTGAGGGACTGATATTGATAGTAGCTACTGATGGCTGCCAGTATTTTATTTTGGGGGCCTGATGTCTTTATTTTGATGGGCTGTATATTTCGATATCATGGGGATGTATATGTATGATCCTTTGGGCAGGTATAGTTTTGATTTTTGGTTAGTCTCAGGCTCCTTTTTGATGAGCCTTGGTGTAATTATTGACTCATAGTTTGTATCTAAACAAGTATATATATATATATATATATATATATATATATATATATATATAATGTATCTCATGCAATGGATGTGTGGTTTAGTCTTTATGTTTTTCGTCAAAATTTATGTTTTTCACTTATAATTTGACAAAAGTTTATATACGTCTTGATGAATCTTTTATAAATGTTAATGCCGAATTGAATTGATGAACAAGTTATGAGTACAATTATATATATATACTTACAAAAATATATATATATATATATATATATATATATATATATATATATATATTCACCATTTTATTTATACAACTAAAATCAAATATGTTTAAGGATGTAATGAACCGGGTCTTACTTAATTTATTATACTTATATTTTTCGCATTGTATTTATTTGATCGATGTGACGTCTCCTCTTTAAAAGGGACGTTACACTTTTGACTTTATCTATTGTTGTAAATTTTTTTTTGGGCAAGTTTTTTTTGGTAGGCTTTTTGTTATATTATTTTTTATTTTATGCTTTTTTAACACATTTTATCACCATTTTTCAAGGCCTATAATTATGAGTCGGCTATACCATTTTTACAAGTTATATTGTTCATTTTTTTAAATATATATAACTGTGTAAATATTTAGTTAAAATTATACTAGTCTTTATATTTTTTCATAAATAGCTATGTACACTGAAAACTCTACAAATTTTAACTGGTAATATTTACACATAATAAAATTTATAAAATTTTTAGTATGCATCGTTATTTGTGAAAAAAAAATATAAGAACTAGTACAGTTTTAATTGGTATTATTTACACATTTGTGCAACTTAAAAAATGAATAGTATAACCTGGAAGACAGTTGGCCCGACAATGACGGGTGGTAGCAATAATCGGCGATCTGTGGTTCACGGTTGTCAGCCGACGACAGACATGGTAGTGGTCGCCGATAACGATGGTGGTGGTGGTTAAAAAAAACTTAAAACAAAAAAAAATCAACTGGTTACAAGTCATTGATCCTAACCATTGATATATTTTTCAACATAATCAACGGTTAGGATTGACTAGAGCTGTCAAAACAGGTCGGCCCAGGCCATTCAGGCCAAGTCATTTTCGGGTCGAACCAGATCGGGTCATGTAAGTTTGGGGCTGACAAAATCTTTTTAATGTAAACAGGCCAAGTTGGTCCAACCCATTGCGGGCTAGTGGGCTGGCCCATTTAAGTTATTTTTAATTTCAGGCTGGCATTTGCTAATCTAACTCGTTCATTTTGTCGCACTATTCAGATTAATCCGTCGAGTTTGACCTATTTTAATGACTCTTAAGATTGATGAGGTGCACTATACACCTTCCTTTACATGATGTATATTAGAATTCGCTATGAAATTGATGTAAAGCAATCATTAAAGGGATGCTATCTTTGAAGATTTGATTGTTGCCCATACGTAAGGTGAGCCATATGTAAGGTGAGCAGTGAACAAGTTTTAAGAAACCTAACCTATAAAAGGGAGCAATGCGCACAGGAGAGTGCAGTGTAGAAAGCAAGAAAAAGATGCCACAGCACATGGAGATAAACTGAAGGGTGGAACAAGTAATTACAATTTTGAGAGAAATTTTTTAAAGAATTTTTTTTAATGTATTTTGAATATTTTGAGATATTTATTTCTTTTATGTTAGGTTAATTTTTTTTTGTTAATAGTGATGTTAAATTGCTATAGCTATAATGATATATTTTCTAATTTAATTTAATATTAATTTATCTATTCATATACTTAAGTTTATTTACAATTTTTTAGTACTTTAATTTTAATGATATATTCAAAATTTTCTTATTCTGAATCAAATTTTGGATTAGCAATATTTGTCTATCTATTAGGTATAAATTTCTTAAAGTATCTTGATGGATATGAAAACTAATTGCATCCTACATAAATAAGGAAATTAATTAAAAGAGATCGCAATCTCGATCTAACGGATTTTAATCTTAAATAATTGCGTTGCATAACTCTCTAAAACACTCTTATAAATTGCGTTGCTATGTCTTCCTCGAACCTTTTTTCCTTTTGTTGGGAGCCTTTCTTTCTTGGCGTAAAATTGGGTTGTTATGCACTTAGGAAGGCGGGAGCTTTTCTATCCCAGCGCACATGGGAGTATCTAACCCAGCTTACTAACATGGAGTGATGCTTCCATAGTCCAATGCATAGCAAACCTGCAGAGTGCTTTGACCAACCTTTTTTCCTTTCTCCAAGGGATTCCCAGTGCTTGACCGGGTTAACATAGTGGAGAAACATCCTTTTTAGAAGGAAAAACTCTCTGGGAACAACTTGGGATGATCTGCTTTCTTGGACTTGCTTTCAAGGAAGCACTGGGTATCCTCCTCTACCGTCATGTGCCAAGAAGGTAGGGGGATAAGTTAGCAGAGTGATTCTGTTTTGGGAGTGACTTCAGTCTGTTTCAGGGTGGAATGACTATTGGAGCGGCTCCGCGACTTGAGGCAACTTGGAATGGTTGAAGCCGGTGGGATGTCCTCCTACATGAGAGGTCGCATCCCGTCCAACTAAATAGAGGGCGTCCCGATCTTTATTTGCACCGTGGTGGAGGCAGTGCAAAGGACTTTGGTATTGGTTCCGGCGTTGTGATTCCGGTTTATCAATGTTCTTCAAAGCCAATCACTTTTTCAAGAGATTGGAGTTTGAAGATGTGGACGTGGCATGATTCAGGCTGCTGGAGATGTTTGCTCCTTTCCCTAGGTTGCTCTTTTACATTCCATGTCTCAATATTTTCTTTTTCCTATTTTCTGGATGTATGATGATGTATGGAATGAAAGTGATTCAATAAAGATTTTATATTCTGTATACGTTCTGTATTTTCCTATTCTTCCGCTGAGATAATACCTCTGGGATAAGTCCAACGCTTATTCTGGCATAATACCGTGATAATATTATCGGGGTAGATCTAGCGCTCACTCTGGCATAATACCATAGCAATTGCGTCTCGGCACACATTCGTAGTCCGTATTATCAATCAAATGGACACAGTAGTTTGAAGCCGGGATCCATTGAAAAAGTCCGGGCTATTCTTTTAACACCTGTATGACGCTTTGAGTCACTGCGCAACCATCTTTTCAACTGCTATTATAGTTGTTACGAGCCACGTGGTGTGATTTTATCGGAGGGATGTACCTAGATCTCCGTATGCCATGATGAGCACTTTTTGAATTTGTGATGGAGAGGACAGAAATGTCCCTTAACCGTTTAACCATTTATAAATAAGAGTCGAGGGTTCGTCTTCCTCACTTTACTATTTTTGACCAACTTTACTGAGAATACCGTGTGGCAAAAGCTTTGGCTTTTTTGGGTACTTTCTAGCCGTTCCCAGCTTCTATATTGTTCAAGCGCTCTTTGTCTTTACACAGTAAGTAGCTTTCTTTCAATCCTGCTGTCATTTTCATTTTCAAAATGCTTATTGCTTTTGAAAAGTAGAGTAGCAATGCATTTCTGCTCTTGCTTTTTCGTTAAAAAGATTCTAGTGATTTTTGAACTTTACATAAACTTCGTCACCTCCCTGGAACACCATCTCTGCCACGCCACGCACGGTGGAGGAGTTCCCCTAGAAACTTGATTTTTGGTGGGACAGGAGGTCGACAGAGGGGGTTTGAATTATTTCGTTCTCCCCTTTATGTCTAAATTCGTGGCATTATTGATTCTGACAATTACTTACTGACTCCTTTGGATGTACTCAGGATTTCCATGGTCAGAGGAAAAAAGGCTAGAGTCCAGTCGCTACTCCACGACGTCTGTGATCCAGCAGAGGACGAGCTGATTCGAATTCAGCGAGGTCCCGGGTTGGTATACCCATGGGTGGTGGATGACGTATGGAATCGTCAGTCCAAGTTCTTAAGCGAAGCCGTACTCCGAGAATCGTTATTTGTCTTGGAGTTGACCGTGAACAAAGTTCGGGATAACGAATTCCAAGTCGTTTGTCCGAATTGGAATGAAACAGTGTGTTCCTACCGAGAAGCTGGCTCACACTTTATGTTCCTGTATGAGCCCCTTTTTCTCAAGCTGGGGCTTCGAATGCCATTTTCTGACTTCCAAATGGCCATCCTCCGTACTCTACATATGGCCCCATCGCAGATCCATCCTAATGGTTGGGGTTACATCATCTCCTTCGAGAGATTTTGCCAGTTAATGAGTCTCAAGTGCTCAGCTAATACCTTTTTTTATTTTTATACTCGAATAAACACTCAGGGGACGATAAAGCAAACAAGTTGGCTTGTCATCTGGTCTCGGCCTGGTCGTAAATCCTTTGATGTTTTCGAAGAAAACTTTAAAGGATTCAAGACTACGTTTTTCAAGGTCAAGGCCACGGAAGGATGTCAACCATTCTTCGTCAAACTCGATGGGGAGCCACAATTTTTGCTTTACTAGACGCAAGACTGCTGGGGTGTTCCCCTCAGTTTAATTGAAAAAGAAGAGGGGGATCTCGACCCCGAGAAGCTCAAGTCTATCAGATTCATAGCCTGGTATGCTGAGCAGCATAAGAACATCAATATCTGAGATGTTTTCTGTACCCCTGGTGATGATCTTCTCTATGCTTTATTAGGTAAGAATTAGGGTGTCATTACCAGAAATGCCCCTAGGCGTTTGCACTTTGTCTTCATGCATCAATATTTTGTGATGTGCTGACTGTGTACTTGTTTTTATTTTGTTTCAGTTAGCAACATGACTTCTGGGTCTTCCGTGGTCGCCCTGCATGCTGCAAGATCCTAGAGAAAGGGGGCGAAATCCGTAGCCTCTTCTTCCACTGCAGCCCCGACGTCCTCCAGCCATGGTATTTTATCGGAGAGAAAGGTCAGCTGAGTTTCCCTACCCACAATCTTCAGGGGAGAAAAAGGCAAGCTGTCGAAGGACCTCTTGAACAAGATGGGAGGTCATCGGAGGGCGGTGATAAAGAAAGGGAGGACCTCTTGCCAATCATCACGGGGCGCTCCGAGGCTGGCCCCTTCATTATCGGACGGATTTTGAGCAGCTAGGTCAGACAACATATTGCTGAGCAAGGTCTGGCCCAAACCTTGGCTAGACTTCAGAGTCAAGCTCTTCGGGCGGCTATCAAAATCTGCGTAATCGAAGAGACTATCGAGGATGCTGACATGAAGGCATCGGAAGAGCTGAAGACTCTGAAGAAGGCAAAGGAGGAAGTTAGCCAGAAGCTGAGCGCATCCCTAAAATTAAAAGAGGATACTCGGGCAAGGGTCGTCGAACTAGAGAAGGCGTTGGCCGACTCTTAGTCCGCCAGGAAAATTGAGAAGCTTGAGGCCGACAAGACCATTAGTGCCCTGGAGGGCGAGATAGTTCAACTTGAAAAGGAAATGGAGGAGATGGACACGATATCTAGAAAGATCGGAGGAGAGCAATTCCAGAATACCGTGGCTCAAATCCAATACTTCAATCCTAGGGTTGCTCTTGTCTTAGAGGGTGTTACCCCGGATAAAATCTTCCAGAATGGCTAACTCGTCTTCACAAAGGATCTCGTCCCGGGTGCTCCTGGTGCTACCCCGGAAGCTGCTCGGAAACTGGAGGCAGAAGAGACTGGCGTTTGAGCTTTTTCCCTTTCCCCTATTTTTTGCCCCTTGCATGGGGCTCTTTTTTCTCACTTTTTTTTGTAAGGATAATTGCCCTATGATTGAGATTTTATAATTAATTACTTTATTCCGTTGTTTGTTCTCTTGGTTTTCATGGTTCGACTTGGGTCCAACGCCTATCGTTATAGTCATTTTAATGGACTTAGAAGAATTTCTTTGTTATAGGAAAAACATGGTTCAGGATCCTACACTCGTACCGTTGAGTGAATGGCATTCCACTCGACTTAGGTAAAAATAACGCCTTAGTATGTAATCTAACGTTTATAACAATCAAACGTGAAATTTTAGACTTAGGCAAAATAATACCTTAATCCATATTCCAGTGCTTATTACGGGAAGCATTTGGAATTGCAGACATAGGCAAGAATAACGTCTTGGTTCAGGGTACATTATGTGAAAACCTTTTTACCTTAGGCATAAACATTATTTAACTTTATCCAGGGTACCCTAATAACCATTTTGATTTTGGGGATCCCTTCTCGGCTTAGGTATAAAGAAGGAGTGTGTACATATGATCCGTACTACCTCCTGTTTAGTTGACCTTTTATCAGTCAATGCTGCATGTTGAACAAAACCTGATATCTGAATGACTTTGTTTTCTTGATGATATTAGGGGGACAAAGGTCCGTACAGAGCATATTATTCGAAATTAGGACGAATCAAACATAATTCTACTAGAGGGCTAGGCTGCTGCGGGCATTTAGCTATAATATTTTCTTAGCTTATCCGCATTCCAATAATTTTTGACTGGGGTGCCAGATAACATTTCTAGGGTGTAAGCTCCCTTACCCGTATTGGTGACGACACGGTAGGGGCTTTCCCAGTTAGGGGCTAATTTCCCTTGGGCAGCATTTTTCCCTTCTATGTCGGCTCTCCTAAGCACTAGGTCGCCTGAATGGAATTTTTTTGGGACCACTTTCTTGTTGTACCCGCTGTCTTTTATTTAAGGGTGGCATCCCGTATTTGAGCCATGTTTCTTCTTTCTTCGAGTAAGTCCAGGTCTTCTCTGATTAGACCGGGGTTACTATTAGATGAGAATCGTTGGTAACGCTAGCTTGGCTCTCCAATCTCTACCGGGATCATGGTTTCGTAGCCGTAGGTCAATTTGAATGGAGATTCACCCGTGGTGGAATGGGGAGTAGTCCGGTATGCCCAGAGAACATAATCAAGCTACTCGACCCAGTTCCCCTTGGCTTTATCTAACCTCCTTTTTATGCCTCGCACGATGATCCTATTGGCGGCTTCAGCTTGTCCGTTTGTCTTGGGAATCTCAATAGAGCTGCAAGGGTGCTTTATTTTCAACTCGGCCAGTAGCTCTTCAAATCTTTTATCTTTAAACTGGGTACCGTTATCCATTACGATAGATTCCGGCACGCTAAACCTGGTGATAAGATGGCACCAAGTAAACTTCTAGATTCGCGCTGAGTGATAGTGACCAGGGGTTCGGCCTCAATCTATTTGGTAAAATAATCTACTGCTACCACCAAGTACTTAAATTGTCTTATGGCCTGCGAAAACGGACCCAAGATGTTCATACCCAATCTATAAAAAGGCCACGAAACCGAGGTCGTGAACAGCTCTTCAGAGGGAGCCTGATAATGATCTGCATGGCGCTGACATTTATCACAAATCTGAACTTGTGTTTGAGAGTCAGCTTTCATCGTTGGCCAATAGTATCCTACCCTAATACTTTTTAGGCTAGGGCTTTGCCTCCTAAACGGTGACCGCAACTTCCTTCATGAACTTCGGCTAGGGCATATTCTGCTTCCTTTAGGGTTAAGCACTTTAAAAGAGGGGACGAGAAACCACGACGGTATAGACGGCCATTGTGGATAGTATACCTGACAGTGGTCTTTACCAATTTGGAGGCTTTTTTTGGGTCTGATGGTAAAGTTCCATGCTGCAAGTAGCCCAGTATGGGGGTAATCCAAGATGACTAATGGTCCTCCACTTGGAATATGCCATGATCTGTGATGGAGGGTTGAGAGAGAGTTTCTTGGATTACAGACCGGTTGTTGCCAGGGCTCTTCGTACTAGCCAGCTCAGACAAAAGGTCTGCTCTGAAGTTCTGTTCTCTCGGAATGTGTTCTATCTTGACCTCCTCAAAGCCCTTCAGGTGTTCTTGGACCTTAACCAAGTATTTCTGTAGGAGAGGTTCCTTAGCTTGATATTCTCCTTGGATTTGGGAAGTTACCAGCTGGGAATCACTGCAAAGCATGATTTGTGTTGTCTCCATATAATTTGCCATTAGTAAATCGACGATACAGGCTTTATACTCGGCCTGATTATTCGAGGTCGGGAATTCAAACTTCAAGGAATGTTCCAGGGTTAGCCTCTCTGAATTCTTCAATATCACCCCGGTCCTGCTTCCTTTAGGATTCGACGACCTATCGAAGAAAATGGTCCAAGAGGCTTCTTTAGGGTCGCCATGGTCCGATGTGAGCTCTGCTATAAAATCGGACAACGCTTGGGCTTTTATTGCAAGTCGTGTTCATATGTAATCCCAAACTCTGAGAGTTCGATTGACCATGCAATCATTCATCCGGCCAAATCTGGTTTATGTAACACCTGTCGGATGGGTTGATCTGTCCTTACCACCACTGGGTGACATTGAAAGTATTGCCGAAGTATTCTTGCTGTAATAATGAGTGCAAAAGTAACTTTCTCTACCTTTTGGTACCGAAGCTCGGGCCCTTGAAGGACCTTGCTTACAAAGTAGACATGTTCTTATCCTTCGTCAGTTTCCCGGATCAATGCTGAGCTTACGACCTCATCATGGATGGATAGATACAAGTAGAGTATCTCCTCGGTATCCGGCCTTGTTAAAATAGGAAGGGAGGACAAGAGATTTTTTAAGGACACGAAGATGTCTTTATATTCTAGGGTCCATTCAAAACCTTTCCCCTTCTTGAGTAGTTTGAACAGGGAGAGAGACTTGTGGGCGGCCTTAGCTAAGAATCTTGTGAGGGCCGCTATGTGCCCCGTAAGCTGTTGTACTTCTTTAACGTTTTGGGGGCTTCTCATGTTGAGGATGGCCTGACACTTGTCAGAATTGGCTTAGATTCCTCGGTGAGTTAGCATAAACCCTAAAAAAATTTTGGCCTGGACCCCGAAGGCGCACTTATCCGGATTCAGCCTCATGTTGTACTTTTGGACTTGTGCAAATACTTCCTCGAGGTCTTCCGTGTGCGATCCGTCGTGTGGGGTTTTCACTATCATGTCATCTATATAGACTTCTAGCATCTTTCCTACTTGATTTTCAAAAACCTTGTTCATCATCCTCTGGTAGGTGGCCCTTGCTTCTTTAGGCCAAAAGGCATGACCTTGTAGTAGTAGCTCGCCCTATCAGTGATTAAGGTGATTTTATCCTCATCTCCAGCGTACATGAGAATCTGATTGTACCCGAAATATGCATCCATGAATAAAAGCTATCTAAATCCTGAGGAACTATCCACTGGTTTGTCCACATTGGGGAGTGGATATGGGTCATTGGGACATACTTTATTTAGATCAGTATAGTCTATGCACATTCTTCACTTCTCATTGGACTTCTTTACCAGAACCACATTGGAGAGCCATGTGGTATAGGAGATTTCTCTGATGAAGTTGCCTTTTAGTAGCTCCTTGACCTGGTCTTCAACGACTTGCTGCCTTTCGGGTCTGACATTTCTTTTCTTTTGTATGACTGGCCTGACGCCTTCTTTAATTGACAAATGGTGGCAAATAAAGGTGGGGTCAAGTCCGGGCATGTCAAAGGATGTCTATGTGAAAAGATCTCTATTTTTTAACAAGAACTCTGACAGTTGTTATTTTTCTTTTTCATCCAGATGAGTTCCGATCTTGGTAACCTGTTCTGGGTTGGTCCGGAGCTGAAGAGATTGTAGTTCACCTTTGGGCTGGGGCCGAGTACCCTGGATTTCTTCCCTAACATCCAACTCGGTCATAAGTATGTTAACCTGGTTGAGGGTCGGGACGGAAATGCCAGATCTCTCCTTCCGGGGTGCTTTACAAATTTTTAGGCTCTCATTGTAGCATTTTCTGGCGGCAATTTGATCACCTTTAACAGTGATGACGTCATTGTTCTTATTGAGGAACTTCATCACGAGGTAGGTGGTAGACACCACGGTGCCAAGTGCGTTGAGAGAAGGACGGCCCAGGATAATGTTATAAGCCGAAGGGCAGTCCACAATCAGGAACTTTACCTTGACGGTCCTGAAAAGTTTAGATAATCCAAGGGTCAGGTGGGTTTCGTAGTATCCGACCGGGGTGATTTTCTCTCCTGTAAAACCCGTCAATTCTCCGACATGGGGAGTTAATTTTGATTGCGGAAGCTCTAGCTTCTGATATAGATCTAGGAACATAATATCTGCTGAGCTTCCTTAGTCGACAAAAATTCGACGGACTTCGACATTGGAAATTACCCTGGATATGACAAGTGGATCGTTGTGATCCTGGATAATTCCGCCGTAGTCTTCATCCGAGAAGGTGATAAGAGGCGTCTTTCTGCCTTCTGCTTGTATCCTAGGTTCTGAGTGGACCACGCTAAAAACAGCCATTCTAAGAGCTTTCTTCTGAGCTCCATTGGAAGATCCTCCTCCGACAAAGCCACCGACAATGGTATGGATCGTTGTATTAGGCTCGGAGTGATGGTCGTTGTTATCACCGGGGGGAGCGTCCCTAGTCCTATCCTGCCGATCATCGTTATCTCGGCAAGGTGGAGTCCTGGATCTTCTCCTAGGACTTCTTGTTCTTCTTCTGTGCTGAGGGGGTGAACTCCGATGTGGATTGCGTCTATTGTTTCTGCGTCTATTGTCCCCCTCGTTATTTTGTACGCAAAGGATGTACTACTGTAAGCGTCCAGCCTTGATTAGGAATTCGATGGCATCACGTAATTGATAGCAATCCTCTGTATCATGGCCATAGCCCTTATGCCATGTGCAATTCTTAGAATGATCTTTTTGTTTATGTTTCTTGATAGGGGACGGTCTCCGGACGTTCTGAAACTCCGTGTGCATCACTTCCCTCAGGATTGTTTCCTGAGGTGTGTTCAGGGGGGTATAATCAGAATAATTCCTCCGGGGCAGGCTAACTTTTGAGGGTCGTGGCCTTGAGGAATTCTGGTTAGACTTCTGGTGGGAGGGCTCGCCTTTGTCCCACCTTTTATGGTCTTGAGTTGCCTCCTCTAAGTAGACATATTTCTCGGATCGTTTCTGGAAGTCGGTTAGATTCTCTGGTTTCTTTCTTGCCAAGGACTTAAAGAACTCAAAACCTACTCGGAGGCCGCTTTTGGCATAATGCAATGCTATTCTGTCTTCAAAGTTTTTTACATTTGTGCAGGCAGCCATGAACCACTTGATATAATCTCGGAGTCATCCTTTCCCTGGTGAATTTTGGCCAGGGATTTGATGGATTTAGGTTGCTCCTTGCTGGTGGTGTATTATAGCAGAAAGCGCTATTTAAGATCAGACTAATCTATGACGGTCCCCCTTGGTTGGCTGGTAAACTACTTGAGGGCTCCCTTTTTAAGGGAGAGGGGGAATGCTCGGCACAATAATTCCATGGATCTGCCATAGAAACATAAGGACTGTTCGTAGGCATTTATGTATTCTTGGGGGTCCGTGGTTCCATCGTAAATTTCCAGATTTGGCGGAAACTTGAAGTTCCTAGGAACTCGGAACTCCATAAGTTGATCGGAGAAAGGTTGTTCCATTGTTCTGTGATTCTGGTTATTATTCCCAATATTGGGAATTCCATTACCAGCGTGAGCCCTCCTTTGACTATTTTCCACGTCAGTCCGTCTATCATGACGATGTGGCATGGGTTGATTTTCATGCATGGCACGCTGTATGTCTTCCAAACTCCAGAATTGGTTATTCAGCAAATCCATATATTGTTGCAACATGTCTTGAAATTGGCGTTGAGAAGCCCGAGATTGGTGTGTGCGCTCAGAGCGGGATGCACGGTTATCAATCTCATTGTTTGGCATTCCCAGACGCTAGTGCACCAGGATCCAACGTTCTTGATGGCTCTGGTCACCTCTTTGGGCTGAGAATTGAAGTTTTTCCCTAACAGAAATCCTACGTGATAAGTTAGGGGACTCCTCAAAGACAGAGGTAGAGTGCCCATCATGTCGACTTCCTGATCCGGGTGCCTGATTTTTCATAGCGGAGGTTTGAGCCGCGGGTGGAGGCGGTGAGAGTGGTGGACGTTGCACATCAGGATCTTACCTTTGGTTGGCAGAGGTTTGTGCAGCGTCTCTTCTCGAATTTTGTCTCGTGTTCACCATAGTTAGGTGGGATTAGAAATTTAAGGTTCCCCACAGCCGGTGCCAATGTTATGAAGTGGATTCAGAGGGTACCTGTGATAGATACGTATACGGTGGTTTCCTCCTTAAGCAGTAGCTGAGCGTATTGCACAGGGGGTGGGTACCTGCAAAGGGGCTCCAACGCTCAAGTCAGTCAGTGCACAAGTAGGCTTATGAGTTTAGATTAAAGTTACTTCATTAAGATGACTTTGCCTTATATTTATAGAGTGTATACAGAATCCTAATGAGATCCTTACTGAATGCAGGTAATTTAGGATTAATATCCTGATGAAGATCACCTTCCCATTATTATTGGGTATATCCTAGTAAATCTGGGATTAAGATATGGAAAGTATTTAACCATCAAGGATAATTATGAGTCTTATAATATCGTAAGTTGATGATTGACAGTTACAGATATTTAAGGATTTATCCTCTGCATGAATCTATCAATCATGATATCATAACCCAATATCGTTTGGCATGCTGTATTCTGAGGTCTGGACTACCTTATGAATCCTCTGTTATGCCAGCCTATGGGGAGTCCGGCTGTGTCCATGACGGGTTGATCCCATGGAGCGGGATACTAGATCACGGTCCAGAACAGAGGAGTTCACCTTTAATCACATTTTTAAGTAACGCTCTGAATCTAATTTAGAATATTAGTGCCGTCCGTGGGAAATGATAAACTTCGATTCAAATCACCACCATTATGATCACTATCCAGGCACCACTACCAGTTTTCCCATGGCTGACATCACAACTCATGGTTTGGTTCACCCCAGCAAGAAGCGCAGGGTGTGAACAACGTCGTCAACGGCATGGAGTAGAGCCACTCTCAATCGTGACAGTCACTCTCAACTGCTCACATGCACAACAGCCACCACTACCGCATGTCGGAGAGGATGCAGAAGCAAAAAAAGGCCATCGCACACGACTGACCCAAGCGAGTTGTTCCTCACGCAGCAGGACCCAATCAAAGGGCTTAGGTCACTTTCCTTCACAGAGGATAGAAAAACAAAATAGATAAACGAGAGGAAGGCCAAAGGGTACATGGTATCTTGGTGGGTGATCTACAGGTTAGGATATGGAATCATGGGTGGTGTGCTAGGTGGTTCAGCGATGGCATAGGTTCGTTATGTGGATCGGGTAAGGGACATGTGGTGGTTGTTTCAGTTTATGGTGGAGCAGGAAGAGTTGACGGTGGTGGCTTGCTGCATATGGGTAGCTAATCGCAGATGATGTTGATATGATAAGCCATATAGCTTAATTGATTCAAAAAAAAAAAATCCATTTAAATGAAATAATTTACTAATGTCCTTTTTGTTAATTCCGTGATTTTAGTCATTATATACAGACATATGAAAATTATAACAGCTAAAATTCCTTTATTTCATTAACGTGTGCAGCCAAAATTTCTCAATATATCTTTTTTCTTTTCATCCACATGTTTATTTATTTGTTTACACCAGTTTAATTTTTGCAACTGAAATTTCTCAATATAGTAAGTCCGTTTGAAATTACCAATTTAGGTGCTATATAGATTTATTTCACTTACGTACAGGTCTAAAATAAATTCTAGAATATTTGCTACTCCTCAATAATTATCATTGCCAAATTGGAAGTGTTACTTAAAATAATGCTGAAGAAATTAATCAAAAATTATGTTATTAACTAGTGTTTGAGCCCGTGCGATGCATATGATCAAAGAAAAAAATAATGTAGATATAATTTAAAGACAAAAAAATAATTTTTGTTGCATTTTTTTATAATTTCAGAATAAAGTCTTTACAGAATATAAGTTTTTAACAGAGTTGATATAATTTAAAAATAAGTTGATATATGTAGAAAATGTTGATAACTTTAACACAGATTTCCTACATACATGCTTATCAAGGTACAATTTAACTTCTTCTGATGGCTACTACCATCTAATAGTATCAATTAAGTAGGTTGCATTAAGGAAATTAACCTTAGTTTAAGAAAAAGCCTAATCAAGCCGAGCCAGTATTTGCCCAGGAACAACTTGTTTAGTTGAGCTGGAGACTTGTGCATGGCTTATTTTGTATCTAATTAAACATTTATAATGCCCTTATGTTCAGTAACAGATGATTCCCTTCCATAGTCAAATAGTAACTGAGATTTCAAGTAAATTGGCTATGTTTCTATACAAATATATGACTCGTTTCTTTTCATTTTAGCTACTTTTAATGTGAAAAGGTTGCCACACTCTTTTTCCTTGAAGTTAGAGACGTTTAATTATGAGAGGCTATGACCTCAAGTTGGAGTGCTAAGCTATGCTAAATAGATAAATAATATTTTGTTTTTTCGATGTTGTAAGAAAGTATGACTAAAGAAGCTTGGTTTTAAACACCATCTCATACTCCACCCCATCTTTAGTCTAGCATCCCTTCAAATAGCTCATGCCAATTATTTCAGACAACCATTACTACTTTGTTTCTCAAATGGAAGAGCTCACGTTCTATTTATTCAAATGGACTTCATCTTTTTGGTTCTCGAGTCTTGAGAATATAATGTAAAATTGAAAAAATTAAACATTTTGTTTTCCTTGTTGTGCTTAAGTTTTTTCTGCCAAGCTTTGTTTCTCGCCTACTCTTTTTTTTTTTTTCCATCAACTTCTCGACGGAAGAATAATTCCAGGATTGCATCAAGGTCCAATTATTGCAACGCAAGAATCAAATTATTTGTCATTACATTGTCAAACTATTATGTTGATACATATTATATGCCATGGATATTACTACTTCTATATTACAAAAAGTAACAGGATCAAGTCATATTCTTAACATGAACATTGTATATCTTTCTGAAGCCAATATATGATTAGGCTTTAGTTCTTATATTTACATAGTATTATTACATGAAAGACCAATCCACCTATCTCATTCAAGTTTAATTGAGCAACTACATAGTTTGCAAAATTCATTTCCTGCATATTTGTCTTATAAATCTTACATCCATAAAAACCTGAGAAAAATTATGAAGAAAAGCAAATATTACTTTCAAGAACCTTTATGGCAGATTCATAAACAATATTTAAGATGCATATATTAATTTATATACTCGTCTATGAAGGAGAGATATCTTATTGCGTTGTAGATTCTGTGCTTAGAATGATTAATGATTTAGAACATTTACTTTGAAAGAGATCATAGTGGATCAACTTCATGGGAGCTTTTACAAATCTTGAAGCTAGAGCTAGTCAAGTCTATCCTGCAGTAAGCACGCTACTCAGTCCAATATATAACTATGTTACCATATAATGAATCTTTTTTTTTTTTTTTTTGCAAATTTTACCTTCAACATTATTCTATAACCTAGTTGGTTCTCATAGTTACTAAGTCCTATGAAACAGGAACTGTTTGAAAAAGTTGAATCCAAGCAGATAATTAGCACTAAATATTTGCCTTCCCATGTTGATAGCCTGCATGGATGTTATGTCATTGAACATACAATGTACAAGACCTGTATATACTTGTATTTAGCTGAATAATTTTTAAAAAGAATGCAAGAGAGGCAATAGAAAGGTTACCTTCACCAAGAGGAAAATCGCAATGATCACAATCCACGAAAGGACATAAACCAGTACGTTTTTGCTATGATGAGAGATTTATAGGTGATAACCTGAAGATGATGATAGATTTATAGGTGATAACCCTTCACATTAATTTATATGCTTGTCCTTCAACCCTTCACGCCCTGTCCATGTGGATGCTACTCTTGACTCTTGTATGTGTTTCATTCTTGAATGGGATGAAATTCTTACAATACATTTAATGGCTTAGATTTTGTTATAAAAATTCCAATTTGATATCTGACAATTGAAATTTAATTTTTTTTGGTAAACTAAATTTTTTTTTTTTGTTGAGAAAAACATATGAGGGGAAGGAAGCCATGCATTTGTCATCAGTGGAAGGGGACTAGGTGAGCCAATTCCCAATTGCATTGAGATTTAATTTTAATTCTACAATTTAAAGGTCAAGCTTGGTCCTGTCCCTTTTGTACATGAATACAGGCACATGGAGTGACCTCTTACTTGCAAGAAGAAGCATTTATCATTGTTGGCATATAGTTTAGAGAAAGTGAAAAAGAGAACATTGCCTCTGCAAGCTTGATGAGCTCGATCCTTAGAGCATTCATGATACTTCTCTTCCTATTATTCCCAAATCGAAATGCCCAGTTTTACGAGGTTGAATATATAGAGAATTACATAAACATTAATGGTCATGAGCAAGACCAAGATGAGGATGAAGATGATGCGGGTGGCTATAATGTCCAAATGACCGTGGTTAATGTCCGTGATTGCGGTTCGAAGATGAAATTGACATGGATGTCAAAAATTGCTTGGCTCTAAATAGATACAACTTCACTTCATTTTTTTATGCATATATCCAAGCTATTAGCTACCTAATTTATATCCAAATTCTATTTGACCTCATCATGATTTTGGTCTCTCTTAGTGTGGAGTTTAAAGTGACAAGTGACATCCAACATCTAACCACTCTTGATACAAAGCGGTATGAGAAGGTATACCATGACCTCTTTTTAATTTTATTTCTTTTAATTATAGAGAAAGTTTAAGAGAGACCAAAACGCTTTGTATCAAGAATGGTTAGATGTGGGATCTCATTTGTCCCTTGAAACTCCACACTAAGAGTGACCAAAATCATGTTGAGGTCAAATAAAATTCGAATATAAAATGGGTAGCTTGGATGAATGCATAAAAAAGGTGAAGTGAAGTTGTACTTGGTCAAAACCAAGCAGTTTTTGACATCTATTTCAATTTATTCTTTGAACCCATCATGGACATTGACCACAGTCATTTGGACATTATGGCCACCCACTTGTCTTTATCCTTATCTTGGTCTTGCTAATGACCATTAATGTTTACGTAATGCTCTATAAACTCAACCTCATAAACTGGGTATTCTGATTTAGGAATACAACAAAACTTGACTCCAACTCAAGTTGAAAGAAAATTCTCTAATTCTCTCTAATTTTATGTCATATATCTATTTTATCAGGTTAATAGAACTGAAACAAGTAAGTTATAAACTTAAGTTAGTAAAATAAATGCATAACATAAAATTAAAGAGAGTTAAAAGACTTTTTAACTTAGGTTAGAGCCAAGTTTTGTCCTTAAGAATATTGAGAAGAGGAGTGTATACCATGAATGCTCTGAGGATCGACCTCATCATACTTGCAAAGACAATGCTCAATTTTTCACTTTCTCTAAACTCTGCCAACAATGGTAAATGCTTCTTATTGCAAGTGAGAGGTCACTCCATGTGTTTGTATTTATGTACAAAAGGGACAAGACTGACCTTGCACTTTGTTTTGAATTTTGGCAATTGGGGTGCCACAAACAAACTACGTATTTTGTCATAGGGTGAGCATGTGGGACATGCACAGCATTGCAATTCTCATGGTGAATAAATTGTAGAATTAAAATTAAATCTCAATGTAATTAGTAATTGGCTCACCTAGTCACTTCCGCTTATGACAATCGCATGACTTCTAACTCCTCATTAAAAATGTATTTCTCTAAAAAAAATAGTTTATAAAAAAAAAACTCAATTGTCAAATATCAAATTAGAATTTTTATAACAACAAATCTAAGCCATTGAATGTACTATAAGAATTTCTTCATATCAACTCATTCAAGATAGAAACGCATACAAGAGTCAAGAGCAGCAAGCACGTGGACAAGTCATTTCCTTCTCAAATGCAGTGGAGACCTCCAAGTAAGAACTAATTTCCACGCAGTCACTGCCATGAATTAATAGAAATACATGTAGGATTTAGTAATCTTAGATACTTACTAATATTCTTTTGATCATTTTTATGAAAACTCCACCTAGAGGAAGAATCTTTTATCTGCATTATTATTTAGTCTGTTGTCACTTTTAAGACTTTTATGACCAAAGTAAAATGGGTGCCCAAAGGGAGGACTGAAGGCAAGAGAAAATGAGAACTAAGTTGACCTTTTTATCTATAAAAATAATTTTATCCAAAAAAAAAAAAATTGGCATGCAATCATACAAGAATAAAACTAATGACAAAACCTCCACCTACATAGTTACTAACTAGAGTGAAAAACACAGACAGAGTGAGGAAGTTATGCATAGCCCTTGGATATTTCAACATAGGAGACGTCTATATTTTTATTTTCATTTTATTCCTGCAAGTATAAATGTAGCATGTGGATATGCTCATACTTAGAGACATGTGATAGAATCCCTGCTAGATTACTACATATGAAATCTTATTTGGTTTTTCTAAATTATTGTTTCCTCAATCATTTGATCGCTAATCACTCTTCTCCAAAATTTCATCTTAGCAGGCATCAACTCATTTTCAAACCCTATAGCCCTTCGCCTTCTAACTATAGCCTTAGTTTGAAACCTATCCCCTATGTACTTCCTAGAAAGTAATAGTAAAAATGATATAAGAGATTCACCACAGAAATGTGCTATGACCATATTTGTGTGTAATATAAATGCATTAAGCAATGTAGAATTTAATCAAACTTAACTTATTTCATCTCCGGCTGATGAATTTCCAGCTTCTTGTGAATATAACCTCTTCCTAGAGCACATGAATTCATTACCCATCCAGCCACATGACCTCAAAACTGACTTTGCCTTTTCCCCAAAACTGAGTGGTGCTTTGATAAAAGAAAGCACAGTATCAGAAGCATGGATATAACAAATATTTTAGGAAGCAAAATCGGTCCAACTGATTGTCGAAGAAAATGAGTAAACAAATGTGAAACTGCAAACAATTATGGGCATGATAAAGATGGTAAACATGCAAGAAAATTTTGGTACAGCATGAATCAACAAAACTAAGATGTCTTGACACAATATAACGTCATCTAAATATTTTAGAATGTGATATATTGAATAGAGAGAGGGAGAATGAGAGTTGTTCTGGACCGTTGACCGGGATCCTACTCAGAAGGGTCAACCCGGCACGCGCTCCATCTTACTCCTCCATCAACACCCCGGATAAGTGCTGTAAGACCTCAGAATGCCTAATTCATGAAGGATCAGGGAATCAACAGATCTTCATAACTGTCAATACGAATCTCCTTGATTCTATAACCTCTCCTCTCAATAAATGACTATAATGTCCACATTACAATAATACCTGCATTGAATGCACTGACTCCAATCATGCTCCATAAAGATCAAGTTAAGTAAACCTAAACAGGTAACGTTTGATTGAGTAACAGACACCTTAGCACACTAGCTGACTTGAGCATCGGAGTCCTTTTTGCAGGTACCACCCCTGCCGGACCTTGACGGTGGAACGCAGCTGCAGAAGGGAAGAAACCACCAAACCATACCTTCCTCAGGTATCCTTCTGAATCCGTTCAGAACATTTGGCGTCGTCTGTGGGAATTCTGATAAATTACTATTCCCACTTCCATCATGGTGAGTACGAGGCAAAATCAGCGGAGAGGAAGTGCTGCACATGCTGCCCCTGCTCACGGACAGGGCCCAGCGGTTCAGCGCGACCCTCCTTCCGTCGCACCACCAGAAACCTCCGTCGTAAGGAGCAGGCCTGTTCTGGTAGAGACACTAAACGGGGGACATGAAACTTCAAGCATCAGCTGAAAGTCCAATCCCCTCGCGAAGGGTCTCTGTCGGGATAGACTTGTCTACCCCCAACCGGAGAGAACAGCGCAAATCAAGGTGCAAGGGTCCCAGCGCATGCCACTTGGGAATCCCCAACTTAGATGCTGACCATTCACATTATGAGGACAACTCGCAATCTGGAATGGCGAGAAATGAACTTCGAGAATTACTGCGCCAACAGACCGCACTGATTGACAACCAACGGCGTCAGTTGGAGGAATAGCGCCGCCATTTGGACAATTTAGAAAAGTTTGCGCAGGCTGGCAATGAGGGAGGTGAACGAGTCGCTGTTCAAAGGGAAACCCAACATGTCGGTGTCGGTGTCATAGAGAACAGTGATTCGGTCTCTGGCCGTCAGCAGCAATTCTCCGATGCCTTAATGGCGTACAGGGTCCCGAGGAACTTCAAGCCCCCGAGCAATTTAGAGCCCTACGACGGGACCACGGATCCACAAGAGCACTTGGACGCTTATACCCAGTCCATGCAGCTCTACGGGTATACCCCAGAACTGCTATGCCGTGCTTTCCCACTCTTCCTGAAGAAGGATGCTCTTCGTTGGTTCGTGACCTTGCGGACAAAAATTACAGGATGGGGGGACCTCACGCAACGGTTCTTGTTACATTATACCACTGCCAAAGAATAACCGAAGTCAATTGATTCTCTCTCGGGAATTCACCAAAAGAGTGATGAATCCCTGCGCGAGTACATCAAGAGATTCAGTCATGCTTGTGTGGGTATTGAAAACCTCGATGACAGGATAGCCCTCCATTACGCCAGAAATGGACTATGAACTGATCCAGACTTCTTCCGGTCACTGGCAAAAAAGAAGCTGGCCAGTTTAGATGAGTTCCACTTACGAGCAGATAAGTACGTGAAACTGGAAGAGATTACCCGGGCAAAAGAAAGCCTCGAGAAGGGTGAGCCAGTTCAGAAAAACAATCACAATTCCGGCCAGCCCCGAGAACCCTCCAAGAGTGAGTGGTATAGGCCTAGATATTCTGAGTATACTCCTTTGAACACCTCTCGAGAAACAATCTTGAAGGAGGTCCTTTAAACCGAATTTCAGGATATCAAAAGGCTACCACCTGTCAAAAAGCAGTCCTAGACGGATCATTCGAAGCATTGCAGGTGGCACAACAGTTATGGCCATGAGATCGAAGATTGTTATCAGCTCCGAGATGTTATCGAGTCCCTGATCAAAGAGGGACGTCTGCAGAAGTACATTAGTGGTTTTCGTGGCAGTCAAGACCACAGAAGGAGAAGGAATCAGAGACGAAGCTGAAGTCCACGGCGGAGTCCAAATCAACATCGGCAAAGAACCCACAGCCCAGCTAGAAGAAATTGAAGTCCTGTCAGAAGATCTCGAACCTCGACACGCCGAGATGGGGAGAACAGACAAGGACTAAACCGGGATGCTCAAGAGGGTGGATACCAGAAAGATAGGTTAATCCATACTATTGCTGGAGGGTTCGCTGGAGGAGGAGTGTTAAATAATTCCTGAAAAAAGGCACTTCGGACGGCGGTTTTAAGCGTGTCAAGTTCTTCACTAAGACCACCTGCCCGGAATAGTGGAGCACCTCCCATCTCTTTTTCCGAGGATGACTACGGTGATATCATCCGGGATCACGACGACCCACTGGTGATCTCCGGAGTAATATCCAATGCTGAAGTCCGTTGAATTTTTGTAGACCAGGGAAGTTCGGGAGATATCATGTTTATGGACGCCTTTGAAAGGCTGGAATTTCATTTGTCTGAATTAACACCATACGAAGGTGAGCTCACTAGTTTCTCTGGGGAGAAGGTCACCCCGGTTGGATACTTCGATACTTTCCTGACCCTGGGTGACAATAGCGCGTATAGAACCGTGAAGGTGAGATTCTTGGTTGTGGATTGTCCCTCGGCCTACAACATCATTTTAGGACGTCCTACGTTGAATGCATGGCGGCCGCATTGTAATCTCCACCGCCCACCGAGCCATGAAATTCCTTAACCGAGATAATAAAGTGGTCACGGTCAAGGCGATCAGATTTACCCGCAAATGCTACAACGAAAGTCGAAAATTAGTAGGGCATCCAGAAACAAGAAGGCGCGCACACCCATTCCAACCCACCAAGTCAATGTTTTGATGACCGAACTGGATGCACGAGAAGAAATTCGAGGCACTAGACCCCAGCCCGACGGAGACTTGATCCCGTTGCAGCTTGGTGATGAACTTAGTCACACAACCAAAATTGGGGCGAACCTCGACGAGCAGGAGAAAGTTCAATTGGTAAAACTCTTGCAAGAAAACAAAGATCTTTTTGCCTGGACATCTGCTAATATGCCTGGAATTGACCCCGCTTTCATCTGTCATTGTTTATCTATTAAACGAGATGCAAAGCCGGTCTCCCAAAAGAAGAGGAAGGTCAGACCAGAAAGGCAGCAAGTCATTGAAGGGCAAATAAAAGAGCTCCTGAACACCAGATTCATCAGGGAGATTTCATATACCACCTGGCTGTCCAACGTTGTCTTGGTTAAAAAATCCAACGGTAAGTGGAGGATGTGTGTGAACTACATCGACCTAAACAAGGCGTGCCCTAAGGATCCATATCCCCTCCCTAATGTGGACAAGCTGGTTGATAGTTCCTCCGGTTTCCAACTACTGTCTTTCATGGACGCATACTCCGGGTACAATCAGATTCCGATGTACCCCGGGGACGAGGATAAAATCGCGTTCATCACCGAAAAGGTAAGTTACTGCTACAAAGTAATGCCTTTTGGGTTGAAAAATGCCGGAGCTACTTATCAGAGAATGATGAACAGGGTATTTGAGGATCAGATAAGGAGAATGCTAGAGGTCTACATCGACGATATGATAGTCAAGACCTCGGTGTCAGGATCCCATACCTCAGATTTAGAAGAAGTGTTTGAACAGCTTAGGAAGCACAATATGAGGCTTAACCTGGAGAAATGTGCATTCGGGGTCCAGGCTGGAAAGTTTCTGGGGTTCATGTTGACACACCGGGGAATTGAGGCAAACCCCGACAAGTGTAAGGCCGTGCTCGACATGCACAGCCCCCGAAATATGAAAGAAGTACAACAGCTAAATGGGCGGATCGCGGCTCTTACGCATTTCTTGGCTGGAGCCGCTCACAAATCCCTCCCACTTTTCAAATTGTTGAAAAATGGGACCGGGTTTGAATGGACTTAGGAGTGCGAGGACGCATTCATCTCCTTGAAGAATATTTTGTCATCCCCCCCAATTCTCACAAGACCTGAGCCAGGAGAAACACTGTACATATACCTCTCCATTCATGAAGAAGCCATTAGTGCAGTATTTGTCAGGGAATCCGAAGGTGTCCAGAAGTCGGTCTATTTTGTGAGCAAAGTATTACAAGGCCCCGAGCACCATGATAGTCAAGACCTCGGTATCAAGATCCCATACCTCGGATTTAGAAGAAGTGTTTGAACAGCTTAGGAAGCACAATATGAGGCTTAACCCGGAGAAATGTGCATTCGGGGTCCAGGCTGGAAAGTTTCTGGGATTCATGTTGACACACCAGGGAATTGAGGCAAACCCCGAAAAGTGTAAGGCCGTGCTCGACATGCACAGCCCTCGGAATGTGAAAGAAGTACAGCAGCTAAATGGGCGGATCGCGGCTCTTATGCGTTTCTTGGCTGGAGCCGCTCACAAATCCCTCATACTTTCCAAATTGTTGAAAAAGGGGACCGGGTTTGAATGGACTCAGGAGTGCGAGGACGCATTCGTCTCCTTGAAGAATATCTTGTCATCCCCCACAATTCTCACAAGACCTGAGCCAGGAGAAACACTGTACATATACCTCTCCATTCATGAGGAAGCCGTTAGTGCAGTACTTGTCAGGGAATCCGAGGGTGTCCAGAAGCCGGTCTATTTTGTGAGCAAAGTATTACAAGGCCCCGAGCTCCGATATCAGAAGATTGAGAAGGTCGCATTCTCACTCATCGTTGCAGCCAGAAGGTTAAAACAGTATTTCCAATGCCACCCGGTGGTGGTAAGAACAGACCAGCCTATCCGACAGATATTGCACAAACTGGACTTGGCAGGAAGGATGATTGCATGGTCCATTGAGCTTTTCGAGTTTGGAATCTCTTACGAACCCAGAGTAGCAATCAAGGCGCAAGCACTCTCAAATTTTCTAGCTGAATTAACCTCGGAAACAAATAAAGCCGAAGAAAAATAATGGACCGTGTTTGTTGATGGGTCCTCAAACCTAAAAGGAAGTGGCGCCGGGGTGATAATAGAAAGTTCCAACGGGGTCACCATTGAAAATTCCCTTAGGTTCGAGTTTCCCACCTCGAACAATCAAGCTGAATATGAAGCATGCATTGCCGGACTAACGATGGCTAGGGACTTAGGAGCTACCAAACTTAAACTATGCAGTGACTCCCAACTCGTAACTTCACAGATCCGAGGTGATTATCAAGCAAAAGAGCCACTTTTACAGAGGTATTTGCTGAAAGTAAAGCAGCTCCTCTCAAGTTTTCAGTCGGTACAGCTAGAACACATCCCAAGAGAGCAGAATTCAAGGGCCGATCTCTTGTCCAAATTGGCTAGCACTAAAAGCCCAGGTAATAACCGCTCCACGATCCAGGAAATCATCCAACAACCATCAATCGCAGACATGGCAATATTCCAGGTTGACGGGGAGGAACACGATTAGACTACGCCATTGGTGGAGTACTTACAGTCCGGTAACCTCCCTGATGACCCAAAGGAAGCATCTAGGCTAAAGAGAACCGCGGTCAGGTATACTATCTATGATGGGTAGCTTTACCGACATGGATTTTCTTTACTCCTCCTTAAGTGCCTTACGCCGAAAAAAACCAAATATGTTTTGGCCGAAGTCTATGAAGGGAGTTGTGGATATCATCTGGGAGGGAAAGCCCTAGCTTTGAAGGCTCTCAGGGCAGGTTATTACTGGCCGACGATGGAAGCAGATGCTCTTGCACATGTTCAAGTATGTGACAAGTGTCAGCAGCATTCGGATCACTATCACGCCCCACCTGAAGAATTATCCACGATGTCCATACCCTGGCCCTTTTATCAGTGGGGAATGGACATCCTGGGTCCGTTCTCTTAGGCCCCCGGGCAGCTGAAATTCTTGCTTGTTGCGGTGGATTACTTTACCAAGTGGATTGAAGCTGAGCCTGTAGTCACCATCACCTCGGCTCGAGTTCAGAAATTTACTTGGCGTTACATTATCTCCAGATTCGGTGTTCCAGAGTCAATTGTTACGGATAATGGGACGCAGTTCAAAGACAAGGGGTTCGAAGAACTACTTTCTGGGTTGAAAATAAAACACCATTGTAGCGCAGTCGAGAACCCTAGGACAAATGGGCAGGCCGAAGTCGCAAATCGAATCATAGTCCGAGGTTTGAAGAGAAGGTTAGATGAAGCACAAGGGAATTGGGCCAAGCAGTTGGACCACGTTCTTTGGGCATACCAAACTACTCCCCACTCCTCGATGGGCGAAACTCCTTTCAAGCTAACATTTGGATGTGAGGCCATGATCCCGGTGGAAATTGGAGAACCAAGCCTGCGTTTTCAGAACTTCTCATATGATGACAACCCCGGGTTAATCAGGGAGGACTTGGACCTGTTGGAGGAAAAGAGACGTATTGCGCACATACGAGATGCCGCGATCAAGCAAGAACGACATCCCGGTATAACCTAAAGGTCATTCCGAGAAGATTCCAGCCGGGCGACTTGGTACTCCGCAGAGCCGATGTCGGTGGAAGGAATGCCTCCCAAGGAAAACTAGCCCCTAACTGGGAGGATCCCTACCGCGTAGTAATCAGCACCGGCAAAGGAGCTTATACCCTAGAGACTTTGACAGGGAGGCCGGTTAAAAATTTTTGGAGCGCAGACAAACTTAGAAAATACTATAGCTAAGTGCCTTGTCAGGCCTAGTCTCCTAGTTAAACTTTGTTTGATCTGCCCAAAATTTTTATGAAATGCACATTATGATATTCAATAAAGTAAATGTTTTTTCTTCTATTGTGCCGTTTATTCAACTCAGTTTTTAAGTTTTCAATTACTTCATAGTACCAACCGAGATGTGTTACATAGTCCGTGCAATAGAAAAATCCTATATTGAGAAAATTCTAGCACCAAACTAAAAGCACGAAATGACCTCGGGAAGGACTAGTCTTTTAAAAACATCGTCATGCAGTATCCTTAAAAGGACCCCGGGCATTATTTCTTACCTTCGGCACGGGTCTTAAATGCCAGATTCTTCTGGACATCGGATCCTAAGCCAAGGTTTAAAGCAGTTTTACAAAGAATAAAGAATATGGCATCTCGGTCAGCAAGAATAACGATAATTGATAAAGCCCAAAGTCTGGGTTGATGTTTACAAAAATCGGGGTACAAATAAACCAAGACCTCGCGTAGGAGGTTCAAAGAAAAAAAACCTCGTTTGCAGTTGAGTCCGGTCCACCAATGTTGGAATATTCGGCCAAGTCTGAAAAAGCCACACGAGGAGCTACAAGAGATCCCTCCCGAACCACCTTTCTAGAGTCAAGTCCATCCAAAACCAATGCAACCCCGGGGTTGAAATGTTGAACTTGGCTGACAGCGTTGCTGAATTGATCTTCTTTTATCTTTGTGCACAACGATATCAGCTGGTTAACATCGGCCTGCAGAGTGGTAATCTTAGCCTCACACCACCAAGACTTGGCTCGAGAATTGTCACTTTCAGCCCGGAGCGCGGCAATCTGCTTCTGCTACTCGGTCAGGGTGGCCTTCTTTGCTTTGTTGGCATCCTTCAAAGCAGCTACTTCAGTTTCTAACTCCTTTACCCGAAGTAAAGCTTCATCTTTAGCCTTTGAGGCATCTTCCAGATCCTTCAGAGCTTTGGTTTCACCACTCTTGGCCGCGGCCAGTTTGTCTGCCATTTCTCGTTCACGATCCTCGAGGGCGAGCTCTAAGAACCGAGCTTTGGTAGCAATATGGATCCCCATATTTTGGAAAGCCAACAAAGCTTCTTTTGGCTTGCGTTGGGCGAAGTGATCCACAACCTCTTCATCAAGAATATTGAAGTCAATAAATTCCCAGGGATCTGCTTCTTCCCTGAACAGCTCTATTGGCCCAGAAATTTCTTCTGTCGCCATCCTCTTACTTCGGCTACTAGACTGCCCTTCTTCCAACGCCGCCCTCTTGCGTCCCCGAGGTGATTCAGGAGAATCATCCACATTGATAGGTTCCACCACCTCAAAAGGAACCTCGGGCACCGTGCTCATAGGGGACGACATGTACCCCACTGGAGGACTCATTGGAACGTCAGAATTCCTGGCCTTAAGTGCCTCCAAAATAGCTAAAGAATCACCACCCACCATCTCGACTAAGCTCTCTGTAAAACATAGAAGCAAAAGTCAGACGCATTAAAACATTGGACATTTAAATATATACCACGGTTGACCGACGTTACCTAGCACAGTCCAGAGTTCATCGTCATCTGGGCTATCTAAAATATCTTTAGGCCGGATCTTGTCGACCTCTTTAACCCACATGTCAAAGAAGTTCACACATTCAACCTCTTCATCAGTGAGTTGGTTGATCTCCTTCTCAAACG
The DNA here is from genome assembly GCA_029884595.1 of Ormosia semicastrata. Classification (NCBI taxonomy): domain Eukaryota; kingdom Viridiplantae; phylum Streptophyta; class Magnoliopsida; order Fabales; family Fabaceae; genus Ormosia; species Ormosia semicastrata. The sequence goes on from JAQQTO010000030.1 coordinate 14,898,904, forward strand.
ATTGAGTAGGGATGCTCCATGCCGCTGGATTCCAGTACAAACTGAATACCGTCTCCTCACCATTACCCAGCCAAAAGGGACGACTATCGATCGCTGCCTTCAATTTGAAGAATTTTTCTTTGAAGTCATTGTAACTCTCCAAGTACGGCAAGAATACAGCCCTTCCTTACCAGGATCAAATTGAGAGCTAAGACTGCTGTCGAGCACGGGCTCCAAGGGTTGAATACTGGGCATGGAAGTAAAAGAATGCCCCATCAGAGCATCGCAACCCCACTACCCGGCATATTTTTTCAAAGGCCAGAATGTTTGCCTAACCGTTGGGGTGAATTTGACTGGGGGCAGCATGAAGAGTCCGGAGAATAGCAATATCAAAATCATTCAAGGGAAGCCGTAGTCCAAACCGCATGAAAAAGTCCTCGTAGAGATACATGAAGTGCTCACCTTCTTCACGGGTCCAGCACACTTGTTCTCTCCCCGGGGACAAAATCACGAACTCGTTGTCCCTTTTACCGCCCTCGGTTAGCTCCAGGTATTCCTTCAACCTATCTAGTTCAGTGCCGGACTCATAACGGGATATCTTGTCATAGGCATCGTCTGCAACCCACGTACAGGGCAACAAAGGACCTCGGCGAATCCTAATCTCCTGCTCCGCTTGTTGATCTGAGGTCGCGGCAGGAGCTTCACCTCTTGGCCGCCTTCTTCTGGCCATTTAGTTTCCTGGAAGACACACAGAGGCTTAGGGTCAGAACCAAAGATGTTCAAAACATCCAAACATGGCACTGGGCGAGCAGCAAACTAACACCCACGCACCAGCCTCTGCACCCACCGAGACTTAAGCCTCGGAAGGACACCCCCGACCGCCGTACGCACACAGTAGGGGAGGTGCATCATCAGGCAACGCCATTAGAAAGGGGGACGAAATAGCGATCCCCAAAGTTAATAGAAGAGAAAAACAAACAGTCCACCAGAAGGGCGTTCACATATTCAAGTAATCGGTAAAAATGGTGTTTGGAGGAAGAAAATACCTTGACAAAAGTTGGTTGAAGCTGCTTTAAAACGCAAGCACCACCGCTGACAGCCGTGAAAACTTGTCGGATTTCCTCTCAGGTAACCAGTTTTTAAGCACAGTAAAAGGTGAAAAATGGAAGGACGAAGTCCTATTTATAGCAGCTACGATTAGGGGGCATTTTCGTCCATTCAGTTTGAATTTGAAAATATGTTCATTATGGCGCGTAAAGTACTATGCACGACTCCTCAACCAGAGCAAGCCACGTGGCCCACGTCGCTGTCATGGCAGTTGAGGAGACGACCGCTCAGCAGAACCAACCAACCCTAGTATCTACAACGTCTACAAAATAGTAAAGACCCCGACTCATCCCATATCCCAGTAAATCCCTTCACGGAAACAAGTACCCCGATTAAGTTGCTTAAGCTTTGCACTTTGTCTGTCTCAGCAAAGTACAGAGCTGGGGGCGTGTTATACAGGGCAAGCATTGGACTCACCCCGGTACAATATAATTTCTACAAATTAAAAATGGTCAAAGAAATTGCTTGACAATTCAATTAGATTTTATTTCATTTCATACATCGTCATACATCAATACAAGAGAGAAGGAAAACAAGGGATATGAAAAGGCTAAACAGCACTGACGAGCCCGGAGGCCAACTTTTTTGCTGTGAACTTTCACATCCAGATTCTCTAGAGCGCACACCAGTCTCTTCCCTGTTGAGGCTTCTTGAAAAAGTGGATTGGCTTCAAAAAACTGAAGATAACCGGAACAAAACACTACCGCGGACTCAGGAAATTTCAGCCACACCACTCATGGGTTTCACTCACAAGGATAAAAGAAGACCGGCGTGCGTCCTCTTCGGTTGAACGGAGCTGGGCGTGGAATGAACTTCTTCATGATCATTCCGGGACGCTTAGAAGGAATTACTTCAATGGTCCCCCCGGCTTATGTAAAAGGAGGAGGACCAAGAAGGGCTCTATTTCTCCAATTACCTTCATCCAACACGATAGGGATTACAGAACTTCCCAGCGAAGAAGTATGAATTAGACATTCCTTCGTACGTTGGGAAGGTAAAGTCCCCGTCCTCATTACGCTGGGAAAGGAAAGTTCCTAATGAAATAAGGTTTTTAGCAAGAAAAGAGGTATCTTCAAATATTTTGGGAAAAGCAGAAAAATGGTGGCCTTTGTAGAAGGCAAAACTTCTCTAATCCCCTCTGAACACAAGCACAGGCGTAAAAACAGCCAAACCATTCTGGAAGATAGCAAAACCATTCTGGAAAATTGTAGGATTAGGAGGAAAAAAGGAATGATTGTACCAGGCGTGAACCCCCTATATTTATAGAACAGGAGGCTTTGACCGACCCTACGAATCAAATCAACGACATTAAATGCTCTACCTTTCCTATTGGTTACGAGAGCAACGAATCTGGGAAACATTGAAACTGATCCTCTTTTAAAGGATCCTTATCTCCCATTTAAGTCAAAAGCAACAGTTTCCAAAGACAACGATTTGGATTTCTACAAGTTTCCAGAAGTCTAGGAACAAGATCCAAATTCTGAGGAAGCAGCAAGATCCAGACTCCGGGACAAGAGGTACGGATTTACCGATCTCCAACACTGATGACATTTTTAATACAATGAACGTCGACCTCGGCACGAGACATCGTGAAACCTGGCTTTGAAGTCAGGGTGTAGCCCATCACGTTTAATGAAGCTGAATACCTTGGCACTTGACTACCTTGCCGAAGCACCAAGCTGGGGGCAACTGTTCTAGACCGTTGACCGAGATCCTACTCAGAAGGGTCAACCCGGCACGCGCTCCATCTTACTCCTCCATCAACACCCCGAACAAGTGCTGTAAGACCTCGGAATACCTAATTCATGAAGGATCAGGGAATCAACAGATCTTCGTAACTGCCAATACGAATATCCTTGATTCTATAACCTCTCCTCTCAATAAATGACTATAACGTCCACATTACAATAATACCTGCATTGAATGCTCTGACTTCAATCATGCTCTATAAAGATCAAGCTAAGTAAACCTAAACAGGTAACGTTTGATTGAGTAACAGACACCTTAGCACACTAGCTGACTTGAGCATCAGAGTCCTTTTTGCAGGTACCACCCCCGCCGGACCTTGACGGTGGAATGTAGTTGCAGAAGGGAAGAAACCACCAAACTATACCTTCTTCAGGTATCCTTCTGAATCCGTTCAGAACAAGAGTGAAATTGTGAATACGGGGGGGGGGGGGAGGCTTGTGGAACCCTAAATCATATAATTGATAAATGTGTCCTTCAAATTGGAATGGCTAAGTAACATAGATACTTAAACACCTGTACAAAATTCTGGTATTCCCTTACCCATCAATAAGGTTATCCAAACAATAACAGCTATAAATATTAAAGCCTAAACTGAGCTAAGATTTCAACAAAGCAATATCAAACATTAACTAACTTTGATAGTCTAAGCCCAAGTACCAAAGCTTCAATAAAATTCTTCTTCTGCAAACTGAGAAAAGGAAATACTAAAACCTTCAAAGAAATTAAAACTCACTGATGCACACTTTTTAATTATTGTATTGCAAACCCAAGTGCAGGTTATCTCAAGTAATAAATTTTTCGGTGAGTCCGAGGTCGATCCACAGGGAATTGTTGAAGATTAAGGTGAAGTAAATATTTTTTTACTATGGTAAAAAATTATTTACTTGGGTAAAAAGATTCACTCTTGGTAAATAAAAGAAAGGTAATTCCTTTTATAACTCAATTAGAATCCTTGCAACATGGAGGTTCCAATTGAAAAATACAACGTTAAAAGTCCATTAAAATAATATACGTAATTGTATTATGTTTCCTTTAATCATTAATATCATCACTCATAAATGGGATCAAGCATTCATTGTGCCAATCTCTTGTCTACAACAAATCAAGAACTCCACTTTACAAGGAGGGTTTCTAAATTGATTGGAAACAAAATACAATACGAAATAAAATAATATACGTAATTATATTATATTTCCTTTAATTATTACCACCACTTGTAAATGGGTTAAAGCATTTACTGTGCCAATATTTTGTCTACAATAAATCAAGAACTCCTCTTTACTAGGGTAGTTTCTAAATTATCAGAAACAAAATATAACACACATAATAACTACTTAAAAATATAAATCATTAAAGCACAAGAGAGGAATAAATCTAACCTTATTTTATTACTAAGAACTTCACACATTGACCCCAAGTAAAACAGAACTTAATTACACATAATTTAGAGGAAAAAAAAAAGAGAGAAAGAAAGAATGAAAATTGAAGAACTGAGGAGAGGAGGGAGGAATTCCTCCTCTGTTTCCTACCTCTGCGTCTCCAGAATCCCCCTCTCCTCCGCATGCGTTTTTCTTTCATTTGATTGCCTATTTATAGGCAATTTGAAGTGGAGCTACAGTAACGCTACAGTGATGTACAGTGACGCTACAGTAATGCTACAATGATCTACAGTAATCTACAGTAACGAAACTTAACAATTAAGTTTCTGACATTTTATTTATTATTTTTTTATTTATTAATATTATAATAATTGAGCAAATGCACAGTCGTGTGTCCAGTCATTTTTTCATTTTTGAGAGAAGTGGTCTTCATGAAAGTTGTAGGCCTGGATATTTGCTTTAAAATGGCTTTGGTTTCAGTCCAAAATCATTCCTAGAACTCAAGATATGGACCAATTACTGCAGAGTGTTTAGACCCGATTTTAGCTCCTCTATTTTGACTTCAAAGCCCAATATCACCTCCAAGGAGTCCGATTCTGAAAAAGTGTTCAACATCAAAGTTGTAGGGAATTGTCTAAGCTTTCCTACAAGACTAAAATCACATCAATCAGATATTTGAAACTCAAATTATAGCCAGTTTACTAAACACTTCTAAAGAGATAATTAAGGTTAATTTATGCAATAATTTATTTAATTGTCTAATTCGGCTCAAAATCATAAAATATGTCAAAATCAACTTAATTAAGCCTAATTGAACCTTAAGAAGCCTAGTGAGAGGATTACAAAATGTATAAAATATAGTGTTATCAAATTCCCCCACACTTAACTTTTGCACTCCTGGACAAAACACAAAAGATAAAAACCAAGGAATAAAGAAAAACAACACAAACTCAAAAACTAAAAACTCCAAAGAATTCAATGACTTAAGAAGAGCAACTAGACATTTAAGGATCAAAACATTCATGAGGTAACATTTCTTCACATCTCAAACCAACAAGCAAGGAAATTTTAGTTGAAAAGAATGAATCAAGAATGATAGATCCTCACAGAATTCACTCTCAATCTCTCAAGTGTTTAAAAAGGTTAGTATTTCACTCTATTCAACTCATGAATAATTACACTGTCATAAACTTGCTTATCTTCTACTTCTTCGCTACTCAAAAATAACATATATACACAAATCATGAGGACTTTAATCAAGGTTATAATGAGGTCAAGGTAAAGGTGGAAGTAATATAGATAAGACAAGTTAAAGACCAAAGAGAATAAAAGAGCATTATGTTACAGTTAGAGTGGAGAAGATGTTTGAGAACATTCAGTCTAAATTTTCTAAGATTTTTTTAATTCCTTCTCTATTTGTTTCTTTATCATAAAGGGCAATGACCAATATTTGACTAATGTTTCGTTAAAGATCAATTGGTAGATTGAATTCATTTAGGCTTGAACATTCTCCTTCTATTCCTGTTATTTCTAATCATCCACCCTCATTCTAGGTATGAATATATCACATGGTGCATTCTTTTGATTGTAGCAATAATCAGCTTTTTTTTTATAGAAACATTTTTTCTTTTTTTTTCTTTTTTATATAACCAATCTGCACATGCACCCCCACACTTGTTCAAGAACTCATCAAATAACAAAGTCATTGCTCTCTTATTCCCTAAGGTTGGGTTAGAACATGATTTTTCATTTAAGACACGTAATGAGTTAGAAACAAAGAATAGTCAAATAAGCTCAAATGGGTTAAGCAAAGGAAAATATGTAAAGTTAGCTATTTGGTCAAAGTAGTTAATTCAAGAAAAAAAATGCCTCAATCATGTTTATGTATGCATGTGAAAATGTAGCCTAAAAAAGAATCAAAGAAAGTTCTAGAGTAACAATTCTATGAGAAAAAATTACACAAGAAAGAAGAGAATGGTACAGATGTTCAATCCATTCATTTATAGGCTCAAAATCTCACAAGGCATATATCTATCATTCTCAATCCACAAAAATTTTAACATCCATAACCAAACATGTGATATTTAAGAAAGAAGACAATTAACTCAATCATGCAAATTTTCCTGAATCCATTTGCTACTTCTACACAACAAAGTTATCTACCCCAATCTAGATGCCTCTCAAGAGTAAAATTACAATCACAGCAAAATTTATTCCTTACTCTGCCATCCTTAACTGGTTTAGGTTAGAAAATTACTAACAAACATATAAACACAACAAACATAAACACACTTTTAAATTTTTTTAAGCATTTTTTTATACACAACTCTATACACGACAAACATAAACACACTTACTAATTTTTTTTTCATACATTTTTTTACACAACTAGTCACACAACTATCCTTCTCCCCAACCAGAATACAACATTGTCCTCAATGTTAAAAAATAGAAAGGAAAAGAATAGAAGATAGTACCTGTTACCGCAATTACTGAAAAGAACAACCTCACACAAATATAAACAGAAACAAAGTATGACCAAAGATTGAAATTATTTATACAGATGGAGTGTCTTGACTGGCTTCCTTTTCTTACTGCTTCACACAACATTTCCTTCGGACCACTTCTTGCTTTTTTTTAAATCTATACAAGAAAATATATACATATAGTTGTGATTGTGGCTCACATCTTCTTCTGGTTTTACGTCCAGTAACGGCTTAAATGCCTTCTATGAGTCGAGGATAAGCTTCCCATCCAATTTTCTTATAAATTGACAAACAGTCCTTTTGAGTGATTCCCAAGACTTTTTAAAATATATATATATATATTTACAAGTAGGCGGTATAAACTTGCCATGATAAAAATAATAATAATATAAAAAAATAGGCGGTATAAACCTACCTTGATAAAAAAATAATATTAAAAAGTAGGCGGTATAAACCTGCCATTAAATATTAATAAAGGCGTGGTATTAAACCAACCACCAAAGAAAAATTAAAAATGGTGTGGTAGAAACTAACCACCAAATAAAGAAAAAAAAATATAAACAAAGGTGTGGTATGAACCAACCACCAAATAAGTTAATAAGCAAAAAAAAAAGTTAATATGCGAGATAAATTAACATGTTAGAAGTGGGTAAAGTAAAAAGTTAGATAGTTAGTAAGAAGGTTAGTAAGTTAGTAAGTTAGTAAACAAAAATAAATGACAAAAAAATAAAAAAAATAAATGACAGAAAATAAATAACAAAGAAAAAAATAAAGTGCAAAAAATAAAATACGAGAAAATAAAGTACAAAAAGTAAATTTAAAATATAAAAACCAGAGAAGAATCAAGCCGATTTTTTGCTCCAGTGAGAAAGAAGAGAAGAAGAAAGATTATTTCATTAATGATTGCAGATTATAAAGGGTTAAGGGACAGTTTCTCCCACTAAGTTAGTATGTACAGAAAATAAAAGGGAGAGTTACCCCCACTAAGTTAATATGTACAAAGAAAATAAAATGGAGAGATTCTCTCACTGTTAATATATACAATAATTAAAAGGGAGAGATTTCCCCCAAAAGTTAGTATATACAAAAATTAAAAGGGAGAGGTACCCCCACTAAGTTAATATTTACAAAGAAAATAAAAGGGAGAGGTTCCCCCACTAGACAAGAAAATAAAAGGAGAATTAACTCATCATTTGTACAAGAAAATAAAAAGGAGAATTAACTCCACAATTAATTTTTTTTAATTTCTTTTTTTTTTTTTTTATTTTTTCATTTTTTTTCATTTTTTTATTTTTTTCATTTGTTTTTGTTTTTGTTTTTTTTTTTTTTATTTTTTTCTATTCACACACTATTCACATTACTATTCATGTACTATTTATGTTACTATTCACTTACTATTCATGTTACTATTTATAATACTATTTATTACTATTCATATTACTATTCATAATACTATTCATTACTATTCACGCATTATTCACACACTATTCACGCACTATTCACACACTATTCACTTTTTACTATGTATAAAAATATTTACACCAAAAATTTATTATTCAAAACAGTTCCTCGGCAACGACGCCAAAAACTTGATGCACACTTTTTAATTGTTGCATTACAAACCCAAGTGCAGGTTATCTCAAGTAATAAATTTTTCGGTGAGTCCGAGGTCGATCCACAGGGAATTGTTGAAGATTAAGGTGAAGTAAATATTTTATTGTTATGGTAAAAAATTATTTATTTGGGTAAAAAGATTCACTCTTGGTAAATAAAAAAAAAGTAAGATTAATTCCTTTTATAACTCAATTAGAATCCTCGCAACATGGAGGTTCCAATCGAAAAATACAACGTTAAAAGTCCATTAAAATAATATACGTAATTATATTATGTTTCATTTAATCATTAATATCATCACTTATAAATGGGATCAAGCATTCATTGTGTCAATCTCTTGTCTACAACAAATCAAGAACTCCAATTTACAAGGAGAGTTTCTAAATTGATTGGAAACAAAATACAATACGAAATAAAATAATATACGTAATTATATTATATTTCCTTTAATTATTACCAGCACTTGTAAATGGGTTAAAGTATTTATTGTGTCAATATTTTGTCTACAATAAATCAAGAACTCCTCTTTACAAGGGTAGTTTCTAAATTATCAGAAACAAAATATAACACGCATAATAACTACTTAAAAATATAAATCATTAAAGCACAAGAGAGGAATAAATCTAACCTTATTTTATTACCAAGAACTTCACACTTTGACCCAAGTAAAACAGAACTTAATTACACATAATTTAGAGGAAAGAAAAAAGAGAGAAAGAAAGAATGAAAATTGAAGAACTGAGGAGAGGAGGGAGGAATTCCTCCTCTGTTTCCTGCCTCTGCGTCTCCAGAATCCCCCTTCCCCTCCTGTGCGTTTTTCTTTCATTTGATTGCCTATTTATAGGCAATTTGAAGTGGAGCTACTGAGAACGCGCTACTGATCTACTGATGACGCCACTGATAATGCTACGGTGATCTACAATAATCTCATGAGTAACAAAACTTAACGATTAAGTTTTTGACATTTTATTTATTATTTTTTTATTTATTAATATTATAATAATTGAGCAAATGCACAGCCGTGTGTCTAGAGCCGGCAAAACGGGTTCAACCCGCGGGCTCAACCCGCCAACCCGTTGTTTTTTTGCGGGTTGGGTTCAAGGATTGAACCCATATTTTTTCCAACTCGCATAACCCGCCCGCATAACCCGCGGGTTAAGCGAAGCGAGAGGAGTTGGCCTCCATGGTTGGTTCTTTTTTTTTTTTTAAAATAATAATAAGTAATACTATAAATGAAAAACTCTTTGATATTATATAATTTATGTTTGAATATTTAATTAGACTATTTTAAAAATTATATTTTAGATATGTGATTTGAAATTTTTTACCATTATTATTTATTATTTTTTATAGTATTTATTGATTTTTTATATTTATTTTTTTTATTTTTTAGGCGGGTTAAACCAGTTTACCCATCAACTCATCTATTTTTTCTCATTTTATTTTTTATGCGGGCCAACCCGCCAACCCGCCAACCCACCTTAAAGCGGGGTGGGTTAGCTCTTCCAACCCATTTTTTAAAACGGGCCAACCCACCCCGCCCCGCATTTTAGCTGTTGACGTGGGGGCAGTTAGGCAGTTGGCCCATTTTGCCAGCTATACGTGTGTCCAGTCATTTTTTCATTTTTGAGAGAAGTGGTCTTCATGAAAGTTGTAGGCCTGGATATTTGCTTTAAAATGGCTTTGGTTTCAGTCCAAAATCATTCCTAGAACTCAAGATATGGACCAATTACTGCAGAGTGTTTAGACCCGATTTCAACTCCTCTATTTTGACTTCAAAGCCCAATATTACCTCCAAGGAGTCCGATTCTGAAAAAGTGTTCAACATCAAAGTTGTAGGGAATTGTCTAAGCTTTCCTACAAGACCAAAATCACATCAATCAAATATTTGAAACTCAAATTACAGCCAGTTTACTAAACACTTCTAAAGAGATAATTAAGGTTAATTTATGTAATAATTTATTTAATTGTCCAATTCGGCTCAAAATCATAAAATATGAGAAAATCAACTTAATTAAGCCTAATTGAACCTTAAGAAGCCTAGTGAGAGGATTACAAAATGTATAAAATATAGTGTTGCCACTCACCATCAAGTCCAATCGTGACATGAGCATCGCAAGATCATAAAAAAATGTTACCCTGGAAAATTTTGGCGTGTCAAGAAAGTTAGATGTCGAAAAGAAACATGTTCACATGGTGCAATTGTATGATATTATGTACATATAAATTCATTAATCTACACATGATACAACTAGCTTTGTTCATTTATTTGGAATGGCAATAACAATTAGCTGGAATGGCAAAACAAATTGGTTCATTTAGAAGTATAAATTCAATGAAGAATGTAAATGTAAAGCATTCAAAATCCAAACACGACCTAAAATTTAAAGAATTCAAAAATCTCTAGTTGATGCTGAAAATCACAATTAGAATTTTGTAATTTCCCAGAAGCATTCTATAACAGATTCTCCTTTCCAAGCACAAATAGAGTTCATTTTTCAAAGATCTGATTCATTAAGCAATAATAAAATCCTAACCAATAATGATTGAAATTGCAATAGCACGAAAGCCTACCAGTTAAAGAGCTTAAACTTAGGGAGAAGTCCTCCTTGATTAGCTCATCTCAGTAGATCGAAGAGTTCACGTGCCATAAATTTTGGACAATAACAGTCACTGCAAAATCTAAATGCCACAAAGGGCAAAGAAGAAGAGTAACAAAAATCACAATCCCACAAATGAAGAACAAGACCTTAAAAAATATTAACAAAAAATATAAACAAACAAAATGAGTACCTAGCTATGAAGCACGGAATCGGACACGGACACAGGATACGTCACGGACACGGACACAGGGACACACCAAATTCAAAAATTTTAGGACACGGACACGGACACACACACATATATATATATATATATATATATATATATATATATATATATATATATATATATATATATATATATATATATATATAATTTTGATTATAAACATTCCAAACACAACTCCTCAATGACAACACAAGTATTTTCATTTATAACTAAAAAAGAAATCAACAATAATTAAAAATTGAACCACCAGACCAGAGTGAAACTCACTTGAAACTTGAACCATTAACACATAGTGAACACAATGTATTGAGAAAGAATAGAAAATTTTTCCTGAGGGTGGGTCAGGTAATATTGGGCTTGTGGGCTGTGATATTAGTACACTGCCACACAATAATTTTTTTTTAAATTTTAATAGGTTGTGCCCAATATGTATCTGCGGTGTGTCCTGGCCGTGTCTGCGGTGTGTCCTGTCCATGTCTGAGCCGTGTCGGAGCAAAAAAAAATAAATTTTTTAATTGGACACACTAGGACACGTAAGACACGCGTGTCGTGTGGGTGTCATCGTGTGTCCGTGTCGGGCACGTGTCCGACACGTGGACATGCCAGTAAAATGGCGTGGTCGTGCTTTCTAGGTACCTAGTATAGGCAAAGTGGAAGGTAGACGAAAAATGGAATGGCTAGTCTTGTGCTATGGAAAATAAATGCTGCATAGTGAGGCCTCAATAATATATTGTAGACAATAATAAGGGTTTAACTCATTCTTTGCAGCTTTAATTAGTCAAGAAAGTGTATGCTCAAAATATATATAGCCTTTGCAACTATGCACACCACATTAAACATGCAGAAACTGAGGGTAAATTAAAAAGGAAATATAGTAATCATCAGATAAATTAAGAAGCACAGACTTATTCATTCATGAAGATCATGATTATGAAATTGCTTCGATAGTATGAAGCCAGCTAAAAACAATTCATCCTTAATTAATAAATAGTATTATATCAATGCAATAGAGAAAAAGTTTGGACACCTTTCAAGATAAGTTGATAATCTTTAGCACAAAATGAATTTTGTCAATTATGTGATGAATAATTGATGGATAGAGGTATGGCGATTAGGGATATCTCAGTCAAGCTTTCATATAAGAAAATCATTTGACATTTACTAGATAGAGAGCACTTTTGTGCTATGCGAGGAGTGCTTGAGTGCCCATGTTGAAGCGCTTAAGTGTGCGGTGAGTGCTAGGCTTGAGCGCCTGAGCATCCATCACAGGGAAAAACAGGGGAGAGCTTCTGCCACCCCAATGCTTGAGCACCTAATGTTGAGTGCATGAGCACCTAATCCAGAATTTGAGAAGACTTTGTTTTTGTTGAAATGAAGTGCTTAACTTATGTAGTTCCTTCTTTTATCTTCTTAATAAGTGATGATACTCTAATAGAAGTATTTAATGAAGTGTTTTTGTGATGAATATAAATCAATTGGCATGTTAATTATTGAGATATTTAGCATCATTATTGTTCATATTTGAGATGATGGATGTAATTCAATTGGTATGCTATCTATTGTGGTAATTGACATCATTGTATTTCTCACTTGTGGTTATGAATGTAAACCAATTGACATGTTAGTTATTGTAGTAATTGACATCATTATTTTTCATAACTATGCTAAAGAGGATGAGATCCTTACTTTTAGGTGATCATACATGATTGTAAGTGAAGAAGTAACACACCTTCCCTTCATGGTGATGAGCTGAGGATGGTTCATTCCCTCACACCCGGTGTGATATCTAGAATTGGGTTCCAGTGCTTGTTCAAGGCTTATGGAATCGAGTTCCTTCGCTCTAATCAAGACTCATGCATATCATAACAATTCCAGAGTGGCTTGGGATGAGTTCCCTAACTACATCTGAGGAATCATGACATTATCCACATTTATTTTTAGGTTGTTGCATAGACATGAACATAAGACATAACTTGGCATAGCATGACAATTGTATAGACGATTGCTAATCATATCATATTCATGCATGGTAATTGTATGGGCAATTGTCTATTATTGAGAATGTGATGTGTCTTTTGCGAATATTGTGTGGAAATTAGTTTTCTATACAAACTTATAAAATGAGAATCTATTTCGGGAAGAGAAATGAAGTGGTTTTGACTTTTTGCCACCTTTTTAGTGTGACTTGTGTTTTTAACTGATGTTTTTCCCCAAAATAGCTGGAATGATTGTGATAACATGTTTTATGGATTTAACTACTAAGAATATGTGATTCTCACTCCTTTAGTGTGTTTCCATAATAATTCTAGGGAAGAAGACTTATGGGAAGTGATGAGCAAGCAGGAGCTTGGAGAGCTTAGCTAGTTTTTTTTTTTTTTTGTTTTTACAATTTTTTTTGAAAACTTGTATCTTTTGAGCCTTGAGAGGCCTAGTTTGCTATTTTGTACATAGTTTGTATTTATGAGAATTATCGATGTTATGTATATATTCGTTAATTCGTGGCTCATATTCTCTTATATAATGTTGTTATATTATATTAGAAAATGCTTAGTTGCAGTTAGTAGCATGTCTAGATCTAATTACTTTGATATAATATAGATTATATTATTGTTATTAAATTTGGGATGTTACACTCTATTTTGCACTTGTTCAATATTTTGTGGCTTGGATTTTGAAATTGGCATGATTGTGTATCTCAACTTTTGATTTCTTTATCCGATCCCTTCTTTCTTAACCCCCACCCGTAGCCTTACATTACAAGCTTTAAAAGACCCTTTTGATTATTGGTTATGTGTTGTTTACATTAGTGGAGAGAGAGATGAAAAACAACCCTATGGATGTGAGTTTCATGTGCATTTGTAATTTTATAAACCTATCCAGGCTTGTACTTTATGAGTGGTCTTACATTCATGTTTATGGGAAGTCATTTATGCATGAGAGTTGTATGAGAAAGTTGATATAACAATTGGATTGTATATGTGTGACATCTTGGAATGAGGTTGTGAAGCAATTTGCTGAGGATATGAAAGATTTTTAATAACTGGTATTGCTCTGTTTAAGTTTGCATGTTTTGAATTTTTAGTTGTTTATTCTTTTTATCTCATTTTAAATTCTTTTTCTTGCTTTGCTTGAGGACAAATAAAATCTTAAGTTTGAGGGAGTGATGAAATTGTAAAAACTCATGTTTTTCTATTTCAAAATCTTGGTTTTCGCCCTCTTCTAATCCCTTTTGATTGAACTTTGTTCTCTATTTTTATCATATTTTTATTATTTTAAACTTTGTTCTTGTTACGTGTTTTTATTTGTTTTTATTAGGTAAATACACATGGAAGAAGACTGGATGCTTAAAAGAGCAAAAAGCTAAGTAGAAGATTCTGAAGCACCTATTTTTTCACCGCTTAATTACCCAAGCATAGAATGCTATGGGCTGTGCATTTAAGCGCACAATTCTGAGCGCTTAATCAGTGGAAGACAGAGAAGTATACATTGCGCTCCTAAGTGCCCAAAAACAGAGCGCTTAAGTGCTCAGTACATTTAATGATGTGTTTTGATGCCTATAAATAGAAAAAATTGAGATCCTGTAGAAATTCAGAGAGAGAAGCAGATGCACAAATCCTAATTTGGTGTGGGCACATCCAGACTTGAAGATTATGAATTTTCTTCATCCTTTTCACCTATCTTTCATGGAGTTTGTTGGAATTTCTTCTTTATTCTCTTTTTTCTCCATGTGTAGTTAAACTTCTCTAGTTAGGGTTATGATGGATCTTGTTCTTGGATGGAGTGAATTCGTTTTTGTGTTTAATCTATGTTTCTATTTCATGATTTATGTGTTTATCTCTTTTTTTAATGCTTTTCTTAATTTGACCAATTAGGGAATAATTTTAGAGTTTATGTATGATTTGAAAAAATTGTGTATGAACCTAAAACTTGTGATAAACATCACGAGTTATGAAATCACTAGGAATAGACGTTATAGGTTGTGTGATCTTGCTTTTTAGTCCCTCGTTTTTTTATAAAGTCTTCTCTATTTGGGGTTATATTAAGGGATTGTTAACTCAAAATAGTATAAAGATGATTAATATACCAAGAGATTATATATTAATTAATTTTGAGAATTTGATCATGAATCATGGAATAGAACTTAGTTAAATCAATCTCTAAATTTGCATCAAAAGAATTCAAATGAAATTTGAATTCTAACACTTTAATATCATTATTTTTCAACCTTTGCCTAATTGATTTGTTTCACTTTTATTAGTTTTAAATATTTTCTTGTTAGTGTTTTCTTTTATTTGCATTCTTATAAATTCTCATTATTCGATAGCTTAAATTATGTTATTTTAACAAATTTAATAATTGATAACATAATTTTCGTAAAAATGATACTTTTTTTTCATTTTATTATTTTTATAATTTAATACACTTATCAATATCACAATAATAAGACTTGGGAATTTAGGGCTACAGTTCTTGCTTTAGGTGAGATTTTGAAATTTAAGGTTAGGGTTCTTGTTCAACGGTTGGATTTGGAGATTTAAGATTCATGATCGTCATTTAGATGAATTTTAAAGAGAATTTGATTTATTTTATATTTCATAGTTCAAACAGAGTTGGATTTAAGATTTTTCATTTAACAATTCAGTCCATGCATTAAATTTTTTAAAAAAATTCTAAAAGATCTTTAAGAATAATCAACAAATAAATTAGTCAACAAATCCTTAATGATTAGACTATTTAGGTGAATGAACTCATTTATGACTTGACTTAAGCCTAGTATATGAGTCACAATCTCATTGAGCTTTATACTGAGGCAAACCATTATCTGAGCACGTGTCCCCTAACTGTTGGGCCTTCATGGGACATTCGCTTTGACAGCACTCTTACTCAGACAACTCTCTATCATGCTTGTGAACTTGTACTCCAAGGCCACTCTCCTAAAACGGCAATTTTCCTTTCCTTCTGAATTCAGTTAACCATTTGGATCCGCTGGCTTATCTCTCTTCTCTCTCCTATTTATTCTATCTCTAACAACTCTTGGCTTTAAAGGTAATCAAGTCAGAATTTGCAACTTGCAAAAAAGTGGTTAGAAGATCCATCACTGGTGAGATATTCTTCATATGTTTCCTCTATAAATTGGGTTTCAGATTGTGTTGCTTTTGACAAAGATTTTTTCTTTTTATTTTTTTATTTGTTCTAACAGGATGGCCAACACATGTAGCATTGTCTGTTTGGTCTTACTTCACATGTACCTGAGCTTTGTGCTAACCCAATCAGCACCTGAAAGTGCCCTTGTAACACAGGTTCCAGGCTTCAACGGCACTCTTCCTTCAAAACACTATGCTGGGTATACCATCTCTAATCTCTATATCCATTTTTTACTTTAATTCTCACTTCGGCAATGGCTACTCAGATTTTGTCTTAACAAATTCTGAGTTTTTTTTGTTGTTGTTGTTGTTGTTGTTTTTTTAAAATTTGATTACTGGGTTTCTGAAGTGTTGACCCATTGACCAATGGAAGAATTGCATTATGTCTGATTCTGTGGTTTTGTTTTGAGATATTGAAGGTACGTGACAGTGGATGAAAGTCATGGAAGGAACTTGTATTACTATTTTGTTGTATCAGAAGGTAAACCGTCTGAGGACCCAGTGGTTCTGTGGCTTAACGGTGGGCCCGGCTGCTCTAGTTTTGATGGCTTCATATACGAGCATGGTAATTATTCAGTTTGTACACTGCCCTTTTCCTTTTGATACATTTTAGGATGAACCGGATGAATTAACTTTTGAATCCTGATTGAGGCAAATTTGTTTTGTATTGCTTATTGAATTCTGTTGCAGCCACCTGTAGGCAATCACGTCCATTAAGGCCTTTTGTTTTTGTAATATTAGATATTTTAAAAGCAGGTTTTATCCTCAAATACATGCACCCATTTCATCCGAAAGCTGGTTGATGAAAACATTGATGTAATAATTATATTACAGAATTAAATTTGTAACGAGTTTATTTCACGGTTTTAGTTCAAAACATATGGATATATCTTCTGCATTTATCCTCCGTGATGTTTAATTCTCTGAAAAGCTTAGTGTAACTGGGTAATCAGTTCAGTATTGCACTCATGATTAAATTTCTTTTGATATAATGGCCAAGCACCATTTATCCAACCGTCTTTGGTTATATAACCACAATCATTATCAATTAATTGAGTCATTTGAATATATATGTATTTTTATCTGGAATTTGGAGTTTGATCACTAGAGTACCTTACATGATGGGAGAATATAAAACTCCTCTGTTAATGACTTGTACTCAATAGACTTCTTCAATACTTTCTGCTATGTAGATTTGCTGGCTATCCTAATAAACCATCAAAGAAAATAGTTCTGGTTCTATGTTAGGCCCACAAAGTGCAATAAGGACAAAATGGGGAATACTGAGAGTCTTAATGTTAATGGGCTGCAGCATTGATGTGGCAATTAGTGGAAGAGAAGAGGTCATGGGGTAATCGATATGCTAATGGGCTGCAGCATTTATATGGCAGCTTGTTGGAGTGGAGAGAATTAATAAGGGCAGCACTTAGCATTTACCTAGGGGTTACGACAAATGAATAGGCAGTTAATGGAGAGAATAAATAGGGAAGTGGAGGAGATGAGAAGGCATCCAGTCATTTGAGTAAAGAATTGGAGCCTTTGGGCAGGGAGGTTAGCAGACCCTCAAAGATCTACGGGTGTTTTATCTTAATTTTCTGTTTTTTCAGTTTAATCAAGAGTAGATTTTCCCTGTTGCAAGGAGCTAGGCTCCATTGTTTCTTTCTTAGTAAAACCAGTACTTATCATTAGTATTTTTCGACCTTGAGTTTTCCTTAATTCTTCTAGAATGAATTTTTCACTAGTAAATTAATTTATAAATCATGTGGCCATTGATTATGTGTTTCAGGTCCTTTTAATTTTGAAGCCACAAAGACTAAGGGAAGCCTGCCCACAGTGCACCTCAATCCATACAGCTGGTCAAAGGTTTGAACTTTTTAAACTGTGTTGAATTTAGAAATGGAATTTTTTACTCTAGAGAAAGAGAAGGATGATTTCTTCCCATAGTTATGTTTCGGATTGAGCATCTATTAATTCATCAATTGTTAATTGTGTCACTTGAATATTAGACCACTTGGAGAGGATTTCTAAATTGCTTGAGTAAAAAAATACGCAACAAATGTGATTTATATATACATGAGAATTACAATTTATAAGGTAATTAATAAGATAGCTTACTCCATATGTACATGAATCTAATAAATTCTAGTATACATGAATTTGTTCATGGAGCCTTATTAAGGAATCTCGTTAGTCTCAACACTCCCCCTCAAGCTGGAGCATATATGTCATAAGCATCCAGCTTGTTACATATGTATGATATCCTTGGACCTCGGAGTGACTTAGTGAATACATCCGCCTGCTGATCATTAGAATTCACAAGTGATGTGATAATTTCTCTAGAGAAAACCTTTTCATGAATAAAGTGACAATCAATCTCTATGTGCTTAGTCCGCTCATGGAAGACTGGATTAGAGACAACGTGCAAAGTTGCTTGATTGTCACAAATAAGACTCATAGACCCTATTTTACAAAACTTTAACTTAGAAAGAAGTTGCTTTAGCCATATGAGTTTGCATGTAGTAAGAGCCATAGCTCGATACTCTGCTTCTACATTCGATCTAGCAACAACAGTTTGCTTTTTGTTCTTCCATGTAATAAGATTGCCTCCAACAAGAACATAATAACCTGAGATGGATCGCCTATCACTTGGACAACCAGCCCAATCTGCATCTGTGTAGGCAATAATATCAGTATGACCTCTATTCGCATAGACCAATCCTTGTCCCAGATAACCTTTAATATATCTCAAGATTCGAATTATTACGTCTCAATGACTGTTACAGGGAGAGTTAAGAAATTGGCTCGCAACACTAACAACAAAAGAAATGTCTGGCCGGGTCATAGTAAGATAATTCAAGTTTCTTACTAGTTTCCGATACCTTCCTGGATTTGAATAAGGCTCCCCCTGATCTGGCATAAGTTTAACATTAGGATCCATAGGAGTGTCAATCAGTTTACAATTTATCATTCCTGTTTCTTTCAAAATATCAAGAGCATACTTCCTCTGAGATATAGCAATACCAGTGCTAGATTGAGCTACTTCAATTCCAAGGAAGTATCGTAATCGTCCTAAATCTTTGGTTTGGAAATGTTGAAACAAGTGCTCCTTGAGGCGTTTGATGCCATCATGATCATCTTCTGTAATGACAATGTCATCTACATAAACAACAAGATAAATGCACTGATTAGAGGGAGAATGTTTATAAAACACAGAATGGTCTGCCCCACTGCTGATCATGCCGAATTGTTTAAGGGTTGTACTAAATCTACTAAACCAAGCTTGAGTTCTCTGCTTGAGGCTGTATAAGGCCTTATGTAACCTGCAAACATATCCACGTGACTCCCCCTAAGCAACAAACCCAGGAGGTTACTCCATATAAACCTCCTCTTCTAAATCACCGTGAAGGAATGCATTTTTAATGTCCAACTGATGCAGAGGCCAGCGACGCATGGCAGCCATGGATAAGAATAAACGAACAGAGGCCATTTTTGCAATTGGGGAGAAAGTATCACCATAATCTAGTCCAAATACCTGAGTATAGCCTTTAGCTACTAAACGGGCTTTCAACTGATCAATCTGACCATCTGGCAACAGTAGATTTCCCTGAAGAAGAGGGAACAAGTGTCCAAGTGTTATTGGATTCTAAAGCTGCCATCTCGTCAATCATAGCCTGTCACTATCTTGGATGAGAGAGTGCTTCCCGGACAGTTTTAAGAATAGAAACAGAGGAAATAACAGACACAAAGGCACAATGGGAAGGAGATAAACGGTGATAACTTAAGAAATTATAAATTGGATGAGGGTTACGAGTAGACCGTGCACCTTTGCGAAGAGCTATAGGTAAATCAACAGGAGATACAGGTGGATCCGGAGTAGGTTCAGAGATTGAAGCAAAAGATGAATCACCTGTCTCTTCAATGACAACTTCCTTCAATTGTGTTTGGCTAGGACGACGCTGATAAGTAATAAGAGGATGAGGAGTAGGAGACACAGATGGAGAAGAAGACCCTGACAAATCTAATACTGAAGAATCAGTAACAAGTGAAATGGGAAAATTGATGGGCAATACCTGGGAGACAGAATCTGGTGTCACCGACGTAGTAAAATAAGGTGTATCCTCAAAGAAGGTGACATCAGTAGACATGTAGAAACGATGAGCAAAAGGAGAATAGCATATGTATCCTTTCTATACACGAGAATAACCAAGAAAGATACACTTGACAGCACAAGCAGACAATTTATCAATACCTGGTGTGAGATCATGTACAAAGCAAGTAGAACCAAAGGCACGTGGGGGAACTGTGAAAAGTGGGTCCTGAGGAAACAACAAGGAATGAGGTACTTTGTTATTCAAGGCAGAGGATGACATCCGATTTATCAAGAAACTAGCAGTGAGTACGGCATCACCCCAAAATTTTAAAAGTGTATTGGCATGTAACAAGGTTACGAGCAATTTCAATAATATGACAATGTTTTCTTTCAGTAATACCATTTTGTTGTAGTGTATGTGGACAAGAGGATTGATGAATTATGCCATGAGAAGCCATAAAATGATTAAGGGGGCAGAGAAGTATTCTTTTGCATTATCACTACGCAAGATGCGAATAGGATGTCCAAATTGGGTTTGAATTTCATTGCAAAAGTTCTGAAAAATAGTACACAACTCTGAACGTTCCTTCATTAATGTTGAATTCCAACCTAAAACCAATTGGCATTAAGTGGAGTGGCCTAACAGATATATAAACTGCACCCGGAAGATTGAGGCAGGCGATGTGGGACTCTTAACACCTCCCCTCCACAAATGCCTGGACGGAACAGGCGAGCCTAGCGAAATAGGCGACGACGGAGATGAGATCTTGGCTCTGATACCATGTTAGATTCCAACTTAAAACCAATTGGCATTAAGTGGAGTGGCCCAACAGATATATAAACCGCACTCGGAAGATTGAGACAGTCGATGTGAAACTCTTAACACCCCCCTCCACAGATGCTTGGACGGAACAAGCGAGCCTAGGAGAATAGGAGACGACGGAGATGAGATATTGGCTCTGATACCATGTTAGATTCTAACATAAAACCAATTGGCTTTAAGTGGAGTGACCCAACAGATATATAAACCGCACCGGAAGATTGAGGCAGGCGATGTGGGACTCTTAACAATTAAAAAGATCCAACTGCATCTTGAAAAATCATCAATGAAAGTAACAAAGTACCTATAGCCTAAGATAGAATTGACTCGACTAGGACCCCAAATATCTGAATGGACAAGAGCAAAAGGAGAAGTTTCTTTATGATGAACTAAGCTTGGAAAGGAAGATCGAATATGTTTACCAAGCTTTTATGACTCACATTCCAGAGATTGCAGGTGGGAAAGATGAGGGACCATTTTCTTCAGTTTATTTAGATTTGGATGACCCAGACGACGATGAAGGAGACTCGGTGAATCAGCAACGATGCAAGCAATTGAAGATGGAGGCTGGAAATAGTAGAGACCATGTGATTCAAATCCTATGCCAATCGTCTGTCCCGTATTCTGGTCCTGTATAGAGAAAGAATTGGCAGTAAAGGTTATGGAACAATTAAGATTACGAGTGAGTTGACTAATGGAAACTAGATTAAAGGGGTAACCAGGAATAAAGAGAACAAAGTTTAATGGCAAGGAGGGAAGAGGTGTGGCTTGACCAATGCCTTTGGCTTTTGCCTTGGAGCCATCGGTAAGAGTGATGTAATGTGAATTTTTGGGTTGTGATATTTTTGAGAAAAGAGAGGGATTACCAGCTATGTGATCAGAAGCACCAGAATCCAAAATCCAGGATTCAACAGGCGAGGAATGAGAGAGACAAACTATAGAATTACCAGTATAAACTACAACCACTGAAGATGAATTCTGTTGTGCTGCCTTGAACTGAAGATATTCCATATATTCAACATCTGACAAAATATTCTGATCCATTGAAGAACAAACCAAACAGGGACAAACAATGGCAGTGGAGGACAAACAAAGGTGGGCTCTAAGACCCAGTAGCCAAATAGAGACAAACTGAGCAGGTGACCACTTGAATAGACTTAGAGAGGGCCGACGAGCAAACTGGGGCCAGCGGCGAAGGAATCCGGCACTAGGAAGGTGGCGCGTGGCTTACACGAGTCGGACGTTGTGCAGATTGGTGGCGACGCGTGGGGGACTTTCCGGCAGCGGGACTTTTGGGGGATGGCCGGAAATAGCCGTCTAAGATGACAGGGGCCTTCTCTCTGACAGATGAGGGGACTTTGGACGAGGTTCCAGCTTTGACAACGGCTGGAACAGTAACGGGGATGAAGAGCAGGAGCGGGATCAACCTGCTGTGATACCAACTTGAATATTAAACCACTTAGAGAGGATTTTTGAATTGCTTGAGTAAAAAAATACTCAGCAGATGTGTTTTATATATACATGAGAATTACAATTTACAAGGTAATTAATAGGATAGCTTACTCCCTATGTACATGAATCTAATAAATTCTAATATACATGAATCTATTCATGGAACCTTATTAATGAATCTCGTTAGTCTCAACAGTCTCTTCTTGTGATCGATTTATTTATGATTCTGTTTTGCATTGTAGGTTTCCAATATTTTATATTTGGATTCTCCTGCTGGTGTGGGGTTTTCATACTCAGAGAATGAAACTGATTACGTAACTGGAGACGTAAAGACTGCCTCTGATACACATGCCTTTCTCCTTAAGGTAGTTAAGGGAACAATTGGGAAATTTTGACATATTTGAATCAATAAGTCTGTATTCTTTCCAATTTTCTTACATATCCACCTTTTCTTTTAAATAACAAACCAGTGGTTTGAACTGTACTCTGAGTTCGTTCCCAACCCATTCTTCATTGCTGGAGAGTCATATGCTGGAGTTTATGTGCCTACGCTTGCTTACGAAGTAGTGAAAGGTAGTAAGTTGTTTCCTTGAAGTGTTCAATAAATGTGATAGAATCGCAAGTAAGGAGTGCTTTCTTGATCTCCCACAGGAATTGACGCTGGTGCAAAGCCCAATCTAAATTTCAAGGTCTTTTATCTTTAAGTGATCAATTTATGTTTTCAAGCCTGTGGCCGCAATCTGAAGTGTGTGTGTGCAGGGTTACCTGGTAGGAAATGGTGTTACTGATGAACAATTTGATGGCAATGCTCTTGTTCCATTTGTACACGGGATGGGTCTTATCTCAGATGATCTGTTTGAGGTGACAATAAACCCTGTCACCCAGTGACTCATCATCATTTTATCATCTTAATAGACCATTAAATTAATTGCTTGTGTTTTTGATTTATGAAATTTGTAAAATCGTTTACACTTTCTACCATATCCAGACAATTTAATTGTTTTTAAATCACATTTTGTGCTATTTCAGACTAGTTAATTTTCATTTTTCTCTGAACGTAATTGACTTATCCAGAGGTTGATTTTGCTATATATTTAATTTGAAATGACTTATTTTCTAACTCTATGTTAAAATGAGGTGACTTGCCTATCTAGATGCATCATAGAATTATTGCTGTTATCTGGGATGAATTTTCCTTGGTAAAATATGGCAATATGCATTATTTAAGAGCAAGTTTGGAACTTTATCTTTTGTTTTTGTGTTGTCAGTCTTTTGTTTGAAACCTTGCTATGGTTTGTTATCCTTTAAATATGTTTCATTTAATCAGTGATACTTGCTGCTACAGGAGGTTAATGGTGAATGCAATGGGAATTTCTATAATCCACTCAGTGATAACTGCTCTAGCAAGCTTGCAAAAGTTGATAAGGTGATTTAAATGTATAACAGTACTGACAGGAAATGAGCTAAGATGAATTTGGCACTCATTGATGATTCTTGCTATTTTAGGACATTGATGGGTTAAACATATACGACATTCTTGAGCCATGCTATCATGGCACAGAGGCAGAGGAAATTACAGCATCCTATATTAGGTTGCCATCTAGCTTCCGTAAGTTGGGGGAGACTGAGAGACCTCTTCCTGTGAGGAAAAGAATGTTCGGTCGTGCTTGGCCCCTAAGAGCACCTGTCAAAGATGGAATTGTACCAACTTGGCCGCAACTGATCAATAGCAACAATGTTCCATGCACTGTAGGTTGCTTTAATACTGTGTCTTTACCATTTAATATCCACTTCCCACCTTCCAATTGGTTTTCATTGCTTGATTATTGAATTATAAATTTAGGGTGTTGCTATTAGCACTCCCAGTTGTCTTTCTACACTCCTCATTAGCCACTTATGATTTTTTAAAAAGAAAAACTAAAATTTTGATTGGTTAGTAAGGAGTGTGAATAGGCATTGTGGAGTGCCAATAGCCTCACCCATAAATTTAATGTCTACTTGTATGCACCTCAGAAGTACTAATTCTTTATTTCCAAAAACAAAAATACAGCTACTAATTCTTTCATCTTTAGTGAAACTACACTTGTAAAAGGTATTTCATTGATATACTCTACAATTGGCACAAAAGGCTCCTTTTATAGAAGGAGTATAGCAGACCAAAAACTACAATCAAGGAGGAAAGAAAGGAAACTACCAAAACTGCTAATCTAAATATGGTAACTTTGGTAGCTATAGGAAATAGAATATTCACATTATTCACAACATTTATTTACAGTATTAAATACAGTTTAATACTGGTTTAATACACTGTTGACTCTCCCCCTCAAGCTAACTTGAAGATGTCTTCCATAGACAGCTTGCTTGCTATGTTGTCAAAGTTCTTCGTAGGTAGTCCCTTAGTTAGGATGTCTACGCATTGCTGAGTTGTGGGAACATATGTGATGCAGATCTGTCCACTTTCTATGTTCTCCTTAATGAAGTGTTTATCAACTTTCACATGCTTTGTTTTGTCATGTAAGACTGGATTGTGGGCGATGGAAATTGCTGACTTATTATCACAATACAGTTTTATTGGTGGAGGATTATAGGTCTTTAACTCTTTTAGAAGTTTTTCAACCCTCAACACGTCGCATATTCCATGAGCCATTGATCTGAATTTGGCTTCTGCACTACTTCTTGTTACTATATTTTGCTTTTTGCTTCTCCAACTAACAAGGTTCCCTCCAATGAAAGTGCAATAACCTAATTACACCTTTTGTCAGTAACACTATCGGCCCAATCTGCATTGGTGTAGGCTTCTACTTGTAGGTAACCTTGTCTTTTGTAGAGAAGTCCTCTGCCTGGTGATCCCTTCAAATACCTTAGGATCATATTCACTACCTAAGTGTTCAGGTCTTGGCGAATGCATAAACTGACTTACCATGCTCATAGCAAATGCTATGTCTAGACAGGTATGGGATAAATAGATTATTCTCCCAACCAATCGCTGATACCTTCCCTTGTCTACCACATCTCCAGCTTTGGCTGGTTGTAGTTTGGTGTTGGGCTCAATGGGCATCTCGGCGGCTTTACACCCCAGCAGGCCTGTTTCTTTCAGTAGATCCAGAGTATATTTTTGTTGATTAACAAATATACCTTCTTTGGACTTGACAAACTCAATTCCAAGGAAGTATTTCAATAGAACAGGCTCCTTGATTTCAAACACTCTGGCAAGTTTCTCCTTCAAGTTTGTGAGCTCATCGCCATCATCACTTGTCAAAATAATATCACCTACATACACAATCAAAATTGCAATTTTGCCATCTACCGAGTGCTTATAGAGCAGTGTGTGATCAACTTGGCTTTGAGTGTGGCCAAGATGTTTCACAACTGCTCCAAAATGCTCGAACCATGCCCTTGGAGATTGTTTTAGTCCATATAGGGATTTCTTTAGCCGACACACCTTATTTATTCCAAGGTTCCCTTCAAATCCTAGGGGAAGACTCATAAACATTTCTTCTTCCAAATCCTCATTTAGGAAGGCATTTCTTACATCCAATTGGTGTAGGGACCAATTGAAGTTAACGACAAGTGACAATAGAATCCGAATGGAGTTAAGCTTAGCTACTGGAGAAAAGGTCTCTTGATAATCTACCCCACAGGTTTGAGTGAACCCCTTTGCCACCAACCTAGCTTTATACCTCTCTACACTTCCATTTGC
This sequence comes from Ormosia semicastrata, assembly GCA_029884595.1. Taxonomy (NCBI): domain Eukaryota; kingdom Viridiplantae; phylum Streptophyta; class Magnoliopsida; order Fabales; family Fabaceae; genus Ormosia; species Ormosia semicastrata. The sequence continues at coordinate 14,925,256 of JAQQTO010000030.1, forward strand.
CTTGCATTTAATGGTGAAGACCCACTTACATCCTACTATTCTTTTATCATGTGGCAAGTCAACAATTTCCTAAGTCCCATTTTTCCTAAGAGCATTCTTCTCATCTAAGACTACTAATTTCCAGTTTGGATGATCTAGTGTTTCCTCATTGTTTCTAGGCACAAACATATTTATAATTTTCGAGGTGAAGGCTCGATGATTTTGAGAGAGGTTTTTGTAGGAAACATATTTGGAAATAGGATGCTTTGTATTGGCTTTGGGTCCTTTCTTAGTGCAGGTTCTTACACCTTTCAAAAGGGCTATAGGCAGGTCCGAATTTAAATTAGAGAGTTCAATGTTACCTGGAAGGTTTGAGGAGTCCTCTGTTGGACCACTTTCTAGGAGGTTCGGTTGGTCTCTGCTCTGCTGTAGATTTTTCCGAGTATAAAACCATAACTCCTTATTCGACTGTGATATTTCTTTTCCTATTTGAGGACCACCTAAGTCTGACCTTGTTCCTCCTTATCAATTTCACGTTATGGTTCAACCACTTCAGTTTCAGTGTGTAAAATAGGGTTAGGTAATGGTTCATGCAAAAAAATATCTTCATTGTTTCTCTCCCCTTGAAGATAATTTTTTTAAAAAAAGATAGATGTTCCAAGAAGGTAACATCCATATTGACATGCAGTTTTTTTGTCTGGGGATTAAAACATTTATACCCTCTTTGATTTGGAGCATATCCAATGAAAATGCATTTTTCAGCCTGGGATCAAGTTTAGACCAAGAGATAGGGGATAAATGCACAAAAGTAGTACAACTAAAAACCTTTAAAGGCAAATTAGCATGCAGTCTACATGTTGGGAAAATCATTTTAAACCTGTCCAAAGGAGTGTTATAGTTTAGCACACGTGTAGGCATCCTATTTATTAGGTATGCTGCTGTCAAGACAGCTTCCCCCCACAAGTATTTGGGAACATTTCCTTCAAACATAATGGCTCGGGCTACTTCAAATAAATGTGTATTCTTTCGTTTAGCAATACCATTCTGTTGAGGAGTGTTAGGGCATGTAGATTGATGCTGAATGCCTTTTGTTATGAGAAAATCCCCTAGGGTTTTATTAAAATATTCAGTGCCATTGTTAGTTCGGAAAATATTGATTTTTGTGTCAAATTGGGTTTCAACCATAGTGGAAAAATTTTTAAACACAGTTGGAACCTCAAATTTCTCATGTATTAGGTAGATCTAACACAACCGTGTGTGATCATTTATAAAACTTACAAACCACAATTTTCCAATTTGTGTTGTGATTTTTGATGGACCCCATACATCACTGTTGATTAGGTGAAAAGGTTTGGATGCATGATAAGGTTGTGAGAGATAAGAGATGCGATGACTTTTTGCAAGAACACAACTTTCACATTCAAAAGAGGAGCAATCAACATTTTTAAATAAACTTGGAAACAAATGTTTAAGGTACTGGAAACTAGGGTGTCCTAGCCCACTATGCCAGAACATTATTTGGTCCCGTACAGGTTAAGAACTTATACCACTAAGGCCTTGAGCTATTTTATTCTCAGAGTTATCATTGAAGTAGTAGAGTCCATCTATCATCCTAGCATTGCCAATCATCCTCCCCGAAGTCTAGTCTTGAAACAAGCAATAAGAATCTAAGAATTCGATAAGATTCCTAGAATAACTGAAATGTACGTAAGGAAGAAGAAGGGTTGCAATGTAGAGGATCATGACCAAGTGAGAGAAAATGGAAGGTTAATTACTTTGTAACTAATTGCTGAATTATTAGGGGAAGGTAGTAACTGTCATTTACTTTGTAACTGGTTGTTGAATTACTAGGGGAGGGTAGTAACTGCATGCTAATAATTAGGGAGTGATTAAAGAATGTACCAGAGGGCTGAGTTAATTGGGGAGTGGGAGAGGGACACGGCTGTAATGGGTATAAACTAAGGAGGGATTCAGCTAAGAAGAGACTGGAAATAGGTTGGGACTTTTGGGAGAGACTGGGCACTCTCTAAATGCCTAGGCTATCTTTGTTTCTCTGTATTCTCTTTTCATTTTCCAGATTTTGGGCACTGTTATCACCCTGATTCAAGCCTGAATTCTGCAATAATACAGTGCATATTTATCTCTGTCCTAGCTACTTTTTTTTCTGATTCCTATCAACTAGTATCAAAGCTCCTGATTCTGGGAGCTTTGGATGGTCACTATGTGAGCTGCAATGGAGTCCCGAGTGGAGAGCTTGGAGAAGAGTTTGTAGGAATGGAGGCATGAGAGTCAAACACAATTGGATGAGATCAAGCGACTGCTGAAGGGAAATGACCGAGGTTACACCTGAGGTCGATCTTGACAACAACATTCTCCAAACCGAGACAATGGGGAGGGGAGTTTGGGCAAGAAGTGTGGTAGCAAAGTGGGTTCAGTTCGAATTTTTGAATCGCATTCCAAAACTCAAGATTCTTCGACAAAATGCAGAGGAGGTTCTTCAAGGGGAAGCCATCCTGCAATGCGGGACAATAGAGGAAGAAAGCTGGAGGTTCCTATTTTCTTTGGGGACAATGCCTATGGTTGGATTAGCTGAGTTGAATGGTATTTCAAGATAAATGTTGTGGCAAATTCTGAGAAATTAGATGCAGTGATGGTCGCTCTAGAAGACAGAGCATTGAATTGGTAGCAGTGGTGGGAGGAAGAAACCCCCTCTCTAAGCTGGGAATAGCTCAAGGATGCGGTACTACGACATTTTTAACCGGGATTGGTTCAGAATCCTTTCGAGCCATTGTTGAGTATTAAGCATATAGGCTCGGTGATGGAGTATTGTGAGAAGTTTGAGATGATTTTTGCTCCATTAAAAAATGCAAACAAGGTGATATTAAAAGGGATTTTCTTGAATGGTTTACGAGAGAAGTTGCAAGCTGAACTGAAGCTGTACAACTTGGAGTCACTATCAAAACTCATGGATAGAGCTCTATTGTTGGAAGAGAAGAATTGGGCACTAAGGAAGGGGGGATTAGCACCGAATGACAAGGGTGGGCTGTACGGAAAAGGGCTTCCTACTTTCAAGCCCAATTTGGTAGGGGAAGTTGGGAGGACCCAGCCCATTATACACAGGTCCAACTATGTGAGTAAAGGCCCATTGGAACCCAAACATCTAGATGGGCAAGGAGGGGAGAAACGAGTTCATAGGGGCAGAAAACTCTCCCAAGCCGAACTGCAAGGAAGAAGTAGAAAAGGATTATGTTTTAAGTGTGGGGAAAAATGGGGGTTTGAGCATTTGTGCAAATTCAAGCACTACCAACTGTTCATGATGGAGGACATGGGGAAAGAAGAGAAGGAAAAGGAGGAGAAGGAACAAGGAGAGGAGTAGGAATTGGAAGACAAGATCCTCCAACTGTCCCTAAACAGAAAAATGGGATTGACTTCCAATTAGTCCTTGAAGACTTGGGGTAGAATTGGTTAGAGACAAGTGCTGGTGCTAGTGGATTGTGGAGCAACCAACAACTTTATCTCCAGAAAACTAGTAAGGGAGTTAAACCTTTCTGTAGGGGACACTCCTGAATATACAGTGGAGGTGGGAACTGGTGAGAAAGTGAGGAGTAGAGGGGTATGTAAGGAAGTGGTGCTTGAGGTGCAGGGTGTGGAAATTAAGCAAGATTTTTTTCTGTTTGATTTGGGAGGAACGGAGGTGGTTTTGGGGATGGATTGGTTGGCTAGTTTGGGACATATTGAGGTTAATTTCAGAAATTTGACCATTAAATAGGAGATGGGAGGTAAGAAGATGGCTCCAAGAGGGGATCCTTTCCTTTGTAAAGCACAAGCATCTTGGAAAACCATGCTCAAGGCCTTACAAGATGAAGGTGAAGGGTATTATATAGAATACAAGCACATGCAAGGAGAATGGAGGGGACAACAGCTTCTATCCGAGGAAATCAGGGTTGTTTTGGAAGAATTTGCTTATGTCTTTTTGGAACCCAATGGGTTACCCACCAAGGAGGGAATAGGATCATGCTATCAATCTCAAGGAAGGAGTTCAAATCCCCAACATCCGGCCATACAGGTATCCTTATTACCAAAAAAATGAGATTGAAAAGTTAGTAGGTGAAATTATGCATGCGGCTATAATTAGACCTAGTACTAGTCCTTATTCTGGCCCTATTATTTTAGTAAAGAAAAAAGATGGTGGATGGAGGTTCTGTGTAGATTGCAGGGTATTAAATAAATTGACAATACCTGACAAATTCCCTATTCCTATAATTGATGAGTTGCTAGATGAATTGGGGGTTGCTACGGTATTTTCTAAATTGGATCTCAAATCTGGTTATCACCAGGTCCAGATGAAGGAAGGAGACATACCCAAAATAGCTTTTAGGACATATTAGGGGCACTATGAATTTTTGGTCATGCCTTTTGGCTTTAACCAATGCCCCCTCCACTTTTCAAGCTCTAATGAGCAGGGTCCTAAAACCTTACCAAGGAAGTTTGTTTTAGTGTTCTTTGATGACATTCTAATCTACAGTCAAGATGAAAACAGTCATAAGGAACATCTCTAGTTAGTACTTCAGTTGTTGAGGAAGAATAAACTCTTTGTTAACAAGAAGAATTGCAGCTTCGACCAGCAGCAATTGGAGTATTTGGGGCACCTAATTTCAAAAAAAGGGGTCTCTGATGATCCAAATAAGGTGGAGGATATGATTAGCTGGCTTGTCCCTGTGGATGTGAAGGCATTGCGAGGATTCTTGGGGTTAACTGGTTACTATAGGAGGTTTGTAAAAAATTATGGCAAAATAGCTTGGCCCTTCACGCAGCAGCTCAAGAAGGGACAATTTCAAGTGGGGAAGCGAGGCTCTGATCAGCTTAAGGCAGCCATGACTACTTTACCTGTGTTGGCAGTCCCAAATTTTGAGAAACCTTTCATTATTGAAACTAATGCTTTAGGTAAGGGAGTAGGGGCAGTACTAATGCAAGAAGGAAAACTGATTGCTTACATGAGTCAAACCTTATCCGACAGAGCTCAGAACAAGTCTGTATACGAGAGGGAGTTAATGGCTATAGTTCTGGCTGTTAAAAAATAGAGACATTATTTGCTCAGGAGACATTTTGTGGTGCATAAAAATCAGGAAAGCCTAAGGTTTCTTGCTGACCAGAGAATAAGGGGGGAGGAACAACATAAATGGGTCTTGAAATTGTTGGGGTTCGATTTTGAGATCAAATACAAATCAGGGAATGAAAACAGGGTAGCTGATGCCCTTTCAAGGAAGCTATAATATTCAGCACTCTCCTTAGTCCAATTTCATGAATTGGATGGATTAGAAGATGAAATCCAAGCTGATGAAAAATTGAGGGGGATTATTCAAGACTTGTTGAGGCAACCTGACTCCCATCCAGGATTCCAATTTAAGAAGGAGAAATTATATTATAAAGGGCGAATGGTGGTTCCTAAGGATTCTCCCAAAGTTCCTTTAATACTTAAGGAATTTCATGACTCGACTTTAGGGGGACACTCAGGATTTTTTAGGACCTACAAAAGGATCTCTAGTATGATATTTTGGGATGGGATGAAGAAAAGAATACAACAGTATGTGCAGGGTTGTGAAATTTGTCAGAGGAATAAATATTAGGCCTTAAGTCCCACAGGTTTACTACAACCACTTCCAATACCAACACACACTTGGTCAGACCTTTCCATGGACTTTATAGAGGATTACCCAAGGCTTTTGGGGTGGTCAATATTCTAGTGGTAGTGGACAAATTAATGAAGTATGCACACTTCACAACAGTAGCTCATCCTTTCACTGCTCAAGATATTGCGGAGATTTTCATCAAAGACATAGTCAGGCTTCGTGGATTTCCCTCCTCCATTGTATCCAACTGGGACAGGGTTTTCATCAATACTCTATGGACAGAACTATTTAAACTTGCTGGTACCAAACTGAAATTCAGTTCATCCTATCACCCTTAATCGGATGGGCAAACCGAGGTGGTTAACCGATGTTTGGAGACTTACGTTACGTGTCTCACGGGGACTAAAGAAATCCATCGCTACAGATGTAACCAGCCAACCATTACCTCTGTTTTTAGCAGAGGATTGGGAACTGAAAGTACTGTCAGTTGAAGCACTTGTCGTCCGAACTAATTCAAATGGAGATACAGAAGTTCTCATTAAACGGAAAAAATTGCCAGACTTTGAAAACTCTTGGGAGACTCTGTCTAGACTTAAGGATCAGTTTCTTGACTTCCACCTTGAGGACAAGGTGTGTCTGGAGGGGGGGAGTGTTGATAGGATTCCTAGAATAATTAAAGTGTACGTGAGGAAGAAGACGAGTTGCAATGTAGGGGATCATGACCAAGAGAGAGAAAATGGAAGGTTAATTACTTTGTAACTGATTGCTGAATTATTAGGGGAAGGTAGTAACTGTCATTTACTTTGTAACTGGTTGCTGAATTATTAGGGGAGGGTAGTAACTGCATGCTAATAATTGGGGAGTGATTAAAGAATGTAACAGAAGGCTGAGTTAATGGGGGATTGGGAGAGGGACACGGCTATGATGGGTATAAACTAAGGAGGGATTCAGCTGTAATGGGTATAAACTAAGGAGGGATTCAACTGAGAGGAGACTGGAAATAGGCTGGGACTTTTGGGAGAGACTGGGCACTCTGCAACTGCCTAGGCTATCTTTGTTTCTCTATATTCTTTTTGCATTTTCCAGATTTTGGGCACTGTTATCACCCTGATACAAGCCTGAATTATGCAATAATACAGTGCATATTCATCTCTGTCCTAGCTACTTTTTGTCTGATTCCTATCAGAATTTTACATGGCAATTATAGTCTTTGCAGATTTTACTAGCAGATAGAAGATTGCAAGGTAGTTTGGGAACATGTAGGACAAATTTTAGGTCAATGATCTTGGATAGGGTTATATTGCCTTTACCAACAATCGGTGAAAAACTACCATCTACAATTCAAATTTTTTCACTTCCAGAACAAGGGAAATAGGTCTTAAACAGAGAAGGAAGGCTGGTCATATGATCAGATGCACCTGAATCAATGATCCATGGTACAGGAGACTTTGAGGTGCAAGTGAAGGAACTAGGAATGCTAAAATTACTTGTTTGTGCAAGAGAACCACTAGGGATACTAGAAGAGGAACTAGTTTTTAGCAACCGTAGGAGCTATTCAAGTTGATCCTTGCTAAGGGAGCTCTTATCGGCTTCATGGCTTGTGGGAGGTGCGCGGTGAGGCTTAGGAGCAGAACCAGGATTCTGATTCGGCATACCTGCCATAGAGGAGGTGGTGCTGTTGTGCTCACTACTCGGAGCTGGCTGGGTAGCTGAGGATATGTCAGTCAAACTGACAAGGATTAGGGCCAGCAGTGCTGTTGTGGCACTGCTCTAATACCAACTTGTAAAAGTTATTTCATTGATACACTCTACAATTGGTACAAAAGGCTCTTTTTATAGGAGTATAGCATACCAAAAACTACAATCGAGGAAAGAAAGGAAACTACCAAAAATGCTAATCTAAATATGGTAACTTTGCTAGCTATAGGAAACTGAATATTCACAGTATTTACAGCATTTATTTACAATATTAAACACTGTTTAATACCGGTTTAATACACTGTCGACAACAACAAAAGCTAATAGCTAAATTATAAAATGATGAAAACAATCCTGAAATAGAGAATGTGCTCTAGTTAGTGAGAGAAACTTGAATGCTAAAATGAAATGCTCTGCTAAAATTCTTTCATATTTAAATAATGCTTGTTCATCAGTGTTGGTGCTCAAATAAGAAATAAAACTAGATTGGAGAGATATCTAACAATGATATGCAAAATTCCATTGGCACAAAATAGTGTCCTCAGAAAACTAAGCTTTAGCTTCTGATGGTGGTGCTCTAAGAGTCATTATTATTAAGGGGTTTTAAGTTCTAGTTCATGGCCTACTAAAATCAAAGCTGAGTTCTTTTACCACAAAGATTTTGCTTGATCCTTCCCACTTTTTTAATTTAGTTTAGAAGAACAAGTTCTGTGACAAATATTCCCAATTGAAGGGAAAGATATTTTCTTTTTCACTCCTTTTTATTGTATCATATCTGCTTTGACCAAATGGGGCTGGGGTTCTAGACATGATATGATCGTCATCATTCTTATAGTTGATATTGTTGTATTGCCCATTCATTGGATGTTTAACAAGATCTAATAGTATCTTTAGGACGATGAGGTTGCGAACTCATGGTTAAACAATGAAGCAGTCAGGAAAGCAATTCACGCTGTACAGGTGAGTTTTCTACTTTCTAGTAAGATACCTGTACTGTATATATGAAAGCAGTAAATTGTGATCTTTCTGATGAAACAGGATAATGTGGTCAATAGTTGGGAGTTATGCACGGACAGAATTTCCTTCAATCATGATGCTGGGAGCATGATCAAGTTCCACAAGAACCTAACTTCCAGGGGATATCGAGCACTTATATACAGGTGACTTTCCAACATAACAGCATTTTTACATTTATGGTAGCCAAAACTATTCCATTGCTATACATTTAGGTGCAATTCATTGTTCTAGTTGATCCTATGTGTGAAATAAAATATGAATTGGCTTGAGTGGAAGACTCACAGCCTGATGAATTTATAATGATCAATGTACAATCAAAATCCCTTGATTGGAGGGATTTCAGCTAGCCTATTTTGACAAAGCTACAACCTATTTGACAAAGCTGCAACCTATTCTGACAATGCAGCCTTTGCAGCTGCTACAACAGTTTGTCTTTGACTACAACAACAATTATTCTAATCATACAACTAATCTGATATACAAATAAATAAATTACATATATTTCAACACTCTCCCTCAAGCTGGTGAATAGATATTCTCCATTCCCAGCTTGGACACTACTCTTTCAAAAACTGGGCAGCTCAATCCTTTGGTGAAAATATCCGTGAGTTGTCCTTGTGAAGGTACATATGGAGTACAAATCAAACCGCAATTAAGCTTTTCTTTGATAAAATGCCTATCCACCTCAATGTGTTTCGTTCGATTGTGTTGAACAAGGTTATGAGTTATATTGATTGCTGACTTATTATCACAATAAAGCTTCATAGGTCCATCCCATTTAATCTTCAAATCTTCTAAGATAATCTTGAGCCAAAGTAATTCATAAATACCTTGTGCCATAGCACGGAATTCTGCTTCAGCACTAGAACGTGCTACTACATTTTGTTTTTTATTTTTCCAAGTCACAAGATTTCCCCCAAGGAAGGTGCAATACTCGGTAGTTGATCTCCTGTCAACAATTGACCCTGCGTAGTCAGCATCAGTGTATGCTTCTAGTGTCATTTTTCCATTTCTTTTAAACAAAATTCCTCTTCCTGGAGTTCCCTTGAGGTACTGTAAAATTCTATGAGCAGCCTGTAAATGGATTTCTCTTGGGTTGTGCATGAATTGACTGATCAAGCTCACTCCATAGGCAATATCCGGTCCGGTGTGGGACAAGTAAATGAGCCTGTCTACCAGCCGTTGATACATCTCCTTATTTACTGTAGCATCTTCCTCTGCATTCTCTAGTTTTAAGCTTGGTTCCAGAGGAGTACTTACAGGTTTACAAGCTGTTTTGCCTATTTCCTTGAGCAAATCAATGATGTATTTCTGCTGGGATATAAAAATCTCTTTCTTGGAGTGTGCCACTTCAATCCCTAAAAAATATTTCAATTTTCCCAAGGTTTTGATCTCAAATTCCTTGGCCAAACATTGACTCAAGGTCTCTTGTTCTATCCTATCATCTCCAGTCAATATAATGTTATCCACATACACTAACAGTACTGTCACTCCCCCTGACTCAGAGTGTTTGATGAACAATGTATGATCCCCTTGACTTTGCTTGTATCCTAAGGCTATCATAACTCTAGCAAATCTTCCAAACCAGGCCCGAGGTGATTGTTTCAGCCCATGTAGGACCTTTTTTAACTTACATACCATATTGGCAGCCACTTTCCTCTCATATCCTAGTGGCATTTCCATATAAATTTCTTCCTCAAGTTCCCCATACAAGAAAGCATTCTTTACATCGAATTGCTGTAATTCCCAGCGATGGTTGGCAGCAAGAGATAGGATCACCCTAACTGTATTCATTTTAGCAACCGGAGCAAAGGTCTCTGAATAATCAATCCCATAAGTTTGTATGAACCCCTTGGCAACCAATCTTACTTTGTACCTCTCAATTGATCCATCAGCTTTGTATTTTACCGTGTACACCCACTTACACCCAACTGGCCGTTTTCCTGCTGGTAAAGAAACAAGCTCCCAGGTTTTATTTTTCTCTAGTGCTTCCTTCTCTACATCCATGGCTTACTTCCATTTTTCATTGGTCAAAGCCTCAAAAAGAGTAGTGGGTATAGAGGTGGTGTTTAGGTTTACAAGGAAGGTTCTGTGGGTTGGTGAGAAGTTTTTAAATGATAGATAATTTGAGAAAGGGTATAAAGGCTGTTTGGTGCTTTTTTTGGTTCCTTTTCTAAGAGAAATTGGAAGATCAAGATCATCTTCAGTAGATTGAGTCTCAGTTTCATCCTGTGAGGTGGGCAAAATAGTTGCATCCTGTAAAGTATGTAATTCAGAAATTGTTACCTCGTGAGAAGGAGTTGAGTCAGATTCTTGGACTTGTTTAGAGTCTGGAATGGCCTTGGACTTCCTAGAGTACACCAAACCTTTTCCAAATCTTACATCAAGATGAGTGGCTTCAATGAACTTGGGGTCAGATTCAGGTTGGTCCAGAGTATTGAGGTCAGATTCAGACTGGTCCAAATCAGGCTCAACAGAAAGGTTAGGGAGACTAGGTAATGCAAAATAGTTTTCCTTATCTTCCGTAAGATTCTCCCCCTGAAGATAAGGTTTAGGAAAATAGGCTTCTTGCTCATTGAAGGTAACATCTTGAGACGCAAAGAATTTTTTGGATGGAGGATGATAACATTTATAGCTTTTTTTAGTGGAGGAATACCTAACAAAAACACATTGTAGAGCCCTAGGATCAAGTTTCCCTCTATCTTGACTATGGATATGAACAAATGATACACAACCAAAGATCCGAGGTTTGAGATTGATGGTAGTGGAGAGATTCGAGTAAAAGGAAGAAAGGACATTCATAGGGCTTTTAAAACCTAAGACACTAGATGGTAATCTATTGACAAGGTATGTTGCTGTAAGAACAGCTTCCCCCCACAAGGTTTTTGGAACACTTCGCTGATATAACAGAGCTCGGGTGTGGTTTAGAAGGTGCCCATTTTTCCTCTCAGCAATCCCATTCTGTTATCGTGTTTTGACACAAGAAGACTCATGGATAATTCCTTCTTTTTGACAAAAAGGAGTAAGAATTTGATTAAAGTAGTCCTTGACATTATCAGATCTAAGTCTTTTGATATTCACACCAAACTGGTTTTTTACCATAGAGAAGAAATTTAGGAAAACAGTGCTTACTTCAGACTTATGTTTAAGTAAGAAAATCCAAGTAACCCTAGTACAATCATCAATAAAGGTTACAAACCATCGAGCACCAGACACACTTGGAACATTAGAGGGACCCCATACATCCGAATGAATAAGATAAAAAGGAGAAGAACTTCTGTTATTGCTTATAAGAAAGGGTACACGTTTGTGTTTAGCAAGCTCACACACCTCACAATGAAAACTCTCAACATCTAATTTGGTAAAAAGAGAAGGAAACAAAATTTTGACAGTGAGAAGGATGTCCTAACCTACAGTAATAAAGAAAAACCTTCTCCTTGTTGGATAGAATAGACTCGGACATGAAGGAATGAGGAATATTGTTCTTGTTGGGCAGATTCGGTTCCTCAAGTTAGTAAAGACCATTCCATTCTCTAGCACGTCCAATCGTCCTCCTTGAATCCTTGTTCTAAAATACACAATTACTGCTGTCAAAAATTACCTTACAGGATAAGTCTTTTGTAAGCTTTTGTATAGAGACAAGCTTGGTGGATAACTTTGGGACATGGAGAACATTTTTCAAGGTTAGAGATGAGTTTATTTGGATATCACCTAGGCCAGCTACAATTACAAGAGTACCATCGGCTGTGACAATTTTCTTAGTGCTGGGACAAGGTGAGTATGTGGAGAAGTGTTTGGATAAGGGTGTCATGTGGTTTGTGGCACTTGAATCTAGTATCTAGCCTAGGTTAGAAGGTATTTCTAAGACATTTAATCCAAATGAAAATGAAAGCTTACCTAAATATGTCAAAGTACAAGTACCTGTTGGTTTGTCAAGGCTGGTGAGGAAAGCTCTTATCCTGTTTATTTCTTCCTGGTTAAGACTTGTGGATTCAGATTTGGATTCAGATTTGTTTTCTTCATTGTTTTCAGCAGCAACCACATGAACATAGCCACTCTTCCGTGAAGATTCCTATTTTTTACTCCATTCACGACTAGGAGGCTTACCATGTAGTTTCCAGCACTTCTCTTGGGTATGTCCTACCTTGTTACAATAGGTGCACCACAAACCCTCCTTTCATTTCTCCACATTCGCTAGACCACGTTTAAGATGTTCAGCCACCATGGCTGAACTCTCTATAGTTGGAGTATCCAACATTAAACTCCTTCTGCTCTCTTCACTTCGTACCATAGCCACCACCTTATTGAGAGATGGAAGCTCCTATTTTCCCAAAATCTGAATTCTAACCTAATCAAACTCTGGATTCAAGCCAACTAGAAAGTCGTAGACTTTGTCTTGTTCAATAAACTCCTTGAGAACTACTGCATCTGCAGAACATTGCGTTTTGATCGCTCTATAGTGATCTAACTCCATCCATAGAGACTTCAGCTGATTAGCATACTCAGTAACAGTTTTGTTCCCTTGTTTTGTTGCCACTGTTTTCACCTTTACATCATATACTTGAGCAGCATCTTTGGCTTTGGAATAGGTCTGTTCCACTGCATCCCAAATCTCCTTGGTAGTGTTGAGAAACATGCAAGTGTCACTAATTTCTGGGACCATTGAATTCCATAGCCAGGCCATGATCATGGAGTCTTCTTCATCCCACGCTGCAAATTTAGAACTACTCTTGGTAGGTCCAGTAGCTGTTAGGTGGCTCAACTTGCCTTTTCCCTTCAACACCGTGTGAACAAGTTGTGACCACTTTAGGTAATTCTTCCCATCCAACCTATATGCAGAATGGATGTTCTGCAATTTTCCAGGATGTTGAGTTTGGACATCTCCTGTTTCTTTTACCTCTTCGTGTGACATATTCAACACATAAAAAACGATCGACTATGGTTATAAAAAAAAAATCTGGATTTTGTGGCACTGTTCACGTGGCACAATTGGAGGTGTGCTGCGACACTTAAACAAATTTCAGTACTGTTCACGCGGCACAAAATTGGAAAAACTAGTGCTGTGGCACAAGTTAGAGATGTGAGAGAAAATGGCAATGAAGGCTTCTCTGGTGGTAGCTTTTTTGGTGGCAGCTTCTGGAGAAATGATCGGCAATGAAGGCCAATCAGAGGATAAATGGCAATGAAGGCCAATCAGAGGATAAATGGTAATGAAGGCCGAGAACTATTGACAATGAAGGCCAACCAGTTTAGGTGTTTTAGCGAAAACCAGGAGCAATCCCTAATCGGAACTGCTCTGATACCATGTGAAATAAAATATGAATTGGCTTGAGTGGAAGTCTAACAGCCTGATGAATTTATAATGATCAATGTTGACCACCGTCCACTTTGTTGACCATCATCCACTTTCATTCATGCACCGTCCACATTAATTTAGGAAGTAATTTTAGATTCATGTATTTTCTAGTTCATGTACTTAGGGAATAACTATTTCATTTATTTGTCTTGTAAATACAAGTTGTAAATTAATATTCCAAGTGTATAAAAGCAAGCATCATTTGCTGTGTGGATTTAACACAAGCAATTCAGAAAATCTCTTTGTTCTTTCAATTTGGTATTGTTGGAAATAACGTCATAGGAAATAGAAGTAGTTAATAATGATTCATTAGATTTATGTACATAGAAAAAAGTGATTCATGTACATAGGAAATAATGTTCTTGAAAATATACAGTTGTATTTATTTCACAGTGAATATATATATCATTCTTGCTGAGTGCTAATCACTCAAGCAATTCAAAAATCTTCCCTTCTAAATTCACTAATTCTCTAAAGTCTTTTTTCAACTTGGTATCAAAGCGGGTTCGATCCCATCTCTGGTTACCGTCTTTGGAATCTCTGCCATCTGTTCTAGCAGAAAATTCCTTAACAAATCATTTGTGACCTGTGTCTTATTTCTATCTCTGCTTATCAACAGCCTAGTATACAGATAAGGCATAACATGTTTACCTAGTTTTGGTGCTGTAATCATATAGTTGTTTAAACTGGCCCTCCTGAAACTGTGTTTGGATTAACTTATTTTGTGTTCAAAACAACTTATAATCAAATTCTCTGAGAGAGTTTTTGAAAAATAAGGGATTATTTCCCCTAAAATAATCTAAACCAAACATGCCATAAAACTGCTGCATATTTCTGAAATTCTTTTACTTCGGTTAACTCAACTTGGTGGAATTACAATCACAACAAACTTTAACACAAAGGTATTGTGCATGCTTAGCTTAATGGTTGTGGGACACCTCAAGTCTTATATTGAAAGTGTTGGAAATTTTAGACTGATGTATAAGACCTAGAGCTAGTTATTAATTTACTAAAGCAACTTGGACGAGTCATTTTGGGCTGTGTAGTTTAGCTTACTTGTTATGTTTATAGTAGTTGTGCTATTTCGGGTATGAGTATGACAAGCCCATAGTTCTGTTCCTTTAAGCACTGCAGAATATGTTGGAGACAGATAAAATTTGCTGTAGTTTTATAAGGTATTGTATATTTCATTTGATGTTGATAGTTTATAGTGATACCTTTTCTCTTTAGGAATGCACTTCATGATATTTGCAAATGTATTTCTAAAATGAAGTGATGAAAAGTTTGCTGAATTCTGCATTTGTGGCATTATTTTACAAGTATGCTGATTGCATATTTTCATTGAAGGATTTTATTTTATTTTGTTTTTGTGATACAAGAAGGATTAATTCTTTATTAATGTTGTAAAACCTTCACCAGAATCTGTTGCTGTGGTGATAATCCTGTGACCATTTACATTGAGTAATGATCATTAGCCCAACAATGTTAACAGTGAAGATGACCGTTTGTTTATTATTTTTGGTGAATGTGAAGATAACCATTTTGTCACTGAAAGTATTGACACTGCCTTTCTCTTTTAACACTTTGTTGTCACCCAAATTACAACCATTAGGTCCATTACCCATCCTATGTCAAAGTCACTCTAAATTCCACCACCACAACATTCTTTCCAAAATCTTTTCTAGATACTAATACATTGCTGGCCTGCTACATCTACCTCTGCCACTTCCATTTTTAGTACTTGCTCACCCACCATTGCTGCTACATTGAATGTGTTCTTATATGATTTTCGTACTTCCTAGAGGATGCATGCTGTTGGACCCTTAATTTCTTCATTCTGAAAAATATAATAATACACGGAAAAATTCCAAGATCCTATTACAAGGGAGAAAAACAACCTAGCATCTCAAGTAAGAATTTTCTATCCTTTATGATATTAATATTCAACAAAAAGGCGAACACAAAAAGAAACACTGAGTGGATTCAAATTTTACACGAGAATATAATTTATAAATGAAATATATAATGGATGTAACTGCAAACAAATAAATGACATAAATGCAGGCAATAGGTTCTATCAGAATTTGAAGAATATGAACAACTTTAATATTATTGCACTATAAAATGCTTACAATTGAGGTAATATATAGAGGAAGTTGTACATTAAACTAGCCTAGAGAATAAGCAACAATAAAACACTAAAAACAATGTTTACAGTAAAAACATGAAAACGTGGGAATAACGAGGCCACTGTCCATCGTCCACCGTCCAACACTCCCCCTCAAGCTGGTGAATATGCATTCTCCATTTCCAACTTGGATACAATCGTCTAAAATGCTAGACTACTCAACCCTTTTATAAGTACATTAGCAAGCTGACCTTGTGTAGACACATAGGGTGTACAGATTAAATCACTCTCTAGTTTTTCTTTGATGAAATGTCTGTCAACCTCAATATGCTTTGTCCAATCATGCTGTACCGGATTATGAGCTAATGCTGATTGCAGACTTGTTATCACAATAAAGTCTCATCGGACTATCCCACTTGATCTTTAGATCTTCAAGAATAATCTTCAACTATAATAGTTCACACACACCTTGAGCCATAGCTCTGAATTCTGCCTCCACACTAGATCGTGCTACCACATTCTGTTTTTTACTTCTCTAAGTCACCAGATTTCCACCAAGAAAGGTGTAATATCCTGTAGTTGATCTTCTGTCCACTGGTGATCCAGCATAATCTGCATCAGTGTATGCCTCAAGTACCACACCTGCATTTCTCTTAAATAATATGCCTTTTTCTGGTGTTCCCTTAAGGTACTGTAATACTCAATATGCTGCTCGCAAATAAGATTCTTTTGGATTGTGCATGAATTGACTAACTACACTTACCGCATATGCTATATCAGACCATGTGTGGGATAGATAGATAAGTCTTCTCACCAGACGCTGATACATTTTTCTATCAACTGCAGCATCTTCCTCTGCCTGTCCAAGTTTGATATTGGGATCTATAGGAGTACTTGTTGGTTTGTATACGTATGACCTGTCTCTTTTAGGAGATCCGTAACATACTTTTGTTGGGAAATCAATATACCTTTCTTAGAATGAGCAACCTCAATTCCAAGAAAATATTTTAACCTTCCTAATGCTTTAATCTCCAGTTCCTTGGCTAAGCATTGACTCAGAATATGTTTCTCTTTAGCATCATCTCCTGTTACTATTATGTCATCAACATACACCAAGAGAACTGTGACTCCCCCGAAGGAGAGTGTTTAACAAACAGTGTGTGATCCCCTTGGCTTTGTTTGTACCCCATAGCCAACATGATTCTAGCAAACCTTCCAAACCACGCTCGCGGTGATTGCTTGAGGCCATATAAGGCCTTTTTTAACTTACACATTGTATTAACATGCAAATTCCTTCCATATCATGGTGGGACCTCCATGTAGACTTCTTCTTCGAGATCTCCATGTAAGAAAGCATTCTTGACATCAAACTGCTATAAATCCCAACCATAATTAACTGCCAATGCCAATAATACCCGAACTATGTTCATCTTTGCAACTGGTGCAAAAGTCTCCTGGTAATCAATTCCATAAGTTTGGGTAATACCCTTTGATAACTAATCGTGCCTTCTATATTTCATAGTGTACACCCATTTACAGCCCACAATTTTCTTCCTTGCCGGTAGCTGCACTAGCTCCCGGGTTTTATTCTTTTCTAATGCCTCCATCTCTTCATTCATGGCTTGTTTCCATTTTTCATTGGACAAGGCCTTGGTAGGGTGGTAGGGATAGCAATGGTATTTAGGCTTATAAGGAAGGCTTTATAGAATGGTGAGAAATTCTCAAAGGACAAGAAGTGTGCAAGAGGATATAGTGGCTGTTTTGTGCACTCTCTAGTTCCTTTCCTGATGATTATAGGAAGATTTTGGTCACTACTATTAACATGAAATTCAGTTTCATCTTGCAATGAAGGATTAGAAACTATTACCTCATTCGAAAGCTCCGAGTTGGACTCTTGGGCCTGCACAGGTTCAGGAACAGCCATCTTCCTTCTTGTGAACACCTTGCCTTTGCCATACCTTACATTCTCAATAGCAGACTCAGCCATTGGGTCAGGAATGGTTTTGGACACAAGTTCAGACACAGGTTCAAAAGAAGTGTCTTTAGGAGGAGGGTTAGGGACAACAGGAAGGTCATGAGAAGGACCATTAGAGACAGGAAGTAGGGACAAGTCAAGCAGGAAATCTTCCTTATCTTCCTTCATTGACTTCTCCCCGTGAAGATAAGGATGGGAAAAATATGGCTCTTCTTCACTGAATGTAACATCTCTGGAGACATAGAATTTTTTGGATGGAGGGTGATAACACTTGTACCCTTTCTGGGTTGAAGAATAGCCCACAAAGATACATTTTAGAGCCCTCGGGTTAAGTTTCCCTCTGTTTGGACTGTGAACATGGACAAAAGAGACACATCCAAAAATTTTAGGAACAAGATTATTGGAAGTTTGTAGATCAAGATAAAAGGTGGAGAGGACATCCATAGGACTCTTGAACCCCAGGACTTTAGTGGGCAAGCGATTTATAAGATGAGTAACTGTCAGAACAGCTTCCCCCCAGAAGGACTTAGGGACATTTCTCTGAAACAATAGGGCTAGGGCTTTTTCAAGAAGATGACAATTTTTTCGCTCTGCTAACCTATTTTGTTGTGGGGTATGGACACAAAATGATTCATGGATTATTCATTCTTTCTGGAAAAAATGCATAAGAGTCTGATTAAAGTAGTTTGATTAGATTTGTGGACAGTTTAGGGACATGAAAGACATTTTTTAAGGTCACTAGGGGCCTTAGTTGGACATCTCCTACACCGGCTACAGTGGTCAATGAACCATCAACTGTGGATATTTTCTTATTGCTCGGGCATGGAGAATTGGTGGAAAATATAGTGGGGTTGTTGGTCATATAGTTTGTGGTTCCTAAATCCATAATCTAGGAGTTGGTAAAAATTGTACCCGAGACATTGAATCCAACGGAAAAATGTAACTTACCTGAATAAGTCAAAGAACAAGTACCTGAGAGCTTTTCAAGGACATTTGAAACCTCACCTTTGGTTGACATCATAAGAGACAAGTAACAGAGTCAAGGCAGAGAAACAAATGTAACCAAATTTGGGAGGCAACGCAGGGGCAAAACAGAGATGTAACAGAGACCGTAAACCCATTACCCAAACAAAGTAAGTGAACCCACTATCCAAACAGCCTTGGACAGGAGTTTTGGCCACAGAAACAGAAGCAGAGGATGCCGGCGAGGTGAATGGGACCAACGGCGTGGAGCTCCAGTGACCGGAAGGTGGTGCGTGGCCTTTGCGTGTCGGGAAGTGTATGCAAGCGTGACGGTGCGTGGGAGCGGCTCCAGCGGGGGTGCTCGGAGGAATGGCCGATCGGGGGTGTCTGGTATATATCGTGACCTTACTTGGACGAAAAACGGAGTGGGTTGCTGTTTGGGTACTGTTTACGGGTTCTGTTTAGGGACTGTTACGGGTGCTGTTTGGGTGACAATGAAGGCCAAAGAGGAATGTTCAGCAAAAAGGCAATGAAGGCCAAAAACACTTTGGTTGGCAATGAAAGCTGACTGAAAAAAAATCAGCGGAAAACAAAATTAATCTCGAATCGGAATTTAATCTGATAACATATCAGAATTTGAAGAATATGAATACTGTATATTATTGCACTATAGAATACTTATAATTGAGGTAATATATAAAGGAAGCTGTACATTAAACTAGCCTAGAGAATAAACAACAATAAAACACTAAAAACAATGTCTACACTAAAAACATGAAAACGTGAGAATAACGACGCCACCGTCCATCGTCCACCGTCCAACAGGTTCTTAACTTTGTGAAGTGCATGATCAGTATATGTGCAAAGTATCTGTTTCAGCTGGCTGACTAGGGGAACACCATGTTACACTTCTAAGGAAATAGGACTAATACTCACAGATCACTTTGCCTCTCTGGAATGTATTTTACTATTATTTTGGTTTATTTCTTCCATTTTAGTTAATATTTTGCTTGCTGGTATTTCATGTTGAGAAAATAAGGAGTGAAAAGGTAGAGAGAAAACTAGGGAAGAAGATATGTCATTAAAAGGCTCTCAAATGTTTACATAATATAATACTAAACTTCCTAATCTTAATTGTAAGGTTATTACTGCGTAATGACATTGCAAGTAACTGCTTTCTTAATCCAATAAGATTTTCCTCTTTCCTTACTTCTTCCATGTGGGTGTTTACTCCTCCAATCCTTCTCTGGGAGTTTTCTGTGGATACCAGTACCACAAAATTCCCCAGTAATTACCACACAGATATATCTCAAGTTCTGTGCACGGCAACTTATTACTTTAGTTGCAATAATCTTTGATAACTGCTTCAGGTAATGCATATTCTTTTTGGGTGTTAATTGATAAGAAAACTTATAAGTTTCACATTTTTGGCAGTGGCGATCATGACATGTGTGTTCCATTTACGGGGAGTCAAGCATGGACGAGATCAATTGGATACAAGATTGTTGATGAATGGAGGCCTTGGACATCCAATGGTCAAGTTGCTGGGTACATTTCCCTCTTATCTTATCGTACTTAAAGAATCTTCAAATATTTTGATCAATTAAATGGAAGGACCTTGTTTGAAATTCTGGAGATGTTTCTGAAATGGTTTATAAATCCAGATAAAATGATCTTGTTTAAGTATCTACACCACGCATTATGAAGCATGCTAGAACACATTCTCTGGTATTGGAGCTATGTATACATGTATCCTTTTCTGGTATTGGTCCTTGTTAGCACTAGGAGTCTAGGCCTCAGCCCTCAAGATTGCAACTTGTTATCAATATATCTATCCCCCAGAAATGTTTTTCACAATGTATAAAAGACCAATCTTGACTGGAAATTGAGTTAATTATCTTTATTGATCGCAGGTATGCACAAGGATATGACAAAAATCTTACTTTTCTGACCATAAAGGTTTGTATATAAAATTTATTTAGCAAATGACGTTAGATTCGTTTGGTCTTGATACTATTTGATTGCATTGGTACAGGGAGCTGGGCATACTGTTCCAGAATATAAACCACAAGAGGCATTGGATTTTTATAAACGTTTTCTTGCTGGATTGCCAATATGAGAGAGAGAGAGAGAGAGAGGATTGAAGTAATGCTGCTTTAGATTTTCTTTATTAATGATTAAAGTTTATGAAGACGAGATGTTATATATCTGGATTATTTACCTTCATAATTTATTACAATATTAATACATTTTATATTTAAAATAAGGCTATGGATAGATAAATGAGGCTATGGCAATTAACCTAGCAAATTTACAAAACTGGGGCTATGGCAATTTACAGATTACAATTTTGAGTAAATTACACTTACCTCCTCTAGGTTTAATGATATTATACTCAGCCTCATTCTTTTCTAAAAATGACACTCACTCTCATTAATTGATCAAGTTACATAATTATGTAAATATTATCAGTTAAAATTTATAGAGTTTTTAATATTCACAATTATTTATAAAAAAATATTTAAAAAAAAAATCAGTCTTATTCTTTTTCAAAAATGACACTCCTCAATTAATTGATAAAGTATAATTATGTAAATATTATCAATTAAAATTTATAGAGTTTTTAGCATTCACAGTTATTTAAGAAAAATTGTGTATATTAAAAATAATCGTAGTATCTTGAAAATTTTACAGATTTTAATTAGTAATATTTATTTATTATTATATTTTTTTATAAAAAAATATTTACAATTTTCTCTGTGTGGGTGTGTAAGGAGTTTTTGAAAAAATATATACATTTTTTAACTAGAAATGTTATCAAATTTTAAGCGATAAAAAAATAAGTAGATTTTAAGCGGTAATATTTATATATAATATTTTTTAAAATATTTTTTTTATAAATAATCGTAAATGTTGAAAATCTTATAGATTTTAACTGACAATATTTACACAATTATGTAATTTGATCAATTAATGGGAGTGAGTGTCATTTTTAGAAAAAAATGGAGTTGAGTCTAATATCATCAAATTTGGAAGAGAATGAGTGTAATTTACTCTACAATTTTTATGACAGCTTTTGTGATGGAGAAAATGTTTAAAAAATGATAAGAAAAATATCTACAGAAGACATGTGAACGCCATATTTTGATTGGGTTCATATTAAAAAAATGTAGACAAAAATAAAATATTTTTTTTAGTGCCTTAATAATGTAAGTGAAAAAAAAAAGTCTCATACAAAATTTTGGATTATTGAAATTAAATAAAAAAAGAGATTTTAGGATAAGTGAAATGGTCTTAAAGGAGATAAGAGAAATTTGAGAAAGTTGAGATAAAGGATAAGAAAATTTGGAAAAGCAATAAATAAGATAAGATGATAGAGTAAATTTGAGGAAAGTGAGAAAAATAACAATTGATAAGATAAAAGAAAGAGAGCTTATAGAAGTTGTTTAAATTAAATGGAGATAAGATGAAAGAAAGAGATAAAATAGTTCTAGATAGCAACCAATTTTCGAGTGATAAGAGATTTGGTGAGAGGAAATTGAATTGTTTCAATGCATGATAAGATTAAAGAGAGAGAGAAAGAAGAGTTATACATAACAAACAAATCTCAAATGAATGAGAATCATTCGAGTTGGATAAGACTGAGTTGGTTCAAGTGTTGTTATCACTAGGGTTGTGTACTTAACCTATAAATACAAGCCTAGATGGATAAGGAAGCGGGACAAATAATTAAACACAATTACACAAAAAGATACATAAGAGAGTGCACAATAGAAAGAGAGACGACTTTCTAGAGTGTGAGAAATCTAAGGATAAGGGATAAAAGTTTTTGTTCTGAAGTAGATTCAGAGGGTAGCTGAGATAGGCACGTAATGGTGGATTTCTCCTTGAGCAACAGCAGCGACCAAGCGTATTGAAATAGGGGGTTGGGTACTTGCAAAGGGACTCCAACGCTCTAGTTAGGTTATGCACAAGTAAGGCAGTTTATATTAAGTAATTTACTAATATCTGATTAGGGCTACTTAGCCTTGTATTTATAGAGCGTGTATAGAATCCTTATGTAATCTATATTGGATGCAGATATTTAAGATTAGCATCCTGACAAAGATTATCTTTTCATTATTATTGGGATGAACCCCTATAAGTTAGGAACTCTTGATATGAGAGCTACTTATCAATCTAAGGCAGTTATGAGTCTTATAATATCGTAAGTAGATGATTGACAGTTACGAATATTTAGGAATATATCCTCTGCACGTATCTAGCAACTTGATATTATGGCCCAACGTTGCTTGATGTGCATGGCTCCGAAGTCTGGACTGCCTTTAGGGCCTTAGCTATGTCATCCAGATCGGAGTCCGGTTATACGTGTGCCGGACTGATCCAACTAGATGGAATCCTGGGTCACGGTCCAAAACAGTTGCCCCTAGCTTGTCGCTTGGAAGGACATCCAAGTGTCAAGTTTTAGCAGGATCATCTGGGCACACGGTTTAACACAAGAGTCCAAAAAATTAACATCGAACCCCTAATATTTTATGCGAAATGCCAATGTCTGTGATATGCTGTTACGTCCCGCAAATTCATTGCCCCTAAGTATTAATTCTTGTTCTCTATGTAAACTCTGAGTATAATATCTGAAATTGCTGGTGGTAACAGTTTGCGATTCTTTGGGAAACTGTTGCTTTGACTTTATTGGGAATTAAATATCCTTTAAAGAGGATATCAGTTTCATACTGTTCCCCAACTGCCAGTTGCTCCCGTGACTAATCAGAAACTAGGAGTATTAAACGTGGCTGCCATCACGTAATTAGTTCACCTTTTATGGGACCAATCAAAGTGCTTCATTCTCTCTATAAATAGAGAACATTTACACTAAAGCTAGCATCCCTTTTGTTGTATTCCTTTCATTTTGTAATTCTGTTTGAGAATGATCCTCTTTCAGAGAGTAGTTTCCCTTTCATTTTTTACACTTTTATAGAGGATTTTGTCCCCTGTGAGGGTTATTCTCTTAATCTTTTTAAAATTCCTAAAGGTGTTTGACTTTCTGCAAGCAACTTCCTTTTTTCATAGAGGCATTTCTTTCTTGGTGTAATGTTGAGTCGCTATGCATTTAGGGAGGTGGAAGCCTTTCTCTCATGGCGTACACAGGGGTTTTTGACCTAGCGTGTTATTAGGAAGGAATGATGATTGCGTAAATCGGTGCATGGAAACACTGGAGAGCACTCTGTCTCCCTGCCTGCCTCTTTCCCTGAATGATTTGGAGGCACCAGGATGGTCTTCTTCGTAGTGCGGTTAGATATGCAAGAATGTCACCCCAGCGGAAAGGAAAACCCTCTGGGAGTAACTTGGGGTGATATGCTTTCTTGGACTTGCTTTACGAAGTGGTAGCCAGTGTCGACCTTTATTATCACTGTGAAGGAGACAGAGAAGAAGAAATGGAATGGCTTCAGCCTATTCTGGTGAAGAGAGTGGAGGAATTGTGGATGTGATAATGCAGCAGGGTGCCTTTACGGTGATGTTAGGTCCGTCCTTAAACTCCTCTACGGACACTATTTTCACTTTCCTTTTAATGTACTTTTACCTTCTCCTTCCATGGAGGTTGACGATGTATGAAATGAAATTAATAAAATTTATCTTTTCAAAAATTTGTCTTGTATCTCTGAAACTTTCTTTTTCTGTTTTCTGCCTTATATTATCCGGGGTGAGTCCAACGCTTACACTGTAACTATACTAAGTTGCCCTCAGCTCGACTTTTGGTTGTTAGTACGACGAAATGGTAAGTTTTAGCTCTTGCCTCCAAGGTCCGTGTCCCTCATAGGGTGAAGAGTTTTGCCCCAGCCTTTCAAAGTCAACCAACCTTTCTTGGGGGTACCACTATCCGCGTTAGTATCTCACATTTGTAGGCACTATGGACTCACCCGGGGTCCGTGGAAGATTTATAGAATTGGTTTACTGAGGTTGCGTGTCCCTTGGCCTGCTCTGCAACTGTCCTCTCAACCGCTATGACAGTTGTGAAAGCCACGTGGTACGCTTACATGCCTAGTATTTTGCGCGCCATAATGAGTGCCTTTCGAAATTAGAGCGCATTTGACAAAAGTGTCCCTGAACTGTCTCGCCCTCTTTAATTGGGGGTTAAGGTCATCTTCACCATATTTTACTATTCCTAAACATCAGTGACCTTCTGAGAGAGTTTTTCTTTTACAAGTTTTATGAACGAGGTGATGTGATTTTGAGTAGCTTGTAGTGATTCGCTTGCTTCAATCTAACAACTCCACAGTCTCCTATTTTTCCAGATTCTAAAGGTACTCCTTTTATCATTTTTCATTTGTATTCACTTTTTACTCCCCTTTTTGAATTATGCCCCCTGTGAAACACTCACCCGCCACACCAAGGGCGGCGGGGGAGTCCTAATAAGGTTTGTACCTTCATGGGCTTCGAGGCCACAGTCCTAGGGCTTGAGGGTGGATGTGAATCCCTTTGGGTCCGCCCGTTCTTTGTCTGAATCGATAGAAGCCCTTGATTATGACATTAGCTTAATGGTCTCGACGGGTGTTTTCCAGGTGTTCAATGGCAAGGAAAAGGGTTGTGAAACAACAGAGAGTGACCGAAGAGGAACCTCTGGTTCTTGCCCTTGTGAGGCCCACCTGCCCTTGGGTTACCAACGACGTTTGGAACCATACATTCGTATATTCTTCTGAGGTGAGACTTAGAGAACTTTTAGGCTATCTAGAGTTGACGGAGAGAGGTTCGGGTGACCGAGAGTTCCAAGTTCTATGCCTAGAGCATGATGACAGAGTATGCATGCAACAGGAAGAGGGTCAAGACTTCGTGTTCTTGTACGAGGGCCTCTTCCTCGACTATGGTCTTCAGCTTTCGTTCACCGATTTTCAAATATCGGTTCTCTGAACCCTTCAAGCTGCCCCGATCCAGATTCACCCTAATGGCTGGGGTAACATCTTAGCCTTTGAGAGATTTTGTCAGGTGGTTGGGCTCCGGTGCTCTGAAAGAGTCTTTTTCTATTTCTTCACGCGATGGAGTATCCAGGGGGAGTACATTACAGCAGTCTTGGATGTCCATCAAATCGAGGTCCAGGAGAAAAGTATTTGAAATTTTCCAAGACAACTACAAAGAGTGGAAACATAAGTTTTTCAAATTGACTACGGCGTCGGGCACCCAACCTTTTTACCTGAAGGCTAACGGGGAAGCAAAATTTTGCTTATACTGGAACTAGCATGCTTGGGGTATCCCCATTGAGTCCATTGAAAAAGAGAAGGAGGATTTGGATGAGGGAGACGTTGAATGTGCCGATTTTATAATTGAACGGAGGTCAAAGGTCGACCAGATCAAATGCAAGGATGTCCTGAACATTTCTAATGACGAATTCCTTTGGGATATCCTCGATAGGGGGTGGACTTTGTATATGTATATTGTTGCTCATCTTGTTACTTTTACTTTTTCACATTTGATTTTTTTGAGTTCCTGACCCTTTTTCCTTTTCTTGTCACAGTTAATATGGCAACCAACAAGGGTGCTAGGTCTTCAATAGGGCTCCAAGCGTTTAAGGCAAGGAGGAATCAAGCTGGAACGTCCTGCTCTCAGCCTGCCATTGCCTGACCTCTGGTGATTCGGGAACCGGATCTCGATGTCGCGGCTCATCCCCAATAAGGAAAAAAGAGGAAGGCCATGGAAGGTGCTGCGACGGAGGGGGGGCAAGGTAAAATCATGGTTGTGGAAGAAGATCCTGGTAAGAGGGTAAACCCTTTGCCCCTAATAACCGAGGACAAGGTGCCCGCAGAATTCATCGACAGGATCCTTCTGAGTGATGATGTTGTCTAACTCATCACTCGGCGTAAGATTCTTAAGGCCCTATCGTTGTTTCAAAGTTCCACTCTCTAGACTGCCGTTGAAGCCCAGCTCCTAGAAAGGTTGATGGCGGATTTTGAAAGAAGGGTCGATGATGATCACATATTTGATACATTAATAAGCTTTTATTTTTAGTCATTTACACTCTCCATGTACTTAATTGATTGATTTTGATTATGTTTTGTAAGTTTGGACTCAAATTGGACTTAATTGAATTTTTTTAGCATAATTTACGTCTTACGTTATTTCTGTATTTGGGCTATATCTTGGGATGTAGGTGGTCTTTGGAGGTGATTCTAGTGGAATTTGAAAGATAAGAGAGATTTCTATAACTTTTATGAAGACCTCAAAGGCCCAATCACACGAGTAGATAACTCAAATTGGGGTTGAAGCAAGAACCAGAATGTTTTTCCTGACAGCTTAACCTACGTGTACTGTTCAACATAGTTTTCGGGATAGAGGTTGTCAAATGGGCTGAAATTTGGATGCTGAATAGTTAAGACCCATATCTACAACTTTCATGTTGAACACTTTTTCAGAATCGGACTCCTTGAAAGTGATATTGGGCTTGGAAGTCAGAACAGAGGAGCTGTGACTGGGCCTGGGCAGTGTGCAGTAATTTGAACGTATCTGGAGTTATAGAAATGATATTGGACTCAAATGAAATCCATTTGAAAGCTAAGATCCAGGCCTACAACTTTCATGAAGACCACTTGGTTCAAAAATGACGAATGCAATGACTTCAGAGCTGCATGATTTCGGAGACAAGGAATCTCCATAATTTTCCACTCACCAAAAGTCATTTGGCATTTTCCACTCATTTTCCACTCATCCACCCACTAATGACTCAGCCCCCTTGTCATTTTGTATCTCTAATCCTCTATAAAAGGAGGCCTTGGCAGATCATTGAAGGAGTTAGGTGTTAGTTACCAAAATGATGTCATTTTGTTACTAGGTTTTCTTGTAGTAATTTTCCTTTGTTCTAAATTAAAGTCATGTTCTTCTTCTTCTTCTTCATGAGTAACTAAGTTTCATTTTACTTGGGTGAAAGGGTAAAGCTCTTGGTAATAAAGTAAGATTAGATTTATTCTTCTCTTGTGCTTAAATGATTTATATTTTTCTAGTAACCATTATACGTATTATAATTTGTTTCTTATAATTTAGAAACCATCTTTGTAAAGAGGAGTTCTTGATTTGTTGTAGACAAAATATTGGCATAATGAATGCTTTAACCCATTTATAAGTAGTGGTAATATTTTTAGGAAACATAATATAATTACGTATATTATTTTAATGAACTTTTAACGTTGTATTTTTCGATTGGAACCTCCATGTTGCGAGGATTCTAATTGAGTTATAAAAGGAATTAATCTTGCTTTTATTTTATTTACCAAGAGTGAATCTTTTTACCCAAGTAAATAATTTTTACTGTAGTAACAAAATATTTACCTTACCATAATTAATCTTCATCAATTCCCTGTGGATCGACCTTGGACTCACCGAGAAATTTATTACTTGAGACAACTTGCACTTGGGTTTGCAAAGCAACAATTAAAAAGTGTGCATCAGTCGAGAATGAGCTGAGGGCAATGGAGGCTGAGGGAAAACGGCGACTGGGGGAGGCTTTTAAGGGCAAAGAGGATATGGAGGGAAGGCTTGCTAGGGTAGAAAAGGACCTTGCTAACTCTTAGGCTCTGCTAGCCAAGGTAAAGAAGCGGTTTGATGCCGCCAACATCACACTTCAGGATAGGATAACGGAACTAGAGAAACAAGGTGATGATCTACTCATCATCAACAGCAATATAGGCATTGATCAGTTCTACAATGCGCTTGCTTAAGTTCAGTACTTTAATCCTGACGCAGAGCTAGTTTTGAGGGAGATTAGTCCGGACAAGATTTTTCGAGATGGAAATCTGGTCATTGCAGGGCCAGTTGATGGATCGACCCCTGCAGAGGAGGTTCCTGCTCCCATTCTAACACCCTTCGTAGGGCATTACATTTTAGACCAACTCCTTTTAATTCCTTACCCAAGTTTTAAAATATTCGATATTATTTTAATATGGGTTTCAAAATTTCTTTTTCGTAGATAACATAAACTTACCGAATTATAGAAATACAAGACATAAAACTGAATAATATACTTTGCATATAAACAAAGTTTACTACAACTATAGGTACATTATACTTACATACCCAAAAACATAAAACGTCTAACATAACTAACCTAGACTAGCCCAAATTCACAACAACTAAAGAAAAGAGTCCTCCTCAAGAGACAAATTCCCTAACCTGGAATGTCTCGACGGATAGAAATCCGAGCAAAAGATATCTCGGAGTACTCCCTAGGAGTATAGTGAAGATCATTCCACAACTCCCTGATAAGTAAAACAAATTCTACATATACAATAGTAAAAGAAGAAGTAGTGACTCCATGGCGGATCCTACTTATAGATAGAGTAATGTCACCACAATACTCTATATGCTCTGTGTCCCAATTGACACGCCAAGCATTTGCGCCTTTAAGAAACTATAGTCTAAACAAACCTAGCAGATCCCTCCTTGCCGCCATCGCTGTCTTCAGAAACGTAAGCGTAAAACAGAAATAGACAGAATAATACAATAAAGAGGTGAGATCCCCTGCATCAATACCATTATGGCAACAAAGAACAATAACAACAAAAGCACAATTCATGTACAACATTAATAAATGGCATCATATAATTATTGCATCAAATAGCAGATAATTACCACAACACATATATACCACAACAGTATGATGACTGACTATGCACATGCACAATGAATCAATTTCCCTACTCTATGGAGCTATACACAATTTTAGAGAGAATAATCCAGAAGATATGTCTGTATATCGGCCGCCTCAGACCAAGTGCTATATTTTCTCAATGTGTGCATTAGGCATTATACAAGACATTCTATGCTAGATCAAGAATAGGAATAGTATTTCATCGAGATCATCGGTACGTTTGCATCGGTTGCCACAACATAGTAGTGCTTTCTAACTGGCCATATATGGAATTCCACGTCCCAACGCCTCTAAGATCCATTATAGATCTTCACCACGCAATTGACACTCTTACTAAGGTGCAATTCAACTCTTAGGCAACAATAGCCTTAACAGATACCGACTGACAAATAATGCATGATCAATGATTCTATGCATATTACAAGCCTTTACTGGCTATAATCATACGTTGATATATCTAGGTTCAATGCATTAGCCCGACAGTAAATTACTGTATTTCTTAATCACGTAGCATTTTTATCGCATTTTCACAATCGCGTAACACTTCTGTTATGTTTTTAAACCGCATAACAATTTTTCAACATTTTCTCAATCGCGTAGAGATTTTAAAACATTTTCCTAATCGTGTAGCTAAAAGTCATCATTTTTAAATCGCATAAGAGTTTTTCTATGTATTTTTAATTGCGTAAAACATTCTCTTAATATTCTAAGCTCAAATTAAAACTTTTCTCATTTAATATCAAATTTGGACTTTAATTTCATTATTTCCTTAATAAATCACCTTTAAATTTCATTATTCTATTAACTGAGCTGTTTAAGCCACTTTCAGAGCAAATAATAACTATATTTCACACATAGTGTTACAGCAAAGTGCCTAAACATGTTCTGACAGTCACAAAACTTTACAGACATGATAAACTAGTATTAGGCTACTTCCGTGACTATAAACAAGTCTATTATGACTATCTAGGGTGTTACATTTCTCCTCACCTTTTTAAAATTTTGTCTCCAAAATTTGGTTTACCTTATGTAAGAAGCCCCAAACAAGTCACGCACAACAACAGGTACAACCAAACCTAAAGAATGCAAAATTACACATAAAGTACAACCATGTACTCACCTTTTCCTAAACTATAGGAGGGTAAAGACTTTATAGCTTCCAGATTGAAGACTCTTCCTTGTGCAACTTGTCTATCATCCATCTTGTCCTCTTGCCTTTGAGAACAACTCTTGGCATAATGTCCCTTCTCACCATATTTGTAACAGGTTATTTGGTCCACTATACATACTTTGTTTCCATGGTGCCTGTCACACTTGGCACACCTCTGAGCTTGATCATCTTTTTGAACTTGCTCATCTTTCCCTTGTGGGTAGCTGGATTTAGGAGCACTTTTCCTATATCCACCATTCGCCTTCTTCTTTTTCTGAAGGCTTTGCAAATTTCACTCGGCTTGTAACTGGAGATTTTTCAACTCCATAATCCTACACTTGTTCACCAAGGATGGAAAATCCCTAATTTCCAAAGGTCTCACAGCCCTTCTTACGTTCCCCCTCATCCTAGACTCAAACCTGACACACCTCTAGTTCTCATTTGGATTATGCCTAAACTGAGAAGAAAACTTAGACAACTTATGAAATTTTGCCTCATATTGTCCAACCGTCATGTCCCTTTGATGAAGACTTAGAAACTCTCTTTCTTTATCATCCTGCAAATTTTGTAGAAAGTATTTCTCCAAAAAGGTCTCTTTGAACACTCCCCATGTGATCAAAGTCCCTTCTGTCTCTAGCAGCCTCCTGGTGCTTCGCCACCATTGCTCCGCTTCCCCTCTCAATATGAAGGAAGCAAAGGAAATTTTTTGCTCATTGGAGCAAACCATGACCTCATAGATCTTCTCTAGCTCGGTCAACCACTCTTCTGCTTTAACCATATCATAGTTGCCTCTGTACATCGGAGGATTCATCTTTCTGAACTCCAAAATGTCGAGAAAATTTTGATTTCTCCCGACTGGTACCTTCTGGGCTGGTGGTGGTACTTGTGGTTGTACTTGCTGCTGAGGTACCAACCTCTCTAACACTCTTGCAGTCGCCGTTGCTTGCTCAATCTGTTACCTCATGGCATTGGCCATTGTCATCATAGTTATAGCCATCTCTGTACCTTCAGTCTTAGAGTCCCTATTCCAGCTCCCATGCGATCGCTCTCATGTTGCCGGTCGTCCTCGTGCTGCCATAGTCTTCTATAAACACAGAACAATCCATATTGAGTTAGCTAGGTTCAATATCATGTAACCGTGCAATAGTAGCTAAAACAGACATGTCAAAGGTAAAACATGCAATTCCACTCAAACAATCACATGTAAGATATAAGAAATGCATAACCATCATTACACATGCATAAGCATAGTCAGTCCATACCCCGGCTCAACAGAATGAACTGCTCTTATACCAAAATATAACAACCTAATATTTGCTATCCATATATATCGTCATATAAAATAATAATTCAATACTGGCCATACTACTTCTAGCATACATCAACAACTAACCTATATCATTCATACACAATGAGTAAATATGGAGAGCCACGATAGCAAAAGTTATATATATACATCACAGCCTCAAAGGGCATACTGTTATACATAACTCAAAATAACTAAGCAAATATAAAACATATATAAGCTCAGCTCAAAACAGCATCTATACTATGCTAGTCCTCATACATCTTCTTCTTCCCTTTTAAAGAACTTGCATCTGGATTTACATGGCAACACAATCGAGGTGAGAAAATATATCTCAATAGAAATATTTCAATACCAGCATATATACATATGTATAATAAGATAATATTTACAATTATCGAACTAACACTTCAATAATAGAAATAACAACATCTCTATCTCAAAGACATGCAATCGCCCATACAATTGCAAAGCATGAATAATGTTATAAAAGTAACTGCCCATATAGTTGCCATGTTATGCCAAGTTATGTCTAGTGTTTATGCCTATGCAATATCCTAAGCATGAAAATGAATAATGTATAATACCATATCCAGGAACCTCCAATTCCATGGTAATGTCATGAATGCGTGAAACTTGAACAAAGTAATGGAATTCACAACCATAACCTTGAGCAAGCACTGGAAGTCCATCTAGCAAACATCATTATCACAGAGGAAATCCATTCCCCCCTGGGTAATGAAGTCCATCTACTACACAGTTATCGATAATGAACAAGGAAATCTATCCTTTTTAAACATTATATTAGGAAGGATACAATCCACCTTACCAAATATAAAACACCCATATCTACGAGCTCACATTTATAAAAAAAACATACAATTAAGTATATCATCATGTCTAATTAAATCCTCATAATTAGCATTGTAAATCATTATGATTCAAAATCAAACACATCTTTATTTAATACTCCTAGTAAAGTATCATAACTCACTAAGAGGCATAAAAGAAGAAAAACATTGTCATTAGAATACTCCAGAGTATTAAACACAACTCATAGTTGTTCTCTAGCACTCATGCCGCAGCATACTCTGTGCCATGCCGCAGTGCCCAAGCCTGGGGTTCAAGTACTGATAGGAAAATGCTGCCCACTTCGCGGTACCCATGTGCCACACCGTGGTGTGCACCCCCTATTCTTCAACACGTCGCGGCACTCAAAGTGCCACGCCGCGACGCTTGTTGAAGGTCAAAACTAATTTGGAAAGTGCACCAAATTGCAACAAGTAATATAATGATGAGAAAAGAGATATCGTCTCCACAGGGATTTTAATTATTTTATCAACACAAAAGAAAAGGGTGTTTCTACTTGAACTGAAAATAAACTTTTGGTAACTTGAAATGTATTGGTTTTAAACAAGTATAAATGAAATGAATTAAAACAGAACAATTAACAAATTAAAGAATATTTTTAGATTTTTAAAGAGAAGAAAGTCTATCGAGAAAAGCGGCTAGGATCTGAATCTCATTGTTTACCCTCTTATGCTACTGATTTACTCTCAATACAAGTGATAATCATGCATTTGAAGTTCCAATCAACAAATTAGACTTAGATCAATTCATTGATTTGAAGTCCCTTTAACCCAAAATGCCAAACCCAATTCCTTAGGTAATTGTTAATTCAGATTAAGCATTAATAACAATGATTTCGTGGAACACATAATTATAATGATATATTCCTATATTCAATCATAATCATCCCAACGCAACTCAGTTTCAGCATCCCAACCAACTTTTCAATTAGAAGAAATACCCAAAATCAAACCAATAGTGATCAAGTATTGATTAGCATTAAGCAAAGAGTAAGATGCTCAAATACATGAAATTAACTTGTATTAAAATAGTAAAACAGATTACATGAGAGTTTTCACAATGTTCATCTGACCCTAACTCAAAAAGATTTAGCTACTCATAATGAAAAGAGAAGAGATGAGCGAAATCAAACAAATGGAAGAATAAGAAGCCATTGATTCTTCAAGGTATTGTTCCCAAGCTTAAATCATCAATGGAAGTGGAAGAAGATGAAACCCTAGCAGAGCTCTGGGTAAAAACCCCAATATTTCAGAGTTTAGAAAAAGAACAAAAAGAAAGATCCGTAAAAAATGTTTTGTTTGACTTTTTAAAATTGGCTGGATAACGATCATCGCCTCGCGATGGCTCATCATCGCCTCGCGATGGCCCGTGTATGAGGCAAGACTCACAGCAACTTCAAAAGTCCTTCCATCCAGCAGCTCGCCTCACGATGGATGTTCCTCACCTCGCGATGGCTCGCATTATCGCTTCGTGATTGAAGACTATCGCCCCGCGATGGTGAGACTGGAAGTTTCGCCTCGTGACACTGATTCATCGCCAGGTGACGGACTGAGTGAGCAACTCTTTTCTTTTCTTCTGAGTTAAATCCAAACTTGTTTCAATCAAAGATTTAAATCTCATTAGCCAGTGAACACAAAAAACCTATAATACTAAAAAACAATGAAAACTTATCTAAATTCTACCAAAATTCTTTAATTCTAAAACTAATTTGACCCAAAAACTTACTTGTGCTAGAGATTCAACAGCGCCCATCTCTCAGGTCCTAAAATTTGGACGTGCATCACACTCACACTACGGTGTGCTACGCCTTGCGTCGCGGCGCCCACTGTAGAACTTAGAATCTGCAGAATTTTGCAGATACAGGTACTGTTCCATTGGAACTAAACCCTCTTCTAATCACTCTAAAATCGATGTCAAGTGATTCCCAACCTCTAACAAGGTCCAACTACATTTGTTTAATCATGAATAGTCTTTTTCTAATATTTGTGATTTTTTGAGAATTTTTGTGAATTTTTTTGGAAACGTCGAATATCTTAGTATATTTCTCGTTTTATGTGTGCACTGAGCGGAGCTGGGAAGACGAAATGTTTTTCATGAGGCTGGTAAACCTTGAACTGTGGATGTGTCAACGGGGGATCTTACTAAACCCGAGGTCGGGCACAGTTTACGAGATTTGTGTTTTTCAAAGTTTTATCTGATAAATAAAATCTCTGTACACACTGTTAATTAAAATTTTGCAGTGCATTCAATTATTCATTGAATAATTAATACTGGCCTTGTGCACTGTAATAATTATCCATTGGGTAATAACTTGTAGTAAAATTCTAATTGCCTTATTATTTTAACTATTAAATCACATTATCTTATCTAAAGGCAATCTCCTTTATGTCTAATCACATCTCTTTTATTGAAAATGCACCCAAACTTCTCAAAGAAGCTTCATTTTCTCTCTCTCCTCCCTCCCCTCACACGGCAGCAGCTGCACACTTTGGAGCCCAATTTTTGCTTCATTTAATTAATCATTCCATACTAAATTCAAAAGTAAACCTAAAAGCATCTTTCACTTTTCTATTCACTTCTCTCTCTACCTTCATCTTCCTTTTATTTTTCTCCTCCTTCTCTCTAGAGAACCCACATGGCCAGCCCCTCTCTCAAGCCTCAACCATCACAAAATTTTCAACCAAATGAATTTTCTTAATCTTCTTCATCATCTAAACACATCTTTAGTTGGTGATTTCTTGAAAAGATTTCATCTTCACCATCTTCTTCTTCAAGCTTCAAGCTTCAAGCTTTTGGGTAAGGTTCTTGGTTCCTCACCCTTTTCTCTTCATTTTCGTGTTCAAGGTCTTCTTTATGACCATTGATCCATTATTTTTCAAGTCTCCTTGTTGATTTAATGAAGTTGTAATTTTTAGGGTTCTTGGAGGTGTGAATCCGAAAATTGCAAGGAGCTTCAAGGGAGTTCCATTACTTGTTTTCTTCTCTTTGGTAAAAGGAAGATACTCCTCCTCAACCTCTATTGGTAGTAAGGAACCTTGTGTTGTGATTGGTTGTGAGAAACCCTAGTACGATTACTCTCTTTGTTTGTATGATTTGTATGATTACATATTGTTTGTGATTTGTTTAAGTTATTTGATTGATTGGTTATGTATATTAATACACTTGGATGGATTGGAAAACTTAAAATAGAAGGAAATGACCTAGATTTTCCTCTAGGAGGCTCATGATTTTGGGGCCCAAAAATTGGGGTTCTTGATGAACAATCATAACAAGTGGAAGACATAGCTAATCAAGTGTACAATATGTAATTAATGGAATGAAAAATTTGGGTACTTAATCCCCTAGGGAGGCCACGGCCTCTAGGACCATTTAAGGCTTGATTATGTAACTTTAGGTAATCTTGGAACTTAAATAATCAAGTGATTAATTTATTGGTAATAGGGTGGAAAAATTGGTAAATTAGAAGATTAGAAAATAATTTGGGATCCATAAATTGGAAAGAACCAAGAATGAAATTTATCATAAGACTTAGGGTAATTTTAATTAAAGAAAGAACAAGAGAGTGTGAGACTTTGAAACCCTTAGAATAATTTTCTAAGTGTGTGTGCGAATAAATTACAATAGAGAACTCAATTAATGAAGAGAATTTCTCTAGAGATGAACTTTGTAAGAAATGCTACATTTAAGTAAGAATTCATAATAAACCTTGAAAGTGTATTATTTCATTTAAATTCTAATAATATGATGTTGTGGGTCCATGTGAGGGACCAATGATGTGTCCATACTTACTTTGGCCAATTGAGGCATATTATGGAAAAGTATGTGATGATAAACTTAGATGGTTATGCTTTGAGTCATCATGCATTGTGAAAGTCCGTTCGACTGTTGTTAAGGCCATGTTGCCTAGGAGATTGAACACACCTTTGTGCGAGTGCGAATAGACTAGTGTAGGTCATATTGTTGACCTCGGGGACGTCGGGGTGCGGGTACCTTACATTGGACAATTGGTAGCTCTTTTGTCCGTGGGGCAGACCGATGTAAACCCGCCGATGATCCGGACTAAGACACTGTCCTATATCGTGATCTAGTGTAGAATGTCTGTACAATGCCTTGATGTGCACGTGAATAAACTGATGAGTTATAGCACTTTGGCCGCGTCAGCCGAGTTGTAGACATGTCTCCTGATCTTTCTCTCTGACTGTTTGTGTCTAGCTCTATGGAGTAGGATTTGGATGTTGTATGCATGTGCATAATGAGTCCATATATTATCTATCATTTTGATTCTTATGATATATTGGAACTATTACTTCACTGATGTATAATTGTCTGGAACTACTTAATTATTTATCACTACTATTTAATGTTTATTATTATTACTGCTGAAATGCTATGTGGGCACTTCGCGCCATTTTGTTTCTTATTGCCATAATTGGTAATGATGGTAGGATGTCTTACCTTTTTCCTATGTTTCTATTATTTCTTCCTGTTTATAAATATGTTTCATCGAAGACGTCGGCAAGGAGGGTGAAGCTCACGAATTCCCCAGCTTCTGGCCCGATCGCGACTAGCACCTGCTATTAGATCATGGCGGCACGCCCATGCAGATTTTTAGGTTATGTGCGTTTGACCTTTCTCGGAGGGCCAGACTGCTGGCACATCAACCTAAATTCTGATCGCTGTATCTACGAGGGGGACGTGTCGATTTCGCTGGCTTGGGGGTGTCATGATCTGCCCATTTTCACTTACAGCGTCAGTTTACGTTTGGAGTTTTACTCGCCCATTAGGGAGATGTGGGGTGATCGTTATTACACCCCACAGAAGGATTCTTTTGTCTCCACTGCTCGAGCTCCGGCCCATAACTCGGTGGTTCCGATGGAGGTTTCCTCGGATGAGGAAGACCCTGAGGAGGATCCTGAGGAGGATCCTGACACGGTTCCTTCTCCTCTTAGGGATTGATGCTATTGATAGCCACTGATGGCTATCAGTGTTTATTTTGGGGGCCTGATGTGTCATTATTTTGGTGGGCTGTATATTTATGATCTCTTGGGGCATATATGTATAATTTTACTTTTTGTATATCAGGCGCTGTAATCAAACAAGTTTAATATATTGATATATCATTGTACATGTATGTTGGTTTGATGTATGCTTTACTTCTATTTTACTCTTCATTGTAAATATGTCTTATCACTATTTTTATTAATTATAACAAAAAAAAATACTCGCTGATTTAATTACACGATTATAACCAAGTAAATTTATATTTATAAAATGAACCAGGTCTAAACTTATATTTTTATTTTTCGCATTATAAATGACAATGTGACATGCCCTCCCAAAAAGGGGCGTTACATTAAGTTAGTATCAGAGCCCCAGTTTATGTTTCTTTGGGTCTTGTGATTGAGTTTGTCTTGTTTGTGCTGTGTGAATCTCTGTGTTGGTATTCCGAGTGAATACATCTAACCTTCTATGTGTTTTTTAGCTAACCTAAATTGAGAAAGCAAGATAGCACGAGGTGGAGACATGGCAGCTGCTATAGAGGCAATGCAAAGGATGACTGAAGTCATAGCACAACAGACTGAACAAGCTACTCAACAACAAGAGAGAGTTGCTCAGTAACAAGAGAGGGTTGCTCAACAGCTCGAAGCTACTGCTGGTGCTCAAAACTTGGCGGAGTTTCGTCGCCACAATCCTCTCCAATTCAAAGGAGAGTTTGATCCGGATAAAGCCAGTCTATGGATCAAAGAGCTAGAGAAAGTCTTCCAAGGCATGAATTGCGCCGAGAATAAGAAGGTGACTTATGCTACCATTATGTTGGTTGGCAATGCTGAGGACTGGTGGTGCGGGGCGCAAAGAATGCTGGAGGCTGAAAATCGCGAGATCACTTAGGATTTAGTCAAGGATAAATTCTTGGATAACTACTTTCCCGCAAGCGCGAAGCACGCGAAGGAGATGAAGTTTCTTAACCTAAGACAGGGGAACATGATTATTAGTGAATATGCAGCGAAATTTGAAAACTTGTCAAAGTTTTCAACATACTTTCAGCACCAATCGAACGAAACCTAGAAGTGTCGGAAGTTTACAGAAGGACTGAGATATGAAGTGAAGAAAGCTATTATCACACTAAAAATTATCAAGTTCTCGGCGCTGCTAGATACGTGCTGTGAAGTGGAAGCTTTAGAGCAAGCTAGAGATACAAGGAGCAGGAACTTTGGACCTACAAGGTTCCAAAGGGGCGGTGGCAACAGTTCTAATCGCTTCCAAAAGAAGCCCTATTCCCGGCCAACGGGAAACCAGCAACAAACAGCGGGTGGAAGTTCTGGTGGAGGTTCTACTAGGAACTGGATCGGCCAAAATGTGACGTATCCCTCAAAATGCTTGAAGTGTGGGAAGGATCATCCCACGAGGGATTGCACTATAAAGGGGATTATTTATTTCCTATGTGGCAAGCCTGGCCACGTATCCCGAGACTGCAACCAAGCGAAGGTTGAACTTTCAGTCAATGCTGCAAGGGCCAACAAACCACAAGCAAGAGGACGGGTCTATACCATGAGCAGAGCCGAAGCCTCCGAGTCAGAAGACTTGATTCAAGGAGAAGGCACCATAGAAGGTAATCTTTTGACTGTACTGTATGACTCTGGGGTAACCCATTCTTTCATATCTTATGACTGTGTGCTACGACTTGGTTTACCAGTGTCTACCTTACCTTTTGATCTGACTGTTTCTACCCCCACTGATAAACCGATAGTTACTACCAAAGTCTATTTAAATTGTCCCTTGATTATTGAAGGTCGAATCTTTTCTGTCGATTTGATCTGTTTACCCCTTTCTCAGCTAGATATAATTTTAGGGATGGACTGGTTGTCCTCCAACCATGTTCTATTAGATTGTTCAAGAAAAACCATAGTTTTCCCTGTGGATGAGGATTCTAGATACTTAACGGCTAACCAAGTTCAAGCTTTCTTGAAAGAAGGAGCTCATAGATACATGCTACTGTCTTCTTTGAAAATCGAGAGAGAGGTTGATGTGAGCACAATTCCAGTGGTGAATGAATTTTCTGAAGTCTTTCCTGAGGATGTACCTGGTTTACCACCAGCGCGAGAAATAGAATTTGCTATTGACCTTGTACCGGGAGCTGGTCTCGTGTCTATAGCACCTTATAGGATGTCGCTAGCAGAATTAACTAAACTTAAGGAGCAGCTAGAGGAGCTTTTGGAAAAGCAATTCGTTAGACCAAGTGTGTCACCTTGGGGAGCACCAATACTGGTAGTTCGAAAGAAAGACGGTTCATCAAGGTTGTGCGTGGACTATAGACAGTTAAACAAACTGACAATCAAGAATAAATATTCACTCCCAAGAATTGATGACTTAATGGACCAACTGAAGGGAGCAGCGGTGTTTTCAAAAATTGACCTGCGATTTGGGTATCATCAGATATGAGTGAAGACGGGGGATATACCTAAGACTACTTTTCGTAGCCGAGACGGCCATTACGAGTACCTCGTGATGCCATTTGGCGTGACGAATGCGCCTGCTATCTTCATGGACTATATGAACCGAATCTTTCGTCCTTACTTGGACAGATTCGTTGTGGTCTTCATTAATGACATCTTGATATACTCTCAAAATCAGGAGGATCATGCTGAACACCTCAGTATAGTTCTCCAGATTCTAATGGAGAAAGAATTGTATGCCAAACTGTCAAAATGTGAATTTTGGCTGGAAGAAGTTAAGTTTTTGGGTCATGTAATCTCGAAGGAAGGGATTGCAGTGGATCCATCAAAAGTAGAGGCAGTGCTACAATGGGAAAGACCTAAGTCAGTGACAGAGATTTGTAGCTTCGTGGGATTGACCAGATATTACCGAGGTTCATTGAGGGATTTTCCAAAATCATGGGACCTCTTACTCAACTCACGAGGAAGAATCAGGCTTTTGAGTGGACCGACAGCTGTGAACAGAGTTTCCAAGAGTTAAAGAGACGACTAACTACCTCGCTAGTGTTAGTGCTACCTGATCAGAATGAGCCATTCGAGGTGTATTGTGACGCTTCATACCAAGGACTAGGATTTGTACTTATGCAACATGGAAGAGTGGTGGCTTATGCTTCAAGACAATTGCGAGTGCATAAGAAGAACTACCCGACGCATAACTTGGAATTAGCAGCTGTGGTTTTCACTTTGAAGATATGAAGGCATTTCCTCTATAGAGCGACGTTCAACATCTTTAGTGATCACAAAAGCTTGAAATATTTGCATGATAAGAAGGAGTTGAACATGAGGCAACGAAGGTGGCTGGAGTTCCTGAAAAACTATGATTTCTAACTTCTGTATCACCCTGGCAAGGCAAACGTCGTGGCAGACGCCTTGAGTAGGAAGATGATCAATGTCTCTACCCTGATGATTAAGGAAAAGGATCTAATAGAGTAGTTCAGAGATGTATGGTCTTTTGTGGAATTAGAACCTGAAAAGATCTGCATGAACATGGTCACCATCTCAAGTGAGCTAATGGAGGATATACGGGAAAAGCAGAAAGTCGACAAGTTCTTGCAAGAAAAGAGAGAGCTAATAAAGGAAGGCAACGAAACAACATTTGAGGAAGGAACAGACGAAATTCTGAGATTTTGAGGTAGAGTCTGTATGCCCCGTGACCAAGAGCTTAGAAAGTATATTCTCGACCATGCTCACACAAGCAAGCTGAATATGCATCCAGGCATAACAAAAATGTATCAAGACTTGAAGAAGTTGTTTTGGTGGCATGGAATGAAGAGTGACGTCACTAGATGTGTATCGACTTGTCTGGTTTATCAGAAAGCTAAAGTGAAACATCAAAGACCCGCAAGATTACTGCAACCATCGTCTATTCCTGAATGGAAGTGGGATAGCATTGCAATGGATTTTGTGGTGGGTTTGCCAAGGACAAGAAAAGGACATGACTCGATTTGGGTAATTGTGGATCGACTTACGAAATTAGCGCATTTCCTCCCGATCAATATAAAGTACAACCTAGAGAAACTGACCCAGCTGTATATTAGAGAAATTGTTAGACTGCATGGTGTGCTTACAAGTATTGTTTCGGATAGGGATCCAAGATTCACTTCAAAGTTCTGGCAGAGTCTACAAGAATCATTAGGGACAAATTTACGTCTAAGTTCTGCTTATCACCCACAAACCGATGACCAATCGGAGAGGACGAACCAATCATTGGAAGATTTGCTTAGAGCTTGCACCATAGAACAGACTAGAAGTTGGGATGACGTTCTATCATTGATAGAATTCACCTATAACAATAGTTATCATTCAAGCATAGGGATGGCACCTCATGAGGCTCTATATGGATGGCGGTGTCGGACACCTTTATGTTGGTACCAAGACGGCGAGTGCCTTACTATTAGACTAGATGTTATACAGCAGACGATTGAAAAAGTTAAGATGATTCAGGAGAAGATGAGGACGACTCAGAGCCGATAAAAGAGTTATGTAGACAAAAGAGTTATGCAGACAAAAGAAGAAAACTTCTTGAGTTTGAGGAAGACGAGCATGTATTTTTGAAAGTCACATTACGACTGGGGTGGGCCGGGCCTTGAAATCTAGAAAATTTACTCTAAAATTTCTTGGACCATACCAGATTATTTGCCAAGTAGGTCCAGTAGCCTATCAAATAGCCTTACCCTATTTCCTCACAAACATTCACAATGTCTTCCATGTGTCACAACTGCGAAAATACATTCCTGACCCAAGTCATGTCATAGCACCAGACACAGTACAATTAAAAGAGAACTTAACCTATGAGGCACCTCCTGTAAGAATTGAGGATAGAAGGATAAAGCAACTAAGAGGCAATGAGATCTCATCAGTAAAAGTAATCTGGAACGAAACGACTGGAGATGCAACATGGGAGCTGGAAGACAAGATGAAGGAGCAACACCCACAACTATTCTAAGGTATGAAAATTTCGAGGACGAAATTTCTTTTTAGAAGGGGAGAGTTGTAACACCTTGAAAATTATTTATTTCATTATAGATAATCATTTTATAATATTTATAATTTTTAGAAATTTTTCTAAAATTTTCTGGGATCATCGAATATTTTAATATATTTTTCGTTTTATGTGCACACTGAGCAAAGTCAGTGTAATACCCCAGAAATTGTTTGTCACATGATGAATAGTCATTTTCTAATATTTGTGACCTTATAGTGGCTCCTACTTACAGACAAAGTAATGTCACCACAGTACTCTATATACTCTGAATCCCAATGGACACTCCAAGTAGTAGCGCCTTCAAGAAATTGTAGTCTACGGAAACCTAACTAATCCTTCCTTGCCGCCATCACCATCTTTACAGATGTAGACATAAAATAGAAACATACAGAATAAAACAGCAAAGAGGTGAGATCTCCTACATCGCATATTAATATGGTAGCAAAGAAACGATACGAATAACAACATTGTTCCATACACAGTCCATAGAATAATAAAAATCAACAGATATATTCATAGCATTTAATAGATAAATAATCCAATAAACTTGCAGCACAATATCAGACATAATGATAATTTCACAATAATATTATACCATCATAATATTATATCACCACAATACTATATCACCACAGTGTGAATGCTGAGTATGCTCATGAACAATGTGTACACTAACTATGCACATACTCAATGAGTACAAGGACCATCATTATGCACAATGTAACCTGATCCTACTCCATGGAGCTAACTCAAGATCAAAGATGAATGTTCCAGAAGATCGGTTCCCCCTAAAAAGACAGTCTATACTGGATCATGAAAAGTAATAGTGTTGTCAGGTCTGCCAGTGCGTTGTAATCAGTGTCCACAGGCCAAGGGTATTACGTGATATAATAATCACGGGTGATAACAACTCCACCATGTGAATCACCGCGCCCTGACATCCCCCAAGATCTATTACGATCCACTATCCTGTAAGTTCCCGTTCATTCTTTAGGCATAAAACGCCCCAACAAATCAAGCGAATACACTTTTCTATGCATGATAACTGATTCAAACATATACTGTCATTGATCACACAGTATATCTTATTCATATGCCATCACATGGTGGTATCACCATATAATGCTCAAAAGCATATTTAATCAAATCAAAGTACCATTGTACTGTTCCCAATGATATTAACGCAACTACCCATACAGTTGTCTAATACCATTAGTATCTATGATATTATATGACCGCCCATACAACTACATAATACCAAAGATCCACTCGGGTCCAGTTCTTCGGTTTTCCAATCCATAATGCTAAGAGAGGTGCAACACGAGGACTTCTCAGGAGGTCTCCCATCCTAGTACTATTCTCGCGCAAACACTTTTAATTGTGAAGTTCTAACAATCTGAATTTACAATTCACATGAATTTAATACGTTGGCCCAAAATCACAATGTTAAGTTCATAATTCACATGGTTCAGTACATCGACCCTACAGCACAACTCGTTGTTCCTCTCAATCGCATAGAAATATTATCCTATTTTCACAATCGCGTAACACTTTTGTTACATTTTCAAATTGCGTAAAAATTTTTTAACATTTTCTCAATCGCGTAGAGATTTTAAAACATTTTCTCAATCGCGTAGTTAAAAATTACTATTTTTAAATCGCATAAAATATTTCTAACATATTTTAAGTCCAAAATAAGATTTTTCTCATTTAATAAAAAAATTGACCTTATTTTCATTATTTGCATAATAATCCTTCTATAAAATAATATTTCTAAAATAGTCCCTCTTTAAATAATATTTTCAAAATAGTCCATCTTTAAATAATATTTGCAATATAGTCCCCTTAAAATATGTATTTTTTACTGTTTTCCAAAAAATTGTATTTCTTAATTTTACTTAGCATATTACAGTTCAAAATTTCGTAACGCACTTCAAAACCCAGAAGGTGAGCTATACGTCAGTAAATTTCAAGTATTGGCTTTTATTTTACTACATAGCCTTAATTAAGCCAATTTTAATT
The DNA here is from genome assembly GCA_029884595.1 of Ormosia semicastrata. Lineage (NCBI taxonomy): Eukaryota > Viridiplantae > Streptophyta > Magnoliopsida > Fabales > Fabaceae > Ormosia > Ormosia semicastrata. Next base: position 14,969,958 of record JAQQTO010000030.1, read on the forward strand.
CTAAAATATCATTTTAAATTCATAAACTTACCAAATTGAGTTCTTACTATTAAAACACCTAAGTCTACACTTAGTAAAATAGTTTTGGATCTTGAACATCAAAAATGGCATGTTGGCCGAATTCACATATTGCTTCAAAATTCATATATAAATCATTTCCTAACACTTTAAATCCTTATAAAATTTCTTAATTAAATTTCTTGTCATAAAATCATTTAATCCTCAATTTGAAAAATAATTTAGAATCCTTTGTCTTTTTTACAGTAATGAGGTCGTGTGCCTCTAGGCTCTTTGGAGCTTTCATACAAATTTTCTCATTATGTAATTCACATCCTAAATTACACAAGTATCATCATGTTTCCAAATTCACATAGGCAAGTATACTATCAAAGCTATAAGCATATCAAACACATATAGAAATTATGCATACTTATCAAAGTAATAAAATAATTACACAATATAATCCAACAAGCACAAACCAATGATTATACAATCCAGTGAATAAATCCTCATATAGATTTTTCACTCACAAACACAAACATTTTCATTCCTTCACCACCACATATGGCCGATGAGGTTAATCTCCCTCTTACATTAAGGAAGACAACAATGCTTCAAGCCTCTCCTTCCTCTTGAATTCGTGTGGCACCAAGAAAAATCCTAAGCAATCCTAAACAAATCTAAAAGTCATAAACAAGGCTTGAAAATAACAAACCATGGATCAATCATGGTATAGAAAATTAGAAATCCAACTTAGGATCAATCAATCAAAAGATTACCTTAGGAGTAGAAAACCAAAGCTTGATTTTTGAAGCACTTAGAGAAAGATTTAGGTAAAACTCACAAAAGAAAAAGTGTTTAGAATGATGTTTGGGTTTAGAAAGTATGATTAGATGAAATTATGGAAGTGAGGAGGTATGGTCTTAGTGTAGTGGCCGTGGGGTTCAAGGTGGGAAGAAAGAAATACTCTTAAGTGTTCTTGAGAGGTGAGAGAAAAAGATGAAGACTTGTATCACAAAGTGTAAGAAAATGCAAATAGAATAGCCAATTTAGAGTGAATGGCCATGAGGTGAGTGTGTGGGAATATCAAGGTTAATTATAACCATAGAAATATCATAAGGTGTTCACATGCATTTCACATGGCTTAGGTAATGTAATGGTCATTAAATAGTCATTTAGATGAACCTAGAACATGGTGGAATGGCCATGTCGCCGTGTAGTGTTTTCTTTTGGAAAAAATATGAGATAGTTTGTTGTCTCACAAAGTAATAGAAATGAAAGGAAATGACCTATGTTAAATTGCATGGCCGTGGAATCACTTGGATAGGAAAGTCCAAAGATTGTTTAATAAGAAAAAGCTTAAGCACATGGGCTCACATGGTTGCACATGGCCTTGGTCATCAAGTTGTCATCCTTAGGTCATTAGATAAATCATGAATATCCTAGAAATGCTTGGTTGGCCGTGGAGCTCCATAGGAAAGGTAACCAAGTCTTAATTCAATTAACTTTCTAGTTACACTTAGTTAATTCAATTAGTTACCTAGCTAACCATCTAGTTACATTTTGAACTAATTTAGTTAAGCTATTTAGTTACATACTAACCATATAGTTTCATGATTACATCATGCATAGGTAATGATTCTAGAAACTCTAGATATTTTTCTAGTAACTAAAGACTCTAAGTATTAGCAAACTAAATTAGCTCCATTTAGTTACTACTTAGTCTATTTAATTAACTTAGTTAGAATATCTAGTTACTTAACTAACAAATCTAACCATTAAAATTAACTTCATCTCCTAGCCATTGATTTAATCTAAGGTAGATATGCTAAGCTTTCTTATCAAGTTTGCTCTCACACCATTGATTAGATCAATGGTGATGATCAAAGGCTTCTCCATCAAGTTTTCCATCCAACGGTTCATAATAAAGTCTAAGCCATTAAGTTTGACCAATTATTATTGGTTAGTCATAAAACTATGTAATGATGGCTCATGATTACCCTTAAGATATTTAGTTTAGATATTTTCACCTAGATACTTGTATTCAAATATTTGTCTAAGATATTTTATTGAGATATTTTCTCGTTAGATATTATCCTTAGATATTTACTAGGTAAGTCATCATAGAATCTTCTAGAACAGCTGAGTCAGCATGGTGAGTCATAGTGCTGAGTCACCAGCTGAGTCATCAAGATATTTTTCTAACAAATATTACCCAATGGACAACAGCTACTGCTATTATTACATAATGGATAATAGAAAACTCAGATACAGAAAATCTCTGTCAACTGTTCTCGATTTTGGGTTTAGTAAGATTCTCCGATCCCACCTTGACAGTCCAAAACTTTCTGGTTCAGGAAAAGTTTTTATTTTTCTAGGTCTGCATCAAGCACACATATAACTTAAAATAATATTAAAATAATCACAGACTCAGAAAATTTTCAAAAAAATTCTCAAAAATCATAAAAATTATAAAACTATATATTTTTCGAGAAAAAACTAAATTCGGACATATATTTCAAAAATAATATTAAAATAATCAAAATAATATTAAAATATTTAAAATAATTAAAAATTCTAAAAAATTCACAAAAACTCTTAAATATTATAAAACATATTTATTTTCAAGGAAAACAAAAAATCAGGTTGTTACAAGAGAAGCTTTGGATTTTCTCACGAGATGATCTAAGACCTGGTTGTTAGAGAAGTAAAGTTAAGAAGAGTAGATTTCTAAGGGTTTTCCGGGATTACGAAAGGACATGTAGAGCATGTCAAAGGTGATTTTTGGAAACTTTTGGAAAAGAAGTGGTTAGGTGCCAAGTAAACCGAAAGTCAGTTTTGGGTTGCAAGTGGTACAATTTAAGGGCTATGTAATTTCTCAAGGAAGAAATTGCAGAGAACCCTAGTAAAGTTTAAGCAGAGGTACAATGGGAAGAGTAACCATTGTGACCAAAGACAGAGAGTCTATTACTGAAATTTCTCAGTTAGTGCTACCTAGATTAGGCTAGCTAAGAAAGGTAGTGCTCAGTAGTAGACTCTGGAGAGTAAGTATGGTTTCCAATAGTTGTAGAGGAGGTAGATTACTACGTTAGTGTTGGTAATTCCAGATTCCCATGAGAACTTTGAGGTAGTCAGTTATAATTCGAAGAAGGGACTAGGGTGTGTTCAGATGCACTAGAGGTAAGGTAAGTAGACGCCTACACATCAAGGCAGTTAGACCTACAAGAGAAAGACTGCCCTAGGTATGATTTGGAAATTGCCACAGTGGTGTTTGCCTTACAGTTTTGGAGGCATTGCTCATAAGGAGTTTAGTTCGAGGTGTTCAGTGATCATGATAGTTCACGAATACTTGTTGATCAAAGGAAGCTAAACATGAGGCAAAATAGATGGATATAGTTTTTCAAGGCTTATAACCTTGAGTTATGATATCATTCAGGTAAGACCAAACTATTCGTTGATGTACTAGGTAGGAAATTCCTACAGGTGTCCCAGATGATAGTCCAAAAGAGAGTGAATTTCTAGAGAGTTTTGAGAATTTGAGTCTCATAGTGACTATGATTCCAGATAGTCTCTTAGTGAGCAAGGTGGACGTAGTAAGAGGCCTAATAACTCAAATTTCTTTGAAGCTCAGAGGGAGAATGAAACTCTAAGGGACAACAGTGAGCAAATCTTCTAAGGAACCCTAGAGGATTTTGTTATGACTAAGAGGGAATGACGAAGTTTAAAGATAGACTTTGTTTTCCAAGAGGGTCAAAAATCAAGAAAGGGATCCCAGAGGAAGCTTACAAGAAAAAGTGTACCATCTATCTAGAGGCTACCAAGGTTCTTTAATAGTTAAGAAAGATGTATGGTGGCCTAGTATGTTAAAGAACATAGCAGAATATGTTGAGCTATAGGTAAGGGTGGAGAAATTAGGTAATCTGCCCACCTTTCACCAAGTAAAGTTAGCTATTTTCTAGATAAAGTGGTTCAACTACTTTTGAAGGAGATAGTTGGAGTGCATGGAGTTCTAGTGAGTGTGGTGACTGATAAAGATACTATGTTCACATTTAGTTTTGGAAAGCCTTACAAGAAGGAGTTCAAAAATAAGTTATGTTTTTGTACAGCTTACCATACACAAACGGATGGGTCAAGATCTTAGAGATAAGCAGATTTTCTCTGATAGAGGTGTAATTGGGAGAAGCTGGTGCTGAAAAAGAATTCCATGTTCAGAGAGTTATCCAGAGTTGTTTGCATGAAGTGAGCAATTTTAGGGACAAAATTTTAAAAATGAGGGAAGAAATGTAATACCCTTAGTAACATATTAGACTTATATATGATTATAAAAGGTAGCATATGGCTTTCTTAACATGCTAGTGAAGTTTTGTGACAAACTGAATTTGTTTAGGCACTTAGTTGCAACACAGAAGTTAAAAAATAGCTTAAAATTACTCAGATAATATCATAAGTTGCTAAGTGAAGGGAAATAAACATAGAGTGTTTGTTTCTAAGTCACAAATAAGTGAAACAACATATAGTTAAAGTTTCAAGATAATCTGAGTTAGTTTGGTATTTTTAGGCATACTGGTTATGCTTTTAATGCTGGATTGACTACCAGAAGACATAGAAAAAGAGAATATAGGTGAAACAATAATTTAGATGAATCTCATGATTTATTCTAAAGTTGTTAGAAGTTAGAAAACTTGAATTAGTATAACTAGGGTGTTCTTAGCATATATAAGCTCCAGCACAAGAACTTATGTTGTTTTCCTTATTTCTTTCTTTCTCTCGGTAGAGAAGAGAAATAGAGAAACAGACAAGAGAATAACATAGAGAAGAGAGAAAGGGGGAGAAAGGAAGAAGAAGAAGGAGAAATAGAAGAGGAAGATTAAGATCAAGGATCAAAGCTTGAAGATTGATCATCCAATCAAGAGGTAAGGGGTTTCTATTCAGTCTCCTTTTTGATTTTCATTGAATGAGGTTTGGGGTTTTTTGAATGGAAATAGGGGTGTGGAAAGCCAAATCCGAGTTCTTGGCTTGATTATTGATTTCAAGGATTAGGTTAAGTTAGTTTAAGCTTAGTAAGTGTAAGATATCCATTTATGGCTCAAGATCAACCATTAGGATCCATAGATTTAAGAATTGGACAATGGTTGGAGTTATGTGATTTGGACCTAGATCTTTGCCTAAGAGAATCTATAGGTTGTAAATGAGTTACAACAAGTTTACGGGCATGGATGAGTGTTAGAAATCACCAAGAAACCAATTTTAGATGATTAGAAGTAAGATTTGAACCATAGAACAGTGCCATGGTTCTACAGAATTCTACAGAGCTTGGGTTCAGCCATGCGCAACGTGGCATGAGAGACGTCGTGCCGTGGCATGAGAGGGTCATGCCGTAGCGTGAGGCCAATTTCGCAACACGCACCGCGATGTGAAGAACGTCGTGCCACGACATGAAAGAGATGTTGCATCAATAGTAGAACCTGTGACTTGGGCATCACGACGTGCCCTACTTAGTGCCGCAGCGATAGCACTAGATAGGCTAAAAATGTCATTGATGATGTTTTGAAGCTATGGACTAGATGAGATCATTAGTATATGTTTTCTAAGATGTGTTAAGACACAAAAATGGATATTTTAATAGAGGAACTATCACCTAGCAAGTAAAGAGAAAGCATAAGCCTTTAAGCACTCAAAAGTAAAGGATTGCCCTAGGTAAAGACATAGCACCTTAGGCAACCTAGTGTTGCATTAGATATCAATCAAGATGTGATGATATGGTGCAATGGAAATAAGTATACTAGGATGAATTGTAGGGTTCACTCTAGTAAGAATAAGGAAGATATGAGCTTTAGGATATCCAAGAGTAGTAGATTACCTTTAGAAGGTACTTAGAACTTTAAGCAACAAATAGTTGTAAGTAAGAACCATTCTTGAGTTAGATTCACTTGAGTGGAGATAAGGTTGTATATTTAGTTCCAAAGAGGGGATGTTATGTACCAAGTCTCTAGTTAACGGGACTTTGTGCATTGTAAAATATGCAATTGGATGAATGTTGCATTCGTTAAGTATGCAAAGTTATAGTGAAATGCTCATTTATTTCCTTAAGTAAGGTTGAATGAGGCATTTGCTAAGATAGACGCTTTCACTAGGATGAGTTTAGTCTATAGGAATGTTAAGGTGGTGTTTATGTAAGAGGCAAACATAACACTATGCTTTTCACACACTAGTTAGTTAATTGATGCATAATTTTTAATTGTCGCATTTGCAAACCCAAGTGCAGGTTGTCTCAAGTAATAAATTTCTCGGTGAGTCTGAGGTCGATCCACAGGGAATTGTTGAAGATTAAGGTGAAGTAAATATTTTGTTATTACGGTAAAAATTATTTACTTGGTTAAAAAGATCCACTTTTGGTAAATAAAGTAAAAGCAAGATTAATTTCTTTTATAACTCAATCAGAATCCTCGTAACATGGAGGTTCCAATAAAAAAATACAACGTTAAAAGTCCATTAAAATAATATACGTAGTTATACTATGATTCCTTTAATTATTACTACCACTTGTAAATAGGTTAAAGCTTTCACTGTGCCAAAATTTTGTCTACAATAAATCAAGAACTCCTCTTTACAAGAATGGAGTATTCCCGTCTGTTACCCAGGATTTTAAATTATCAGAATTAAAATATTATATGTATAAAGAATACTAGAAAAATAAATCATTAAAGCACAAGTGAGGAATAAATCTGACCTTATTTTATTACCAAGAGCTTCACACTTTAACCCAAGTAGACTAAAACTTATTTACACATAGATTAAAAGAGAGAAAAAGAGAAAAAGAGAGAGAAAGGAAATTAGAGGGAGGAGGAAGAGAGGCTGAGGAGAGGAGGGAATTCCTCCTCTCCTCCTTTGGAAATATGCCCAGAGTCTCTCCCCTCCAATTCTTCGTAATGTTCAAATTCAATTGATTGTCTATTTATAGGAAATTTGTTTCCACTATGGCTACATGAGTCACAATTATCAAACTTAACGATTAAGTTTGATTTCTTTATTATTTATTTATTTATTAATAATAATAATTGAGCAAATGCACAGCCGTGTCTCCAGTCATTTTTTCATTTTTGAGAGAAGTGGTCTTCATGAAAGTTGTAGGCCTAGATATTTGCTTTAAAATGGCTTTAGTTTGAGTCCAAAATCATGCCTAGAACTCAAGATATGGTCCAATTACTGTACACTATTTAGGCCCAGTTTCAGCTCCTCTGTTCTGACTTCAAAGCCCAATATCACCTATTAGACATCAAAATTTGGAAAAGTGTTCAACATAAAAGTTGTAGGGAATTGTCTTAGCTTTCCTATAAGACCAAAATCACATCAATCAGATATTTGCAACTCAAGTTATAACCAGTTTTCTAAACACTTCCAAAGAGATAATTAAGGTTAATATATGCAATAATTTGTTTAATGATCCAATAAGGTCCAATATCATAAAATGTGTCAAAACCAACTAAATTAAGCTTAATTGAACCTTAAGAAACCTAGTAAGAAGTTTATAAAATGTATAAAATATATTGGTGTATAAAATATTTGATCCATTTTTGATGAAATAAATTGGTGTTTTAAGTTTCCTTGATGTTTATGAACTTATTTAGGGCTTAACATCACCTAGAGGTTGGATTGGAGTGGCCAAAATCTTAAAATCACCTAGAGGTTGGATTGGAGTGGCCAAAATCTTGACAGTGGCATGACTCTTCAAGAGTTTCTGGCCTAGAAACATGGCCCGTGTTCGAAGACAGGGAGTCGTGTTCCTCTCTGCCAGTTGAAAAGTCATGAATGGTGCTCACAGAGAAAACATGGGGTGGACCGTGTCTAAAGACACGGGCCATGTATCCATCTGTAATAACAATGAGCTCTTGTAGTCTTCATGAAAATTGTATCTCTTTCTCTTATCTTTCCAATGCCATCGAAATCACCTCGTTTCCACCTCTAAAGCTCAAGTTACGCTTGTTTTACTGTACAAAGGTCAAACTTTGTGTTCTACTATTGGAAATAGAAATGTTTTGCGCTGCTTATAAATTGATGAATTAATTTTCTTTGCTATATGCAAGTGTTTAAAGTAAAGAAAAACATATGAAATGTATGAAAATGATGGATACATAGTCCTTTAACCTAGGTAACCTAAATACAAACCTTAAACCTTGATTTGAATGGTTAAAATTCACTAAATTATGAAAAGACTATGCATCCAAATAAATTTGATAAAATGTTTTCATGATGATATTGAATCATATGTGATTGATTGATGAATTTGAACACCCATAATGAGAATGATTTAATTATGCATTATGTTGCATGATGATTTGATAAAAAAATAATTTTCTCTCATGGTTATCCACTTTGTGGAACTGGGCTGAGTGTGGTTTTGGATTACTTTGCACTTGGGTAATGTTTGGTTAATGGTAAAAGAGAATTAAAGAATCTCTTTATACCAGAGTAATTGGGGTTAAGATGTGTTCTTCCTCTTTACCTGAGCTTCCTTAGTCATTAGTGGTTGAGAGTGGATGTTTTCCTCCCACTTGGGGTGATCCTAAACTCGGGATAGCTAGGGCGGCATATCCTAGCATCTCAAGCAACATGAGGTCATGGTCTATCATGGGGATTGAATGAGGGTTAGTAAGCATCCTCTCTCCTAGATTGAATAAGACATGGGTCCAGTTACCCAGAGTAGTTCTGTGTGATGAAGGAAATCACAAAGAGGTTGAAGTGCACCAACCTAAAAGCAGACTACTACCAAGTAAATGATTTTGTAATGCTAGCATGAACAAGAGATGAGATTTTCATCATATATATTGAGATTGGAAAAATGGTTTTGTTTTGGTAACATAGATTTCGATTTAATGAGTTGAGTCTTTATGAATTTGGATTTGATGGATTTTAAATATTAGATTTTGATGACATGATTGACGATTTTTTTTTACATGAAACTTGATGTAATTTTGATGAATATGAATGATTTTCTTAATATTAAATGGAATATTTATTTCGGGAAGATGAAGGATTTGATTTGGCCTTTTGTCATATTCCTAGAGTAAAAATAAATGTTTTGAATAAAAATGAGATTTTTTCCCGAAATAACTGGAATTATTGTGATGACACGATTTTAAACAAACTACTGAGAATTTTGATTCTCACCCCCACTATTCTCTATGGTTTCCATAATGATTCCAACTGGCCGAGCAGATCAACAAGTGTATGGAGCTTACTTGAAGGATTAGTCAGGATATTCTTAATTAGGTATTTATAAATTATTCCTAATAGTTTTTATTTATCTAATAAAATTTGTATATAATGCGTGAAGATATATAATTTGTATATTATTCCTTTCATTATGTATGTAAATTATGTTTCCGCGAAGGCTCATATTTTTGTATATTATCAAATCTTATATTTGAAAATTATTGATATTCATAAGTAACATTCTAAATTCTAATTACTGATGCGTAAATCGGGTACGTCATTAGTGTTAGTAATTTAGGACGTTACATTATGGTATCAGAGCAGTTCATCCTATTGAGCCGGGGTATGCACTAGCTATGCTTTGTTGTGCATTTGTCTTATCTAGACGACAATATGTCTAGGTAGAATTGCATAACAGCTTTAAGTCTATATGTTATGGTTAACTGTCACCCTGTCACATAATGTTGAGTCTGGCCAACTCAAGATTTAATGTGTTGTGTGTACAGGAGACTATGACATCGACCAAGCATACGCGTAAAGGCAGAACAACTGCCAATGAAGCCACGATAGATGTTTAGAAAGTTAACAGCTTCTAAGTGAGAGTAAGGAGAAATGTTTGCGATTATGAAGGAGAGAGAATGTGACTATAATCAGGAAGTTGGAAGGAATGGAAAATAATCTATATCCGTAGTGAGAATATGCGAACAGTCGTGAACGGAAGCCAGAACCTTTTTGATCTTTTGGGATCTAAAGGAATTTATTTTCCTCCTATATAGAAAAGATTTTTGTTGAGTTAGGTTACACAGTCAAGTAATGAGTATCCTTCAATTTTTATTTATTGAAGAAGAGATAGAATATTGGTAGATTGAAGCTAGAAGACCTCTAAGCTTATCGGAACTCACAGTATATAGGGAGTATTTTTCCCAAGTGTTTAAGAAAACAAAGGAGTTGGAACTTGTGGACTGTGGGCAAGGGAGTTTGACAATAGGTTAATACTTGGTTAAGTCTGAGGAAGGAAAAAGAGGAGAAACAAAAATAAATAATAAGACCAACATTTAACTAGTGTTTATTGAAGATTAACACTAAGTTTAGTGGGTTGAGTTTGTTGTTAGACCTGAATATTCTCCTTCTCTTTATATTGCTTTTAAACTTTTCACCCTCATTCTAGGCATGGATGCGTCACATGGTTCACCAAGATAGTTTGATACTCCTTCGACTGCAACGTGGTTAACTCTAGACTGTGGCTTCGAATACGTTGACTAGAGAGACTAAAAAGTGGTCGGATGATACCAAGGGATTGCTAGTTGTAGCAGGAGCCTAGATTGATTAGAAAATGATTAAGGTTGATTTTAAGTCATAACTTAGGATGGATGATTTGATAAACTAGATAAGAGAAAGCAGTAGTGTTCTCCAAGAATGACTTAAGGGGTCAGAGTATTATTAGAATGGAGTTGGAGAGGAAATATTTGGAAGACCGTCTTTAGAACCAAATGGGAACACTAAGCACCTGCAATCCTTAGGGACTAGATGAACAGACTTTCTGAACTATATTTAGTTAGAATGGTTGTGGTCTTTGTAGATGAGATTTTCATCTATTTAAAGACAGACACCCAAAGAATATGAAGATCACTTCAAGGAGATACTAGAAATTCTGAAGGAGAAGCAAATGTATGTTAGTACGATGCGAATATTAGAATATGAAATTTCTAGAGAAGGGATATCTGTAGACTAAAGTAAGAATAGACACGAGAACTGAAAGGGGTAGTGTTTCTGAATAAACACATGAGTACAAAAACAATTTCCAAGGACGGAAAAAAGATTGACTTCTATACTAGTTTTAGTGGTTCCAAATGTAACACCCCAAATTCTGACTATGTGAATAGTAATAGCAAAATTACACTGTTTTACATTTTCTGTGTGTTATAAAAATAATTTGACTGTTCTGAGATCATATTTGATCATTTTGTGTGATTTGCTCCAAGTCAAGAAAATAATAATTTTTTGACCAGGAAAAATCTTATTTAATTAATTAGAGCTGGGGGATCTTACTAAACCCAATTCTGATTGATATATATATTAATCTCGTAATTTTTAGAATTTAGCGTGCAATAAAATAATTTTATATTTTTATAATATTATTTATTCAACAAGACCTACTATCTCAAAAATAGTAGAAAAATTATTTATGGACTAGAAAAAGTTCGTGGGGCTCACGTTTAGTGTAAGCTTGATCAACGATCTTGTCATGTAAATCTAAACCAATAGGAAATGGTCAAAATAGATGGCTTGACTTTCTAAGCCAATTAGAAATAGTCAACAAAAGAAGCATTGACTTCTTTGTGAGCCATTGGATTTTAAAGCTTACTTTAGAAGCTTTAATCTTAAGATTGATCTAATCAATGGTGAGATTAGAAGGATAGTTTTATGACCAATTGATATCTACCCTAGATGTGATCTATGGCTAGAAATTAAAGATGAATCAAGGGTTAGGATTTAGTCAAAGATTGTAGGCTTGAATTTGGTTAGTAACCTAATTAAGCTTAATTTAACTAATCTAATTACTAAATTAGCAAACTAAGTGAACTAGTTTAATTCTAAATTAATTATAATCTAAATATTAATTAGATCCTAATATTAATTAAAGGTTATAATATGTGCTAATATATATTAAATTAACTAGTTATATGATGGTTATGTTAATTAAAATTGGTTAGGATATTTAACCTAACTAATTCCCTAATTAGTTAGCAAGTAATTAGGACTAATTTGAAAATAATTAAGTCACTAAATGGATGAGGGCTGCACGAAATTGGGGCTGCAAAATGAGGAGGCAAGTGGGCTTGAATCTACATGGTTCAAGAACCATCCAACATGACATAAGCCATGTGTGCACAAGTGTGAACACTTTAGGATATTTTAGCATGCAAAATTGATCACTCAACCTCCCTAAAACAGCTCACACGGCAGCTGCACTCCATATTCACTCTTCATTTTCTATTTCACACTTATCACATTTTAGCTATCCATTTCTCTCTCTAAAAACACAAGAAAACTCAAGACTTTTTCTCTCATTTTTCTCACAAGATTCGGCCACCACCCTCACATACTCACCCAAGCCTTCAATTTTAGCTCATCACATTTCTTGAACCCAAATATCATTCTAAGCATCTTTCATTCACAAAGTTTTCCCAAATTCCTACTCTATCTTGCCTAAAATTCCACTTCTTGCTTACTTACTTAAGGGTAAGTTTGGTTTCTATGGTTCAAAACTGAATTTTTAATTTTTCTAACCATGATTGTTCCATGATTTTTCAATATTGTACCTTGTATGTGTTTTTACTAATTGTTTAAGAATTTTAGGGATTTGTTTGGTGGATAGTACGAATTTGAAGGAAGGAAGGAGAACCAACCGATTAAAATTGTCTACAAGAGGTAAGAGGGAGATTTAACCTCACCAACCAAGTTTTGGTGGTGCGAGGATGGTTTTGTACGGTGAAAAATCCATAAGGGTTCTTCACCGATTATTTGATGTGTTTTGATTGTGTTTGTGTTGTGTTTAATTGAGTTTTTATGCTTGCATGTGTGATTAAATGCTTATAGTTTTGATATTCTGTGTGTATGTGTAATTATGAAAGCATGAAATTGTATGTGTAAATTAGAATGTGAATAACATGATTAATCGATTGTATGTGTACTCCAAAGAGTATTGAGGCTTACGGCCATACAATGGAAAAAGGACCAAAGTCCTTACACTGATGAATTAAAATGAGAACTGAGACATTTAAACGAATTTGGAAAAAATTTGAATATGGTAAAATAATATGATTTTATGAGTAGTAAAGAAAAGAAATAACGATTTTTGAAAACAATACCATTTACCGATTTTTAGAGGAGTTATACCGCAAATTTTTATAAAAGAAGGACTAAATTACAAATTTTATCAAAAAGAGGGGCCATAGTATAAATATTGATTTTTGAGGGGTCATAATGTAAATATTATTTTTAGAGGGGTCAAACTGTAAATATTTTATAAAGGAGGGATGATTTTGTAAATATAAATTTGATGAGGGACTTTTCTATAAATATTAAATTTTAAAGGACTATTTGGTAAATATGGATTTTATGAGGGGTTGTTTCGTAAATATGAGTTTTTTAGGGACTAAAGTGCAAATATGGAAAATGAAGCTAATTTTGGTATTAAAATGAGAAAAATAGTATTTCCGATTTAAAACGTAAGAAAAATATTTACGCAATTGGAAAACATTGAAAAGCCGCTACGCGATTTTGAAAAGGTGGCAAAATTGAGTCATAATTGAGAAAACGTGGAAATATGACCGCACGATTAAAATACAGTAATTATACTATTAGATTATTGTATGGGACCCGAATATGTGATATGAAATAGAAATGTGAATAGTGCATGATACATGCATTGGAAAGGTCCGATGGACTGTATGAGGCTAGTTGCTTAGGAGAGACTACACCTCTTGAGTGGGTGCGATATGCGTAGTGTAAGTCACTTGTTGACTTTGGGGGCATTGGGGTGCGGGTTTCCTACAATGGGCAGATGGTAGCTCTTTGTACCTGAGTGGGTTAGACCGACGCAACACACCAATGATCCGGACCGAGACTATCCTTAATCAAGATCGATAAAGACCGTCGTGTATATCTTTGGATGTGCAAAGCGAGCACGTGGTCCAAGGCATGTTAGTGCACCGACACTTCTTTTCGATCACTCTCTCCGACTTGAGTTGTAGCTCCATGGAGTAGGAAATTGATCTGTGTGCATACATACAATGATAGAGGGTATTATCGTAATTTTTGTTTATGATAATTAATTTATTGATTTATTGATTATTAATGATGACATGATTGTAATTATTGTGTATTACATGTTTTGTGATGATATTGATGTTAGTGGCATAACTGTAATTTATGGTATGATAACTGTTTGAGATATTGTATGTGTTTATCTTCATTACTGCCATACTGGTATTGGCGTAGGTGATCTCACCTCTTTTATGCATGTTTGGTATTATATTTATATTTGTTAAGACGTCGAGCAAGAAAAAGAGCAAGAAGGCGAGGAGGCGATTCTTCTTGAGGACGTTGAGTTCGAAGAGATGCTGGATGCCTAGTTTCCTTGGCTACCGAAGATGACATTCATTGGAGGAGATGAGGCATGGATTTGTAGATTAGAGAGAGAGGTATCTATTATAGAGTTTCCTATATCTATTAGGCAAGATTGGGAGCTTACTATCGTACTCTAGTACGATTAGTATTGTGTCGTCTGCTCGGACACTTGTCTGTAGGATGCACATCAAGACAGATTCTATGTCGAGGAATCGAGGAGGACCCGTCTGGGGTTCGTTGTCTAGTAAGATTTGGGCTATATGTTAGTTTTAAATTAAAGTTTAAATACTTTGGAAGTCTAGTCTGTAAAATAATCAAGTGTGACAGTACTAAAGGCTTGTATGTATATATATGATGTAAATTATATGTGACCTTGTTGTTATGAGCTAAGTTTATTTTATTATCATTAAGAAATTTTATAATTCGTATTTACAATACAAGCGCGATTTTTAAGCTGAAGGGTAATTTGGTAATTAAGTAACAATAAATGTGGCACCCTAAGGTGGGTGTTACACCAAATCATCAAGGAAAATTTGAGATATACTCGGATGCCTCAAGGAAAGAGGTAGGATGCATGTGATGGTAGATGGACGAGTAGTTGCTTACACCCCTAGGCGATTGAGACCACATGAGGACAACTATCCAACCCACAACCTAAGATTGACAACTGTGGTGTTTTCCTGGAAGAATTGGAGATACTAAGTGTATGGAGTTAAATCTGAGGTCTTTAATGACCATAAGAGTTTGAAACACTAATTGACCAGAAATTGTTGGTCATGGCAACCATTACCCAAGAGGGGAGGTGAATTGGGTATTAAAAACTTTTCACAAATGCTCTCGAAATAAATACAAATATTTAAGCTATTAAATAAAAGAGAAAGAATTGCGAGAAGAAGAATAAAAGCTTTAAGAATAGCAAATAAACAAATGTGCAATAATATAAAATTGCATAAAATAAAGAGATTGAGAAGAGAAAAGCAGGCACGATATTTATCCTGGTTCGACCACTAACCCACTTGTGGTCTACATCCAGTTCTCGAAAATAATCCGAGATTTTTCACTATGTATACAAGCTTCAATAGGTGCTTGCAATCGTTACATAAAAGAGCACTTTTCACACACAGGGAAACTCTACCCTTGTGCTAAAGTCTCAGCCTGCAGGGATACCTCACCCTTGTACAAACCTTGAAGGGATACCTCACCCTTATACAAACCTTGAAGGATACCTCACCCTCAATATAGAAGAATAGAAATATAGATGAAGAGAAACTCTCACTTAGAGTAAATAATACAATTTGAAGTGCTAAGAGGCTCTCAAAGAATATCTCAAAGTTTCAGCAAAAAGAGCACAGAAAATAGGTGTAAATTGTAAATCACATTTTTCAGAGCAAGCGTAAATTAAACAAATACCTAGGCTTCTTGCAGATGAGACCCACGGTCTCTATTTATAGAGTCGGATAGAAAATAGCCGTTGTAAGAAATTAATTCCATGATTAATATGAAAAAAGTGTTCGTTAGTTTCTATATTCGGATCTGTGTTTACCGTGTTTATTCGAATAAGCCTTTGGCTATTCGAATAACACGTTCTTTTAAAAATGTTTTTGAAACTGGTTATTCGAATAACCTTCGTGTTATTCGAATAACGCTGCCACAAAGAATTCCTTTAGAAAACTGGTTATTCGAATAACTTTAAGTTTATTCGAATAACACTGGTTAAAACACATTTCTGGGAAATAGCTCTATTCGAATAACTAACGAGTTATTCGAATAGCTAATATGAAATAAGCCATTCTGAAAACTCTTATTCGAATAACAGGAGTGTTATTCGAATAACACTTCAAAAAGCAGAGGCACGCTGCAGCCAATTTTAAAACTTTATTCGAATAACCTATGAGTTATTCGAATAACTCAATTTATAAAACAGTTATAAGAGCTTGAAAACCATCCCAGAAAGTTTATGAAAAATACCAAAACATTTTTAAGTTATTTTCAAGATCAAAACAGTTTTGGTATAAGTTTAAGAAAGTATTTTTATTTTTTCTTAATGCACTAGGAGATATCCAAAGAGATCCTCGAACAGAGAGACTCTAAGTCCTAAAGCTATCCTTAAAAGATCTTGAACTTGGTCTTCCCATCATCTTCATTTTGTCTTCATGTTTGTTATCATTAAAAAGATTCTTCAAAGATATATGTTTAATCACCTTCTCCTTGTGTTGAGCTTAATTGAGATCTTTTGCTTTCTTGTTGCAAGCTCACTCTTGATACTTGAACTATCCTACAAAGTATTGCTCACTTAAACAAGCATAGTTAGTCCAAAAGTATAATTTAATATCTTCATATGCATGATTCATAAATGTATAACTCTAGTTTGTTTAACATGCATATAAGACTTTCATAGACACATCCAAATAAGATATTTATCAATTACTAATGGATATGCTCTATATAGGATGCAACAAAGAACATATGCAAAGTATTCTTTTTATCTTGTATTTGTCATCATCAAAACTTAACATATTAAACCATTTGGGGCAAAGTTATTTCCACAATCTCCCCCTTTTTGATGATAACAAATCACCAAAGAAAAAATATGTTGAGCAATATATAAGAATGGATATTCATGTAAGCATATCAAACAATATGCACAATAACATATTTTTCTTTCTAATTTTCACTCCCCCTATTTGACATCAACAAAAAGGCTTAGAAAGAAAAAAATTTTCTCCCCCTTATAGATACTACATATGATTCAAGAATAGAGAGATGAAATAAATATGCTTTCAAGATGTAGAAGATTATTCATGCAATGCTTGTCATATTTTTGTATGTCAACATTTCACATATGATAGCAGTAAATCATTTTATGTAATCAAACAAAGATGTAAGGTAAGAGATATAAACAGCTTAAGTGCTAGGCTCCCCCTCAAAAATACATATTATCAAAATAATAGATAAGGAAAATACGTATGCGAAGACTATGTAAGCACATCACCTTAAAGAAAAGCAAGGCAAATATACATCTTCTTAATCCTTCAAACAAAAACAATTTTAAAACTTCTCCCTCTTTCAAAAAGAATTTTATAAGGGCACATTATATTTTCAAAAGCATTTTAGAAGGGTAAAAATATTTTATATTAAAAAATATTCATTAAGACAGATTAGTCTAAGTCAAAAGAACATAAGTACATCTCCTTGATGAAATATGCTATAGGGATCAAAACATGTATAGAACTAATATCATTCACCCTAAATGCAATGACAAAATAGCAAGTTAATATCCAATTAGGCACTTTGTCAATGTTAAGCATACTTCTCATGTAAAGAAAGTATATAATCATTTAAGATCAATTTTTTTAACAAGTATCAAACAATTCATATCATATAAAGTATCATAATAGCTTAGGGATAGAGATACTTATTGAGATAGATAAAGAGTGGTGCTTCTTTAGAATGTTCTTTGTTTATTTATCCTTTGAGTTTGAGTTTTCTTCCATTGAGTATTTCATTCCATTGCACTTGAAGAAATGCTTCTTTTTCTTCCTCTTTATTTGAACTCCATCCAACTTTTCTCGTTTATCCACATATGCTTGTATGTAAAAATCTGATGGTTATATTTGAAACACATAGAGAGATTTGCAAAGCTAACTTTAAAAGTCCTTTAAAACATAGGTTAGCATCAAATATCATGTAAGCTCATTTATAAGCATAATTTTGATTGATATATATTTAAAGCATGTATCACATTATCAACCATGCAATATTAGCTTTGACAAGAATGTATGAAGTGCATATGAACTTGAATAAATAAAAAATAGTTTAAGCATTTTAAGGCACGATTCAAGTTTATCAAGAAACATATGATCATCATCAAAACTTATTTAGGCACTTTTAGACAAATAATGATCACGTAAGACATGTAAAGGCAAAAAAAAAATAACTATCTACTTCTCCAAATAGCATATGATATCAAATTTAAAGTATATAAAAAAAAAGATAATAGTTTGATATCACCAAAAATGTACTCTTTGAATTTTTGTAGATGACTCTCACTTCCACAAACTTCCAAGCTTCAAGCTTTCATGAGGGAATAGAAATTCTTTGCACCCCTTTTAAAAGTTGAATCCTTTTAAACTTTACTATCCTCAAGTTGAACTTATTCCATTTAAATGCTTACTTGAGGTAGTTATCACCCTACAATACAATTCAAAGTACTTTCTTTGGTATCCATCAATTTTGGATCCATAGAGGTTAGTCATTATGCCAAACTCATAAGCAAATAAGCATTCAAAACAGTAAGGCAAAACAATAAATGGGTTTACAAGGGCAAAATATATTTTATTTCATTAATTAAATTAGCCAAGTACATATATTTATCAAAAGAATAGTCAATTACATTTGATTAAGCATTTGCATTTTCAGTCTAATTAAAAAGAATTTAGCATATATTAACGAAACGTAGCTAAACCTTTTAAAAAAATGAGTTTATTCGAATAAGAAGAAGATCTTATTCGAATAAAGGATCTACGACGGCCAAACATTTTGGCCATTTTAACAGGTTTTATTAGAATAACCTAGGGGTTATTCGAATAGACAGAAAGCAATCAGTCAAGACTGATAAACCAAATCTCTGGTTATTCGAATAGAAGGAAATTTATTCGAATAGACGGAGAGCATATCAAACACAGGATTAACACAGAAGCCGGTTTATTCAAATAAACTAAGTATTATTCGAATAAAGCTAATATTCACCACATTGATTGACAAGCAGTAAAGAATTTTATTCGAATAAAAGCCTGTTTATTCGAATAAAACTAACAAGGAAACACAGAGATGCATACGTTCAAGAATTCAAAGCATATATATGTGATTTAAAGAGAGAAAAAATAATAATATTTAAGCAATAGATTCAAATATTTAATTATATGTATGATTGATCAAAAACTCAAGTTCAAGGATATTATCATTAGACATGTCATTTCAAGTAAGGAGCATACTTTATCTAGCATATTAACATGTAGAAATATTTTCAAATTATAAGGCTAGAAAAGCATAATAAAAGTTTTACTTATCCAAGGATTGCAAGTTTATACTTCATGGAGACAAGGAAGAGAGCTTGAAGTTATTTATGATATTTGTATTTGGAGCAGCCATTTTCACGATGCCAAAGTCACTTCTTGGCCTTCAAGTACACCTACAACACACTTTAAATTTTGACTTTTGGTATCCAAATTTTCTTGGGTCCTTGTGTGTTAGTTTTTGGCTATTAATCCATTATGCTCTCATAAAGATCAATTTTTTTTTATATAAAAAAGTAAACTGAGCACAACAAATTAAATAACCAATTATCATTAAGCATATAGCCGATAACATGCTCACTTTCATGATATATAGATAATTTAAAGTATAGCAAGCATACATAGTCATAGAATATCTTATGATTAATAAATATACAAGACAGTGAGCAAAGGGTGTAACAGGAATATAATCATGTGCTATATTTAATATTCAATTTTTACCAAGTACACATGATTCAATTAGTCACTTAAGGCCTACAAGGAATATACCTCAAATTTGTTGACTTTGCATGTGAGTGTGTATAAGAGATAAAAGCTTTTGATACCTTGGCCTTGGTAATCGAGGAAATACTTTTTCTTATCCATTGCTTCTCTTTTGGAGTCTTGAACTTTGCAAGTTCTACATTTTGTACTTGAGAAGCTTTGGTTGAAGCCATCTTCCTTCTTTGACCAAAGTTTCTATCATTAGGCTTTGGAAGCATTCTCCTTGATGATTCCTCTTTCTTTTGACCAATTTGTCCATCATTTTGAGAAATATTCTGCATAATTAAAATACTAGGAGGACACTTTGGTACCCACTTCATTTTGGGTCATTGAATGTTAATATTAGGGCCTTTAGGATTTTTAGGAACCCATACCATACAATTTCTCATATAAGGATTTCTTCTATAATTGCATAAATGAGAAATATGTCCTAGATGACCACAAAAATTGCAAACAATTGAATTTAATGATGGCTTGGTCTTTTGAAGATCATCTTTGAAAAACTTAAGCTTTTTCTTGTTATTACATTCTATGTTACTTTTGCCACAAGCTTTACTTGAATTTTCACATGGAATAACACTAATTTTATTCTCATTAACAAGTATAGAATTTAGGCAATTACAATCATTAGCTTTGGAAAATTTGAAAGATAAGTCCTCAACTTGATTTTCTAAATTAATGCATTTTTCACAAGAAGATGAGGTTTCATATTTCAAAGGCATTTCCTCATTAAGAAAAGCATATTCAATTTTTAAAGTCTCAATTTCATTTTCAATAGAGGAAATGTTTTCCAAACACGATAAGTTTTTCTTTTCTAAATTCAACAAACTATCATACAATTCATTATATGCACATTGTAACTCATCATAGGAAGGACTATAATCTAGATTAGAATTATATACCTCAAAGTCCTTTTTAGCCATATAGGAAGTAGTTTCAATTTCTAGCATGCTTGGCTCTTTAAGAGAATCACCTTCTTCCTCATTAATTTTGTTTTGCTTTGTCTCTTCTTTAAATTGAGCACTATCGTCACCAAGAGGCATTTGGCTCCCTTCAATAGTTTGAGCATCTCTTTGAGGATATTTTTCATGACAAGCTTCCTTTAATGACTTTTGCTCTTCTTGCTTTCTATATACAACTTTATGCACAAAATCATTGTTAGGAAGATAAATAACATTAAGAGCATCCCATATATCTTTAGCACTAGAGCAGCTTTTAATTTTAGCATAAGCTTCATCATTCAAACTACTTCTCAAAATTTGCATAGCTCTAACGTTTAAAGAAAAACATTTTTTGTCAAAACTATTCCAAGTTTGTTTTGATTTGTAAGTAAATCCATTTAGCACAATATCCCACAAATCCAAATCAATAGATTGTATATAAAACTTTAATTTAGTTTTCCAATAAACAAAATTTACACCATCAAAGAATGGTGGTTTATCAATTTCAAAACCTTTCATTTTGAAAAACTTTCAAGGTTGCCAACAAACAAGGATCTTTAACTCTAAGCGGTTAAGCTTTCACCAGAGCACGAAGCTCTGATACCACTTGTTAGTCATGACAACCATTACCCAAGAGGGGGGTGAATTGGATATTAAAAACTTTTCACAAATGCTCTCGAAATAAACACAAATATTTAAGCTATTAAATAAAAGAGAAAGAATTGTGAGAAGAAGAATAAAATCTTTAAGAATAGCAAATAAATAAATGTGTAATAATATAAAATTGAGTAAAATAAAGAGATTGAGAAGAGAAAAGCAGGCACGATATTTATCCTGGTTCGACCACTAACCCACTTGTGGTCTACGTCCAGTCCTCGAAAATAATCCGAGATTTTTCACTATGTATACAAGCTTCAATAGGTGCTTGCAACCGTTACATAAAAGAGCACTTTTCACACATAGGGAAACTCTACCCTTGTGCTAAAGTCTCAGCCTGCAGGGATACCTCACCCTTGTACAAACCTTGAAGGGATACCTCACCCTTATACAAACCTTGAAGGATACCTCACCCTCAATATAGAAGAATAGAAATATAGATGAAGAGAAACTCTCACTCAGAGTAAATAATACAATTTGAAGTGCTAAGAGGCTCTCAAAGAATATCTCAAAGTTTCAGCAAAAAGAGCACAGAAAATAAGCGTAAATTATAAATCACATTTTTCAGAGCAAGCGTAAATTAAACAAATAGCTGGGCTTCTTGTAGATGAGACCCACGGTCTCTATTTATAGAGTCGGATAGAAAATAGCCGTTGTAAGAAATTAATTCCATGATTAATATGAAAAAAGTGTTCGTTAGTTTCTATATTCGGATCTGTGTTTACCGTGTTTATTCGAACAAGCCTTTGGTTATTCGAATAACACGTTCTTTTGAAAACGTTTTTGAAACTGGTTATTCGAATAACCTTCGTGTTATTCGAATAACGCTGCCACAAAGAATTCCTTTAGAAAACTGGTTATTCGAATAACTTTAAGTTTATTCGAATAACACTGGTTAAAACACATTTCTAGGAAATAGCTCTATTCGAATAACTAACGAGTTATTCGAATAGCTAATATGAAATAAGCCATTCTGAAAACTCTTATTCGAATAACAGGAGTGTTATTTGAATAACACTTTAAAAAGCAGAGGCACGCAGCAGCCAATTTTAAAACTTTATTCAAATAACTAATGAGTTATTCGAATAACTCAATTTATAAAACAGTTATAAGAGCTTGAAAATCATCCCAGAAAGTTTATGAAAAACACCAAAACATTTTAAAGTTATTTTCAAGATCAAAACAGTTTTGGTATAAGTTTAAGAAAGCATTTTTATTTTATTTTAATACACTAGGAGATATCCAAAGAGATCCTCGAACAGAGAAACTCTAAGTCCTAAAGCTATCCTTAAAAGATCTTGGACTTGGTCTTCCCATCATCTTCATTTTGTCTTCATGTTTATTATCATTAAAAACATTCTTCAAAGACATATGTTTAATCACCTTCTCCTTGTGTTGAGCTTAATTGAGATCTTTTGCTTTCTTGTTGCAAGCTCACTCTTGATACTTGAACTATCCTACAAAGTATTGCTCACTTAAACAAGCATAGTTAGTCCAAAAATATAATTTAATATCTTCATATGCATGATTCATAAATGTATAACTCTAGTTTATTTAACATGCATATAAGACTTTCATAGACACATCCAAATAAGATATTTATCAATTACTAATGGATATGCTCTATATAGGATGCAACAAAGAACATATGCAAAATATTCTTTTTATCTTATATTTGTCATCATCAAAACTTAACATATTAAACCATTTGGGGCAAAGTTATTTCCACAGAAATGGTTAAGTACGAGACAGAGGCGATAGATTAATTTCTTAAAAGGCTATGATTCTGAGTTATAGTATCTTTAGGTAATGACAATGTTTTAATTGCCAGATTTGTTGAGGAAAGGAGTGTAAGAAATCTTAGAGCTAGTGTTTAAGAAACTGATATTCCCTATAGGAAGTTTAAATTTTGTGAAATAGTTTATTAGAAAAAAATCATATTCTTCTGTGGATGAGAGGGTATGTTACATTTTGTCAAATGAGATAATGTTTGAAGTTAGAATTCTGATCATGCATGTTTACACGTTAGCTAATGTGGACAAGTATACGGCTAGGTTTTCTTCCCTTTTAGTCAAGACCTTAACACTTAAAGGGATTTGATACCTATAAGGATTTACCCTATTGGAGATGTATACTGCCAGAATAAAATTGTAACATGGTACACGATGGAGAGAAACCACGTATTCACACTTATAGAATTGGGTCTGTCAAAAAAAAAAGTTGGCAATGTTTCCTTTTGCAATGTGTTGGAAGGAAGGGATTCAAAGAATAAATAATAAAGTAAGGAAATTCCTAATCTGGTTGAACTCTTGAGGTAAGGAGCAAAGTAGAGAAGTGGTGGAGAAATTAAAAAAAATTATTAGAAGTTGTACGTACTTATGTAACGTATGTGGTGTTCAAGGAGATTTTTTCATACAAGTGTTTTCTGAGAAATATACAAGATGGTAGAGGAGTGGAGTATATCTAGAACTACAACGAGAAGGCATGTCTACTGTATAATATGAAGTGAAGTGAAGTTAGAAAACTCTTCAAGTTTATTTCTTATATCAGACTTAACCCTAACCCAAACGAAAATTGAAAGTGTGTCAAGTTTGAATCTGAATTGAAGGAAAAAAATCAAAAGTTATACCCCATCCTCGACTACTAGCCCTAAGCAGGGTATATACTTTAAGAAGGCAAAATGAAGCTTAATCTTCCGAATCTTTATAAGGTAACTTTTATTAGGATAAAAGGATATGAACGTTTGAGTTTGAATAAAAGTTAGAGTAGAGAAGATGAATATAATCAAGGATAGCTGTTGAAGGATTCCAAATTTTTGTAAGAGAAGCTAATTTTGGGGACAAAATTTCTAAAAGGAGGGGAGAATTGTAATATTCACTTTTTAGTAGGTTAAATTGTATATATGGTCATAAGGTACCATAATACTTGTTTAACATTGATGAACCTGCTCTTGAGAACTAAAACCAGAATTGCTTGCCTCACATCCACCATTAGCATGGTTACCTCCACAGAAGTCACAAATTAACCTTTGATGGTTCACAGAATTTACCTGCATACTCTCAACTTGCTTAGTTAGGTTAGCCAACTGCTGAGAAATACTTTTGTTTTGAGCAAGTAAGGCATCAAAAGTACCAAGCTCCATCACTCCTTGTCTGACTAATGCCCTCCCACTAGGCAACTGATATTCATTAGTGGCCATAACCTCAAATAATTCTGAAGAGTCTTAGTGTTTAAAGACCCACCTGCAGATGCATCCACCATAAGTCTTGTGGAATGATTCAAACCATTATAAAATATTTGTACCTGTTGCCAAACCTCAAATGCATGGTGAGGACATCGCCTTAATAGCTCCTTGAATCTCTCCCATGCTTCATAAAGAGATTCTCCCTGATTCGAGTAAAGCAAGCAATCTCACTCCTTATCTTCACAAACATTGATGGAGGAAAGTATCGAGTCAAAAATTTGTTAACCAAATCCTCCCAAGTAGAAATGCTCCTTGTGGTGGGCTTGTAGCCAGCTCTTTGCTTTATCTCTGAGCGAAAATGGAAACAATCGTAATCTAATGGCATCATCGTAACGCCATTATACCTAAAAGTATCACAAGCAAGAAATTCGCAATATGCAAGTTTGGATCTTGCATGGCCTCAACCGATTCGGTCTATTTGCACGCAAGTGGAGAAATCTTGGTTTAATCTCAAAATTATTGGCTTGAATAGCAGGCGCACAATCTTTTGGTAGAAATATTCTCGCCAGACGGGTAGCATAGTCGGCTAATGTACGTCTTCATTCTCTGAGTTACAACTCTTTTCGCCATCTTTTGCTCTACTTCTTCAAGTCTCTTCCTCTCTCTCGTTGCTTTCAGGTTTGCTCTGTTGTTTCTCTATCTCGGATCAAAAAGTAATTCTTCTGATTCCAAAGAACCTTGCATAAACACAAACAAGCAAACCAGAGTGAAGTAAAGAAAGAAAATAAAAATAAAAATAAAATAAAATAAAATAAAAATAAATGACTAATAGAAAAAAAATAAAAATAAAAAAAACAAATTTAAAAGAAAATTAAATGAAAAAAAAAATGAAATTAAATAAGAAAAATAATTATCTATAAATAAAAGAAAATTTAAAGAAAATAAAATAAAATAAAAATTAAAAATAAGCAATTAAAAATAAAATTAAACAATTAAAAAAATACTTAAATTAGTGTCTTTTTAACTACTATTTAATATTAACAACAATAATAAGAATGGCGCTAAAAACTTGATGTGAAAATCGGCAAGTGCACCAATCGCAAAAAGTAATAAAGTAGTGAAAAGAGAATCGTCCCACGAGGATTATATTGCCAATTACCAAATTCGTTAAATTAACACTATTTAAGCCAATCAAAATATGGAAGTTGAAAAAAGTGAAAATAAAGATAATTAAAAGAAAGTAAAAAAAACTAAACAAAGTAAAATCAATCAATTTAACAAGAGATGAAATCAAGAATAAGAAAGTGTTAGGGTTAGACTTCACTTGAACTCTTTCAAATGTACTTCTAAAAATTGGTTTAAAACATGTTCTATTTCAATGATTCATGGTCAATTCCCAACATTAATTAATACCCAATCCCTTGGTATACTAATCCTCTTACGCTGATTGAAATTAACTAATCCCTTAGTCTAACTCCAATTAGAAAGGCATTATCAAAAACAGAGGAATTATAAGAAAGACCACATAACCCACAACGTCTATCCCTAGCGATTGCAGAAATTATGGTGTGTATCACAAGTTCTAGGTTCATGCAAATTTTCCCAAATCATACATAAACCCAATTTATCATTCCCAAATTGATCAGGTTTAGAAAAGCATTAAGAACAAAGATAAACACGTAAATCATGAGATAAAAACATGCATTAAATCCATAAAAGAAATTACATCATCAAAGTATCAAGATCCATCGTCCCCCTAACGAGGGGAAGTTAGTTACACATAGGAAAAGAACAAAACAAAGAATAGAAGATGACAAACTCCATTGATAATTGGTGGAAAGATTGAAGAGAATCCCTAATCTTCAAGTCTTGATGCGCCCACATGAAATTAGGATTTGAGTTGTCTTGACTTTGAGAATGTCTTAAAATTTGGCGTAACTTTCTATTTATAAGAAAATTTGTTACGCGTTCGGCGCTCAGCGCTAACTCTCCGGCGCTCGGGCTCGGCCCACTAAAGTTACATAAAGATTAATCGGGCTCAAGCGCTCCTTGTTCAATGCTCAGTCTTGGCCCATTAAAACAAGATTCCTCCGGCGCATGTTGCGCGCTCAATGATGAGGGCACAACGCTCAAGCGCTGGGCTTCAATTATTTTCTGCTTCTTTAAATGGCGGTCTTCTCCATGTGTAATTATCTACAAAATTAACTAAAAAAAAAAGAAACTTGAGAATAAACTCAATCAAAAAGATTAAAAGAGAATGAAAACCCAAGATTTTGAACCGTAAAAATATGAATTTTTGCAGGTTCATCAAACATGTCTGTTAATTTCCTGGACGTTTTGAGTTAATTTAGGCACTTTGCCGCAACACAGGACGTGTAAAATGACTATTTTAACTCAGGAAATAGCATAAATGCTAAATCAAAGGAAATAAATAAGAAAAATTTTATTAATAAGTCACAAATGTGTGAAAGAAGATGTGGTTAAATTTTTAGGATAAACGGAGTCAGTTTGGTATTTTTAAGGACACTGTAGAAGTGTTTTAATACCGAATAGAGAAATAGCAAATATGAAAAATTATGAAAATGATGAAACAAGAATTTAGATAAATCTTAAGATTTATTCTATAGTTGTTGGAAGTTAAGAAATTTAATTTAGTAAAATCAAAGTGTTCTTAATAGATACAAAGTTTAGCAAAAAGATCAAAGTGGCCCAAATTCTCATCTTTTGAAAGTGAGATATTTTATCACTCTTCTCTCCCTCACTCTCTCGGCTGACTTCACAAAATAAAAGAAACAAAAGAAAAGAAGTGAAGAGAAGGTGAGAATAGAAGGAGAGACCAAGACAAAAATGAAAAGGAGAGAAATAGGGGAGAAATGAGAGAAGATGAGAAAAAAAGGAAGAGGGAGAGGGAACGTGAAGCAAGAGCAGAAAATGGAAAGGAAGAAGGAAGATCAAGCAAGAAAATGCAAGGAAACAAGATCAAGGGGCTATGGAAACCAAGGTAGGGGGATTTTTCTCACTCTTTTCTTCCTCTTTTGTATTTCAAGATTTGATTTCTTGATCACTTTGAGTGAGATTTTCTGAGTTGATAATGAAAGATTTAAGCTTTTATGTTTAATTATGATGTGAAAACTTGTTTTTCTCCTCTTGTTTCTTGATGATTTTCAAGGTTGAAAAAAGGTTATTGAACCCACTTTTGATTTGTGATTTGAATGAGGGATTTGGTTTGTTGATCCATTTTTGATGAAATAAATTAGTGTTTTAAGTTTCCTTGATGTTTATAAACTTGTTTGGGGTTTAAAATCACCTAGAGGTTGGATTGGAGTGGCCAAAATCTGAACAGTGGCATGACTCTGCAAGAGTTTTTGGCCCAGAAATACAGCCCATGTATGAAGACACGGGGGGGGGGTGTTCTCTGCCAGTTGAAAGTTCATGAACGGTGCTCACAGAGGCAAACACGAGATGGACCATGTCAAAAGACATGGGCCGTGTCTCACTTTGTAATGAGAATGAGCTCTTGTGGTCTTCATGAAAGTTGTAACTCTTTCTCTTAACTTTCCAATGCCACTGAAATCACCTCATTTCGACCTCTATAGCTCAAGTTATGCTTGTTTTACTGTACAAAGGTCAAACTTCATGTTCTACTATTGGAAATAGGAATGTTTTACGTTGTTTTTAAATTGATGAATTAATTTCCTTTGCTATATGCAAGTGTTTAAAGCAAATAAAAGCATATGAAATGTATGAAAAGGATGGATACATAGTCATTTAACCTAGGTAACCCAAATACAAACCTTAAACCTTGAATTAAATGATTAGAATTCACTAAATTGTGAAAAGCCTATGCATCCAAATAATTTTGTGAAATGTTTTCATGATGATATTGAATCATATATGATTAGTTGATGAATTTGAACACCCATGATGAGAATAATTTATTATGCATTATGTTGCATGATGATTTGATAAAAAAAAATGGTTTTCTCTCATGGGTATCCACTTTGTGGAACTGAACTTAGTGTGTGATGCGGGATTAGAAGTTAAGTTGTAAACCCAAGTGCAGGTTATCTCAAGTAATAAATTCTCGATGAGTCCGAGGTCGATCCACAGGAAATTGATGAAGAAAAATTTATTTGACGTAAGGAAAATATTTTGTTATAACAATAAAGGTGATAAAAACTTGGTCACAAATAACAAGGAATTACTTGGGCTAGGAGATCCACTCTTGGTAAATAAATTAAGGATAAGATTAATTCTTTTATAACTCAATTAGAATCCACACATAACGGAGGTTTCAATCGGAAAATACAACGTTCAAAGTTCAATAAAAATTATATACGTAATTATATTATGATTCCTTTAATCATCTATTAACACTACCACTCATAAATGGGATCAAGCATTCGTTGTGCCAAAATCTTGTCTACAACAAATCAAGATCTCCACTTTACAAGGAGAGTTTCTAACACCAGACTTATAAATGGGTTAAAGCATTCATTGTGCCAATCTCTTGTCTACAACAAATCAAGAACTCTGCTTTACAAGGAGGGTTTCTAAATTGATTGGAAACAAAATATAATACGTATAATGACCACTTGAAAATATATCATTTAAGCACAAGAGAGAAATTAATCTAACCTTATTTCATTACCAAGAGCTTCACTCTTTCACCCAAGTAAAATGAAACTTAGTTACTCATAGATAAGAAGAAAGAAAGAGAGAAGAAGAAGAAGAAGAACATGACTTCAATTTAGAACAAAGAAAAATTACTACAAGAAAACTGAGTAACAAACTAGCATCATTTTGGTACGTAACATCTAACACCTAACACCCTCAATGATCTACTAAGGTCCCCTTTTATAGAGGATTAGAGATACAAAATGACAAGGGGACTGAGTCATTAGTGAGTGGATGAGTGAAAAATGCCAAATGACTTTTGGTGAGTGGAAAATTATAGAAATTCCTTGTCTCTGAAATCATTTAGCTCTGAAGTTATTGAATGCGTCAGAATGAGCACATATAGTCTTCATGAAAATTGTAGGCCTGGATTTTAGATTTCAAATGGCTTTAGTTTGAGTCCAATATCATTTCTATAACTCCAGATACGTTCAAATTACTGCACACTGCTCAGGCCCAGTCACAACTCCTCTATTCTGACTTGTAAGCCCAATATCACCTATTAGGCCTCGGATTCTGGAAAAGTGTTCAACATGAAAGTTGTAGATATAGGTCTCAACTATTTAGCATCAAAATTTTAGCCCATTTGACAACATTTATCCCAAAATATGGCATGAACAGTACACATAGATCAAGTTGTCAGGAACAACACTCTAGTTCTTGCTTCAACCCCAATTTGAGTTATCTACTCGTGTGATTGGACCTTTGAGGTCTTCATGAAAGTTATAAAGCTCTCTCTTATCTTTAAAATTCCACCAGATTCACCTCATTTGGCCACCTACATTCCAAGATATAGCCTAAATACAAAAATAATGTAAGACGTAAATTATGCTAAAAAATTCAATTAAGTCCAATTTGAGTTTAAACTTACAAAACATAATCAAACTCAATCAATTAAGTACATGGAGAGTGTAAATGACTAAAAATGAAGGCTTATTAATGTATCAAATATGTGATCATCAAATTCTCCCATACTTAACTTTTTACACTTCTGGACAAAACACACAAGACCAAAACTAAAAAAAATGAAACAGACTCAAAAGTTAAATACTCTAAAAGACTTAATTTCTAATAATATTTAAAAATGAAGAGCAACCAATCATTCAAGTAATCAAAACATTCATGACGTAACATATATTCACATCTCAAACTAACAAGTAAGGAAACTTCAATTGAAAAGCACGAGTCAAGAATAATAGATCTTCACAAGATTCACTCTCAATCCCTCAAGTATTTAAAAGGTAGGTATTTCACTCAATTCAACCCATGAAAATTATACTACCATAAGCTTGCTTATCTTCTACTTCTCCACTACTCAAAACACATACATACACAAATCATGAGGACTTTAATCAAGGTTATAATGGGGTCAAGGTAAAGGAAAAGGTAATATAGATATGATAAGTTAAATACCAAAGAGAATAAAAGAGCATGAAAGTTGAGTTCAATTAACAAGGATGAAAGTTCATACCAACTCCACCTAATATAAATTCTCTTTACATATTTTTTTCCCTTTCTTTATTGCCTTGTTGATACTCTTTTTCTTTTTACATTTTTTTATTTTAATTTTTAATTTTTAATTTTTTATTTAATTTTTAATTTTTTGGTATTTTTTTAATTTTTAATTTTTTAATTTTTTTTACAAAAAGAACATCATGTATACATTTTTTTTAACCATTCTGCATACATACCCCCACACTTGTTTAAGAACTCATCCAATGACAAAGCTAATGTTTTCTTATTCCCTAAGGCTAGGTAAGAACATGATTTTTTCATTTAAGGCACAAAATGAGCTCGAAACAAAGAATGGTCAAATAAGCTCAAAGAGGTTAAGCAAGAGGAAATAGGCATTTTCCAATGCTTTACGTTGGCAGGAATCAGAGAATTTCCAAGAAGTCATAAGAGTGTTTGATATCATATTGAGACAATATGCTGCTAAGCAAGGCTGGCTATTTGATTAAAGTAGCTATTTCAAGAAAAATGCATCAATCATATTTATGTATACATATGAAAATGTAGTCTCAAAAAGAATCAAAGCAAGTTCTAGAGTAACAATTCCATGAGTGAAATTCACACAAGAAAGAAGAGAATAGTACAAATGTTCAATCCATTCATCAATAGGCTCAAAATCTTATAAGGCATAATCCTATCATTCTCAGTCCACCAATTCAACATCCATAACCAAGCATGTGATGTTTAAGAAAGAAGACAATTTACTCAATCATGCAAATTTCCCTGAATCGATTTGCTACTTCTACACAAAATAGTTACTACTCCAATCTAGATGCATCTCTAGAGTAAAATTACTTCCAGGGCAAAATTTGCTCCTTACTCTGTCATCCTTAATTGATTTAGCTGTTAATAAATTACTGACAAATATATAAACACAACAAATATATTAATAAACACACTTCTTATTTCTTTTGGTTTTTTTTACATAATTATTTGCACAACTATCCTTTCCCCCAACCAGATCACAACATTATCCTCAATGTTAAAAATTAAATCCAAACTGAAGAAATAATCATCAATATAAATCAAAGGAATTATTGGGACAAAATTAAACAAAGTAATGGGGAGAAGTCATATACCCGAAATGCTTAGACGAGAAGAGAATAACTACATCTTGACAATGGTTAGTAATAACAAAAAAAAATGAAATAAACAACCAAGCAAACAAAAAAAAATTTTTTTGGGTTCTTTATATTTATATATATATATATATATATATATATATATATATATATATATTTATTGGCCGATACTATTTACATCTCCATACAAAGACTCCAAATTTTGGGAGGCACTTAAGCTGACTCAATAAAAACACGAAATACTAAAAACTTACCTCAGCTTTGGTAGACAGGATCGTCTACCAAAGTCTCTGCTACATCTGGATCCTTCAACTCAAGTTATAGCTTCAACCGCTGACCATTTACCTTCTTCCAAATTAATTTATAAGAACAGACCAAGGGACAAACACCTTTTTTATCAGCAATATTCTAACCTTTCTTAGGAAACTCCTTAAACTTTGGTTGCCATGCCTGAGTGTCATGATCCTGAGTTTTATAAAAAATAGTAAAAATATCAACTACATCAGAGGGATTACTGATAGAATCAAACTCAGAATTGACAAGAAAATTCTCAAGGGGATCAAAATCATAGGTTGTAGAAACTCCCTTATCCATGATTGAGTCAATCATGTATGTCTGGTGGCCCTCGTCATCATTTTTTAGCTTAACAAGACTTTTTGTCACCTCAGGTTCCTTGGGTAGCTCAGCATCACTACTATCTTGATTCTTTTCCACATCCTCTAGCTCATTCACACTCAAGGAGTTCATCACTTTGGACACTTGGCTCTTTATCTCCTTGCTTTCTTCAACAACCTTTCCATTCCTAAGGATTATCACTGACTTGACTTAATCTATTTGTTACTTTTCTGAATTACCATCATTTAGACTGTATTGACCCTTGGGATTTAGTTGAGGTTGAGAAGAAAATTTTTCTTTCTCGTGAATGGTGAGTGCAGAAGAAAGTTTATCAAGAGTGTCTTTTATGTCAATCATGGCTTGAGTGTTTTGATTAATAATGATATCTTGCTTTTCTATGAATGCATGTAATGTTTCTTCAAGGTTATTCCTATATGGTGGGACAAAAGGTGTATATCCTTGAGAATTTTGAGAGCCCTGTTGTGCTTGAGGAGGTGGTGGTTGCATGAATTGTGCTTGATTATTATCCCTCCAACTGAAGTTCGGATGATTTCTCCATCTCGGATTGTATGTATCTGAAAAAGAAGAAGTTGATAGCTTTTTAAAATTATTCACTGCATTTACTTGCTCATGCACAACTTCTTTAAAAATAGAAATTTTTGGACATTCATTTGTTGAGTGTCCCAATTCATCACAAATGCTACAAATTACTTCATTTTGCACAGATTTGATTTCTTTTACTTTCCCTGATTCCATGGCTTCAACTTTTCTAACTAAACTAGCAAATCTTGCATTTAGATCTTCTTCTTGACTAAGATGATATTTTCCTTTACTAGCATTTGTAAGGTTTGATCTAATTGAATTTTCAGAAGGATTAGTACCATGCCAAGATTGAAAATTTTCGGCCAAATGGTCTAAATAATCTAAAGCTTCTTCAGGTTCTAAAGCTTCTTCAAGTTCTTTATCAAGAAATTCACCATTGCACATTGTTTTCACAAATTATTTAGTTTTGGGTGTTAACCCTTCATAAAAGAAGTTTATAGTGCGCCATTTTTCAAAACTATGATGTGGGCAATAATTTAACAAATCTTTAAAACGTTCCCAACTTTGAAAATATGCTTCATTTGAATTTTGGAAAAAAATTTGGATTTGTCTTTTCAAAGAATTGGTTTTATGTATTGGAAATTTTTTTTTAAAAAACTCACCTTGCATTTCTTGCCATGTGCCAATTGATCTTGGTTTCAAAGTGTTAAGACAAGTTTTTGCTTTATCTTTTAAAGAAAAAGGAAACAATTTAAGCTTAATAACCTCTTTAGTGCAAGTTTGATCATGAAAAGTGGTACATACTTCCTTAAATTCTTTTAGATGTAAATATGAGCTTTCAGATTCTAAACCATAGAAATTAGGAAGTAAAGAAATCATATCTGGCTTGAATCTAAAATTGTTAGCATTGAGTGGAAAGATAAAACATGATGGACTAGAATTTTGAGATGGTTGCAAATACTCACGCATGGTTCACAACGGTTGATTTTCATGTTCATTATGCACACTTTCATTTTCAGCCATTGTGGTTAATGTGTGTGATTGTAATTCAAACAAATCAATATGTAACGTACCTGGATTAACTCTAACCAAACGACCAGAATTTAAATTCCGATACCAAGTAAGCATAAACAAGTAACTTAAAATATAAAATAAAATGTACAAGCTAGCAGTATAAACCGTCCATTAAATATTAACAAAGGTGTGGTATAAATCAGCCACCAAATAAATATTAACAAGGGTGTGGTATAGTAAAAAGTTAGATGGTTAGTAAGAAAGTTAGTAAGTTAGTAAGTTAGTAAATAAAAATAAATGACAGAAAATAAATAAAAAAAAATAAATGACAAAAAATAAATACAAAAAATAAAGTGCAAAAAATAAAATATAAAAAATAAAGTGTAAAAAGTAAATTTAAAATATGAAAATTAGAGAATCTGTAGAACCAATTTTTTGCTCCAGCGAAAGAGAAGAGAAGAAGAAAGATTATTTCCTTAATGATTAAAGATTACAGAGATATTAGGGAGAGTTTCTCCCACTAAGTTAGTACGTTAGTAAGTACAAAAAAAAATTAAAAGAGTAGAATATATACACAAAATATTTACACTATAAATTTGTTCTTCAAATCAAGTCCCCGACAACGGGGCCAAAAACTTGATGCGGGATTAAAAGTTAAGTTGCAAACCCAAGTACAGGTTATCTCAAGTAATAAATTCTCGGTGAGTCCGAGGTCGATCCATAGGAAATTGATAAAGAAAAATTTATTTGACGTAAGAAAAATATTTTGTTACAATAATAAAAGTGATAAAAACTTAGCCACAAATAAAAAGGAATTGCTTGGGTTAGGAGATCTACTCTTGGTAAATAAATTAAGGACAAGATTAATTTTTTTATAACTCAATTAGAATTCACATATAACGGAGGTTCGAATTGAAAAATACAATGTTCAAAGTTCATTAAAAATTATATACGTAATTATATTATGATTCCTTTAATCATCTATTAACATCACCACTCATAAATGGGATCAAGCATTCATTGTGCCAAAATCTTGTCTACAACAAATCAAGATCTCCACTTTACAAGGAGAGTTTCTAACACCACACTTGTAAATGGGTTAAAGCATTCATTGTGTCAATCTCTTGCCTACAACAAATCAAGAACTCCACTTTATAAGGAGGGTTTCTAAATTGATTGGAAACAAAATACAATACGTATAATGACCACTTGAAAATATATCATTTAAGCACAAGAGAGAAATTAATCTAACCTTATTTCATTACCAAGAGCTTCACTCTTTTACCCAAGCAAAATGAAACTTAGTTACTCATAGATAAGAAGAAAGAAAGAGAGAAGAAGAAAAAGAAGAATATGACTTCAATCTAGAACAAAGAAAAATTACTACAAGAAAATCGGGTAACAAACTAACATCATTTTGGTACCTAACACCCAACACCCTTAATGATCGGCCAAGGTCCCCTTTTATAGAGGATTAGAGATACAAAATGACAAGGGGCTGAGTCATTAGTGAGTGGATGAGTGAAAAATGCCAAATGACTTTTGGTGAGTAAAAAATTATAGAGATTCCTTGTCTCTGAAATCATTTAGCTCTGAAGTCATTGAATGCGTCAGAATGAGCAAATATGATCTTCATGAAAATTGTAGGCCTAATCTTAGATTTCAAATGGCTTTAGTTTGAGTCTAATATCATTTCTATAACTCCAGATACGTTCAAATTACTGCACACTACTCAGGCCTAGTCACAGCTCCTCTGTTCTAACTTGCAAGCCCAATATCACCTATTAGGCCTCAGATTCTAGAAACGTATTCAACATGAAAGTTGTAGATATAGGTCTCAACTATTCAACATCAAAATTTTAGCTCATTTGATAACATTTATCTTGAAATATGGCATAAACAGTACACATAGATCAAGCTGTCAGGAACAGCACTCTAGTTCTTGCTTCAACCTCAATTTGAGTTATCTACTCATGTGATTGGACCTTTGAGGTCTTCATGAAAGTTATACATCTCTCTCTTATATTTAAAATGCCACTAGATTCACCTTATTTGGTGACCTACATCCCAAGATATAACCCAAATACAGAAATAATGTAAGACATAAATTATGCTAAAAAATTTAATTAATTCTAATTTGAGTCTAAACTTACAAAACATAATCAAACTCAGTCAATTAAGTACATGGAGAGTATAAATGACTAAAACTGAAGGCTTATTAATGTATCAAATATATGATCATCAGTGTGGTGTTGGATTACCTTACACTTGGGTAATGCTTGGTTAATGGGAAAAGAGAATTAAATAATCTCTTTATACCAGAGTAATTGGGATTAAGATATGTTCTTCCCCTTTATCTGAGCTTCCCTAGTCATTAGTGGTTAAGAGTGGATGTTTTCCTCCCACTTGGGGTGATCCTAAACTCGGGATAGCTAGGGCGGCATATGCTAGCATCTCAAGCAACTTGAGGTCGTGGTCTATCATGGGGATT
Organism: Ormosia semicastrata; assembly: GCA_029884595.1. Classification (NCBI taxonomy): domain Eukaryota; kingdom Viridiplantae; phylum Streptophyta; class Magnoliopsida; order Fabales; family Fabaceae; genus Ormosia; species Ormosia semicastrata. The sequence goes on from JAQQTO010000030.1 coordinate 15,006,578, forward strand.
GAATGAGGGTTAGTAAGCATCCTCTCTCCTAGATTGAATGAGACATGAGTACAGTTACCCAGAGTAGTTCTGTGTGATGAAGGGAGTCACAAAGAGGTTGAAGTGTACTAACCTAAAAGCAGACTACTACCAAGTAAATGATTTTGTAATGCTAGCATGAACAAGAGATGAGATTTCCATCATATATATTGAGATTGGAAAAATAGTTTTGTTTTGGTAACATGGATTTCGATTTAATGAGTTGAGTCTTTATGACTTTGGATTTGATGGATTTTAAATATTAGATTTTGATAACATGATTGACAAATTTTTTTTTGACATGAAACTTGATGTAATTTTGACGAATACGAATAATTTTCTTAATGTTAAATGGAATATCTATTTTGAGAATAGGAAGGACTTGATTTGGCTTTTTACCACCTTCCTAGAGTAAAAATAAATGTTTTGAATAAAAATGAGGTTTTTTCCCAAAATAGCTAGAATTATTATGATGACACGATTTTAAACAAACTACTAAGAATTTTGATTCTCACCCCCACTATTCTCTATGATTTCTATGGTGATTCCAGGTGGTCGAGCAGATCAGCAAGTGTATGGAGCTAACTTGAAGGATTAGTTAGGATATTCTTACTTAGGTATTTATAAATTAGTCCTAGTAGTTTTTATTTATCTAATAAAATTTGTATATAATGTGTGAAGATGTATAATTTATATATTATTCCTTTCATTATGTATGTAAATTATGCTTCCGCGAAGGCTCATATTTATGTATATTATTAAATCTTATATTTAAAAATTGTTGATATTCATAAGTAACATTCTAAATTCTAATGACTGATGTATAAACCGAGTACGTCATTAGTGTTAGTAATTTGGGACATTACAGGTTTCACCCATTATCGAGTGAGGCGTAGTTTGGTAGGACTAGAGGACATAGTCTAGCTCTTCATCCCAGTTTCTCTTTGCTTCATCCAACCCTCTTTTAATTCAACAGATAATAACCTAGTTGGTGGCTTCAGCTTATCCATTTGTCTTAGGGTTCTCGACGGAGCTACAAAGATACTTGATTTTCAGCCTAACAAGCAGCTCTTTGAAACCCTTATCTTTGAACTGAGTCCCATTGTTCATCACAATGGACTCTAGAATCCCAAACCTGGTGATGATGTGGCTCCAAGTAAACTTTTGGACCCGGGCAGAGGTGATTGTGACTAAGGGTTCTATCTCGATCCATTTTGTGAAGTAATCTATGACCACAACCAAGTACTTCAGCTATCCAGGTGCTTAAGGGAATGAACCCAGGATATCCATGCCCTATCTAAAGAATTGCCAGGGTACAAACATTTTGGGTAGTTCCTATGGGGAAGCCTGATAATGGTCGCCTGATAGTGGTCTGAGTGGCTTTGACATTTATCAAAAACCCGATCATGTGAAAGGGAGTCAGCTTCCATTATTGGCCATAGTATTTGTCCTTGAGTGCCTTTAAAGCTAAGGCCTTACCTCTTAAGTAGTGTCCATAACTTCCCTTGTAGACCTTAGCCAGTACATATTCCCCTTCTTTTAATGTGAGGCATTTAAGGAGAGGTGAGGAAAACCCAAGTTGATATAACTACCCATCGTAGATGGTGTACATGACTACAGTGTTGATTAGTTTGGAGGCTTCCTTTGGATCAGAGGGTCTGGCTCCATATTATAGATACTCCATGATTGGGGTGATCGAAGTACGCTCTCCTCTTTTCACCTAGAAAATGGCTGCATCCATGATGGAGGGTTGAGAGTGATAACTCCTTGAAATGTAGTTATTTCAGCCCCTATATATGTGTGTTTTGATTGCTTAGTCCTTGTTTTAAAGCATGAATGGAAGACTTTGGTTTGATTTTCACTCAATTCCATGAATGAAGTTTTCCGTTCTGCTTTTGAGAAAATCTTTCCAATTCATTGTTGAATTAAGTAGATTGTGTACATATACTTAACTGGGTGAATTCTTAATTGTAGATGGGCTCAAAATGGATAATTTGATGCAAGTAAAGACCCAGCATAGGGTGGAAAAGCCTATGGAGTATCTCAGCATGGAGGGCCGCGGCGCACACATATGAAAACTGTGGCTCTTGGTGCATCAGCAGCATTTCAGTACTTCAACCTGAGGCTTCAGGGCCGCGGCGCAAATGTAGTGAGGGCTGTGGCCCCAGTGACCTAATTGAGGAGGGCCGCGGCGCGTAAAGATCAGGGCCGCGACGCACAGAAGTTAATTTCGTCTATAAATACTGTTCCATTAGTTTTTCTTGGGGAGATTACTTAGAAATAGATTCCAATTGCTAGGGTTACGATTTTTGGGTAGAAAAGAAGCAGAAATAGCCAAGATTGAAGGCCTTCTTCACCTTGGTGGAGGATTGAAGCTTGAAGGATCATCTCCCTAAGCTTTGTTCTTCTTTTTTCTTCTCCTCTCTTATCTCTATCTCCATGACTATGATTAATCTTGTTATATTTTCGTTTGTCATGGCTGGCTAGGCTGTTATAGGGTTTTTCTTTGGATCTTCCTATGGATGTTGATTAAACTTGTAATCCTTTGAGTTATATACATGATTTGGTCTCTGTTCAGTTATATAGTGCTTAATGCTTTGTTAGTCTGATCAGCTTTCAATTGATTTGTTTAAATCTAATGAACCTAGACATAGGAATTTAGGTTTAAGATCAAGTGTATGATTGATGCATGTTCTATTTCATTCAATTGGGTTGGATGCAATGATTTGTTAATAGGATAGGAATATACCTATTGACCATGCATAGTAATTAGTTGGGAATAGATCTTAATGAGTGGATTTACTTTAGTTCTCATGGAAACATAGTGAACTAGGTAATGGAAGCGGGGTTAATTGACCTAGACATAGGCTTTTAACTAATTATGATTCCCAAGCTAACCTAGCCATTTCGTTTATATTGCTCATAAGGATTACTTATTATCAATTAAAATAGGAAGTGAAAAAGGAATCCCTATTCTTGAAATATCAACTCTCACTTCAATTTAATAGTTTTTAAGTTCTTATAATTAACAAATACATGAACACTCCAATTTATACGTCCTTGAATAGAAATATTTGAATTATTGGTTTATACTTAGCACTTAATTTAACGTTGTTTCCTCGTGAGAACGATATCTGACTCCTGGCTAAACTACAAGTGTGACCCGTGCACTTGCGGTAAGCAAAGAGCGAACAAGTTTTTGGCGCCGTTGCCAGGGAATTCAACGGTTTAAATTTAGATTAGCTAATATAAACAACGAATTTAAGTATCTCTAGTTCAAGTTTCTTTTGTCCATATTGATTTAATTTTTCTAAATTTAATTATTTCAGGTAATTCTTTGTAAGATGGCAGATGATAATGCTACACTTCAGTTGGAGGACGATAGTCGCTCCAGACCATTGAGGGAGTTTGCTACTCCTCAAATGGATAATTTACAATCAAGCATCAGACGTCCTGCCATCTGGGCAAATACTTTCGAGATAAAGCCGGCCATAATCCAAATGATTCAAACGTCTGTACAGTTTGGCGGCTTATCCAAAGAAGACCCAAATGCGCACCTCTCTAACTTTTTGGAGATTTGCGACACGTTCAAGCATAATGGCGTTTCTGATGATGCCATTCGCTTACGATTTTTCCCTTTCTCACTAAGAGATAAAGCCAAAAGTTGGTTACATTCTCTTCCAGCAGGATCCATTACAACTTGGGCGGAGGTGTGTACCAAGTTCCTGAACAAATATTTCCCCCTGCTAAGACTGCGAAAATGGTGAATGATATCACCTCATTCAGCCAATTTGAATTTGAATCTTTGCATGAAGCTTGGGAGAGATACAAAGATCTTTTGAGAAAGTGCCCACATCATGAGATACCTCCTTGGCATCAAATTTATTCTTTCCACAAAGGTTTATTACATCATCACCGTCCAATTGTAGATGCTGCAGCCGGCGGTTCTTTATTGAGTAAGTCTTTTGATGATGCCTATGAGCTTCTGGAGGAATTGGCCACCAACAGCTATCAATGGCAGTCTCCAAGAAGTACGCTAAGAAGAGTAGCAGGAGTGCATGATGTTGATGCCATAACATCACTTTCCGCTCAGGTGGCCTTAATTGTGAATAAACTGGATAGTTTGGGGGCAAACCAGCATCAAAGTCCACATTAAAGTCCTTTTGTTCTATGTGACCGATGTGGGGAAAATCATGCAACCGATAGATGCACTTTTGTTTCAGAATCTACTCAGTATGTTAGCAACTATCGGCCACCCTAGAACAACCCTTATGCAAATCAGTACAATCCAGGATGGAGGAACCATCCCAATTTCTCCTAGAGAGATAATCAAGGACCTTCTTCTTCCTCTAATACTCCTGGAAATGAACGTCAGTATAACCCTCCTGGGTGCCCAGCTCAACAGAGACAGCCAGTGCCAGAAAGGAAGCCTACCTTGGAGGATATGTTCATGCAGCTGATGGCCAAGAACGATGCTTTCATCACTAAGACTGACTCTCACATGGCAAAGACTGATGCTCAGTTGGCTCAACATGAAGTGATGTTGCAGAGTCAGACTGCTTTTATGCAAGCATTAGAAACTCAAGTAGGGCAGTTGGCCAATTCCATCAATTCTAGGCCTCCAGGAAACCTCCCTAGTGACACTGTTAGTAATCCGAAGGGTGCCTCAAATGAACACTGCCATGCCATCTCACTGAGAAGTGGGAAGAATATTGAGGGGAATCCGAGACCAAAACTGCTTGAAGAGGATAATGAAGTTGTCAGAGACAAGGAAGCAGTGAGCTCAGATGTCGGGCAAACTCAAATAATGCCAATAGGAATGGTAAGGAGAAGAAGAAGGAGTCCAAGCCATATGCCCATCCTTTGCCTTTTCCTAGTAGGCAAGTGCGTAAAAAGCTTGAGCACCAATTCCAGAAATTCTTAAAAGTGTTCAAAAAGCTACAAATCAATATACCATTTGCAGAAGCTTTAGAACAAATGTCGAGCTATGTTAAATTCATGAAGGAAATTCTGTCAAAGAAGAGAAAGCTTGGTGATTTCGAAACAGTTGCCCTGACGGAGGAATGCAGTGCAATTCTGCTTAACAGACTTCCTCCTAAGCTCAAAGATCCCGGAAGTTTCACCATACCATGCACAATTGGTGATAAGTTCACTGGCCATGCCTTGTGTGATTTAGGAGCCAGCATCAATCTCATGCCCTACTCCATTTACCAAAGATTAGGTTTGGGAGAAGTTTCGCTTACTTCAGTTACACTACAGTTGGCGGACCGAACCCTTACTCATCCGAAGGGGGTTATTGAGGACGTGTTGGTTAAAGTGGATAAGTTTATCTTCCCTGCGGATTTCGTTATTCTTGGTATGACGGAGGATAGCAAAGTCCCGTTGATTTTTGGCAGGCCATTCCTAGCAACAGGAAGAGCTCAGATTAATTTGGAGAAAGGTGAACTCACCATGAAGGTTCAGGATCAAGAGGTAAAATTCAATATTTTCAATACACAACAAGGCCCTCAAGAACAAGAAGATTGTGCAATGGTAAGCATAATTGATAGATTGACATTTAAGGATGGGAGTGTAAGTGAAGTCTGTGCCAAGGGAGAAGGTCAAGTCATTACCAAAGGTGAAATGGGCCAGTTAAAAGCTGCTATGGTGGTAAATTTAAATGATGCACCTATTGAGTTAAGCTCCAAACTTGGAGCTAAGAGTCTTCCCATTCCAAATGCATCAAACCAATGTTGTAAATCAGGAGGAAGATCCTCCTCTCAAATAGACATGCATTTGGAATAGTAGACAAGTCCTGCCGGGGCTATAAATTAGGCCTTTCTTGGGAGGGAACCCAAGAGTTTGTTTCTTTTCCTTTAAGTATTTAAATAGTTTGATAAATAGATTTATCATTTTCAGCATATTTTTGTGGTCCAATTTGTATATAAATGCTTTGGACAAGTTTTATAGGTATAGAAGGCCTAAAAGAGGCACAAATTGGCCAGAAATGAAGTCTGCTGCAGAATTCTGCAGTCAGACTTCATGCGTCGCAGCCCCCACAGGGTAGTGCCGCGGCTCTCTGGGTATTCAGGCCAAAAACCAGGGGCCTCAGGGCCGCGGCCCTGATAATTTGGAGGTCGCGTTCCCACATGATGGCCGCGGCCCTTACTTATGACCACCGCGGCCCTCAATTAAAAAAAAAAGCCCTAGAGTGAAACATGTGTTTCACTCTATTGAGCGCCCATGAGAGCCACAGCGCTAAGCGGCGAGCTGTGTTAAAATAGCCTTCCCTCCCATTTCTGTCACTTTCCCCTTCCCTCTCTCGGTTTCTCTCTTCTCCCTTCCCATTTCTCTTCCTCTCCCGGTGGATTTTAGGCTCCATTACCTCCTGTTTCTCATTTTCTCCACGAGGCAACAAGATTTAACCCTTTTTGCCATTTATTTTTCTGAATTTTCTTCCATTTCTGTATATTCCTTAGTTGTAGGAGCTAGATTTTAGTTAATAGGTATGTAATCTAGCATAATGTAGGTTGTTTGCCTGGTATTATTAGCTATATGTGGATATTTAAGCTGTTTGGGGTAGCCATGGAACAGGGCAGCCATTTCTGCGCTTCTGGGTTTGCGCGCCGCGACCGTGACCTTTGGGGGCCGCGGCCCTCTCACTCAGATTGCCCAGAAATAGTTCTTTCCACTTTTTGGTTATCTTAGGTGACCCTATTAACTTCCTTACTGCCTTATTCATATGTTGTTACCCTGTTCTGTGTTTTCTCTTCCTTTATCTTTTCTATTTTCTAATTTTGGGCATTCTTTTTGCAAGGTTAGGTACTCTGTAAGCTCCATCATGACTTCCAGACGTCGAACTTCCACCAGTCGCGCACAAAGGGAACCTTCGCCTCCTGTGTTTGATAGGCGAAGGTTTATTTCAGCTGAGGCGGCTGAGCGTTACAACATCCTGGTTAAAAAACTAGTTATTCCTGAGCACGGCTTCGATTTCACTCAGGGTATCCACCGTGATATCCAGGACCTCATCATTCACCATCACTGGCAGAGGTTCACGGTTCATCTGGAGGCTGCTGTTCTGCCAGTTGTTCACGAATTCTATGAGAATGCGGCTTTCTTGGCTAGCCACACTACTGCGCGGGTGCGCACTCGCATTGTTTCTTACTCCCCAGATGATATCAGGCGCATTCTGGGGTTGGACCCAGCACCTGAGATTTGTGATTGTGAGCAATTTATGCGATGGAAGCCGGAGGAGGGGATTGACCTCACAGTAGTCACTGCTCGTATTTGTAGTCCTGAGTCTCTCCCGGTACCATGGACTTTGACAGTGGATACTCAGCGCCCTCGGTTCTTTCCTAGGCGCTATTTGACTCCTGAGGTCAAGGTGTGGTATCATTTTATATCTCACTGCCTCGCTCCATCTGGGAACATGTCCCAGGTTACTCGGGACTGGGCGATTCTTCTATATGCTATCCTCGAGCGCCACCACATTGATGTGGCTCAGGTCATCCATTCCCGAATTCGGTGAGCGGTCGAGGAGGCCTGGACTCTGTACTTCCCTTCCCTCATTCAGGAGCTTTACTGGGCGGCACATGTTACATGGGAGACTCATGAGGAGTTATCTGAGGTGAAACAGCCCATCACTGACTCCATCATTGAGCGGTTAGGAGGACCCCCTGCTCCTGCTCCAGCTGCTGCTCCTGCGCCTCCGCGACAGCAACAAACTTATGAGGCGTCTAGCTCAGCTCCTGTCTCTGATGTTGCCTGGCACGCCTCTGTTGATGCCCAGCTTGCCTATATTATTCAGACTCAGAGGTGGATGGCTCAGTAGTCCGGCTTCCCCATGGATCACTACCCTGTGCCCCAGTTCCCACCCGTGGCCGTGGCTGGCCCATCTCGTCCGCCGCAGGATTCGGATCATGATGAGGATGCTGAGGACACGACTTCTTCTGATGAGGATCTTATCTGATGCACACAGGGCATCTTTCCTTTTATTTTTTTGTTGAAACCTGCTTATACTATGTACAGTGAGGACACTGTTTCCCTCAGGTTTGGGGGGGTGTCTATAACTACTTTTGAATCTATAACTGCTTTTGAATTTTAATTATATAACAGTTTATATTTGCTTGTTCATACATGCTAATCATAGTGCAGATAATTTTTGTTGGTAAATATGAAGTGCACATGATAAATTTTTTTGATACATTATGCACAACATAGGTTTTGCTTGATTGTTTAGATGAAATTAATGCCTTGCGCAAATGACTAGTGTAGTAATGATTGTCCGATGATATGAATGTTTGCAATTTGCCTCTTTTAGTGAAACCTTGCGTGATTTTGAAGTATGAGAATCATTGTTTGTCTATTCATATGCATGGTTTTGTTTCCCACTTGTATGCTTGCGTAGCTTGAAAATAAGTTGTATGCATGTTTAGAAAATGTTTATGGGAAGTACTTGTATAGATTTCATTTTTCTGTAATATTGTTTTGAAACTCTCTTAAAGCGAAATCTTAGATTATGCATGATTGAGGAAATGATAAGGGCATTGTTTGGACCGATTGAACCTTAAAAAGCTTACCTTGACATGATCACATCCTTAGGTCCCCCTTTGAAGCTATATATATGTTGGCCTTATTTCTTTTATCACCTACATATACCATACCATGTAACCATTCTTGATGCATGTGAAAACATCGCATTTATTATCTTACCATCATTGTTGGTTGAGTTCATACCATATGATTTCTGTTGTGAGTTCGGTAATTAGGGGTATTGTATAATTTAAGTTCAATAATGAACCTGGAAGAACCATCTGCAAAAAGAAAAACTTTGCTTTGTTCAGTTTAAAAAAAAAAGAGAAACAAGAAGAAGAAGAAGAAAATAAAGAAGAGAGACAAGCAAAGCAAAAGAAAAGAAAAAGAAAAGTTAACTACAAAAGGCATTGAATGGTTCTAAGGAGTTCTAATTTTGAATACCCTGATAGTTTTAATTGAGCTCATGTCTTGAAATTGTATGAGTATGATTCTTAATGTTTGTGTTAAATTAATTCCCCTTTGTTCTTCATCCCATAATTCCTGGCCTTACATTACAAGTTTTGAAAGACCCTTTTGATCCTCATTTGTGTATGATTTACATTAGTGGAGAGAGATTTTTATGGCAATCTTGTGAATTTTGTGAAACATATGCCTGTATGCTTATAAACTTATCCAGATGTGTATGAACTGAAGAGTAGAAGTTTAGCTTGCATGCTTGTGGGAGATGTCATTTGTTGGATAAGAGACCTTGAATGTTATCATGCTAAATATGTGCATGTGTGAAGCTGATTATGATGCATGAGCAATCTTTGAGGCCTATACAATCATTGAACACTAGATTAGGGTAAGTGAAAATGAAATTCATGATTAAATGCTGAATAAATGCTGGTAATAATTTGTTTTGTTCGAGGACTAGCAAAAATCTAGGTTTGGGGGTGTAATAACTCCTTGAAATGTAGTTATTTCAGCCCCTATATATGTGTGTTTTGATTGCTTAGTCCTTGTTTTGAGGCATGAATGAAAGACTTTGGTTTGATTTTCACTCAATTCCATGAATGAAGTTTTTCGTTTTGCTTTTGAGAAAATCTTTCCAATTCATTGTTGAATTAAGTAGATTGTGTACATATGCTTAACTGGGTGAATTCTTAATTGTAGATGGGCTCAAAACGGATAATTTGATGCAAGTAAAGACCCAGCATAGGGTGGAAAAGCCTATGGAGTATCTCAGCATTGAGGGCCGCGGCGCACACACATGAAAGCCGCGGCGCTTGGTGCATCAGCAGCATTTCAGTACTTCAACCCGAGGCTTCAGGGCCGCGGCACACATGTAGTGAGGGCCGCGGCCCCAGTGACCTAATTGAGGAGGGCCGTGGCGCGCAAAGATCAGGGTCGCGGTGCACAGAAGTTAATTTCGTCTATAAATACTGTTCCATTAGTTTTTCTTGGGGAGATTACTTAGAAATAGATTCCAGCTGTTAGGGTTACGATTTTTGGGTAGAAAAGAAGCAGAAATAGCCAATATTGAAGGCCTTCTTCACCTTGGTGGAGGATTGAAGCTTGAAGGATCATCTCCCTAAGCTTTGTTCTTCTTCCTTTTTCTTCTCCTCTCTTATCTCTATCTCCATGACTATGATTAATCTTGTTGTATTTTCGTTTGTCATGGCTGGCTAGGCTGTTATTGGGTTTTTCTTTGGATCTTCCTATGGATGTTGATTAAACTTGTAATCCTTTGAGTTATATACATGATTTGGTCTCTGTTCAGTTATATAGTGCTTAATGCTTTGTTAGTCTGATCAGCTTTCAATTGATTTGTTTAAATCTAATGAACCTAGACATAGGAATTTGGGTTTAAGATCAAGTGTATGATTGATGCATGTTCTATTTCATTCAATTGGGTTGGATGCGATGATTTGTTAATAGGATAGGAATATACCTATTGACCATGCATAGTAATTAGTTGGGAATAGATCTTAATGAGTGGATTTACTCTAGTTCTCATGGAAACATAGTGAACTAGGTAATGGAAGCGGGGTTAATTGACCTAGACATAGGCTTTTAACTAATTATGATTCCCAAGCTAACCTAGCCATTCCGTTTATATTGCTCATAAGGATTACTTGTTATCAATTAAAATAGGAAGTGAAAAAGGAATCCCTATTCTTGAAATATCAACTCTCACTTTAATTTAATAGTTTTTAAGTTCTTATAATTAGCAAATACATGAACACTCCAATTTATACGTCCTTGAATAGAAATATTTGAATTATTGGTTTATACTTAGCATTTAATTTAACGTTGTTTCCTCATGGGAACGATATTTGACTCCTGGCTAAACTACAAGTGTGACCTGTGCACTTGCGGTAAGCAAAGAGTGAACAGAGAGAGAGTTTCTTGGATCACGAAACGGTTATTGCTTAGGCTTTTAGTGCTAGCTAGTTTGGAAAAGAGGCCCACCATGGAGTTCTGCTCCCTGGGCATGTGCTCTATCTTGGCATCTTGGAAGCTCTTGTACCTTGGCTAATTATCTCTGAAGGAGAGGCTCCATAGCTTGATAATCACCCCAGATCTGGGAGGTATCAAGTTGGGAGTCACTACGAAGTGTAATCTTAGTCACTTCTATGTCCTTGGCCATTACTTGTTCGGTAATACACATTTCATACTCTGCCTAATTGTTTGAGGTTAAAAACTCAAACTTTAGGGAGTTTTCCATTGTTACTCCTTCAGAATTTTCCAAAATCACCCTAGCACTACTTCCCTTAGGATTCGAGTATCCATAAACAAATGTGGTCAAAAAAATTCCTTCCGGGTCGCCGAGGTTCGAAGTTAGTTTTATAAGAAATTTTGAGAACGCCTAAGGCTTTATTGCTAGCTGATGCTCATATGCGATTCCAAACTCAGAAAGCTCGATGGATTAGGCAATCATTCTCCTTGTTAAGTCTAGCTTGTGCAGCACCTGACGGATAGGTTGGTCCATTCTTACCACCACGGGATGACACTGAAAATACTGCCTGAGCCTTCGATTCCAAAATGAGCTTATAGCATCTTTGTGAACTGAAAGGTACAAGTACAGTGTCTCATCAGGATCTGATTTTGTTAGTATAGGGGGAGAAGACTAAAGATTCTTCAAGGAGGAAAAGGCATCCTCACATTCTTGAGTCCACTCAAAATGCTTTCCTTTCTTGAGTAGTTTGAATAAGGAAAAGGATTTGTGAGCGGCTTTAGTAAGGAAACGTGTGAAGGCTGCAATCCAGCCAATCAGCTGCTGCACTTCTTTGATACTCTGAGGGCTACGCATGTTAAGCATCATTTGGCATTTATCTGGGTTAGCCTCAATTCTGTGGTGAGTCAGCATAAAGTCCAAGAACTTGTCTGCTTGGACCCTGAAGGTGCACTTTTTTAGTTTAAGTCTCTTGTTATGCTTCCAGAGTTGTGCAAACACTTCTTCGAGGTCCGCAATGTGTGATCTACCTTGTGGAATCTTCACTATCATATCGTCAATGTAAACTTCTAACATCTTCCCCACCTGGTCTTCAAAGACCTTGTTCATCATTCTCTAGTAGGTGGCTCCTGCATTTTTCAGATCAAAAGGCATAACCCTATAGCAATAGCTCATATTATCAGTGATGAACACGTCTTATCTTCATCCCCGGGGTACATTGGGATTTGATTGTACCCAGAGTATGTGTCCATGAAAGATAGTAAATGGAAGCCTGAGGAGCTGTCAACCAACTTATCCATATTGGGGAATTGGTAAGGGTCTTTAGGGCAGGCCTTGTTTAAATCTGTATAGTCCATGCACATTCTCCACTTCCCATTTGACTTCTTTACCATGATCACACTAGATAGCCACGTGGTGTAAGATACTTCCCTGATGAAGCTGACACTGAGAAACTCCTTCACTTGTTCTTCGATAACCTGTTGTCTTTTTGGACTAACTTTTCTTTTCTTCCGGGAGACCGGTCTCACATCTTCCCTAATAGATAAGCGATGACAAATGAAGGTGGGGTCTAGCCCAGGCATGTCAGAGGACGTCCAAGCGAAGAGATCTTTGTTTTTATGCAAGAGGTCAATCAGTTGGCACCTCTTCTCTTCTTCCAACTTCGCTCCAATCTTAGTGACCTAATCTGGCTTAGTACCAAGTTGGAGCGGTTGTAGTTCACCCTTCAATTGAGGTTTGGTACCTCAAATTTATTCTCAAATGTAAAACTCTCAAAAACATGTTAGGCTTGTAAATGGTTACAAGGGTAGCCTAATACTTGCTTAATATGCCTGTTAAATTTTGTGGCCTTTTGAGCACGTTTAGTTACTTTGCTATAACACTATGTGTGAAAAATAGCTATTATTAGCCCTGAAATTGGCTTAATCTACTTAGTTAGTAGAAATAAATATGGAGAATTTTTTTCTAGGTCACAAATGTGTGAAAGAAGATGTAGTTAAAATTTGAGATTAATCGAAGTTAATTTGATATTTGTAAGCATACTGAGAGTGTATTTTAATGTCGGATTGACTCGTTACAATTATGAAAAAATATAGTAATGGTGAAACAAGATTTTTTATGAATCTTAAGATTTATTTTAAACTTGTTGGAAGTTAGGAAATTTTTTTAGTGAATCTTAGTGTAATAAATTAGGAGTTGCAATTAAGTTACTAAAGAGGCCAAAAGCCTCACATTTTCTCTTCTTTCTGCTTGGACTTTTATGCTTTTATGAGATATTTTCCGCAATGCTCTTCTTAGAGGTTACCCTTTTGCCTAATTAATTATATATCACTATGTTTGGTTTTCATTGTTAGTGAGATAAATTAAATAAGTAGTCCTAATACAATTTATACAATTTTATCCTTTGAATTTTTTCATGCCTAAGTATTTCATTTCTACATTTCTAGGTTGTATCAGCATGACAACTATCTTAGGTGGAATCTCCTCGACGAGCTTCTCATTAGTGTTTGTCTTTGTTAGGCTAGTTAGCTTTCAAATTTCAATTCTGATAGATAATATATAATTATATTATATGTGGTTGCCAATATATTATACGGTTAAAACAAATGGTTCATAATTAATGGTGATGATGAATATCTAAAATAACATGTTTTTGTCTACTCTCCTGCAATATAAGTAAACTATGAAGAGCTTTCCCAAGTCAGTTTTTCAAAGCCTATCTGTAATTTGAGGCATCAGCCTTATCTTCTCTGTATCTTACTTGTAACTCTTCACCTCAAGTTCTATGCTTTCTTTACCCGAAATTCTCAAGTTGTGTAGAAAAAAAAGTATAATTTTGATCATCCTCTCCAATGATTAAACTCTCCAACTCTATTCTTGTTGCATGGCCTTCGTTGAATAGCTTGCAGGAATAACTCACTCAATGTTTCCTTCATATATTACATTTCCCTAGCAAAAAACTTATAACTTCCCTAGCATTCATATATTGCTTTTTTTCACATATTCATTGTAATTTTTTTTTCCTTTCTAAACTTAGAAACCCCTGGTTGTCCTCGCCACTAGGATCCCTATAAACTGTACATTTGAAGACAATACATGTCAGAAACCATTAAACAGTTTACAACCACTGAATTGAGAGATTCTTATCTGCTTCATAATCCATGCCACTAGGATCAAGCTAACTCATAAGGTCATGCTAATTTAATATTACTTTGTGTCACTTCAATCTTTGTTACTAGTAATTACATGTGGAGTTGAATATTTGTTATTTATATCATAATTATTTGATGTTATAAAACATTTGCTAGTTTTATAATGCTCATAATTTGAAAACAATCTCAACTGCTACATCATCACTTGATTGTTCCCAAAGGCCATCTGATGCAAATGTCAGGAATAAATCTTCTGGCTCAAGTTCTCTAATAATGATTGATGGTTCAGTTGTCATTACAGGACGATTCAAAGGAATGAGATATCCAAATTGCTAAAAAATTGGGTCTCTGTAAAAATCAGGTCTCTTGAGATAGATGATAACTTCATTGAATGTAGTTATTTGTGTCCTATCTCTGTGATATAAAGAATGCTTAGTCCTTGTTTATGATGCATATATGGAAGGTTTTAAGCTTATATTTATCAAATTCTGATTTAAATATCTTCCTATATAATATTGAGCAAATTGTGCATATTTTGTAAGTGATTAAGTGGATTTGTAATTGTAATTAACTTAGCGATTTCTCTATTTTAGGAAGGGCTCCAATCAAGCTAAAATTTAGAGTATTTGGACAAGAAGTGGAAGAGAAAGCCAAGTGTGAAGTTCAGCAGTTAACGCCGCGGCGCAGGCATGTCAATGCCATCCCTTGCATCAGTATATAGGACCTGAGGCTAGAGCGTCGTAATGTAGATTGTGGACGCTGCGGTGTTTGTGACCTAAATTTCAAGCGCACAGCGACATAGGCGTATTAATGCCACAGCATGCCCTATTTTTCTAAGCCTATAAATACTATTTTATTAGATTTTTGTAAAGGGAGGCCATTAGGTTTGGAGAGTTGTGGCTAGATTTTACTGTTTGGAGGCTGAGAAAGTCAAAGGAAGTAAGGTTGGAGGCCATATTCTTCATGGAAGGAGATTCAAGCATCAAAGAGCCAAATCCATGAGCTTCTTTCCTTCTCATTTCCCTTTTCTCTCTTCCATCTATCTTGAGCATGAGTTTTGTGGTTCTATTTTCGTGTTCAATGATTAGCTAAGCTATATTCATGGATAACTTTGAATCCTCCTATGAATATTAATGATTTTGTAATCTTTTGAGTATATATTGATGTTTAGTTTTGTTCAATCGTATGATTCTTAATGCTCTTGATTATTTGATCAGCTTTTAAGTGATTTGTTAAAATCTGATGAACCTGATATAGGAATTTGGATTTTAGATCATATGTATGGTTGATGCATGATCGATTTCATTCAATTAGCTAGGATAAGTTGATTTACTAATGGGATAGAAATATACCTCTTAGTCATGTATAACGTGTGTTTGAGAATAGATATTAAAGAGTGAATTTTGCATCTAACTAAGGAGTTAGGTAAATGAAACTATGATTGATTGACCTAAACATAGGCTTTTAACTAAATCAGATTCTCAAGCTAACTTAACATTTCATTGATGTTGCTTGTAAGGATTGCATGTCATTAGTTGAAGTAAGAGGTGAAGAAAGATTTTCTAAAGCTCTAAACATTATCTTTATTGCTTTGTAGTTTAGATTTAGTTTATTTACACTTTCTTTATTTTTATGTTCTTGAATAGAATTAATTAAGCTATTGGTTGATACTTATCTTTGGAAGCCAACATCCTTGTGGGAATGAACTTTACTCTTTATTATATTACTTGAATGACCCGTGCACTTGCGGTACACAAATGGTCTAACAAGTTTTTGGTACTGTTGTTGGGGAATGTTGATTTAATTCTATATTCCTAATATCAACAATGAGTTTAGTTAAGTTTCTTTATGTTAAGTTTTAGGTACAATAAAGAAGTCGGATGACCATAATCATACTAGACCCTTAAGGGAATTCGCAAATCCTGAAAAACAAAACTTTTGATCAAGTTCAAGAAGACCACTCATCCGCACAAAACATTTTGGAGACAAAGTCCTGCCAGGACTGTAAATTAGGTCCTTCTTGGGAGGAAACCCAAGTTTATGTTAATTCTTGTCTTTACATTTTGCATAAATAGGTAGTATGTTGATTTTCTTTGTTAATATTTATGTTAATACTTATTTGTTAGTATGTTGATTTTGTTAGGTTTTAAGTCTTATTTATGTTAATACTTATATATGTTAGTATGTTAATTTGGTAGTTTTATGTTTTTGTTAGTTTTTATGTTTTAGTTATGTTTTAAGTCTTAAATATGTTAGTATGTTGATTTTGTAGTTTTATTATATTTTTATTGTACATATTGTAATCTAACTTTTTAAACAAGTTTTGCAGGTGCTGGAGACCCAAAGGAAGCAGAATTGGCAACAAAACTATGTTTGCTGTAGAATTTTGCAGGCTAATCTCTCACGCCGCGACGCAAGACATGTCATGCCGCGATGGACGTGTGATTTTTCTGCAGAATTTTGCAGATGACCTACACGTCATGGCGCAGGCAGGTTTATGTCGCAACGTTATCCCCTGTTTTGTACTTAGTTTATTTATTTTTCAAGTTTATACGTATTTTAGTACACTCAGACTAACAGTGTGCATATTTTTTATAAGTTTAGGTAGCCAATGCACCAATGAAATTGAGGATATTGTCTCACTGAGGTTTGGAGAAGTATCATTACATGCTTTGATTATTATGATGTATTAAGTATACATATGATGATGTTTACTGTATACAGTTGTGATAGCTACCATGTTTTCATGCTTTTCTATTACTTTGACTATTACTAATGGGTTTGGATGAAATTATTTCAATTTTTAACATTATAAAAATGATGTTATGCATGCTAGAATAGAAAAAGTTGAATCTATTTGAATGAATGACATATTACAAATTGCTGGTGTAGAATTGGTTGTCCAATGATATTAAAGTTTGTGAATTGCCCCTTTTGAGTGAAACTTTATGTGATCAAGAAGCATGTGAAATAATTTAGTTACTTTTTATGCATGATTTACATCTCACTTAGATGCATGTGTAACTTTAAACATGATAAGAGTGCATGTCTAGAGAATGTTTATGGATGTACATGTAGAGATTTCGATTATCCTAGAAATTATTTTTCAACTCTCTTGAGGTGAAATCTTAGATTATGCATAATTGAGGAAATGATTAGGGCATTGTTTGGACCGATTGAGCCTTTCGAGCTTACGCTGATATAATTATATCCATATGTCCTCTTTTGAAGCTTTATAAATGTTTGGCCTTATATGTTTTTCATAACCATTGTGTTCGTTAACCTGTTAATAATTCTAATGCATGTGAAAGCATGTCATTTTCTTCCTACCATTATTGTTTGTTGAGTACATAATATATTATTTCTTGAAGTGAGCTTAATGATTAGGGGTGTTAAGCATATTCAATACGAAATGAGCCTGAAGGAATCAAATGCAATCAAAAGAGAAAAAAGCATTGCTTTGTAAAAAATAAAAAAAAATCAAAAGAGAAAAAAAATCAAAAGAAAAAGCAAAGGCAAAGCATAAGAAAAGTAAAGTGTAAAAAGCATTGAATAGTTCTGGCGTATTTTCTTCATTCACTGTTGAATACCCTACTAATATCAGTTAGAGACTCAAGTCTTGAAATAACATGTTTATGTTTCTCAATGTTTGTATTGTATCCTTTCTTCTTTCACCCATAACCATTGGCCTGACATTATAAGTTGTTAAAGTCTCTTTTGATCCTCAATTGTGTGTGATTTACATTAGTGGAGAGAAAGTTGTATTACAATTTTTTAGATCTTATGATTTATATGTATGTTTGCTCATAAACTTATCCGAATATGTATGGCTTGATTAGGAGAAGTTTATCTTGCATGTTGATGGAAAATGTGATTTATATGAAAGGAAACTTGATTGTCAGCATCTTAAGGATTGTGTAAGTGTGGAGCTGATTATGAGGCATTTGCACTTTTTAAAGGTTATACAATCATTGTGCACTAGTAAACGTTAATTGGAAAATTGAAATTTTCTTAGATGCTAAATGAATGTTTGAGAATGATTTGTTAAGCTTGTTTACTTAGTCCTATTTTGTTTTGCTCGAAGACTAGCAAAATATAGGTTTGGGGTGTGATAACTTCATTGAATATAGTTATTTGTGCCCTATCTCTATGTTATAAAGAATGTTTAGTCCTTGTTTATGATGCATATATGAAAGGTTTTAAGCTTATATTTGTCAAATTCTGATTTGGATATCTTCCTATATGATATTGAGCAAATTGTGCATATTTTGTAAGTGATTAAGTGGATTTGCAATTGTATCTATTTTAGGAAGGGCTCCAATTAAGCTAAAATTTAGAGAATTTGGATAAAATGTGGAAGAGAAAGCCAAGTGTGAAATTCAGCAGTTAACGCCACAACATAGGCATGTCAATGTCGCGACATGGTGCATCCCCTACATCAGTATATAGGACCCGAGACTAGAGTGCCACGACACAGATTGCGGACATTGCGATTTTTATGACCTAAATAAGAAACGTGCCATGGCGTAGGCGTGTTAATGCCGCTGTGTGCCCTGTTTTTCTGATCATATAAATACTATTTTATTAGATTTTTGTAAAGGGAGGCCATTAGGTTTAGAAAGCTACGGCTAGGTTTTACTGTTTAGAGACTGAGGAAGCCAAATGAAGTAAGATTGAAGGTCATATTCTTCATGGAAGGAGATTCAAGCATCAAAGAGTCAAATCCATGAGCTTCCTTCCTTTTCCTTTCTCTTTTCTCTCTTCCATCTATATTGAGCATGAGTTTTGTGGTTTTATTTTTGTGTTCAATGATTAGCTAAGTTGTATTTAGAGATAATTTTGAATCCTCATATGGATATTAATGATTTTGTAATCTTTTGAGTATATATTGATGTTTGGTTTTATTCAATCATATGGTTCTTAATGCTCTTGATTATTTGATCAGCTTTTACGTGATTTGTTAAAATCTGATGAACCTAGACATAGGAATTTGGATTTTAGATCATATATATGGTTGATGCATGTTCGATTTCATTCAATTGGCTTGGATAAGTTGATTCGCTAATGGGATAAAAATATACCTCTTAGCCATGCATAGCGTGTGTTTGAGAATAGATCTTAAAGAGTGAATTTTTCATCTAACTAAAGAGTTAGGTAAATGAAATTATGGTTGATTGACCTAGACATAGGTTTTTAACTAAATTAGATTATCTAGCTAACTTAACAATTCATTTATGTTACTTGTATGGATTGTATGTTATTAGTTGAAGTAATAGGTGAAGAAGGATTCTCTAAAGCTCTAAATATTATCTTTATTGTTTTGTAGTTTAGATTTAGTTTATTTGCACTTTCCTTATTTTTATGTTCTTGAATAGAATTAATTAAGCTATTGGTTGACACTTAGCTTTGGAAGCCAACATCCTCGTGGGAACGAACTTTACTCTTCATTTGAATGACTCGTGCACTTACGATACACAAATGGTCTAACAATAGACATCACCAATAGATCTTGACACCTGCAAAACCAAAATTGTTTAGATCAACAGCCCAGACAGAGTCATTTATCTACAGTTATTTGGGTCTCAATGAAAGGTTGAAATATTCAGATTCGAATCAATAAAACGTGGGCTGGCAGGCATGTGTGGAAGGCAAAGTAAGAGATTCTGGAATGGATTAGATCACAGCATCTAAGTCTTGACTCTTGAGTTTTAATTAATTAAAGGATAGGCCATGTTAGGTTAGGGTAGAGAAGAAAGAAGTAATTAGTGAATAGATCAAAATTATATCACAATTATATTATATCACAATTATATTGATTTTGCTAAGCTTAGTTTTAAGGTGTTTTTTCAATATATATATATATATTTTCCTTGTCCAATTTATATTAGATAGTGTTATATTTAAGTTCATACCATCTCATTTTGTTTACATTGTAATTAGATTGTGTGATTTGTTAATTTTTAAAATATTGAAGTCAATATAGATGCCAATATATCATATTTCATTTTCTATATGCAGGTGAAACTGTTGGAAACTAACATGTATAAAAGAATTTGTCTTGCATATTGTGCTTTGTCGTGAACACATTAGCCTTTTAATTCATCTTGCTACACTAAACTTTTTAAAATATATTGACATATGTTTATATAGAAATCTCCTTTGGCCAACATTTGTTAACAAAAGTGAATTTTACTTCATTGTGTGAAGCTGTTGGCATGCATTCAAAGATTTGGCCTTATTCTAATTATGACTAGAAGGTTTTGAGTGATAAGATGTAATCATTTCAAATTTATTTTGAGGTGCTTTTTCAATATATGATTTTGTATTTTTTTTTTTTGCCTTATCCAATTTATATTAAATGGTGTTATATTTAAGTTCATACCATCTTATTTTGTTTACATTACAATTAGATTGTATGATTTGTTAATTTTTAAAATATTTTGTGACATTGGGTCGAGTTAGGTAAATTGAAAGCGTGACTCGAACTTAACTTGAAAATATATCTGATTTAATTTATAAAAATTGAATGGTCGAATCCGTCCTAATTAGTTTCGAGTCGAGCCGAATATTGAATACTTCTAATAACAATATTTGTTTTGATAAAAAAAATTGTAAATGAAGGGAATTTAATTACTTTTCTCAAACAAGGAATTTAAAATGTTAGAGAATATAATTACTTCATTCAAACAAAAAATTTTACAAATAAAAGGAATTTAAATGAAGAAATTAAATTCCTTAACATTTTAAATTCTCTTGAATTTTGAAATGCTCTATCCAAACACAACCTAAGGCTTGTTATAGCTGCTAAAATCTCTAATTATTATGGCTACCTTGTGGTAATTAGAGACATCCAGTCATTCATGCACTGTTGGACAAAGAGTGGGATATGAATATATCTCATACAATTTGAGAAGCAAACTCAAGTGCAGATTTTTTTTGGCTAAGCTAGGAGCAAATGGAGGTGATTGTCATGTCAAGTGGGAAGCACCACCCCAAGGGATGAGCTCGTTACTTCTGACAAATGCGCTAGGGTATGTTTGGATTAGTTGTGTAAAAAGATTAATTTAATAATTGAATATATGTATAATCGATTTTTTTATAATCGATTATGATAAAATCAATTTATATTTAAATATATTAATTGAAAATTAATTTTAAGATAATATGCTTTTGTATAGATTGTATAAAAAATTACTTTTACATAGTAAATTATTAAAAGGGAATAGGATAATTGGATTTAAATTTTAAATTATACAATATTTGGGGTTAATTGGTAAAAATGTTTCAACTCCAAAATAATCAGTCTTAGCTTATAATCAAAATGTTTAAAAATAATATTTTTGAAAAAAACTATTTTCCAATATAAAAAAAAGGAAAATGGTGTTTCCAACGAACTTTACTTCATGAAACGGTTCACGAAGTGAAAGAAAAACTTGTGTTTTGTTAAGTAACTATATTATTATTTTTTAAAATTTATAATTATTATTTTTTTACCCAACATGATTAGTTATTTGTTCATTCGTGATGTATTCCACGAAATAAGTTCGTGGAATATAGCAATGCTCAAAAAATAATTCATAAATTATAATCATTTTTGTTAATTTTTCTCGAACATATTGAAAAGCACTCAAAAAAGCTTTTATTGAAAAAAGAAAAGTTGTTTTGTGGAAAAAATAATATTTCCCAAACATGAGGGGATGTTTGGGAACAGTTGTGAAAATTTGATTATTTTAATAATCGATTATTGTATACAAATTTTTTGTTATAATCGATTATAATATAATCAGTTTTATATTTAGATATGTTAACTGAAAATGAATTTGAAGGTAATTTGTTTCGTTTGGATGATATAAAAATATTACTTTTATACATTAAATTATCAAAATAGGTATAGAATGATTAAAAAATTTATTTAATTGAGAACAAAATAGTATTTACATCTCAAAGTATAAAAATAATTTATAATATAAAATCATAAACTAAAATTTTAACATTATAAAAAAATTTAAAATATATTGAATTTCGTACAAAAGCTGAAACTGATTTTACCAAATATAATTGAATGCTATTACAATAGCTGTTTTTCAAAAAAAAATGTTAGGGATGGGAAAAATCTTTTCCAAACATGCTCTTAATCTGTTGCCAAACATGCAGTTAGTCTTTTGTTTATTTCCCATTTACCAAAAAACCATTTTTCATTAGAAATTAAAGAATTTAATATAATTAACTTATTAATTCCTATCTTGAACCAAAAAAATTAAAGAACATAATTATTACTATATAAAATATCATTTTAAGCTTTTAACAAATATTTTATTTTAATAATAATATAACTAAATGATTTAAACCATGATCTAACATGATAACTAATTGTTAGTAAAATGCCCTGCATGTATCATACTTTTTTTGGCATCAATGGCATCCACAAGATTTGTTACAATGGGATGACGAAAGAGAAGAAATAGAGCAAAGTATGTCTGTACAATTTTAGTAAATTCATTTTGGGTGAATTGGTTTCTTGTTATTCCATATCCTTTTATTTCCCTTTTTTTTTTTGGTAAAACCTTTTATTTCCTTTTCTTGCTTAACCTATATTACCAAAGGCACAGTTTAGTGTGCATAAATTTGTAAACAAACATTTATATTCTTATATTAAATAATGTATACATTTATTTTCATATTTTATCTAATATCATTTATATATATATATATTTTTTTATTATTATTTTTTATTTAATTACATTTTTTAAAAATAGTATAAATAGTACTTACAGCTTTTTTGAGGAGTGTAAGATGATTATTTTCCATTTGTAAACTAGTTAAATTGATATGCTATTAGGTATTCCTCTTCCCGTGATTCCACTTGCTGACCCAGAACTAGACGTCTCAGGGTACAAAAGAGTGTATGCAATTTTTGCAGGGCCACGTCTATTCTTAAGCTTGCGGTCTCTGTTTCTTTCCAAGATCCTTGTTTGAATCTCCTTTAGTTCTTCTTTGAACTCCGCAAATCTATTCTGAATCAATTCGTTGTCTATCCACCCAGGTGATGGCTGGCAACCCAAGTACACTTCATCAGAAGTGTGCCGTGAGAGGACATCTACCAATGCCACAGCAAGGCTCATCTCAAACCTATCAGGTAACATCTTCACGAAAAACTTATCAGGGTCCTTGAGAAACTCACCAAACTCAATTGTCCCTTCATATGGAATAAACTTTCTGCATAGTGTGGGACGATTTGGAGGGTAACCATTGTATGCATATTGACCATAGTTTAGAGATGCATGCTGAGCAGAAGCAATCCATATGAGAGTTGTTAATGCTTCTACAAGGTTTGAGAGTGTAGTCATTTGATACCACCATGTCTCACTCTGCTTGTCACCATGGCCAAGAGTTCGAATTTCTGACCACCAAGCTTGGAGTTCAACATCAGCCTTGATGGCCTCATCATCTTTGTAGAAGAATGAGCAGAAGTCCTTGACCCATTCTTTGATGGCAACCCATATTTCAAGTCCATCCGTGGCATAGGGATAATCTAGCAATAGAAGCTTAATCCCAGTGGGGTTATTTACATCTGGGTCTTCTACAGCCATGCCCCTGCAAAATCAGTTGTTGTCACCACTTTGGTTTCATTCCATCATGGTAATTTGGTAACACAATCAGAGTGAAAGATGCCATGAAAGTTTAAACATTGTAAATGATGGTAGTTTCTAATGTACCTTTTCAGTAGATCAGCAGGGAGTCCTTGTTCATCAAATCTCCACTTTTTATAGAGATCAGAAGATATTTGCATAGAGAATTCACCAGAAAATAATATTCTTTCCAGAATTCCTCCTGAGTTTATAACGATAAGTCGTGCTAAGGCATTTATGTGCATGGTATCTTTGAAATGAGGACTCAGTATCCGATGGATTGGATGCATAACACTTAGCCGTCTTTTGGTGGCAATGATAAATGGTTCAACAACAGCATGGGTGTATAACCTGCAAAATTTTTCATTTCAGAACACTTAAATGGCACAAATAACATTGTAATAGAGTGAGTGAGAGTTGCTAAAGAGTTGTTGCTAATTATCCTTTTTTTATTGTTCCATTCCCTTTTATTTTTAGTTTTGCGTCTGAATTACTTAATTTCTTCATAATTCTTTTTTTCTATTATAAAAAAATTCTTTAGCAATTGTTTTCACATAGAAAATATCCTTTTATTATATTAAGAAGTCATTTTTCAGTAACATACTCAGGAAATATTCATTGGCCACTAGTAATTGTTCTTATGTGTTATACATTGTAACGCAATCGACAAGAATGCTAGAAATCATTATCCTTTCCCGTATCATTGCCTCCTGTAAATAAACAAATCCTGAGGAATTCTACTGGTGCAACCTTAATTTAGATAACAGAAAGGGGCAAAAGAAAAAAGAACTTTCGTCAAGTAAAACTTGTAATATTAGCAAGAGAACTTCAGTAATTGTGATTGCAGAAAGATTTTAACTCACCAATGGCTAATTAGTTGATGGTAAACAGTGTCATTAGCTAGAACATGAGCTTTAGCGAGCTGCCAAAATGCTGCTTCTGTTCCCTGTTTCGCTGGAAGAAAAACTCTCTGGATTTCACTTCCTAGAGATGAGCCTGGCAAGCTAAGCTCTATTGCCATT
Organism: Ormosia semicastrata; assembly: GCA_029884595.1. Taxonomy (NCBI): domain Eukaryota; kingdom Viridiplantae; phylum Streptophyta; class Magnoliopsida; order Fabales; family Fabaceae; genus Ormosia; species Ormosia semicastrata. Next base: position 15,031,350 of record JAQQTO010000030.1, read on the forward strand.
GGCTTAAGCATGCCATCACTCCTTAAGAATAGTATTGTCCTGGATGCATAGGCACAGGCCCCATTTGTGTTTATTCTGTTCAAAAATGGAATGAGATAGTCATGGTGATCCAGCATGAAAATTCTTCCCTGCTCCAGTGCCTGACACAATTTTGTGCGGAAAGGGTAAAAGAAATAAATAAGATCCCCATTCTAGGCTAGAGTACACTGCTTGACGAAAAAGGAATATAAAATATAGTCAATTAAGCTTAGGTCCTTTATGGGCGTTTTGACCAAACTGACCTTTGTAGTAAAATTATTTATTAAATTATCATATTTTTTAAATTATATACTAAACTATCATATTTTTTATCACGTTAGATTTTTTTACTATTTTCACGTTTCACGTAGATAGCGTGAAAGGTGATGGCGCTATCATTGTAATTACGCTAAAACTCATAACGTCATCCACGTGAAAACATCATTACCTTAGGTGTTATCCACATGGAAACGCCAGAGTACTTGGCGCTATTTAGAGAGTAATGCCAAATGTGATGGCATTATCATTTTAGTAATGCCATCCGTGATGAATGACGTTTCATGGATGGCGTTACTAGTGTACGGCTAAAACTTTTGTTTGAAGCACATTTTTTTAGCTTTTCCCTAAAATTCTAAGCATCTATTGTAAAGCAAAGCTTTGTTTTAAACTCATATAAATTTAGAACACCTTGACATGATGGAGAGGGTGCGTGGTCGATTACCACCAAACATTTTGACGTTACAAGTGTACACCACTATTTTTTTAAAAATGTAAATACAAATAGAATTATTCTTTTATTATTTTATCGAATTTAACTGTTTTGTTGGAAATTTTATAACATAGAAATTTGTAGTCATACGATAAACAAAATTGTTTTATAATTTAGTTGTAACCTACAACTAAGTTTAAAAAAAAGTGTAAACAAATATAAGTATGTCACAATAACGTACAATAAATTTGTGATAACTCAAAACTAGGATCACAATAGGTTCATGGGCTAGAATACCAGCCTAGCAAGTCTATCAAAATCAACTAACCTTAGCAACTCAAACATTCTAATTTTATGGTAAATTTGATAGAATTTCCTCTAAAAATTGGACGTTCTCAAAAGTACTTCATCCCGTTTAATGAAACATATCCATATATATTTAGATTTCCAAATGGTAATGCCAATATATTGGTAACGCTTGTAACGCCAACATGTTTGGCAGTAATGGACCACGCACCCTCTGCATCATGCCAAGGTTATCTAAATTTGTATGAGTCTGAAACAAAGCTTCACCCTACAATAGATGCTCAAAATTTCAAGAAAAAGCTGAAAAAATGTGCTTCAAACAAAAGTTTTAGCCGTACACTGGTAACGTCATCAGCTTTGGCGTTACTCTCTAAATAGCGCCAGGTACTTTGGCATTTCCACGTGAATAACGCCTAGCATAATGGCGTTTCCACGTGGAAGACGCCACGAGTTTTGGCGTAATTACAATGATAGCACCATCAACTTTAGTGCTATCTACGTGGAACGTGAAAATAAAAAAAAAGATTCAACATGGCAAAAAGTGTGGCAGTTTGGTATATAGTTTCAAAAGTATAGCAATTTAGTAAATAGTTTTGCCACAAAGGGTAATTTGGTCAAAACACCTACTTCATGATAGGAACCTCTTTTTCCATTACAGAAATATGGGAATTCAACCCAGAATTTACTAAAACAGTAGTGAAAAAATAGTAGAAAGGAAAAGATAACAACAACTATGCTAGCTCTTCAAGGGGCTAGCTTCCTCCCACTCCCAATCCTCTATTGAAATTTTGCCTACTTTGTACTCTCCCTTCTCTTCACATTTATCCCAACTCAACCCAACCTTCTCACCCATTTTCCACTGCCATGTAAACAATTACTTATGCAGGTTATTCTCTATTCTGCCCTTACTGCACGGCCTCCCTTTCTAACATTCCTCACATACACCTTAGGGTCTATCAATACTCCCCTTAAAGATTCACCTTGTTCTCAAGGTGAAAGTCAGAATAAGTATCCTGTAACAAGTGAAAGAAACTTCCACTGGGATCCTATTGCTTGAAGCATAATGATCAAGTTATGCCTGAAGCATTAGAGCTACCATCTGGGTCCCATTGACTTTCTCTAATTCTCATAACAAGAAACAGCACAGCAAGTATGCTAATGACAACAACTATGGTCTTAACAGCTGATTCAGAAGACCTTAAATTTCCATGGATAGAAACCTACGATAGATTGGCAAATCCAACTCCTGCCAAACCGTGTTTGCATATTTTTCATTCCAGTGATGCCTATATTAGAAAATTCTTCCACTTTGAGGGAAATAGGCATAGTAATATAATCAACAGACAGCAGTTCCACAATCTTTTCTTTAATAAAACTTTTATAGTTCATAGCTTTTCCAAACTAATGATATTTTTTAACAAATGAGCTGAAATGAAATAATGCTTTCAATATTGTTTCTTCCATGATAATTGACCTGATTTTCCTTAAAATATTCTCAAATTTTGATTTTGATATTAGAAAAGCGTTAAAACACATGGCAGGTGGATCCTTATGGGATTGATTACTAATATTATTAGAGTTTATATTTGTTCTAGAATGGGTATAGGCCCATGAAACTGGAGCAACCAGACCCGTCAGACTGTGCCTTAGACGTGCAATATGCAAGGAACTACTCATCCACTAAGCATGTCTCCTCCCTAACAGAAAAGAGGAGACACCACTCCACTCGGGTAGAGGGGACAGACCATACAGAATAACATTTTCCTGCACTACAAGGGGACAGTGCACGATACTCACAAAATCGCTCAGACTCCCTATGCTTTTTACACACTCATACGTCTCTATATAAAGGCCAAACGAGATGACAAAGGTACGTATTAATTCCATTACCCACTATCCTCCTTGAGCAGCCATTGACTTGAGCATTGAAATGCCTTTTGCAAGTACCTACCCCTCGCTCCTCAAATCGCTGCTGCTGTATCACGGAGGGATCCATCATTACTTACCTTCTCAGGTAACTCTCAGAACCCAATTTTGAACATTGGCTCTGTCTATGTGAATGATAAATTGCTATTCCTAACTCCACTCTTAATACTCCACTACCACTGCCACAATGGTGAACACAAAAAGGAGACAGACTCTAACAAACCAGAACCAAGCTTCTGTAGTGCGTGCTTCCTCCGCAGCAAATTGTAACACCCCCCGAAGGGCATCACATTTCAGACCAATTCCTTTTAATTCTTTACCCAAGTTATAAAATATTTCATATTATTTTAATACGGGTTTCAAAATTTCTTTTTCGCAGATAACATAAACTTACCGAATTTAGAAATTCAAGACATAAAACTGAATAATATACTTTACATATAAACAAAGTTTACTACAACCATACGTACATTATATTTATATATCCAAAACATAAAACGTCTAACATAACCAACCTAGACTGGCCCAAATTCACAACATCTAAAGAAAAGAGTCCTCCTCAGAAGACAAATTCCCTAGCTGGGAATGTCTCGAAGGATTAAAATCCAAGAAAAAGATATCTCGGAGTTCTCCCTAGAAGTATAGTGAAGATCATTCCACAACTCCCTGATAAGTAAAACAAACTCTACATATGCAACAGTAAAAGAAGTAGTGACTCCATATCGGGTCCTACTTATAGATAGAGTAATGTCACCACAATACTCTATATGCTCTGTGTCCTAATGGACACGCCAAGCATTAGCGCCTTTAAGAAACTGTAGTTGAAAGAAACATTGTTGATCCCTTATTGTCGCCATCGCAGTCTTCACAAATGTAATCATAAAACAGAAATAGACAGAACAATACAATAAAGAGGTGAGATCCTATTTATCAATACCATCATGGCAGCAAAGAACAATAATGACAATAATGTCATTCACATACAACAATATCACAAAATAGCAGGTATAATCATGTTATCAACTAACAGATAATTTAACGATGTATATCACAACAACATGAATACTAATCATACCACAAAATAAGTATATTGACCACACTTATGCATAATGAATTAACCCCTCTTATGCACAATGCACCCATTTCCTAATCCATGGAGCTAAACACAATTTCAGAGAGAATGATCCAGAAGATATGTCTGTACATCGGCCACCTCAGACCAAGTGCTATAATTTCTCAATTTGTACATCAGGCATTATACGAGACATTCTACCCCTGATCGGGAATAAGAATAGTGTTGTGTCAAGATTGTCGGTACGTTTGCATTGGTCACCACGGTACAGTAGCATTTTTTAACTGACCATATGTGGAATTCTGCGTCCCGACGCCTCCAAGATCCATTATAGACCATCACTACGCAATTCGCACCCGCACAAGGTGTAATTCAACTCTTAGGCAACAATAGCCTTAACAGACACCGTCTGACAAATAATGCATGACCAATGACTTAATACACAATATAGGCCACTATTGGCCATAAACACATAGTGATATATTCGGGTCCATTATATTGGCCCGACAGCAAAACTTGCTGTTCTTCTCAATCGCGTAGCATTTTTATCGCGTTTTCACAATTGCGAAAAACTTCTATTACGTTTTCAAATCGCGTAACAGTTTTTCAACATTTTCTCAACCACATAGGGATTTTAAAATTTTTTCTTAATCATGTAGCTAAAAATCATCATTTTTAAATCGCTTAAGAGTTTTTCTACGTATTTTCAATCGTATAAAATATTTTCTCAATATTCTAAGCTCAAATTAAAGCTTTTCTCATTTAATTTCAAAATTGGACTTTAATTCCATTATTTTCTTAATAAATCACCTTTAAATAATATTTCTAACATTTTTATATTAAACCTCCTCCAAATAATATTTCTAACATTTTCACAAAAACTTACATCATCTAAATTAATTTAAAATATATCAAAATCTTTGTTCTTTACTCTTAATAAAACTTTCTTAAATAAAATATTTTAAACTCCAAAGTATCATTTAAAAATTATTGTCTTGCTAAAAATCCTCTAAATAATATTTTCTAATATCCTTTCCAAAACTACATTTATTTTAATTTAATAAAACCTTTTCCATCTTCCTTATTAAAAATCCTCTTAAATAAAATACTTTAAGTTTTAAACTTAATTCTCAATCCTATTTTCCACTATATTGGCCGAAAATCATATTTTAATTAGTGATAAAAAATATATCCATTTTCATTTTTATTTTAGAAATCCTTAATTAAATTTATTAACATTAAACCACTAAATTCACAATTTATAAATCATTTTCATCTTTCCAACTAAAACTCTATTAAATAAAATATTTCAAATCTCTAAATTACTTTTTAGTCCTAATTTCACTATATTAGCCAAAAATCACTTTTTGATTAGTAATAAAAATATATTCATTTTCATTTTTATTTTGTAATCCCGTAATTAGCTTTTTTTTCTCACTAATCCTCTAGGTTAACATTTAATAAAATATTTTGCATTGGATTACCCATTTGTGGGCATAGAGGCCGTGAGCCTCATGGTCTTTGGAACCAAAAATTGTTTCCTCTCAATTACAATTTATAGCATACAATACAACATAAAGCATCAAAATCCTACTTAAACAAATTCATGCATAATATCAAAGCAATAAAATCACATAAGCAAAATAAATACAAATCACACAATCATACAAACAAGGTGAATAATCGTCACATGGATTTTATCACCATCATACAATTTCGTGTCCCTCACCACCATAATTGGTTGATGAGGTTAATCTCCCTCTTACCTTGGATGTAGCCTACTAGCTCCTTGTGGGATCCTTTGTGCCAAACTTCCTCCACCAAGTAATTCTTAGAACCCTAAAACTTGAATCTAAAAATTAAGGTTGAAGATGATGGAATTAGGTTTTGATCACAACATGAAAGTTGCTTAGAATGATGTTTAGGATTAAGTGATGTAGTTGGCTTGAATTATGAGACATTGGAGTGTGGTTTTGGGTGAGGAGGCCGTGAGATAGAGGAGAGAAAATGAGAGAAAATTGTGTTAACTTTTGAGAGAAAAGATGATAGCTTATGAAAATATGATAAAGAATTGTGTTTTGGTCTCCTTTGAATGCCTCTTGGCCGTGAGATTCATGGAGATTGAGAGAGATATTTTGATTTGCTACAAGCAATCACAACTATTGGCTAAATCAAAGGTGGATATCCTAAGTTTCTTCATTAAGTTTGCTCTCACAACCATTGATTAAATCAAGGGTGGATATGCAAAGCTTCTCCTCCAAGCTTGTTTTCTATTGGTCCATCATAAAAGTTATAGCCTCTTTAGTTGACTAATCCCAAGATATTTTCTAAAAAATATTTTCTAAAAATATTTTTCAAAAGATATTTTCCAAACGATAGTTTCAGAAACTATTATCCAATAGATAATAGCTATTGCTAGTTATTGTCCAATGGATAATAACATTACACAATAAATAAAAGCATTACCTAATGGATAATAATACTACCCAATGGATAATAATACTTTCCAATGGATAATAAAAAACTCAGATACAGAAAATTTTCGTCAACTGCTCTTGGTTTGGGTTTAGTAAGATCCCTACCACATTAACAAATCCAAAACTTTCTGGTCTAGGAAAAATTTTTATTTTTTCGGGTCCGCCTCAAACACACATACAGTCCTAAAATAATATTAAAATAATCAAAATTTCAGAAAAATTCACAAAAATTCACAAAAATCAAAAATTATATGACTCATATATATTCAAAAAAATGAAATTCGGGCATACAGTTCAATATAATATAAAAATAACCAAAATAATTTAAAATTTCTAAAAATTCACAGAAACTCACAAATATTATAAAACTCATATATATCAAGAAAAATTAAAAATCGGGGTGTTACACAAATCATCATCCAACATTAGTCCTTGTTGCTCATGGACCAGTTGTACCCCGACCAGAACCTGACCAAGACGGGCATGAGACTTCTTTCACTAGAGAGAATCTCCTCCTCCCCCCAAAAAGTTTCGGCGCGGCAATGCCTCGATCCTCAAAGGGCACCCTCTGAAGATGCTAGGCAACGAGTATCAGTGCTGCACCATCTTAGTGACCGTATGGACAACGAAGCTCAATCCCGCCTTGCTGGAATCAACCACTAGGAGCTATCCAGGGCATAAATACTCTCTCTGGTCAGACTCCAGGATAAGCAGATCCAGTGCTAAGATGAAAGACTCCGCAACCTGGTGTGAATAACCAACTAGGACTAGGGCAGTGAAAACCAATCTCTCAAAAGGGATCGTGGAGATGACAAAAGACTCCATGCAGATGACTGCCTTCTAGAGAATTCAAGGATCACGGATCTTGGTCACAACGTTAAGCAAACCCGAGTAAGAAAGTAGGAACTTAGATCCATAAGCTCAATCTCTCAAAATCAGTCATTCTCTGATGAACTAATGGCGAACGAGATCCCCAAGCGATTCAAATATCCCACCAACATTGAACCCTACGACAGGACCTCGGACCCTTAGGAACATCTGAATGCTTACATTTCTGCACTCTTGTTCATTGGGGGTGGTGACTTGCTCATGTGTCGAGCTTTGCCCCTGTCACTGAAGAAAGCCACCCTGAGATGGTTCAGCACTTTAGCCCCAAGGTTTATCGCTAACTAGGAAGGCTTGTCCTCAAGATTTTTGCTGCACTTCACCACCAGCAAAGTACAACCTAAATCCATATCCTGTCTCGCCTAGATCAAGCAAGGAAAAGAGGAGTCCCTACGAGACTTTATATCCTGTTTTAACAAGGAGATCGTAAATATACGAGACTGGGATGAAAGACTCAGATTGTTTTATATCAAAGAAGGACTTCGTCTAGGATACTTCTCCTTTTCACTAGCAAAAAAGGAGCCTAAGACCATGGACGAGTTTCGTGCCTACGCTGACAAATATATCAATGTCGAGGATGTTCTCCGGGCTAGGAAGCACCTCAAAGGAGAAGATACCAAACCCAAACCTAGAGAATAATCCAATCAACAAGGTCAAAATTCAAGACCACACCTTAAGGGGAAGTTCGAAAGTTTCACCCCCCTTAACACGCCTCGGGCTCAGATCTACCAGGAGGTCATGAACACTGAGCTCTGAGATGCACAAAGCACTCCCCTTATAAAGAGGCCAAAGGACATATCCAAGTTCTTCTCTTGGCACGATAGCCATGGTCACAACACATTGGATTGTACCAACCTCCACAATGCCATCGAGTCCTTCATCTAGGATGGACGTTTGGGCTGATATGTGTGTCGAAACTGCAACAACGACTGGAGTGAGGGCCACCATAGGAAACAGAGCTATAGCCTCTAGAGTCCCTCTCCCCCTTACCAAAGAAGAGATTCCCCAACTAGAAATGAGAATCCTAGCCCGCGATCACCTCGAGGCAATGCCCTAAATCAAGACAGGGCGCAACCTCGACGTGACAACTTGTAGAATGGTCACCACTACACTGAAGTAACTCAAATGATCACATAATATCCTATAATTACTACTTCAATAGTGTAAACATCTTTGGATATCAATGAATCAACTCTTTCCAACTGCTGTCTCATTTGAAGCCAGTACTTCAATTGTGACCTCAAGTCCACAAGTACCTCGGCACGCTATATCCCCTAAGGTCACCATGCCTTAGCGAGGTCCAAGGAATACAAGGTCCAAAAAGGATCAGCTATTCTGACATCTATGTAAGATGACCAAATTGGGGAGAGCCACTTCAACACCCTCCAGGGTCAAACAGCGCGATCAAGGGTCTTAACTTGTGCCCATTTGAGCCGCACCTTAGCCACTGACCGATGTGGTTTGTAGTGGTTAAGGATAATCGACCGTAACCCGGGACAGTGGACTCCATGCCACAGGGTTACTACATCCAATTAAATGAATCTTACCACTGAGGTCAAGTTTTGTATTCACCTTGGATGGTGAAGTGAATGTTCGTCCAATCAAACGAACTCTACTACCGAGGTCGAGTTTCGTTTTCATCTCAATTAGTGAAGTGAATTTCATCCAATCAAACGAACCCTACTATTGAGGTCGAGTTTTGTATTCAATAACAACATATACTTGTTTGCATCCTAAGGGACCATGCATTTTAATACAATGAACATGTTATTAAATCACAATCCCATCAAATGAAGTATAGGCAAAATTAAAGACAAACAAGGACAACTAGTCTTAAACGGCCAACATTTTCTTTCAAGCAATTTGGAAAATTCTTAATATTAATTTTAGATTCTAGATATGGTATAATCCACTCTAATATCCCATGTTAAATTTTATAAAAATATATATTAGGAATTTAGAATATTAATATAAATTCATAAATTAATAAACACGTGTACTTCTTGAAGAAATTTTATTAAGAAGTGATCTCATCAATTTGTTTTAACAAAAGTGCATACACACTTAAATACACCATAGTAGTCTACTACTCTAACCTTTTGTCTTTCTAATTGTCACTTTAATGAAATCGTGTTCAGTTAAGACGTGCTAAGAGTAGAGTAAGAATCTTGTCCTTTATATAATATGTCAATAACCTAGTTCATTCATCACAAACAGACTACCTAGCCTACATCGCAATTCAACACATCCACCATTGAATTCAAGCCTAATAATAATAAACATGATGACTCTCAAACTCACAATAGATCACATAATTAATATGAATTTCTAGAAAAAAATATCAAACTATCTATTCGATCTATTTTAATAAAACAAAATATATCAATCAATAGAAACTCAAATTCAAAAAATTCTAACAGAATAAACTCTAGAGTCAAAAGGACGCCATTGGTGGGCTTATTCTTCGGCAAAATCGAGCCCAACATCATGAATAATCTAATGAAAAAAAAAAAAAAACAACGAAGGTCTAAGGCGAGACCTTCTTCTAAAGCAAGATCTGGGCATAAAGAACATGTAATAACGAATAATCTTAAGGCGTACACTTCCGAAGTGATTCCTCTCTTGACGCACAGATCTGAACCATGATACATATTGTTTGGAAGTACTTAAGTTTTACTTTTTGCATTTTAAATTTTTTATTTCTGAGCTTCCCTAAGATTGAGAAAGAAAAAGAAACAACGATTATGATTTGTTTCAGCATTTGGATTATTTAATATCTCCCAAGAGAAGTAAAAAAAAAAATGCTAATCTTCTCAAATGTCAAAGGTTCCAGACTGTTATTACTTACCTGAGGAAGTGTCCATCCTTCAAGCTTGTCTTCTATGATTGACGGATTTATTGAACTCTCTACTCTGCTTTTGCTTATAGGTGGGAAGTTCTGAAAGATCAATTGAAACAAACAATGATTAGGCCAGAAATGTGATTTTACATACCTTTTTGATTATACAACCATCGAACCGACAATTATTAGACTGGATATGTTGCTATAATGATGAAGTATGACGAACATGCCAAAGCTGAACTAAAACTAGATTGCCATGTTATTATTCACGAAATGATTTAAATGATCCAAAAAATTTATGGAACACGGGTGCTTCATGAATATAATATTAAAATAAATAAATAAATAAGATTAATTACTTGTTATTTGATTAATATGTAATAAATATGATTCATATATTTTAATTGTTAATATTTATATACAAGTGGATTCATACACAAGAAATTTAGATCAATCTTTTCTTTTCATTATAGATAATTGTACATATAAATTTTTTTATAAATTTTAATTAATAATATTTATACACAATAATAAAATTTTGAAAAAAAATTAATTAATAGGTTATAATGGGTAAAATCCCATGAAATACCAGTGCTCTAAAATATATCAAAAACATATTAAACGTTTCCTATTATTCAAATGAAATTTTATGACAGTGAGAAAACTATTGATGAACTTATTGAAGATATTAGCACATTGGCAACAAACTTTTAAATGTTACAACCACTTTGTCAAAAAGCTATGGAAGTAAAAACAAGATTCACGTTGTTAACAAAAGCAAGTAAAAAACAAGATCCATTATTTTAGGAAATATTTACTATAGGAAGACTTTTGTAATTTTAGTTGATTGTAATAGTACATATCTAAGCCATGTATCATGATGAAGATCCAATGATATCAACCCTTCTTGCAATTGTTGAAGTACGTAACATGTTTTAGCTTCAACTCTTGTAAACTTCTAACTTCAAAAACCAAGAGCTTTTATCAATCTCCTTCATTCACTGTCTAGTGATCTTTGATAAATCTAAGTTTATAAAGTTTAGATTTCTTTTATTTGATCATATCAGACTTTTTAAAGTTTTGATCAAGTATCATCAATCTAGATTCTATCATTTTTAGTATTTTTACAAGATAAAAATATTTAAAATTTCAATCAACATATAATATTGTACCAACAAATGGTATCAGAGTTATAATTAGTCTTTTGAGATTTCAGTGTCTGAGAGAAAACTAAAAAAAAAATTCCTTTAAAAAGCTTGAGCCTTTTAAACCCTCAAACACAAATAGCATCAATTGGGTCATATGCTTCCTACAAAAGATGAAGAATATAATAGTATCAGTATTGTACTAATGAAGCATGTGATGAATTTCTTCTATTCCAAGATATAATAATAATTAGCAATAATATTTCAAGCCACTGTGTGATAGATAGGAACCCAAAAATATAACAATAATTTTATTGTATATTTCTTTGTATATGGTCACTAATATTTATATCAGCATATTTCAATTTTGGAACAAATCTTTACAACTAAGGAAGAAGAGATCAAAAATGGAAAATTTAGAGAAAAGGAAAATATAGAGATACTAAAATGATTGGATGTCTTCTCTCCTCCTCTTCTTTCATATTTGTTTCTTCTGCTAACTACTTATTCATTTGTCATAATCCTTTTTGATAAATGCTAATTGCAAGTTTCTTAATTCTTTCTACTCTTACTAGTTATAAATGCTACTTGTCGCTATTTACTCTCTACTCTCACTGAATGCCACATAAATGTTGCAACTTATAAAACATAAAGATTCTCAATATTTTCCATCCTGCCCTTACTGCACCTATGGGCTGATCCACTGCTTCCCTTCCTTCCTCACGTATACCAGGGGTCTATCACTGTGTTATGTAGAGAATATATTTTTATACTTTGTTATGGAAATTCCACTTTCTGAACTTTAAGAGTCAGGCTAGTTGAGTAGTGCTCTACAACTATTTCGAAAGACATATGTTGGTTTCATTGTACGAAGCAATGTTTTGCTATACTTATAATCATGTCTACAGTGGATGTTTCCCCTGTTGCATCCACTCCACTACATGCTCCTCCTTTTTTCCCAGGGAGGAAAAGGCAACGTCAGAATGGCTCTTGTATACATCATAACAAAGCAGATGATTTCTAAAGCCCAGTTAATAAGTGTATAGTACCGTCAAGCATTGGATTCTGATTGGGTGAATTCCTGCAAGCATTTGTCGTCCAAACTCCATATCATCTTTCCAAGCCCATTCATTTTCTGAAAACCAAAAAATATCTCAGAAAACAATGTTATAAAATTAGTCTGTATCACTAAGTAGCTCTTTTACCAGATATGATTTGAGGGATAGGAAATTGCAGAGGGTTTTTCTTGATTGCATGAGTTATTTCCTTTAAGTGCTCAACTGGTACCATTTTCTTTAAGTTGTCTCTGATCCATCCCTCAATTGTTTGGTTTCTATTGCTAGAGAACATGTCAAGTATCTCTTCCAATGATTCAAAGCTTCTAGAACTTTCTTGAAGTAATGATTCTGCCTTTGGCGATAGGAAATGTGCCATAGCATGGATAGAATTCGATTTAAGCTCCTTCAATTTATCCGGGCTAAATCTCTCATCTGAAGGAACATATATGTCATAATTCATTGCTTGTGGCCGGCTCTCAGTTGATGGACCTAAAGTTTTCCATGGAGACACATGAAACAAGGAATGAAAATCAACTCAAAAGTGCTGTATCAGAAAGATGGTAGACTATTTTGCAGACATGATGTATTGCAGACTCTTTGTTTTCTATGGAATATATTCTTACTTGGGTTGATTGTCAACTGGGGTAAAATTACAAATACAATGAAGAAAGCAAAAGCAGAGAATGAAACTTAATTTGAAATGTTAACCTTAATCTATATAACAAATATTTTCTGTATGAAGGCATGTTATAGGCTGCAATTCCAGTGGTTCAATCCAATTGAGATTGCTACCTTAAACTGAAACTGAGGGGCAAGTAAATTAAATACCTGCTATACTAGGTTTGCGGCCTGTTCTTCCTCTGCGAGGATATGGATATAACCTAGACCCACCCAAGATAGGTCTAAGATACTCTGGACCTTTATCAGGATCACCAAGGTCATTATAGCAGTCATAGTCATAGATTCGATCCCATTCCTTTCTTTCTCCCAATCCATTACCCCTCAATCTATCAAGCTCTTCCTTTCTTAGTTCCACTAGAGCTCTAGGCGTTTGACTTGGAAGATAGCACTGTCATTATAACATAGTGTTGTAATTTCATGTAACATAAAATTACCAATTACACAGGCAAGTATGAGACTTACAGTATTAGAGAAGAAGAGTCGATCAGATTTTGTCTTCTTGGTTGAATATATCCAAGAATTGCAATCAAATTGGATGATCTGACTCTTAGAAGTCTCAATTGATACAGACTGAAGGAAGAATTTCTTCTTATATTGGTTTAGAATCACAAAAGCTCTTGGAGTTCCAAAATGTGAGTCAACATGTATTCTAATTTTATATGTCATGGTTTGTGCATTGTGGTGATTTTTCTTTCTCCCTCCATGTTTGAAATATGCTTTTTCGCTCAACTTCCCTTTGCCGGTATCTGTTCAAACGCAATACAAAGTTGAAAACATAATGAGTCGTTCACCTGTTAAAACTTATCATATAGTAAACCATATAAATACAATTTAAACTGGTCCCTGGACCACATAGAGTTGGAATACTGAATGACCTGAATGCTGTCAGATAAAGAAGATAAGTATACTTCAAAAGGAAAAACTGAATTTTGTTTTTAATTGAAAAGAATATTGACCAGTCTTGGTGTGTAGGAAGTGTACTTACTAGGATCCACTTCTGTCCCGCTATATATCTGAACAGAGACTAATTTTGCAGGTATTGATTTCCCTTGGTTCTGGGTGATCACGAACTTCCCCTTAAGTGTTAATTGCTGGCCAGAATGGCATACTGGATTTAAGTTATTCACAATTTTGCTTTTGACGGCACAGGAGCATTTTTTCATACTAGAAGGCTTTCTTGGGCGTTCCATTCATGCTTCAGCCTTCTATGGCTTGCTTTCTTTCTTTCTTTTCTTTTTTTTCTCTTTTTCTTTTTCTTTTCTGCTGTGGAGATTTCTCTCTGTTTCTATAACCAAAACCGGTAATGATAGCGTTTGTATCAGATATGATCAACTTTTGCTGCTTAAAAACTTACCTTCTGTTACTAACTTGGCATCCGATACGTTACTTGCCTTGTGGTTTTCTACTAGCTAGGAAAATGCTACGAATCCATTTTCGTAGAAATTGATGTCTACGTATGAGGTGTCATACTACGTGGAATTCCAGTTTAATGGCTATAAAGTAAGGTCGCCGTGGCTGGCGGACTTACTCTTACGCTGGCTTTTCGCTATCGCTGCTTGGCCTTCTTCCTGCTTACTCTTGAACTGACTGCCATCTTGCTTCCATTGCTTCTCCAATTACTAAAGTGAAATCAGGTATCATTTAGATGTGAACAAAACACAATTACTCCTAATTCCATCCAATTCTATTTAATTTGTTATTATGTGTTACTTCTAATCTATTTAATTGAGTTAATAGATACATTATAACAAATTAAATAAAATTAGAGAGAATTCTTTTCTCCCAGAGTTAGACCAAATTTTATTCTTCTATTCTTGTCAAATTGCATTTAGGAGCTTATGTTTAGAAATTTCTTAATTTTTCATATGGTATAAATGAAGCCAAGTGTTACTCCTTGTGTTTCAAAATATTTTTAAAATTAAAAATTAAAAAATATTAATTATTATGTTTTATAAATTTTATCTTTATTGTTTAGTATTTTCACTAAATAAAATAAAAAAAGACATCGATAGAATGATAATATTTTGAGTATTTTGATGAAAGATAATTTAGTTAAATATAATTATATTTTATTAAAATTGAGCCTACGTACTAACTTTTTTAAATTGTTGTGTATTATCTTAAATGATAAATATTTTTAAACAGATGAAATATTATAATATTTGTTGGAAAAGGCTAGAGCAAAACCAAGCTTTTTACAATGTTCTTAAAATTGTTTAGAGCATGAATGCTCTATAAAATTGACATGCAATAATAGGTTATTATCGGTTTTATGAATTTTATAATTTAATCCCAAATATTTTGGCTTATTACATTTTATTCCAAATAATGATCATATATCTTACCTCAAATAGTACTTACACCTCTTTTAACACCACATTAAAATTAGTTAATGAAGTATAAATTGTTAGTTAATGAATATGTATAAATATGTAATCCTTTCAGCCTAATCTCGTTAACCAACTTATATACGTCATTAACTACTTTTTTATTCTTCATTAACCAACTTTTATACGTCATTAACCATGAATTTATACTTCATTAATCAACTTTATGTGGTGTAAAAAGTAGTGTGGTTGAAAATGGATAAGATTATCGGGGTTGAATAAAAAAGAACAACACCAGAACTCTGTAACTGAACAAAATCATGAGTGAAGCTTGACTCACCGAGTTGAACGAAGCATAGAATATAAGAGAAAGGGAGAAAACTGAGGTAAAATGAGAGAAAATTTGAGATGAATTTTATAAAAAAGAAGAATTTGCGATGCAATTCTTGCCATTGTATTGTTGTACAAACCAAATATATATACACATAATTTACAAAGAATAGTTGCCTCAATTCTAAGCTAATTATATGCTAACTATTCCTGAATATAATCTGTACAGATTATCACAATATTGTAACAGATATTATAGGATAATTATAGTAACTATGAAAGATACTGAATCAATCCCAATAATAATGAAAGATCTCAAAGGATCTCAATACCCCTCCTCAAGTTAGAGCAGATGGATTACAAATGCCCAACTTAGAAAGTATGCAATCAAATCGGGTCTTTCCTAAAGCCTTGGTGAAGATATCTGCTAGTTGAGCATGAGATGGCATATGACTTGTAGTAATAGTTCCTCGCAAAAGTTCATCACGTACAAAGTGGCAGTTCACCTCAATGTGTTTGGTGCGCTCATGGAAAACAGGATTAGAAGTAATGTGAAGAGTAACATGATTATCACAATAGAGCTTCATAAGTCTAGGATGAGCACTATCAAGACATGATAAGAGTTCCTTCAACCATTTTAGCTCACAAGTAGTAGTAGCCATAGATCGATATTCTACTTCTGCGAAAGAGTGGGACACTATGTGTTGTTTCTTAGTTTTCCAAGAGACAGGAGAATTAGCAAGAAGAATAAACCAGCTAGTAAGAGATGTCCTAGTCAAAGGACAACTGGCCTAATCTAAATCACACCAAGCAATATAGTTTTAAATCACAATCAGCACACAACAAAATTCCTTGTCCAAGATTACCTTTCAAATAGCGTACAACACGTAGGGTAGCATCCCAGTGTTCCTGTCTCGGATGCTGCATGAACTGAGTAAGTGTATGCACACTATAAGAAAAGTCAAGCCTGGTAACAGACAAGTAAATCAACATGCTCACCAACTTGCGATAACGTTCTGAATCTGGAAGGAGATTACCTTCGGCCAAAGGCAGGCAGTGATGTTGATCAACGGGACCTTGATATATATTTTGAAAGTTACAAGATTTAAAAAAAAAAACATCAAGCAAACTTAAGGAATTTTTTGGACTTGAAATGAGTAGAAATTTTGATAAGTATTTTAAAAAGTGTGTATCAAATGAAAGTATTATTTTATTATGAGATGTGAAATGAGTTACCTTGACCATTAAATCTTGTATCTTATTTAAAGGTCACATTACTTCTCAATTGATCTTCTTATTAATTCTCATTTAATGCTCTTAAAATAACCTTGCAACAATGAAAATGCATTTGCAAATAAAAAGCTAGAGTGTTTTTGAATGTTAAAAAATTACATGAGGATTTGTGGCTTGTATCGTAAAAAAAAAAAATTGTGAGAGGAGAAACATGAGCGCATAAGCGCTCGGGTGTTGCATAGCAAACCCCTAATGAAAATATCCCCAAAATTAATATTCTTCCAATAATATATATAAAGAGTGTATCTAATTAGAGAAGTATTTTTTTTTTTTATAAAAGTATGGAGTGCAAAGGCATCACCATAAAACCAGAGATCCCAACTAGGTTGGCACCAAAGGCTTTACCAATCATCTGCAGCACACCATTATATTATTAGAAAAGAAAAAGAATAAAGAATACAAAAAAGCCATGGGGGGACATAGACCAAAACCCATGTAAAAAACAATCAAGAAAATCTATAGTTTGGAAGACCCATCCTATTACGAAAAGAATCTTCACTAATAAAACTAGGGATTAAATCCCACCAAATAAATACAGACGACTGAATTCCAAATGAGGCAAGCTTATCGGCACATGTATTTCCTTCTCTATAAATATGTGACACTCTAAAATTCATTTTTTGAGTAAGGAGAAGACAATTATTCCATCTATTCCGAAGTTTCCAAGGCACCAAGGAAGGAGAGTTGAAGGCAGAAACAGCAATGGAGGAATCACACTCTAACTAGATATTATGCCAACCTCTTACAAAAGATATTTCAATAGCTAACATAGCACCATATAACTCTGCTTGCAGAGAACAAGAGAGGCCAATACTCATAGCAAAACATCCAAGTGTGGCAGCCATATAATTCCTGAAAATTCCTCCGCATGTGCAGTCCCGGGAGCACCTCTCGCAGCTTCATCTGTATTACACTTAACCCATCCAAAAATGAGAGGGAGCCAACTTACTTGTTTAATAGTAGAAGCCCTACCTAGATGACTGGTTACTGAAAATGCTCGAAGAATGGAAGTATTTATTATAAGAAGTTAAAAGAATGAATCTTAATTATTAAATCTTATATAAATGATCAAGATTATAACATAAATATATGTGACTTTTTAAATGATCACATGACTTTTAAGTAACTTTTAATCTTGACCATTTTATGTATGATTGTATGGTCAAAATTTACTCATCTCACTATCTCACAATAAATATTCCTCTCATTAAATATACCTCATATATATATATAAGCCATCACTTGAGGGCAGGAATAAATTTTAAGAATAAATAATGCTAATTACATACACTTCTACTCATAACATCTTATATCTTCATAATTTTTATTATTTAATTATAATTAAACTCACTTTATTTTTATACACTTTTACTTTAATTTTACCACATAAACAAATATATCTCAATATAAGTCTAACTGTGTATATATAACTATAAGTGTAACTGTGTATCTCTAATATTAGAGCTAAACTCCTTAATTGGCTTTCTGAATATCTTGGGCTGAGCTACTTTTGACTTTTATAACAAGGTAAGACGTGCCCCTCTTTGGTCTACGAGAGGATGAAATTTGAGAAACAGCAAAGTAAATTTAGAGTGTGCAATGCACAGCTGAGATAGTGGAGAGGAAGATTTTTCATGTTTATCTAATAGAAGATTATTATTTCTTGCAGTGTGAGTTATATTTATACGGTCATATTCTGTTTTACCATCTCTATTATTTAGGTTATTTTATTCTCTTTTATTGATTTCTTAAATAGTTTTTTTGCTGTTATCTATCTTTAGATGTGAGTATTTTATATTTTTAGTGTTATTAAGAAGGCTTTTGGTGTATCTTTAAATTTTATTAGTGAAAGATTTTGTATACTTACTCGCGTTGTTTTTTGTCCCCCAAATTAGAGGTTTTTCATATTAAAAATTATTGCATGTTAATGTAGTGTTCTAGCAGTTTAATTTGTTTACAATTGCTTATCTATTCTAAGACTTTTGGTAATCCTATTTAACTGACAAGAGTAAAGAAAAAAGAATTTTTTGCTATGCATAGTTCCTTTTCCTAACACAACACATGATATCAGAGTCGATGGTTCGACTCTCAGAACGAGTATGGAGACAATGATTTGTACTCTCAAGGTTGCTGCCCCATTGAGAAAGAAGAGTTATAAACCTGTGATGAGTATGGAGAAGATAATTTGTACTCTCATGGTTGCTACCCCCATTGAGAAAGAAGAGCTATGAACTACTAAAGCTCAAGTGGAGTGGTAAGACATGGCTTCGATGAAAACACGGGTTCAGCTCTAGCCTATGTTTCGGATAATTGGTAGGTGCACACTCTGGTGAAATGCAGGCTAAGGTGGTATAGATATTTCGGCTATTGGATATTGGGCTAGGTGCCTGATGATACCGGACTAGGTGAAAAATAAGGTTTGATGATACCGTCAAGATACTCAAAAAATGTAAAAGACTTCTGCTCAAGTGAGAGCATACTCTCGTGTGGATGACTCACACTTGAGGGGGAGATTGTCAGAAATCGAAGACTTGGTGGAAGGAAGTCCCACATCAAGAGAAAATGGAAATAGTGAGGACCACATAAGCACTATGAACCTAATGCCTATGTTTTGGATTAAGATGTGGTGTCAAACCTACTATTGATGTTTCTCACTTAACCTATGGAAGAATAGCACAACCCATGGAAGAAGATCTCTCAAAGTATTTTGGGCTCCCTTACTCCCAACAAGTGGTGGCTTCAATCAAAAAATAAAAAATGTCAAGTTGAAGAGATTTTCTCACTAGTAATTAAAATGTCTTCAATTTAATTTGTGTTTGGAATAGCAGCAATACTCAACTTGGAGGTTGAGCAACTTGATGTGAAGACAATATTCCTCCATGACAACTTAGAGGAGGAAATTTATATGAAGCAACCAAAGGGTTTTATAGTTAAAGGTAAAGAAAATCTTGTGTACAAATTGAAGAAAAGCCTATAAGGACTCAAACAGGCACCAAGGTAGTGGTACAGAAAGTTTGACTCCTTTTATGGTTAATCACATCCATAGTAAGACTATTTTTTATTATTGTGTTTTCTTTAAGAAATTCTCTGATGGTGATTTTATTATCCTCTTGCTGTATGTTATTTACATGTTGATTATTGATCACAATACTGTGAAAATTCAAAACCTGGAAAAAGGATTTGAGCAAGTTCTTTGCCATAAAGGACTTACGACCCACAAATCAAATCCTTGGCAAGAGAATTTGTCTTAACAGGAAGAATCATAAATTATGATTATCTCAAGCGAGGTACATTAAGAAGGTATTGGAGAGGTTTAGTATAGGTAAGTCTAAACCTATTAGCACTCCACTTGTAGGTCATTTCAAGTTAAGTTCTCAGCAATGTCCTACAAGTGAGAAGAGAAAGAAGAAATGTAAAAGGTTCCTTATGCATTCGAGGTTGGTAGCTTGATGCATGCCATGGTATGCATGAGGCCGGTATTGCTCATGCAATTGGTGTTGTTAGTCGCTTTCTTGCTAATCATGGTAAAGAACATTGGCATGCGGTCAAATGGACATTTAGGTATCTCAAAGGTACTTCTAGAGTTTGCTTAATTTTGGAGATAGTGAACCTGTGTTGCATAGCTACATAGATGCAAACATGGCAGACGATGTTAATTCTAGAAAGTCTACTTCTGGTTATATGATGACTTTTTCAAGGGGAGCAGTTTCATGGCAAACTAAGCTACAAAAATGTGTTGCATTGTTTACGATAGAAGTTGAGTATATTACAATCACATAGGCTAGTAAAGAACTTTTGTGGATGAAAGAAGTTCCTACAGGACTTAGGCCTTGAGCAAGAGAATTATGTCCTTTATTTTGACAACCATAATACTATCTATCTTAGTAATAATCCAACTTTTCACTTCAAGTCAAAGAACATTGAGGTGTTGTATCATTGGAATCGAAATGCATGAGAGATGAAGCAATTTACACTTGAGAAGATCCATATCGATGAAAATGGTTCAGATATGATAACAAAGACCTTAGCTGCAAAGAAGTTAGTCACTTGCAGAAAGAAAGCAAGCATAGTTGAATAGCACCCCACTTAGTCGCGACAGTGAGATTTGTTAGGTGGGTCACTACTTAGTCCTCAGTGGAGCCCAACTTTGACTTTAGATTTTAAAAAAACAAATATATATATATATATATATATTTAGATGCCATTATGTAATGGTAGGAGTAGTTTTTAGGAATTAAATTCCTTAATTAGCGTTTTAAGCCTAGTGGTCGAGCCACTTTTGGCTTTTATAAAAAGGGAAGTTGTGGCCTTCTTTGGTCTACGAGAGAGTGAAATTTGAGAAACAGTAAAAAGAGTTTAGTGTGTATGTAACGCACCAGCGAGGTAGTGGAGAGGAAATTTTTTTTGGTTTATTTGTTAGAAAATTATTATTCTTGCCAGTGTAAGCTATATTTATATGGTTAGAATTTCGTTTTACCTTTTGTTGGTGCAAAAATAGCTAAATTAGCTTCTACATGCAAAGAAAAAGCAAACTTCACACTTTTACCATTGCCCCAATATAGAATGAGCTTCGCCTAAAGAAATTCTCAAAAAGAGGAAATTGTCTTTCGGTAGGGGTTCCCGAGGTAACCAAAGAAAGTCATTCGACTTAGGATTCAAAATAAACAACTTGCAAATGAAAAGGAAACTGAATTACATTAATCAACTTGAATCCTTCAAAGTATATGAAATGAAGCTGAAATATAAGGAAATAACTTATGCCCCCAAATACAAAGCAAAGCCAATTGCATAAAGTAAACTTAGAAGTAGTAAATAAATATTGTAAACTTGCTGGAAATGTAAAGAAAAGCGATAAATAGCTGCAAAAGTAAAGGAAAATGTATAAAATACTAAAGAACTAAAGACGAAATAACTGAAATATAGATGATTTTTAGTGTGATTAATTTGGAGGTCTTTTCTTCAATGCCTTAGAGGTCTATTTATAGAATTGAAGAACTAAAGAACTGCAACGTTGATGCAGCTTTAGGCCACAAAGTATGTTATCCTTCATTTTTGGGCCTTGATCTCCACTTCTTTTGATTATCGCTGGCCATGACTAGATCATGGGGACTTCTTGAATGAGTTTACAATATACTTCACATCCAAAAACTACCAAAAATAGGCTTGTGTTCACCACCTCCTTCCATTTGAACGTTGGTAGATAACCACCTCTAATCCTCTATTGGAAGCATAAAAAAAAATTATTATGGCACAAGTGCTATAAACCTAGACATATCATCATATGACAAGTGACAGTACTAAGGCTGCTAAGGAAGTGTCAAGTGGACATAGAGTCTATTGGTAGATAGTAGTGAGGCTGTTGAGTAAAGGTAATAATGATGTTGCCTAAGCATTAAGGAGAAATTTCTTAAGTGTTATCATAATCTTCCAAGTGGAGTATCAATTTCTAGTAGTATTGAAGCTACCCATCGAGATAGTACTAATGTTATTTCATAATATTTGATGGTATTGATGCTATCAAAAGTAAAGGAAATGGTAATATTGATTTTACAATAAGGTTGACACCATCCTAGCAAGGTTGACCTAGAATTATTGGAGTTTGGAACTAAATGATGTATAACAGTAATATTGACATTGATGTAGATAACTCCAAAATTAGCTAAGTTCTTGGAGCCTGATTTGTAATGTTGCATAGCGACAATAATGATGTTGTTGATAAAATTCACAATAAGACTTAGTTTTAATGAAGCATGTGACACGCATGTGACCTTCTAAAAGATCTTCAGTTACATGGCACTGATTGTGAGGCTTACCCACAATGGAGAAGTTATCTCCATTACATTCATTCAGATGGATGAAGTGTCACACGGACACGCTATCTGAAGTAGTGCATTGATGGAAAAGAAAAAATAATCGTCAAGTACACATGGCGCAATCTTAAGAGACATAAGATTTTTGCAGGATCGTTGGATGCTGAAAGCGGTTATCATATTTATCTATAAATAGGAAGGTTGAGTAACATTCCAAAAAGTCATAAACACTACACTCCTCACTCGCAATAGGGAGATGAGTTTAGGGAGATGAGTTACTAGTGATCACTATTTTCATTTTTCCTTTTTTAGATAGGAATCTATCTTCGCTTTCTAAAAATATAAGTAGCTCATAACTTATCAATTAATTTATACTTGAAATGACGCTATAAGTGTTTTTCTCAAGTTCAATTCAATTATCTTTTCAATACCTATTATTGAATGACGTACCCAGCATTTTTTTTTTGATATTCAATGCATGCATGACATGATCGCACATTATCTTTGTTGAATATCAATTCATTTCTTTATAAACAAACAAACAATCAAGATTCATGTCAGACAAACAAATAAAGCAACTATGAAAATTACATCTCTCTTTTCTCTTGAATATAAAAAGGATTGACATTTTAAGTTTAAGTCACAATTTGATTGTGTAGATTATACTAAGCTAAGAATAGTTTCACAGGATGCAGCACCATAATCGACAATTCAAGCCATTGACTTAGTGAGCATAGTTTTAGTTCATCTTTACTTTACAAAGTTCACCGTTTTTTATGCTTCACTCAATTTGGGTCGCTTATAAAATTGGGCTAAATCAGCCTATTAGCTGTTAGCTAAATTTTGAATTTAGCAATTTGCTAATGGCTAAGAAACCCAAAAAAACATCTTTTTGATTTTTAAAGCCTGCTACAACATTAAATCCTAACAGCTGCAGCTTTTGTCACTTCACATTAATTGCTGGCACATGAGCTATTAGATGGTTGGGAATTTAATTGATTTTTTCTTATAAATTCTACATTTCCACTGCGTTTGGTTGGAGAGAAAAAGGGTGGAAAGAAAATGGGTGAAGAGAAAACATGATGATTTTGACGTTTTCTCTCGTTTGGATGAGAGAAGAAAACAGAGAGGAGAGAAAAGTTTGCCCGTGGGACCCACGTAAAAATTTTCTCGCCTCTGAAGCGAAGAAAGTGGGAGAGATTGAGAGATTAGCAATAAAATGACCATTATACCCCACATTCATTATCATCTTCTCACCTCTGAAATCCCTTTTCTTTCTTCCGTTCTTCCATTCGTGCGCCTACCATAGAGCTCGGCGTCTCCACCCTCCGAGTTCGAGACCCCCTCCATCTTCTTCCCTCGCGTCCTTGTCGTGCGACCTCTAACTCTTGTTCAATTGCGCCTTCAAGCTGCTCCTACTGCGACGGCGTCAGACACTGGCTCACCGCCGCTGCTCGTCAGTCACCGGCTCATCACCGCCGCTCTCTCTGTCTCTCCCTCTATCCTCGTCTTCCTCTCTGCTAATCTCAGCTCTCAGGTATGTCTTCCTCGTTTTGTCACATAGTTTCAATGTTAACTCAAATATTGATTTCCATTTTCCTGTGTTTCACTCTGCCTTCTACTTTCTTTCTCAATAATTTGAAAGATGGCTGAGCAAATTCCATTAGCTGAAAGCCTCATTAATAAGTTGTCTTCACTAGCCTTCCTTGAATTTGGACGGGCTACTGGTGTCATGGATCAGTTGGATAGGCTTAAGAAAACAATTGAATCCATCAACGCTGTGCTCCTTGATGCTGAGAAAAAACAAGAAGGAGAACAAGGCGATGCTGTAAAACTCTGGATAAGAAGGCTCAAAGAAGTACTTCTTGCTGCAGATAACTTGTTTGATGACATTGCTACTGAAGATTTGCGACTCAAAGTTGATGATCGTCCCCCGGTAGTGAAAGGGGTACGCAATTTCCTTTCACCCTCGAATCCATTTGTTTTTCGTCGTCAAATGACTGGTAAAATAGAGAAGCTGCAAAAGTGTTTTAATGACTTAGTAGAAGATATGTCTAAGTTGAATTTAAGCTCAACTCCTGATGTGGGTAAGCAAACTGAGAGTCCATGGAGGGAAACACGCTCTTTTGTGTTAGGATCAGATATCATTGGAAGAGAAGATAGCAAAAGGGAGATTTTAAACTTGATGAGGCCACCGCATGGAAATCAAAATGTTTCATTGATTGCTATTGTTGGTATCAGTGGCATAGGCTAGACAGCTATTGCCCAGTTGGTATACAACGATGCAGAAGTCCAAAGGTCCTTTGAAAAGCGAATGTGGGTGTATGTTTCTGTTAAATTTGGTGTCAAAACTATTGCGAAGAAAATATTAGAATCATTAATTGGTAGCGAAAGCAATGACAAAGAATTGGGTCAGTTAGACAAGTTATCATTAGACAACTTGCAAAAGAAGCTTCGTGAAAATTTATATGGTAGAAGGTATTTGTTAGTCATGGATGGTATCTGGAATGAGAGTCATGAAAAATGGAGACTATTGAGGACTTATTTGATGTGTGGTGCACAAGGTAGTAGGATTTTAGTGACAACTGGTAGTGAAATTGTAGCACATGTAATGGGAGTAAACACTTCATATGTTTTGAAAGAACTGACTATAGAACAATCTTGGAGTTTGTTAAAGAACCTAGTATTTGGAGATGATACCAAAGGAATGGACCATACACTAGAATCAATTGGTAAAGAAATTGCAAAGCAGTGTAGAGGAGTTCCACTAGCAATTAGAAAAGTGGCAGGCATATTACATGGTGTAGATAAAGAAAGTGCATTGATTAATTTTCCAAAAGATCAAGTTTGGAAACTGTTATTACACGAAATTAGTATTTTGTCTTTTAAGAACTTGAGTTACCAAAATTTGTTGCCTCAATTGAGACAATGCTTTGCTTATTGTTCTATATATCTTAAGGGTTGGGAGATTGAAAAGAATGAATTGATTCAATTATGGATAGCAGAAGGTTACCTTGAATGTTTACATGGAATGCAGCACATGGAAGATGTGGCCAATCAATTTGTTGAGACTCTTCTGATGAACTCAGTTTATGAAGATGCAAAATTTGATGAATATGGTAACATATTTTGTTTCAAAATGCATGATTTAATGCATGATCTTGCATTGCTAGTAGCTGGCGATGATTGTTACTTGGACAGTGAGAGACAAGAACTTGTCAATCGACCCTTGCAAATCTCATTGGAATCTACTGCCATTGGTTTGTTGGATTCATTAGATGCAAGTAGGTTGAGAACATTGTTTTTGCGGCAGTCAAACAATTTAGAGACAAAATGGAGAGAATTGTCTATTATTTCAAGTTTCAAATGCTTACGTGTCTTGAATCTATCCCGTTCTTCCTTAAACAAGTTGCCATATTCAATTGGTGAATTGAAGCATTTAAGATACCTTGACTTATCAGATTGTCAGGGACTAGCAAGTCTTCCCAAATCCATAAGCAATCTTGTTAACTTACAAACATTGAAATTGACTAGGTGTTTTCAACTTGAATTTTCTACTAAAGTTGTCACAAAGTTAATCAAAGAGTAAGAAATAAATTCATTTACATTACATGAAGGATATATTAGTCATTTTATATGATTCTATTTTCTTTCTTCTCACTTTTCTTCCCAACCAAACAAGAGAAAGAAAAGTTACACATTTTCTTTCTCCCCTTTTTCTCTTCATCCAAACAACAAGAGAAAAAATGTACTTTTCTCTTCAATTTCTCTTCTCTCCATTTTCTTTCTTTACATTTTCTCTCTTCCCATTTTCTCTCCACATCCAAACAAAGGGTTCAAGAACTCAATTGTTCATCTTCTCCAAATATTTCCTCCTCTCAAAACCCTATATTTCTAGAAAAGCTTCTCTTTTTCTTTGCCTACTTCTTACTTGCAACCATGTCCAGTGCCTCCAATTCCCAAAGCCAATCCCATGACTACCTAAACAGTGATTCTTCATCCTCCTCGCCATCATTCCAGTACTAACCCAAAAGTTCCTCTTCTCCTTCATCTTCAATCTTCATCTTCGCCTCAGGTCCAAGTGGCAATGAAGACTGTTGCCGTTGTCGCAACAACTACTGAAGATTCTTCTGTAGCTACTCAAAGCCAATATGTTAAGGAGTTGTACTTGTTCCTAGCTTTAACTGAACCTCCAACTTGTCAACTTGACCCCTTCAACCATCTTCCTGGTAACCAAGACCCTTTTATCAAGCAGTTTCTTAACTCTCCACATCTTTAGCTTCTTCTAGAGAAGCAATATGTTCTTGTTGCTGGTTGAAAAGCAAAGCCTCGACCTTGGCCTTGCAAAGCTTCTTCTGATTACAAAAAATGGTACAAGAGGGTGAGGGAAGCCAAAGAAAACCTGTGACATGAAATGGGTATTGCCCAAGCAATTTAGCTTTAGCTGATTTGGCTTTGCTTCAGGCAACAACTCTCTTTTGGTCTCCACATACCAATACATTCAACTTTCCATTCTGCATGATGACTCCCGCTTTACTAGATGTCACGGAAATCATAGGATTATTTCCAATATGTGAAGAGCTACCGGTTTACTTTGAATCAGGAATCACAGCTAATTTTGTGGTAAAGTTCAACAGACAAACGACTGGCTATAACAAGTTTATCCCAGCTATGAACAAAAGCTCTGCACAGATGACTGACTCAGAGTACATTGCTTTCATCGCCTATTGGCTCTGTAAGTATGTAATCTGCACCAGCTCCCTCCAGGTTCTGAAGGAAATTATACCCCTGGCTGCTACCATAATTAAGGGGAATCCAATTGCTCTAAGCAACTTCTTGCTCAATAGCTTGTACAATGGGCTTTTTAATCTTGTTTTTGCTATTTGAGCCCATGGCTCTTTGGATTCCATTTTTGGTCCCTTCTGGTTTTTGCAAATGTGGTTCCAAGCTACTTCCCGGAGCTTTTCTCATCTGAATCATCTGCAGACACACCTGCTTTGCAAGTTTCCTCTTTCCAGAGCTACCCTCATAGGATTGTTTAAGTTTTTCTATAACCTGAAGGAAAGATTTACCTCTACTCTAAGCAAATACAACCCATATACTTTAGGTCCCATGAAAACGGACTAGGCTAATAACCCGCGCGGACTGTAGGTTATGCGGACCGATTCGTAGACCAAGATTAGTTTACCCACCTCTAGCAACAACATTGCAATGAGGGCGTGAATGCAGGTCAATCAAATAACGGGGTCGGAGTTTCAAGTGGTAGAAGATGGTGGAAATAATCTTGAAGAAGAGAGGTAAAAGAAAAAGAGTCACTTGTGTGAGAGAGGTGGAGAGAGAGAATGAAAGGAAACTTTACCCTATCAAAAAATTGAGTAATTTTCCTACCCATAAATTTTCACCTTTCATTTACATGTAAATCAAACAAATCCAAATTTTTGAACATTTACTCATTTATTCCCCTAACATTTATCTCCTATTTACCTTCTACCAAACTTAGCCTAAGTTTGAAATAATCGGAACGGATTGATTTGCGGCACTTCTCCTTATAATTATAAAGCTTTCAAGTGGGAGAAGACTTCCATAGCTGTCTTTTGATAAGCACTTATAAAAAAAAAAAAAAATCAACCGTCTAAATTTTTTAAAATAAAAACACGTGCATTTCGAATTACCCATAGTCCGTGATTTTTTTTTAAATAACTAGTGATTATCACTTGCTCTTCAGTCTTTCAATTATTCCATGCACTTTAAAGGACCCAACCGATGTTATAATAGAATTAGAGATACAATTTAAACCTTAATCTATGCCATACATGTTAAAACACTAATTTGAATATAAATTTAGGTTTTAGAATTACTAGTAAATAAATGAAGGAGAAGAAGAATATTTGACACCCTTATGTGTTAGAGAGAAATTATCATCATTCTTAATATGCCGTAATGTTTAAAAATTTTTTATGTATTTTTAAAATAAGAGATTATTTTTTTTATTCTATACTATTCAATATGTGTCACATTAATTTTGTGTATCATCATTATTTTTTATTTTAATAATATTTTTAACATTATAATTAAGGTGACATAATTTAAATAGTACGAAATAAGATAAATCTCTTACTTTAAAATTATATAAGAATCTCTCTAATGGTTATTTTCAGAATAGGGAAATCACAGTAAAAAAGGACAAGTGTAAATGTCTTTCTTTATGTTTACCATAAGGGTTATTTTACTCATTATATAAAACTTATATAAAGCCCACAAATCATCATAATCCATGATAGGCTTAAGTGCTTATAAAGGACATATATATATAAAAAAGGTCTAATAATAAAATTAATTATAAATAGACTAAATTAAAAGATATTTTACCATATTTGACATTCAATCCAAATATTTTTAGAAAATATGTGACTCTATTAAATCCACATAAAATTAAATAATCTAACAAACTTTTAATTTGTTTCGGAGTTTGATGTGAAGAATATATTCTAAAACACATTTTTTGTGGTTAGTACAAAAACAATTCCAAATATTATGTTTCCTATGTTTACTGCAACAGTAAGAAAGAAATAAAAACTTTCCTGATCAATTGTTACAACTCTTTTAAGGAGGTTTAATGTTTTTCACGTATAAGAAAGAAAAGTAATTTCTTTAGTCATATTTGACTCGTAAACTTATTGAAAAGTACTTCTGACTCTTCCAAAAAACTAAAAAGTATAATTCACAAATAAAATGTTTTCACTTGAAGTTTCTTGTTAAAAAATATATATTTAAAAATACTGTTGAATAGCCAATTTTTAATTATTGAAAACATTTTTTATTATCAAATTAGTTTTCTCAAAAACAACCCGAAGCCCTAAAACGCTTGTCTCTATTATAATTAAAATAAATAAAGCAATTATTGTTATTCTAAGCTATCTTCATCTAATTCAAATATTTATATTAAACAAATTAATAAATTTTTTATAAAAAAATTAAAAGCTTAAATGAAAACTATACATTTCCAAATAATTACACGTAAGTCACTGTTGCTCTCTCAAGCTTCCATTTCCAATCAGTCCCTTCCCAACCCTTACTAGAACTCCAAACATGATGCCATGATGGATTTCAACCTGGTTTAGTCCACCGTACGTACTGCATTGCATCTAGGACCTTCAACAAAATATCAAACATTTGGAATACTACTAGCAAGTGATCGTTGATAAACATTGATGACACCAAAGAAGCTAGCAAGGTTCGTCTGAGAAAAGCCCACTCTCTTGATTGGATTAAGACTTTGTCTTAGAAATTATACAAATATTTTGAACCTGCACAACTAAGCTAGCAATGTATTCAAGATTGAAAGGTATCTGACTCAGAAAGGATTGAATGAAGTTTTGAGAGTGAGTGAAAGAAGAAAGAAAGAAATACCTCATCCTTTATTACGACTGTGATGCGCTAAATATAGCAATACCATACACATGTGCCGAATCAGTTATTATACACTTGAATAGTAACATAATCTAACTAATATTACAGCTGTCATAGCAATACCATAACTAACAACTAACTCGTAAACTAAGAATGGTTAGTTTAGCTAACAGTGGTTAGCTATACTCTCATCATTCTCCCTTAAACTCAGGGTAGGAGACATTTCCGTTGAGTCTGTGTCGCAGGTTGTTGAAACTGTGAATTAGAGACGACTTTAGTTAACAGATCAGCAACTTGATCTTTGGATGGAGTTTGCTCTACAACAACTTGGTGTTGGATGACCTTCGAACAAAATAGAGGTCCAGTTCAAAGTGTTTGGCTCTAGAATGAAGCCCTGGATTGGCAGAAAGCATCAGTGCAGTTAAGTTGTCACAATAGACCTTGGGAGTCTTGGTCACAGGCACTTGTAATTCACTGAGAAGTGATTTTATCCAAGTAATTTCTCTTACCGCATATGCCAAGCTCTTGTATTCTGTCTCAATACTCGACTTTGACACCACATTTTGCTTCTTGGATGACTAAGAGATAAAATTAGTATTAAGATTAAAGATGGGTATGTGGGTTGACCCGGTTCCCAACGGATCACAGTTAAACAGACCGATGTGATCTAGTTCGCAAAATAAATGGACTAACATTTTGTTAGTCTGTCCCTGTCCTGTGTTGGACCATAGACCCCACGGACTGGTCTGCAGTCTGCACATTTTTTTTTTTTTGCCTTTTAAATGGCATAAAATAGAAAATAATACTAAATTTTTAAAAATGTAGTTTAGAAAAAATTAAAATCTAATTTTCTTATTAAATTCAACTCAAAAATGTCATTTTCAATTAAATAATGCAATCAAAGTTATGACTGTTATGCAACAAACTAAAATATGTTATACACTCATTTTCATCGATCATCATATCATACTAAATCGATTAGAAATTTTGAAGTTTTTTAATTTAGTTGGGCCAACAAGTATTGGCCCCATTTTCAAGTCTTAAAAAAAATTTAACTAGGCTCACGGACTGGTCCACAAATCCATGGACCAAAACTCATTTAACTGTGAGTTGAAACAGACCGAACCAATAAGCCTGCATCTAAATAAACTAACATTTTGTCTGGTCCTAACCCACGCAGACTGCAAGTTATGCGGATCGGTTTGCGGGCCTAGGCCCAATACCCACCTCTAACCAAGATATATACACATTCGTAAATGTAGACCTGTAATCATCAGGATATGATCCCTAATCAGCATCACAAAATGCCAAAATGTCTAACTGTGAAATTTTTTTGAGATGCAACACATAGGATAAAGTCCCATTTAGATACGATAGTATCCTTTTTACTGCCTTCCCGGGGACTTCCATCAGATTTTGTATAAACTGACATACTTTATTAACAGAGTAAGCTATGTCAGACCTTATTATAGTTGCGTATTGTAACCATCCAACAATAGATTTATAGAGTGATAGATTAACTGTAATTTCTCCATCATGAGCTAGAGAGTTTAAAGACCAACTGTCATAGGTGTAGGCATAGCTCTGGCCTACATCATTTGAGCTTTTAATAGTAGGTTTGTGATGTATTTTGATTGAAATAAGTGATTTCTTTCATCAAGTATATGTTTTGCTTCAATGCCTAGAAAATAGTTCAATGGTCTTAGATCCTTAAGGGCAAAGATGTTGTGCAATATGGAAATCAAAACTGTAATGGCACCATTCGAGCTACTTGTAATAAGCATATACCAGGATAGACCAGAATGAAGGTTGTTGCTTTTCAAGTGACTTTGACAAATAGTGTAGTATTACATCTAGTTGAGTGAAAATTGAAAACCAATAGTGTTGAGGGAAGTAGCCATTTTCTCAAACCAGGCCTTTGGGGCTTGTTTTAAAGCTATAGAGCCTTATATAATTTATATACCACTCTTTTATATACTTTGTGCTAAACACTGTGGTTGATTCATGTGTACTTGCTCCTTAAGATAATCATTTAGAAAAGCATTGTTGATGTCCAATTGATGGACAGACCAACCTCTACAAAGGGTAGTAGTTAGAATTATTCTATTTGTTGTCAGTCTTACAACTGGACTAAAGGTTTCTAAGAAATCAAAACCTTTCCTTTGATGAAACATTTTATCAACTGACCTAGCCTTGTAATTTTGACATTGTCATATGGATTCATTTTTACCTTAAAGACCCAATTACACTCTATTGTAGGCCTATCACGTGGCAACACAACCAAGGACCAGGTGACATTCTTAATCAGTGCATTGTACTCAGCCATCATAGCTTCATATACTAATGCGTCTATGTCAATGCTTCTGCCACTAATTGAGGTTCCATATGAACAGTAAAACCTTAAGTTTGAAGATGTCAGCTTTTGCTTTGGTTGTCATGGGATGGAGGTTGTGAACTTCTTGTACAAATTCTGAACTATTAGTGGATTGGACACCACTTATTTGCTAGACAGAAGGCTGAGTACCTAACTTGACAAACAGTTACTAAACAAGATATATGTTAGCATCAACAATAGGTATAGATGAGTATTATAGTGATGTGTATAATTTGAGGGTCGATATATAGGGCATAATGGATGGAGGAGGTGTAATTATATGAATTGAACTAATGGAGTTACTAGGAAGAAAACCCGATGAAGGTTGTTTAAAAGGAAATTCTGACTCATCAGATACTACATAAATGGAAATATGAATTTTGCCACTAGGAACTAAGCACTTATAGCCTTTGTGATTGGAACTATATCCTATAAAAATAATCTTTTGGGACCTAAAATACAGCTTATGCTAATGATAAGGCCTTAGGTAGGGATAACATGCATAGTCAAAAGGTTAAGGAAGTGATAGTCAGGTTTCACATGAAAGAGAACTTCTAGAGGAGATTTGTTCGCTATGACTCTGTAGGCAATCTATTGATGAGATAAGTTGCTATGTGAAGAAATCACCCCAAAACTTTAAGGGAGGGGCTAATGAGGAAAGTAGAATAAGTCCTAACTCAATAATATGCTTATGTTTCCTCTCAACAAATTTGTTTTGCTCATGAATATAAGGACAATTTATTCTATGAAGAATGTCAATGGCACTTAGATACTTTGTAAAAATAATATATTCTCTACTGCCATCAGTTGGTAGAGACATAAGTTTAGTTCCTAATTGAAGTTCTTCCATAGCTTTGAATTGAAGAAAATTTGAGAATGCTTAGACTTGTTTTACAATAAATAGATCTAAGTGAATATTGACTAAATCAATAAAGTGAATATAGTATCCAGATCCATTTGATGAGGGTAAGGGAGAAGGTCCCCAAATATCAGTATAAACTAATTCTAAGGAGCTGAGAAAATATATTATGAAATAAGAAAAGGAAGTTTAAGAGATTTGCCAATGTAACTTGAATCATACATAGAATAAGATTTATGATTCTTGTATGTATATTACAATGCTTAAGAATAGTTTTTACAACATTGAGAGAGAGGTGGCCTAACCTTGAATGCCACAAAGTTAGTGAAGTTTCATAAGTTGAAAGATTAGATGAGTGGTGCTTTTGAGCTGTACAACTAGTAAATGAAGTGGAAGCAGGCCTTGAGGTCAATATAAGGTGATCATATATAGCTTTTGTGCACTCATATGTAACAATTAAAGACCTTACAATTGCTAGGGGGTATCTGTAATTTTCTTAATCCTGAGCATGTAATTACCAATAGAAATTAAGTGTACCTTTTTACGGATTCCTAAGTTGAACCATGAGCTGTTTCACCTTTGCTTTAATCTGAGATACAAAAAATATTTCAAACTTCTGCTATATCTTATAGGAATTTCACACCTTACTATTCGTGTGGTCATAGGCTCAGATATGGAAGAAAGTAGCCAAGACATCAGGAGTTGATCTTGATGTTCCTAGTTAAGAAATTCTTTCCTGAAATTCTGTAGTCGCTTATTTTACTAGGAGGCAAATTATAGTGGAGCTGCACCTTCTCCAAGAATGAATTTCTGCAGCTTAAACCCTTTGACTGTAGCTAGAGCTTGCTACTTCTATGGAAGAAGTTTGCAGAACAAGCTGCGAAGATGAACTACCTTCAAAGGCAGGGGACGTCATTTTTGAAGCATTGGTATCCATGGGAAGATTGTGCTTTGATACCATGAAATATATCACACTCAGGGAGGATTGAAAGGGTTTTGAGAATGAGAGGAAAGGAAGAAGAAAGAAATAAATTCTTTATCTTTGATCATGATTATGATATGCTATACATGGTAGTATCTCATGCTGGAAATTAAACTTCATGCATGCATTTAATTAATTAGTATTCATATATTGCTACATTCATTTATTTGAAGGTTCTAAAGTATTTAGCTATTCATGTACTTAGTTAATAGGAGCATTTATTATTTTAGGGTTAAGTTTATTGTAAGGATGGTCATCAAAAGGTACCATGTATGCCTATAAATACTCTTGTAGTTATGATTCTCATGTAAACCAACAAAAGACAGAGTAAGCCAAGTGAAAGCAATATTAAAGCCTTTGGAGAGAAAAGTGAAAGGGAAGAGAAAACCTAAGGCAAGTAGTGAAGCCAAGTGATAGCCAAGAAAGAAAAGTGAAAGGGAAGAGAAAACCTAAGGCAAGTAGTGAAGCCAAGTGATAGCCAAGAAAGAAAAGTGAAAGCCACGAGCAAATAGTAAAGATAACAATATCAATATAAAGTGAGTTTCTTAAGAGTGTAAGTGTTTCCCCTCCCTACCATCTCCACTTTTAAAGATGTATCAAAGCTAGGTAATCTTTTGAAGATGTTTAACTTTGTTGTTTCGATTCCCAAACTCACAAGAAAATTATGATAATTGGTGTGTTCGCATGATGGTGATTATTGGTTCCTATGAGGCAAGGGATATGGTTGAGAATGGATATGTTGAACCAAAGAATGAAGAAGCTTTGAGTCAAGCTCAAAAAAATAATTTACAAAGAAATCACAAATTAGGTCAACTTGCTCTTAGTATTATTCATGCGGCTTTGGACAATGCAATGTTTAAAAAATGTTGCTTATGCAAGAAATTAGGCAAAGAAATTGGGAGATTCTTTAAATAAATGTCTCTTTGAGAGACAAAGCGCAAGAGTATGTTAGTTTAAAAGAGACTTTGGCTAAGGAGGAAAAGGATTTTACTGATGGTTCTAAGAGTAAGACTTGTGAAAGTGTTGTTTCTCCAATGCAAAGTAGTTATTTTCTTCAAAGACCAATTATGTCCTTTCCTCCATCACCAAATCCTAATGGTTATCAATCTCCCCATGGTAGTTCATCACAAGGCCCTAGAGGTACAAGAAATCTCGTGGAAATTTATGAAGTGAAGATGTTGAATCACACAACATTATTTTGTTTCTTTGCCAACACCAAGCTACTAGATTTTGGAGAAGTGTTTTTTCCCAAAGCTCAATTAGAGTCACCAAAAAAGATCAAGTTTAAGGGGGGTGGGAAATTAAACTTGATACATGCATTTAACTAATTAATATTCAAATATTGTCACATTCATGTATTAAAAATTCTAAGTATTAACCTATGCATGTACTTAGTTAATAGGGACATTTATCATTTTGGGGTTAAGTTTATTGTAAGGTTGGTCATCAAAATGTACTATGTATTCTTATAAATACTCTTGTAATTGTGATTCTCATGTAAGCCAAGAAATTAGATTGTAAGCCAAGTGAAGGTAAGAGTAAAGTCGATAGAGAGAAAAGTGAAAGGCAAGAGAAAGTCAAAGTGTAAGCCAAGTAAAGTAAAATGAGAGCCAAGAAACAAAAGTGTAAGCCAAGAACAAATAGTAAAGCCAAGAATAACAACATAAAGTAAGTTTCATAAGAGTGCAAGTGTTTCCCCTTTTTAGCATCTCCTCCTTTAAAGTGGTATCAAAGTTAGGTTATTTTTTGAAGATGTCTAACGATATTGTTCTAATTCCCAAACTCATAAAAAAGAATTATGATAATTGGTGTGTTCGCATGATGGTGATTATTGGTTCCCGTGAGGCATAGGAGATGGCTGAGAATGGATATGTTTAGGGATGGAAATAGGCCAGCCGGCTTGTCAGGGGCCTGTGGCCTGGCCTGTTTTAGGTCTGGCCTGGCCTGTTTAGAAAATGAGTCAGGTTTAGGCCTTTTCAAAAGTCTGTTTCATTTAGTAGGCCAGGTCTGGCCTCTCAGCAAAGCCTGTTAGGCCTATTAGGCCGGCCTGTTTATATTTATTTATAAAATAATATTCTATTTTTTTTCAATGGCCTTTCAAGGCCTGTTTAAAGGCTTAGGCCTATTTGAGGCCTATATGAAGGTCTTGGCCTGTTGGCCTATTTAGAGGCCTTAATATAAATCAGGCTTCTAAACAGGCTTGGGCCGAAGCCGGACTTCTTAAACAGGCCAGGCCAGGCCCAAAAAAAAGCCTTTGACAGATAACAGGTCAGGCTCAGGCCAAATATTTGTAACACAGGCCTGGCCTGTTTAGGGTGAAGCCTGGCCTGGCCTGACCTATTTCCATCCCTAGATATGTTGAACCAAAGAATGGAGAAGCTTTGAGTCAAGCTCAAAGAAACAATTTGCAAGGAAATTTCAAATTAGATCAACTTGCTCTTAATATTATTCAAATGGCCTTCGGCGATGCAATGTTTGAAAAGGTTGCTTATGTAAGAAAGGCAAAGGAAGGTTAGGAGATTCTTCAAGCAAAGGTCTCTTTGAGAGACAAGGAATAAGACAATGTTAATTTAAAAGAGATTTTAACTAAGGAGGAAGAGGATTTTGCTGATGGCTCTAAGAGTGAGAGTCGTGAATATGTTATTTCTCCAATGCAAAGTAGTTATTGTCTTCAAAAACCAATTATATCCTTTCCTCCATCACCAAATCCTAATGGTTATCAATCTCCCCATGGTAGTTCATCACAAGGCCCTAGAGGTACAAGAAGTCTTGTGAAATTTTATGATGTGGAGATGTTGAATCATACAATATTATTTTGTTTCTTGACAGCACCAAGCTACTAGGTTTTGGAGAAGTATTTTTTCTCAAAACTCAATTGGAGTCACCAAAAAGGATTAAGCTTAAGGGGGTGTTAGAAATTAAACTTGATATATGCATTTAATTAATTATATTCAAATATTGTCACATTCATGTATTTGAAGCTTCTAAGTATTCAGCTATGCATATACTTAGTTAATAGGAGCATTTATCATTTTGGGGTTAAGTTTATTGTAAGAGTGGTCATAAAAAGGTACCATGTATTCCTATAAATAGTTGTTATTCTTATGTAAGCCAAGAAAATAATGTTTAAGCCAAGTGAAGGTAAGAGTAAAGCCATTAGAAAGAAAAGTGAAAGGTAAGAGAAAGCCAAAATTTAAGACAAGTGAAGCAAAGTGAGAGCTGAGAAAGAAAAATGTAAGCCAAGAATAAAGAGAAAGCCAAGAATATCAACATAAAGTGAGTTTCTTAAGAGTGTATGTGTTTCTACCATCTCTTCCTTTATCACACACGTGTTGAATTAGCTATCGTACACTTGAATAGTAACAGAATCAAACTAACATTACGATTGTTATGAATAACAATACCATAACTAACAACTAACTTTTAAACTAACGGTTAGTTGTACTCTCTTCAAAGATTATTAGCTATGTATTCAAGATAATTTCATAGTAGATATGTGGTTAATGCAACTTTGCTCTATTATTGACTTTCTAGTGTGACAATTATATATGATTATTCCTTTCTTAAATGCACTTCTAACTTTGTATATTTTTTTGTGCATTGAATATATAGAATACTTATTATTAATTATCATGAGTTCAATTTTAATTTACTTTAGAATAAAAGTTAGGGTTGTTAATATAAATTTTGGCCCATAAGTCAACCTAGCCATTGAGCTATTAAAAAACTTACCTACAAAAATCTAAGTCATTTTGACCTAGCTTGCTCAATTCATGGGTTAAGAGGGTACAGGCTGAGTTGGCCCATGGGTCAACCTATTTTTTAATTTTTTAAAAAAATTTTAAGAGACTCAATTTGAGAGTCAGAGAATATATGAACTCTAGCTGCTCATCTTTAATCTCTCTCTCTTATCGCTAACAAGCCGCGTAAAGACCCCTGCCACTGTCACCTCCTGAAAACATCAGACCATCCACGAAGAAGGCTATAACCATGTAGCCAACTCGTGATTGGACGAACCACCAAGACGTCAATGCTTTGCACCACCTTGTGATCAAGCAAGGGCAGTGATTTTGTTCGATTCTATAATTTTTGTTCATGGCTTTTATTTGCTCTGCGATTGTTGGATTTATGTGTAAATTTAAGGATAGATAATGGATAATGATGATGTTGGTGTGTCATCATTCCTCCCGTCCTTTTTGCTGGTTAAATTAAAGGTTTGATTTATATTTTACCCTCATTTTTAATACAGTTTCCATATTATTTTTTAAAATAGTCCCCGCATTAACTTTCGTTATAATACCGTTATTTTAATTTTTACTAGACATTTTACAAAAAAAAAAATGAGCTTTTAAAAGAACACATACTCAAAAAAAAATAAGTATATAAAAGAATGAAAGTAACACCTATTGGACGCTTTACATATAATAGGAGCATCTAAGGGAGTCCCTATTGAACAAAGAAACACTTAATTTATTAATCAACTAACAATGTTATAATAGTGTTATAGCGAAAGTTAATGGCAGAAACAATTTTGGAAAATTTGTAAATGTGAAGACTAATTTGAAAACAAAAAAACTATATAAGCACTGGATTAAAAATGAGTGTAAACTATAAAGATTAAAATTTTAATTTAACCTTTTTATTTTTTAATATATTTTTTAATTGTTAGTGGGTCAACTTGTTTAACCCACCAACCTTGGTGGGTTAAGCTAGGTTAGTGATTTTTCAATCTACTATCAAAGTGAGCTAAACTCAACCTGACTTACTTTTAGAGCAATCCATAGGCCAACCTAAGTGGTCGAAATGACTCACTTTAATAGCTCTAAAAAACCCTATCTATACCATCAATTGATTAATGATGTGTTAAAAATCAAGAAAATAGTTTGTTTTCACAAATAGTTGTTATCATGATTAAACTTTTTAAAGTAGTATGACAATATATATATATATATATATAATTAAAAGATACTCCTTATTTTTTTCTTTTTACATTAAGATTAAACTTTTATATATCACAATCATATTACAAATAAGAAACATGTTAGTCACTTATCTCTCACATATTCACATATGTTTACGTGACAAAATCAGGATGTGTGTAAAAAATAAGGTGGGTTGAATTATAATCAAATGATAAAAATTGAATAGATATAAAGTGGTGTATATATGTGTGTGTCTAGCATTGTTGTACAAATAATGTTTGGAAGAGAGAAATTAAGAATGAGATTTCCAAATTGTGCATAATTTGAATGAGATTTCCAAATTGTGCATAATTTGTTTCTTTCACTCTATATATAATGTGAGATTCTAACTTAAAACAAATTGATATTAATATAAACTACATTCGAAATATTGAAGTAGGTGATGTGAGACTCTTAATACTCTTCCTCCACAGATGCCAGGACGAAACAAGTGGAAACAAGTCTAACGAGGTAAGCAGAAACAAGCTTAACGAAGTAGGCAGAAACAAAGATGGGATCTTAGCTCTGATACCATATGAGATTCTAACCTAAAACCAATTGACATTAAAAGTGAAGTGACTCAATAGACATATAGATTGCATATGAAATATTGAGACAAGCAATATGAGACTTTTAACATATAATATTGGAACCTGACCTTAGGATGAGACAATCACCCTAAATTTTCTTATTAAACAAAAAAGAAGCAAATGAATACATTGAGAGTACGGTTAGAAGATTCTACGCCAAATGAGACCGGTGCTTTATTTCAGTGTAATAGTGGTAGTAGCAATGAGTTCACTATATCCTGGACAAACTTAACACTATTTAAATTTATTAATGTGTTTATTTTATATTTCGTGAGGATTCCATCCTTGGGTGTAATTAGTTATTCCATGCTACAACTATGAGCTTCAGATTGGTAAAGTATGCAATAGTTTTTGTATTGTCTTCCTATTTGCTCATACTAACGAAAATATGTAACTTTGTATTGATGCTATGTTAGGATTTCAAGTGTGTGAATGATAATAAGTCCTCCATCGAGAAATAATAGAAAAAGTGAGAACCATATAAATGGGTAGATCCATGAACCTAATACTATAAGATTTTGAATAAAGATGTAGTGTCAAGTTCATTACATGGTTTTTCACTTAATCCATGAAGGAAGATTTCCTCAAGTATTTTGATCTCCTTTATCCCAACACGTGGTATATGGACTCATGGAATGAGTATTAGAGAGAAAAAGTGCATACACTTAATGAGTATTAGAGAGAAAAAGTACATACCCTTATTAGGGGTGAAAATAGGTCATGCGGCCAGTTGGGAGTCTATGGTCAAGTCTTCTTATTTAAAACCTAGTCTGACTTAACTCGTTTATTAAAAAGGTCAAATCAAAGTTTTTTAAAAAGTCTATTTAGTTAAACAGATTAGAAAATATTCTTTTAAGTTTAGGTCCGTTAGTTTATATAAAGGCCTAGACCCATTAACCTATCTTGTTAACTTAATTATAGGTAGACTTGTTGACTTATTTAATTGTCTTATTACAAAGTAGATTTTTAAATAAACTTTTAAGTTATATCAAGTTTTTAAAAAAGTCAAGCTAAGCCTTAAAAAATGACCTATATAAGATAAATAAGTTAGGCTCAAATCTTATATTTAAAAAAGTTAGACCCATTTAAGGTAAAACTTAACCTAACCTGACTCGTCACCCCTAACAATTTTCACTTAAATTCAATAAAAGAAAATGTTCTTTTATAAACAAAACAAGTTGGCCTCTTCCTCTAACAAACTCGTATGATAGTCTTTTTCAAATTTTTTGTCTTAACAAAATATTATTACGGTAGTTGGTGTTTTTGTATGAAAACTTTGCTTGGCTCAAAAGAGAGATTCATGATATTGAATAGAGAGCTTCATAATGGATAATATATTATAATTAAGAACATCAAGTTTCAATAGAACATGAAGTTTTTGTACCCTAAAAAAAAAAAAAACAGAACATCAAGTTTCAATAGCTCTTTACAATAGCTCTTTATATTGTTTAAATGGAATCCAAGGCATGTTATTGGGCTTTGGGAGGCTAGGCGTTACTGTGGGCGCCCCGTCCTTGAACAAATCTCACATTTTCTTCCGTAATTACATATTCCTCGTTCATAAGCCTGCAACGAAATGAGGGATGTACTCAATATATTTTCCAACCCATTAAATTCATATTGATCAATGAAGAAATACATATATAAATATATATTATGACTAACGATGTTTTCAAGCTCTTGTTCAAGATGGTCGATGCTGCAATGAAATCTCCATCGAGATGGCGTAACTCGCCACTGATTCTTTCGGCAATCCTGTTATTGAGTTGCTCAGCATCAAAATTGATTGGTTCATCTGAAGCCTACATATAATGTACAAGAAAATATTGCACACGTTAGTTAACTATTAGCTAATCACTGTTAGTTACGAAAAATAAATCAATCTTGCAATGAGTCACAGCACGATTCACATTGATTAGATACACTGTCAATTATTTCAGTTATTCAGTCTTTTGCTATATATTCCAATTATTTCAGTGAATAAACTCATAAATTCGTTTTCGAGAATATAGGTATCAGACAAATTAGCATCTGAGAATGGTAAAACCCAACCATAATCCTTAAAGAATCGCTAAATACACATAAGTACTGGACATATCAATTCTTTTTAAAAATAAATTAGTCGAGTGTCCAAAGATTAATGTGTCCAATAACTATGTATATTTTATAATTCATTAAGTGCTATAGCTTAATTTCACTATTCTTAAGACTAATGTGTCCTTCGTCTATATTCTCATAGACTTGAATTTGAGATTTTTCCTATTGCGTTCTTGTCCTTTTTCTTTGACCTACGCAAAAAGGTAGGAAGGGATTGAAGGAGCATATGTTATTTCCAAAACGTTGTTTTCTAAATATTTGGTCTTAATCATTCTCACCAGAATCCATCCACATGAATCTCGATAGGAGGGCATGGGCATCTGAGCTGTGTATGCAATCACATCTGCATAAGAGTCAAAATAAAAATGTTCACCAATTAACCAATAACCAAAACCACACATTGGAGAGCAATATGCATCTCTAGTGGCTAGGGTTTGAGGGAAAAGTGGTGCTTACGAGCGAAAACTTGCTTTAGGGTGTTGTATATCGGCGAGAAGACATTCTTATGAGAGAAAATTCCCGCAGGACCAGCCTGTACATGAGAAGGAACTATTTTAAGATTTTGTGTTTAATTAGTTTTAAGTGAGTGGCCAAAATAATTTCTAAGGGCCTAGCTAGGGATTCATTATTTCATCTTTCCATGTTAGAAAAAGAATAGGAGAAAAATTAAAAGACTCACTTGAGTGACGAAGAGGCCATTCTCCTTGAGCTTAGGTTTGGCCACTTGCTCATAAAAGGATTTCGTATAGAGATTAATGCAAGGCCCTGATTCCCTTGGATCAGAAAGATCCCCTATGATTACATCAAACATCTCTGCCTTTTTTATCAAACTGTCACGGTTGATAAAATT
The DNA here is from genome assembly GCA_029884595.1 of Ormosia semicastrata. Classification (NCBI taxonomy): domain Eukaryota; kingdom Viridiplantae; phylum Streptophyta; class Magnoliopsida; order Fabales; family Fabaceae; genus Ormosia; species Ormosia semicastrata. The sequence continues at coordinate 15,074,352 of JAQQTO010000030.1, forward strand.
ATTTATCAAAATATCATTTTTTTAAACTATTTATTAAATTACTATTTTTTTAAATTATTTATCAAAATGTCACTATTTTGAAATTATATACTAAACTGCCACCCTTTTGTCTTACATGACATTTTTTAATAATTTCTGGTCCACGTAAGATGCGCCAAAGGGTATGGTGCATCCACGTAAAATACGTCAACACGCTTGACGTATCTAACGTGGATGCGTCATTCCCTTTCACACATCTTACGTGAATACGCCATTTAAAATGGTGTAATTGTGAAGGATATGTCAAGTTGAATGGTGTAACAAAACTAGATACGCCATTAAGCTAGGTGTAACCAGACACTGCCTTTTTCAGCTTTCTTATATATTTTTAGCTTTTTTAGATGTGTACATTTGAATTTTTTTGGCTTTTTTCTCTTCCTTGACTGTACTGTACATGTATATCATTCCTTTAATTTACTGTTAGACAAGTGGGATATGCCTTTATGAGACCCTTTTATTGATTTAAATTTAAATTAAATTCTCTCCCGTCAAATTTCACTGCCCATTTGATTAGTTGACATTATTTAAAATTATTGCAATTTAGAATCTGGACAACATAAAGCCATTTTCAAATAAAAAAAATTTCACTCCATGCCCATGTCTTTATGAGACCCTTTTATTGATTTAAATTTAAATTAAATTCTCTCCCGTCAACATTTTGCATAATTATCTTATGTTAAGAAATGAAAGAATTAAAAATAATTATAATATGACTTATTATTATTCATATAAGGTTTATTAATATTTTTTTCTTAACTTGACATAATCATGTAAAAATTATTTACCACTTGAAAACAATAATTTTTAATAATATAAAATAAATAGTCAAGTTAATATTATAAATAATTTTGTCACAAGTAGCTTGATTCGGTAAAAAAGAACATGTATTAGAATAAGGATTATCTTGTGGTAAATAAAAATTATATCAATAAAATTATATTATTTATATTAATAAATACTTTTTAATAATTTTTATAAATATAGGCTTTTTATTAATATGAGAAATCTTCTTGCCTTGTAAATATTCAACCAATAAGCAATGGGCGTAATAATGACATATATGAAAATGGCAAAACCAACAGCAACATTAACTGTAGCAAACCAAGGACTGGACAGAGGGCTATCAAGATAAGCACAAATACTGGACCAGTCAAAACCAACAACCCCAACTCCAAGACCATGCAAACCTAAACCTAACTGTTGGGGTCGTTTTAATATGGACCCTCCTATTTAGGGTCCATTAATAGATCTTGTCATCTCAATCGTTGGATGCAGTGAATATTAATCGGACATATGTTAAGCATTACTAATTACTTATTTATCAGGTGAGGACTACCTTTCAATATTCTTTATACTTTCCTGTAACTTTTCTTCAATTATCTGCTCTCTCTGGATACTTGCCTCCAGCAATTTTTCCAAATGCAACGCCCGCTGTTTCCGGTATATAACAGTATCATACTCAGCATCAATTTCAATTCTCTTGTTTTGAACCACAACATCATTTTTCCTGCATGGTACATCTTGCCATATATCATAAACATCATCCAATATAGAAACTGGGCATTTATCACCCCCATATCTTTCTTCCTCGAATCAATGCTCTTCCAATATCTCCAACTTCCTGAGCTCAACATCCTGCCTTTGTTTGCTTAGGTTGTCAAGTTCTTCTCTGAGAAGACGTACAACATTGGCCTGCTTATACTCCCTGTGTTTCATAAGGTACGCCAACTGAGAAGACCTCTTCTCTGAAAAATTTGTAAGTTCCAAGAGACGCTTGAAATCAACTATAGTTGGCTCCTCTATGATTGTAAGAGATAATGTTGATACGCCGATAGTTATACCAAATGGCAAGTTGTTGACTGCAGTTTCTCGATCTACCCCTGTAACTGAAGCATTCAATCTAGTCCTTTGGTGGATTCACAATCAAAATTTGATTAACCTACATATAAAAATACATAGAGTATAAGGATTTAAGAACAATATATAATTTGTCTTTTCCTGCAGATATCATAAACCTATTATCATAGGTAAAGTCAAAGGTCCATCCCTGAACCTTTGACCTGGGGTTCATGTTAAAACAACCTTAACTGTTGTGCTATAACGGAAGTGGGAAACATCCAGCAAATCCCGGAAAGTGATGTTAACATTGGGAACATGTAGCTTGGAAAGACATAATAAGCAAAACTACAAACAAATGCTATGAGGAAGAACTGATTACGAGTTAACCAGCCCTTTGACTTCTTAGTGGGCATGGAGTGAAATTTTTTTTATTTGAAAATGGCTTTATGTTGGCCAGATTCTAAATTGCAATAATTTTAAATAATGTCAACTAATCAAATGGGCAGTGAAATTTGATGGGAGAGAATTTAATTTAAATTTAAATCAATAAAAGAGTCTCATAAAGACATATCCCACTTGTCTAACAGTAAATTAAAGGAATGATATACATGTACAGTACAGCCAAAAAAGAGAAAAAAGTAGAAAAAATTCAAACGTACACATCTAAAAAAGCTAAAAATATTTAAGAAAGCCGAAAAAGGCAGTGTCTGGTTACGCCTAGCTTAATGGCGTATCCAGTCTTGTTACACCATTCAACTTGACGTATCCTTCACAATTATACCATTTTAAGTGGCGTATCCATGTAGGATACGCCAAAAGGGATGGCGCATCCACGTAAGATACGCCAAGCGTGTTGGCGTATTTTACGTGGATGCACCATACCCTTTGGCGCATCTTACGTGGACCAAAAATTATTAAAAAATGTCACGTAGGACAAAAGGGTGGCAGTTTAGTATATAATTTTGAAATAGTGGCATTTTGATAAATAGTTTAAAAAAAGGCAATTTAATAAATAGTTTAAAAAAATGACATTTTGATAAATAGTTTTATCAACCGTGACAGTTTGGTAAAAAAGCCAAAGATGTTTGATGCATTGCTTGTGCATGATGAGCAGCATGTTGAGTATTCTTCTTGGGATAACCAACAATTTTGTAACAAACCTTGGCTGTATGACCAAGTTTGTCACAGTATTGGCAAGTGATCCTCCCGGAAGAGTGAGGAGAAGTAGACCTGACAAAGGATGAGGGATTTGGGGGGTTCCAGTTATTGGAAGAGTATGACTTTTTGTGATAGGAAGGTTTCCCTTTGTGAGCAGCATGAGCAGATGTTATAGAAACTTCAGTGGTAGTGTCATTCCTTTTGAGATAACTTTCATAGTCACAAAGAAGATCATGTAGTTCTTCAAAAGCAATGGGAGTGTCACGAGCACGTAGAGCAGCTGTCGCTCCATAATACTCAGTACCCAGGCTATTGAGAGTATGGATGACAATGTCCACATCATCCAAAGGAGAGTTGATAACAGCTAATTCATCAGCCATAGTTTTTATAGCATGAAGATATTCATTCATAGGACGAGGACCTTTGTCAAAACGAGAAATTCTCTCCTTCGGGTGCATGATTCGTGCTCGAGTTTTGCTAGCATACAATTTCTCTAAGATGTCCCATGCCTGCTTAGAGTTGCTGACATTTCCAAGCATCGTGGTAACATTTTGATCAACCGAGGATATAATAGCATGAAGGATCATTTGATCTTGACGTTTCCAGAACTTGAAGTCAGCATGAGTGGGTGTTGGGCAGCTATTTGTGCCATCAACATAGCCAATAAGGTCATAACCAACTAGAAGAGCATTGAGTTGCACCTTCCATGCAGGGTAATTTGTTCCATCAAGCTTGACAGATGAATGATTGTTAAGAACAACAACAGATTGAGAGTTGTTGATAGGAATGTGATTTGGGAATTGGTTAGAGGAAGCCATAGTTGAAAAAAAATTGGATCGGGATAGCTATGAAGCAAGAGCTCGTGATACCATAAAGAGGTTAAGAATAATGATCTTTTTCATATTTGATAATAACCACAGCTATCAATATATAGTTGAAACTGTTACAAGAAAATAGGAAACTTAAGCTACAAGCACGGAACAAATCAGGAGCTGATTCAACCTATGTTTGAAATTAAATGCAGCATAATAAAAGGGATTGTTACAACAGAAGGATACAAGAGCTGTTACAACAGAAAGTTCAAACTGAGTTCATGTATTATCCAATACGCCCCCTTAAGATAAAGTTACCATCTGTAACTTTTATCTTGGCTCGTAAATCCTGAAACCTTGCAGTTGGCAGTGGTTTTGTCAGGATATCAGCAAGTTGGTCCTTGGTTGAGACATGAGAAACTTGAAGCTTGCCTGCCTGAACTTGTTCTCTAACAAAATGATAATCAAGAGAAATGTGCTTCATTCGTGAGTGTAGAACCGGATTGGCACATAAGTAAGTTGCACCAACATTGTCACAGAGAATGTGAGGAGAATGAAGTAATGGAACCTGAAGTTCTGTAAGAAGATTTATTAACCACATGACCTCAGCTGTGGCAGTAGCAACCACCCTGTATTCTGCCTTGGTGGAGGATCTTGCCACTGTCCGTTGTTTCCTTGAGAGCCATGATATGGGGTTGCCTCCAAGAAGGATGATATAGGCAGATGTGGAAGTTCTGTCATCAGAGTTGCCACCCCAGTCGGCATCTGTATAAGCCAGCAGATTAAGCATGGAAGAATAATGAAGCATGACACCAAAGTTAATGGTATGTTTCAAGTAGCGAAGCAGGCGCTTGAGGTGTTGAAGATGGAGAGTAGTGGGCTTATGCAAAAATTGAGAAAGCTTATTGATAGTGAAGGAAAGATCAGGGCGTGTAAGGTTGAGATATTGAAGAGCACCAATTATTTGACGATATGTGGTGGAGTTGGTGGAAGCAGAACCATCATGAAGTTGAAGCGTAGTTGTGGTGGAGAGAGGTGTGAGTGCTGGTTTCGCCCCCTCCATTTCAAATCTCTCAAGTATCTCACGCACAAACTTGTGTTGTGACAAGAAAAGACCAGAGGTAGTAGGGATCAATTCAACACCAAGAAAGTAGTGAGGAGTACCCATGTTTTTGAGAGCAAACCTTTGAGATAGAGCTTCAATGAAAGCATTAAGAAAATCATTGTTGTTGCCTGTGAGCAAGAGGTCATCCACATAGACTAAGAAATAAGCTTTGACAGTGGTAGTAGTAAAAATGAATAATGATGGATCACTCTTGCTTGTGGTGAAGCCATAGGAGGTGATGAAGCTCTTTAATGCATCATGCCAGGCTCTGGGAGCTTGACGAAGACCATAGATGGCCTTGTGTAGTCTGCAAACATAATCAGGATGATTAGTATCTTTGAGACCTGGAGGTTGAGCCATGAATACCTGTTCTGAAAGTGTCCCTTGTAAGAAAGCATTATTAACATCCAGTTGATGCATCTGCCAGTGATTGTGCAAGGCCAATGTAAGTATGACTTTAATTGTTTGAGGGCGCACAACAGGAGCAAATGTTTCTTTGAAATCTACTCCAGGACATTGAGTAAATCCCTTGGCCACAAGATGAGCCTTGTAACGATCTATGGAGCCATCTGGATGTCGTTTAATTCGAAAAAGCCATTTGCAGCCCACTATATTGTGATTTTTTGGTGGTGGAACAAGTGACCAAGTGCCATTGCGAATGAGTGCATCAAATTCATCGGATATAGCTTTCCTCCAATGAACATGTTGCATAGCCTCACGAACTATGGAAGGCTCCAAATTCTCTGGTAGAGGGTGTTTGGATGCTGCAAATACTCTTTTGGGTTTATGGATGTTGTTTTTCGATCTTGTGATCATTGGATGACCTTGTTGTGGAACTGATCGCTCATTTGGAATTGAAGTCTGTGGTAAATCATTAGTGATAGGAGAAGGAATAATAGATGGAAGAGTGGTAGAAGATGTGTTACCTGATGAAGGAGCTGAATCCAATGCCGCCTCTAGACTAGAAGGAGTTGATTGTGTAGTAGTCTCTGATTGTTGGGTTGGTTGAGGGGCTGCTATAGGTATTATTTGGTGCAAGGGTATGAGGGTGGTGGCTGGATTTGTATCTGTTGCAGAATTTTGTTTAATGAGGTTTAGATATGAAAAAATGTTGTCATGAAATGCAACATGTCTAGAAGTGTATAGACGGTTGGTAATAGGATCAAGGCAGTGATAGGCATATTGTGATGGAGAGTAGCCCACAAAGATACATGATTTTGACCTTGGTTGAAGTTTGTTGGAGGTGTATGGTCGTAGCCAGGGAAAGCAAAGACAACCAAAAGAGTGCAAGTGAAGGGGATTAGAGGTGTTGTTGTGAAGGACTTCAAATAGGGATTACATTTCGAAAATTGGTATTGGTAGGCGATTTATCAAGTAAGTGGCAGTGGTGAAGGCATAGGACCAATATGAGGATGGTAAGTTTGCATGATGAAGTAAGGCTCTACCTGTTTCAACGATATGTCTATGGTGATGTTCAGCTGTTCCATTTAGTTCAGGAGTATGAGGCGGTGTAATGAAATGAGAAATGCCATGTTGAGTTAAATAATTTTTGAGTTTAATGAATTCCCCCCCCCCATTATCAGAGTATAGAGAAACAATGGAATTATTGAAGAATTTTTCAACCAAGTTTTTGAATTGAGGGAATATTATTGAAACATCTGATTTATTTTTCAATGGATATAACCAAACATATTTAGAAAAATGATCAACAAGAACAAGATAATATAGAAAACCATCTAAAGACCTAATAGGAGCAGGACCCCAGACATCAGTATAGATTATATCAAGAGGCTTCTTGGTGGAAATACTGGAATTAGCAAAAGGCAGCTTATGAATCTTGACACTGCTACAAGTGATGCAGGGAACAGGTTTGCTCAACTTTATTTTGTGAAGAGAGATCAGATGCTTGAAGATACATTCAGAAGGATGACCAAGAATATGATGCCATGGAGGGTGTGATGAAGAGGTGGTGACAAAGGCTTTCGGTTGGATGGATGGTGATGGGAGGTGATAGAGACCATTGTTATGCAATCCTTTGAGTAGAGGCACCCTTGTCTTCAGATCCTTCACCAAAAAATGTTCAGAAAAGAATTCAACAGAGACTGAGTTAGTATTACAAAGGGATGAGATAGATAATAAGTTCTTCGAAATATTGGGAACATGTAATACTTTGGGTAATTTAAGTGGGTGATGAGTAGTGTGAAGAAGAGATTTACCAGTATGGGCTATAGGAAGAGAGTTACCATCTCCCACAAAGAGTTGATCAGTTCCATGATAGGGATTGGTGAGATACAAGTTGTCAAGATCACTAGTGATATGGTGAGTTGCACCAGAATCCATAATCCAATTTGGTTGTGCAGGTTGATGCATTGCTTGTGCATGATGAGCAGTATGTTGAGTATTCTTCTTGGGATAACCAACAATTTTGTAACATCTGTGTGACCAGGTTTGTCACAGTATTGGCAAGTGATCCTCCCAGAAGAGTGAGGAGAAGTAGACCTGACAAAGGATGAGGGATTTGGGGGGTTCCAGTTATTGGAAGAGTATGACTTTTTGTGATAGGAAGGTTTCCCTTTGTGAGCAGCATGAGCAGATGTTATAAAAACTTCAGTGGTAGTGTCATTCCTTTTGAGATAACTTTCATAGTCACAAAGAAGATCATGTAGTTCTTCAAAAGCAATGGGAGTGTCACGAGCACGTAGAGCAACTGTCACTCCATGATACTCAGTACCTAGGCCATTGAGAGTATGGATGACAATATCCACATCATCCAAAAGAGAGTTGATAACAGCTATTTCATCAGTCATAGTTTTTATAGCTTGAAGATATTCATTCATAGGGCAAGGACCTTTGTTAAAACGAGAAATTCTCTCTTTCAGGTGCATGATTCGTGCTCGAGTTTTGCTAGCATAAAATTTCTCTAAGATGTCCCATGCCTGCTTAGAGTTGCTGACATTTCCAAGCATAGTGGTAACATTTTGATCAACCGAGGATATGATAGCATGAAGGATCATTTGATCCCGACGTTTCCAGAACTTGAAGTCAGCATGAGTGGGTGCTGGGCAGCTATTTGTGCCATCAACATAGCCAATAAGGTCATAACCAACTAGAAGAGCATTGAGTTGCACCTTCCATGTAGGGTAATTTGTTCCATCAAGCTTGGCAGATGAATGATTGTTAAGAACAACAACAGATTGAGAGTTGTTGACAGGAATGTGATTTGGGAATTGGTTAGAGGAAGCCATAGCTGAAAAAAAAAAATTGGATCGGGATAGCTATGAAGCAAGAGCTCGTGATACCATAAAGAGGTTAAGAATAATGATCTTTTTCATATTTGATAATAACCATAGCTATCAATATATAGCTGAAATTGTTACAAGAAAATAGGAAACTTAAGCTACAAGCACGGAACAAATCAGGAGCTGATTCAACCTATGTTTGAAATTAAATGCAGCATAATAAAAAGGATTGTTACAACAGAAGGATACAAGAGCTGTTACAACAGAAAGTTCAAACTGAGTTCATGTATTATCCAATAGACCAAACCTATCTTGCATGGTAAAGTAGGAAAGTGGGCTCTTGCTTTAACAGAATTTTCTTTAAAGTATATACCACAAAAGGCCGAGTGTTGCAGATTTTTTGATTGACCACCCTTGTGTTGACGTCGAAGAAAAAGATATTGTCTACGTTGGTCTAAAACTGTGGAAATTATATTTCGACAGATCAAAACACGCTGGAGGTGTGGGACTTGGAGTTCTTATCGTATCACCAGATGGGATTTCAACTAAATTTTTATTTGAATTAAAACATGAATGTTCAAATAACGAAGCGGAGTATGAAGCTTTAATAGCTGGTTTACAAACTTTAATTTCACTCAAGGCCAGAATTATTAAAGTTTTTGGTGATTCTCAGCTAGTCATTAAGCAATTGGCTCGAGAATATAAATGTGTTAATCACAATTTATTCAAGTACTTTGCTTTTGTAGTAAGGTTGTTGAGTGAATTTGACGAAGTAATTTTGCAGCATATTCCAAGGGAAGAAAATTTTGAAGCCACTCAAATAGCTTCAGGTTATAAGATTTCGACTACAACTTTGGTTAAATTAATCAAAATTAGAGAAAAATTATATCCGTTCGAGAGTATAGAAGTATGTCTGCTCAAGGATATTGATGATGATGATTGGAGAAAGCCAATTATTAATTATTTACAAAACCCAAATATATTAGTCGAAAAAAATTAAAATATAAAGCTCTACATTATGTTATAATGGGAGATTCACTTTATAAAAAGTCAGTGGATGGAAATTTATTAACATGTTTGAGTGAAAAAGAAGCATATACAACATTGGCATAAGTACATGAAGGTATTTGTGGTGCTCACCAAGCTGGTGAGAAAATGAAATGGGTATTACGCAGATAGAGAGTTTATTGGCCTGCAATGGTAAAGGATTGTCACTTGTACGCTAAGTCGTGTGAGGAATGTCAAAGGCATAGAAACATTCAGCATGTTCCTGCAAGTGATTTACATTCGATTATAAAATCATGGCCGTTTCAAGGATGGGCTCTCGATTTAATAGGCCAAATTCATCCACCATCTTCTAAAGGGCACAAGTATATTTTAGTTGCCATTGATTATTTTACGAAGTGGGTTGAGGTGATTCCTTTAAAAGATGTTACTCAGCAGGAGATTATTAACTTCATCGAATAAAATATTATTTATAGATTTGGTATTCCTCAAACTCTAACTACTGACTAAGGTACTGTGTTTACGGGTCGTTTTATTAGTGAGTTTGTTACGACTAGGAATATTAAACTACTCACCTCGACTCCTTATTACACGCAAGCAAATGGGCAGGTCGAAGCAGCTAATAAGATTTTAATAAGTTTAATTAAGAAACATGTGGGTCGAAAGCCAAGAAGTTGGCATGAGACTTTGAGCCAAGTTTTATAGGCTTATCGAAATCCTCCTAAGCTATTGGTACAATGCCATATCATTTAGTTTATGGTCATGATGCCGTTTTGCCAATTGAAATCAATCTTCAGTCAGTTAGGTTACAACATCAAAATGAAATTCCTACCCAAGATTATTGGGATTTGATGTTTGATGAACTAAATCAGTTAGATGAAGAAAGATTAATTACTCTGAAAAATTTGATTCGACAAAAAGAAAGAATTACAAAATTTTATGATCTTCGAGTCAAAAGAAAAGAATTTGCTTTAGGTGATTTAGTTTGGAAGGTTAGTTTACCTATGGAGAAGTAATCGAAGTTATTTGAAAAATGGTCGCCTAATTGGGAAGGGCCATATCGAATCGAAACGGTTTATTCTAGTAATGTGTATTCAATTAAGAATATAATTTCAAATGAAAAGATTCCTTCGATAAATGGTAAATATTTGAAGGTATATAGACTAACCATTCGTGAAATTAAGATCTTGTAGAAAGCATAGCTTCGATTTAAGACAGAATGAAACTTTAAATTGTCATTACAAAAATAAATATGCGAAGTTTATTTAAGCCTTGCAAATAAAGAGGCCCAAACATCTAAGATTCTAGCATTTTCCTTAGAAACTGCCTCGAAGGAATGGGCTATATCTTGAATAGCCTGTTTCACCTGATTACCTTCATTGTTCAATCGGTGATAGTCCTCGTCAAGGGTTCGTTCTTGATTTGCACAATCTTCAGCAAGTGCTCGAAGTTCACCTTGTTCTTCTTCAAGCAATCAAAGTTCTTGTTTAAGCTCAGCAATTCTTTCTTCCTTCTGATTAATATTTTGCTGAGTTGATGAAAGAACAGAGGAGAATTTTGAATGTTTTCTTTTGACCTTAGCAATAGTTATCATCAGTTGTTTCTTCTTTTCGACTAATGCTTGATTATTGGTGATAACTTCATCAATACTAAGAAGTTTTGTTGGCAAATCCTTTGTGAGGTTAGTTAATTCTTGGACCACTGATTGAGCATTTGAATCTAAAAGATGTTTGCTTTGGTTCAGTTGGTCAAGAAGGCAAGACAATTTTTCCCTGTTGTCTTGGGCAGTCATGATTTGGTCTACCCCAAGGTTGGAAAGATCAATCAGTTCTCTTAAAAGTTAGGGGGCAAATATACTTTGAACTTCAACTTCAGAATGGGCTGTAGAATGATGGGATTTCGACGACAGAGATCGTTTGGATAGAATATCTTCCAGTCATTTCTAAATGTCATTTTCATCCTCGTCGTCATCAATGCATATAGTCTCTGCTTCTTCCTTAAAAGAAATCTCATCTTGTACTGATTGAACTTTGGCGAAAGCAGAAGGAATAACCTTAGAGACTTGGATGGCTTCAATCGAGATAGGAGCTTCAATGTTAGCAGGAGTGGTAGCTTTAGGAGAATTGGTCTCCTGCAATTTGAGAAAATTATATCAATCTATGAAAGGTTTTGATCTGAGTATAATAAAAGTTTAAATTAAATTGATTGTAAACCTATGGATTTGTCTCGATGAAAGGAACTGTGGATTTGGGTCCACTTTCTGAGGCAGTAATTACCTGGAAAATGTGGGGATAAGGTTAGGATGATTCAAAAAGAATAAAGTATTGGATAAAGTCAATTCAGTAATCAGACCTCAGCATTTGTGTCGAGGGGGATGTCTTGAGCTTTAGTGTTGGGGCCTTTTTCGGTTTCGATCTCATTTTCAAGCATCTCGTTGAAGCGAGAGGTTAAACCTGAAGATGCTTCTAGCCCAGAGGTGGGTTGGTTTGGAAAGAGATTCGAATCCCTTGGAGGGGAAGGGATAGGAGAAGGTGTCTTGAATCTTCTTGAGGATATTGGAGTAGATTCCCTATGTTCTTTAGGAGAAGAATCCTAATGGCAAGGAAAAGTAGCATTAATGGTTTTTAAGATTTTGAATGTTGAGATAATATAAATAAGACTCACTATTGAAGGGTCAGCCCTTTGAGTGTCAGATGATAATCCTGCACTTTTCAAAGTAACGGGTTCTTCATCCTCTTTTGAGGGTTCATCAGAACTTTCAAAAAGGATAATTTGTGCCTGCTTCGATATAACGTGCTTTATACGTCCAGTTCTTTTTGGGTATTCAGTAATTATTTTTTCCTAAAAAGATAGAAAGGATTACAAATAGGCCTGATATGAAATATACATGTATATATAATCATAATAAGGGTCCTTTATCCTGATTTAAGGGGGTGAAGTTATTTCGATCACCTTCTTTTTTCCAGGTACCTTTGAAGGTCCTAGAGGGGTTTTTTTCGATGGTTGGGATGAGGAGGTTGTCCCTGTAGTCTTCGACTTAGTTTTCTGAATTTTGCTTGGCCTTTGGGACTCATCTTCCCAGTCTTCGCTTTCAACTTCTATTATTTTGCTTCTTTTTGAAATTGCATTATACCAAGTTTAGATATAATGATTAGAATATTGATAAAGGATATAAAGATAAGGGACATAAGACTTTACCATATGGTGGATATTTTATTACTCGAGAGTATCCATAAATTGGAACTTGGCAGGAATCCAAATAACAGTTGGTAAAGGTTACTTCTCATTTCTTCGAATCCTTAACAACCAACGCTCCACCTTTGGGGTCTGGATATCGATTGGCCATACCAATTGGAGCATTGGGAAGTGAAGGAAACTTTAGTGGGGTTTCGAATCTTTTAAATGAAGCCAAGGGATTCGAAATTAGCGCACCAATGAAACGAGCATAACATAATTAATGATGCTCTACTTTCTTGTGTTTTAGGACTTGTTCTACCTCTCGAACCACCAGTCTTAAGTTTCGAGGGTCATATTTGACTTTGAAGAAATTTTCAAATTTAAAAATTTCCTTAAGATGCATACCTTTTGACTTCTTGCTAGCCACTCTTGTCTGCACAGATGAAGATGAATTAGTAAATCGTTGGAAGTACTCTTCAATTGTAGGCTTCTTGGAAAAGTAATATTTTCTCCACCAATTTTTGAATCCCTAGGTCGAGTAGAATGATGGAGCGCATTTGAAGGGATTGAAACCTTCTCTCCTTGTAATATTTTGCTTCAAAAAGCGTTTGTATTGTGCTAGATCCCTAACTTTAGACTCACATATTTGATGTTCATCTTTTAAAGAGATTGGAGCAGGGATACATTGAGAAAACCCAAGTTGTCTCAAGGCACAAGAAGGAAGGTAGAGTTGAAGGCTGAAGTCATTCGATTTGGGAAGACCAGAAGATAAGATTTGGGTAGTTAAGGTATGAGCCCATATTTCTAAATTTTCTTATTATGCCCCAGGAATGTCACAGAAAAATGGTTCTCGAAACCATTTTGGACCACAGTTACAGAGAGCAAAGGGGGAGAAATCGAAATTGTTAGATTGAGATCAATGGTGCATTTTCATGAATAATGAGAAGAAAAATTAAAAATCTTCGATTTCATTGCCTGGCTGCGAGGCATAGTGAAATTAAGACAATTGAGGACCTTCGATTTTTGTGTAATTGGTGGCTAAACTGAATCTTTGCAGGTATGGCTTGAAGATGGCATTTAGCCAGAGTTGTAATAACTAGAATGAACCTCCAAGGTTAGTAAGAGGTTTGTCATTTGATCGAAGAAGATTTATTACTTCTGTCATGGAAGAGTATAATTAAGCAAGGATCAATTTGCTCAAACAAAGAGGAACACCCTCATGGAGAATGATGGCTAATGGAAGAAGAGATTTTAGAATCTGAAGTGATTTAGTTGAAAAAAAAAGGCACTAAACCAGAATATTAGGAATGCTACATGTTCTTCATCAGAAACTTCCATGGTGTCGAGATAATTGTTCTAAATAAAGGTTGTATAGGTGAACTTCGAGAAGTTAGGCTCGATGGAAGTTCTAGCACTCGAGGTGCTCTTAACTATTCTTCCAACAGGTTTAAGGCCAGTAATGGCTGCCACGTCGAAAAGGGTTGGGGTTAGCATCCCATAAGGAACGTGAAAAGAATTTATGCATTTGTTCCAGAAAAAGAAGGAACTGGTAAGCATAGGGGCATTATATTCAATATGTTCCCTACTCAGTTGGATAAAATCAAAAATACCAATTGATTTCCAGATGAATTTTTTGGCTTTTTTGATACGATTTAACCAACGCAGTTAAAGAGGTCTGGTATAGTTACTAACTGGTGGTGAGCTTTGAAATACTTTTGGGAAATGATTGAAGAAATCAGTTTTGAGAGAAGGCTGGAAAGCAGCTATTGTCTCTCCTTGGAAGCAAGGGAAAAAGGATTGAATGTTGGAATACTCTTGCTTAGGAAAGGTTGGACCTAGAAATGCAAACATATTAGTACCAATGGTAAAAGGGATCATTACCTGGGATTTTCAGAGTTCGAAATGGTCTGTGGAATGATCTGGAGCGTAAAAAACTCCATCTTTTATCACCGGAGCATTTACAGTGGCAGTATCAGGTAAAACTCTTGTTTCTTGTGATTCAGAACTTGAGTGTGAGACTTGGTTGGAAGAAGCAGTTTTGTTAGAAGAAGAGGCCATTGTTAATGGAAGATTTGAGCTTTAAAGAGGAAAAAATGAGGACACAGAGTCTGATAGGAGGGGTTAAGGTTCAGTAATGGAAGAATTGGGCAAAGAAAAATAACCCAGAAATTGTGCAGAAGAAGAAGTAAAAAGAGCAATTTCTCATGGTATAAATAGGAATTTTCAAGGTAGAAGAAAGAGAAAATCAGCAGTAAACTCATTTAATGGTGACATGATGGAGTACGGCGAAGCCGTTTTTATCTATTAAAAGCCATCATTAGGCTTTGTAACTCCCTAGAAAGTGGGGGTGGTCAGTTAATGGGGAATGGCCACGTAGTGACGGTTTACGTGTGTGAAGATTTAAATATCAAAATTGCAGGTTTTGCAGCCTAACTTTTCAGTTGCTTTGTCTTTTGTTAAGTAAAATAGGCAAAATTCCAAGTAAAATTCCCGTTCAGTAGTAATCGAAGGAAATATTCAAAAGCTAAAATATTTCTCTTATACTTTGAGAATAAATATTGCGGGGCATTTGTTGATATAAAAATAATATTTTTTCGACTCAGGCATTTTTTATGCATAGTCGAATACTTTGAGAAACTTATACAATTCAATAAGATCGAGGATAAGGTTTTCGAAATAATGTATTCGATTTACCAATGTGGTAATTTCGATTCGGTATCAAGATAACTTCGACTTGGAGTTAAAACAGTTAAAACTATCAAATGTTAGTGTCAGTTTGATATTAGAAATGATATTTTGGAAACTTCAAGTAGGTCTCGAACATTGAGATTTTAAGAAGTAGCTACACTTAATAAATTCTTGAATGATAGAGGAGTTCGACCAAGATGGAAAACCAGAAAGTGGTTGAAGAATCAAAAGTTTGAATTCAAAAAGAAAGATTTTTGAATTTAAATTAGAAGTTAATAGTGGTTGCAGATTTTAGATCAAGATAACAAAAGGCTGAAAGGTTGAGACTAAGCAGTTGCTTGTAGCACGAGGATTGCTGACAAAAATTTGGTGGTTATTAAACAGAGATTACTAATCATTGGGTAGTTATCTTGGTTCTAGACACATGTCAAGATCTTGTAAAAAGGGTAGTTACTTAAGAAGTCTATAAATACTAAAAAGATGGAAACATTTAGAGGTTAGAAATTCATTACTCACAAACACTTGTAAACTCACGCTCTCACATCCATTGACATTTCGAGCAAACAGCACGTAAATCTAGTCTAGTATGTTTTCATCCACTTTTATTTTTGTATAATTTATCAATTCAATGCAAGTTTATCTTCAATTCATTTAATTTCAGTCATTTTATTTTATTGCAACTCTTTTCTACTCCTGATCAAGTATTCTTCTTAAATCATTTGATTTTTTTTAATTGTTTTCTTTACTTTATTATAAAATTCTTTTCTACTCCCGATCAAGTGTTCTTTTGGAATCATTTGATTTCTTTTTAATTGCTTTCTTTAGTTTCTTACAATTTATATACTTATATTTACTATTTATTACATATATTTTAAACTGTTTTACTCTCTATTCTTTATTCAGTATTTTACACTACTCAAATCACGTATAAACATTCAATTTTGAATTTACATAATCTTCTAAACTTTGAAATCATCATTTACATCCTTTTAAGATATTAGCTTAGACTAGAATCCCAAGAGGAAGCGATTCTCTTCCCCGAATGGGGATCGAGAATCAAACTTTGTCAAGAGACAAATGGTTTACCTTAGTCTAATTAGTTATTGTCAAAAATTTTGATAAACACAATCATTAAGGTCCTTTGTAACGATTCGTCACCCACTAATAAAAGCAAAGGTGTGTCACTAACCAATGATAACCTAATACCAACCACGAATTGGATTTCATTCTCAGCTCCACTGATTCCATTCATCCACCAAGCCTGATTGAAGTTGTTGCAGTTCCAATTTTGAATCTTGTTTTTTGTTTTTTGTTTTTTGTTATCAAAGAAGAACAATGATAGGTTGTGGCCAGTGAGAACCAAAGTTTTGAGGAACCTCGTCTCTTTGCATCCATAGAAGAAATGGAAAATCTTGTCCTTGATGACCTTTTGAGCAACAAATCGTACTTCAATCACCTTAGCACCATGTCAACGACATTCTCCGACTCTATACCCAGCACCTCCCTCTCACCATTGATCATCTCTGCCCCTTGCCAACTCTGATCCTCTCTTGGCTCTCCCAGCGAGAGATTGTGAAGCTCTAAGAATGTGACAAAATGGTGAGTTAGAAATAGAAAAGCAAATGGGTATGATATAGGTTCTTCTGTCCAGAGAAATTTTGTTCATTGTTCGAAGCATTTTGATTTTTTTTCTAGATAAATCAAGAGTTACAAAAGTATTTACCTATATCAATATGTAACCCTAAAAATTATAATAGTATTAAATGTTATTACACAAAGGGAATGCTAATGATAATTTTAAATATACTCTAATTTTTAAAACCAGAAAATAACACAGGCCATTAAGTTATGCAAACGTTAAACGGCTTAGCATGTTCATAATTATTCTATGTTTCCGTTTGACTCCTAGAATTAAATATGGAATTAGAGCTTAGAATTAGAATTGAACCTCTTAATTTTAATTTTTATGTTTGAAATGTCATTTAGAATTAGAATTGTAATTCTATAAAGTCAATTCCATGAAATTGAAAAATAACTAAGTTAAGTTTTTCTCAATTCTTATCATATACCTTAAGAATTATCAATTTCATAACTTAAAAATTAAATTCTCTCTCTACATTTATTTATGAACAATCATATTTATTGAGATTCTATATTTATATAAAAAAATTATATTTATATAAAAATCATTATAATAGGTACTTATTTTTTTCCAAAAAAATTCATGAAAATTTTATTTATGAAAAAAATGACTATTATATTATAAAAATATTATTGTATGAATATTTTTATTAATTTTAATTTTTTTAATTATTTTTTTAATATTTTAGATCATATATTTAAACAATAAAATTATAATTAAATTTAAAATTATAATTTCTTATCTTAATTTTTTGATAATTTTAAATATAAAATTTAAGATTTTAAATTAATTTTAATTTTAAAAAATTAAAATTAAAATTATATGTTTCAATTATAAAGGTTTTGTTTTAGTAGGTCGCTTGGTATGCTTATAATTATTCTAACGGTTAGCAATAGAAACTTAAAAAGACTTTGTTTTTCATGTAATATTTTCTCTTTTTTAATCCTTAACAAATACCCTTATTCTAAAAGTAGATGTTTAAATTGCCTAAAGAATATGTCAGTATTGTTGGCTAATCCATAGAGTTAATGATAATTTTAAATATATTCTAATTTTTTAAACCACCAAATCAATGTTTTAACGACCAGTTGGACCGGACATCTCGTCAGTCGAAATTGACTCATAAAACCGCTTACACAGTTAAGACAAAATCAGTAAAAATCTGATAAAACTAGTAGAACCAGCAGGCTCTTGAAAACTGCCGGTTCTAAAATAAGTTTTTTTGAAAAAAAAAAAATAGAAACGCCTTATCAAAGATTCCGACGCCTCTTCAATCTTCTCTATTCCGATCAACTTGGGGCTGGGATTGATGACTTCCAGTGTGGGATTGAGGATGTGGAACCACAAATTAAACAAAAATGTTTTGTTCTTTGTCCATATCTCTATTTCTGAAACCAGAGAGCGTGAGAGAGAGAGAGGTAGAAGACTAGAAGCCAGCAACATAGGAGAGACCGAGAGAGAGAGAGAGAAAATGATCATGCAAGCTTTATGTAAAGTTTGAAAATGAGTGACATGATATTTAGAGCATGTTTGGTATGATTTTTGATTAGCTTTTTTTTTTTTTAAAAAAATTATTATAATAGTGTTTAATTTTATTTTGTAAAATTAGTTTTAGTTTTTGTATGAATTTAATATAAAATAAAAAAATTTAAAATTAACTTTTATAATGTTAAAAATTAAAACTTATGATTTTAATTTATAAATTATTTTTTATATTTTGATATGTAAATATCATTTTATTTTTAAGTAAATAATTTTTTTAATCATTTTATACCTATTTTAATAATTTAATACATAAAAGTGATTTTTTATATTATCCAAACGAATCAAATTAACTTAAAATTACTTTACAGTTAATGCATCCAAACATAAAAATAAATCAATTATAATCGATTATAACAAAAAAAATTTATACAATAATTAATTACTAAGCATAATCAAATTTTTATAACTGTTTCAAATACACACTTAAACTTTTTTTGATAGCTTACAACTTTTAACTTAATTTCATTTTATTTGAGTTAATTTCAATGCCATTTGACACGCATTTCATTTTATTTAAGCTTGTTTTCAATTCATTTTAAAAAATAATAATAATAATAATTTCATGCACGCTTTTTCAATCTGATTTCAAGTTTAAAGATTTTAATAATTTTCATTTTTAATAATGAAATTTCTATATTTAAAAAATAAAAAATCATGTATATATTATTGAAATGTGAGTTTATTAATTTCATATCATTTCTTTAAAGAATATATTGATTATAATGATGATATAAAATATATTAAATTTATTTAAATATTTGTAATATCCAGTTCAATTATCGATCTAATCGATTAAATCATGAACCATTCACTTTTCTAATTCACTGGTTAAACTGGTTTTTAAAATATTGTGGTTAAGTATGAAAAAAAATGATACTTGAAGTAACTTTACAATAGTTTTATTAAAAAATTTGTTGGTAAAATATTAAATACTGCTTTTATTGATGTGTAATTTATAGTAGCTTTGACTGTATATATATTTTTGTTTCTAAAGATATCTCAATACCTTTTGGCTGTAAGATTAATCCTTGTAAACACAAAGATACTTAGACATGGAGATACAGTTAAGCTCTCCCATACAAAATTTTAAACAATTTTATATTGATCCGTTTAAAAAAAAGTAATACTAATGATTGACTAATTGTGTTTGTTTCATACAAATTGAATATAAAAATCTATTTATTTTTAGATGGATGATTGATTCATATCACTTTGTCTTATTCAACAAATATCGTTGAATCTTGATAAATTACAAGAAAGTAATGGGAGCTAAATTTTATTTTATTTTTATCTGCATAACACTACTCAAGTCCAAAATAATAATATACATAAAACGACTCTCTCCTCTCGAGTTCTTTTACTCATTTATAGTGCTCTAATCCATTCTTTTGGGTTTTTCTCTAATGGAGGCCCTGTCACTCCTCCTTCCTTTGGTGACAACTTTCCCGCTTCTTCCACTTTTTTTTTTCGCAGCATTTTTCTCTAATAAATTTATCATGATCTTTTATATCTATGTCATTTGGATAAAATTGAAGAGGTTTGTTTTGATTGTCTCATATTTGCCCCATGTGCTAGCTTCAGTTTTCTCATATTTGTCTTATGTATTGGCTTTACAGAACAATAAAACATTCGAATTTATTGAGATAAAAAACATGATGCATTCTTCATTCGGCAGCACTTTTAGTGCTTGTCTTCATAGCGAAAAATACTTCATATTCTAGGGATCACGAGAAAAAGGTATAGAAGATGTGTTAGTCTTTGGTCTAGATTGTAGCTATTCTCTACTCTTAGTAGATCCATTGCCTTTGAAATTATAAATCTTACTGGACTATTGTTTGAATAAATTTCAACGTATGGTTAAAAATATAAAAATTAATAAATACATAGTCTTGAGTATATCCTCACTCCTCAATATAGAGAAATTCTAATATATATATATATATATATATACACTCACATAGGATGAGTCTCATTATAGGGTGGGATCTATCTCATGTAAGTGTATGCAAAATATATATATATATATGTAAGAATTTTCTCTCAATATATTCAAGACTCACCTTATATGAATGTATGTAAAATATATATATATGTATGCAAGAATTTTTCCTCAATATATTGAAGAGCAACTATTCCTTATTTAAAACATTAAATAACAATAATGACTTCTGGTGAAGTTTTATTGATCCACATTTTAAAATATTTTCATATATAGGACAATAAATTCAGCGTACAATTTCATCATTAAAAATCTAATGGTGGGTTTTCTATGAAACACAAATATGCCGTTTAAGAGGTGTTTTTGCGTGTCAGACATGTGTCTGTATCAGATACACGAAAACACTAGTATGACATACATGTCTTGTGTGTCAAAATATATACAATTAAAAAGATTATTTTTTTTAATTTGGACATGTCTCGGACATATTTGGATATATCTTAGACACACTTAGATATATCTTGAACACGTTTAGACACGTCTAGAACACAACTTAGACACGACTCATTGATAATTTTTAAAAAAATTAGTTTCCATGATTAACGTTCAATTAGTAAGCCTGTAACTCACTCAAGCTCAATCACATAACTAATGTCTCAAGTCATTATTTTTATATACCAGTATTTTAAGTTTTATCTTTTCACACATCACTATTAGACTTTTAAGTTTTATCTTTTCACACACCACTATTTTCATCTACTTCTTCTACTTTTGCTCATACCAAATCGTCCACTTCATCGTCACTGAAGCTTGTGTCGTACTAACATTCCCTTTAGTTAATTTTTTTTTATGCTTATGTACTCCTACATGATTAGTTCTATTAGGAGAAGTTAGTTTAGGAGATTTTTTAGAATATATCAATAGACATTATTCTACATATTTTTTAGTAAGTCTTACTAGGTAGTAAATATTAACACATATGACATATATTAAGATATTATAAATCTTCAAGGTTATAGAAATAATAATAATGAATTATGAATCTTTTTGCTTAAATTTTATAATTATAAATTTTTATATATATGTCGTATCTGCGTCCTACAATTTTTGAATTTAGTGTGTCTTCGTATTCGTGTCCGTATCCGTGTTTGATAGGTGGTTTTCTTTGTTAGATTTTCCCATTTGATCAAACATGTCTTTACCTCTAAATCACAAATTAAAGAAAAGTCATAAAAAATAATAAATATATTTTATGGTGGGAGAGAAGCAATGTGTCTTTAAAGACTATATTTATTAATAGAAATTATTTTTAAATAAACTATGAAAGAAAATACCTCATTTTATCTTAAAATGTCAAAATGAATCAAGTCCGATGAGTAGGCCAAATAACTCGACAAAAACGATAAATCAAGCTTTATGTAAAGTTTGAAAATGAGTGACATGATATTTAGACTTTTTTTGGTAGCTTACAACTTTTAACTTAATTTCATTTTATTTGAGTTAATTTCAATGCCATTTGACACGCATTTCATTTTATTTAAGCTTGTTTTCAATTCATTTTTTAAAAAAAAAAGTTAATTTCATGCACGCTTTTTCAATCTGATTTCAAGTTTGAAGTTTTTAATAATTTTCATTCTTAATAATGAGATTTCTATATTTAAAAAATAAAAATCATGTGTGTATATATATATATATATATATAAATTTTTATTGAATCATGAGTTTATTAATTTCATATCATTTCTTTAAAGAATATATTGATTATAATGATGATATAAAATATATTAAATTTATTTAAATATTTGTAATATTCGATTCAACTATTGATCTAATCGGTTAAATCACGAATCATTCACTTTTTTAATTTATCGGTTAAACTAGTTTTTAAAATATTGTGGTTAAGTATGAAAAAAATGATACTTGAAATAACTTTACAATAATTTTATTAAAAATTTTGTTGGTACAATATTAAATACTGCTTTTATTGATGTGTAATTTATAGGAGCTTTTACTGTATATATTTTTTTTTGTTTCTAAAGATATCTCAATACCTTTTGGTGTAAGATTAATCCCTGCAGACACAAAGATACGGTTAAGCTATCCCATACTAAATTTTAAACAATTTTATATTGATCCGTTAAAAAAAAAATTAATACTAATGATTGACTAGTTGTGTTTGTTTCATACAAATTGAATATAAAAAAACTATTTATTTTTAGATGGATGATTGATTTATATCACTTTGTCTTATTCAACAAATATCGTTGAATCTTCATAAATTACAAGAAAGTAATGTGAGCTAAATTTTATTTTATTTTAACTGCATAACACCACTCAAGTCCAAAATAATAATATACATAAAACGACTCTCTCCTCTTTTGTTCTTTTACCCATTTATAGTGCTCTAATCCATTCTTTTGGGTATTTCTCTAATGGAGGCTCTGTCACTCCTCTTTCCTTTGGTGACAACTTTCCCCGTTTCTTCCACTTTTTTTTTTCGCAGCATTTTTCTCTAATAAATTTATCATGATCTTTTATATCTATGTCATTTGGATAAAATTTAAGAGGTTTGTTTTGATTCTCTCATATTTGCCCCATGTTCTAGCTTCAGTTTTCTCATATTTGTCTCATGTATTCGCTTTACAGAACAATAAAACATTCGAATTTATTGAGATAAAAAACATGATACATTCTTTATTCGGCAACACTTTTAGTGCTTGTCTTCATAGCGAAAAATACTTCACATTCTAGGGATCACGAGCAAAGGTAAAGAAGATGTGTTAGTCTTAGGTCGAGATTGTAGCTATTCTCTACTCTTAAAAGATCCATTGCCTTTTATTGAATTTATAAATTTTACTGGACTATTGTTTGAATAAATTTCAATGTATGGTTAAAAATATAAAAATTAATAAATACATTCAATCTTGAGTAGTCACTGAATATATATAGACGAATTCTAGCACACACATATATATGTATATATATATATATCTTAGGTACACTCATATAAAATGAGTCTCATTATGAGATCATGTCTACTCCATGTGAATATATGTAAGATACATATGTATGTATGCAAAAATTTTCTCTCAATATATTCAAAACTCACTCTATGTGAGTGTATGTAAAATACATACATATGTATACAAGAATTTTCTCTCAATATATTCATGAGCAAAACATTAAAAAACAATAATGACTTCTGGTGAAGTTTTATTGATCCACATTTTAAAATATTTTCATACGACAATAAATTCAGCGTACAATTTCATCATTAAAAATCTAATGGTGGTTTTCTTTGTTAAATTTTCCCATTTGATCAAACATGCCTTTATCTCTAAATCACAAATTAAAGAAAAATCATAAAAAAATAGTAAATATATTTTATGGTAGGAGAGAAGCAATGTGTCTTTAGAGACTGTAGTTATTAATAGAAATTATTTTTAAATAAACTATGAAAGGAAATACCTCATTCTATCAGCCTCTCCCCTAGACTTTGCGCTGCCTAGGGGAGGTCACAGTGCTACTCCTTCCGGCTTTGCCTGGTTGTTCCTTGTGCTGCATTCTCCAACTTTGTTTGGCTTATTGGCTGTCTCTTACCCTTGAGGCTAGTCTGGTTTGAATGCCTTCTCTGGAATCTACTGGCCTATCGTTGTTCTGCTCATCAGTTTATGTTCATGGCCTGTTGTCCATTTTGATCTTGCGTCCTGCCAATGGTTGTATCCAGCGCCGCTGTGCAACCTCTGCTTTGTTCAGTCTATTTCCATTGGCTTGCCCTCTGTGTCGCTCCCTTGTTATTATGGGTGACAAATGAATGAATTGATTTGATTTTGTATTGGATCATAATGGATGGATCCAAAATAAATCATTAACCTATTTAAGATCTATTACAAAATATTTAATATTATTTAATCTATCTATGACCTAATTTAATGGATGGACATTCAATCCATCCAGTGACAGACCTAGGAATTTTAAGCAGTGGGGACAAACGTATCTGTGGTCGAAGCAGATATGAGTGAGTAAGGGATTATATCTTCTATCATCATTAGTTTACAGAGACAAAGAACAGTGAGAGAAGAATTTTGTACTCTGAGTATATTGGTACCAAACCCACGTAAGTACTATTAAAAAATAAAAAATAATATTATATGAGTATACTCATGTACCAAACTAAGTAAGTATCGTTGAAAAATGAAAAATAATATTATATAAATTTTACTTTTTATCACTATGAATTTACTAATTTATCTGCATATGAGGACAAAAATTACACATATAAGAATATAAAGAAGACATATACATATATACCTACATAGGATCAAAGAAAAGTTTCAATGTGAAGTGAGAGCATGTGTCCCCATTCTTTAATAAGTGGATCCGTCACTGAATCTATTTATTAATCTATTTTAATGAATTGGATGAATACATAATCAACTCACTCATTTAAAAAAAATATCTTTAAAAATTTTCATTTTCTTTCTAAAAAAAGTTTATTCTCTCTCTAAATTTTTTCTCTCTAAAAATTTTCTTTCGCATTATAAAAAAGTTTATTTCTCATTTCAGGAATCAACGTAATCTATTGAATTGATTTTTAATTAGATATCCAATGCATGTTTTGATTAGAATATTAACTATCCATAATTAAATTTAATTCATTAGATCTAATTTAATAAAATATATTATTTTAATTGAATGAACTGAACTAATTTTAATATGGATAGATTAGGTGAATTAAAAATTAATGAATTTTATTGTTAGGCATAAATTCAACCATCACCAATGAGTTCTCCTTCTCAAACGAAGTTGCTCATCTGCGAGGCCTGGTCAATGCTCTCGGACCCAAAAAGGCGAGCCCTTTATGAGCACATGGTTGAGCCATGCAAGCACGGACATGTTGGAACCTATAAGAGTATGAGAAGAGGTATGAGGATTGTGCTTTGTGGTGCAAGTGCCGAAAAGCATTTCCCAGGGTGGCCGTGAATGATGGTGGGGGGAAGAGGGAGTAGCGACAATACTAATGGTGTCACGCGAGTGTGCCCTTAAGGTATTATGAGGTGCCAGATGTGGAGGAGGATAAGAACATGGTGATTTTGGGTTCATTTGATGATGATGTTGTGGTATGTTAGGGGAGAAGAATTGGTAAAGAAGGTGGAACAAGGGGTGAATGGTGATGTGAGAAATGTGGAGTGTGAGGGGAGGTTTAGGGGAACGGAATAGTGGAGTTTCAAAACAATAGGAAGCGACCAGTGAGGATGAAAATTGAGGCAAAGAAGTTTGTTGAGAACAGGATGAGAAGCACGCAAGCAGGGATGTCTTGCCGATAATGACCTAGACAGATTTGTATTTTGATGCGAAAGATGGTGAACTTGGATTTCGATTTGGATGAGGAAGATAGTGAAATGGAGTTTACAAAGTATCAATTATCTTCGAGATAGAAAAATTGATGGAAAAATGAATGAAAGTGTGCGAAAATCAAAGAAAGAAGAAGGAAAATGGAAGGAGATGAAGCTCATATAGGCGGGCAGCATGTAAAGTTTCCTAGAGCCATCGAAGAATTAAGGAGGGATCAAATTGAGACCAATTTTGATTAGTGAGGAACTAAATTGCAAAATTGCAAACGTTAATCTATAATCTATAAGAGACAATTGAGAATTAAAGTATGAGAGACTAAAATAAGGTTTTTGTCTAAAAAACAGAGGAAGGACGTCCAAAAATGAGTACAAGTACGAAATCGGTAATAACTATATAAAAAATCATTTTAATATTTTTAAAGAGAATTATAAGAAAAATTTAACATTTAATATTTAAGTGACCCAGAAAAATTGTTTAACCTAGTGTTAAAACTAAAGATTAAAAAAATGAATAATGTTTTTCGTATAACTAAAATACGCATATCTTATTTGCACCATAAATATATGTAAAAAAAATATCAAATCAAACTATATGTTATTATAATTTTTCAGCAGATCACACAATGAATTTGTGAAAAAATTAAATGAAAGTTAGAATATTTTAATTAAACGAATAACGCTGGTAAAAAAAATAAAAGACCCAACAGAAGCACAACATTTGAACTGCTTAATAAACCAACAAAAAATTAGATAGAACAACTGATGCTTAAAAATCTTGTAACTGGAGTATAACAATTTCTTAAACAGATAAGAAACTAGAAAAATTTGAACGTACGTCTTTGACTTCAAGCATTGCATACAAGAGAAACTAGAACTCAGGTACTATGAACCACTACTCCAGGGTCAAAACATTTCAAGCCACAGGGACCTCAATATCATTTGCCAGAACAGCAGCCGGCCGGGTGTATTCTTCTTCCTCCTTTGGAGGGTAGATTGTGACAATATCAGGAAGGGGAGTTTTGGGACCCTGCTTCCCTTTAGGATCCCAATCAAGCATGATCTTGACCTTGATACCAAGAACACCCTAAAAGACAAAAAAAAAAATTGATTAGCACGATCACTCCATAATAATACAATAAATCAACAATTTGAAAATCCTAGCACCAAAAGAAATTCTATAAGGTATCTATGAAGAAAAGAAGCAAACCTGTCTGAGGAGCACATGTCTCACTGCAGAGTCAATGTAGTCCTTGACTGGCTGCCCGGAAGAAATCATGTACCCATCCTTGAACTTCATGGATTTGGCTCTCTGGGCCCTCAATTTTCCACTAACAATGACCTGCTCAAATCAAATAGCAATTACAACCAAATCATTACATAAAGCAATAAAATAACAGGAATTCCAAGCTGTTTCTGTGGAACAAACCTCGCATCCCTTGGCACCACTTTCCATAACAAATCTCAGAACACCATAGCAAGCCCTAAAACAAATAGTTTCAGATATAGGGTTTATTATGTTACCACAAACACAGAATAATTGTATTCATACAAATAAAGTTTGAGGAAAACTTTAAAAGTTCCCAGCCCTTAAGAACACATTGGTCACATAAAATATGGAAACATGTTGACTAAGATGAGGAACTATCCTATAAATCACCTCAAGTAGACCCTCAATAAACAAGAGCAGATTAATTATGCCATCCTACACGCTAATACTTAAAATTGAAAGAAAAAAATTCCTCGGTATATTAACCATTATAGGAAGAAGTAAAGGAACATAATTCCAGCCTTATAGCATACAGTAAACATTAAACAAAGGTTACAAGCAAGCAGCCAACATGTTATGATGGCTCCACAAAGCATCTTTTTTATTTGGTTACAGAGAAGGTCTATAATCTATGGGGAGTGGGCAGGTAGGTTAAAGTGCAGGCAAAGCGACATGGCTGGGATTCAATCCTAGGATCAAGTAGTTCCCAAAGGAACTTAATGCCACTAGAGCTGAGGCTCCAGCTAGCATCTAAAACTTGACATACCACATTAACATGTCAAGACCAGGCATACACTCAAGAACACTAATATTCAGATCATATACGGTACCAACTGGTCGTCCAGCTTTCAATTAAACCACAATGACAAAACATGAAATTAAAAATTGTACGCATTTATAATAACCAGATGAAAATTTTGTGCTAAGTGTGTCCCCAATAGCATGATTTCTATATTCTTTACTAGCAAGTTCGGTGCAAGATACCATTTGATAAAGCAAGTCTGATACAGAAAGAGGTCAAATGGAAGACAGGATGTAATAAACACGTATATTTGTGGCAGAAAGGCTCAGAAAAACAGGTAAACACTAGGGAATGGAGAAACATCAAACAATAAGCCAAAAAAAGAGGCAAAAACACAATGGTCAAACTTCCATGTAAATGCAGGCAAAACTCTCTCATCGATATATAGCACAAACTAATAACAACAACACAATGGTCAACTTCTAACACAACTAATAAAATTTTAAGATCAATAAAATTATTGGTGACTGAACATAAGACGCGTGAGGGTTAAAAAACCTGAAAATGATAGGAAACAGAAAAATATAAGCTCCTTTCAAATATATCATTGCATCAAACCACAGCAGAGCCAAGAAAAGATATTGAAGCAAACCAAGTACACGGAAAAGACATGTGAAATAGAACATGTATCCCCAATGTTACTGCATGAATACAATATAGAATTTCATGAGTTTTGAAGAAATAGAGGACATAAAATGATTTAGTCATCTTCCGACACAAACATGGTACAGAAACACCAATCTGCTTTATAGGTGACTGAATGATAGGTGACATAAAATCAACTTCTAACACAAATCTAATAAATTTTTAAGATCAATAAAATTATAGGTGACTGAACATAAGACACGTGAGGGTTAAAAGACCTGAAAATGATAGGAAACAGAAAAATATAAGCTCCTTTCAAATATACCATTGCATCAAACCACAGTAGAGCCAAGAAAAGATATTGAAGCAAACCAAGTACAAGGAAAAGACATGTGAAATAGAACATGTATCCCCAATATTACTGCATGAATACAATATAGAATTTCACGAGTTTTGAAGAAATAGTGGACATAACATGATTTAGTCATCTTCCGACACAAACTTGGTACAGAAACACCAATCTGCTTTATAGATGACAAGATATAATCTCCAAGAAAAACAAATTCACATGGCCATAAGATCAGAATACATCCACAAAAAACGATAGAGGAAAAGACGTGTGAAATAGAACATGTATCCCCCAATTTCACTGCATGAATACAATATAGAATTTCATGAGTTATGAAGAAATAGAGGACATAAAATGATTTAGTCATCTTCCGACACAAACATGGTACAAAAACACCAATCTGCTTTATAGATGACAAGATATAGTCTCCAAGAAAAACAAATTCACGTGGCCATAAAATCAGTATACATCCACAAAAAATGATAGGCCAGCCCATCATACTAATACTAAACAAAAAGAACAGTGCATACATAAACAACTGAAACCTTTTACACCTCAACTTAGACAAAAAAAAAAACTCCCAAAGCCATTCCTCATTGATAAATAGTTAACAGAATGGAATAGTGTTTTACACTTACACAATCACCCTTCAAGCAAGCATTTTAATTAACAAAACATGAAACAATCCAAAACTACCATACTAAATATATGCAATAAGATTCACTTTCTAGATCAAAATCA
Source organism: Ormosia semicastrata (assembly GCA_029884595.1). Taxonomy (NCBI): domain Eukaryota; kingdom Viridiplantae; phylum Streptophyta; class Magnoliopsida; order Fabales; family Fabaceae; genus Ormosia; species Ormosia semicastrata. Next base: position 15,103,638 of record JAQQTO010000030.1, read on the forward strand.
CTAATTTAAAGCATATATTATGTATTATATATACCTCCTCACAGCAAGACCACCAAGGAGCTTGTAGCGAAGAGACTCAGCCTGAGCAATAGCACAAAGACCCCTGTTGTTGACCTTTTCAGCATATAGCTCCACACTATTTTCGGGAAACTTGAACCTCTTCTGCACCACTGAGGTCAGCTCCCTAATTCTCCTTCCCTTCTCCCCTATATTTCACAAACCAAACAAACAAATAAATAAATAAACAATAAATAAATAAATAAAAATCATTCAATATCAGAAATAGCAGAATCAATGAAAATCAAAAGAATTGAATCAAGCACGAACCAAGAACGGCTTGGGTTCGAGTGGCTCTGATGATGATCTCGGTGCGCATAGGGGTAACCCTAACCTCAACACCCGAGTATCCATCCTCAGCGAGCTCTCTGGTCAAAACCTCGTTCAGTTCAGCGAAGAAAACTCCATCGGCTACGAACTGCAAATAAGACATGTCCTAGACTCAGAAACCTTAATAACTTATAAACTAAGGAGAGAAACAAAGGCTATGCTCCATTCAGAAACCTTAAACAACGCAAAAATTAAGGAGAAAAATGAAGGCTATGTTCCATTTTTGTGTAGCCGAGTGTTGAATAAAGCACTGACCTTTCTCTTCTTGCTCATCTGGGTGGCCATTGTTGCGAATTGGAAGGTAGGGGAAGATGAAGATGAAGATGCAGAGGCGAAAGATCTAAACAGCGAAAGTGAAGGCTGTGGTGGCCTTGATTGCAAAACCCTAGTTTTAGAGTGTAGGGCCTTGGACATAGAATGGGATCGTATTTATATGGACAGCGGATGATCAATCCAACGGCAGCATTGGTTTTAGGGTTTGGCATTCAACGGATCAGATTAGGTATAATTTTTAATTTATGATTTAAGGAGAGTGAAGGATAGTGAACTAAAGATAGGGTTTTCTTATTTTGAGAGTACTTATTAAGAAAATGAAAATAAAAAATTTAATATATTAAAAATTCAAAAAATATCTTTTTATTTAAAAAATTTTATTTTAATTTTCTTAATTAGTATTCTTAAAACATTTGATGGCAAAATTCTTAAAATTAAATTGCAAAAATTAATAGTAACTATAAAACTTGAATTTTTTAATTTTTTTCAAACATTTAAGTATGTCTTTTTTTCTTTTTTTGAGACTACGAAATATTTTCAAATGTTTAACTTATTTAAACTACTTATGAGACTAATTCACATTTAAGAATATGAGAATTATATGGTCTCCTCACAAAAATTAATTACTTGATATTTGAATTCGTGTTCTCATCTTAAAGAATATGGGTTGTTTATCACCTTGATCCACCCTTTATAAGTATAGCACGCACTATTTTGAACATGTTTTTCTTTTCTTTTTTTTACTTCAAGCAACAAATATTGTCACTAAAGGTTCAAAATAGGTCGGCTTGCATCAGGCTAATGACATTTCAGCCTATATCAAAAATATTACAAGTTGATAAATTATTGGTCCAAATCGACTTTATGCGGGCTGCGGGTTAGGCATTGCCAACCCACCGGCTTGCATTAATTTTTTATTTTTAGTTTTCAACAGTTTAAAAAATTATTTCTATATTTCAACACCTTTTTTTCTTTTGTATAGTTTAAATCTTATCAAACATTAAATAATTTTTTTTGGCTAAAATATTAATTTATATTAAAAAATAAAAATAAAATATTTATATATCATATAAATTACATAATAATACTTTAATTTAATATTAAATATTAGGCTTACGAGCTAGCTCAACTCACTGTGAGTTGGCTCATGTTGAGCCAAGCTAAAATCAGGCTAATCTAATTAGATAAAATTCATTCTTACATTAAAATTTTTAGCTGAACTTGTCTATTTTATTAAATTATCTTAGCCGACCAATTTTGACACCTTTAAATATCTCCCATTAGATTCTCTTTCTTTTTTTTTTCCCTAAACATTCTAACAAGTATTGACTACTATGCAAAACCATTCATCTCGTTGGAATCTAAAATGATTTGGTTTCCTTTATAATTTTTTAAATTTATAGAAATAAGATTTAAAAAACAAAATAAAACAAAACAAAACTATGAGAACTCCGTGATCTGTTATTGCATATTCTTATTCTTATTGCATATTCTTATTCTTATAATTATATAATTGCATATTTCTTATAATTAATAATTGTGTTTTTTATTGAAAAAACAAAAGCAACTAACTAAGAAAAATAAAATTCCCATATAGTCAGCAAACAACAAGGGCGATGTGTTTGGAGAAGGCAAGCTCCAAATTTAGAAACAAACTTCACTAAATGCACATAGCTTACCCTCATATAGAGCGTGCAACAAATAAAATTTTTAACTTCTCTGTCACAACTTGTGAATCACTAATGAGGATGAAAATGAGAGATCTGCTTTTGTCACTAAGTGCAAGACATTCATGAAATTTGATTCACAAAAAAACAACTTATAGTCATTATCTCAAACAATATGTAACATCTGCCTCAATGAACAGAGTTCTGCCACAAGGTTGGTGGCCACACCCATCGAGCTAACAAACTCTATCAACCAGTGGTCATTCTTGTGACACCCGGGGCCGACGAGGGCGGGGAGTAGTCGCCAGTGCAAAAGATGAAGTAAGGACAAGGAGCGACTCTTGGAAAGCTTCTAAGCAGAGAGACATATGAATGAACTGAATACACATCAGAATGAGAGGGATCCAGAGACTGTGCAGGTATGGGACTACATAATTGAGGATGACTTAAAGGAATTGATTAGTATCACCCATATCAACAAGATGCATCTCTTTTCGGGAGCCAAGAATATAAGTACTCTATAGTTAAGCGTGCTTGACTTGGAGTACTTGTGGGATGGATGACTTCTTGGGAAGTTTCCTAGGATGCCTGTGAATGAGGATAAAGCACGCTGAAAAGACCCATGTTAGTTTGTGGAGACACTATTCAATATTGCAAGCGGTCTCAGGAAGTTACAAATGGTATCATAGAGAGACATCTCCCAGTATGGTGTGGTTCAAGGACGAATCATGCGGAAACTGGTGGGCATATGACACCTGGGGCCGGCAAGGGTGGGGAGTGGTCGCTGGTGTAAAAGATGAAGCACGGACAAGGAGCGGCTCCTGACAGGCTTCTAGGTGGAGGGACACATGAATAAACTGAATACACACTAGAATGAGAGGGATCCAGAGACTGTGCAGGTATGAGACTGCATAGTTAATGATGACTTAAAGGAATTGATTAGCATCACTCATATCAACAAGATGCATCTTCTTTTTGGGAGCCAAGAACATAAGTACTCCATAGTTAAGTGTGCTTGACTTAGAGCACTTGTCGGATGGGTCACCTCTTGAAAAGTTTTAACCCAATTGGAGGAAGGGACCAAAAAACTAAATGCTGAAATGTAGGTTTGCTTCTAACAACTAGCACACACTGGAATGAATTGTGTGTATAGAATAACTTTTGTATAAACTCTTCTAAAGGAATTTGCCTTCTCCTCAAACACGACTCTATTTCTACTACACCGTATTTTTTATAGAGCCGCAAGAAAGAGACTCCTATGAGAATCAGAGAATTAATGAACCCACTTATTAGCTATATGAGCGAAAAAAATTCAAATGCACTATGAACGCCATCTAATAATATTTATTAGCGTATTGATAATTTATTTTTTAATTAACTAATTCTTTTAGTAAAAGTATTTTAAATTTTTAAATAATTTATTATCCTCTAATTCACATATTTTTAAAAGATAAAAGCACTATTCATTTTATCTAGTACCTACACTAATTTATTTTATTCAGATAAACAAAAAAAGATATATGAGTTAAATTGCAATTTTTTTTGTCCTGATTGACAAATTTTTCACTTTTTTATTTAAGATAAAGGTTGACTTAGCATACATTAAGCGATCTTTCACATTAGCTTTAGTACATTTTAGATAATTAAATTAATTTTTAAGAGCACATCTCTCACATGAAAAATATATGACAAAATCAGAATATAAGTATATAAAAAATTAAGTTGGCCCAACTATAATCAAATAATAAAAATTAAATAAATACGAAGTTGGTGTGTATGTATGTATGTAACATTTTATATATATATTACATGAACTAACTGTTGATTTAAGTATTCATGATAAAAAATATCTACTTAAAAACTACTTGTTCTAAATGTTAATTCTGAAAAGCTTCTAGCATCGTTACAAGACTTGTTCAAAGCTTAAGGAGTTGTGATTACAATGAAACTATTCTTAGCAAGAAAAAAAAATTACAATGAAACTTTGGCTGCTCTTCCAAAAAGAGTCATGAAAAAGATGAATGCTTTGCTAAAAGAAGTTATACATGCTGCAATTCTCTCATTTAACTATTACCTCAATGGTTACAATGAAACTTTGGCTACTCTTCCAAAAGAGTCATGGAAAAGATGAATTCTTTGCTAAAAGAAGTTATACAGACTGTAATTCTCTCTTTTAACTATTACCTCAATGGTTTGTATCTATGAAGTACGGAAACGGACACAGGACACGACATGGATATGGACACAGGGACACATCAAATTCAAAAATTTTAGGATACGGATACGGTATGGACACGACATATATATATATATATATATATATATATATATATATATATATATATATATATATATATATATATTTGATTATAAACATTCCAAACACAACTTCTCAATGACAACACAAACATCTTCGTTTATAACTAAAAAAGAAATCAATAATAATTGAAAATTGAACCACCAGATCAGAGTGAAACTCACTTGAAACTTGAACCATTAGCACACACTGAACACAATGTATTGAGGAAGAATAGAAGATTTTTCTTGAGGGTAGGTCGAGTGATATTGAGCTTGTGGACCGTGATATTAGTACACTGTCATACAGTAATTTTTTTTTTAAAATTTTAATGGGCTGTATCAAATATGTGTCCGCGGTGTGTCAGAGATGTGTTCTAACCATGTTCAAGCCGTGTCTGAGTCAAATAATAATAATTTTTTTTAATTGGACACACTCAAACACATGAGACACGTGTGTCATATGCGTGTCGAAATATATTTATGTCAGACACGTGGATACGCCAGTAAAATAGCATATTCGTGCTTTCTAGGTTTGTATAAACCATTTCTTCTCTTGGTTGAGTGGACTTCTAACCACATGCATGCTCGGTAACTGCTTTAAGAGGTTAGGCCTTCCCTCTTTAGTTTTTTATTTTTATTTTTATTTTTTTGGTCATGAGGCCTTCCCTCTTTAATTATGCATTATTATTATTACTATTTTTTGCACTTTCTTTAGTTATGCATTAGAAAATGGCAAAGTGATGGTATCGGGCCAAACTATTAATATATCCAGTATAGGCCTGGGGCTGTTAGTGTAAAGAGTAATGACTGTTTTTTCGGCCCCTTACGGTCTAGTTTCAATGTTTCATAAATTTGGGCCTGCACTGATTTCAGTTTTGTAAAAATGGGCGACTCATTTGTGATTATAGCGCCAACGAGCTATCAAGTTAAGTGGCTGAACTAGGCCCAAAACATTACTTGCCATCTCTGTAGCTTACCAGGATATGACCGTTAAAAAAAAAAAGTGAAAAAAGACAATGTGCTATGGTGAACCACTAATATTTAGAGGCGTTAAAAGTGGGCTGGCCTTTTCCCACCCCTGCATTGAGCCAATCTAATGTCACTAGTTCTACCCAATTTTTTTTTTTTTAAAAAAGGGTGCTTGGTGTTGGGGTGTTAGTGAGAGTTTGGTTGATGGGTCAAGGAAAGCAGGGGGTATTGAGTGATTGTCATTTGTGAGGGAGTGGAAATGTTAGTAACTAGGCTGTCAATAATGTATCTTTAAAAAAAAAAATATCTAGGCAGTCAAGACAAACCAATCTAACTTAACCTACCATGAGCCTAAACAAGGTCGATCGCCTAAATGTTTTGCTCATGAATTTTTTTTTTTTCATTCATGCAAATTTCTTTTTTACCATGGTGAACTAAGAAAAAGAAAAAGAAAACACTAACAATCTAATCCCTCCATTCATTTCATTATAATACCATTAAAAAAAAACCTGTAACAGAGACAGTGACGCAGAGAGATTAAATATTCAATTATTATTAGTATAATATTCAAATATTATGATGTTATCTAAGTTACAGTACTACGTTAACCGTATTAGATTAAAATGCATAGGAAGATTAAATTGATGGATTCAGAGATTAAGGAACTAATGAGAAACATTAAATATTAATTAATAAAATTAACAATTAATGAACTAAATTGATAAATGATATATCTTTCATAGGCCAAAAACATGTTTTACTCTAAGGTACTGTTTGGTACATAAGATTAGGCTTGGAATTGAGCCTTGTAATTTGTTGTGTATATTAGAATTGAAATTTCAATTTTGTGTAATTATTTTATATTTTTTTCAATTCTTAACTTTGATTCTACGATTTATAATTTCAAATACAAAAGTTAAAAAATAATATGTTATAATTATTTATTATTTTTGTTGCATACTCTAGTAACCATTGTTACCGATGATAGCATCCTCCGACTATCCTTTGACCATAGTCACCAGTGGTGTGCTCTAACTATAGTCATCGGCGATCCAACCATCCTTACCAGTGACATCCTTCAACCATCGATGTCACCAACGATGTCCGCCGTTCATCACCATTGAAGACGTATTCTTACTGATGACGTAATTTGACAATACAAGCTTTATTAAAAATTATATTTATAATAACTTAAATTTATTATTTATTAATTTAACTTAATTATGTTTTAGGTATTCTTAATAAAATATTCAAACAATAGAATTATAATTCAATTCAAAATTGTAGTTCTATACATCAATTGTTTATTTGTTCTAAACATAAAAATCAAAATTCTTATTTAATTCCAATTCTAACAGAGTTGGAATTTAAATTGGAATTTAGAATTATAATTCTAATTTTATCATCTAAATGGGCCCAAATTGTAATTTTAGTATCAAATTTCACTTCTTAAATTAATATAGATTATGAAATGAAAATAATTTGAAATTCACATATATACGTTAACATTTACATGTTCCAATCTTGTTAAATAAACAAAAATGGTTTTTTGTATACCACACCCACTTGAGACACTGTCATATGTGAGTGTGGTATATAATTCTTGTATCCTGTATACTAAATTGGAATGAATGTATCATATATGGATATGAGTGGATGTCATTTGGATGTCATATTTCTGATAGTTAAATAACAGAACTTTTAAATAAATACAATTTAATTGGTGACTTCTCACCTGGGTCATGTTCCAAACCTTTTAAATAAAATACAATTCATTTGTGAATTCTAACTTGGGGTCAAGGTGATTAGGTGAAGTTTTCCTTCTTCCACTCTTCATTTGTAATAGGAAGACACATTATTGTATCCAAGACAGGAAGACTGAAAAGTGGAAACTTACTTCAACAGGAACTCCTCAACTGTAATCTCTAATCCAAACCCAAAAGACATTACTACTTTTTCCTTTTTCAGGTTCTCATCAGACTCATCTCCATTTTATTATCTGATTTCTTATCTGAAAAAGCAGTGTTTGACCAAAAAAATAAAATTAAATGCATGTTAAGAAATTCATGTTTTTACTGTGATGTTAGGTAATTGACGTAGAATTATTTTTGAACACAATAAATTTTTCTTCGTTTTATTTGAAGGACAAACTTTATATAGTTAAAGCATCAACATCCAAAAGAGATTTAAGAAAAGGGGCAAATCTTCAAGCCAAACACGACTTACTCTCTTAGGGACGGACTTATTTGGTGGGGAATGAAGACATATGCCCCTACTCATCTTTAGAATTTTTCTATTAAGATTCATCTAACATTTTTTTTCAAGTTGCATCACACATAATTAACTGTCAAGATTATTCATACGTATATAAAAAAGAAAATATTTTATAATATTAATGATAAAAAGATCATTTAACATAAAGGGAATAATTGCAAATCGATTTTTTTTATCATTTTGTATTAATATATATTTTTTTCATTTGAATATATGATAGCAATAGATTTTATTCATTTAATGATTTTCTCACTAGGTGTCTTAAGGTTCAATTTGGCTTAATTAAAATAGTTTTATCACATTTTATGATATTGAGCCTAATTGGATCATTGAATGAATTATTGTATGAATTGACCTTAATTTGTCTATTTGGTAATGTTCAATATTTTGACTATAATATGAGTTTCAAATATCTTATTAATGTGATTCTGATCTTTTAAGAAACTTAAGACAAATCTTTACAAGTTTCATGAAGACCTTAGGAGCTAAATCATACGTTTGGTTAATTTAAATTGAAATTAAAGTAAGAACCAAAATGTTAATCCTGACATCTTGACCTTTGCGCATTCATCAGCTTATATTTTGAGTTATAGGAGTTCAATGGATGTCAAACTAAGTCCAAATGAAAGCTAAGACACAAAGCTACAATTCTTATGAGCACTCCTAAGCTAAACTACATTATTTTGGGCATACAATTGAAGATGGAAATCAGAGGCAGGTTGGTGATGAGTTGGGTCACTTAATTGAGCATAACTTGAGTTTTAGGCCTCTAAATGACATGGGACTTAGGTCCAATGATTCCTAATTGACCCAGCTTTGTACCCATTAAGATTCTGATCATGTAAGGCTAAATTAGGAGTTAGTTTAAGAGGGTTAGAACAGAAGTACGAGAACCATCTTCTGATTCAGCATTTTTCACTCTTTCTCTAGATCTCTTTTCTCTCTCTTTTTCTATAAGTTCTTCCTTCCTATTCATGAAGAGGTAGAGCCTTTAATCAATCCAATGGATTGACATTATTGATGCTTAATTCTGATATTCTATTTTAATTATTCTACATTCAATTATTAATCAAGTTTCTCTCCTTCCTCTTTATTTAATTTTGATTGAATTACTTAATTTGATTGGGTTATTCATATGATAATTGTGTAATTACCATGTGTGAAAGACGAATTGTAGAGACTAAACAAGGTATCAAAGGTGTTTGATAAAATGTTTAGCTTGGTTGGATCTTATTTTTTAGATTACTTTGGGTTTTGGATGAATGCTTAATTTGTCTAACCTTGATTAATTGAATTCTAGATGCTTATCTAGTAGGGGATCCGTGGATCGTCTTGAGGCTTCTTGATGTGATCTAAGACAAAAGGATTTGATTTATGGTTGAATGGATCTATAGTGATCAAAGATGGATTAAAATCAAGATTGGTTAATTCCCTTGGATTAGTTGTTTTCCTAATTTTGTTTACTCCCTTTAATTACTTTCTGTTGTTTAATCTTACAAACCCTTTCCCTCTGTTTATTAACTTCTTAATTTGATTTCGTGATCATAATTAGAGTTATCGAAGGACTCAATCTAATGTTACCTCATACTGCAAGTAATTTGGGTAAATCAGTTATAAATTGACATAATTTTATAGTCTCAATAGTTATCAATATAATTATATACTTATGTGTTGTCTTTGCTCCTATTACCTAAAATTTCAAGTCCATTACTACACTCTCTAGCAAAGTGAGTCGGTGCATCTACAACCTTATTACACTCCTTGGAGTATGTCCAAGGTCAAACAAAGGAAATCAAGAAGCATATAAAACAATATCTCTTAAAATACTACCATTATTGTAGCTCAAGTCTTTTTTTCCCAAAGGGAATGCAATTGTAAACATCCTTCATATCCCCTACTAGGTAGATTCTCTAAAATCCTATCTCTCAAGCAAATAGCAATCTATCCCTAGTTGCCAATAATTCTCCTCTGTGAACATCTATACATCCATGGATTTTATGAGCTCTTCTTGCAAAGAAATCACCCGTCCAATCTCTGACCACAGTCCTGATTCCCAACACATTGTCTTTTGCAGATAGGGATGCATCAACATTGACTTTGTATATCACTACAAGAATTTTAGAAATTTGCTACCAAAATTAGCTACGAATTTTTTTGGTAGCTAATTCGTAGCTATTTAGCTACGGATTAGTTACCAAATAAGTTTCCGTAGCTAAATTTTGGATGGATGAAAAGAAATTTTTTATCAAGAAAATAGTTACAGAATAGCTACAATTTATCTACGGAATGTAGCTACAAAAATTTTGGTAGCTAATTCATAGCTATTTAGCTAGGATTAGCTACGGAATAAATTTCCTAGCTAAATTTCAAAATACACAAAAAACAAAAATTATCAAACAAATAGCTACAAAATAGCTACAGTTTAGCTACGAAATTTACTTATTTTGTAGCTAATCTGTAATTAATCCGTAGCTAAATTAGCTAAGGATTAGCTACAAAAATATTTTCTTAGCTAATTTTTAATTGCATGCAAAAATAATTTTACTAATAGTTCCTAGCAAATTTTATGCGCGCCAGCCCCTTCCCTCCTCATACTTTCTCAAATTCCCAATTTCACTTTAATCTCTCTCTCGTTGCCCACTCCCTCCTTCCCTCCCTCCTTCTCTCTCATTCTCATCTCTCATCAACGAAGCTACTTGCTACTTGCAACTGTGCGTGCAAAAAATTATGAAAAGCCAAACTGATAGGAGTGTGGGCTGGGATGTGAAAAGGTAAGGTTAAGGGTCGGATGAGGGATGGATGGAGATGCATTTTTGTTTGTTAATGGAGGAAAAAAAAGTTTCCTTCTTTCTTTCTTCACATTCTCTCTTCATCCAAACAAGCAATTTTCATTCTTACTTTTTTATTTATTTTCTCTCTTTTCATTTTTTTCTTCTCATTTTCTATTATCATCCTAGCAATGGGTAAGAGAGTCTAAATGGGAGTATGAAGACTTTGCCTTATTTTGTGGTTTTGATGGCAGAGGCAGAGAAAAAGCATCAAAAGAAGACAAAATGGCCACCTCAAACCATAAACTATAGAAGCCTAAAGATCATAGTAATCTATAGTAAGCTAGGGTTCAACCTCGTTACACAAGGGAACCAAATGCTAGGGTTCAACCCTTAGGGAACTAACTCTAGGTTTGAACCGTAGGGAACCAACTAACTAGGCTCAACCTCACTTGTTTGAGGGAACCAACTCTAGGTTCAACCCGTAGGAAACTAACTCTAGGTTCAACCCGTAGGGAATCAACTCACTATTATTACTATCCCATTTCAACTTAACTTATTGAGAGAGTAAAGCATTTACCACAAAACTTGCATATCTAACTCAACTTTAATTATTAAAGGAGTTATTAGTATTTCTAGGACTCAAACCATCCCAAAACACCTCCAAATCTTGCCTAAAAAGACTGATTTTCAAGATTGCACCAAATGTGCATCCTAACTCATAAAATTCTAAAATTTTATGGGAAGGTAGCTCTCTATCATATCTTTCCAATGCCACAAACCTCACATCATTTGGCTAAGCGTATCTAAAGTTATGTGACATTTTGCAGAAGCAAAAACAGGAAATTCACTAATTCACCTGTTTCTGTCCTGACTTAAAACTGTAACTGGGAACATATTACACATAGAAAAATTATGAAATTTTTCAAGAAATAAGTCTTACATGTTAGCTTCAAAATGCCACTAGTTTTATGCAAAATGGACATCGGAGCAGGAAGTTATGCAATCTGGTTTACTGGCTGCCAGAATGCATTATATATTTATAAACTAAAACTCATACTTTTGTTATCCTTAGGAATTACATTCCTCCATATGGCATAAAGCCTACTGATTCCTAACCGAACCTAGGATATGTCCATCCTTAGTCTGGTTTAGACTATACTGATCCATAGCCTAGCATGCGAGTACTCATTCGTAGCCTAGCATAGGATACACTAGTCCATAGCCTGGCATTGGATTTCTCATCCACAGCCTAGCTTAGGACTTTCTCTAGGTTCAACCTCATTAAGGGAACCAAGCCTTGCTAGGGTTCAACCACGTTACATAAGGGAACCAAATACTAGGGTTCAACCCTTGGGGAACTAACTCTAGGTTCGACCCGTAGGGAACCAATTCACTAGGCTCAATCTCACTTGCTTGAGGAAACCAACTCTAGGTTCAACCCTTAGGGAACCAACTCTAAGTTCAACTTGCAGGGAATCAACTCACTATTACTACTATCCCATTTCAACTTAACTTATTGAGAGAGTAAAGCATTTACCACAAAACTTACATATGTAACTCAACTTTAACTATTAAAAGAGTTACTAGTGTTTCTAGGACTCAAACCATCCCAAAACACCTCTAAATCTTACCTAAAAAGGCTAATTTTCAAGATTACACCAAATGTGCACCATAACTCATAAAATTTTGAAATTTTATAGGAAGATAGCTCTCTCTCTTATCTTTCCAATGCTGCAAATCTCACCTCATTTGGCTAAGCGTATCTAAAGTTATGTGACATTTTGCAAAAGCAAAAACAGGGAATTCACTAATTCACTTGTTTCTGTCCTGACTTAAAACTGCAATTGGGAACAAACCACACATAGAAAAATTATGAACTTTTCCAGGAAATAAGCTTTACATGTTAGCTTCAAAATGCCACTAGTTTCATGCAAAATGGACATCGGAGTAGGAAGTTATGTAATCTGGTTTACTGGCTGCCAGAATGCATTTTCTGTAGAATCCTACTCTGATTCAAACAAAAACTGGTGCTAATTGGCTAGGTGAAAAATTCTGAAATTTTTATCACATGTAGCCCTATGTCTTAGATTTAAAATTACACAAAAATCATGTCATTCCGATGTCTGTAACTCAAGTTATGCAACAAACATCACAGACTGCTCGGATGCCACCCTGATTCTATAAATTCAAGTTTTGCATAATCTTGGTTTCTAACCAAGTTCTATTCTTCAAATCATGGATTCTAAGTGTTTTCCAACCCTAATCATGGTCTCTAATCATATTAGGATCTTGAAACACTAATTCAACTCATCAATTATGGATTTAAACTCAAACTTCAAACTAAAACCCTACTTTTTTCCAACTAACCATTAAAAAGGAAACTATGGATTCTAAGGGCTCCAATCCATCAACTAACTAGTATCTAACTCATTAAACTTAGATTATGATCAAAGTCAATCAATTACAACTTAATTCTCATCTTTCTCTAACCCATTTCCAAGATTCTCTATCATGAACCAAAATGGTTAGTTTGAGCCATAAATGACTATCTAATACTTACTAGACTAAAACTATCCTAACTTAATTCTTGGAAGCAAGAATCAAGAAACAAACTGACTCCGATTCTTCTTAAATTTTAACTATACCTTACTTAGCTTATTTGTGACCTAGAAACAAGTTATCCATACTTGTTTCTCTCAACTTAGCTTTTAAAGCTATTTTTTAAGTTATTTTAAGCTATTTTTCAACTTCTGTGTTACAACTAAGTGCCTAAACTAACTCAATTTATCACAAAATTGAACTGACATGTTAAGCAAGTATTAGGCTACCTTTGTAAACCCGCTTACAAGCCTAACATGATACTGAGGGTGTTACAGATACACTAATCTTAATTTGGAAATCAGTGAGGAAGGAAGTAGGAAGAGATCAATTGCATCAGCATATGTAGTATATGGAGTGTAGATTTAACTGATAATGACTCATGATCCCATTTGGAGCTTAATTAAATAATAAGAATATGCATACAATTCATTTCCATGAAAATACCAAAACTTGAAAAAAAAATTATTTACATGAGATATCAGATATACTAATGTTTATATTATCATGATATATCTATAAATTGCATATGCATACTTTTTCTTATTTTATGTTTGTTGTTGTCTCTTATTCCCCTTGAAATTAGGTTAAGAATGACATTGTTAAGCAACAAGTCGGAATGACAGCTTAGTATATCCAGATAATGTGTCTATAAACGCTTGCACCTTAAACAACATCTTATGTCGATGATGGTTTTGGTCATATTAAAATGACAGTTAGTTTACAAATAATAAGCATTTAACAGATAAAATATGCTTATGTAGTTCAAGTTTGCCTTGAAATTTGTACACCAGCGAGTAGCCTTTACCAAGGTTTTACACTTTTTTCAAGTTTGTTGGGCTTTTGTCAAGAGACAAGATGTGGCCATTTTTGGTTTGATTTTTCTGATTGAGACTTGCATTGACTTTTCTTTTGTATAAAGCTATTATATGCCTTTAATAATTTTATTAACATGTGAAGAAAACCTTAATCCTTGTCTGAAACTTCCCTCTATAATTATTCAGAGAATTGTTGTTTGAAGTTGAGCTACTGTGTAATTGATTCTCTCATTCTGGTTGCTGGATGGTTGCCCCTGTTGTTTGAAACTGAGGATTTCTGATCGCTAGCTCTTATTTGTTTTTGGATATTCATTCTCAGTATATTGGTTTTTGTTTCTCATGCAAAACTATCTTTTTTGACAAATTGGGGTATTATGGTATTAAAACTAGAAATATAAATATTAGCAGTATTGCTTGTGGTAAACCATGATTATAAGGGTTTGTTTGATGTTACATTTCATACAATATCCCTTGACTGAATGAAATGGTAGAACATTTGGTTTTGAACAAATTCATCACATCTCATATTTACTGAAGATGCTAAAATATGTGTTTTTGGTGCATTATTTGTGTAGTGATTTTTTATGACAGGATACAATAACATCGTTTGATCCATGCTGACCCTACCAAGTAGGAAAAGACTTAGTTGTTGTTATTGTTGTTTTATATTTTAATAGATGTTGATTACAAGAGGCAGAGTTGAATCGTCTAGTCCCTTTCAGAAATTTGTATGAAAGTGTTCATAAGAGAAAAAATAGAGAATATGTCACTCAACGCTCAAAGGATTTCATTGTAGGTGTCTTTAAAATTTAAACTAATCATATTTGTTAAGTTGTTAATTGTTTTGATAAAGTTTTCTACATTTTTGGTTTCAGGACTCTTATGACACTATGATGTTAGACAAGTATGGAGAATACTCTTCACTACATCCTGTGGTAGATCAGGAGGTGTGGATGGAAGTGATGGGTCCCAATAAGAAGGGACGGGTCCATGACATGAGTCACAGTTTAGGCATTAGTATTTATGGATCTAGTTCATCCTCACAGGTTGGTGGTTCCTCTTGCACTATTCCGACACAAGCCATAAAAGAAGCTGTTAATGAAGCAATGACTTCTTTTATCTAGACGCAGTTGATGCCCATCCTCCGTGAGATAACAGGCTCCCAAGCTCATAGTGGTGTGCCGCAGGCTGGTTCACAAGGCGATGCAGTTGGGGATGATCATGAGACTAACTTAGATTGATTAGTTATGTTTATTATTGATGAGATGACTAATTTGTTTAGAACTATTTGTATTAACATAGATTAATTAGTTATCCTTTCTTTGCAAAACATGTTTTGGAACTTATTAATGAAAATATGATATTTTGTGTTGCTTTATACAGCTTATTTGTTGGGTTTTTCTGTTTGGATTGAAATATTATTGTACAGGTATAATTGTTATAGATTAGCTACAAAATTGTAATGGATATAGCAAAATATAAATTGCTATGGATTAGTTACGGAATTGCTACGGATTTAATAACATAAATAGCTAGGAATTAGCTACGAAATTACTACGGATAATTGCTACGGATTAGCTATGAAATTGCTATAGATTTAATAACATAAATAGCTAGGAATTAGCTACGAAATTACTACGGATAATTGCTACGGATTCAGTAACATAAGTAGCTAGGAATTAGCTATGGAATTGCTACAGATAATTGCTATAGATTAGCTACAGAATTGCTACGGATTAGTTACGGAATTACTACGAAATTAGAAATATATAGCTAGGAAATAACTACAAAATTACTACGGATTAGCTACAGAATTGCTACGAATTTAGCAACATAATAGTTAGAAAATAGCTACGGAATTGCTATGAATTTTTTTAATTAGCTATGGATTGGCTATGAAATTGCTACGAAATGTTTCGTAGCTAATTAGCTATGGAAATAGAGAAGATTTTAAACGAAAATTAGCTACCGATTATCTTTAGATTAGCTACGAAAATTTAAAAAATAGTTATGGATTAGCTACGAAATTTTTTGGTAGCTAATTAGCTATGAGAAATTTGCTACAGACCAATCCGTAGCTAATTCGTAGCTAATCCATAGCTAATAAATTTAACTACAGATTAGCTACGGATTTTTTCGTAGCAAATTTCTAAAATTCTTGTAGTGTGTATTCCCAAGCCTTTCTCCAAAAGGTTTTAAGAATATGCATCAACATATTGGATGCATCAACATTGAACACGATAAATCTTAAAATTAAGAATATTTTTAAAAGTAATCTTCGTCAATTAGCGTAAAAATGAATAAGGTACGATCATTTTTCTCTCAAGAATATTAGAGACATTCACTTGACATACTAGCAAAAACTAACTCAATTAACATAATCAAGATGCAAAAGTTTTAATTTTGATTTTTATTTGTGTTTTCGTCTAAGCCTCAATGGATTGTCTATGGCGGCCAGGGTCACTCCTAAATGCTTCAAATACAATTTTTAATACTAATCAAGAGTAACTAACACAATAGAAGGTGTTAATTAACTCAACTGCTAAAGTTATTTGTTGGTGATTGTAAAGACCTCACTTATTAGTTGAAATATGTAGATTTCTCATATTAATTATCTATGATTAAAAAAAAATAACACAGTAGCACGTGCTAAGGAATACCTCATCCCTTTCATCACGTGCTTGCATAAATACTAGTAATTAGGAAAAACATCATAAACGCATACAAATTTAACATGGTTTGACCCAACATGCCTACATCCATGGATGTGAATAGACCGAATCCACTATGAATAACATTAAAATATAACCTTTGCATAGATAAAGCAGCAAACTCTCTCACACTACAACTTTTGTACAAATAAAATTGCAAACCATCATTCCTCTTCTATCACAACAACTTATGCTTGGACAAAATTGTAAACCATCCTCCAGTGTAACTTTTGAGGATCACAAAGTTACAAACCCTCTACGATGACAACTTTTAAGGATCACAAAGTTGCAAACCTTCTACCAATGCAACTTTTGATGACAAAGTTGCAAACCCTTCATCACAACATTACTCACAATTTCATCTCCCTCATCCTCATGTCTCTACCAAGCTCCTAATACAAGTATTTATAACCTACAAGAGCTTGTCTGACAAGCAACTACCTTTTTACGCTCTTTATGATTTTTCTAATTTGCTATTACAAACAAATATCTCTTATATATTGCATATCTCTCATATTTAGTACATATATTTTTCATATATATCAATATTAATTATAAGATATGAATTTATCAATAAAATAGAAATCTATCAATTAAAATATTCAAATTAAGCATTTGAGTCAATTCCAACAATCTCTATCTTGATCCAAATTCTATCATCACCATCAAGATCAAGCAAATCTTCATATCAACACATCGTGCTTGCACCGTCATTATATGGAACATGTCGCTTAGTTTCACATCAAGAAGACTTTTGACACACCTACTGACATCATAACGAGACACGCCACCTAATCTCCATATCATTAAGTAGACTTTCAACACAAGGGTCCACACACAAGGGACTATACCATCGCCCGGCTCCTCGAGCTATCAGCTTTGAAACCACTTGCTGGGGAATACCACATCTCTTTCATCGCGCGCTTGCATAAATACTAGTAATTAAGGAAACTATCATAAACACATAGAAGTTTAACGTGGCTCAGCCTAATATGCCTATGTCCATGAATGAGAAGAGATCGTATCCACTATGAACAACATCAAAATATAACTTTTACACAAATAAAGCTGTAAATCATACTTTTGTATGAACAAAGCTACAAACCATCATTCTTCTTCTACCATGACAACTTTTGCACAGATAAAATTGCCTCGAGTGTAACTTTTAAGTATAGAAAAGTTACAAACCTTCTACAACGGCAACTTTTGAGAATCACAAAGTTACAAATCCTCCATCGTAACTTTACTCACAATTTCATCTCCCTCATTCTCATGCCTCGATTAATTCTCAATACAAGTATTTATAACTTACAAAAACTTACTTGACAGCAACTACCCTTTTATGCTCTTTATGACTTTCCTAATTTTCTATTACAAATAAATCTCTCACATATCTTACATATCTCTCATATTTATTACTACTAGTATTTTGAACCCGTACAATGCATGAAGTAAAGGAATTTTTTTATTTTTAATATGTTAATTGTTGAAGTGAATATTAAAATTTACTACTACTTCGTAAATAATTTGCAATTTGATATGAAATGAACATGTATGATAACTATAACTAATTATCATTTAATACAATATTAAAAGAAACTTCTTTAAGCTGAACTTATATTAAACAGCCGTATTTAAGAATAACAATAAAGTATAGTATAAAAAGAAATAAAAATAACAATAATAAAAAAACTCAAAGTTAATGTTGATAACATTATTAAAGTAAATAATCGAAACATAATCTTCATGTCTAGCCCTGCATGAAAATAAATAAATAAATAAATACTATTAAGAATTATATATAATTATAAACCAAAAAATTACTTCAAACACATAAGGTACTAAAATATTACCGTATTATATAAGATGTGATTTCAAACTGTACTTAGACATTGGAAAGTTATAAATTGTGTTTAGTCTGCAATGTCAATAAATAATATTATTAAAAATAAATAAAGATTGAATACAAAACAAATCGTTCTTTAAGCAAAAAAGAAAATATTCAAATAAAAAAAATATTAGGAGGTCACCTTCCAATGAGTAATAGGGAGCATCAGATATAATAGCAAGACTTTGTGAATTATCACTTGAGTAGGAAGCCTAACAATATATATATATATAGCATGAAAACAGTTTAAGCATATTGAATATGGAATAGAGTAAATTAAATATTAAAAGAAAAATGGACATATAAAATAGTCATAATGTGATTTACTAACCTATTTTGGAATTGAGTAACCTCGGAGATGTAATTGGTAATGACGATGATTTTAATGATAACAAACAAGAATATGATTGTAAAATCAAGTCCAAGAGCCTTCAAGACTAATAATATGACTTAGATCTTTATTAAAGGTAAAATTGTTCACACTTAAACTCTAAACCATTTTTCAAAGAACCCAAGATAGCACCCAATGTTTCAAAGTGTTTTTCCAGTTGTTAAAATGAATTTTAAAATCATGAAAAATGACTTTTAAGTGTTTGAAAGTTTGTTGGATTAAGTGCGTGTTTGAGATAGATGTGAAAATTAAATTATTTAAATAATTGATTATTGTATAATTTTTTTTTGTTATAATCGATTATAAGAAGAAAAAAAATTATGTTTGGATATGTTAGCTGAAAAGCGATTTTAAGTTAATTTGTTTCATTTGGATGGTATAAAAAAGAATTACTTTTATGCATCAAATTATCGAAATAGGTATAGAATAATTAAAAAAAGTATTTAATTGATTAAAAAAGTTATTTGATTAAGGACAAAATGATATTTACATATCACTGTTGGAAATAATCCCAACAGCTTTTTTTATAAAATGCTCAACCAAGAGATTCTCGTCCAACATGTTACTGTTGGGAATAATTCCAAAAGCTGTTGAATTTTTTTCATGATAATGCCAAACATGTTGCTTTATTAAGCAACAGCTTAAAAGGTAAAAAAAAAGTTGTTGGTTTAGCTTAAGTTGAACCGAACATGCTCTAATTAGAGTCATTTGACTTAAGATGACTACATTTTTTCAAAGTTGTTTGAAACTAGATAATCAATTATGGGTTCAACAGGTGTCCTGTTTTGGGATTTTAAAGGCAATAATCGATTATGAGGTTTCCATAATTGATTAACAAAAGTCAGAATATCAAGAATGTTGATCCTTCAGGTAATAGGCAATAATCAATTATTGAACTTAATAGTCATTGCACGCCTTGTTATTTAAAAGCCAATAATTAATTATACCAAGAGGATAATCGATTATTGAGTTCTAGAAACTCATTCTTTTTGTGTTATCTCGATGATAAATGATTATGGATTCCAATAATCGATTATATGAGTTTCTAAATGAACTAATAAACGGCTAATGGCTTGCATTAAATGCTTCTAACCACCTTCCAACTGCTCTTTAATGACTTAGGCTATAAATACAAATCATTAGGGACTTAAGGGAAGTAGGAAATCATTCTAAAACAACTTGTTGAGCATTTGATCCGAACTTTACCAGTCTTTAATACTATTACTCTATTTTGAGCTAAAAAGTGTGATTATTCTTCTACCCATAGAGCTTCAATTTGTATAATCTACTTTTGTGAGAGTTTTCAATCTTTATTCATCTGATTTCCTTTGCAAGAGGGTGAGGTATCCCTCAAGTAGAGAAAAATGGTGAGGTATCCCAAAGGTGCTGTGAGTGCTCTTGGTTGTAAAGGTTACAAGCACCTGTTGAAACTTGGAGTTTAGTGGATAAATCTCAAGTGAATCACTTGAGAACTGGACGTAGGCCACAAAGAGTAGCTAAACCAGGATAAATCTTGAGTTTGCTTTTCTCTACTCGATCTCCTTTATATTTGTGCTTTGCTTATTGTATGCTTACTTGAATACTTTATATCTTGGCTAGTTATTAGTGTGAGAAGTATTCTTTCTCATCTATCTATTCATCTTTAACAATTAATAACTTCAACAAAAATTAATAAACAAATATTTTTGGAAAAGTTTACAAAAACCTTTTACAAACTCAGTTCATCACCCATCTTGAGTTTGAAGCCACTTGGTAACAAGTGATATCAGAGTTCAACTCTTGTGTAAAGAGCTTAACAGCTTCAAGAGGAGAGATAACTTCTTTAAATCATTTTTTATCGGAGGGTGGTTCTATCAATAGACCTCCATTTTTCAATGATGATGGTTATGTATATTGGAAAGAAAGAATGAAAAATTTTATTGAATGTATTGATTTAGATGTGTGAGATGCTATAGAAAATTGTCCTTTTGTTCCTACGCATGTTGTTAATGATGTAAAAGTTAATACACTTAGAAGTGAATGGATTGATGATGATAAAAGAACTGCTCAATACAATTTGAGAGCTAAAAATATCATTTCCACATCTTTAGAGTATGAAAAATTCTTTAGGATCTCAAATTGTAAAACAACTCAAGAGATGTAAGACACTTTGCAAGTCACCCATAAGGGTACTATTGAAGTGAAGAGATCAAGAATAAACACTCCCACTCATGAATTTGAGCTCTTTAGAATAAACCAATGTGAAAACATTCAAGAAATGCAAAAAAAAGTCCACTCATATTATTAATCATCTTGCTTCATTGGAAAATACATTTCCTAATGAAAATCTTATTAACAAAGTTGAGGTATTTGAATAGGCATTATCAAAAAAAGGTGACGGCTATTGCAGAACCAAGGAATCTCTCTACCATGACCCTAGCCACACTCTTTGGAAAGGTTTAAGAGCATGAATTAGAGTTAAATAAACTCAATCAACATGAGGAGCTTGACAAGAAAAATAAAGGAATTATTCTCAAGGTCACTTCCTCCATACTTGATGATGATGATGAAGATGATAGAGATGACTTGGAAAATCTTGAGATTAATGAGGAGAACCTTAGCCTTGTTGTGAAGAAGTTTCGAAAATTCTTCAACAAGATGAGAACTCAAAGAAGACCCCATTCCCTCCAAAGAACATCTATCATAAAAGGGAAGGAACTTCATCCACTCTTATATGCTATGAATGTGGAAAGTCGAGATACATGAAGATGAGGTGTCCTATCTAACAAAAGAAAGTGGAGAAGTTCAAGAAGAGGCCTTCAAAGGACAAGAAATGAATGAGAACTTATATAGCATGGGATGAAAATATCATAGACTCAATAGATAGCTCTGACAATAAGGAAGCTCACCTTTGTCTCATAGCTAGAGGAGAAGAAGAAGATGAAGATGAGATGAAAGTAACATCCTCAAACCTTGACTCTTCCCCTTCCTAAGATGAATTACAAGATGCTTTTAAAGAATTGCATGATGAATCTATGAGACTTTCTAAACTTGATTCCTCATTAAAGAAAACTATTTCCTCTTTAGAAAACAAAATTTCCATCTTAAACAAAGAAATTGAGAAACTTAAGATTGAAAATGAAACTCTTAGATTGATTGATGCTAATTCTTCATGCATGACTTGCTCTTCTCATAAAAATGCATTTGCATCCTCTTCTTGCTCTTCATGTAACATTTTTGAAAAAGATTTTTGAAAAAGAGATTGAAGATTTTAAAAATACTCTTTCTAAATTTACCTTTGGAATGGACAATTTGAACATATTGCTTGAGAAACAAATATGTATTTTTCAAAAAGTCAATTTGGGGTATAATCCAAAAAATGGATAAAAACTCTATAAGAACTTCTTTGTTCCATCAAGCACATCAAGTAGTCATTCCATAAAATGTTATTAATATGGCAAGAAATAACATAGTGCATCAACATGCAATGCAAGGAAGAACAACAACAAAGTAGGGACTAAGAGGGTTTGGGTCCCCAATGACACTTTACCCAAAACTAACACACAAGGACTCAAGAAAATTTGGGTACCAAATGTTCAAGCACACCTACTGTATACTTAATTTTTAACATTTGCTAACATGACCGAAGATGACTCCAAGTTCTCTTTCTTAGTCTCCAAAAGCATGGACATATAACCTTTGGCGAAGTAGAGACTTGTTTTATACTTTAACATGCCTTAAGTAGTACTTCTCTAACTTTATGTATTGAAAATGTCTCTACATATGCTAACATGCTAGATAAGTACACACTTTATTTGGAATAACATGTTTTATGATAATATTTTTATTTTTTGATTGGCATGTGGGCACACTAGAATTTTCTTACTTGTCATAACATACTTAACACGATCTTTATTTGCTCTAAAATGCCTATATAAGAGAAGAATTAGGAATATATGGCAAATCATGTATTTGAATGAATGTTTATGTTTGATGCTCTTTCTTTGAATTATTCAGTTAAATCAATTATTGACTTGAGCATCGGAGGTATCCCTAAACTTGTTTTGCAGGCACTTAATCCTTGACTAAGTTCCTCAATCTTAAAATGATCTTTTGGACCTACTGCATATAATTTATGATGTTTTCAGGAGGCTATTAATCGATTAGAGAAGGTATATAATTGATTAGCAGTTTACAGTAGCTTATATATTGTGTTTTTAACTAAGCATAATTGATTATCATAAGTAGATAATCGATTATGAGTTGATAGAATGCTACAATTTTTGTTTTGTTGAGCCGTAATCAATTATGGAGATCTATAATCAATTATCTTCGTGTGACAGAGGTTTTCCTACTCAAGGATAATCGATTATTGACACCCAATAATCAATTATTGTCGTGCTATATGAAGAGGTGCAGTGTCTCCCTCTTCATTTTCAAACTCTCTCTCCCTCTTTCTCTTCCCTCTACGCATCAACTCTCTTTTCTCTCTCTCTAAGCCCTAACCCTCAAATCCTCCATTAAATCACCCAAATCCTCCACTTATGTTCCTCTTGCGCAACCTGTGGCCATTCAACCCTCTTCAAATCTTTATTTTTCTTCTTCAAAAACCCTCTCTCTCACCAAGAACGTGCCCATAGCCTCTAGTTCTAACCCCAAATGCGCATGAACCAAAAACACCCTTGGGGATGTCAACACCTTGGACCTACGAAGGCTGATTTTCAGACAACATGCAAATGAACCGGTTCCGACTCTATTTTATGTAGAGGTGTCCAGTGGGTTGAGTTGATCCACGAACTCGCGGGTTTCGACCCAACTTAACCCATAAAATGTGGGTAGGGTTAGGTTCGCGGGTTGAGTCAGGTTGAAAAATGTTCAACCCACAGTGTGTGGGTCGGGTAACAGGTTGGAACATTTCCAACCTACACAACCCAACCCACCCATGGCCCATTATTATTTTTTTTGTAAAATCAGTTTTCACTCACCTCCAATCTGTAACACTCACTCTCATTATTACATTTTTGAAGGTTTTTTTATGATGCTACTCTTACTTTTTCTAGATCATTGCATGTTACTTCAAATACTTTCTTCCATAAATTGTGTGACATCAATAAGTTTATAAAGAAGTGAATTAGATGGAATGATCCAATTTTGAAGGAGATGGTCATTTCCATGAAAACGAAGTTAGATAAATATTGGGATGATATTGATGGTCCTCTAAATTACTTATTGCTTGTGGCTATTGTCCTTAATCTAATGTATAAAATGGATTATGTTGAGTTTTGCTTGGAAAAGATGTATGGCTTGGAATTGAGTGTGAAAATTATGAAAAGGTTGGACGATGTTATGAGGACATTGTTTGAACATTATTAACAAATGCATCATGTTCTTCTTGATGGTAGTGATTCTAGTTGCATGTCATCTGATGTTCTTTCCTCTACATATGATGATGATATTGAAGATGATAATAATAGTTATAAATTTGAGTTTAGATTAAAAGTGAAGAAAAAACAACATGTGGTAAAAAAGAATGACCTTAAGAGGTACAAGGAGGATGATGTGGAGGATGATATTGATGGCTTTGATATTCTTACATGGTGGAGAGAAAAGACTAAGAAGTATCATGTTCTTTCATTGATTGCTAAGGATATCTTAGCAATTCATGTTTCTACAGTTTCATCTGAGTCAACATTTAGTACTAGAGGATGAGTTCTTGACCCTTTTTATAGTTCTTTGCAACCTACTACTGTTAAGGCATTGATTTGTGCTGAAAATTGGTTGAGGACTCCTAAGAAACCCATAGATTTACGGGTTCAGATGGATGATATTGAGAAGCTTGAAGCTGATACTGTATTATATAGAACTCATTCAATTTGTTTAATGAATTATTAATTGGTTATTACTAATTGTTAATACTTTTTTGGTATGTTAGATATGTTAGCTATTAGAGAAGAAATTGTGGGTCTTAAACATTGATTCTTTTAGCTGTTTGCGATTTAATGGTTGGCTTTCTAATTCTTATGAACTTATTATTTCATTGTTGAGTTTAAATTTGTATGTAATTTGACAATTGTCTTGTTGATTGTGCAGACCAAGGAGGAAAGGAGGACACATCGTCATGCAGAGTTCTATGATATGTTCATGGATCCTAAATACCCATGGTGACGTTTTAGGATGCTTTCTTCTCATTTTTGTGTTGTTCTAATTAAGTTGAAGCGTAGGTATTGTGATGTTACTCTCAAAGTGAACAAAGAAAATAAGTTCATAAGACTCTCAATGCATCTAAGTGACCATTGTGTTAAAAAATCAATGGATCATTTAGATGATAAAAAGTATATGGATAAAATAGAAAGTGAAGTCAATGATTATGTTATCCATAATTCATATGACATGCGTGATGACACTGACTTTGATTAGTTAGACTAATTTATTGTTTAAGTTATGACTAACTTTAATTTATTCAAGACTTAGTAAGACTTGTTAGTTGTTAATTTGTTATGCACTTATTGACTTATGGTATTTAGTTTATTTGATATTGAGACTTATAATGTTAATTTGTTAGATTTTGTATTTTGATTTTTTTTCAAGAATTTTTTTTTAAATGTCGGACCCACGGGTTGGACCCAACCCCACCCACTCTTGAGCGGGTTAGGTTAGGTTGGGTCGGGTTGAATGAAGAAAATCTCTTGATCGGGTCAGGTCGGGTCAAGGGAAAAAAATTTTTACGTGGGTCGGGTCCAAAAATGACGCTGAACCCACCCAACTCAACCCACAGACACCCCTAATTTTATAGGAAGAACCTTGGTCTAATCAAAATATATGGACTTTGATTTCTTCGTCAATGAAGGGTTCCAATTCATACAACTCCTCAAGCACTAGAGGGTTATCCAGCTCTACATTCATCGTCAATGGTTCTACCCTGATTTAGTCAAGGTGTTCTACTACAATTTGGGGATAATGGATAATGACTTGGTTTCTGAAGTTAAGGGGCACAAAATCATGGTGAAGCCCCGCGACTGGTTGGATCTATTCAGGCTATACTACACCAGAAAACGGTTCTCTAAAACCAAGTTTAAGTATTAGGAAGGTTATAGGTGCATAAAGGTGATCCAATTAATGCTCAAACCAGGTTTCGCTGTCCTTAGAGGATCTTTTACAACTGGGAAGCTGACGGGTCAAGACCGCCTCCTACACTACGCCTATAAGCGCATTCTTGCCCCCACAAGGGGGCAATTATGCTTACTTGGGCGAGGATGTCATTTTCATCCTCTGGGCGCTCAAGGAGAGGTTACACGTCAACTGACCTTTCTTCATCATGCACCATATGATGAAGGTTCAAAGCAGAGAAAACATGGATCTCCTGTACACCTTCCTTATTTCTCGAATCCTTGAAAAATACCCAGCAATCGTAGAAATCAAGGAATCTACAAAAGTAACTAACCATAACAAATTTGGCAATAACACTCTAAACCATATGCGAATGAAGAAGGAGAAAGGTATATGGGTATATGGTGAAGAAAAATTTGAGGTTGAAGACGAGTTTGATGCTCCCTTGGGAGAGGACATAGCAGATGAGGATGCTGACGAGTACATGCCAACTGCTCCTGCGCATGATGATCGAGTCTTGAATGCGCTTGCTGATTTTCCGGGCATACATAGAGCATAACATTAGCGTCATTTATAATTGCCTGGATGCCCTTAAGTGACGCTTTCTACCACCACCACCACCACCAAAAGACCATTAGTTTTAGGATCCTTAGTCTTAGGATATTTGGTTTTGATATTTTTGAACTCTGTTTTTAATTTGTTGAAGTTTTAAACTTTAATGATAAAATGTAATTAAGCTTTTATTTTTTGGTTCATGAATGAAAATATATATCTTTTTGAACTCTATTTTGTATAACTATTTATGATATTGGAATTGCTTCTCTATTGAAATTGCCTTGCTGTTGAATGGATATACTATCTTATTGGTAATTGGCAATGGTCCATGCTTTCTGTTGCCTATTTTTTTTATCATGACAAAGGGGGAGAAAAGCTTTCAATTCTTGAAATTAAGAAAAGAAAGGTAAACTTAAAAATGATCTTGAGATTTCAAAATTAAAGGAGAGCTGCACATCTCTGATTAAATCACCTCTTACAATATAGAAATGGAGTAAAACTCTTAAACAATCTTTGTGAATTCCCATTTATAAACTAACTCTTTTCTCAATGGTTATTTGTCATCATTAAAAAGAGGAAGAATGTAATTGGCAATGACGATGGTTTTGATGACAACAAACAAGAAGATGATTGCAAGATCAAGTCTAAGAACCTTCAAGACTAGCAATAGGACTTAGATCTTTTGTAAAGGTAAAAAGGTTCACACTTAAGCTCTAAATCCATTTTTCAAAGAACCTAAGATAGCACCCAATGTTAAAAAATATTTTTCAAGTTGTTAAAATGAGTTTTAAAATCATGAGAAATGAGTTTTAAAATCATGAGAAATGACTTTTAAGTGTTTGAAAGCTTGTTGGATTAATTGAAGGCATTTGACTTAAGATGGCTAAGTTTTTTCAAAGCTTTTTGAAGTCAAATAATCGATTATTGGCTTGCCATAATCGATTATTTGGGTTCAACAGATGCCCTGTTTTGAGATTTTAAAGGTAATAATCGATTATGGGGTTTCCATAATTAATTAGAAAAACTTAGAATGCTAAGAATTTTGATCCTTCAGGCAAGAATCGATTATTGCATATTAAAAGACATTGTGCGCCTCTATTTAAAAAACAATAATTGATTATACCAAGAGGATAATCGATTATTGAGTTTTAGAAACTCATTCCTTTCGTGTTATCTCGATAATAATCGATTATGGATTCCAAAAATCGATTATCTAGGTTTGTAAATGAAGTAATAAAGGGCTAGTAGCTTGCATTGAATGCTTCTAACCACCTCCCAATAACTTTCTAATGACTTGGGCTTAAATACAAGTTATGAAGGACTAAAGGAAAGTAGGAAATCATTCTAAAACAACTTATTCAGCATTTAATACGAACTTTACTAACCTTTAATACTATTACTCTATTTTGAGCTAAAAAATGTGATTATTCTTCCACTCATAGAGTTTCAATTTATATAATCCACTCTTATGAGAGATTCCAATCTTTATCCATCTGATTTCCTTTATAAGAGAGTGAGGTATTCCTCAAGAAGAGAAAATGGTGAGGTATCCCTTAAGAGAGAAAAGGGTGAGGTATCTCAAAGGTGTTATGAGTGCTCTTTGTTGTAAAGGTTGCAAGCATCTGTTGAAACTTGAAGTTTAGTGGATAAATATTGGGTTAATCACTTGAGGACTGCACATAGATTACAAGGAGTGGTTGAACCAGGATAAGTCTTGAGTTTGTTTCTTTCTACTCTACCTCCTTTACATTTGTGCTTTGTTTATTATATGCTCACTTTAATACTTTACATCTTAACTAGTTTATTGGTGTGAGAAATGTTCTTTCTCATTTATCTATTCATCTCTAACAATTAAGAGCTTCAACAAAAATTGATAAACAAGTGTTTTTAGAAAAGTTTGCAAAAATCTTTTAAAAACTCAATTCACCCCCTCTTGAGTTTGAAATCACTTGGTAACAGGGGATGTTTGGGTTAAACAACAATCTTGTGCCAAACATGACATTTTGCCATACTACTTTTCCTATAAGATAGGGGATTGCATATCAATCGCAGAGGGCAAATGTAATTAGAACTGATATTTGAAACTGAGAAAAGTTAAAATTGTTGATTCCATGTAACATTAAGTCACTAAAATGTAACTATAAATTCTAAAAATATAAAGTAAGAGGAAGATAATATAAAGGAAAAACATATGAACATTTAAAATTTAAAAGTGTAATAAAGGAATGCTTCAGTAGGATATAAGGGATTACATAGAAAACACAGAGAGGAAATGTAATTAGAATTGAGATTGGAAACTGAGGAATGTAAAGAATGATGATTCAATGTAACATCAATAGACTAAGATTGCTTTATAATTTATGAATAGGTGAAGCAAGAGCAAGAAAATAGAAAGAAAAACATAGCATATATGAACATTTAAATTTTTAAAGTATTATAACAAATCTGATTTATGCTTCAATAATCAATACATTGTAAGGCATACAAAATATGCCATGGAAAATGTTTTAGATAGTGTTTACATGGCGCATTACAATGATAAGAAATAAGTTCCACCACCTTGAATAGAATTATGCCACTGCATAAATTAGTTTTAACACATTTCATAAAAAAGACAATTAGAAACTGATAAATGTTTAATTTACAAGTCCAATTGGTTATTAGAACTTTTGAAAACATAAAGCAAAAGAAATAACATATAAAAGAACATATACCAAAGATATAATTAATACTCATAATAGCATGGGATATGAAGATTTGAAATGAAAAAGTGAGAGAAGGAAACTGTTAAATGGAAAAGTAACAAACTTATGACAAGAATGACAAACTAAGATGTAATTTGTAGTTTTTAAAACATAAAGCACAACAATTTCGATATAATGGGTTACACAGAAGAAACACAAAGCATGTGAACCTTCAAAATTTAAAATTATAACAAGAAATATATAAATTTAAAAGTGATTGATTTCAGTTAATGATGCCGGATAGAGATGTAAATATTAAAGCAATAACAAAATGATATAAAGCAATACCCTTGAAAGTCTTGATTTTTGCAAATTGGACAACAACTATGGGTTGATGCACATCACTGTTTGAAATGACACTATTGACTTGATCTACATAATCTTGAAAAAGAGCAACCTCTAACTTGACACTGCAATCAGAAAAGTTACACAATGATATTTTCATATTGATATAATAAATAAATCAAATATTAAGGAAGAAAAAAATATAAATGAAAACTTGTCAACATTAATTTCAATTACAATCATCTTAGTCTTCTTTCCATCTTTGTCATACTCTTTTTCATTTCCAACAGCTGTTAGGAGACCCATAACATCTGCACAAATAGTTAAAATTGACAAATACAAACATTTATCATACAAAAAATAACTAATGTTCAAAGAATATAATAAGCATGAATTAGGAATTTTTGGAATTAAGTATTACCAACTAAATAGGGTAAATCTCCATCTGTCTGAAAAATTTCATCAAATGGCACAAATTTACAACCATATAATGGAATGAGCTCACTTTCAGCAAGCTATACAGTAGTTCTAAGCTAAAAAATTAAACGATATTCATGCCTAATGGTTCGAAAATACCCAATATTTCCACCCACACCAAAGTAAGCAATGACATAAACTTCCCCTTCAAAAAGACAAGATTTGAATTTGTATAACAGGGTTTTGCGGACAGATGCATGCATTGTAGAACCCTGAATCAGTAAAATAAACAATATCAAATAAAAACAACAAAATGAATGAATTTAATTAAATAAATCTTAAGAACTACTGAATACTTACAAATTCATCCATGAAGACCATCTCAATACTATTGATGGTCTGAGGATTGTTAAAGCTTGGAAGGTACCATAGCCTAACAACATGGACTTTAACCCTTCAACACTCCTTTATAGGGGTGATTTTTTCCAAAGGATCACAACGGGTAGCCATGTGAAATTTGAAACAGAAAAATTTAAAAGCAATCAGAATGAAAATTAGTTCATGATTTAAGAACAAGGAGAGGAACTAAATAAACCAGAGAGACAACACCCCAGAAATCAACTATTTATAAGAAAAGAAAATAATGAAGACGATGAGGTCACATTTCATACCTGATAGCACCACCTCCAACCCTTATAAAACCCTAACCAACCAAAGCATAAAATTGATTGGTCACTCTATTCCACCCTCATCAATAAGCTGAAAATGATTTACGCATGCAAGCTTGATTGTAACAAAGGAGGCGCAGAGTTGCGCATAAAGGAGGGTAGCAGAGAGAGAAAATTCATGAACGAAGGGGAGAGAGAAATAAGATGGGGGAAACAAAATTAGGAAATGACTTATTGAGAAATCTAACATGAGAGGAAATAGCTTTAGACACGGGTTAATCACAATTTTGGTATTTTAAAAATTTTAAATGATATTTAGACATGGGTTTAAAGAAAACATTCAATATATGTAAATATCTAATAGACTTAATTATATTTTTAGTCCTTCTAAATATAGTGATTTTTGGTTTTGGTCCCTCGAAATTTTTTTTATATGATTTTAGTCCCTTTAAAATTCAAGACAAGTGAAGTTAATCTCTGCTGTTATCTCATCTCTATTAAGTAGTGAAATGGCAAACGATGCTCCATGTCAGCATTTGCCACTTGTCTTGATCTCAATTCCTTTATGCCATGCGGATGACAAGTCATCAACCTGGGTCCTGCCCATCCATGTCACTTCTTGTTCCTTTTTTTCTTCCTTAATGTGCAGAAACATTCAAGCCCTAATTCTCCCTCCCTCCCTCACCTGTGTTGTTCCCCACTCTGTAGGGACAATTCCAACATTGATTTTTCCTCTCTTAGCTTGTTTTTTTCTTTCCACATCTACTTCCTCATTTGTGACCAATTTGTTACATTTTTTTGGTCTCTCACCCTTGGCTAGGGTTTTGCGATATTCATCATCAACTTGGGCTATTCAAACCACATTTACTTCTTCATTCGTGACCAATTTGTTGTCTTTTTTGGTCCCTCACCCTGACATTTGCTTCCACCCCTGACATCCGTGATCTAGATTTCTAGCTTAGTCATCATTCTTCTCATCTCTTCAATCACAACCTCATAATTATATGAAGACTCACAAACAGCTTCCTAATTATCCATCACCTCATCAGCTCATTCAAATCAACCACAAGAGTCTTCCTTCTGCAAAAAAAAAGAAAGAAAATACAAATGAGGAGTTAGAAATCTAAAAATCTCAAACCCAGAAATCTCATCACCACTTAACAGAGATGAGATAAGGGCAGGAACTAACTTCACATGTCTCAAATTTTAAAGAAACCAAAACCATATAAAAAAAATTTAGAAGGACCAAAACCAAAAATCACTATATTTAGAGAAACTAAAAACATATGTAAACCAACCCATATATACTTATATCATAAAATAATTTGTGCTTACTCTCTAATTTGGGCATGTCCAATATGCTCTCCTAGGATTCTTCACACTCTTTGAGGTGAGGTACAACATTACATATCCACAGCCATAAAGTCTCCTTCGTGATGACATGAGGGTAGCTCAAGTTAATGATGAAGATCGCGAAACCCTAGCCATAGTAATATCTATGTAAATGTTAAGGGTGAGGGACCAAAAAAGGCAACAAATTAGTCACGAATGATGAAACAAATGTGGGGAAAGAAGAAAATGGGTTGAGGGAGGAAGAATCAAGATTGGAATTATCCTTACAGAGTAGGAAACAAAATAGGTGAGGGAGAAGGGGAGAATTAGGGCTTGCTACACATTGGAGAAGAAAATGAGGAAGAAGAAGTGACATGAGACTCAGGTTGATGACTTGTCATCCATGTGGTATAAAGGAATTAAGATCAAGACAAGTGACAAGTTGACATGGAGCGTCGTTTGTCACTTCACCACTTAATAAAAATGAGATAACAACAGAGACTAACTTTATCTATTTCGAAATTTAAATGGATCAAAATGAAATAAAAAATTTTAGAAAGACCAAAACAAAAAATGATTATATTTCGAGAGACTAAAAAATTAATTAAACTTATCTGATAAGTTCGTAATCACATTAGAAGAATAAAATAGAACAACGATTCCACAATGTACAGAGAGTGAAAAGAAAGAGCCGTAAATTTTATTATTTTAAATTAATATATTAAGTTAATTGTAATATTTTACTCAAAACTATAGTCTAATAATTCATTTCTTTAATATAATCTTTCAAATGAATGATGAAAAACATTTAAATTTTCCTCAGATCAAAACAGGAATCAAATATTCCTGATAGACTCTATTGTTTCTTTTCAAATGGCATTTAAAAATTTTTCTTCATACTAATGGAGAGAAATTCTTACCTAAATTCTAGATACCCAAGTTAAGTGCATCAGGCCAATCAAGACTTAATATTTTTATAAATTTTTGTAAAATTAATTATGTTATATAAAGATTTATAAAAATATTAAATTTTAATTAATCTAGTGCACCTATCTGAATGTCCAAGATTTAGATAAAAATTTCTCACTAATAAAACTGTTCATCGGAAGGATAATAGAAGTTGGGACTGTCTTTTATTGTTATAATGAAAGATCCCACTAATTCAACGAATTATGAATTTTTTAGCCACTACGAATTACAAAAGTAAAAAACTAAGAGCAAATAAACTCGTTGCAAATTGGAACTGTTAAAGAGAATTGGACCCGCCCGCAATTAACTTATTAGAGTAAAGCATATACGGAGAAGTAAATCCAATGTACTGGATTTTAGGATTTAATTAAGCATTCACATGCAATTAAGCACACAAAAGGATGGTGATGTACTTTCCTGAATAAATATTTCTTTTTTTTTTTTAAAAAGCGACAGATGAGTTTCGTTACCTGTTGGCAGGTGAAACTTCACCGAGACATGATCTTTGTACCAAACCATCAAATATAGAATCACTGAAATGCAAATTGGAGACGTTTAAGGGTCACCATCCACCAATCAGAAGCGAGGTCAACATTATAAAGTTGATTAATATTCTTAAAGTATGCAATTTTAATAACTGTGTGTGTATGTCTTTTTGAAGCCTCAACTCATTGGAGTTTATTTTTATAAAAAAAGAAAAGGATGATTACTTATTATAAATTATCGTCAAATTATTATAAGTGTCATTTGGCCATAATTAAACATTTGCGGAATGGGGCGTGGATTATTATAGTCTATTACTGTAATCGGGTCCAACCAATGATGTAGATATCTTTAAGTTGCATTATTAAAAACAAATAGCTTTCAAGGGCCAAACTAGAGTTGGCCTCCTTTCCAACCTATTTGCTGGAAATGCAAGGAACAAAGGGAAAGAAAGGCAAAAGTAGATTCCTACTGCACATGTTATGTGCTAGACAATGTTTAATTTGTCTTGGCTTGGGTAGGGACCAAATCCATTTTTATATCTGATTTTCTAGCCCTTGATGATTACCTCAAACACAGCATGCATATGTATTTGACACTGTTCCCCTACTCTCTCTCTCTCTCTCTCTCTCTCTCTCTCTCTCTCTCTTTATATATATATATATATATATATATAGGTTAATACAGTATTATGCTTTCTCTTATTTAGCGGGTGATAAGGTTTAAATATTGTGTCACCTAAGATGTTATTATCATTTAGTCATTCTCCCACATTTGTTCATGAAATGAGTCATTTCTAGTGTTAATATCAGCATCTCATCTTTTGCACGCTAGTGAATTATTGTGTAAAAAGTCATTAGTCCATAAATTGATATGTTGATATAAGAATTCCACATCTTTTACCTTTGTAAGGAAGTGACTCTTGCAGTCATATTTTCTGCAGAAGGCTTTTGTTTTATTTGAACAATTAAGATTTAAAACTCATATCCTATTTTGCATTTGCTTGATAATAAATGCACTATCTAGTATATGAAAGCTTTTCAGTTACATTCCATTATTTGGATGTATGATATGTAACACATAATATTCGATTTCTAAGTGCAAGGCCAAAAAACGCCCTAAGAGCATGGACAAATGATGGTCTAACAATTATAGCTAGATCTGAGTGAATTGATTGTCATATAGAGTATGGACAGAGGGATCAATTTGGTAGATGAGGAAAAGGTCCTCTCTTTCAATGTGCAAAATCCAAACTAGAAACAGGCCATTTTCAGCAATCACTCAAGTGGACCTCTCTCCTAAGATCAAGAAATTAGGCTGCCATACACTGGGTCCACCAACAAAGACATCTGCTCAATCAGGGAGAGAGAGAAATCCAAACCAGAGAATTATCAACTAGAAGGTTGTCATATAGGACATTTATTGCAAAAAGAGAATAAAAAGTAGGGGGGGAAAATTGAAAAGTAAAAGAGAAAGAACCTGAGTAGGAAGGGATAAGCATGGAGAAGTTCAGTTCCATCCCAAAAGAGAACCTTTGGGTCCCTTGTCATGTTGTTGGGGGTTACTGTTTAGTGTTTACACATATCTACCTCTGGGAACTGTAGTGCTTTGTTTTAAGCTGATATAGAATACTTTTACTTTCCCAGCCAGTACCAGTCATTGGGTATTAAAA
The DNA here is from genome assembly GCA_029884595.1 of Ormosia semicastrata. Lineage (NCBI taxonomy): Eukaryota > Viridiplantae > Streptophyta > Magnoliopsida > Fabales > Fabaceae > Ormosia > Ormosia semicastrata. The sequence continues at coordinate 15,138,894 of JAQQTO010000030.1, forward strand.
AAAATATAAAAATTAGTCAAAAGCTCATCATCTCTTATCTGAGATTCTGTTCTTGTGGTGGTGTGTGATCAGGTACCAAAAAGATTTATCTAAAGCTGCTTTCTTCCAACTGTTTCAGGGCATCTTCACACATATGTATTCATGTATGTACTCTTCTCACTTCTCACACCTACAAGGACACATATGAATATGAAAATCAGGTGTAGTTTTCATGGTAAAGAAGCTCTGGTTACATTGGAATGAGCCTAAAACAGTATCTGCAATCCCTTCTCAATTTCAGTTATTAGCTAAAGTAAGCATTAAGAACAACATTTTGGGTTGAACTTGTAAAGGGAATAAAGGTATTGTGATGCGTTCCCATCAAAAGTAGCTAGGTGATAGTCCTCATGAAAAAGAATGATGGACAAAGATTTATGAAGACCCTTTAGCTCCTTATGGACAAAGATTTATGAAGACCCTTTAGCTCCTTTTGACAAGGAGAAAAGTTTATGGAAGCTGAAAGCCATACCTCATGCAATAGCTCATCACAGAAGAAAAAGCAGATAAATGAGAAAAAAGCTCATCTGTGAATTATATTCCATCATATGATCAAAGGGAAAAACCACATTTTTTTGGTACAATGGGAAAAAACACATTAATTGAAAAAAAAAAGGCATTCTTAATTCCCTTTTGAACAACAGCAGCATGATTAAATTAGTAACACAAACATGCTTGATTTCTATTAGATCCAAAATTACATGGTTACAATGAGAGGAATTCTGGAAAATCATTTTTTTTATTTGAAATATAAGGAGTAAGTGATTAGCTACAGAAAATCCTGTAATACAAGAGAGCTTCAGCTACAGAATCTAATCTTGTTCTACCCCTCAACACAATTGTGATGTTGTGCTTCTCCACCAAGCAAAAGAATTAAGAAAACAAACTCTCTCTATGTAGGCCTGTGTCGCTTGTGGCCACCAGCTTTCCCATCTGATTTCATAGCACCACTAGAATCCCCTTCAGAAGAAACTTCCATGGATTTGGTAAAGGAACCTGAAAGATCTGCATAAAGATCAACCACTCTTCTGATATTGTTGTTGAGCTCCCTAATAAGGCCCACATTCCTGCTGAGGTTGTCAGGGACCTTAGACTCATGATTCTGGTTTATCTCATTGATGAGTAGCCTGTTCTGATCCAAGATGTTCTGGACTTGAACAAAGCTTTTCTGAAATGTCTGCAAGATCTTGTTATCAATCTGGGTACCATTGCCAAGACCAGAGAATGTGTCACCCTCCATTTTATATTTTTTATTCAAAAGCTAAATCAAGTCAGAACCAGCCCTGCATCATGAACAGTAAAGAAAGAAGGAGATGAGAACTGAGAAGAGATAACAAAGAATGAGAAAGTACTTAAAAATAATATACTATAGTTATTTATTTTTTATATTTATTTATCCATAATCATATCCTCCTATCTGTACCTGCCTGCACTAACCAAAACAGATAGACAAAACATGAGCAGTTTTGGAATTGTTTAAGGCATCTGGGCAGATGAGACAAGCTCTGTAGTAGAAATCATGACCTCCATGAGTTCCTTTTCCAGAGGAATCAGATTATAAGCATGAATTATTATTATTATTATTATTATTATTATTACATGTTACTATTGAGAGTAATTTTTTTTTTTTATGATGAGTTGGGAAAAAGCAGATCCCATTTCCATAAAAGGGAACCTTTTTTTATTGTACTCAGGAAATACCTACCTAAAGCACAGAGTTCCAAAGGAGAATCTAATACATAAAAAAAAAAAAAAAACAGTCAATGATGCAGAGGAGATGAGGTTATGAAGGTACTGCTACGCAGACAACATCATTAACCTTTTCCAAACAAAATTACAGAAAACAAAAATAAAAGAAGTAAGTAACCGTCCAAAATGTTAGAACGTAATTTGTCCAAATTCTGCGAACATACATAAACATATACATTGAATAAAACCAAAAACACAGTTAATAATCTCGAATTGGCATTACTTAAAACTAAAAAGGGAACAGATAAAAAAAAACTAAAAAAGGGAAAATCTGAAATGATATAATTAACAAATTAGAAATTAAAATGTTTCAACCGTACTTGGAAAACTTGCAGCAGCATAATAGCTAGACAGAAATTTGGTTTATGAAAAAAATGAAAAAAAAAATACCCATTTGAGTTTGACGATTCCAACGCATCTCAAAGCCACTCAATTGTAGAGATCTTCTGAGAATATTTTATTCGATGAGGAAGAAAAAGAAGAAGAAGAAAAAGACAATAGAAGAACAGTGAAACAAGAAAAGCATGGAGCTGATAAAAACAATGTCTGAGCAAAAAGGAGATTAAGAAACAAGGACGAGAGAACAAAATTCACATTTCTGCAAATATATTTTATATAAATCTTGACTAGTTTAATAATATAAATAAATATTAATATTATGATTATATATAAATATTTGTAAAAAATCGTACCCTGAAAAACATTATATTTCGTGGGAGAAGAGTGAGACTGAGAGATGGAGACGAGGGATTCCCGAGGAGAGTGATAAAGATCGGCGATTGAATGGAATCTCCGGAGGGAAGGACCTGTCGTGTGAATTCTTCTCTGAGAACAGAAGAAAGAGAAAGTGAAAGAGGAAGAGAGAGAATATACAGATTTGACAGTCACGCTCACGCTCGGACCCCTTTGTGTCTTAATATTTAGCACTGTTCTATAATAATCTATATATGATGAATACTCAATATTAAATACTCAATATCCACCTGTTGTTTTCATTTTATTATTAATATTAATTATTTTGGATACACTTACGTCATATGGAGAAATTTTTGTGTGTTCCGAAAGTAATACATAGAAGTAACGTGTCATGATATGAATGGACTCAACCAAAAATAGTGGTATTTACTAACGATAACATAATGGAGTAGAGGCAATCAATTAATATAGATTGATCCAAAATTTGATTCAAATCTAATATAGCATTTATGGTACATAAGAAATGTATTGAATCCATTATTTTTAATGAATCAATTTGATCACAATTTTGATTATGTAATTCAAAGGTATCAAATAGAAAGTAATACTCTAAATCATAGAACTATAATAAAATGCATAATCAACTAAAATTTATCAAACAAAAACACTTGCATGCATAAAAAAAATCCCAAGTTCAATGAGGTAAATGTATTAAAAAGAGACAAATTTTAGCGAACAATGCTACTACAATTGGCGGCGAAGTCGCTTTAGGAAAAAAGGTATTAGTAACTTATATGCTCTGAAAAGGTTACAATTCTAAAGATACTACACTTATTAGTGAGCGTCCGGTTTATGAAGATATTTATACTTCTTTTCACATATGAAAATCTCCATTAGGTAGGATTTTTTTTTTGTCCAAGTACTTATTTGTTGAGGAGAAACTAATCCAATTCATGAGAAATTTTTAAGTAGGCATAGTCTATCATGTCATTTCTTAAGTACTTAAATTATTATTTAACATGTATAAAAATATTATTAAATATTAGTACAACTTTATGATGATCCTTATCACATTACACATGTTAAATAATGATTTGAGTACTTATGATAGACCGTACCTACTTAAGGATTACTCCCAATTCAGAGTTGTTGATGTTTATACTAATTAATCATAGAATAAAACTCTAATTTAGTCCAATTAAATTAAGCTTCCTTCCTATGAATCCAGAAGTTCTTCTTAGATACAAGGAAATGATTCAATTCTAGAGCCAAAGATCATAGTTCTCGAATGAGCAATCGAAAAGATTCTAAAGCATCTGCAGATTTAGGTATTGTTTCTCCAATGATCATAGTCCCGAATACTTCTTGGCAAGCTTTAATATGATCAGATTTATAAGTAAGCATCTCTTGAAAAATATGAGCAACACCAAATCCCTTGAGGGCCTAAACCTCCATTTCGCCTACCTGTTGTCCTCCTTGCTTTGCAGATCACTTAAACATGTGGTTTTTTATTCGATTCTGATATTCATATGCACGGAAATAATACTGTTGAAAAGAGTCTATACTTAGGTAACTGATAGTACTTTAAAAGATTAGTTTCTCATCTTTCGAGTAAGAGATACTCTGAAAAACTAAAAAAAAAAATAGAACATAGATGGTAAAAGAAAATAAATATATCTTTTTCATCGCTTAATTTTACTCAAGTTTTTATTTTTATCCTACAACTATGTCTTGTTTTATTTTTGGTCCAAATTTGTCTATAACTTATCAAATTTGTCCTAACTATTAATACGGCTAAAAATGTTAGCAAAATTTGCTGACATAGCATCCTATGTATATCAAGTATATAGTTGATACTCTCCAATTGTTTTTTTTTAATTAGTGGGTTGGGACAAAAAAGATAAATTTTGAAAAGATTTAAAATAAAAATAAAACAATATAATTGTGAGATAAAATAAAACTTATAATAAAGTTAAGAGAAGAAAAACTTATAATGAATTTTATATGTTGTTTGATGCGGATATCGGCAAGTGCACCGAATCGATAAAAGTAATAAAAAGTGAGTAGAGTATCGTCTCACGAAGATTAAGTTATTAATTACTAAATTAACTGAAAATAACACTATTTAAGCTAACAAAAAGAGAGTTGGTAAAAATTAAATTAAAAATAAAAATAAAAATTAGCAAACAATAAATCAAATGGGTGAAAAATAATAATGTTAAAGCGTTAGGGTTCAGATTTCACTTGAACTCTTTAGATGCACACTCAAATATTAGTTTAACTATGTTCTATTTCAATGATTTATAGTCAATTCCCAAAATTAATTAATACTCAATCCCTTGGTATATTAATCTCTTACACTGATTGAAATTAACTAATCCCTTAGTCTAACCCCAATTAGAAAGGCATTATCAAGAATGAGAGAATTAAAAGAAATACTACATAACCCACAACGTCTATTCCTAGCAATTGCAGAAGTTATGGTGTTTATCATAAGTTCTAGGTTCATGCAAATTTTCCCAAATCATACATAAACCCAAAAGATCATTCCCAAATTGGTCAGATTTAGAAAAGCATTAAAAATAGAGATAAACACGTAAATTATGAAATAGAAACATAAAATAAACCCATAAAAGAAAGTTACATCATCCAAGAACAAGATCCATCATCCCCCTAACAATGGGAAATTAGTTACACATGGAAAAAGAAGAACACAAATGGAAGAATATGATAAACTCCATTGTAGAAAAGTGGAAAGGTTGAAGAAAATCTCTAATCTTCAATCCTAATTGCGCCCACACCACATTAGGGTTTGTGCCTCTTGACGTCTACTGCCTTCTCTCCAAGTGTGTAAGAGTGTGTCAAAAGTGAGCTCCTTTTCTAAACTCGTTTTTCTTCTTTTATAGAAAAGCTGACAGATTTTCGTATCTGAATTGCATGATTTTTCTCACCCTCCAGATGGCCTAATTTGCCCTTGATCTCAACAGAGAAGTTGTAGGATTTTCTGTTAGCTTTCTAATGCCGCAAACGATGCGTCAATCTGATCTTTGTAACCCAAGATATGACTCAATTAATGAGGGATGGTCAGGATAGTGCGGGAATCTGAATTTTGCTCCAAATCAAATCTCTTTGAGAATCCTTATCTAATCTTCAATCTAATCCTTGTTTGAGATTTTACATCCAATTAAAGCTCAATTAGCATTTAAGAATAGAATATGAATTCTTCAAATATTTATCTTCAGGAATTTATTATTTTTACACAAAATCTGATAATTTATCTTGAAAACTTGTTTCTTTGATTTCTTTCTTCTTTAAGCATCCAATCTCTTTCCATGTGTATTCACCTATCAAAAATACATAATAAAAAAAATTAAAATAATAAAAATATAATCAAATTTAAGAACAAAACTAAATCAAAAGATTAAAAGAGAATGAAAACCTAAGATTTTGAACCGTAAAAATATGAATTTTTGTAGGTTCATCACTCCCCAAACTTAAGCTTTTACTTGTCCTCAAGTAAAAAGAAAAACAAAAACAAAAAGAAACAAACTAAAACTCAAAACAGACTCAAACATGGCAATACCAGGTATCAAAAATCATTCATATCCTCAAAAACTACTTCACAATCTAATTTCAAAGTGTCACACATGAACAATCCAATTATTACATCGTCTCTCACATGCAACTCTTATGCACAAATGACTTTCCAAAAACATGAATGAAAGACATAATCTCTTCATAAAGTACAAACCCAGATAGAGTCATAAAACTGCAAGTGCACATCAAACCCACATCCATAGGGTTGTTTTTCATCTCTCTCTCCACCAATGTAAACAACACACAACCAAGGATCAAAAGGGACTTTATAAGCTTGTAATGTAAAGCCAAGGGTATGGGTTAAGAAAGAAGTGGTAGGAAAATGAAAACAAAAGTTGAGATACAAAATCATGTAAATTTCACAACTCAAGCCTCAAAATACTGAACAAGTGCAAAAAGGAGCAAAAGAATCAACACAACATTTACTTTCTTTCTTTCTTTCTTTCTTTCTTTCTTTTCTTTTTCAAGAACCTCCACCCTCAAACTTATTTCCTTGTAATACTCTGGGTAGACTTTTCTTTTTTTTCTTTTTTTTTTCTTTTTTTTTGAAATTTTTTAACTCCACAAAACTTCATGCACAAAAATTACAAAGACTTGAATAATAAAATAATACAAGATATGCACTCAACAAAGATTATGTAAGAGAGAGAATTTTTTTTCTTTTTTTCTTTTCATATGGGTATGGGAAAAGGAAAATGTGGGTAAAAAAAAAAGAAATAGAGACCAAACAATAACAAAGCTGCAAAAGGGACCTAGGGATAAACCGTGTTTACAGGTTAACTTGAAAAGCTCAAACGGTCCAAAGAAGACCCTTATCATTTCCTTAATCATGCACTGCTTAGGATTTCACCTCAAGAGAGAATCAAACAACCTCTAAATGCAAATCATCCACACACATGCAATCCCATAAACTTTCTCTAAGCTTGATACGCAATTAAATTCCAAGGTCTATCAATCATAAAGATGGGAAGAACATTCATACACAATTGAAACAATAGAGATAAATGCAACTCATAAATTCTCATGTGTTATCCCAAGAAATCAGATCAATCCACAATTCAAACAATTATTGGATATTCAATTCAACACACTGGCATGCACAAAATGACTCAAAACACAAAAAGGATGATGATGAAAAAAATAAAAACAAAAAGAACAAATAACAAAATGAATTAAATGCAAGAAAGGAAAAGAAAAACTCCTTTTGGCGGCCGACAACTATATACATCTCCCTACAAAGGCTCCGAACTCAGGGAGGCACTTAAGCCAACTCAACGCTACCTTCAAAACAAAAATCAAAAAATGTTAATTAACAAAATAAGAAATAACAAAATAAAAACAAAAATAAAAGAGAAAAAGAGAGAAAATTTGAGTTGCCTCCCAAAAAACGCTTATTTAACGTCATTAGCTCGACGTTGCCTTTTCAACTAGTCAAGGTGGCTTGAAGCAAGAGAAGTAGGATGACATTTTTCTTTTATCAGCTCGTTGCCTCCATACTCTGTCACTGCCTTTAGAATCCCCACAAATGTTAGGAACTTGACTTGAAATAGGATGTTTATGGAAAATGAGAGGTCCTTTCTCTGTCTCAGCAATCTCAAATATAGGAGGACCTTTCTCCTTTTCATCGACAATCTTAGGAGTGAGTAGATCCGCATTAATGGACAAAGAAGAGTTCTTACCATCAAACCCCTTTTGAAATGTACCTTGAATGCAATTAACAGGGGCATAAAAATCTGATGTTGGGGTAGACTTATTAGAAACATTTATAGTTACTTGATCTCCATCTACCCTCAAAATAAGCTCTCCTCTAGGGCATCAATCAATGCTCTTGATGTTGCTAGGAATGGTCTCCTCAGAATTAACGAGATATCAACATCCTCGTCTATATCCAAGACTACAAAGTCAATTGGGAAAATAAATTTATCAACCTTCACTAGCAAATCTTCCACAATACCGTACAGATGTCTGACTGATTGATCTGCTAATTGAAGAGAAACCATTGTAGGCTTAACTTTATCAATTCCCAACTTACGCAAGATAGACAATGACATCAAATTGATACTAGCCCCTAAGTCACATAGAGCTTTCTCAATAGCCAGCTTTCCAATGGTGCAAAGCATAGTGAAACTACCTGGATCTTTCAATTTTGGTGGCAGTTTTCTCTGAATAATGGCACTGCACTCCTCAGTAAGTGCTATAGTCTCATCTTCTTCCAACTTCCTCTTCTTTGATAGCAAGTCCTTCATGAATTTTGCATAGGAGGGCATCTGCTCAAGTGCTTCAGCAAAAGGAATGTTTATCTGCAGCTTTTTGAAGACTTCTAAGAACTTGGAAAAGTGCTTTTTTTGAATCTCCTTCTTGAATCTTTGAGGGTACGGAAGTTTAGCATAAAGTGAATGATCAACTATTTTCTGCTCACATTCCTTCTTCTTCTTCTGCCACTTTGGGTGCTCCTCTTTAACTTCAACCTTTTTACCATTATCTTGAGACCAAACCTCTTCAATCGGAACCTTAGTACTTTCACTCTGATTTTCTACAAAACCAGATGCTTCATTCTTGTCTTCCAAAGTCTTACCACTTCTCAAAGTGATTGCATGACATTGCTCCTTTGGATTGACTATAATATCACTTGGAAAAGTGCCTAGAGGTCTCTCTTGAAGCTGTTTCGCTATTTGCCCCACTTGATTCTCAAGACTTCTAATAGCGGCCTCATGATTCTTGAAATTAGTTCTTGATTCCTCCATAAAAGCTGAAGTCTGTTGCACAAAAATAGAGGTCTGCAGAGAAAGTTTCTCCATTATAATCTCAAGAGGAGACTTCTGTTCGGGCTGAGCATTCAATGGTACAACTTGATTCTTCCAAGAGAAATTGAGATGATTCCTCCAACCTAGATTGTAAGTATTAGAATAAAGATTACCTTGTGGCCTTGAAGGATTACCCATATAGTTCACTTGCTCTGAAATGTTGACACCTGAATTCCCTGCCTCACATTGACCATTGACATTATTACCTCTACAAAAATCGCAAGTCAGACATTGATGATTCACTGCATTTACTTGTAAATTACCAACTTGCTTAGTAAGGTTGACAATGTGTTGCATCATAGTCTGATTCTGTGCAAGTATAGTATCAACAACACCAAGCTCCAACATTCCCTCTTTAACTACTGCTCTCCCACTAGGCAACTGATATTCATTGGTTGCCATGATCTCAAATAGTTCTAGAGCTTCTTCAGGAGTCTTGGTATTCAGAGATCCACCTGCAGGTGCATCCACCATAGCTCTGGTAGGATGATTCAAACCATTATAGAAAATCTGCACCTACTGACAACCATCAAATGCATGATGAGGACACCTCCTTAATAGCTCCTTGAATCGCTCCCATGCTTCATAAAGAGATTCTCCTTGATTTTGAGTGAAACAAGCAATTTCACCCCTCATCTTCACAAACACTGATGGAGGAAAGTATCGAGTCAAAAATTTGCCAACCAAATCCTCCTAAGCAGAAATTCTCCCTTGTGGCTGGGCTTGTAGCCAGCTCTTTGCTTTGTCTCTGAGAGAAAATGGGAACAGTCGTAATCTAATGGCATCATCAGTAACACCATTATACTTAATAGTATCGCATAGCTGCAAGAAATTTGCAATGTGCAAGTTTAGATCTTCTGCATGGCCTCCCCCAAACTGATTCTGCTGCACCAGCTATAGAAGTGCTGGTTTAATCTCAAAATTATTGGTCTGAATAACATGACGCACAATACTGGTAGAAATATTTTCAGCAGATGGAGTAGCATAGTCAGCCAATGTGCATCTTCGCTCTACAGTTACAACTCTTTTTGTCATCTTTTCTTCTATTTCTTCAAGCTCCTTCCTCTCTCTAACTGTTTTCCTGTTTGTTCTAGCTATTCTTTCTATCTCTGGATCAAAAAGTAATTCTTCTGACTCTAGAGAACCTTGCATAAACAAACAAACAAACAAACCAAAGTGAAGTAAAGAAGGAAATTAAAAATAAAAATAAATGACTAATAAAAATAAATCAAGAAAACAAAGAAACAAATTAAAAGGAAAATTAAATGAAAAAAATGAAATTAAATAATAAAAACAATTATCTATAAATAAAATAAAAATTAAAGAAAATTAAAATTAAAATTAAAATTAAACAAATAAAAAAATAAAATTAAACAAAGAAAAAATACTTAAATTAGTGTCTTTTCAACTACTATTCAATATTAATAACAATAATCCCAAGAACGGCGCCAAAAACTTGATGCAGATATCGGTAAGTGCACCGAATCGACAAAAGTAATAAAAAGTGAGTAGAGTATCGTCTCACGAGGATTAAGTTATTAATTACTAAATTAACTGAAAATAATACTATTTAAGCTAACGAAAAGAGAGTTGGTAAAAATTAAATTAAAAATAAAAATAAAAATCAGCAAACAATAAATCAAATGGGTGAAAAATAATAATGTTAAAGCGTTAGGGTTCAGATTTCACTTGAACTCTTTAAATGCACACTCAAATATTAGTTTAACTATGTTCTATTTCAATGATTTATGGTCAATTCCCAAAATTAATTAATACCCAATCCCTTGGTATATTAATCCTCTTACGCTGATTGAAATTAACTAATCCCTTAGTCTAACCCCAATTAGAAATGCATTATCAAGAATGAGGGAATTAAAAGAAAGATCACATAACCCACAACGTCTATTCCTAGCGATTGCAGAAGTTATGGTGTTTATCACAAGTTCTAGGTTCATGCAAATTTTCCCAAATCATACATAAACCCAAAAGATCATTCCCAAATTGGCCAAATTTAGAAAAACATTAAAAATAGAGATAAACACGTAAATCATGAAATAGAAACATAAAATAAACCCATAAAAGAAAGTTACATCATCCAAGAACAAGATCCATCATCCCCCTAACAATGGGAAATTAGTTACACATGGAAAAAGAAGAACACAAAGGGAAGAATATGACAAACTCTATTATAGAAAAGTGGAAATGTTGAAGAAAATCCCTAATCTTCAATCCTAATTGCGCCCACACCACATTAGGGTTTGTGCCTCTTGACGTCTACTGCCTTCTCTCCAAGTGTGTAAGAGTGTGTCAAAAGTAAGCTTTTTTTCTAAACTCGTTTGTCCTTTTTTATAGAAAAGCTGATAGATTTTCGTATCTATATTGCATGATTTTTCTCACCCTCCAGATGGCCTAATTTGCCCTTGATCTCAATAGAGAAGTTGTAGGATTTTCTATTAGCTTTCCAATGCCATAAACGGTGTGTCGATCTGATCTCTGTAGCCCAAGATATAACTCAATTAATGACGGATGGTCAGGATAGTGCGAGAATCTGAATTTTGCTCGAAATCAAATCTCTTTGAGAATCCTTATCTAATCTTCAATCTAATCATTGTTTGAGATTTTACATCCAATTAAAGCTCAATTAGCATTTAAGAATAGGATATGAATTCTTCAAATATTTATCTTCAGGAATTTATTATTTTTACACAAAATTCGATAATTTATCTTGAAAACTTGTTTCTTTGATTTCTTTCTTCTTTAAACATCCAATCTCTTTCCATGTGTATTCACCTATCAAAAATACATAAAAAAATTAATAAAAACAAAATTAAAATAATAAAAATATAATCAAATTTAAGAACAAAACTAAATAAAAAAGATTAAAAGAGAATGAAAACCCAAGATTTTGAACCGTAAAAATATGAATTTTTGTAGGTTCATCATTGTTTTCTTTTAGAAATATATTTTATATTTGTGCATTAAAAATTATGCTTTTCCTATAAATTGACTAATTATTGGAAATTGCATTAAATTAATTTGTAAATTTGAATTTGATATTTAATTTTGAGTTAGTTAGGAATCATGGTTATAAAACTCAAAGCGATGATTGACTCAGAATGGGTGTCAAATTAGTGAGTCACAAGTTTAACAATAACTTATTAAACCACATAAAAATAAATGACATATGAATATTTAATAAAATATGGAACACATAAATATAATATAAATTTTTTTGAACATACACTTTCATTCCAAACTAAGGCAATTTTATGGTATTCATTTTTTTAATGATACCCATCAAATATTCATTAGCTGTTAGTTATTTTTAATAAAATTTTAAACATTTTTATTAAATCAACATTTAATAAATATTTGATAACTCACTATAGATATCGTACTCATTAAGATATCATAGAAATTCTGTAACATCTTAGATAGTCATGATAGGCTTATTTTTAGTCAAGAAGGTAGCCAAGCACTAGTTTGTCACACCTATAAAGTTTTGTAACTGTCAGAGTACGTTTAGGCACTTTGCTGTAACACTATGTGTAAAATATAATTGTTATTTGCTCTGAAAGTGGCTTAAACTGCTCAGTTAATAGAAATAAGTGCGGAGAATTTGTTTTTAGGTCACAAATGTGTGAAAGTAGATGTGATTAAAGTTTGAGAAATATCGGAGTTAATTTGGTATTTTTAGGCATACTGATTGTGTATTTTAGTGCCGGATTGACTCTTAACAGATATGAAAAATTATGAAAATGGTGAAACAAGATTTTTAATGAGTCTTATGATTTGTTTTAAACTTATTAGAAGTTAAGAAACTTGGTTTGATGATAACTAAGCGTTCTTAATTGTTCGGGTAAATTTTACGTGACCAAAATGTGAGGGCACGTCCCTGTTTCTACCTCTTGGCCTATTTAAGGCCAATAAGTGAGACTTGTCTCATTTCTTTTCTTCTTCTAATGGCTGCCACAAGGAAAGCAAAGGAGAAGGAAACTCAAGGTGTTAAGGGAGGAGGATCTTCATCAAAGCAAGGGAAGGAGCTTAGCTTTGTAGAGGAACAATTAACCGACTTCATTTCTGGAAATTAAGGTAGGGGAAATCTTGTTTTGATGCTTATTTTTTTTATTCTTTCCTTTTGGTTCAAGAGAGGCTTGAGGAAGAATTTGAAGGTTTGATAATTGATTTGGTGATTTATGAGTTAAAACTTGATGTGGATAGATTAGTTGAGTTAAGAGCTAATTTATTGATGTGCTGAGATGAAGTTTTCATCATTTTGAAGCCTTAATTCCCATTTAGGTCAGTTTTGGGGGTTTAAGTTAATGTTGAGGTTTCGATTCACAAAGTGATGGATTGAATGAAATTGTAGTGGTTTAAGGATTGCTATGTGTAGTTGATCCTTGTTAGAGGTGGGAAATCACTTGGAATCGAGTTTGAGTGATTGGAAGATGGTCAAATTCTAATGGAACAGAGTACCCGTATCTACAGAATTTTGCAAAAGCTGAGTTTAGCAGTGGGTGCCGCCGCGTGAGACATAGAACGTCGCAACAAGAGTGTGATGGATGCCCAGAATTTGGGATCTGAGATACGAACGCCGCAATTTGGCTCTTTAAGTGTCGCGGCCTTATGAAGAATAGCTTGTGCACCGCGATGTGGCACATTGGGTGCTGCAGCGTTGACAGCGTTTCCTACTAGTACTTGAACCCGAGGCTTAGGCACCGCGAAGTGGAACAGGGTATGCCACGATGTGGGTGCCAGAGAATAACTAAACTATGAGTTGTGTTTAATGCCCTGGAGTCTTCCAGTGGCACACTTTTCTTCTTTTATGCTTCTTAATGAGTAATTAGACTCTAGTAGGAGTATTAAATGAAGATGTGAATTATTTGAATCATAATTATTTGTAATGCTAATTATGAGAGTTTAATTAATAATGATGATATACTTGATTGTATGTGTTGCCTTATTGAAAAGTGGGAGCCCCGTAGATGTGGGTGATTACTTTTTGGTAGGTGTGAGTCTCATAGATGTGGGTGTTCTATATTAAGTAAGGTGGATTATATCCTTTTTAATATAGTATTTTTGAGGATGGATTTCCTTGTTCATTATCGATAACTGTGTAGTTAATGGACTTCACTACCTGGGAGGGGGAATGGATTTCCTTTATGATAATGATGTTGCTGGATGGACTTCTAGTGCTTGTTCAAGGTTATGGTTGTGACTTCCATTACTTTATTCAAGTTTCATGCATTCATGACATTACCATGGAATTGTAGGTTCCTGGATATGGTATCATACATTATTCATTTTCATACTTAGGATTCTGCATAGGCATAAACACTAGACATAACTTGGCATAGCATAGCGATTGTATAGGCGATTGCTTTCATAACATTATTCATGCATTGCAATTGTATGGGCGATTGCATGTCTCTGAGATGAAGATGTTGTTGCTTCTGTGATTGAAATGTTAATTTGATAATTGTAAATATTATATGTTTGTACATATACATGTATATGTGCTGGTATTAAAATACTTCTACTGAGATATGTTTTATCACTCCAATTGTGTTGCCATATAAATCCAAGTGTTAGTTCCTCAAAAGGAAAGAAGAAGATGGATGAATATTAGTATAGTTATATGCTTTTGATGATAAAACTTGTATAACATGCTAGTCTTTGTTGTTGTAAAAGTTTATGTATTATAATGTGCGTTGGAGGTAATGATGTATATATATATAACTTTTGTTTTCATGACTCTCCATATTTACTCATTATGTATGAATGATATGAGTTAGATGTTGATGTGTGTTAGTAGTAGCATGATCAGTATTAGGTTATTAATTTATATGACGATATGTTTGGATAGTAAGTATTGAGCTGTTACAAATTCTCTCCAAACTAATGAAATTTACAATACAAGTAGGATTTGATACTAATAGTTCTAATATATTAATAAAGAGATATGATAAAGTCTTAGTTAAGTTGATTCTCTAAAAATCTTTTCATAATTTAATGTGATTTTCGATAATTAATCTATATGAAAAATATAATTTTTTAATGCACAAATATAGAATTTCTTAAAGAAAATTATGCATAAAATCCATTATGAGAAAATTTTCACTTATTATCCTTTAACTTTATTATTAATTTTATTTTGGTCCCCTAACTATATTGTTTCATTTTCATTCCAAATCTGTTTAAAATTCTTCACATCCGTCCCTAGATCACTAATTAAAAAAAAATACTAATTGGACAATGTCAATTGTGCACTTGTGTCTACATAGGATGCCTTCCATATCAGCAAATTTTGTTAATATTTCTAATGATATTAGTAATTAGGACGAATTTAGTAAGTTTTATAAAAAATCCTAGTTGGATGAATCTAGGGACAAATTCATCCCTAGATCACTAATTAAAAAAAAAAATTCTAGCTGGACAGTGTCAAATGTACACTTGTGTCCACATAGGATGTCATTCATGTCACCAAATTTTATTAATATTTCGGATGATGTTAGTAATTAGGAGGAATTTGGTAGGTTTTAGAAAGATTCGAGACAAAAAAGAAATAAAATTTAATTGTAGGACTAAAATGAAACCTAAAGTAAAATTAAGCAATAAATTATTTTTTGCCTATCTTTTTTCACAAGATATTTTTTCAAATCTTTTTTGGTATAAGATTAATTCTTGTTTGAATATGTTGTCAATTTTCACGTGTTTTTTTACTTCCCATTCTTAAATATATGACATGACAAAGATCTTTCAACCATTAAATTATAAATTTATGTATTACTTGAATCATTCCTTGAAAGTATATTAATCTAATTAAATATAACATAAAATCTAAAATGTTAAAAAATACATTGATTGATTTAATAAAATGGAATATAGGTCGTAAAAATTAAATTTGTGTTATTATAAATTATTGAGTATATTACTCTATCTAAGAATTTATTTATTTGTCTTGTAAAAAACAAAAAAAAAAAATAATTTCTTCATTTGTTAAATGTGAGTTGGAGTTTTTTTTTTCAAAAAAATATCCCCAATTATTATGGTACTCATAAAGGTTCTATATTAGATGTGAATTGTTAAATATTAGTTTTTATATTTTGATACTATATATTTTTTAAAAATATTTGTTAATTGTTAATTTTATCATAAATATTTAAAATCCATTAAATCTAATTAGTAAGTAATACATAATTGATAACTCATTTTAAATATCAATACTCTACCCAGCAATGACTGGTCGCAGTAAAAGTAAACTTTGACCCCAGGCAAACCTTATCTTTAATGTTAGAGGTTCAAATCCTAGAGTCGTCATTTGGAAAAAGCTTTACCTAACTACTACTTAATCCAAAATTGTGTGAGTAATTAGTCAAAAATCAAAAAATACCGATACTCTTAAAAAAAACAAGGTTAAAGATGGCAATTTGACTCGACTCGCAAGTACGCACTCCTCTCCCATAGCAGGACAAGATAGGTGCAGATTTGGGGTCAACACACTATCACCACATGATACATCTAATTAAATATTATGTTTGTTTTAGTTACTAATAATATCAATTATAATAATTATTTTCATATCATTAATATATTTTTTAGTTTATATAAGATAATGAATTAATGTTAAGATAATAATTAATTATTTTATAAATTATTTTAAAATAATCATAAGTGCATAGCGAGACCAGGTGAGTATGAGTTTTGATATGTTTCTTACAATATGAGTATTGGTTTTAACCCCTAACGATATGGGGCAGGGATGAGCCATCAAAAATCCATCCCCACACACCCCATTATCATGCCCAAAAAGATGAATAATGAAATAATCTTTATTTTACTATGATCTAATTCTAATGACATAACTTTTATGGAATTTTTCTGAGTAATGCTATCTACATCTATATCTATATTTATCTATATTTATATCTATATCTATCTATATAATATACAATTGAATTTCTATCAAGAAAATCTATGCCACACATCACATTCTAAGGCACTCTAATTCCTTCCAATTTTTCAAGGCTTTCCTCTTATAATAAGATTTTTAAAAGTTTAAATTTCAAAAGCATAAATATTTGTAAACAAATAAATTAAAATAATAAATTGATTAAAACAATAAATGATAATTCAATTTGATTGAAATCATATAATAAATTTATAAAAATCAATAAAAATAATTAACACTAATTGAAGCTCTTTTGTAACAAAATTAATTGATTGTTTACTTGAAGAACAATTGATGCCAATCAATTGATTAATTGAATAGAAAGTTAACTCCATTTTTATTCTACAAGTTTTTTTTCATAATATTATGCAAATATTTAGTAAATGCAATTGATTACATAGTAAATAATATTTTCTATTAATTAGAGTGTAATAATTGGTTGGCATAAACCTTTTAGGATTATTTTTTTCTTTTTCATGTATTGTATAAATATTTTTTATGCTTTATTTTACAATTGTTCCTTTAATTATGGTGTCTTCTATGAATACATATGAAAGTAAGTAACTCTAATTTCAAGTCATTTTTTTACTGTCTTTCAAAACATGTTTATTCTGAAACATTTCTCTTCTATTTTCTCATCTACTCATGTTATTCTATCTATTTCTATATTGTAGATTTCAAATATGAGATATGACGACATTCAAGATGTCGATTCTTATCCAATTCCAGATTGTGACGACAAAGAACAATGGTGTGATTAAGAGGCAATAAGAGTCATTACCCTGTTAAATAAAACTACAAGACTAGTCTAGAGTTCTCTCCATTATCCTGTAACTAAAATTGATCGTAATGTTTTGCACTTTTTTGGAGGTTCTATTACGTTGCAGTGGATTCGAGATGGTCTCTTTGTCTATTTTCTTTCTCACTATCCTTTTTTCTTCTTTTTTAGATGTAGCTACGTTTATATGGAATCATCTTGCTTATTTTCCTACACCTTCATTGTTACGAGATCTCCCAGAAATCCAAACCTGAGCATGTAATGATTTCATTTTTTATTTTTAATCTTTGTCTTCTTCAACTTTTAATTTTTAAATATTTCTCTTCTATATTCTATTCGTATTTGTCAAATTGCACTTTTAACATGGTATTATTCTTTTTATGCATTTATGTTGGACCTCAATGTTGAATATTCAATATACTCATATGATTGTCATTGGTCCATGATATAAAGCACTATCATACATATATGATTAAAGAAGAATGCGAAAGCCTACCTCCACTAGTAGTCATTGTTATCAAGCACTCTTCCTCTCAAGCAATCTAACAAACACCTTCACGAACCAACAACCAGTTTTAGAGAAAGGAGAGAAATCTTCTGGTCTTTGCCTTTTCTGTAGTATGTGAACCAATGGAGCATCACAGGCTTTTATAGGCAAGGCTAAGGACTCTCTCATGATTGCAGAATTATAACTGCTCCTTCATTAGCTCCTCCATTAAGAGCCAATAATCACCTTTTGTAACTGCTGCTCCTATTTGAATTTGTAACAGCTCTAAGAATATCAAGCAATACTAATATTCAATATATGGGTCACATTAAATTATTATTTCTAACATTCTCCTACTTGGCCCATATATTATCAGCGATAATCCTTTTTTTTTTTACAATTAAATATGGCCACAAAAATAATTGTCAACTTAAGCTTAATGTACCTGATAATCACCTAGAAATTACCATACATGAATCATGGCGGTTATGTTTTAAGACAAACATTTCCTTCCATGTATTACAATGCATAATTCTTTCCAAGTGAGTAAAATAGGGTCCAAACTTTATTGATCCAAACGAACCATAACTTTACATAACAAACTTAATGTGCACAAAGTCATATAATAAATGAAATGACATAAATATCAAGATTAACTAATGAGACCCATACGAATCATATGATCCTGAAACACTTTAGCCGGCAATCCTTTAGTTAATGGATCAGCAATCATAGATTTCGTGTCTACATATTCTATGGAGACTAACTGCATTTTAATGTCTTCTCTTACAACCAAAAACTTAATATCAATATGCTTACTTCGGCTTCCGCTTTTATTATTCTTTGAAAAGAAAACTACAGCCGAATTATCACATAAGATCTTTATTGGTCTTTCAATTGAATTGACAACTTGAAGACCATAAACAAAATTCTTCAACCATTTAGCCTGTGATATGGCTTCGTAGCAACCAATGAATTCTGCTTCCATAGTGGATGACGTAACAATTGTTTGTTTTTTGCTTCTCCAAGAGATAACACCTTCTGCTAAAAAGAAAATATAGCCCGAAGTGGACTTCTTAGAGTCCGTGCATCCAGCGAAATCCGAATATGAATATCCTATTATTTCTAAAGCATCAGAGTGCTTATATGTCAACTTATAATCCTTAGTTCCTTGAAGATATCTCATAACCCTTTTTGCTGCCTTGCACTGTTCCTTACCTAGGTTACTTTGACATCTTCCCAACATTCCTACCGCGAATGCAATATCAAACCTAATGCTGACCTGAGCATACATGAGACTTCCTACTGATGAAGCATAAGGAATGCCTTTCATATCCTCTTGTTCCAATGTTGTTTGGGGACATTGATTAAGATTGAACTTTTCCCCTTTAACTATAGGTGCAGCAATTGATGAACAATTCTGCATATTAAACCTTTTCAAAACTTTTTCAATGTAGGCCTTTTGAGATAATCCCAATGTCCTTAGAGGTCTATCCCTATGAATCTCTATGCCAATGACATAGGAGGCTTCACCCATATCCTTCATATCAAAGTTTTGTGATAGGAAAAGTTTTGTATCATGCAAGAGACCTAAATCACTGCTTGCAAGTAAAATGTCATCTACATATAGGACTAAAAGGATAAATTTACTCCCATTAACCTTGAGGTATATGCATTGGTCTACCACATTTTCCTCAAATCCATATTTGGAAATGACATTATGCAACTTTATATACCATTAGCGGGATGCTTGTTTTAGCTCATATATAGATCTTCTAAGTTTGCAAACTAAATGATTACATTTGTCACTTTCAAAGCTCATAGGTTCTGACATGTACACTTCTTCCTCAAGATCCCCATTGAGAAAAGTTGTTTTCACATTCATTTGATATAACTCTAGATCAAAATGAGTTACTAAGGCCATGATTATTCTAAATGAATCCTTCTTAGAAACTGGAGAAAAGGTTTCATGATAATCAATACCTTCTTTTTGAGTAAAGCCCTTGGCTACAAGTCTTGTTTTATATCTTTCGACATTACCGGTTGAATATCTTTTGGTTTTAAAAACCCATTTACAACCAACAGGAGAAACTCCTTTTGGTAATTCTACTAGATCCCAAACTTGATTTTTAATCATAGACTCCATTTCATCTTTCATGGCATCATACCACAATTTAGAGTCTTCTCTACTCATGACTTGTGAAAATGTAGTAGGATCATCCTTAGGTCCAACATCATAGTCAGACTCTTGAAGGTACACTATATAGTCACTAAAAATTACCGATTTTCTATCTCTTGTAGATCTCCTTAATGCTATTGGCTTTTGATCAATAGGTTCTATATTAGTAAGTTCCTCATGTGGTATATTCTCAACAAGTGGTTCTTGATGAGTTGGCCGATGTTCAACCATATCGTGTTGGTTAAGTTAAACACTAACTAACTCTATTGCTTTTTGAGGTATCACAGGTGATTCCCTTATTTCCTCAAATTCCATTTGTTGAGAATTTCTGCTCCCACTAACTTCATGATCTTCAAGAAATTTCACATTTCTAGCTTCAACTATTTTAGGAGTGTGTGAAGGACAATAAAACTTATACCCTTTGGAGTTGGTTGGGTAACCAATAAAATAGCCACTGGTGGTTCTTGAGTCCAATTTCCCAATGTTTGGATTGTAAATCCTTACTTCAACTGGACAACCTCATACATGTAAATGTCTTAAACTAGGTTTTCATCCATTCCAAATTTCAAAAGGTGTCTTTGGAACAGCCTTAGATAGCACCCTATTTAATACATATACAGTGGTTTTCAAGGCTTCACTCCATAAGGACATAGGTAATACCTTTAAACTGCTAATCATGCTTCTAACTATGTCCTTAAGTATGCGGTTCCTTCTTTCAACAACACCATTTTGTTGTGGTGTACCAGCCATAGTATATTGGGCAACAATACCCTCTTCTATAAGGAAGTTAGCAAATGGACCAGGTTGTTGTCCCTTCTCTGTGTATCTTCCATAATATTCCCCACCTCTATATGATCTTACTATTTTTATTTTCTTATCCTTTTGTTTCTCTACTTCTGCTTTGAAAACTTTAAAAGCATTAAGTGCTTCTGACTTTTCAAATAGAAGATAAAGATACATGAATCTTGAACGGTCATTAATGAAAGAGATAAAATATCTCTGACCATTTAAACAAAGCATGGGAAACGGACCACAGATATCTGTATGAATAATTTCAAGAAGCTTACTACTTCTTTTGGCACCTTTGGTGGTCTTGTTAGTTTGCTTTCCCTTTATGCATTCCACACAAGTACCAAAATCAGTAAAGTCAAGATTCTTAAAAATTCTTTCCTTTACTAATCTCTTAAGTCTTTCAAAAGAAATATGCCCCAGCCTTTTATGCCAAAGCATAGAGGAATCCTCATTTACAATACTTTGCTTAGCACCAATATTAGTAGTATGTAAGGCTATGAGACTTGTTTCAAAAATAGGATCTAATTCAAACTTAAATAAATTTTCAACCAAAATTCTAGAACCAACAACTTTATTATCATGTAATAGTTCAAAAGAAACATCACGAAAATGAAACTGATAACCAGTAAAAGTAAGTTTAGAAACAGAAACCAAGTTTCTAGAAAATGACGGAACATAAAAAGTGTTTTCCAAGAGCAAACAAAATCCAGAATTCAAAACAAGTTTATAAGTCCCAACAGCCTCCACATGTGAACTTATCCGATTTCCCGTATAAATGCTTTGTTCACTTCCCACTGGTTTCCGCAGGTTTAGAAAGCCCTGCACATTATTAGCAATGTGAATTGTAGAACCTGAATCAATCCACTAAGTATTGCTAGGAACTTTAATGAAATTTGATTCAAAACAAGTTAAGGCAAAATTACCTTTCTTTTCGAGCCATTTCTTGTATTTAGGACAATCTCTCTTCATGTGTCCAGCCTTTTTATAGAAAAAGTAATTTCCCTTCTTCCCATTCTGCTTCATGTGAGCAGTTTTGCGGATTCCAGGAACACCATTGCTTCTTCTCCCATTTCCTTTATCACGAGTCACCATGTGAGCACTTTCAGGTGTCTCATGCTTCAATCTCTCCTCCTCTTGAACACACATGGTCAGAAATTCATTGATTGAGCATTTATCCTTATGTGTGTTGTAGGATATTTTGAAAGGACCATATTTCGCAGGAAGAGAATTGAGTATGAAATGCACAAGAAACGATTCAGAAATTTTCATTTCAAGGGAGTTAAGTTTAGCAGCAGTATCCCTCATTTCCATGATGTGCTCACGCACACCCCAAATTTTGTCATGC
Source organism: Ormosia semicastrata (assembly GCA_029884595.1). Taxonomy (NCBI): domain Eukaryota; kingdom Viridiplantae; phylum Streptophyta; class Magnoliopsida; order Fabales; family Fabaceae; genus Ormosia; species Ormosia semicastrata. The sequence goes on from JAQQTO010000030.1 coordinate 15,161,308, forward strand.
TTCATGCTTGAAAGCTTCTTCATTAAGGTGCTGGCCAGCGACTTGTCAGAGCTAACAAACTGTTCCTCAATAGCCTTCATATAAGCTTTTACCTTATCACATTCGGGAATAGATCCCCTAATGCTCTTGCTTATATGAGACTTAACAAGCATCAAACTTAAGCGATTAGATCGCTCTCACCATTCATAGTTAGCCTTTTCTTCTTGAGCACTTCCTTCCACGGGAATGGGTGGTTCATCCACACGTAGTGCCAAGTCCAATTCCATACACCCCAATGTCAAGAGAATTTGTTCTTTCCAATCAGCATAATTATCACCAATCAACATAGGAATTCAAGACTCAAGAAAGGTATTAGTAGGAACAACTGCAATATAAGGATTACCAATATTAATGCTACGAATAAAAAAATAACAAGTAAATTCAAACTTTCCTATAGGCGGAGGTGCAAATCATGCATAGAATTTACAAACTTTATTTATGGACATAATTAAACATCATAATAAAATAAATCATACCTATGGGCTTAGAAATATTTTATCATGATCTTTAGTCCATTTTATAATCTTGATTAACTATTACCTCCCTATGGGGCCAAGTAACAATTCTTTTATTACAATGCCTAGGATGCTATGGCTATTCCCAAACATGTAATCATACAATGTAATCCAAACAATAATCCAAAATATTTAACTCATATGACACATAAAAATTATTGATACACAAAAATTCTTGTTGACACATGCTTAAAAGAATTAAATAAGCACAAATTATGATACAAGAATCATATCAATAAAAATGCACCTTTTGTTATTATTGAAATCATTAATTACAATTAATAACAATTTAAAATAATAAATGCACTTTTAAATTATTAAAAAAACAGCACCGTAATGCTTCCTGCACTTTTAAATTATTCAACAATTCCATAACTGCACCTTTAATGCCCAAATTATGGCAGCGTGAATGCACCTTTAAAGGCTCTCTAATTTTAAAAACATTGCCTTATGGACAGCAGAAAGCATCTTTATTTTTTTTAAAAAAATATTATTTATAATATTGCCTCCATATCCATCTAGCATCCATATCAGAAAGCATAAGCAAATTTCAATAAAATCAATTTCATGGCCAAATCACATTATGGACATCATTATTATATATTAAAATATAATAATAATTCAAGCCTATATTTCTGATCCTTTACGCTAAAATGTTGGCATCATAAAGTAATTCATCATGTGATCAAAGCAATACCAAAACCATATTCTGGACTAAATCAATTTGACGTGAAGTATATAAATAATAGTGACATTCTAGCGACATTTTAAAAATTCAAAATTCAAATGACATAATCAACCTTTTAGTGTATGAATGCAATATTGAATTTTAAAACTTGAATTTTAAAGTAATTCATACAATAAAAATAACCATTGATCCAATCCAAAACTAAAATCAATACTAAAGAACATAGCAAAATAGCTGAATAACAAGGCTATAGTGATGGCTCTGATACCAATTGTTGGACCTCAATGTTGAATATTCAATATACTCATATGATTGTCATTGGTCCATGATATAAAGTACTATCATACATATATGATTAAAGAAGAATGCGGAAGCTTACCTCCATTAGTAGTCATTGCTATCAAGCACTCTTCCTCTCAAGCAATCTAACAAATACATTCACGAACCAGCAACCAGTTTCAGAGAAAGGGGAGAAATCTTATGGCCTTTGCCTTTTCTGTAATATGTGAATTAATGGAGCATCACAGGCTTTTATAGGCAAGGTTAGGGACCCTCTCATGATTACAGAATTGTAACTGCTCATTCATTAACTCCTCCATTATGAGCCAATAATCACATTTTGTAACTACTGCTCCCATTTGAATTTGTAACAGCTCTAAGAATATCAAGCAATACTAATATTCAATATATGGGCCACATTAAATTGTTATTTCTAACAATTTATTCTTTTTCTTATTGTGAGTTTTTTTTGTTTATATGTATTTTAGATTTTAAGTTTTCGAAGAAACTGTCTCCACGTTCATAATTGAAATCAATTTCTTCTTAACTATTAACTTCATTTGTTTTATGAATTTTTTTCTTTCAATACTTTTTCTATCAAACACAAATGCTTATCCATAATGCATTCATTATTTTATTAATGACTCATGCCATCAATAAGAAGAAATTCTTAATTGTATAAATTGGTTTTCATTTTCTTATTCATTATATATACATACTTAATACATAATGACCTTTGATGCTTTATTTAAAAGTCATGTATTTTTAGTTATGCAAATATTTACTAAAATGTCATGTACGTAATTTGATTGCTATTCAATCATGATATTTTGAAAGTGATAAAATTAAGAAGAAAGTTAGCTGTCCATTGTTCTTTTCATTTTAATTTTATATATTTACAACCTATGATGTTAAAAACTTGACATAAAATTATATTGATGTATACAATCATAGGTGGAAAACTTTATAAGAAAACTTAATAAAATTAATTGAAATGTAATTTATTTACAAAAGTCTAAATTAACTAATTATATATGAGTGTTGCTATTGACACTCTAATATGCATATTTTCAACTTTTTTTAACAAAAAATTAAACTTTGTAAAAAACTAAGAGAGGGTAAATTTTAAAAGTGTAATAAAATATAAAATATAAAAAGTGTGAATAGACATATTGGAGTTCCAATAGTCCCACTCGTTTTATATATATATATAACAGTTTTATAATATTTTGTATACATTAAAATTAATTGTTTGACTATTATGTTTATTTTTTTATATGATATATTCTTATTATTGATATCAATGCATTATAAATTATCTAATAGTTTTCTAACTATATTTTCAATAAGTATATAAATATAATTTTTATTAATTATCCCACACACATATTGTTTTAACAGTATTCTACACACATATAAAATTCTTACTAATTATTCTGTGCATCGTATAAGTACAAAATATTAGTTTGTATATATTTTTATTCACATAACTTTATATTTTCATAATTTTTATCACTTAATTATAATCGAGTTTACATCATTTTTTATACATTTATACTTTGATTTTATCATAAAAGTAAATATAAAATAGATGTGTGTAATACTAATATAGAAGTAGTATTTTGCTTTTTCTTTTGGCCACGTGACTTCTTAGTGATTTCAAGATTTTCACAAGTAAGAGGGATCACCTTTACACTATGTTTGGATGATAGGTAATGAGGGGAACGAAAAGGAAATGAGAGGAACGGAAATAACTTTCATTGTTTGGTAGTTTTAAAATACATGGGAAGGGAACGGAACACATGGAGAATCATTTCTCCCCTCTTCCCCTCAAATGCCTAACTTTGGTTCCCCCCAAAATTGAGGTGGAATGGAGGGAACACATGAGTAATTTCATTCTGTTCTCGTTAATGAAACTTTCAAATAAAGAGAATGGAAACTATATTCCATTCCATTCTGTTCCATTCCGTTAATGAAAAAATATTCAAACACAGGGTTAGCCACCATACCATGCTGAGTGCTAGTCGTTCGTTGATCTTAATGAGAACGAAAATGTTTCTTGCACACAAATATTTTTGCTTAGAATCTTACCAAAAGCAATATAGGTTATTGATATGAGGAAAATGAAGAAGAGAAAGAAAGAAAAAAACTAAATATTATGATGAGTTGTTTATGAAACTTGTGGGAATCTATAAAACAAAACTCTTTTAATCACAGTCGTATCACAGTACACGTGATTTTAAGAAAAGTCTTTTTAATATAATTGTTATTGTTAGTGTAAATCATTTTTGTTTAATAAAAAATGAGTTGGTTCAACTGATAATCATCGAAGCATTGTACTTGTAAAACTCAAATTCAATTTCTGCTATTAACAATCTTATTTGATTAATGATTAATGATTGATTCTTAAGTCTTCGCCATGACTTATGACATGATTGGACTTAATAATGAGATAACCTCTTTTTCATTTTATTTATTTATTTGATTCTTTTTTCTTTGCACCAAACAAAGTATAGAACTCTTTTACATTGCAATCTATGTGTTAGGAATTGAAGTCATTCTATTGGAGCAAAAACTAGTGTAAGCTCAAAGTTTGGTCCTTTAAAAATTCGCTTGGCATCAATTTATTCCTTCATTTATAGATGACATCAAAATATTCCTAAAATGATAATCCTCGCCATCAAGTTGATTTAAAAGTCAAGATTTGTTATGAAAGTGAGTGTTTAAGGTGGCATGTTTACTACTGAGGAGGCACATTAACAAATGACGTTATGTCTAAGTTGGTTTATGGCGCAAAAAGAGCATTAAAAAATGTGGAAGATAACGTTCTTGAGTGTGTCATCCATGGAGCTTTCCCTTGCCTCTCGTCCTTCTATGTGCAATACAACCATCATGTATGAAATCCAAAATTAATTCCCATTACATATGAAGTATCCTGAAAACTAGAACATACACACCATGGAAATTCCCATTCCTTGCCCCTCCTGAAATATAGACTCCCCACGAACCTAGAATTATACATCCTTACTTTGCATCTAACCTTCCACCCAGAACACCAGCAACACAAAGTTCCTCGGAGAAACAGTTCTTCACCAACCTAGACCATTTAGCCCAAACTTACTTAAGTGGTCAGTGCTTCATAAACATAGTAAGCAACCGGTTTCTCAACACTATAATAATCACCCATGACTCTAAGTGATTCATGCATAGTTGTATAACACAGACCAAAGGTTAACCTGATTAGAAAGTCGAATCACTAGGCAGAAGTCCAACCATGTGTTAAGTGGCCAAACCAAAAAACTCAAATAAAAAAAATACTATATAAAAAAATACCTCAAAAAATACTATATGAAAAAAAAAATATATTAAAACATACTATATGAAAATTACTTTGTATTAAAAAAAACCAAACTAACAATGATAATAGTCTAGTATCATGTTTAAAAATTAGGTTGATTAGATAATAATATAAATTAGAAAAATAAGAACTTAAGTCAATAAAAACATATGGTCTAATGACATAATACACTTAATTACAAAAGTTTTTCATGTACCAAATTCAAATCTAGCCAATTTAAAATTTTATATATTTTAAAGCTTGGTTCCAGCGAGTCACTTGGATTTGACTGATTCGCTACACTAACCCATAATGCATAAGAATTGGATCAGCCCAAAGACCGGGTCATGGGTATTCAGGGCTGACCGGCCAGGCCGATCCACATCGTACAACTATGGTTTCACACATTCATTGTACATGTACTAAAGCTCCCTTTGTCCATTATCCTTGAAAACTACACCTGCAACAACCATAAATTACCAAACCAACAATTGTCATTTAATAAAACACCCCTGCATTCCTCTTCCCCTACTTTCATATGCAAAAGCCTCGACAGTTATGAGAACTTATTCACCACCATGAACCATATCAACCCCTTTATTCAATCCACAATACTAAGCTTCCATCATATGCAACTCTTTCCATGGCCAATGAACTCAATAGAAATAAAGCTAAACACCCATTGAATCATACACCACTAGCCACTAGCACCTCTTCCCTTCAAACGGGGCCAAACACCCACCAACAACAGCTCAACCCATGCAGATAACCCTTAACACCTAAGCTTCATGTATCCAAATAGAGCAAAATCAACATGGAGATAGAATGTGCTTTGAATGCATTTGGGGACTTAAAGGGTTTTTTATTCTTCCTTGCACCAAATGCTAGTTTGGTCACCACATCACCAGTTAATGTGCCACCTTAGCAGAAAATATGCCACCTTGGACAACCATTAATGGTTTCACCATAGATAGTAACATTTGGATCAACTTGACGGTGAAAATAATAATATATATAAGAATTATTTTGATGTTGTTTATAAATGAAAGACCAAATTGATGCTAAGAGAATCTTTGAGGACCAAGGGTTTACTTTTTTAAATTAGTGTTTTAAAAGTAGGCTTGACCACACTAGCCGAACCCCAACTAGATCCCATTCCAACCCGAGTTAAACCATATAATTTCTCTAATGGTTCAATTGCTCAAAAATGAGTTCAACCATTCAAAATCGATCTAATTGCCCAAAAATTGGCTTTGAAAAACCAATTGATTTTGTGCAAAACTAAAATGTGGGTTCAATTTGGTCAAAAATAAACTTATTATTAATTTTTTTATGGCCCATGTTGATTTCATGTTATATGACTCAAAATTATATAAATTATATTAAAAAACTAAAGAAATTGATGAAAAATAAATAAAGATGCTCTGAATCCTTTGTACTCATTCTTGCATTCTCTTGTTTACATTTTAATTAACAACTAATTTAATTTAATGTAATGTATACAAATATTTCAAACATATAAATAATATACATGATTTTTTCCATAAAATTGGTGTTGTGTGCAAGAAGAAGAGTCATGGACCTTATAATTGGCTACTCTCCATTAATATGCGACAATACTATCTCTCCCAGTAACCAACTCTAAGCTTATAAATACCCTATTTCCTTTCCATTCTTGAGGTACACTATCTTTCCTTTAACTCTGTCTCACTCTTCAGTTTTTTCATATACTCAATACTAATTTAAGCGTCGGAGTGGGACTGGGGATCAGCTTCATGCTCGCCTCTGTCTTGCATGTAACCAAGCACAACTGGGGTGAGACTTAAGAGTTGGGACTTAAGCTTGAGAGACCGAGCCTAATCCTACTAGCACACAACTTAATGCCCTATGAACACCTATTTTGTCCAAGGTAAAAAATCAAAATAGAAAATCATAAGTAACCAGCAATAGGAGCATTAATTGGAATAAGATCAACAAAACATGATGAAACCCTAACTATAAAAGCATTAAGTGCAAAAGAAGCACGGGAGAACAGAATATCTAACCCCCCTCCTAAACTTTACTTGAAGCTTTTAGATAGGCTTGTCAATGGGCAGATAGGGGCGAGTTTTTGCTCAACCTAACCCTGCCCTACAAGAAAAATATTAAACCCCTCACTCGCACCCGCCCCTCTATAAACTATGAATATTTTAAACTAAATTCTCATACAATTTTTGTTGATTTTTGGGATTATACCCAAAACTGGCCTTTTGAAAAGCACATCTTTATTTCCTAAGCAAAATGTTTAAGTTATCTCTTCCAAATGTGAATTTTCAAAGAGTATTTTTCAAATCCTCAATTTCATTTTCAAAAGTTTTGCATGAAGAGTAAGAAGAGAATGTAGATGCATTTTCATGTGAAGAGCAATTCATGCATAAAGAATTAGCATCAATTAACCCAAGAGTTTCATTTTCAATTTTAAGTTCCTCAACTTCCTTATTTAAGATAGAGATTTTGTTTTGTAAAGTGGAAATTATTTTCTTAGATGATGAAACAACTTTTACAAGTCTCATAGATTCATCATGCAATTATTTAAATGCATCTTGCAATTCACTATAGGAAGGGGAAGAGTCAAAGTTTAAGGATGTTACCTCCGTGTCATCTTCGTCTTCGTTTTCTCCTCTAGTTATGGGACATAGATGGATTTTCTCATTGTCTGAGCTGTCCGTTGAGTCCATGTCATTTTCATCCCATGCAATGTAAGTTCTTCTTTCTTTCTTATCATTTGAAGACCTCTTCTCATACTTTTTCACTTTCCTTTGATATATTAGACATTATGTGTCCCGACTCTTCACATTCATAGCATTTAGAAGTGGATGAAGTTCCTTCCCCTTTGTGATAAGTCTTCTTTGGAGGGAATAGAGGTCTTCTTTGGGTTTCATTATTCTTGAAGAATTTCCCAAACCTCTTTACAAGGAGGCTAAGGTTCTCCTCATTTAGCTTAAGATTCTCCATGCCATCTCCATCATCATCATCAATCATGGAGGAAGTGGCATTGAGAGCAATTCCTTTATTTTTCTTGTCAAGCTCCTCATTTTGGTTAAGTCTATTTAACTCCAATTCATGTTCTTGGAGCTTTCCAAAGAGAGTAGCTAGTGTCATGGTTGAGAGGTTTCTTGACTCCGCAATAGCCCTCACTTTGGGTTGCCAATGTCTGCTTAAACACCTCAAAAATTTATTAATAAGGTCTTAATTAGAAAAAGTCTTTCCCAATGAAGCTAGATGATTAACAATATGTGTAAACCTTTTTAGCATCTTTTGAATACTTTCATCTTGATTCATTCTAAAAAGTTTATAGTCATGAATGAGAGTATTTATTCTTTATTTTTTCACTTCACTAATACTCTCATGGGTTACTTGTAAAAGTATCCCACATTTCTTGGACAATTTTGTAATTTAAGACCCTAAAGAACTCATCATACCCAAAGGTTATAGTAATGATGTTTTTGGCTCTTAATTTGTATTTGACCTTTTTTCTTATCTTCATCGATCCATTCACTTCTTACTGTATTGACTCTTACACGATTAACAATATGTGTGGGAACTAAAGGACCATTTTTTACTACATCCCACACATCTAGATCAATACCTTAAATAAAAATTTTCATTCGTTCTTTCTTATATGCATAACCATCCCCATTGAAAAAGAAAGGTCTATAAAGAAAAGACCACTTCGATGAAAAACCATTTGAAAAAGCCATCACTCCTCTTGAAGCTGTTAAGATCTTTATACAAGAGTCTAACTCTGATACCTTTTATTACCAAGTGACTTCAAACTCAAGAGGGGGGTGAATTGAGTTTATAAAATATTTTTGCAAACTTTTTACAAAATACTTGTATATCAATTTTTGTTGAAACTATTGATTGATTGAGGTAAATAGATAAATGAGATTGAGTACTTCACTCACAAATAAACAAGTCAAGATGAAGAGAATTCAAGTAAGCATATAAGATCGAAGCACTAAAGTAAATGAGATGGAGTAGAGAAGAACAAACACAAGATTTATCTTGGTTCAACCACCTCTTATGATCTACGTTCAGTCCTCAAGTGAACTACTCGAGATTTTTCACTAAACCTTCAAACTTGAATATGTACTTAAAATCTTCACAATCAAGACCACTCAACACACATCTGGGATGCTTCGCCCTTTGTGTTTGAGCCTCAAAACAAGGGATACTTCACCCTCATAACTTTTGAGAGATACTTCACCCTTTATTCTATTAAGGGATACCTAACCATTTTATCTCTGGAGGGATGCCTCACCTTATTACATAGGAAATCAAAGAAAGATTGAATGATAAACTTTCAAAAGAGTAGATTATACAAGTTGAAGCTCTATGGATAGATGGATAATCACACTTTTAAGCTCAAAAACAGAGTAATAATGTTCAAGGCTTGTAAACTTGTATTGAATGCTCAACAAGATATTTCAGAATGATTTCCCACTTCTCTTTAATGCCCAATGACTTGTATTTATAACCCAAGTCATTAAAGAGTCGTTGGGAGCATTAAATGTAAGCAACTAGCCATTAATTTATGTTTTTGGGAACCCAGTCTATTCGAATAGGATGAGTGTATATTCGATTAGATGCATTATAGCACACACAAAAAATTGGTTTCTGGAATAGCCTATTCGAATATGCACAAAGTCTATTCGAATAGAGCCTTTTTAAAAACAAAAGGTGTGTAAGCCATTTTAAGTCCTCTATTCGAATAGAGCTTGATGGAAATGAAAACTTGACATTTTGACTTTGGCTATTCGAATAAGGAGACCCTCTGTTTGATTAGACCTATTGAAAAATTCTTTAATCAGCTGTGTAACCTTTGCTAAATGTCTCCAAGAGATCCAACAAACTTTTAAACACTTAAAAGCCATTTCTTAATAAACCAAAACTCATTTTAAAAACTTGGAAACCATGTGTGCTATTTTGGATTCTTGAAAAAACATGTTTGGAGTTTAAGTATAAACTATTTTAGTTTTACAAATGATCTAAGTCCTAATACTATTCTTGAAAGGTTTTGGACTCGATCTTGCTATCATGTTCATGTTTATTATCATCAAAACTATCTTCAACAGTCAATAGTCAATTACAAGCTTCTGACTTGAATAAAAACCAAGTTTATACCCTTTGTAATTGATTACAGGGTTTGGTAATCGATTACAGTCTTCTCAGAAGTATTGTAATGGATTACAAGAGGCTTGTAATAGATTACAAGAACATGTAATCTATTATGCTCAGCCTTAAAAATAGATTTTTGAAAAGATTAAGCTTTGTAATGGATTACCAACGGTTGTACCAACTATCAAAACTAGAATTTCTCAATGATTCAAACAAGATTTTCACGATCCAATATTAAATCATAATTTTGTGCAAATCAACCTATATTTTCCAAAAGCTAAAACCACCAATTTAGGGAATTCATAGTTGACTTTTAAAAATCAATTTGAGCTTAATGAGATATCAAATATTACTTCTCACATTCAAGATCCTAAGTCCTATAAATCTATTGCCTTGAAGCTTCCCGTAGACTAGGTCTTACTCATAACTTTGTATCATCAAAACGTTCGTGAAATGAGTATTCACATCATAGAAGGGTAAATTAGGGTTAAGTTTGATTGAGTTAGATGGATTAGGTTATATGTCTATTATAGAAGGGTAATTTTTGTCATTTTATAATGAGAAAAAAATTGTAAAATCTTATTCTACAAAAATATAAAATTTCATTCTTCTCTTTTTTTAAAAAGAGATTCGACAACTTTGTGGAATAAAATTTAAAATAAGAAACCATTTTGCATTTATTTTCCATGAATAAACATAGAAAATTTTTTATTCCTAAAATGCATGTGGAAGCCATTCCATTCATTCACACCAAATAATATTAAAATTTAATTTATGTCATAATCTCGTATCGTTTTATAAGCTTTGCCAATGGAAAAGGGGACAAGGCAATCGTTGGTACATTGCATGAAAATTTCCGAAGATGTCAATTTTCAAAGAACCATCGTGCCAAAAAGTTTGGAAAAATGCAACCTAACATCACTTTTGAGTCACATCTCTAACACCTATCTATATAGTAAAATTATTGTAAGTATACAAAAAAAAATAAGATACGTCTAACTGTAATATTAAAAATTAGAGAAATTATTAGTTAATCATAATTTATTACATCTTCTCTTAAGTATTTAAATTATTATTTAATATATATAAAAATATTTTAAAATATTAATATAATTTTATTATGATCTCCAGAATTTGACATATGTTAAATAATAATTTAAAAATTTATAATAAGTTATGCTTAACTAAAGATTACTCTAAAAACTGTAAAAATGTAAGTTAATATTTGTAAGTATATATCTTACATTGTTCAAAAGTTTGACTTGATAATCCTCCGTTTACATTTTTTTTGGGGTCATTTCTCCATTTACATTTTTACCGTCACAATACGCTACCTAAAGAGTAAGTCAAATCACAAATGAGATTAACGGTAGGAAGGGGTAGCAAATAGATGGATTAGTTTGATTTTGAATTAGATCGTAATGGATAAATTCAAAATAAATTATTAATTTATTTAAAATTTATTATAAAATATTTAATATATTCAATTTATTCATGACCTAATTTAATGAATGAATATTCAATCCATTCATTAATCTATATTTTAATGGATTAGATGGATGGATATCCAATCCACTTTTTAAAAAAATGTTTCTCTTTTTAAAAAAATTTATTTTCTCTCTAAAATATGTTTCTCTCTCTAAAAATTTTTATTTCTCTCTAAAAAAAATAAAATATATTGGATATCCATTGAATTGATTTTTAATTGGATATCTATTGGATATTCAATATATATTTTGGTTAGATTATTAACCATTCATAATTAAATTTAATCTATTAGATCCAATTCAATAAGATATATTATTTTAATTAAATGAATTAGATTGATTTTAATATAAATGGATTGGATGAATTAAAATTTAATGGATTTTATTACCATCTGTGGGCAACCGCCATCTGATATCAGCCTATAGGGAAAAATAAAATATTTCATTTACTTAGTTTCTCTAATATCCTATTTATTATTACTGCCATGTTTTTTTAATGGTCACTTTTAAAATTTATTTTGTTTTAAATTATTTGTTAATTTTAGAGAATAGAAAAATATTTATTATTTATTTTTAATATTATTCTTATTTATTATTATCATCACTAATATATTAGATATTTTTGTCAAGAGAAACTTAATGACAATTTTATCAAATATTAGTTTTTTCTCTCTAAAATTTAGGTTATTTAATGAGTTTCTTAATTAATGTACTTAAACTTTAAATGACTATTATTGAATAACGAAAGAAGTATAAGGGTTTTGTAAGTATCCTGTGTACTTGTTAAGAAATAAAAAATAGTAAGTATTAAATGTAAAGTAATTTTTTTAATTTTCAATGTATTAAATGCTTCATTTTTTATTTAATATTTATTTTTTGATTTCTTAATAAATTCCATTAAGGTACTCATTAGATAAATCCTTATTAATATGAAAATTCATTGTTGAGATTATGATTTAATATTTTCTTAAAAAATACTTTTTTTTTAGTTTCTCAGAATATCTCTCATCTAATAAGTGAGAGATTAATCTTTCAGAGTACGGTTAGACGCCTAAGCAGGGACTTCTCCTAATAGTGTTATATACACATGAATCTCGAGATCGAATTTAGGATCACATGCTTAAGAGATCCGAACTCTTTTCACTCATATCAACACACGTTGATATGTTATTAAAAAAATACTAAGACCTTATAAAGAATAAAGAAATACAAGTTAATATGAATATTGCCACTTAGTAAAAATTAAATCCAACTTGTACAAAAAAAAAAACTTAAATACAACATTTAGTACCTTTAAGAAGCAAACTTTCATTTAAGTACCACTTGATTAAGAGAAGTTTGGGATGTCAACTTAAATCCGTATTCATCCATTTCTAACTACTTAATATTAGGGCAGATAAAATAGATTGAGTCCGATGGCTTAATAAAATGGGTAGGTTAGACAAAAAATGTAATGAAAAAATAAAATTTAACCCAACTAGGTCAGTTCGATTTTGGTCAGATTCGATGCTAGCCAACTCGCAATAAGTTGGGCCAATCCGCTGAATTAATGTTTAATTATTTAATTAATAATTTTTATGATATGTAAAGAATTTTATTTTTATTATTTAATATAAATTAATATTTTTGTCATAAATAATTTTATTTAATATTTGTTGGTATTTTAAGTATGTAAAAGAAAAATATAGTAATAAAACATAAAAATATAATATTTTAGTATAAAAAATATAAGAGAAATTTTTTTTAAAAAAATTGGGCCAACAAACTAGCCCGACCCAACTTATAGCCTGCACAGGACTAGGCTAGGTTAAGAAAATGTTAGTCCGCACCAAGTTTGACTTAATCCAAAATTTGTTTTGGCTTAGGTTGATCACCCATCTTGACACCCTTATTTAAAGATTCATCATTTGACAAATATTATTATCTTTTTTAAGCATTAACTACTAATTATTATTGCAAGCCATTAGGAAATAGGAATGAACTAAGTAGTGAAAAATTTGAAAAAACAAAAATAAAAACAAGACGGGCTAGTGTCGCTGTGTTAGCAAACTGAGTTTAATATAAGCAAACTTCATATGTAGTATATAGTTAAAAAGTACTTTGTGTAATATCCCTAATAATAATAATAATAATGGGAACATAAAAATATTTATGGGAAATATTTTAAAATAAGATATTAAGTAAGAAAATAAATATTTTACATAAATTAATTATCAAAATAATGTATTATCTTACCATACGTACCTACTTAAAATAATGAAAAAGATTAGATATAGATTAGATATATCTACTTAAAGATTAGATATAGATTATTTGATGAAATATAATATATATATATATAACAAAAAATGAAATAACGTAAAAGAATATAAGTGACGTAATGTAATATATAAGAAACATGAGAATCTGCTCTATTAATGCAACGATAAGGATAAATGATAATAAAATAATAAAAAAATAAAAATATATATAAGAAATGACATGACAATAGATAAGATTAGTTTAGGAGCACGTGAGAAAAATTGTTTTTTGACGAAAAGAGCTTATATAAAGAGTTGGAATTGGAAAGAAATTCTAATTGGGGAACATGTGACAAAAAAAATATAAAAAAAATGAAAGGATAAGATAAGCAGATTTGATGAAATATGGTCATTGAAAATCATAAAGAGGACGTGAAGGCTCTACAACTTTCTCTCAAAATATCTACAGAAACACACTTTATTCTGCAGAAGTTATAGTGTTTGACAAAAGTTCTGTGGTGATTGAAGCTCTATAAAAAACAAACTCAGGGAAGCCACGAAACGAACTTTGCTCTGTAGAAAAAAATTATTCTCTCCCTAGTTTGGTCTTTCACAACAGGTAAAGGGATGGAAAAACCTTTCCTTTTTTTTTCCTTCATTGTTATAATCTTGAAATTTTCTCTGAAACAGTTCTTGAAATTTTTTCTTTCCAACCTTTATCTTATCCTCCTCTCTTTTCTTCTATTTTTGGGTTTGAAACAGAGTATGAGTTTGATTTTCTTGTTTTTTTTTTTTGATATATAGCAAAGGTTCAAAGTTCAAAAGACTCTCACTAATAGAGAGGAACAAGAACCAACAACCAAACGTACAAGATGCAAAAGGAAAAATAGAAAAACAAAAGATCAAGACAGAAAACAAAACTACAAAAATCAAGAAACAAACCAAAACACATGCTGTTCCTCAACATCTGCAACAAAATTAAACCTGAAATCTTCATTTGGCTTGACTATACTTTTATGATGAACAAAACGTAAATCCTTAAAGCACCTCTTGATAGATTGGAGCTTGTTCCATAAAAAACGCATCTTCCATAGGACATTCTTATCATCACCCACCCAAGACAACGCAAGCAAGGACCCAGAAAGAAGCAAAACTGGAAAAAGTGAACACCATGTTTTTTGAAGAGATACTTTAAGAGCAAAAACAATAGCCAAAAAATAAGCTTCATTAGCATCACAGCAAACCACAGAGTTAACACAATGACATAACATCTTCCCAGACATATCCTTAAGAAAACCTCCAATAACAAACTTTCCCATATTACTCCTATCCAAAACTTCTAATCTCCAAAAAAAGACACCCAAAGACATAGGATTCCATCTAACAACCGATTGTCTTATCGAACCAGAATACTTCCATCTTCTAACATCATGCAAATTAGATACTAGAAACTCCGGTGAAAATGGAAAATCAGAACACCAACTCAAAGTCCAATACCTAAGCCTTAACTTGACTTGAGTGTGGACTAAATCCCTTTGGATGAATTTTGTCAAAAACCAATCTGTTTCTAACTTGTCAAATCGTCCAAATAATAACAAAAAATAATGTCACCCATAACTTTTTCTGAAAATCGATCAAACCAATATCCACCCACGAAGAAACTTCTTGAGTCAAGAGCGGAGGTCCAGAAAAAACCCCACCAATCGAGACAAGTGCATCATAATTTCCAAGAGAAAATACAATTGAAAAAGATATGTTCAATACTTTCCTTAACAGAAGCACAAAATGAGCATCCTTCTTCATTTTCTTGGATCAAGTTGAGCTTCCTAAGGCGATCTTTGGTGTTTAATCTGCCCAGCAACACAAGTCATACAAGCAATTCAGCCCTTGGAGTAGCAAGACCTTGCCAGACACCTTTTGTAATATTACTAGAAAGACACATGGAACCTGATAAAGAAGCTTCAGCAAGCAAGAAAGATTTAACCAAAAAGAATCCTTTAAAGTCAAATTTCCAAAAAAGCTTGTCTTCTGCCTCTCTATTTAAAGGAACTTGAGATAGCAAAATATTCAACTCATTAAGTTGTTACAACCCCCATACAAATAACGCATGTCTCCAAAGAAAGTTCCAACTCCAATTATATCCATCCCACACCCCAAACTCTGTAATTACCTTATTTTTTTTTGTAAAGATACAGCAAACAATCTTGGGAATTTATTTCTAAGACACCCATCACCAATCAACTTATCTTCCCAAAACAAAGACTTCAAACCATTTTCCACATTCTTCCAAAAACCATGCTGAATTATTTTGTTTATTCCTTCTCCAGAATTTTTAACATTATACACATCCGACCAAGGGCCCCTTCTAGAATATAATTTTTGATTAACAAGCGGTCTGTCACAGATAAGATTATATTTAGAACACATTACCCGTTTCCAAAGAGGTTTTTCTTCAGCAGAAAATCTCCACCACCATTTGAATAACATAACAATGTTTTTGATAACCAAATCCCCCACACCAAGGCCACCCACACTTTTTGGCTTTTGAATAACACTCCATTTAATAAGAGGGATACTTCTCTTGTTAACATCACCACCCCAAAAAAATCTACTTTGGATCCTTATTATTTTTTTAACCACCGCCACTGGAATCTTGAAGAGCCCAAGATAATATAAAGGAAGGTTATTAAGAACAGACTTAATCAAAACAAGTCTACCTGATTTAGATAAAAGCCTTGCCTTCCAAGAAGCAAGCCTCTTCTCAATCTTATTCACAACCGGTCTCCATGTATCCATCTTCCTTTGATTTGACTCGAGCGAGATCCCCAAATAATTAATTGGCAAGGAAGCAATCGAGCATCTTATCCTATTACACACCAAATCAATCCATTGTTATGGGCAAGAGAAAGGAAAGAGTGCCAATTTTGTATAATTTATTTTCAGACCAGACATAACATTGAAACAGTCTAACAATCTTCTATAGTTCAAGATAATTTTTTTCCTTAGAAAGGCAAAAAAAAACTATCGTATCATCTGCAAATTAGAGATGAGACAATTCAGCCTTATCCTTTCCAATGCAAACACCTTCTATTAAACTAGCCTCCTTAGCTCGCCCCACCATCCGATTAAAAACTTTCGCAATGAGAACAAATAAGAAAGGGGATAGAGGATCCCCTTGCCTTAGGCCACGCTCCATATTGAAAGGCATTGTTAGTGATCCTTTCACCAAAACTAACATAGAGGCTGTTGAAATGCATTGAGACACCCATCTTCTCCATTTCTGTCCAAAACCCATATGCATTAGAACATGATCAACAAAGCTCCACCTCACTGAGTCATAAGCTTTTTGGAAATCAAGCTTCAAGATCATTGCAGAAACTTTCTATTTTTTAAACCAATGCACCGCTTCACTGGAAATAAGCACCCCATCAAGGATTTGTCTCCCACTAACAAAAGTTGACTGAGTCTCACCCACTAAGCCAGGCACGACCTTTTTCATCCGAGACGCTAAAATCTTAGCAATTACTTTGTAGATGCACCCAACCATACTAATTGGTCTTTACTCTGACATATTACTAGCCCCTTCTATTTTTGGAATTAATGTCACCCACGTCATGTTAACATTTTTTGGGAGAAAACCCGATGAAAAGAAGTCAAGAATAAAATTAGAAAATTCATCACTAATTACACTCCACATAGTCTTTATAAATTTTAAATTGAAACCATCATATCCAGGTGATTTTGTAGGATCACAACACCATACAGCAGCTTTTATCTCATCAGCAATTGGCATAACTTCAAGTTCCAATGCTTGATCCCTGTTAATACATGACAACATACCTTCTTGAATTTCAATAAAAGGTAGGGGGTCTTGTTTATATAAATCCCTGAAGAACTTTCTTGCCACTTTCTTAATGTTCTTTGGGTCTTGAAAAATCCTCCTTCCCACCTTCAACTTAAGAGTATGTTTTTTCCTTTTTCTACTAGTAGCCATGGCATGAAAAAATTGTGTTCTTGTATGACTCTTTAAAGTATCTATCACGAGATAATTGTCTCCAAAAATCTTCTTTTCTTCTATACCATTTTCCCAAATGACTTGCAAGAACACTCCTCCTAGCCACCTCAAGTTCATCAAGATCCCCAACCTCAGCCAAAAAGTCTATTGTAGATAATTCCATCTCCAAGCACTTAATTTTTGTATCAATATGGCCAAAAATTTCCTTATTCCATTTTTTTATAGGATATTTCAGCCCCTTCATTTTTTCTGCAACTGATAAGTTACCCAAATTCTTCTATTCTAGCTCCACCATTTTAATAAATTCTTTATGGGAAAACCATATATCCAACGATCTAAAAGGTTTTGGTCCCCAATTCAAACTTCCTAATTCAAGCAACAAAGGCGAGTGATCTGAAACTAACCTTCTTAGCCCCCATAATTTTAGATCCTGAAAAATTACAAACCACTTATTCTCCACAAACATCTTGTCCAATTTACTCAAAGACCTTCCTCTCGACCAAGTAAATTTTCTTCCAATAAGAGGCATGTCAACAAGCCCCATATTTTGGACCCACTCAGTAAAATCTACCATACTTAGAGACATAACACATCCCCTTTTTCTTTCTTCAAGTAGAAGCACCTCATTAAAATCCCCCATAACTAGCATAGGAACCATTATCACCTGTTTAAGATTTAGCAATTCTTGACATACTGCATATCTTTCACCACGGCTGTGAGGACCATATATCAATAGGATAACACAGTGAAAATTCTGATCAGAGACAACTCCTTCCATGCATAACCACCTTTGACCACTAAAGATCTTTTTTTGGTGAAAAAATTCTTTATCCCAAACACAGATAAGACCCCCACCACTATTTATAGCTTCCACAGAACACCATCCATAATCAATCCTACCCAATAAACTACGAATTTCTTGATCAGTAATGAATGCATATTTTGTTTCTACCAGACCCAAAAACGAAATATTTTTCTTAGCCACCAATTTTTTAACAGTAACACATTTCCCCCCACCCCCAATACCCCTAATATTCCAACTTAAAAAACGCATAAGGAAACAGAAATAACACACCTGGAACCAGAGAGTTCAACGTTTCTCTTGTGACTCCCTTTTCCTTGAAGCTTTCTTGCTCCCTTTCTTGACTAACTTCCTACTTCTTCATTTGAAGACACCAGGCTAGCTATCTTCCCCATCTTCCAAGTTTCTTGAGCCTCCTTAATCTCTTCTACATCTTCGTTCCTCGCATAATTTCTCGCGTCATTCCTCTGCATCTTCCAACTATTGTCCTTCTCTGTGCAAGAAGCAGAGAAGCCTCCAGAACACACAACATTATTCCTATTCTGATTCGGGCAAGCCACTTTTGTATTATCCCTTGACTCTGCTGAACTAAGCCCAAAACCAAGGGGAAAATAATTTGGAGAATCATATCCTGAAACATTACACCAAGAAGGCCCATGGCCTATTACATATACACTACCACTTTCTATTAGAGTTGGACTTATGATTTTATCTTACTTGGGCCTATCAGGGTCCAATTGCATTGCAGCAATAACGTCACCCGTCCTCCTATCTTCACTAAAAATTGTCGTGCATGTTCTATTAGGAGAGCATTTGTCCTGTGACATTAAGGGGTGCTCACAGGAATGTTCAACGTGGTCATAGTTTCCACCCTGTGATAAATGATCAAATTCATTCCTAAAACTTCATTAGCCATTAATTGCCCACCGTCCACCCTTTGCTCTTCCCAGTGACCCACGGCTGAAGGCACCATTGTAGAACTTGTCTCATCTTCTCGATCGGGATTATCATCCTCATCACCTGAGAAAGATGGAACCACCGAACTACACTTTATCCTTGAGACAACACAACAATTCTTCCACAAACACCCTACGTCCCTACCAACTTCCTTCACATAAACATCATAGCCTTTGCCATCTACTGATAAATAAACCCAGCCACCAATCAAAGCCCAGTGTACTGTATCTATTAGAAATCTTGCAACGCCAAGTGATGAGGCTAATTCAGTTTCTCTGTCAAGGCAAACAACCTCACCCCAACACTCTCCAATCTTCCTAATATTATCACAGGACCAAGCATGGAGAGGAATACCAAAATATTCAATCCACACTCTTCTGGTTAAACACATTTCTTCCTCTGACCATCTTCTATAATTATCAAAGTAATTTTTCAAAATATCACCCCCCGATAATAAAGCTTCTTCCATATCTTCCATAGACGAAAAAGTTAGAAGGATTTTATGCTTTCCCATATCCCGAATGTTTGTGATAAAAGACCATTCACTTATTAGTTTTGCTGCTAGGGTGTCGATATCCCTAGGATAAGATGACTCACCGATTATACTTCTCCTCAACCATCCCATATTTTCTTCACATACTTCACCTTTTATCACCTTTGTTTCTTCTTCTGGAACCTCCACAACATTTTTCTCTATTCTCAGCATCTTTTGATCATCCCTACTAGTAAGCTTGCTTCCTCTATTTTTGTGATAAATTGAAGGGTCCATTTTACTCCGATGGGCTGCACCATTTGATATAACCATATCCCTATATGACCTCCCATCCCTGAACATCATCTTTCCTTCCTTTTCATGCACTGTCACCTCCTTCTGTTGCTTTTTGCGGTTCAAAAAATTCTTCTGTGTAGCCTTTCTTGTGTATGCCGCTTCCTATACTTTTATTTCACATCCTCTAATCACCAATCCATTTAACCTCTCTATTGCCTTCATAGCCTCCTGCCGCCAGTAGAATCGAACAAACCCAAAAGGCAAAGCACAAGTTCTTCTCTTTTTCACAGAAACGTAAATGTCTGCAATCTTACCTTCATGTTTAAAAATCTGCCACAACCACGAGCTTGTCATTGACATGGGTAGATTATCAACGAACAGAGTGGTCGTGGTTCTTTCCACTGTTTGGTAATGTAAAACATGGCCGTCACCCCTCTCACTCTCCCTTACTCTCCACCTCCTTCTCACACCTTCGCTCATTTAATGTGTTCTTGACCAAGTTAAGTTTTTGATATTTTGAGATGACCTTTTGAAATCTGTTGGACCAAGTTTTGATATTTTGTTGAACTATTACTCTTTTCTTTTTCTTGATTACCAGTATCCTTCGGAATCTCTCAAGTGTAATATAAATTACTATTTAAATGCTTTCTTTTGACTATAATATGCTTTGCACCAAAGCTAGAACTTGACTCTAGGGAGATTTAAATATACTGATAAGTCTCAGAAGAGTTAAAGAAATTACCCTTTTAATGCACTTTTAATTTCAAAAAAATGGGTTAAAAATAAGTAATCTATATTATCATTTTCTTTTGATGTTTGGAACCAAGATTAATGTTTCTGCTCTTATTATTTTTCTTCTCTCATTATTTTGTGCTCATATTATTTTCGACTCCTTTTATTTTCTATTTGACATTATCGTGGCTGCTCCTATTTTTTTTGTTTAAAAGATAATAGTGAAATTGTTTTAAGCCTGCTAATACTTTGATTTATTTGATGATGTATATTTTGAAAAGTCTCGGTCATGACAAAGAGGAAGATTTTTTTTTATAATATTTGATTATTTGCCACATCCTATTGACAAAAAAATGATTTTGTAAAATGAAGAAAACATAAGAAAATAATATATATATATATATATATATATATATATATATATATATATATATATATATATATATATATATATATATATATATATATATCCCTAAGGTACCAAGACCAAGTGTACGAGCTTATGGTCATAAGGAGAAATTCTTAGGGGACGCCCTAACTAAATTAGAGCTCATATAATGTAATGTGCATATCAGAGATCAAGAATGAATTCTTTGTGATTAAGATCCTGAGGTGATGGTACAAGAATTAAAAGGGAATAAGAAAAGTTATTTTATGAATTTTCTGGAATAATGCACAATTCCTTTTAAATTTATAGTTTAATACTGATGCTAATATTTTTTTAAAGAAAGATTTATGAATTTTAGATTATAGCTTGATAGGAAAATAGAGAAAAAGGAAAGTAATAAAATTATTTTCCGTACACGTGACGGTTAGAATATCATTAGTTAAAAATGTAATTGTTTTTTTTTAACCTCTATTGAGTTATATCTCATTCATTTGACGTGATATTTCAGACAATGCCGACTCTGAGATTCATAATCGACCTTCGTGTTGAGCAAGTATACAGGCCAGAGTTGGGAGACTATGTTTTCTCCTTCTCGTTGGGGGACATTTGTCTAATAATAGTAATATTTGACTAGTAGATTTATAAATATGTATAAATGTAGCACTTCATGTACTTCAAGTTTTTTTTAGCACCATATTTATGCCTAAGTGAGCCTAACTTTTTGTAATAGTAGGTGTTAACTGTTTTTAGAAGTACTACCTAAAATTAAGGATGAATATACTAACAATTGTGATTTTTGAGTAGTCCACCCCTGTTTGATGTATAATATTACTAATGACTGTACTTTGTTATGTAAAATATATCTTTAACTATTTTATATATACATATTTGAGTAATAATAATTACTTCTATAAGAATAACTCTATAATTAAAGTAATAATTACCTATGACGGTTTCAAAACTTATTAAAATTAAATCTATAAAATTAAATTAGGACGTTATACTTTGTCGCCAAGACAAAGTTGATGCTTGAGCGAGGATTAGTCCCAAAGCCTGAGTATGAAGACACTTAGGATATGTTTGGATGAAGGATTATCGAAGAAAAGGAAAATAAATACTTTTTATTTTATTTTTAAATTAAGATAATTATAAAATATTTATAAAATTAAATAAAGAATAATTGAAAAATTTTATGTTCATCTTTCATTTTATTTCTTTATTTAAAAAAATAAATATAAAAAATATTTATTCAAAATAAAGAATAAGTCTTCCTTTACTTTTTTCTCTAAAACTCTCCAAAATTCTAACTCTGAAACACACGCTTAAGAACGAATCTTGAAAATAAGTGTTGGGAGGTTGAAAAAAGATATTAAAAATAATTTAAAATTAATTATATCTACTCTTAATTTTATTTCCTTAATTAAATGCATAATTCTATTAGTAATTGATTATTCTATGTAATATTTTTTTAGTATATATGTATTTTGATTAAGCAGTTTATCTCATTATATTATTCACTTATTTTAAAAGTCATATGTAAATTATCATAATATTCATAATACTAAATTAATGCAAGCTAAAATTTTACATAGTTGTGTGAAATAATATTATCTTTATCAATGGCGGCGTATAGTGCAATTGAAGGGAGGCTTTGGCCTCCCCCTCCCCCTCAAAATTTTCAAGAACTCTATTTGTAATATATTTTTATTATTTATTTGCACCTAAAGATGGCCTCCCCAATCCATGATTTCAAGGCACTCTAGCATCGCCACTGCCCTTTATTATAGGTTAGCGCAAATTATAATAAAGTTAGTCTTGCACATGTTAAATTTTGATGAAGTTTAGTTAGTTTATATAAGTTGAAAGAACAAACTAGATCCAAGACTTAGTTGAAAGAACAAACAAAGTTTATTCGTACTTTCTAAAGTCAGATTTATATATTTTAAACTTGATTCCTCAAATAACTTTAAACACTAGTTATTTTATTTTGTATATAAATATATATATATATATATATCTATTTTATATATATATATATATATATATTTATTTATATCTATTTATTAAATTTGAATTTACTCTCTTGAAAGTGATTTAATCTCTTTTATTTTACTATCTCTTAAAGAATGACTTTTAACTTATCTTTTTTAAAATTTTAAACCAAATCCTCTTTTAAATTAATTATATATATTTTCTTCATAATTTTAAATATCTTTCTCTTTTAATTTATATTTTTTAATTTCTACCTATTTTTATAAAAAAAAACACATACAATGCATGAGATATTTACTAATATCTATTAAATTAGTGTACTTTTTTAAGAGTGACTTAATTTATTTTTACACTCTCCCTCGAAAAATTACGTGTAATTCTTAACTTCCTTCTCTTTCTCAAAAGATAACAAGTGTCAATCTTTACTTGTTTTATTTTTTAATTTTAAATTCAAATTCTCTTTTAATATGATTATGCATTATCCTCCTTTTTAGTTTTAAATACATTTTTAAATCTATATTTTTTTAAATTTTAACTAAATAAAAAAAATCCGGATAATATATGAGATACTTATTAATTACTAGTATAAAAAAAATTGTAAGGGGCCAAAGTTAAAATCTGAGTGTGAAACATAAACTAGACAAGATTTTATAATACTATTAGTGAAAATACTGAAATAGGTGGGGGTCCATGGCTCCACTTGCCCCACTCTAAGAGCATAAATCCGTCCCTAACATGTTTGGCTAAAAACATAAAAAGCTGTTGATTAAAATTATATGTACGATAACAACTTTTAGAAATAAGTTGAAATTTAGACATTATTAAGAAAAAGTTATTGAGATTATTTTTAATAGTGAGATATAAATATTATTTTGTCATCAATTAAATAATTATTTTAATTATTTTATATATATTTTGATAATTTAATACATAAAATTAATTTTTTATACTATTTAAATAAAATAGATTAGCTGAAAATCATTTTTTAACTAACATATTAAAATATAATTTTTTTCTTATAATCGATTATAATAAAAAAAATTTATACAATAATTAATTATTAAAATAATCAAATTTTTACAGTTATTCAAAACACACACTAAATATGTTTCTAGAGACATATCTTAATTTTACAAGAAAAAATAGTTAAATAAGAGTGTGAGAAAACTTTGTAAGAAAAAAAAAACAACGATAAATTTAAACTTCTGTATTAAGCGGTAACAAAATCAAAATCTTTTATTAAACTTCACTAAACTATGTAATGAAGGATATTTTAAAAAATAAAAAATTTATTTAAAGAGTAGTGACAATAAACACTCCAATAAAATAATGATAAGTGGAAAGACATTATAATTTATGCATTTTAAGAGATTATTTAGGTACCTTCTATTCTTTTTTAAAATACTAATAACCAAGTCTTTTAAAATATATCTAATTTACCGGCCATATGTTAAAGAATTTAAAATCTCCCCGTCTAAATTATTTGCATACGATTTATCATCTATTTTAACTCATTAAGATACAACTTTCGTTCCTTAATAATGGTCTTTCTAAATATTTTATTTTGTTCCAAATTCTTTGTTATTTGAGAATATTAAAAAAATATTAATTAATTTTTTTTAATTTTATCTTTCTTAATGTATAGAAAATTTATTGTACCACATGAAATTAATGGAGAGAATTAATAGAGTGAGAAAAAAGGTAATTTAATCACATTATATCATATATTTTTTTTACATTTGTGACTATTTAATTTTGTCCTTAATCCATGCTTAAAAACCTTAAGGCCTGTTTGGTACGTAGGATATGATAAAACTTGATTGTATTAGGCCTGATAGTATAAGGTTTGATAAATTTTTAATATTATTCAGTGTTTGACGCGATATTGTATAAGATACTGTGTTGTATAAAGGAAATTTCTCTCCCTAAAATTACATCACCAGAACCTCTCCCTTCATTTTTTTCTCTGATTTTTGTTCTCCCTTTCTTGGTGCCTCAGCCTCAGTATTTAAAGAGAAAATTGGAGTTGAAGAGCCTTCCCCATGTTGACCATGTTGCAGAAGTTGATTATGTTGAGTCAATTTCTAGTTTTCTTTCTATTGCTGTATTTCTCTGTCTCATGACTTTCATCTTTCTCAATCGTTTATTATCTTCCAAAAATGCTGCAAAGGTGACTAGAAGAGTGTGTAGCAGGGTTAACCGAGTTAGGTCTTCTTCAAATTTCATTTTCTATGCTTTGCTTTTCTGCCTCATGACCATCATTCTTCCTTATTCCCTGTTGCTTTCTTCTTTCATTTTCCGCCACTCACCTAATTAAGATGCTAGAATGGTAGCTGCCTATGTACAAGGAAAACAGTGGCAACAATTGGCTTAGCAGGTTGAGCCTAACGCAGGGTCTTTGTAGATCGAGTTCCTCCTTGGTTGATGCGCGGCTGGGCCTCCTGCAAGGTTGAAAGGTGCAGGTGGGAGGTGGCAAGGGATTTAGATGACTAAATGAAGAAGTGGGTCATGGATCCTAGGTTATTGGTCAGCTTTGGTGTTCGAGTAATAGGGTTGTAAAGGAAATATTTTTAGATGAACTTATCCATCAAAACTTAATCAAGTCTAATCCCACCCCCGAAGACTTGATTAAGTTATATGTTATTTTAATGTATAAGATGAATATGTTAGATAAACTTATACAATACTGTGATCTCACTGAACAACTGATAAAATTATCATGTATTGTATAAACTTATCATATTAAGTCTTATATGTCGTGTCAAGCGTGTATTAAAAGACAAATTATAAAGGGATGGAGAGAGAGAGTACAAGTAGTCAACTCGTATAAAATCAACTGTATTAATAGATAATATCTAATAAAAACCAATGGCCCATGAGTATTAATTGTGGGAAAAAGCTTTTTTAAAATGAAATTTTCACTAAAATGAGTAAGTAAAAATGTATTATCTTATAGTTAATTTAAAGTTTATTATGAATTTAACTTATTAAATAATTTAAAAATAAATATATTATTTTTTACTTACTTTAAAAATAAATTTATTTTAAAGGAATCTTTTCCAATAATAATTCTGTTGGATTGACGGGAATGCAAGGATGTCATACTCAAAGGAAGAAAATGGTAATCATACATCTTTCACACATATACATCTTTTACATCTATTTAATTATATGGTAAAATCAAAGCATAAATAGATTAAAAAAAATAATGTGAGCACAATTATAATTAAATGATAAAAATTATATAAATCTAAAATAATATATATAATTTTATGTGGCTAATATTTTTGTACTCCAAATCAAGGGAATCAATGAGTTATGGCGTATGCCAGGTTTGTTTTGGCAATTTGGACATAAATAATGAATTGAAGATGGGTGCTATTGTACACTTTGTCAAGTTTAAGTGTATTATATATTTAAATTTTTTATCTACAATAGTAATTTTTTTTACAAGTTGCTTCTTTTTTCTTATAGTTTTTTTAGGCCATCATTACTGGCCATCGTCGGCGGCGAACTTCCGGCTACTTTCGGTCGCCATGCCGTAACTTCAGTCACCTTCGGTCGTTGTCTGCGCTGCCCGCCATACTAATGCCGGCCACCTTTGGCCACCTCCATGGCTACTATTCACTTTTTAAAAATTATATAATTATGTAAATAATATCGTTAAAATTATATTAATCTTTATATTTTTTCATAAATAATTATGTATATTGAAATTTTTTTCTAAAACTATAACTATTGAAAAATCTTATAAATTTTAAGCGATAATATTTATACGGTTATATAATATTTATACAATTATATAATCTAAAAAAAACTAGAGGTGATCAGTTTTCCTAAAACTATAATTATGTTTGTTGAAAAATCTTATAAATTTTATTTGATAATATTTATATAGTTATACAACTTTAACAAAAATTGAAAGTGACCAATGGTGATCAATGAGCGGCGTATAATGGTCTATCAACTGATTACAATGGTGATAGTAATATGTAAAAAAATATAAAACTAAAAAACTTAAAAAAACTTACTTGACAAATTTTTTATAATTAATTTAAATTATTAATTTATTTTATAAATAAATTAATAATTTAAATTACTAAGTATATCATATACCCTCCTTTAAAAGTGTATATTAGACTCTCGCAGCATACCCTATTTTGCTTTCGCGGTTTTACAGTACAGTCTAAACCAATTATAAAAAGGGAACTACAGTACGTAACCGTGCACCATTTGTACAGCTATGTACTTTATAATTTAAGTCTCCAATGATTTAAATGATTATCTGTAATCTGTAACTAAAAAATGATTATCTATAATCAACAGGATTGATTTTCTCAATAGGAGGCACTATATATATGCTTCAGTTCCCACTAATTAATTATTCTTTGGATTTCATAAAACAACTCGAGGCTCTTGCATAAGTTCACACTACATTGATCGCATCATAACTTCTAATTATACTAGTAATTAATAATAATTAACAAAACTCGAGAACAACGTGGTTAACCACACCTTAAAAGACGGGTTAATTTTCAATTATTTTAATAGAGTTTTGTTAACAAAATATTTTTAAGAAATAAAATAAAAATATAAAGTATAAAATGAAAAGTTAAATATTTTAATGCTTTATTTTTTATTCAATATTTTATATTTTTTATTTGTTAATAAGTATTTTTTTGTTTTCATTTTCAGGTGTGATGTTTTTATTAATAATTTTACAAATATGGCATACAGATAAAACGCTCATATCTAAACACTATCTGAGGCAAAACCTTTCAAAGCTTACGTTTAATCCAAAAACTGTAATTAAACTGTGTGAAAGTAAAACTATGAACATGGAAAGTACAATAAGACGAATATAAAGTTAGACACTAGGACCCCAAAAAAATGTATTATGTGAGTTAGACTCAAAATTTTAGGTTTAAAAAAATGGGCTTTTCGGAGATATGGCCTAGGCCTGAATAACATTTATGTTGAGCACCAACTAAGTAATAATTACTTTAGTTGAACCCAATACGAACTGTAGTAGAAAAAATACACCCAAGACGAATCTTCCAAGATCCAATGGTCAATGTATATAAAAAGTTATATTGATCATTGAATTTAGTAAAAAAAATAAAAATATCATTAAATTTCACATAAATAGTGAATATCAAAACAAGATTAAACAACCTTGATAAGAGGTGTTGGTTCAATTGACAAGATCAAACAACCTTGATAAAAAAGTTTTGGGGTTTGATTTATGTTAGTAAACATTTATTAATAAGTTATTTGTGAGTACCATATTACCTCTAAAGTTTGTGAATTGTGACATTTTCTGATTTCGGAATGAAACAACTTTTTTTTCTCCTTAAACTTTTATTTAAAAAAAATTAAGAGTCAAATGACTTTATATTATAATATTGACCATAAATACATGTTTAATGCTCATCTTATTTTCAGGTAAAAAAAGAATGCTCATCTTATTTAATTGTCATATTAAGCCACTGCTCTCATCCAAAGGCATGTAGATGAGGGCTAATGTGAAAGCATTGGATTTGTGATTGTAAAGGTCTAATTGGACCACTCGTGGGTTATTATTAACATTGAAATACTGTCTAGTGAATCTGTGTGTGTATAACTATATATTTATGACTATGAGACAAAAGAAACAAAGTTTCTCTTATAATTGGAACACTGCCACTTATTAAGAAACACAAAAAGATGGTCCGCCTTGTTTCTGAATCTTTATAGATTATTTGGGATTAACAGAGAAAGGGTTCAGCAAGACCAAAATATTGCATGGTGTGCAAAGTGATATTGTTAATTAACATACAGAATCAGTTATAAAAAGAAATGAAAGAAGCACTTTCTATGTAAATTCTTGCATGTTTGCTGAAGATATCACAGGTATATTGGTTCAAGTTGGTTTAAAAAAATACTGACAAGGGATTGAAGGAGATGCATCACAGTCACACTGACAGACACACTCTACCACATAAATGTCAAATAATAAAAGTAGTTTTCGTTGAGACTTGATCTTTGAAGATCAGTTGTATTTTTAGTATATTGAGTGTACAAGTAACTGGATAGAGGAAAGGGGATAAATTACCTAGTAAAGGATTAAACTTCCAACATTATCATCACACTCAAGTGCCCGTAACACCACCACATACATCTTCATGCGACCCTGGCAGCCATGCAGCCTACGCCAATTCCGGTGCCAGTTCTGGTATTACTTGGTCCGTCCACAGGGATGCCACATGGAAACTATTTATTGGCCAATGCTTGTTGTAAGGTGCTTTCTACGGTATCCACATATTTGGAAGGGTTTTGAAACCCTTATTAATTGACTCAAACATTTGCACCCAAGTGTCTAACTTATTGTCCTGTCAACAGTCTTAAGTATCAAAAGTTTTATTTATTTTATTAAGAATTTGTTATATTTTTCTTTTACTCATTGAACCTAAGGGACTATTTAATAATTATCAAAAACTTAAACTCATTCTCTTCCTGAAACAAAATAGAATTAAAATATCTAATTTCCTTTCATCGAATGAATCCTAACTTGTCTCCAATTTCATCTCACCTAACCCAAGCTTTCTGGTGAAATTCGAAGTTGACAGACACCGCAACTCACTAACACTCGAAGATCAGAATGGGGCATACCCAAATGCCACAATGAGGTGGTCTACTTCCCACCACGGCGACCCTCCTTTGGTTTGAACATTGACCCTACTCTCAAGATCTTCCACGATGCGGTGGTATGCTTCCAACCACTAGCGCGATGACTTTGCTTTGATCATCAAGTTAAGGAATGAACGAAGTACATATTTTGTGCTTCACACACAATCAAGATCACGATTTAGGGATATGGGTAGGGTGCAAGTGTCTGATGAGATTGAGATAAAATAATGGAGTGTGACGAGATTGAGTTCAGAAAAGAAGAAGACTAGCATCGAGTTTCACCAGGAAGTTTAGGTTAGGTGAAATGAAATCGGGGACAAGTTAGGGTTCATTCAATGAAAGGTGATTAGAGATTTCAATTCTATTTTGTTTCAAGAAGGGGATAATTAAATTTAAGTTTTTGATAATTATCAAATAGTCCTTTGGGTTCAATGAGCAAAAGAAAAATATGGTAGGTCCTTAATAATATAAATACAATTTTTGACACATAAGACTGTTGACATGACAGTAAGTTGAACACTTAGGTGTAAATGGTTGAGCCAATTAAGAAGAGTTTCAAAACCCTTCCAAGTATGTGGGTATCGTAAAAAGCACCTTTTTGTAATTAGCAGCTGACTTAGTTAGTGTAATTATGCATTAGATACACGACAGTTAGGATTGTTAGAATGGGACTTTCCAATAGCCAACTCATTGGCTTGGCATGTATATAAACAAGTTTTGTACTTAGTAATAAGTTGAGTTAAAATTCATTTTTCACAAATAATTAGATGGTATCAATGCTTATCCTAATTGGGCTACATGCACATGTCCAATCCTGCAAACTTCATGTTCTATATGTCCAATCCTACTTTTGAGGAGAGTGTATTAAGTTTCACATTGGTTGAATATATGAATAAAGAACCATTTATAATAATTTGAACTATCCTCTCACTTAAGCTAGTTTTTGGAATTGAGTTAGCTCCCAGTTATTCTACCTACAAGCTCATTGGCAAATCAGCTGTTTTAGTTGTTGAATCTCCAGTAATATGATCATGTTCTTAACACTCTATAACTCAGTACCTAGAGATTCATACATTTGGATCTTGCTGTAACGACTACCTATTAAGTGGAGGAATTCAATTTAATATATGCATGTAGGAGAGTTTGAACGTGCATGCATTCTTCATTAAAATTTTGCATATAGCCCCGTTTCAAGAGAAGTATACTAGATATGAAACGTAGACAATTTAAACACATGCAAACTTTTAAATATCACTTTCACTAAATTTTCTTGTTTATTGTTGTTCAAGTCCGTGTATCCTGCCTTCTTGGTTTACAAGTGTCAAGAAGGAGAGCTTCATTGCATGCATGGAGTCTTCATTAACGAGTAAAATTACAAGGGTCAAGAGCGAAAGCTATAGAGTGTCTTTGTTAATTAAATCCCAACCATACATTTTTATTAACCCATCATCTATGATCCATAGAGAAACACCTCCCCAAACTCCTTCTTCTTTGGCTCTGTGTTTGACGCAACACCACTTCAACATTGAAACTATCAGTTCCAAAGTAGTGTGAGAAACTCTCCACAGTCTGTATCACGCCATCATCTTCATCGACTCTCAATTTTAAAGCTGCCAATTGGAATCTCTCTTCTCACCCCACCGCATAACCAACTGAACATGGTTACTTTAGTTTCATGGGCTACTCTATAACCTAACCTGTTTCATCTCTTCTCTCCCACCACCAACAACTCCACCATTTTCATCGTCTTCGAAACCCCACACCACCTCATTCAAATTCCAATCCAAAAACCCACCTCAATCGCTGCCCCCTTCTCCTCCTCTTCACCTCCGAAACAAGACTCCAATGCGCATCACCCTTTGGGGATTTTCCCTGTCCCATTGAACTTGAAAGATGGTTTTAATTTAGAAAAATGATGATTTCACATCACTTTTATTCTCACATCACTTTTTACATCACTTTTTAATAATTGTGATTAAGTGAAAAAAAAGTATTAATACGTGAATGTTAGTCTTAAAAATATAAAAAGTAATGTAAAAAGTGATATAAAAAAAAATATAATAAGAAAATCAGGACTGTTTAATTTAACTCAAAGGAAGAAAAGAAGAAAAATTAATAGAGAATCTCTCCGCAGCCAAACAAAACTGATTCTTCATATATTTTTATTTCATGTATTAATTAATCATTGTTCACCATCAATATATTTATTCACTTTCATAGGTAACAGTCTAACAGATATGCCGAAAACATAGAGGCAAAAAAAGATTTCATTGAGAAAGAAGAGGGACTTTGGTCACGAGTTTTTCTTTGAGCCGTAGATGAGAGATCAAATAAATGCATGGTTAATAAACAGGATAGTGTCCCGTAGATGATATTAATTGGGGAGGGGGAAGTGAATCATAGTTTTTCTCTTAAATTTAGACCCATACAATTCCCCATCTGCAATCTGTCGAGAGGTTGATCCAATAAGTCATAAATTAAATTCGGTTCAAATAAATAAATGATGGTTAAAATATATTTTTATACGTGTCACTCAATTTTAATTTAATCATTATAAAAAATTTTGATTTAATGTTTATACGTACAATTATTTTTAATTTTGTCTCTATCAATCAAATTATCTTAAAGTATAATGATAAAATTTGAAAATTAGTATCACGTATAAGGACTAAAAATAAATTTTAACAAATATTTTTAGTCCTTATATATGTCAGTTATTTTCAATTTAACCTCTATATTTCACTGTGTTATAAACGGCAACAGAATGACAGTGAGGACTAAAGTCAAAATAATTATATGTATAAGAATTAAATTAAAATTTTGTTCATATAAAATTAAATTAAAAATTAATATCACATACGTAGGATCAAAAATATATTTTAACCATAAACAATCAACAAATTTTATTTGACAAGTAAAGAATGTGGATGATTACATGTATTTTTATGATAAACACAAAGAGGTTAATCCTTAATAGTTGGACCTCCCTCTTCTATTACTCTTTTGATATATTGTATAATGCCATCATAATCTAATGATCATAATCAGCCTTAGCCCAGTCATGAGTTCTACTCTTTAACAAAAGGGTAAATCTCATATTGGAGACTTTTACAAAAATAGTGCAATTTAAAAATTAATTTATTAGAATCGTATAAGTTAAAAGTTAATTCCTAAAATGGTACAAAGTAAACAATAAAATATAATAAATTATACTTGTCAAACATGAGACTTAAATTTTTATTTTTTAATAATAAGTCATGACTCAAAGGCACAACTTATTTAGTGGTAAATTTTTTTATTATATTTAGGCATATAAGTTGTGTCTTCCATCCATAACTTATCTTATAATTTTTTTAATAAAATTTTCCTTTAAAAAAATGAAAAACAAGTGAATTCATAGCTTGTATTAAGACTTAAAGGTTGAAGTTATCTCGTATAATTAGAGTTACATTGTCTGGATTATATAATGATGTTAAATGAATATTTATGCTAATAATAGGGTTAGCGATCATAAGACTTAGAGTTATATAAGGATCATTATATACATAAATATTACTAACATCAACAATAAATGAATTATGAAAAAAGTCATATGATGACATCTGTCAATTTAAGTAAAATGAAAAAAAGGAAAATTTCATATCAATAAATGTAAAAAAGTTGTAATAAAAAAGTATAATTAACATTCTTAATAAATACCTCTAGTAGAGAAAATTAAATAAGAATGAGTCGAGTATGATACAAAGTAGCAGTGATGGAAAGAACTTGAAAAATATTGAAATATGAATTAACACTAGAAGGAGATGGTGAAATTTATAGGCATAAATTAGGACTTAATGCAAGTCATGAGTAAAAGGATTCTATTATTCCGTAAATACAAGCATGATACAACTGCCTTTAAATAGATACAAGATGAATTGAAAATAGTAACTGAAGCCTACAAACTAGGAGCTGATATATATATCAGATACAACTATACAATCTCAGCCAAAGTAATAGCTTGATAACTAGAGAATCTTATCTCTATGACTAAGTCTAGCTGATCCTAAAAGACTAAGCTGAGCTTATCTATTACACCCCCTCAAGATTGGGTCACCATCAATGATAGCAAGCTTGGCTCTAAGAGGAAGAAATCGGACTCTTGACAATGGCTTTGTGAGAATATCAGCTAGCTGATCTTTGGTGGAGATGTGAGAGACTTTGAGTTTTCCCATTTGCATAAGTTGCTGAACATAATGATAATCAAGAGAAATATGTTTCATTCGTGAATGAAACACTTGATTGGAACATAGATATGTAGCACCAATATTGTCACAAAATAATGTAGGTGTAGAAGTAGAAATCCCAAGTTCACCAAGAAGATTCGTCAACCACATAACTTCTGCAGAGGTATTTGCAATAGATCGGTATTCAGCTTCTGTTGAGGATCTAGCAACTGTTCTTTGCCTCTTTGATAACCATGATACTGGATTTCCACCAAAATAAATAACAAATGCGTATAAAGTTCTATCATCCAAATTACCACCCTAATCAACATCACTAAATGCATGTAAATGAAGATGAGGAGGTTTCTTAAGTGTCAAACCAAAGTTAAGAGTGAGCTTAAGATACCTTAAAACTCTTTTAAGTTGCTGGAAGTGAATTTGAGTTGGTTGATGCATGAATTGAGACAACTTGTTTATGGCAAATGACAAATCTGGGCGAGTGAGAGTTAAGTACTGTAATGCTCCAATAATACTACGAAATGATTTTGCATCTGCAGCTGCAGAGCCATCGTGCAGTCTTAAAGGAGTAGAAGTGCATAATGGAGTACTAGTAGGCTTGGCCCCAGACATGTGAAAAATTTTCAAAAGATCACGGATGTAGCTATGTTGAGAGAGAAGAAGACCTTCACACATTTGGATTAGTTCAATACCAAGAAAGTAATGAGGAAAACCAAGATATTTGAGGGAAAACCTTGTAGATAATTCAGTCATAAACAGTTGCAAAAATTTTGGTTGGCTGCCAGTCAATAAAAGATCATCTACATATACCAGAAGAAAGGCTTGGACACCATCTTTATTGTAAATAAACAAAGAAGTATCACTAAGACTGGTTTTAAACCCATAAGCCAGAACAAATGCCTTGAGAGAGTCATGCCAAGCACGGGGTGCTTGTCTCAAACCATAAATCGCCTTTCTTAATTTGCAAACATGATTAGGAAACTCATTATGAACAAAACTTGGTGGCTGCTGCATGTATACATCTTCAGCTAGAGTGCCTTGTAAAAAGGCATTGTTAACATCAAGTTGATGCATAGACCAACCACGGCTAAGTGAGACTGTAAGAACCACTTTAATTGTTTGAGGCTTGACAACCGAAGAGAAAGTTTCCTTGAAATCAAGACCGAGTGTTTGAGTGAATCCTTTTGCAACAAGCCTAGCTTTGTATCTAGCTATGCTACCATCAAGATTTCTCTTGATTCTAAATAACCACTTGCAACCAACCAGATTTTTAGACTCCTCTCTTGGAACCAGAGTCCAGGTACCATTTTTCAGCAAAGCATCAAATTCTTCTGAGCAGGCTTGTCTCCAATGAGGAACTTTAAGAGCTTGTGTCACAGTTGATGGTTCAAGATTCTCAGGTAGGTCATGCTTGGTGGCATCCAGGATTTTCTTTGGTTTGAAAATGTTGTTTTGAGACCTGGTAATCATATGGTGACTTCGAGAAGGATTAGTGGAAATGGAAGTGTGTAATGGAAGAGGGGAAGAATTATTACCTGATTGTATTCTTTGGTGAAGAATTAGAGTTCTGATCAGGAACCACTGCAAGGTCCAGTTCGGGTGTTGGAGGGATAGAAGTCTGTTGAGTAGAGGAATAAGGCACAATGGCAGTAGATGATGGTGCAGGTTTGAAAGGTATAATGACAGGCAGGGTGGACTCAGTAGAAGGAATGAGAGTAGATGGTGTAGAAGATTGAGTAAGAGACTGATATGGAAATGAATTTTCAATAAAATTTACATGTCTAGAGACATATATGCGGCTGGATAAAGGTTCAAGACAGAGATAAGCATGATGTGAGTGAGAATATCCCAGGAAAATACAAGGAAGAGATCTAGATTGAAGCTTATTTTTGGTGTAAAGCCGCAACCATGGAAAACA
This sequence comes from Ormosia semicastrata, assembly GCA_029884595.1. Classification (NCBI taxonomy): domain Eukaryota; kingdom Viridiplantae; phylum Streptophyta; class Magnoliopsida; order Fabales; family Fabaceae; genus Ormosia; species Ormosia semicastrata. The sequence goes on from JAQQTO010000030.1 coordinate 15,197,518, forward strand.
CAAGCAGCCAAAGGATGAAGTTTATTATAATCAGGAGTTTTGTGAAACAAAATTTCAAATGGGGATTTCATTTTTATTGTTGGAGTAGGCATCCTGTTAATTAAACAAGTTACTGTAAGAAAAGCATAGGATCAAAATTTGGCTGGTAAGTTGGCATAATGTAGCAGTGCATGACCTATTTCTACAATATGTCTATGCCTTCTTTCAGCAGTACCATTAACTTCAGGAGTATGAGGAGGAGTAGTCAAATGAGAAATACCATATGTAGCCAGAAAAGATTTCATCTTGACAAATTCACCACCATTATCATAGAAAAAGGAAACAATAGGCAAATTGAAAATTTTCTCAACAATGGACTTAAATTGAATAAAAATGGAAAATACATCTGACTTATTTTTCATTAGATAGATCCATACATATTTTGAAAAATGATCAACCAAAATCAAATAATAGAAGTAACCATCTAAAGACCTAACAGGAGATGGTCCCCAAACATCTGAATAAATGAGCTCCAAAGGTTTGCTACAAATAAGATGATGATCCGAGAATGGTAGCTTGTGACTCTTAGCACAATGACAGGAACTACATTCATGTGATGAGGGAAACTTTATTGGAATATGATGACTATCTGCCAGATGTTTAATTATTTTGTAGGAAGGATGACCAAGTTTATGATGCCATGTTGAGACAGATTGAAGACTGGTGGTGAGAGCTTGAGGAGTAGCAAAGGTGGTGAAGGTAAATGGTAGACGATAGAGATCTTGCTTAAGTGGTTCTTGCAGTAGAGCCTGGCCCGACTTCAAATCCTTCACAACAAAACAATCAGGAAAGAATTCAACAGAACATTGATTAGTTTGACATAATTTAGAAACTGACAAAAGATTGGACTGAATATTAGGAACACATAAGACTTGATTGAGATAAAGTGGCTTAGTGGTTGTGTGTATAGAAGAGTGACCAATATGTGTAATATTCAAACCTGTGCCATCACCAACCATGACCTGATCAGACCTTGGATAAGAATTAGCCAAGGTCAGCTGTTGAAGATGTGTGACATGATGAGAAGCTCCAGTATCCATAATCCAACTAGAATTCTGCATGGTAGGCTGATGATTTGCCATATTAACTAAAGGTCTAGTTCCATTTCTCTTAGGATGGTCATTAATTTTATAACACTTCCTTGCAACATGACCAGGTTTGTCACAGAATTGACAAACTACCATATTAGGAGGATTTGAAGCAGAGGAATAAGTGTGGCCATTGAACTGAGATCTGTAACGTGGCTGGCCTTTGTGAAGGGTGACTGCATTGGCTGTGGCAACCAATGGATCAGAAGCAGGATTGCTTTCACGAGATAGGATTGTTTCAAAATCCATAAGTTTCTCATGAAGTTCAGCATTAGTGATAGGTGTCTCTCTGCTGCGGAGAGCTGCTGAGATTTCTTTATATTCAACACTCAAGCCATTCAAAGTGTGAATAACCATATCAATACTATCAAGAGGATGATCAATGATAGAGAGTTCATCAGAGATAGCTTTAATACCTTGAAGATAGGTAGCCATAGATTGAGTACCTTTAGTAAAAGTAAAAAATACGCTGCTTTAGAGCCATGATGCGGACTCTTGATCGACCAGCATACATGGTTTTGAGAATATCCCAGGCCTGTTTAGCAGTTGTTACAGTGCCGAGATGAGTAACCACATTGTTGCAGCCATAGAGGAGACAATGCCATGCAAAATTAGCTGATCTTGACGAACCCAATGAGTAAAAGCAGGATTGATAGCAGTAGCATTGTTCGCCAACTGTTTGGAGGGGCATGGTGTGCTGCCATCAATATAGCCCATAAGATCATAACCTTGCAAGAGAGAAAGAAACTGAAGATGCCAGGCAGGGTAATTGTCACCATCAAGTTTGATGTACAGTTGAGAACCAACATTGAGAGCAACTAGTTTATCAATGGAACTAGAGGGAGTGTTGGTTGGAGAATTTTCAGTTGCTGAGGTTGAGGAACTCATGATGAAAAATCAGGATCGAAAAAAAAAATTGTTATTAAGCTGTATAGCTCTGATTACCATAAAAAGGATTCTATTATTCCATAAATACAAGCATGATACAGTAGCCTTTAAATAGATACAAGATGAATTTGAAAATAGTAACTGAAGCCTACAAACTAGGAGCTGATATATATATCAGTTACAACTATACAATCTCAGCCAAAGTAACAGCTTGATAACTAGAGAATCTTATCTCTATGACTAAGTCTAGCTGATCCTAAAAGACTAAGCTGAGCTTATCTATTAATGAGTGCTAATCACAACTTCATACGACATTTAAAAAAAAAGTAAGTCATACCTCACAAGTACGACTTACATAAATTAACAAAATAAATAAATAAAGGGATGGACAATATATATATATATATATATATATAGAGAGAGAGAGAGAGAGAGAAAGAGAGAGAGAGAGAGAGAGAGAAATGCAGGCAAGTCGTGTTTTCCATATATGACTCATTATATGCCACAGTTTCACTTACTCTATTTTTAGAATTAAATTACACCTATACGAGAATTTGAATTAAATTGTATATGTCAAACACGATTTACAATTAAATAATTTTTTATTATATTTTAATAATAAGTCGTGGCTTAAAGGTACGACTTATCTAGCAATAAATTTTTTTATTATATTTAGGTAAATTGTGTCTTCTATTCATGACTTACCTTATAATTTTTTTAATAAATTTTTTTTAAAAAAAAAAGAAAAACAAGTGAATTCATGGCTTATATTAAGACTTAGAGGTTGAAGTTATCTCTTATAGCTAGAGTTATATTGTCTGGATCATATAATACTACTGAATGAATATTTACCCCAATATCAGGGTTAGAGATCATAGGACTTAGAGTTATATAAGGATCATTATATTCATAAATATCATCAATATCAGTAACAAATGAACTACGAGAAAGGTCATATGATGACATCTGTCAATTTACGTAAAATGAAAAAAGGAAAACTTCATATTAATAAACGTAAAAAAGTTGTAATAATAAAAAATATAATTAACATTCTTAATAAATTCCTCTAGTAGAGAGAATTAAACGAGCATAAGTCAAGTTTGATACAAAGTAGTAGTGATAGAGAGAACTTGAAAAATACTGAAATATGAAGCGGCACAGAAGGAGATGATAAAATTTATAGGCATAGATTAGGACTTAATACAAGTCATGAGTGCTAATCCCGACTAATTCATATGACATTTAAAAAAAAAGTAAGTTGTACCTCATAAGTACAACTTACATAAATTAAAAAAATAAATAAATAAATAAAGGGATAAGCAAAATATATATATAAAAAAAAGAAACGCAGATAAGTCGGTTTTCCAAATACGACTTATTATACGACACTATTTCACTTACTTTATTTTGAGAATTAAATTACACCTTTACGAGAATTTGAATTAAATTGTATCTGTCAAACACGATTTACGCTTAAATAATTTTTTTTATTTTTTAATAATAAGTCGTGGCTCAAAGGCATGACTTATCTAGCGATAAATTTTTTTATTATATTTAGGTAAGTCGTGTCTTCCATCCACCACGACTTACCTTATAATTTTTTAAATAAATTTTTTTTTTCAAAAAAAAAGTAAATTCATGGCTTGTATTAAGACTTAGAGGTTGGAGTTATCTCTTATAGTTAGAGTTACATTGTCTAAATCATATAATGTTGCTGAATGAATATTTATCCTAATAACAAGATTAGCGATCATAGGACTTAAAGTTATATAAAAATCATTATATTCATAAATATCACCAACATCAGTTACAAATGGACCACGAGAAGGGTCATATGATGACATCTGTCAATTTACACAAAATGAAAAAATGAAAACTTCATATCAATAAACGTAAAAAAGTTGCAATAATAAAAAAGTATAATTAATATTTTTAAATACCTCTGGTAGAGATAATTAAATGAGAATAAGTCGAGTTTGATACAAAATATAGTAGTAGAGAGAACTTAAAAAATACTGAAATATGTAGCAGCACTGGAAGAAGATGGTGAAATTTATAGGCATAGATCAAAGACTTAATCCAAGTCGTGAGTGCTAATCACGACTCATGATATTTAAAAAAAAAAAGTAAATCGTACCTCACAAATATAATTTACATAAATTAAAAAAATAAATAAATAAGAGGATAAGCAATATATATATATATATATAAAAGACACAGGTAAGTCATGTTTTCCACATACGACTCATTATATGACATTGTTTCACTTACTCCATTTTGATAATTAAATTATAGACATGCGAGAATTTGACTTTCTAAATGCACCATTGTGATAAAAAAATCCATATGGGAAGTTGCAGCTTCCTCCTATAACTCTACCTCCTGCTTTTCCATCATAGCAACTTGGAAGCTCACTAATTGCATCATCAAGACACTTTTTGCAATCAATGCTAGAAAGGTCTCTGGTGCACTGAGTTAGGCCATAAATTTTCTTTGATTCTCCAATCCCCATCTCTCCCCTTGCATACAATTAATGTAGGGTTAGAAGAAGCATCATTGGCAAGTAGGCTCAAGAACTCCTTGGTCATAGTATTAAATATGGCAGGATCACTGACGTTTTGCAAGTTTCACATATAGAGCTTATTGTTCTCGTTGATCTGGCCAAAGAAATCCTTGTCCAAGTACTTGAACAAGCAATTATCGTAGTCTATGATAGCACCTTTGTTATAAGGACAGAGTTTGAGGACTTCCTGGGTTGCTTCATTGATGCAAGTTTTGCAGTGAGAGGGTGAGACATCCCCACGGCAAAGAGAGAGCCCGTAGGCTTGTTGCTTTTGTTATTGGCCAACTGAGCCAAGACCAAAACCTGTTGGAGGGGTTTTGTAGTTAAGAAAGCTGATGAGCGTTTTCAAGTTTGATTCATAAGGGTTGTGGGTGGTGAAGTTTTCAGAACTTGCACAAAAATGGAAGAGACCATAGCCTCAATTTATAGTGAAACTGTGAAAATCTTAAAAGTTTTGTCTGTGGAAGGAGTGCTATGGTTAGCAGGATGGCTGTGGAAGTGGGCATTGAGGAAGGCATTTTTGGAAGAAGGTGATCAATGAAAAATAAAATGATGGTTCAATTTTTTAGTGTGGAGTAGTGGTTGAGACAATAGCCACGTCAATTTATAGTGAAAATCTTGATGTTTGTCTGTGTGAGGAAATTAAATATTAAAATATTGACACTTTTTTTTTAATAACTACTCAATTTGACGATAACAGTGTCAAATGCTGTCTCTCTCATTTTCTTGATATCGTCAAGCCTCCTAGATCAGTAGATCTCATGGAAATGCTGTAAGATGAATGGGTACTAGTTCAAAGCCTTTGAATAATCTTGGAAGGAAATGGAGTTAAATATTGGATAGATAATAGTTTTTTTTTTAACTAAGATTTTTCCGCAGAATATTGGATCAAATTAATTAATGCTGATAGAGAAAGAAAAGAACCAGCTCATGTTATATAAACTATGGCAGTGTTTTAAAACCTGGCGTTATGAACAGGTCAATTTGATGGGTTCAATTATGAATTGACCTAGTTTTGATTATATCACTTCTGAAAAACTCACATGGGTCAAAATTCAGTTAATAAAATTGATCAAACCTGTCAAGATCAACCGTTTAAAATTGATGAAGAACCGAGTTGAACTAAGAATAATAAAAATATCAATAATTTTTTCTAAAATTTTAACTCACAAGTAGAGATGTAATTGGGTTAGTTTGGTTCGATTTTCGTATATTTTGATAGCCAAATACGAATCAAATATTTATGGATTGATTTGATTCGGGTGATCAGGTTGATTGTTTTTTTAATACAAAAATTAGTTAAATAATTAGCTTTCCATAACAAAAAAAATAAATAAACCTATGAAAAAAATTTTAGAAGTAAAATCAAACTTATTTATCTCAATAAGTACACTACAAAGTACAACAAATAGACAAAGTTTAAATAAACAAACATAATTAAAATATACATAACAATGGATACCAGTACAAAAAAAGTACACAACAACACTCAAACGTAGTCCAAACATAATTAAAAGGAAATATAAGTACACAACATAACAATGAGCAGCACCCAAAGTCAATCCAAACTTAATCTAAACTCAATCCAAACATTATATATATGGTTTGATTTAGTTTGGTTCTCAGATTTGAAACCAATTAAGCTTTAATTAGTTCAGATTTTACCCGAATCAAGCAATATATCCAAACCAAAATTGGTTCGGTTTGGATGGATTGGATTGATCAAATTATCTGAACTAATTTATACCCCTACTCACAAGTCATAAATATTGTTTGTAACATTTACATTTTTTTAAGAATATATATCTATGAGCTTAAAATAATAATGTTTTAAATATTTTCATTTTACTATTTTATTATTACTATTCATTATTATGCATCTTATATTTTCTTTTAAAAAATTTTTTGTTAATTATTTTTTAGTCTTGCAATGTTTCCCAAACTCTAATTGGGTATAATATTAGTCCTCACTCGAATATTGAAGTTGCTCATCTACCTGCAAGTACTTCCTATAGGCTTAAACCTTTGATATTGTAGAGGATATCCTTTGTTGTTGTCTATTTTTTTGGATAATTACATTGACATCTTGTAACACCCTAATTAATTGTGATAGACTTGTAAATAGTTACAGAAGTATATTAATACTAGTTTGTCATGCACTTTGTGTGGAATATAGTTATTTTTAGTCCTGATTTTGACTTAAACTACTTAGTTAATGAAAATAGGTGTAGAGAACTTGTTTCTAGGTGACAAATGTGTGGAAGTATATGTGGTTAAAGTTTGAGGTTAATCGGAGTTAGTTTGACATTTTTAAGCATACTGGTTGTGTGTTTTAGTGTTGGATTGACCCTCAGCAGATATGAAAAATTGTGGAAATGGTGAAACAATATTTTTAATAAATCTTAAGATTTATTTTAAGCTTGTTGGAAGTTAGGAATCTTAGTTTGGTGAAATCCAAGCGTTCTTAGTAGATTGAGGTTTATCTATGTAGTCACTTAAGTGACTAAATGGTTGCATGGTTTGGCTAGTGACTGCCTTAGCCTTTAAAAGTCACTAAAGTGAGATATTTTCTCATTTCTCACTTCTCTCTCACGGCTATAATAGGGAGACACCAAAAGAGATCCAATAAAGGAGCTTTGGGAGATCCATCTTCAAGCAAAGAGAAAGAAGTGTTTAGTGGTGGAGAGGAGCTGCTTACAGACTTCATTTCTAGCTATTGAGGTAGGGAAAACTTAGTTTGAATAGCTTGTATTCATTTCTTTCATTTTTGGTTCTTGAGAGACTTGATGAAGAAATGGAAGTTTGAGAGTGATTTTGTGATTCTTGAGTTAAATCTTGATGTGGATAGATTGGCTGAGTTAGAAACTGATTTGTGGATGTGTTATGATGAATTTTTCATCACTTGGAAACCTTAATTCTCATTTAGGTCAGTTTTGGGGATTTAGGTTAATGTTAGATTTTGATTCAGAAAGTAGTTGAATTGAATGAAAATGAAGTGGTATAAAGTTGCTATGTGCAGGTGAACCTTATTTGAGGTTAGAAATAACTTGGAAGTGAGTTTGAGTGATTGGAGGATCGCTTGCTCCAAATGGAATAATGATCGTTTTTGTAAAATTCTGCTAAAACTGCTTCTATGTGTGAGCGCTTAGGCGCTGAAGGGCTAGGCATTCAAGCGCCCAGTGCCCAAGCAGAGTTTGTGTTGCGCGTTACGCGTTTGAGCGCATAGGCGTGGAGCACCTGAGCGCCCTTCACTAGACAAAACAGAACAGAGCCTTTATTTGAGGAAAATAAAGGGGCTCACTTGTGTGATGCTTCTTTTTATGCTTCTTAATGAGTAATGAGACTCTTTTAGGAGTATGTGATGAAGTGTGTGTGAAAAGAGTTTGAGATGCATATAAATCAATTGTGACGTTAATTATTGTAGGTAATTAGTGATTGTTTTGCATGAGATGTTTGTGAAATATATTGAGGTGTGTAATATCCTTTTTATGTTGTTTGAATCATATTGAGTTGAGTAATATCCTTATTATGTTGTTGAGTAAAGAGGTGATTAATATCCTCTTTGCTTTGATTGAATAGTGAGCTAAGTAATTCCTCATCATGTTTGTTTAGTAGAGGTGAGTAATATCCTCTGTTTGTTTTGATGGGTAATGTTAGTGAGTTATATCCTGATTATGCATGATAAATCATGACATATCATAATATATTCTAGAGTAATTGAGGTGGGTAATATCCTCAATACGTCTGATGACTCATGACATCTTGAAACTACATTCATTCTTAGGACTTGCATAGACATACACATTAGACATAATTAAGCATAACATGACAATTATATGGACGGTTGCTACCATGACATAATAACATGACATTACAATTGTATGGGCAATTGTGTACTTCTGCAATTGAAGTGTTAACTTTATGATTGTATAAAATACTGGTATTGAAATACTTCTACTGAGATATGTTTTTCTCACCCTGATTGTGTTATCATGTAAATCCAAGTACAAGTTCTTCAAAAGGGAAGAAGAAGAAGTATGAGGACTAGCATAGTATAGATACTGTTTTGGACTGAGCTTATATATATTTTATATTTGCTTAGTTGTTTTGAGTTATGTATAACAGTATGCATTGTTAAGACTGTAATGTATATATATAACTTTTGTTATTGTGACTCTCCATATTTATTCGTTGCGTATGAATGATATGAGTTTAGCTTGTTGTTGTATGTTAGAAGTAGCATGATTAATATTGATTATTTTTTTATATGATGATATATCTGAACAGTAAATATTGAGATGTTACACATCTCTTAAGATTATCCTTTATTTTGCTGAACTGTAATTCTCTTATATGAGAAATTAAACCTACTCCTTCTACTATTTTTATTTACAAGGGCCAAGGGGAAATTGTATAGGAAGCATTTAGGGTGAGAATAGACTTATCTAGGGTCTATGGCTAACCTATTTGCGACATACTTTCACATAGCTTATTTAATAAACAAATTAAATTTAGGCGCTTTAAACAACCTATTTAAATAATTGTAGGCTAATACATAGCCTTTAAAAAGGCCTATTAGACTTATCGTGCTTGCTTATTTATTTATTACTTACATATATAGTTAAAACTTTATAATACTTACATAATTTATAAATTATATATTAAATTTATATATTTTATACATAATATAGTAATGGTATTAAATGTTTTACCTATTTTTACATTCAAAACTCTAAGTTTCTAGAACTATTTAAAAGCTTTCATGTAATGTGAACTTTAACACAAGTCAAACAATTTATGTTTTCACAAAATAGTCAGGCCAAGCTCCAAAAAAAGAAATTATGATAGGTGACAAGCCAGGTTGTTCATACTCAATGTTTTGCAAAATAAACTTAAGCTTATTTTGGTAAAATATAATCTACTATATTCTATTTCTACTCCAAGGAATCATACATAAACTATGAGCGATAGGTATAATTTCTTAAACAAAGTAGGGTGTACAATTCAGAAGTAAGACATATATAAAGTAAGAGATACATGAATAATTTCTCAAATATGATAGATATAAAATCTTGGATATTCACATCTATATAACAAATTAGAATACATTCTCTTGAGAGTGAATTAAGAGTAAACTAACCTCCCTCTAAGAATGACAAATCATTCTTAACTTTTTTCTTTTAAATTTCAAATTTAAATCATTGTTTTAATTAATTATGCATATCTCCTTTATAATTTTAATGATTTTAAATATCTTTTCTCTTTTAACTAATTTATATTTTTCAGATTTTATTTGAATAAATTAATTATACACATCTTCTTTAAAATTTAAATAATTTTCTCTTTTAATCTATACTTTCTCCATCTACTTTTATCTGTCCATTTAAGAATCTTGACTTGTCCAACATTATCTGTCCATTTAAAAAATTAAAGAGTATCTATTAATCTTTATCTAGCTTTACCCTCATATTTTATTATCTCCACTAAACTCAATAAATACATATTAATTAATTTTTGCAACTTCCTAAATGACGAGAGAATTATTAGAGCATGAGATTATGGAAACGGGAAGAGAATGTGAGATTAATGGAGTGAGAGGGCGAGAGAGAATGTGAGATTAATGAAGATAGAAGAAGAGAGAGAAAATATTAATTAAGTAAGAGAAATGATAATTTAGTCATATTAAACTTAAATCATAGTATCTTTTTATCATTAAATTTATTTAATAATTTTCTTAATCTATACATATTAACCTTGACAGAGAGATAAAAATAGACAAAAAAATCTTTATTTAGATTCTATTTAAATTAAAAAAAAACCATGCAAATGCAAAGTATATTTGCTAGTTGCTACCATAAGCTCGAGTTGCGCTATTAGATTTGATCAAATGCCAAGAAGATTTGTGACTTATGATTTATAAAAAATAAATAAATAAAAGAAAGATTTTAAGGGCATTTATTAAGCATATCAAAATAAGAAATTTTAAATAAAACAAGATATTTAATATATTAAAAATTAAAAAAATTATACTTTTTTATTTAAAACTTTATATTTTAATATTCTTAACCAATAACGTTAGCAAAATTCATAAAAGAAAGCTGTGAGTGCAAAAAGTTCCATAGCGCTGCCCTAGAATCTAATAAACACCGGTCAATTTAATTTCCCATCATTAAAGAATCTTAAATGTTTGTTTTAAATAAGAGACTTCACATTAATGGATTAAAATAAGAATAAATATAAATCTTTTTAATTAATCTTTTTATTAATCTTTTTAATTATTAAATAAAAATAAAAATAATAAATATTTTTTATATTCTTAAGAAATTGTATATATTTATTTTTATTTAATATTTTTTTCTTAAATATTGGAAGGATTATTTAAAAAATATTTTAAAAGATATAATTAAACTTTTAAAATAAAATATAGTTTTGTATCCAATAAAAAAAGAATATTAAGAATATATTCTTTATTATATTCTTTTTTATATATATTTTTTATTAAATCATATTATATAATAAAACATAAATTTAAATTTGATTACAGATTAATTAAGTTAATTATATATTAATTGAAATTAAATATATAATTTAATATGTGATATAAATTAATAAAAAAGAGTATACTAAGAAGAATGTAATGAAAAGTATATTCTTAATATTTTTTATAAAAAAATCATTTTATTAAAATTAGTATTTGGTGCCTCGAAGTTTTCAATCTCTAGTAGTACTTCATTAGTGGACTAGGCCGTAAATGGGCCTCTTAAACGATTGGTTAACTTCCATTGGGTCATTGAGCCGAAGTGCCTTGGTTCCTGTGCAGTGTGTACAACGTGCAAATATTCAAATAAAAAGAAAAATAAACAATAAAATAATAGAAGACCAAGGGACATGACCATCATTTAGAAAACATTAATCTCACTGTAACTATCAAAACGGATCGATATTGGGTTGGTTTGGAAAATATGATCTTATATTTTTTTTTTTAAAAAAATTTAAGTAAAGTTCTTTAGGTGTTTGTGGTGTTTATTTTTAATAGAAACATGACATGTATTTTATTTTTTAGTTCTTAATTATTATTTTTAAAATTTTTATTAATGAATTATAAAAAATATACATATGTAAATGTTTTTATTGAGACAAATAATACAAATCTTGGGAACTTTACTTAAATTTTGTCATTTTTTTAGAAGTGTAAGTATTATATATATTATTTTTAATAATATGTGATTAAAAAAATAAAAAAATAAGTATAATAAATAATATTAAATAAAATATATATATATATATATATATATTATTTGTGATAAGAATATTGTGATTAAATTGAGTTAAATTGAATTATGTAAATTTTAAATTAAGATTTTGTCAGCTTAATTTATTTTTTTAATATATATAGGTTGAATTAATCCAACTCGTTACAAATCGATCCATTTGAATAGATTTATTTAAATTATATTTAATTTCGAGTTGATATTTATTAATTTAATTCGTTATTTTTATAGAAATATTGATGCTGATTATCTAACTTGTCCCATTTTCACGTCTTCTAGATCTACCCCTCGTTCTCTCGTTTTTCTCGTGTCCAAGTGCGACAAGATGCTGAGTCTGAGAACCTGTTCGTCATTTTCCCTCAGTTTCTCGCCATCCAAACACCTCCGTCATCCAAAACCCTGCTCGCAATGCCCACCCTCCTCCAGAACCCGATCTTCGATCAAGATGTCGTCGTCAACCCAAACCGTGGAACACATCGTCCTCTTCAAGGTCAAAAACGACACCGAACCCTCGAAGGTCAACGCCATGGTCAACGGGCTCAGCTCCCTGGTCACTCTCGACCAGGTCCTCCACCTCACTGTGGGCCCACTGCTACGCAACTATCCCACAACTAGCTCGGATCTCAGTTTCACTCACATGCTCCATAGCCGCTATAGCTCTAAGGAAAACCTCGAAGCCTATTCGGCGCACCCGAACCACCTCGGCGTCGTTAAAGGGTCCGTTCTTCCCATCTGCGACGAGATCATGGCCGTCGATTGGGTCGCCGAGCACGGCGGCGGCGGCGACTCGGCTCTTCTGCCCCCTCCGCCGCCAGGCTCGGCGATCCGAGTGAGTTTCTTGAAATTGAAGGAGAATGTGGGAAATGAAGTTAGAAAGGAGGTTTTGGGGGTTGTTCGTGGAATTAAGGACAGTGTTGGAGAAATTAATCAGCTCAGTTGGGGTGAGAATTTCTCGCTGGCGAGAGCTAAGGGTTTTTCGATTGCTTCGCTTGCGGTTTTTCCGGGACAGAGGGAATTGGAGGGTGTGGATTGGAATGATAGGTTAGTCAAGGTTAGGGAGCATCTGGAGAGTATGGTGGTGGTTGATTATGTGGTTCCTTCGCCAGTAGTTCAGTCTACAAGCCTTTGATGAGGTCATGCTATGCTCAACATTGTAATTGTTCAATCCTTTTAAGCTTATATATATGCTCTTTTATGATGCAATGTGGAACTGTTGTCTCTCCATGAATGTTCACTGTTTTAGTTTTCTGTTTACAATTTTGTCATTCACCAAGCCCAAGTGTGTGTGCATTGTATGAGAAATTAGTGCATCACTTGTTTGCTTTTTTTATTGATATTACAAGTGGTTCTTTAACTATTTTTAATGACTTGTAGATTCAACCTAAAGCCAGATTGGCCAATGAGTTACATGATTCTTACTCTTACATTAGCAAACCAAATAGAAGGGGGTAATTATCCTAGCCATGGATTGGAAGTAAACAGCATCGGGCTTTGAAATGTCTGGATCTTCTTGTTTTAATTTGTTCGTCAAGTGTGTTTGAAACAACAAATTTTAGGAATTGATTTTATTTATAAAAAATAGGAATTATTTTGATTTTGAAATCTTTTTTATTTAAGTTTGGTGTATATAGAAATCCATTCAAAATTGGTTAGATTTAATTTGATTTTAATTTTAATTATTTGAATTGTCAATTTTACCTTTATTAGTATACCTATTTTAAGTAAGGGTAATGAAGTAAATTATTTAAATAAATAAATTTCATTCATTTTTAAAGTATTCTAAAGATGGAATTTAATTTGCATATCAATTCAAATCTTATTTTTTAATAATGAATTTCAAAAGAACTGATTTTTAAATTAAGTCAAATTAAATGAAATTAATTCCTTTTAAAGATTCCAAACATAATTGTTCTGAACTATATTAAGATGATTACTTGAATGAAGTTGATGAAGGTGATTTCATCTAATGCATAGTAGTTGCAGCGGTGATGCGAGGGGTGGGTAGCTGCAAAAGACATTCCGACGCTTAAGTTAGACCGTACACAAGGTGGGTAGTATTTGGAATTAGATGCATATCTTTGCGATCTTATGTGATATTTATAAAAACGTCTTGGTAGATAAGAATCATGTTTAAATTTGCACTAAATGCTATCAATTAAGATAATAATCTAATAAAATTATTATCTCTTATAACTGAATCCTCTATTTATGAGAGATTTTATGAGAAATTTACTCTTCATAAATAGACATATTTATTTATCTAAAAGTGTTTATAAATATCTGGGATCTAACTCTAGCAGACCGGATTGTTCTTGAACTGCTAACCCGAAACCTAGTCCGGGACAATAATATTGAAAATAAGTTACATAAGTAAGGATTCAGCTGTTTATCATGGTGGACTAAGTTTAAGGTTTAATACCATATGGTGATTGCAGCCTATATGTGCTCTGTTATGATGCAATGTGGAACTGTTGTCTCTCCATGAATGTTCACTGTTTTAGTTTCCTGTATGCAATTTTGTCATTGGCTGATGTTCATAACCTTACAATGTATATGTGTACTAAATGAGAAAGTAGTGCATCACTTGTTTGGTTTTTTTGTTGCTATTACAAGTGGTGCTTTAGGTATTTTTACTAACTTGTTGATTCAATGTAAAGCCAGAATGTCCTATGGAGTTACATGATTCTTACTTATATTAGCAAATGAAATAGAAGGGGCTAATCATCCTTGACATGGAATTAAACAGCATCACAACAAATTTTAGGAGTTGATTTGATTTATAAATGAAATTCTTTGTTTGGAAAGTTATAAAATAGGAGTTGTTTTTATTTTGAAATCTTTTTGATTTAAGTTGTGTATAAAGAAATCCATTCAAACTTGAGAATTGATTTCTAAATTAAATCAAATCAAATCAAATTTAATCAATTACATATTTTAATGATTCCAAATTCCAAACATAATGTTACTAGTTAGTTACATAATCAAGGATTCAGCTGTTTATCTTGGTGGACAAAGTTTAAGGTTTAATTCCATTTGGGTGATAGCAGCCTAGGACAATGACTCATATATTATACAGAAGATAATTAGCTAAACTGGTTAAAATTTTATCATACTGTATACTCTTCTTTTGGGGGGGATGGGGGTTTAAGCAGATGGTAGAAGCGCGCTTTTAAGCAATGCTCTGTCTTCAGTTTACTTCTAAGTAGGGGTGGAAACAGGTCAGGTCAGGCTAGGCTTTGTCTTAAACAGGCCTGTCCTGTATCTAAATTATAAGGCCTGAGCCTGGCCTATGAGCCTGTAATAGGCCGATTTTTAAGGCCTGACCTAGCTTTTTTAAAAGCCTAATTTGGCCTGAAAGCCTATTTAAAGGCCTACTTTGCAATGAGACCTTTAAATAGGCTAACAGGCATACCTTTAAATAGGCTAACAGGCCTTTACATAGATTAACAGACCTACCTTTAAATAGGTCAACATGTCTTACATAGGCTATCAGACCTACCTTTAAATAAGTCAATATGCCTTTACATAAGTTAACAGGTCTAAACCTTGAAATAAGTCAACGGGCCTACTCAAAGCTAATAGGCCTTTGTTATAATTTAATACTCACCTTCTAATTTTATAGATGCTCATTACTTTCTTACTCTAATCTTTGGTCGATGTGGGACTTGGAGATATATCAAGTTGCTCACTTTCTTACTCTAATATTTCAAGTCCCACATCGACCAAAGATCAGAGTAAGAAAATAGTGAGCATCTATAAAAGTAAGGAGTGAGTGTTATAGATGTTCACTACTTTCTTACTCTAGTCTTTGGTCGATGTGGGACTTGGAGATATACCAAGTTGTTCACTTTCTTACTCTAATCTTTCAAGTCCCACATCGATCAAAGATCGAAAGTAAGAAAAAGTAGAAAGATCTATAAAAGTAAGGGTGAGTGATAATTTATTATTTTCATTCTAATAAATATATTACGTTAAATATATTAATAAAATGTTACTTCTATTCTAACTTACTAATTTTGTTTTAATTATTGTCTTTTATTAAAATTTAATTAAAAAATATATTAATATATTATAATAAATTAATAATTTTAATTATAATTTATAATTATTATAATTATATTATATATAATTAAATAGGTCAGGCCGGTCTACCAGACTTAAAAGGCCTATTAAATGGCCTAAGGCTTGGTCTTTTTAGTTAAACAGACTTTTAAAAAAGCCTTGGCCTAATTTGTTCAGTAAATAGGTTAGGTCGACCAGCTCAGAGCAGCAAAGTCATAGGTTCTCTGACGGGCAACTGACCTATTTCCACCCCTACTTCTAAGCGATGCTCTGTCTTCAGTTTACTAACTGTGGTCTTGGTGTGCAGTTTTCGTATGATAATATCAAAGTGGAAAATTCCATAATGGTATACTACCTAATTATCCATTGCTTAGTTATAGGCACATTGCCTTTTAGACAATTTACTAGCAAATAATGTGAGTTATTGCATTTAAATTTAGTAGTGATCGACCTATCTAATTTTGGGGATGTGATTGGGGGGTTTGGCTAGAGTTGGTACAGCGGCACTTACAATTCTAGTTAAAAATATAAAAAATAAAAAGATCAATTAAGAGAAGAAAATTAATACAAACTTCACCGAAGACAAACTTATAATCTGTAACTTTATTTGCTTTTGATATGAAAGACTATCGATGATAATACAATTTTTCATTATAAATACTAACACATAAAGTGCTATTCAATTGTAGAACCATTAGCGGGGCTCAAGTCTCAACTAGATAACTTTAATAATATCTCTGATAACTGATAAAACCTGATGCTTGCCATGTTGCAAGTCCTGTTCATGCTCCATGTTTGTAGCTGTTATATTTGTTTTTGAACTACCCTTCTTTTTTTCAAAGAAAACTCTAACCACTCCTGCAATATGTCTGATCCGATGCTGTAATGTTACGTACTTTTCACGTATACTGGAGTCTTTTAATATAGTCATATTACTGTATATGGCACTCAGTTTTTTTGTTTGTAGCATTGCTTATGATTTTGATGTTATTCCCAAGTTATTGTAAGCAGAATATATGTTTCAGGAGCATTTATACATTATATATAATTTCTTGTTGTTTCTGTAATATTGGTGGTTTGAGATAAAAATATTTTATAGCAAAGGATAATAAGGAATGGAAGTGGAAGATTGGCATTTGCATTATTTTGATAAAGTGATGTTGCTCGAGTATTTTGAGGCTATGGTTATGACTATAACAGCAATCAAAATAGTAATTATGGAAGTGAAGCTGTAAAGTCATGTCGTACTAGTTATCTAGGTGGTGCTGACCCAACGTCTCTGGCTTTTTTTTTTTTTTCACAGAACTCACCATATACTGCAACAGTAGAAATTAAGAGAAGCAGGGTGTGTGCTATTAAACTGCCCTTAAAATTGCACATAAAACCTCTAACTTTGGACAACTCAACATGTAGCTTGTGCTTCCCGTGTCATCACCTAATTCAATCAATATTGGAGAAGTCATCATAATGAAGTTTTCTAGCCTTCTATTATTTTTCTTGTTTGCTTGTGGCGTTTGACGGTTTGAGTGTTGATTAACAAAATTACATGTTTTATTAAAGGTGAAATTTCTGGTACCATAAGTGGTTTAGGTGCCACTACCTAAATTGGTTACATCTTAATTGTAAGGCTGATTTGACAGTCAAAATTAATTATTGGTTACTTGCACAAGTTGAATTTTTATAATTGCAATCAATTCCCTAAAAAATAAATCTTTAAAACTTTAGTCACATATAATCTTACATCACCCTTCCCCATCTAACAACAATTTCTGTCTGACTTCTGTTTAGAAGAACATTAAATGAGAGGAAACTGACATCTTCATATGGACACCACCAGAGGAACACCATCACTGGAGCAACGGAACTGTCGTATCAACCGTTGGAGAACCAGCACCGAAAAGATGAAATCATGCACAACATGAAGTACCACCGGACCCAAAAAAAAGGGAAAAAAAGAAAAAGAAAAAATGGCTATGGTTCTTCTCATTCCACTGTTTGTGTTCTCCGCGCTATTCACCATATCAAGTAAGCTCCTTTCTCATTCCTCTCACAAATTCACCAAATTTCCAATCTGGGTTTTGTTCCTTATGTGTTTTTATCTAACCCGTTTTCCTCCACAGGCTCAACGTTCTCACCCCAACCAGGAATCTGCTACGGCCAACTGGGCAACAACCTTCCACTGCTATGGAAATCAGTGGAACTCATCAAGTCCCTGAAAGCCAAGCGCGTCAAAATCTGCTACTACGCTTCACCACAGATTCTCAACGGGCTCAAGAACACAACCTTCCAAGTCTCCATCTTGGTCTTAAACAAACTCATCTCCAGCATTTCCACCATCCTAACATTCTCAATATTGGGAGTGCGACCAAAGTCTCACATTGGCTAAAAGTAATGAGGATCATGTGTATATAAGTATAGACATATATCTCCATTGGTACGAAGTTTTTTGGGGTAAAAATCCAAAAACAAATCCATGAGGGCTTGGGTTCAAAGTGAACAATATCATACTAATGTGGAGATATGTAATGTTCATAGTTTTTGCAAGTAAGGATGAAAATAGGCTAGCTTGACTTGTCGGGCACTGTGGCTGCATTTTAGGCTGGACTACCGACCGAATTGTTTAGAAAATGAGTCAGGCTCAGACTTTTTCAAAAGCCTGTTTCATTTAGTATGCCAAGCCTGACCTTTCAGCAAAGCCTGTTAAGCTTATTAGGTCGACCTATTTATATTTATTTATAAAATTATATTCTATTTTTTTTTCAATGGCCTTTCAAAGCCTGTTTAAAGGCTTAAGCCTATTTGAGGCCTATATGAAGGCCTTGGCCTGTTGGCCTATTTAGAGGCCTTAATATAAATCAGGTTTCTAAACAGGTTTCAGGCCAGGTCAGGCTTCTTAAACAGGCTAGGCCAGGTCCAAAAAAAAGCCTTTGACAGGTAACAGGTCAGGCTCAGGCCAAATATTTATAATACAGGCTTGGTCTGTTTAGGATAAAGTCTAGTCTGGCCTGACCTGTTTCCATCCCTACTTACAAGTGATATCAAAGTCATGTCTCGGAGTTAGCCATGGTAGATGAATCTTTGGAATGTCGAACGAAAGTGGCACTACACTCTTGAAATTTCTTTACACTCTTTATTTTTCTCACTCTCAAAAGCTCACAAACTTGTTTTGTTTCTTTTGCTTTTGCTTGATGTATATTCGGATGAAAGCTCAAATATCTATTTATAGAAATTTCAGAATTGCATTTGATGCAATTCCATCAATTACTCCACCGAAAGCAATTCTGCCATCTACCGAAAATCAATTATGCTTTCCACTGAAAAGCAATTATGCTTTCCTCTTTTTATTGACTTTTGAGATACAAGTCAAATAACAATTTTTCACCTTGGCTTGCATCTCAAGAGTCTTCAACCTCTGCAGACATGATGACGAAATCATTATTGATCAATAAGTTCAAGCATTGCTTGTACTTGGTCAATATCTGCAGAGGTTGAAGACTTTTGAGATGCAAGCCAAGGTGGAGAATTGTTATTTGGCTTGTATCTCAAAGTCAATAAAAGGAGGAAAACATAATTGCTTTTCGGTGGATGGCAAAATTGCTTTCGGTAGAGTGATTGGAGGAATTGCATCAAATGCAATTCTGAAATCTCTATAAATAGATATTTGAGCTTTCATCCGAATACACATCAAGTAGAAGCAGAAGAAGTGAAACAAGTTAGTGAGCTTCTGAGAGTGAGAGAAAAATAGAGTGTGCGAAAATTTCAAGAGTGTAATGTGTAAGCATATACTGAGAATTTTTGAATTTATTCTCTAGTCTCTGTAACACTACAAATTGTAATAGGAGAGGGTCTCATTGAGAAACACTATATTTTGTACTTGTGTGAGAGAATGTAGATAGCATATTATAATTATCTTTGATATCGTGAAATATTTTTCGGAGTTTGTCCCGTGATTTTTTCTTTCATTGTACAAGGGGGTTTTCCATATTAAATTTAGAGTGTGGTTTTTGATTTGTTTTTTTGGTACAAACAGTATTGTTAACTGGGTCTCACCATAAAAGTACTATTCACATACTTTATAATTTTATCAATTTTTTTTCACGGATCTAAGTGCATTTCCGTTCACATTTGTAAAGTGTTCAAGACACTTGAGATGTATTCAATTCTGATTTCTTAACACTTAAACCATTGGGTCCAAAACAACGTTGTACCCTTCTACCCTCACACTGTTATTCACACTATTACCTCCTTGTTGGCAACGAGATCATTAGCACCACCAAGAACGAAACATGGTTCAAGAAGATCTTTATCCAACATCCTAATGATTCTTTGTCGTCGACGGCTTCGAAATCGAATAGAGAGCCAGAGGGGCTGTATTGTGAGTGGTCGCCGAAGACAGTGGTGAAGAGCAACTCAACGGGGTTCTCGAGCTGTGGAGACCGATTCCCGAGACTTGAAGCTCCGCAGCAATGGCCAAGAGGCTATCATGTTCTTGAACTCACTGTCGGCGAAGGCAAGCTCCGATGAGGCAAGAGATGTTAAAGAGGATAAAGGGAAAAACGACGTCATGAATTTTGAAAAATATTCAATAATTAATCAGGACTGTTATATTATACGATGTGAGTGAGTTTCAGGAATACATCAAGGAGAGATTTTTAACCAATTAGGATGGGTTAAAAAAATAAATATTATAATTTTGTTCAAAAAGAAAAATAATTATTGAACTAAATGGCAAAATGCAAAAATTTGTTTCACTTCATAAAGCGTTTCATGAATTAGCTGTCGTTACAAACAACCTTTTTCATAATTAATATTACTACTTTTATTTTTTTATTTATTTTTTTCTCATATTACTTTTTATATTCCTTTTAATATTATTTATCAAACATATTTTTTTATCGCTTTTTCTTACTAAATTACATACTCTTAAAAGGGTGTAAAAATGCATACACCTTTAAAAGGGATGTATGATTAACTTTTTCCTTAATATTAACTACAAAATTTAAATTTAGAAATTGTTAAGATTAATTTCAAATTTTAGAATTTTAATTTTAATTTTTATATAATGTTTATTGTATTTTGAAAAATTTTAATTTAAAATTCTAAGATACATATATATATATATATTATTTATCTATTAGTATTATAAAAGAGATTCTTTATTTTGATGTTAAATTTTTGTTTTTTCATAATTATTATTAATTACTCATTTAAAAATTTAAAAATAAATATAAAATAGGATAATTTTTTTTGAGTTGAGTAAAATAGGATACAATTATAATTACATCTTATTAGTCATTTAAAGATTTAAAGATAAATATAAAAAAATAAGATTTATAATGATATTAATA
Source organism: Ormosia semicastrata (assembly GCA_029884595.1). Taxonomy (NCBI): domain Eukaryota; kingdom Viridiplantae; phylum Streptophyta; class Magnoliopsida; order Fabales; family Fabaceae; genus Ormosia; species Ormosia semicastrata. Next base: position 15,218,777 of record JAQQTO010000030.1, read on the forward strand.
AGGATTTCACTTTGTTTAGCAAATAAAATCTTATTGTATAAAATGGGAGAAAGCCTTTCCTCATCCTATAAATTTTTTGAAACCAACTAATATACTTCTTTCTAAGCATAACTAACTTTAATACAAGAGAATGGTTATCAAATTACTCTCAGAAGTTTGCGTTAGTCATTTAATTGAATTAAGTAGACTATTAAGCATTAATTATTAATTTTATACAATAACGTTTTGTTTACTAACAACAATTCGAAATCATTATTAATAAAAGTGTGATATAACAAAAAAAAATTAAGTAGATTATTAAGAAGACTATTAAGTATTAATTATTAATTTTATAGAATAATATTTTGTTTATTAACAATAATCCGTAATCATTATTAATAAAGGGTAATATAACATAGACCAAGTAGATGATTAAGTAGACTATTATGTACTAAGTATCAAACAAAGAAAACTATAAGAGTGATTATCAAACTAATTCCACAAGCTTGTATTGTTCAATAAATTAAATTGAATATACTATTAAGTAGTAAGTATTAATTTTATAGAATAAGATTTTGTGTGCTAGATCATTTGAAAATCATTATTAATAAATCGGTAATATAATAAAAAATATTAAAAATTATATAGATTTTCTATGTCATAAAATAGAGGCATTTAACGTGTCAAATGTTCATAGGTGATTTGTAATCTAATTGTAAATCATTGTTGAGATTAACCACTAATTATGGATAAGGAATCTTTACTTAAGCATAAATTATATTATTAGTCACGGATTATGGGTCTTTCTTTAAGCATGAATAACATAATTAATTACTAAGTATGGACTATTAGTCACTAATAATGGACATTATTAGGCCTTTACTTAAACATGGATAATACAATTAATTATTAAACATAAACAATGAGTCTTTCCTTAAGTATGGATTATACTATTACTTACTAATCATGGACTATGGACTCTTTCTTAAGTATGAGTAATACAATTAGTCACTAATTATGGATAATAAGCCTTTTTCTTAACCATGAATTATATTATTAGTCACTAATCATGAATAATGGATTTTTTTTAACCATGGATTATAATATTAGACACTAATATTAGATTATGTGTCTTTCCTTAAGCACAAATAATACAATTAGTCCCTAAGAATAGACAATTGACTTTTCCTTAAGTATGGATTATGCTGTTAATCACTAATCATGACACCCTTAAGTATAGATTATGCTATTAATCACTAAACATGAACAATGAGTCTTTCCTTAATCATGGATTATACTATTAGTCATTAGTCGTGGATTATGGACATGATTAGTGATTAATTGTACTATCATTACTTAAGCAAATACTCATTGTCCATGATTATAGACTACTAGTATAATCCATGTTTAAATAAAGACCCAATTATAATTAGAGATTAACTTTGTTATCTATACTTAAGGAAAGACTCATTGTACATGATTTGTGAGTACTAATATAATCTATACTTTAAGAAAGGCCCAACGACAATTATTAGTAACTAATTGTATAATTTATGCTTAAGGAAAGATAATATCCATTATTAGTGACTAATCATATAATTTATACTTAAGGAAAGACCTGATATTCATTGTTAGTGACTATTTGTATTATTCATACTTAAGGAAAGACACAATGTTCATGATTAATGATTAATAATATTATAAACTATTTTTAATCTAAAATTCTTTTATAATATAGAAAGAAAGAAAACTATAGAGAAGAGTAAATAGATAGAAAAAGTCTTCTTTTTTTTTTTTATGTATGTTTGGATGAAGAGAAAATGAGAGAAAAGAACATGAAAGTTGTGTAAAAAATTAAGAGAAGAAACTATAAAATTATGCCAAATAACATATATATTATTATCTTTATAGAATGAAATTCAAATATTAATTTGTATTAACAAAATATTTTAAATTAAATCTCATAATTAAAATATTAATGAATTGATATATAAATTAATATTTATTATAAAATGTAGTAATTTATACAATTTAAAAAATAATACATTTAATATAGAGATATAAAAAAAATTAATATTTGATTTTCATTACATAAAAATAAGAATATATATGTTATTTTGCATAATTTTATATTTTCTTCTCTTTATTTTTTACCTAACTCTCATATTTGTTTCTCTCATTTTCTCTTTATCCAAACATACATAAAGAAAATACAATTTTCTATCTATTTATTCTTCTCTTCAGTTTCTTTCTCTCTGTATTATAAGAGAATTTTATATTTAAAAAATAATTTGTAATACAATTAGTCATTACTCATGGACATTGGATCCTTGATGTCTCATAAATAAAATTACTAAATTTCTTATATATATATATATACGTAATAATAATAATAATAATGATGATGATGATGATGATGATGATTTTATTTTGAATAAAATATATGAAACAGATGAAAATATTTATAACTACCACTAAAATAGGATAATGCATGTATATAGTAAAACCCGAAATTTTGAATTGTAACGTAGATAATGTGTTATTAAAATTTCTGTTAATAATGAGCTAAAGGAAAATGGTAAGTTTTAAAATTCAGAATTTAAGATAATGACCAATTAATGAGTTGTAGTCAAATTAGGAATGGGAAATAGGAAAGGTTTTAATTAGAGACTGCCAATTAAAGAGGCAAAGAAAGAAAGAAAGAAATAAAAAAGGAAAAGCAGGAACGTGTTCTGCTCTCTATTGGCACCAGACAAAAGGTGTCAACGTATAGGAAGGCCACAATCACCTATCATTAGAGGCAACCCAACCCCAACCCTTCATATACTCTAGGTTTCTTCTACAAACAGAAACACCATACTTTTGAGAGTGAGAGGGAGGGATGCGAGGTAGGCAACCTTGGAGGAGAGGAAGCTCTAATTGATCAAGCTACACCAAGCCCTTGCTGATTTTTTTTGTTTAAAATTTTAAGCCAAGTAGGAGATTTGGAAAAAATGGTTAGACAGGGATTATTTAAAAATAAATTTGTCAAATAAAAATAATTTATAATTTATTTAAAAATATATAAATAAATTTAAAAGTTATTATTTGATTAAAGCATATGCAAACAATTTCTAACGTTCTTTTTTTATTGTTTTTGGACTTGTTCTTACGTTTAAATGCTAGAGATGTTGATACCTTAGAAATATTTAAACAATTTCTAACATGTATTGTCGTATATATATGCGTATTATTATATATAAATTGTTTCTAACGTGTTTTTCTTTTTCTTTTTTACTCTAAAAAGTATTTTTTAATTATTTGATATGTTATATATTTTTTATGTTTTTATTTTTCCTTTAGTGAATAAATTTATATATATTAAATATTTTATCACATCTTATTTGTGAAAAACTGAAGAACAATGCAAAGCACTGAGAAAACTTGCAGAGCACGCAAAATGAGAAAGAGAATAGAATTGTATTCAATCTGAATTGATCTGTACACTATCTATGCTTTTATACTAGTGTCTGATAACTGCTCTAACTAATTACATAATTAGAATAATCATTACAATTAACTATAAAAAACTAAATAACTAACTGTCAGGTATAGCTAACTAACTAACAGTTGAATTGTTAGCCTCCAATGAAGGAGCAGAAGTAGCAGTTGATGGGCCAAGTTGTGATGGGCTTTGGCTGTTAGAATTGGATCCTAATTCAGGTATCACTCCTCCCCCCCTCCCCAAACAAGCTGGAATGTGAATATCTAACATTCCCAACTTGACATGAATTTTGGAGAATGGTCCAGATGCCAATGGTTTGGTATGAATGTCTGCTACCTGAGAGTGAGTGGAAATGGGAAGAAGATGAAGAACTCCATATTGAAATTTATCTCGAACAATGTGACAATCCATTTTTATGTGTTTAGTACGTTCATGAAACACAAGATGGGCTACTATATGAAGAGCAAACTGATTATCACAATAGAGTACAACTGGTGTAGGATTAGAAACATTAAGATCCTGAAGGAGAAAGACCAGCCACTAAGCTAAAGCTTGATACTTTGCCTCTGAAGATGATCTAGACACAGTAGACTGTTTCTTGCTTTTCCATGAAATTAAAGAAGATCCCAAGAAAAAACAGAAACCAGTAACAAACCTACGAGTGTTTAGACAAGCTCCCCAATCTGAATCTGTGAAGCCTTTCAAACTGACATCTGATGCTGCAGGAAAATGAATGCCTTTACCAGGTGATCCTTTTATGTATTTCAGTACTATCAAAGCTGCTTGATGAAGAGCAACAGTGGGAGCATCAAGATATTGGCTAAGAAGACACACTGCATAACAGATATCAGGTCTAGTATAAGTGAGATATAAAAGTCTGCCAATTAACCTGCAGTAAGCAGAAGGATCAGAAAAGGAAGGTCCTGAATTCTTATGAAGCTTAGCAACACTATCCATAGGAGTGCTACATGGTTTGGCAGCAAGTAAACCAGTATCTTGTAACTGATCTAAAGCATATTTTCTCTGGTAAAGAGTAATGCCAGTGTGTGAACGAGCTATCTCCATTCCCAGGAAATATTTCAAATTTCCAAGATCTTTAATACTGAACTTGTCATCTAGCAAACTGTTTCATCTGAATGATTTTTGACAAATCACTACCACCAGCTAGAACCAGGTCATCGACATAAACTAATATGGCAGTGAAACCAAAAGTAGCATGTTTAGTGAAAAATGAATAGTCTGCTTCGGATTGCTGATGACCAGAATTAAGAAGGACTTTAGATAATTTGGCATTCCATTGTCGACTAGCCTGCTTGAGTCCATGTAAAGATTTCTGTAATTTGCTGATTAAGGTGGAATCAGCTGGTTTAACTCCAGGAGTAAGTTTCATATACACTTCTTCATGCAAATCACCATGAAGAAATGGAGTGTTAACATCCAATTGATGTAAGTGCCAATGAAAAGCTGAAGCAAGAGCTAACAGAATTCTAACAGTGGTCATTTTGACTACTAGATTAAAAGTCTCCAAATAGTCAATCCCAACAATTTGTGTGTATCCTTTGACAACTAATCTTGCCTTATACATCTTAACTATACCATCAACATGATGTTTGACTTTAAAAATCCACTTACACCCAATAGCACTTTTCCCAGGGCGAAGTGGTGTAAGAGTCCAAGTCTTATTCTTTTCAAGAGCCAATATTTCAGCTTTAATAGCATTTCTCCAACATTCATGAGCTACAGCAGCTGTATAGGATGTGGATTCTAAGGAAGAGGAAATGGCTAAAGAAAAATGTTTACGGGAAGTAGAAATATTATTATAATTTTAAAACTGAGAAATTGGATACCTGATATTTGAAGATGATGAAGTATATGTTGAACTGTCAGATCTAGCAAGTAAGCAATGATAATCTTTCAGATATGAAGGAGCTCTCCTTATTCTTTGAGATTTCCTAGGAACAAAATTCATAGGAACAATATGGGAAACAGAAGTATAATAAACTGAACTAGAATTGTTAGCCTTAGATTGAACAGAAGCAGGGACAAAATCAAGAAAAGAATAAAAAATGGAAGAATTAGAGTGAACAGGTAAAACTGATGAAGGAGAAGATTGGGGAACAGACTTAGTAAAAGGAAAGATATGTTCATAAAATATATGTCTAGAAACAAAAGTTTCTTTGGATTTGGGATCAAACAGAATGAAACCTTTTGTACCAGGCTTGAAACCTAGAAAAACACATTTCTTGGCTCTGGGATCCAATTTCTTTCTATGTGTTGAAAGAGTAGCAAACATAGCTCAGACAACCAAAAACTTGCAATTGTGAAATGTATGGAAGTTGGTTATGCAAAACTTGAAATGGGGATTTATTTGACAAATAAGGAGAAGGTTGTCTATTAATAAGATAGACAGCATGACTAACAGCATAATGCCAAAAAAATTTAGGTAGGCTAGACTGAAATATTAAGGCTCTGGCTACTCATAAAATATGTTGATGATTCCTTTCCACTATCCCATTCTGCTGGGTGTTTCTACACAGGAAGTTTGATGTAAAAATTCCTTTAGAAGAGTAAAACTCAGCAAGATTAAATTCTAGACCATTATCAGATCTAATACACTTGACTTTACTGTCAAACTGTGTTTCAATGTAACTAACAAAAGATTTAATTTGTGAAGAAGTTTCATATTTCAGTTTCATGAAAAACAGCCAAGTATGTCTAGTGTTATCATCAACAATAGTAAGGAAATATCAATGACCAAACATTGAAGGAACAGAAATAGAACCCCAGATATCCATATGTATAAGATCAAAAGGTTTCTCAGACTTTGTAACACTGTCAGTAAAAGCTAATTTATTCTGTTTAGTAAGTGACAAACATCACAAGGATTTTTGGACTTTATACATTTAATGAAAGGAAAAAATTGTTTCATTACAGTAAGTTTCTCATGAGAGGGATGACCTAGTCTTAAATGCCAAAGACTACAATCATAACTAGAAAAATATTTACAGAATGAAAATGAGAAACTGATAAACTAGAAGAAACCATTGCATATAAGTCTGCTTGCAACTCGGCTATACCAATCATCTTCAATGTATTTAGGTCCTGTATGTGACAAACAGATTGAGAAAAAATCAACTTACAGAACAAGGAATTTGTAAGTTTAAACATAGATATCAAATTAAAGGTAAAACTAAGTATGTGTAACACATCAGTAAGGTAAAAATGACTAGAAAAGAAAACTGTGCCTGAGATATCAGTGGTAACTTGACGACCATCTGGTAGTTTGACTGGAATAGGTCTGATTTTCCTATAACATTGGAATTCTGATAAAGAATAACAAACATGATTTGTTGCTCCTATATCAAGAATCCAATATTTAGGTTTGGCAACACAAGAAAAATACACAAGATGTACCTAAGGCTTAGAAATGTGAAGTTGATTGGAAAAAGTGGTTATTTGATTGGCACTACGAGGATGCTGTATCTTAGACTGTTGAAGTAGGGCCAATAAAGCCTTATGCTGTTCTGGGGTAAAAAACATATTGGACTCTTCATGAATTTCCTTTTGTGAAGTCATGCTCTTATCATCTTCAAATATATCTTCACTAGGGGTAGTGTAATTATTAACTATACTTTTCTTATAATGAGGAGGATAACCATGTTTCTTGTAACATGTATCAGCAGTATGACCAGTCTTGTGACAGTAGGTGCAGACTTTAATGGGACTGCCCTCTGCCTCCAGAATTTCCCCCTCTAATCATGGATCCTTGACCACGAAAACCTCTACTTCAACAGCATTAGCAAGAATTCTTGGTTCTTCCAAAGGCAAGTTTAACTGCCTTTCTTGTTGAACTAACAAAGAGAAAACTTTATTAATTGAAGGTAAGGGTTCCATAAGCATGATTTGTGAACTGACAGCAGCATATTGATCATTTAGCCCCCTTCAGAAAACGAATCACATAATCATTTTCTCTGTAATATTTAATAGTAGAAACAAGATTGCATACACATGGAATTCTGCACACACAAGAAGGAATCGGTCTAAAGTTATCTAATTCTTGCCATAAACTCTTCAGATGAGTAAAATATGCTGTGATTGACAGATTACCTGTCGAAACATAAAAAGTTCCTCTTGGAATTCAGAAATACGAAAAATATCTCCTTGATAATGCCTCTCACGAAGATCATTCCAGACCTCCATAGCAGTTTCCATCCAAAGAACACTCTGAGCTATAGATGGATCCAAAGATTCAGTAAGCCAAGAAAGTGCCAGGGTATTGCATCGATCCCAAGCAGCAATCTACAACATGTGGCTTTAGGTAAAGTGCCATCAATGAATTGCAACTTGTTTTTGGACTTGAGAGCCATCAACATAGCTTTTGACCAAGAGTGATAATTCTCTCCATTCAGAAGAGTAGAAACAAGAACAGCTCTAGGATTTTCACTAGGATGCATGAAAAAGGGGCTTGAAGAATCCATAGCTGGATTAAAATTGGGAATCGAAGAAGCCACTGTTGAAAGAAATCAACAAGATAAATGAAGAAATCAAAGAACAAAATCAAGATCGCGCAACAGAGCTCCTAGAATAGGAGCTTTGATACAATGAAAAAAAACTAAAGAAAAACTTAAGAACAATGTAAAGCACTAAGAAAACTTGCAGAGCACGCAAAATGAGAAAGATAATAGAATTGTATTCAATCTGAATTGATATGTACACTATCTATATGCTTTTATACTAGTGTTTGATAACTACTGTAACTAATTACATAGTTAGAATAATCATTACAACTAATTATAACAAACTAAACAACTAACTGACAGGTATAGAAGTAGCGGCAGATGGGCCAAGTTGTGATGGGCTTTGGCTGTCAGAACTGGATCTTGATTCGAGTAACATTAATATATAACTTAATAATAACAAAATAATAAATAGAGTTAATATTTTACTAAAAACATAAATAGAGTTAATAGTAAAATCATATCCTCTTTCTTCATTAAAACTGAATTTAAATATTCTTTTTCTTCATTAAAGTTGGCTTCCACTATCTCTTTCGTCATTTAATGAGCTAATTTAAACTAATATATCAAAACAAAATTAAAGGTTAGATTTGAAGGTAAAAGTTTAAGTTATCAAAATGTCAACAAGTTACTTTTAAGGGTATGTTTAGATGAAAAGTTTTGAAGAGAAAAGAAAGTGAGGACTTATTTTTTATTTCTAAATTAAGAGAATTATAAAATGTTTATAAAAGTGAATAAATGATGATTGGAAGGATATATCATTTTCTTTTATTTTATTCTTTCATTTTATTAAAAATCTAAAATATAAAGAGTGTTTACTAAAAATAAAAAATAAGACCTCCTTTTCTTTTCCCTCCAAAAATTCTCCAAAATTCCAATTCTCAAACATAAAATAAACACATAAATATTTTTATCCAAAATGTAGAGAATACACACACACATATATCACACACACACACATATATATATATATATATATATATATATATATATATCTTAATTTATATTTTTATTAAATAAATTAAAGGACTTATATCAAAGTTTGTTTTTAGGCCATTAACTTTCTTGAGTTGTTCCTGTTTGATCAATTACAATTGCATGGCTCGCAAAGTGGCATTCAAGCTCAAGCTATTGCCAGAGCCATTGTAGAGTCTATACATCCACTTCTAATAGCATTGAACAACTGTGGTTGCCTCGTAAAATCTCTAACCTAACTCAAGAAATCCGCATTTCGACAAAACAAAAAAAAACCAAAAAGAAAGAAAGAAAAAAATCTGCATTGCAGAATGGAATCCCCTTCACATGTAGTTGATTTTGGTAGCATGCTAAAAATAAAGAATGTATATGTTGCATTGTATAAGAAAACATAATAATATAAGTTAATATTATTATATCTTATTATATGTTTGGTGTATCAACATGACACGATAATTAAATTAGGTCATGTCTTTTTTATTCTATTTTAACCTAATGATTTTATCCTCTCCTCCATCACATAATAAGACCTAATAAGATTTTTATTCAAATCTTACCCACTATTATTATCATTTTTCTATGACATCCCTCGGCCAACCTTTTCGTCCAAGCACCATTACGTAATTCTTTCCAGCAACAACCACCATGGCCTTCTTTCCAAACACTACCACCATGGCCTTCTTTCAGGCCACCAATACAAGTTTCCATGTTTTAAACCCCTTTCTTCCTTAAAAAATAGAATGCTTGGTGTTAGGGATCTTTGATGGAGCTTGTGGTGCAATAGCGCAAGGTTGTGGTGTGCGCATAGGTTTTTGTTGAATGGGGCTTGGGTGATTTGTTACCAAGTGACCTCAAATTCAAGAGGGGGGTGAATTGAGTTTATGAAATATTTTTATAAATCTTTCGTAAAACGTTTGTTTATCAATTTTCATTGAAACTATTGGATAATTGAAGTGAATAAATAAATGAAATTGAATACTTCACTCACAAATTAAACAAGCCAATATGAATAACATTCAAGCAAGCATATAAAATAAATGCATAAATGTAAAGAGATAGGGTTGAGAGAATCAAACACAAGGATTTATCCTGGTTCAGCCACCCCTTGTGACCTACGTCCAGTCCTCAAGCGAATCACTCGAGATTTTTTACTAAACTTCAAGTTTGAACGGGTGCTTGAAAACCTTTACAAATTAGAGCACTCAACAACACCTTGGGATACCTCACCCTTGTGCTTTGAGCCTTAAAACAAGGATGCCTCATCCTTTACAACCTTTGAGAGATACCTCACCCTCTTTACACCTTTGGAGGATACCTCACCTCCTTTTCAACAAGGGATACTTCACCCTTTTTCACTAGAGGGATACCTCACCCTCTTTACAGAATAAACAAAGTATTTGAATGATAGAAACTCTCTCAAAGAGTAGATTGATACAAATTGAAGCTCTAGCAATGTCCCTTTTGAATATCACAAGTTTTCTCACAAAAATAGGGCAAAAACATTTTCAGAATTTGATTCTCGTATATAAGTGTTAGATTGATGTTCTGAATTGAAGGTCAACCCTTAATGAAGCCCCAAGGCAAGTATTTATAAGTTGTTGGAAGAAAGGAGTCGTTGGGTAGCATTTATGGCAACATTAAAAGCCAAGAAAATAGCCATTGGCTGCTGTCAGACTACTGTTAATCGATTACACAATCTCTGTAATCTATTACATGGATGTTTGAACGTGTTCTTGGCTTTCTGGGCACTTGGTAATCGATTACCAGCTTGATGTAATCGATTACAAGGCCTCTGACTTTCTTGTAATCGATTACCATTTCTCTGTAATCGATTACAAGGTTTCTTGAGCATGTTCTTGCCTTTCTGGGCTCATTGTAATCGATTACCAGCTTGGTATAATCGATTACAAGGCCTCTGTTTGCTATGTAATCGATTACAAACATCTTGTAATCGATTACCTTGGCTTTTGAACACATTTTTCAAGTCCAATTGAGTATGTAAGCCATTTCTAACACTTAGATCATTGGATTAAACATAAATACCTTCATGAATATTGAATCCAAGATTAAAAACAACATTTCTTGAAAAACATGTTTAACTTTGAATTTACAAGCTGATTTTGAAAACGATATTTGGAAAACCATTTGAGAATCATTGAGATACTTAAAGGGCATTTTACATTGATATTCTAAGACCTATATCTAATATACCTCTTTTGATCTTGGTATTTATCTTTTGATCTTGATCTTCATCTTTGGCTTTGTTATCATAAAAAACCCAATTGATATGCTTCAAGACATAAGCATTCACATTCTCCCTCTTTTTGATGATGACAAACTAAGCATTCAACAGAAGGAGAAATATTTGCATTTATTTGATTATCAGAGATTTAAGCGCAACTCTCCCCCGTAATGTATGCATGAGATAGAATATGTGAAAGCGTAAAACTCCCCCGTACACGTGTAATATATTTCATGCAATATATTTCACTAATCTCTCCCCCGTTGGCATTATAAAAAAGAAGACATAAGCATTTCAAAAAGGATATAATCATTTCAGCCCAACAAGATCAATATCAGAGTATAAACTGTTTAGCACATCAATATGTGATACCAATAGCAAATACATATGAAGAAAAAACTTAGATAGTATATATCATTTATGCCAATAGAATTCAGAGTCATATATAAGAGCAATATGGGGTTAGATAAAGATTAAGCATAAGGAAAGCATCATGAAAGAACAGAACATCAAGATTAAGCAAAATTATAAAAAAAAAAGTTTTTGTAATCGATTACACTTTTATTGTAATCAATTACAAGCGTTCTGTTTTCCTTGTAATCGATTACAAAGTTTGTGTAATCAATTACATGCTTTCTGACTTGGCTTGGAACGCTTGACAGAGTCTTTGTAATCGATTACAATGATCCTGTAATCGATTACCAGACTACTAAAGCTCAGTTTTTGCATTTTAAACAGTAAATGACTAAAATTTAATCATTCAAAATTATTTCAAATCAATTCCAAACATCATTTAAGCATATAGTCCAATCATATTATGATCCAAAACACATTATTGTGTAGCAAAACAACATATTATGCATCATGATATCATACTATGCAGCAAGATATCACATTATGCAGCAAAGCAATATATTATGCATCAAAATAGCATATTATGCAGCAAGTTAATGTATTTTACGGCATGATTAATCCATTATGTCAAGTTCAAAGATATTGATATTATACATGCCATTTCACACAAGAAGCATATTCATTTAGCATTTTCAAGATATATAGAGATATTTTTCAAGATGTTAAACTAGTAAAGCATAGAGCAAGTCTCCACTTAACCAAAGGATGCAAGTTCAAGCTTCTTGGAGACAAGGAGGATAGCTTGAAATATTTTCTGGTTTTGTGCTTAGAGCAGCCACTTTTCAAGATATCCAAAGTCAATTATTGGCCTTCAAGCACACGTACAACACACTTCAATTTTTAACTTTTAGTACCCAAATTTTCTTGAGTCTTTGTGTGTTAGTTTTTGGCAAAGTGCCTTTGGGAACTCAAACCATTTTAGTTCCTAACTTGCTATTAATATTCTTCCTTACATTACAAGTTGATGCACTATGCCTTTTCCTACCACAATGAAAACATTTAATAAAGGGACTACTTGATGTACTTGATGAAACAAAGAAATTCTTGAGAAACTTTTGTTAGTTATGGGATTATACCCCAAACCAGCCTTTTGAAAAACACATCTTTGGTTCCCAAGCAATATGTTCAAATTATCTCTTCCAAAGGTAAATTTTGAAAGAGTGTTTTTCAAATCCTCAATCTCAATTTCAAATACTTTACATGATGAGCAAGATGAAGGTGTAGATACATTATCAAGTGATAAACATGTCATGCATGAAGAATTTGCATCAATCAACCAAAGAGTTTCATTTTTTAATTTTAATTCCTCAATTTCTTTATTTAAAATAGAAATTTAATTTTCAAATGAGGAAATTGTTTTCTTAGATGATGAAACAAGTTTTGCAAGCCTTATAGATTCATTATGTAATTCTTCAAATGCATCTTGCAATTCATCATAGGAAGGTGAAGAGTTTGATTCAGAATTTGAGGATGTTACCTCCATGTTATCTTCATCTTCCTCTTCTCGTCTAGCCATGAAACATAGATTGGCTTTCTCATTGTCTGAGTTATCAGTTGAATCCATGTCATTGTCATCCCAAGCTATGTAGGCTCTTCTTTCTTTCTTCTCCCTTGAGGATCTTTTGTGATATTTTTTCACTTTACTTTGATAGATTGGGCCCTCCATTTTCATGTGACCCAATTCTCCACATTCATAGTATTTAGGAATGGATGAGGTTCTTTCCCCTTTGTGATAGACATTCTTTTGGGGAAAAGGAAGTCTTCTTTGAGCTCCACTCTTCTTGAAGAATCTTCTAAATTTTTTTACTAGTAGAGTAAGATTCTCCTCATCTATTTCCAAGCCATCTCTATCATCTTCATCATCATCATTGTCATTAATCATGGAGGAAGTGGCCTTGAGAGTTATTCCTTTCTTTTTCTTGTTAATCTCCTCACTTTGGTTGAGTCTATTCAATTCTAATTCATGTTCTTGGAGCTTGCCAAAAAGTGTGACTAAGGTCATGGTTAAGAGATTTCTTGACTCCGCAATAGCCGTCACTTTAGGTTGTCAATGCTTGCTCAAACATCTCAATACTTTGTTAATAAGATCTTCATTAGGAAAAGTCTTTCCCAATGAAACAAGATGATTTACAATATGTGTAAAACGTTTTTGCATTTCTTGAATGCTTTCATTTTGGTTCATTCTAAAAAGCTCATACTCATGAGTGAGAGTATTGATCCTTGATCTTTTCACTTCACTAGTACCCTCATGGGTTACTTATAAATGGTCCCAAGGATATGGTAATGATATTTTTGGTAATCAAATTATATTTGACATTTTTCTTATCATCATTGGTCCATTCACTTCTTGGTGTATTAACCCTTACACTATTAACAACTTTTGTGGGGATAAAAAGACCATTTTCAATAGCATCCCACACATCTAGGTCAATAGCTTCAATAAAAATTTTCATTCTTTCTTTCCAATAAGCGTATCTATCCGTATTGAAAAAGGGAAGTCTATAGATGGAAGAACTTTCTGAAAAATCATTTGAAGAGGCCATCACTTTCTCTTGAAGTTGCTAAACCCTTTACATAAGAGCCTAACTCTGATACCACTTGTTACCAAGTGGCCTCAAACTCAAGAGGGGGGTGAATTGAGTTTATGACATATTTTTACAAATCTTTCGTAAAATGTTTGTTTATCAATTTTCGTTGAAGCTATTAGATAATTAAAGTGAATAGATAAATGAGATTGAATACTTCACTCATAAATTAAATAAGCCAAGATGAAAAACATTCAACCAAGCATATAAAATAAATGCACAAATGTAAAGAGATAGGGTTGAGAGAATCAAACACAAGAATTTATCCTAGTTCAGCCATCCCTTGTGACCTACGTCCAGTCCTCAAGCGAACCACTCGAGATTTTCCACTAAACTTCAAGCTTGAATGGGTGCTTGAAAACCTTTACAAGTTGGAGCACTCAATAATACCTTGGGATATCTCACCCTTGTGCTTTGAGACTCAAAACAGGGATGCCTCACCCTTTACAACTTTTGAGGGATACCTCACCCTCTTTACACCTTTGAAGGATACCTCATCTCCTTTTCAACAAGGGGTACCTCACCTTTTTTCACTAGAGGGATACCTCACCCTCTTTACAGAATAAACAAAGTATTTGAATGATAGAAATTCTCTCAAAGAGTAGATTGATACAAATTGAAACTCTAGTAATGCTCCTTTTGAATATCTCAAGTTTTCTCACAAAAATAGGGCAAAAATATTTTTAGAATTTGATTCTCGTATATAATTCTTAGATTGATGTTCTGAATTGAAGGTCAACCCATAATGAAGCCCCAAGGCAAGTATTTATAAGTTGTTGGAAGAAAGGAGCCGTTGGGTAGCATTTATGGCAACATTAAAAGCCAAGAAAATAGATGTTGACTACTGTCAGACCACTGGTAATTGATTACACAATCTCTGTAATCGATTACATGGCTGTTTGAACGTGTTCTTGGCTTTCTGGGCACTTGGTAATCGATTACCAGCTTGGTATAATCTATTACAAGGCCTCTGACTTTCTTGTAATCGATTACCATTTCTCTGTAATTGATTACAGGGCTTCTTGAATGTGTTCTTGCCTTTTGGGCTCATTATAATCGATTACCAGCTTGGTGTAATCAATTACAAGGCCTCTGTTTATTATGTAATCGATTACAAACATCTTGTAATCGATTATCTTGGCCTTTGAATACATTTTTCAAGTCCAATTGAGTATGTAAACCATTTCTAACACTTAGATCATTGGATTAAACATAAATGTCTTCATGAATATTGAATCCAAGATTAAAAACAATATTTCTTGAAAAACATGTTTAACTTTGAATTTACAAGCTGATTTTGAAAACGATATTTGGAAAACCATTTGAGAATCATTGAGATACTTAAAATGCATTTTACATTGATATTCTAAGATCTATATCTAATATACCTCTTTTGATCTTGGTCTTTATCTTTTGATCTTGGTCTTCTCTTTTGATCTTGATTTTCATCTTTGGCTTTGTTATCATCAAAAACTCATTTGATATGCTTCAAGACATAAGCATTCACATGATTAACAATCGTAGAGGTATGGGTGGCTCACAATGATGAAAGTGGCTACGCAATGGCACTGGGGTGTCAGTCTCGGTTGGGGTTTAGTTCAAAACAGGGGTGGAGTGTTCAGTAGTTTATGGGGGAACTTGGGAAATGATGGCTTGAGGTTGTTCTATAATTGAGAAATCAAAGCCATGTGACTGGAAGTCATAGCTTCCCCACCACCATGGCACCCACCCAGGCCAGTTTGAGTCCCACAAGGTTTTGGTTTGCCGACACTCGAATTGAGCTTTTGCCATCACTGTTATTGTAGAAGATATTACCTCAAAATCTGAAAAGAAAAAAATATTGACCAGTAAACTTGAGAATTGTGGGTTGAGTCACGATCTAGATCGTTCTCTTTAAGATGATTCGTGGCTCTGCCTCTTTTTGTGCAAGCAGTGTATCAGCAACATCACCTCCAAGACAAAACAGCCCAAAAACTCTCTCTGTATCAGTGTTCTTTGCACACAAGAACATTATTCATATTTGCAGTGTATTATCTGTCTTTCTCTCAAAAAATATATGATCTCTCAAAGAGAGCTTCCATAATTTATAATAATAAAAATATGATTTTTTTCTATTTTTGGGAAAAAAATGGAACGTTTCCTTTTAACGTGAACAGAATCATGGCCAAAAACAAGGAAAACGTGAAGGCCAAAAATCAAGGAAAAAAGGTACAGAAAGTCATGGCCATACTTTCACATTATTGACCAAATCAAACAATAAAATAGATAAAGTCAAGTTAATAAGTGGGTCCCAAAATGAAAACTTCTTTCAAATATATACTAAAATATCAACAATTCCCCACTAATATTTAAAAGAACGAAAACAAAACTTTAAGAAAGACAATCAAGACTTGTGCATCAGCAAAGGTGTTCTTTAAACTTGAACCTTTACCTAGTGACAGTTCTACTAGTGTATAAGAATAGATAGTGAATTAACCTTGAACTATCATTCTAGGATATACAAAGAAGAAATATCACACACAATCCTGTTAGCACGCAATTCTAAAGCCAACACTTTTTGGCCATGTGCTTCTATCCCAGTTCTAGTATATGCTCTAAAGAATTTGCCAAATTCTTATAGAATGCAGCCTCACATTCACATATACATAGGTGAGGCTATCAATAGTGCTTATGTAGTAAAACACCCCACTTTTGCTATAGCCATCATTAAAAGTTTTAAAAAACTCAGCCTTTTCTATCGCTATAGAATATCATACTATGGGAATGGACTTGGAGTATAAAACCCCATGTAAAATTGCATGATTCTATGTATATCACTAATGATTTATTTTTTCCATTAAACCTTTTCGTGGGATCTCCACTCAATAGGTTGGGTTACCATCATTATTGACTCATTTATCCATAGGCTTTAGTCCCATTCCTTTTGAAGTATTCCACACTTCTTCACATATTAATCCTTTCGTCAAAGGATCGATAAGATTCTCATAAGATTGAACATAATCCACTCTCACAGCACCTGTAGAAAGATATTATCTTACAGTGCTATGTTTTCGACGTATATGTCGACTCTTACCATTGTAATAATGGTTCTGAATAATTGAGATAGCCACAATGCTATCACAGTGGATTAAAACAGCTGGCATAGGTCTTTCCCGTAAGGGAGTATCTGTTAGAAAATTCCTCAACCAACTAGCTTTCTCACTAGCGGTAGCCAGAGCAATAAGTTCTGTCTCCATAGTAAATTGAGTTAGAATAGTTTGTTTCTTTGACTTCTAAGAAACAGCTCCACCAACTATACTAAAAATGTATCCACTGATTGCTTTTGAATCATCCGAAAGGGTATTCCAATCGGCATCACTGAATCCTTCAAGGACCGTTGGAAACCTTTGATAGTGTAAGCCTAGGTTCATGGTTCTTTTCAAATAACGCATGATCCTTCCAACAGCAAACCAATGTTCTTCATTATGACAATTAGTAAATCTACAAAGAACTCCAACAACATATACAATATCGGGTCAGGTACAATCAGTGATATAGTGAAGGCTCCCAATAATGCTAGCATACTCAGATTGCCTAATGCTTTCACCAATGTTCTTAAATAATTTAACACTAGGATAATAAGGAGAACAAGCAGGTTTGTAATTAAAATAGTTATATCTACGTAACATATTTTCAATGTAATAAGATTGATCCAACGAAATGTCATTACTTGTCCTTGTTATTTTAATTCCCAGAAAAACATTAGCCTTTCCAAGATCTTTCATATCAAAATTGTTGCTAAGCATATTTTTCACGTCATTAACAGCACTAATATTTGTGCCAAATATTAATAGATCATCCACATACGGGCATATCATAGTGCACACATTACCAATAAGCTTGTAATAAATACATTTATCACTTTCATTTATTTTGAAACCATGACTAACAACAAGAGAGTCAAATATATCATGCCATTGCTTAGGTGCTTGCTTAAGACCATATAAGGAATTTTCTAATTTACATACCTTATGTTCTTGTCAGGAATAATAAATCCTTCAAACTGGTCCATGTAAATTTCCTCATCCAAGTCACCATTCAAAAAAGTTGTCTTAACATTCATTTGATATACAATCAATTTATGTATAGCAGCAACAACAAATAGAACACGAATCAAAGTTATTCCAGTGACAGGAAAATAGGTATTGAAAAAATCTATATTTTCTCTTTACTTGAAGCCTTTAGCTACAAGTATAGCTTTGCATTTTTCTACGGAACCATCAACCTTTAATTTTCTTTTTAGTACCTATTTACAACCAATAGGCTTACATCCAGAAGGCAAATCAACAAGTTTCTATATTTTATTAGATTGCAAAGAATCTATTTCATCATTCACAGCTTTTCGCCAAAACACAGAATCAATAGATTTATATGCCTTTTCTAAAGAAATAGGATCTCTTTCTAAAGTAAAAACATAAAAATCAAGCCCAAAATATTTTGATATTTTAGGTCTTATACTCATTCTTAAGTCAATTTCAGTATTAGATGGTTCTTTACGCTTAAACAACATTGGCTCGTTAGCAACGACATTTTCTGTAAAACTCCCACTGATTTTAGATTTAAACAAAAACTTTTCCTAAAAAAAGTCAGCATAAGGTGATTCAATAATCACTTTATTTTTAATATCAAAAAACTTATATGCCATGCTATTTAATGCATATCTAATAAAAACACATTCATATGCTCTACTTGCTAGTCTAGATCTTTTAGGATCTGGTATTTGCACATAAGCCAAACAACCTCATATTCTAAAATATGAAACATTTGGTTTTCTATTTAGCTATAATTCAGTAGGCAAAACGTTAGTTTTTGAATTCGGAACTCTATTCAAAACATAGCAAATAGTTAGGAGAATTTCTCCCCACCAAAGATAAGATGCACTGGAATTCAATAAAATAGTTACAACAAGCTCAGATAGTGTTCTATTTTTTCATTCAGTTTTTCTATTCATTTCAGGCGAATAAGATGCAGTTACTTCATGAATAATTCTAAGTGTTTCATACAACTTATTAAATTCAATAGAGTTATATTTTGTGTCTCTATCACTATGAAATTTCTTAATTCTTTTTCCAAATTGATTTTCTATTTCCTTCATAAACACTCAAAATATATCAAGAGATTCACTTTTATGGCGCATCAAATAAACATAGGTATAATTTGAATAATCATCTATAAAAGTAATAAAATACATTTTCCCACTTCTGGTTAAAACATCATCATATTCATAAATATCAGAATGAATCAAATCAAGAGGTTTAGATTCTCGTTCTTCAGATTTGTGTGAAGTCTTGGTTATTTTGGCTTAACTGCATGATTCACATTTGTCTTAGTCCTCTAATTGTACTTTAGGAATAATACCTAAATTACTCATATTTTTAATTAGCCTTCTATTAACATGACAAAGTCTAGCATGCCAAACATTAAAAGTGCTAACAATATAAGAAGAAGATGTAATTTTATTCATTTCAACATTCAGCTTGAATATACCATCACAAGCATAACCCTTACCAACAAATGATCCATTTTTTGTTATGACATATTGATTAGAACCAATATTTTGAACAAACCTAGCCTTGTTAAGTAGAAAACTAGAAACAAGATTCTTCCTCATTTTTGGAGTATGCAAGACATCCTTTAGAGAGAGTGTATTTCCAGAAGTAAACTTCAATTCCACAGTACTAGTTCTAGCTACCTTAGTGGTGTGGGAATCACCCAACAATACTTTCACATCATTTACTTCATAATAAGTCTTGAACAAGAAACAATCATGACACACATGGCGAGTTACGCTTGAATCTGCCCACCACCCTTCAGAACCATAAATCATATTGATTTCAGTAATTATAGCCACAAGTGGCTCCTCCTCAATCACATTAGCCTGAATTGTAGGACGACAATTCCTACAATTTCGAGCCATGTGACCAGGCCTGTTGCAAGCATAACACATGTGTGATTATGTATGAATTAAGGCGATATTATTGCAAGTGCACGGATCGAACAATTAATAAAGAGTGATTAGAATATCGTTCTCCCGAGGAATTAGTTTACTAAGTACCACTTCTTTAATATTAATACTATCTAAGCAATCAATAATTAAGAGTGACTCAAAACAATTAAAGACATAAAATTATAAAAAATAAAAATACACAAGAACACACGAAATTAAGAGGGGAAAAAGAGAATAAAGCACACGAATGCAAAATACATTAAAGATGTAAACACTAGGAATTTGACTTCACTTAATTCAACAATCTATCATAGACAATAGAGTAGTTTTAGGACCCTCGTTCTAATTAATTTCTAGTCATTCAATTGATGGAAAAAATTTATTAATTAATTAAAACTCAATTCCTTAGCGAGTTAATTTTCTTTAATTATCAAAGCCTAGTCAATTCCTTGTTCTAAACCCCAAATCTTAAAGGCATGACCTTCACTCTATGAATTTTTGATGCAAATTAAAAGTTTCAAAAAAGTCTACAAACTTGATGCAGGATTAATTGTTGCATTACGAACCCAAGTGCAGGTTGTCTCAAGTAATAAATTTCTCGGGAGTCCGAGGTCGATCCACAGGGAATTGTTGAAGATTATTTAAGGTGAAGTAAATATTTTGTTACTACGGTAAAAATTATTTACTTAGGTAAAAAGATCCACTCTTGGTAAATAAAGTAAAGGTAAGATTAATTCCTTTTATAACTCAATTAGAATCCTCGCAACATGGAGGTTCTAATCGAAAAATACAATGTTAAAAGTCCATTTAAAATAATATACGTATTTATATTATGTTTCCAAAAAATATTACCACCACTTATAAATGGGTTAAAGCATTCATTGTACCAATATTTTGTCTACAACAAATCAAGAACTCCACTTTATAAGGAGAATTTTTAACACCACCACTTGTAAATGGGTTAAAGCATTCATTGATCCAATCTCTTGTCTACAACAAATCAAGAACTCCACTTTACAAGGAGGGTTTCTAAATTAATTGGAAACAAAATACAATACGTATAATGACCACTTGAAAATATATCATTTAAGCACAAAATAGAAATTAATCTAACCTTATTTCATTACCAAGAACTTCACCCCTTCACCCAAGTAAAATGAAACTTAGTTACTCATAGATAAGAAGAAAGAAAGAGAGAAGAAGAAGAAGGAGAACATGACTTTAATTTAGAACAAAGAAAAATTACTACAAGAAAATCTAGTAACAAACTAACATCATTTTGGTACCTAACACATAACACCCTCAATGATCTGCCAAGGCCCCCATTATAGAGGATTAGAGATACAAAATGACAAGGGGGCTGAGTCATTAGTGAGCGGATGAGTGGAAAATGATTAGAAAATGCCAAATGACTTTTGTTGAGTGAAAAATTATAGAGATTCCTTATCTTCAAAATCATTTAGCTCTGAAGTCATTGAATGCGTCCGAATGAGCAAATGTGATCTCCATCAAAGTTGTAGGGCTTGATATTGACTTTCAAATGGCTTTAGTTTGAGTCCAATATCATTTCTATAACTCCAGATACGTTCAAATTACTGTACACTATTCAGGCACAGTCACAGCTCCTCTATTCTGACTTGCAAGCCCAATATCACCCATTAGGCCTCAGATTATAGAAAAGTGTTCAACATATTCAGCATCAAAATTTCAGCACATTTGATAACCTCTAGCTCGAAATATGGCATAAGCAGTACACATAGATCAAGCTATCAAGAACAACACTCTAGTTCTTACTTCAACCCCAATTTGAGTTATCTACTCTTGTGTTTGGGCCTTTGAGATCTTCATAAAAGTTATAGAGATCTCTCTTATCTTTAAAATGCCATCAGATTCACCTCAAATGACCACCTACATCCCAAGATATAGCCCAAATACAGAAACAATGTAAGACGTAAATTATGCTGAAAAATTCAATTAAGTCCAATTTGAGTCCAAACTTACAAAACATAATCAAACTCAATCAATTAAGTACATGGAGATTGTAAATGACTAAAAATGAAGGCTTATTAATGTATCAAATATGTGATCATCAAATTCCCCCACACTTAGCTTTTTGCACTCTTGGGCAAAACACACAAGACCAAAATTAAAAAAAATGAAACAGACTCAAAAGTTAAACACTCTTAATTTCTAATAATATTTAAAAATGAAGAGTAACCAATCATTCAAGCAATCAAAACATTCATGAGGTAACATATCTTCACACCTCAAACCAATAAGTAAGGAAACTTCAATTGAAAAAATATGAATCAAGAATGATAGATCTTCACAAGATTCACTCTCAATCCCTCAAGTGTTTGAAAGGTAAGTATTTCACTCAATTCAACTCATGAAAATTGTACTACCATAAGCTTGTTTATCTTCTACTTCTCCACTACTCAGAACACATGCACACACAAATCATGAAGACTTTATTCAAGGTTGTAATGGGGTCAAGGTAAAGGAGGAGGTAATATAGATGTGACAAGTTAAATACCAAAGAGAATAAAAGAACATGAAAGCTGAGTTCAATTGACAAGCATGAAAGTTCATCCCAACTCAACTTAATACAAATTCTCTTTACATATTTTTTTCCTTTCCTTTATTGCCTTGTTGAAACTCTTTTTTCTTTTTACATTTTTTTTATTTTTGATTTTTGATTTTGATTTTTATTATTTTTTTGATTGATTTTTTTTTTTACAAAAAGAACATCATATATACATTTTTTTAACCATTCTGCACACACACCTCCACACTTGTTCAAGAACTCATCGAATGATAAAGCTAATGTTCTCTTATTCTCTAATGTCAGGTAAGAACATGATTTTTCATTTAAGGCACATAATGAGTTCGAAACAAAGAATGATCAAATAAGCTCAAAGGGGTTAAGTAAGGGGAAATAGACAATTTCTAATGCTTTACGTTGGCAGGAATCAGAGAATTTTCAAGAAGTCATAAGAGTGCTTGATATCATATTGAGACAATATGCTGCTAAGTAAGGCTGACTATTTGATTAAAGTAGCTATTTCAAGAAAAATGTCTCAATCATATTCATGTATGCATATGAAAATGTAGTCTCAAAAAGAATCAAAGCAAGTTCTAGAGCAACAATTTCATGAGTGAAATTCACACGAGAAAGAAGAGAATGGTACAAATATTCAATCCATTCATCAATAGGCTCAAAATCTCACAAGGTATAATTCTATCATTCTCAGTCTACCAATTCAACATTCATAACCAAGCATGTGATTTTTAAGAAAGAAGACAATTAACTCAATCATGCAAATTTCCCTGAATTTGAATTGCTACTTCCACACAAACTAGTTGTCTATCTCAACTAAGATGCGTCTCAAGAGTAAAATTTACTCATTACTCTGCCATCTGTAACTGGTTTAGTAAGTTACTGACAAACATATAAACACAATAAACATATTAATACACACACTTCTTAATTTTTTTTTATTTTTTTTACACAACTATCCTTCCCCCCAACCAGATCACAACATTGTCCTCAATGTCAAAGATAGATAGGTAAATGATAGAAGATAGTACCTGTTGTTGCAATTACTGAAACGAGAAACCTTATACAAATTAAAACAGAAATAAAGTACGATAAATAAAACTAAAGATAAAGAAAAGTTATAGATGAAGTGCCAGATCACACTCTTGTTCCTTGCTGCCTCCCTAGCTGTTGCCTCTCTTGTTGCTGCCTCCTAACCAATCTATCTGAGCTATTACTGATTCAAGTTTATAAACAAAAGCTTGTAATTTATCAATTAATTCATCAACAGTAGAAGCAGATATAAGGAGTCGTCTTGCCGAAGGTGTGAGAAATTTCTTTTCCATAGCATGGTCAAGAAAAGATAACAAATTATCAAAGAAATTATTAACATTCAACAAACCTATGGGTTTATGGTGGATGTTCAGTTGAGCCCAAGAAACAATTTTAAAAACTTCTTCCATAGTACCAAAACCACCTGGTAAGGCTATGAATGCATCAAAATTTGTAAGCATTGTCCTTATTCGTTCATCCATAGATGATACTTGAAACTCCTCCCTAATTATTTTTCCAGTGATATTATGTTGAGCTAAAGGTTTAGGAATGATACTGATAATCACATATTTTATTTATTAAGAAACCCTTATGATTAGTCATTCACACTCTCCATATTCTTAATTGATTGAGTTTGGTATGATTTTGTGAGTCTAAGCTCAAATTGGTCCTAATTGAATATTTTCAGCATTATTGAGATTTTACACTGTTTCTGTATTTTGGCCATAACTTGAGTTCCTGATATCTGACAATTATGAATTTTATCTTGTAGGAAAGCTAAGAGAGAGCTCTACAACTTTGATGAAGAGCTCGAAGTCTTAAACAGATGTCTAAGGGACCTAAGTGTACATGAAAGTCAGAATACGAGTTCTGTCACTAGAATCCGAACGGTGTGCACTCATAAAATCATATATCAAGTTTTAATAATGGAGATGGGCTGAAATTTGGATAGCTGATAGTCAAGACCCAAATAAACAACTTTCATGAAGAACACATTTTGAAATAATGAAGTCTAATGGGTCAGTTTGAGCTTGCAAGTCGAAACAGAGGTGCTGAAGTTGGGTTTGAGCAACCGCGGTATTTGGGTCATATCTTGGGCTGTAGGAAGCCAAATTGGACGATCCAGATATGCATGTTATAGCCAAGACAAAGACCTAAAACTTTCATGAAGAATACTTTTCATGAATCCGAAGCATTATCGGTCGTTTTTGGCTTCCAAGTCAGACCTAGGAATTTTCGCACTCACCAACCATTCACCTACTTCACTCACCAACCCATTCACCTACTTCACTCACCAACCCATTCAACTACCCCATTCACCAACCCTTTCACCTACTTCACTCACCAACCCTCTCAACTACCCCATTCACCAACCCACTCCCCTTTGTCATTTTGCTACCCCAGACTTCTATAAAAGGGCACCATCGGTTATCATGGAAGACACAACTTGAACTCTCCTTCATTTCTCTCATAGTTTCTTCTTGTTTCTTCTTGTTTCTTCTCAGTTTTTTCTTGTGATTTCCTTTTAGCTATGTGTAACTAAACCTCCTTTGGTTAAGAGGGTGATGAAACTGCTAGTATTGATGTTGTAAACCTTGCATATTTGATTATTTCAACACAGTTATGTTTTTATTCATATATTTCTGAATCTATTGTTGGTATGAAGGTTTTTATACTTGTTTCCACTTTCTATGAGATAGAGTTGGGTTTATTATGCACGGTTGTGGTAATAGCTCTAATGTGATGTATGATGTTCATGTGAGTATAATTATCTTTGTGCTATTTGCCAGTTATAAAAGTGATAGATTTGGGTTTATTATGCACGGTTGTGGTAATAGATCTAGAGAAATATATGTTCTAAGTAATTTAATCCCGGTGTGTGATTAGATCTTAGTGTAATTGGTTTTCTAAATCTTAATGCAATTGTTGGATAATTGTAAGAGCGGTTGCTTTATGATTAATCAGTGATTAGAAGTTGATTTGAGCGGTTGCTAAATTGGCCAACACGTAAGGAAAACAGAGGTTTACTCTCACAATTGCATAAAAACATAATTGAGCATGTTGGAATAAAATAATATGTGGATTTACATCATCATATAAATCTAGTGGTGGATTCAATCTCTTAACCAATTTTCTTATATTGTTGTTTTCAGTTTATTTATTGTTATTGTCTTGTTGAAACTGTTCATTATTCATCAAAACTCCAAAACCCCCCTTTTTTACTGTTTATTAGAGTTTAAATTGGGAATTACTTGATAGTGTTAATTGACTTGGTTCTCTGTGGATCGACCCTTACTAACTACAACTAGTTGTAAGGTTTTTTTTTTTATTTTCTCGGTGAGCCTAACAACCGATTTTTAATCACTACATCCATACGCATCGAATTTTTGGCGCCGTTTCGGGAGCCAATTTTTCAATTACACTATTAATTTATTTCCTATTTTTACTCTGTTTTTATTTTTATTTTTATTTTTAGTTTTGAATTTTTTTTTCTGAGTATTTTGTAGGTGTTGATGTCTATTGAAGGGGTAGACGCAGGATTGCTAAATTTGAGGAACTATATTGATCAACTCACTTCACATCCTCAATTTCCCTTCCATCCGGATAATTTCCACTTCACACCTGCTGACGTTGAAGCTGCCCGTCACATAGATCTTTCCAGTTCTGCGGCATCCGAGATATCCGAGCCACCCGAAGAAGCGATGATGGCGTAAAATACACTAAGGATGTTGGGTGCTCCGAACTTAGACCAACAACCTCTCGTGCATAGAAATTCTGAGAATGAGGAAGCATTTGAGTTGAAATCGGTCTCATTCATCTTTTGCCATCTTTTAATGGACTAGCCGGGAGAAGATCCTAACAAACATCGAAGGAAATCCATGTTGTGTGTTCTAGTATGAAGCTGCGCAGAATTTCGGTGGAGTAAGTCAAGCCGAGAGCTTTTCCGTTTTCCCTAAAGGATTCTCGCAAAGGAGTGGTTGTACTACTTGCCACCCGGATCAATTCGGACATGGCGTAACATGGCTCGGGCTTTCCTAGACAGATATTTCCTCGCATCAAAGGCCGCCACCATCGAAAAGAAATTTGCGGCATCCAACAAAGACATGGGGAATCACTTCATGAGTATTGGGAGAGATTCAAGAGATTGTGTGCTAGTTGCCCTCAAAGATCAAATCGGTGAACAACTTCGATACAAGTACTTTTATGAAGGTTTGCTAGTGATGGACCGCAACATGATTGATCTTTGCTAGTGGAGGAGCATTAGTTGATAAAACTCCTCAAGAAGCTAGAAACTTGATCTCAAGAATGGTACGCCAATACTCAACAATTCTACTCTAGAAATGACTCGGAGTAAAGCAAGTGAAAGAAGTAGAGACAACAAATCTACAAGAAAATGACTCAATTGATTGCTATGGTTCAAATGCGGTTAATGGATTCGTGTAAAGCACCAGTTCATGCTTGTGGGATCCGTTGTTCATCCGGACATCTCATCGATACGTGTCCCACTCTCCAAGAGGACACAAATGAGGAGGTAAGAGCGGTAGGGATATCTTTGGCCTTTCAAAAATTACAACCCCTACTCAAACACATATAATCCAGGTTGGAGGGATCATCCTAATTTTAGCTATGCAAAGCAACCTCAAAATCAACCTCCACTTATGGACCTCCAGATTCCAACAAAGGCAAGCACATTTCCCTCGAGACAAAGCAGCAAGTTCAAACTCCTAAGCACCGAGCCTTCACTAGAGGAGCTAGTGAAGCAAATGGCTACTAATAATTCGCAGTCCAACAAGAAACAAGGATCGCAATCAATAACTTGCGAGAATCGATAGGGCGTACTGTCCACGGAATTCAACAAGTTTCAAAGCCAAGCTTCAGGAAAACTACCCTCACAAATGAAGTCAATCCAGGGAAAATGCTAGTCTTTGTCACGTTGAGAAGCGGAAAGACGATGGATGAGCCTACATCTCCTCCACCAATCACTCAAGAGACGGATGAACCACCTAAAGAAGCAAATGATAAGGGCAAACTTCCAAAGCCCCTAAGGTAAGTATTTACGAACCCTTCCTAAATATGTTACTAAAGCTCCTTTTCCTAGTAGATTGGTTAAAACCAAGAAAGAAGAAGAGAAAAAGAAATACTTGAGACTTTTAGGAAGGTAGAGGTTAATATCCCTTTGTTAGATGCCATTAAGCTGTGTACCTAGATATGCAAAATTTCGAAAGAATTATGCACTAACAAGAGGAAGTTAAAAGGAAATGAAAAGGTCCAAGTGGGAGAAAATGTTTCAAATTTGTAATTAAAAGAAACTCCCAACCAAATGTAAGGACCTGGCACATTCACCATTCCATGCACTATAGGTAACACAAGGTTTGAAAAGGCAATGCTTGATTTAGGTGCATCTATAAATGTCATGCCATATTCTATTTATGCATCTTTATACTTGGGTCCTTTGGAACCCTACTGGTGTCGTTATTCAATTGGTGATAGATCTAATACATACCCTAAGGGTGTGGTTGAAGATGTTTTGGTGCGGTGAATGAATTAGTGTTTCCTATGGAGACTTCTATGTTTTGGACATGGAAGAGGATGAGTCTCCCAAATCTGCTCCTATCTTGTTAGGGAGACCATTTTTGAAGACTACGCGGACAAAAATTGATGTGCACTCAGGAACTCTAACAATGGAATTTGATGGGGAATTAATTAGATTCAATATTTTTGAAGCTATGAGATACCCAAGTGATGTGCACTCTGCTTGTTTAATTGATTCTTTTGATCCTTTTGATTCTTTAATTTCTGCAGCTTTTGATACTAACCATTTTGATGCTCTTGATACAATTCTAACTCATAGCTTAGATGTACAGGAGGAAAAGAAGAAGAGCCATGGAGTGAAGACATTGATGAAATTGTTGCTGCCTTAAAAGAGCTCTCTTCCACTCCAGAAGAGCATGAGGTAACTTTTGTTGATTTACCTGTTACTACTGATATACCTCAACCTTCTGTTGTGCAGGCACCTGAATTGGAACTTAAAGCACTGCCTAATCATCTTAAATACATCTTCTTGGGAGAGAAGGACACCCTTCCAGTAATAATTGCAAAGTCACTCACCCAAGAACAAGAAGAGAAACCGGTAGTGTTTTGCAGGGAACATAAGACGACCATTGGTTGGTCAATACCGATATCAAGGGTATTAGTCCCTCCATTTGTATGCATTGGGATATTAATGGAGGAGGATACTAAACTGTGAGAGACCCTCACGGAGGTTGAATCCTCCCATGATGGAAGTTGTGAAAAGGAGATACTAAAGCTCCTAAGTGTGGGGTGATCTACCCCATTTTCGATAGCAAGTGGGTAAGCCCGGTCCGGTGTAGTACCAAAGAAATCTGGAATTACTTGTGGTAAGAAATGCTGAAAATGAGCTTATTCCCACAAGGTTACGAGATGTGGTGGCGTGTTTGTATTGATTACGGGAAGTTGAATGCCGCCACGAGAAAAGACCACTTTCCTTTACCTTTCATTGATCAAATGTTAGAAAGATTATTTGGTCATTCTCATTATTGTTTTCTCGGATGGTTTTTCGTGTTACAATCGATTGCCATAGCTCCGAAGACCAAGACAAGACTACATTCACTTGTCCATTTGGTACCTTTGCATATAGGCGAATGCCTTTTGGACTCTCGCAATGCACCAGGAACTTTCCAAAGATGCATGATGAGTTTATTTTTCGATTACATTGAAAACATCATTGAGGTTTTTATGGATGACTTTAGTGTCTTTGGAAATGATTTTGAAAATTGCCGGAACATTTAACATTGGTTCTTAAAAGATGCATTGACACTAACCTGGTATTGAATTGGGAAAAATGTCATTTCATGGTGAATGAAGGTATTGTGTTAGGTCATGTAATTTCGCTAGGGGAATTGAAGTAGATAAAGCTAAGGTAGAACTCATGCATTCTTTGCCACCACCCACTAGTGTGCGGGAAATTCGTTCTTTTATTGGTCATGCGAGGTTTCTACCAGGAGATTCATTAAAGACTTTTCTAAAGTCTCATTGCCCCTTTGTAGACTTCTTCAAAAAGATGTTAATTTTAACTTCGATGAGAAATGTATGGAAGCTTTCAATAAACTCAAGAAGTTGTTAAGCTATTGCGCCTATCATCGTGCCACCCAACCGGGAGTTACCTTTTGAACTAATGTGTGATGCCGTTGACTTTTAAAGTAGGAGTGTCTTGGGACAACGAGTTGATAGAGTTCCTTATGCCATTTACTATGCATCAAGGACTCTAAATGATGCTCAACTTAATTACTCAACCACGAGAAAAGGAACTTCTAGTTTGTTGTATTTGCTTTAGAAAAATTTAGATCATATCTAATTGGTTCTAAAGTGATTGTGTTTTCAGATCATGCAGCCTTGAAGTATCTTCTAACAAAGAAAGAAGCAAAGCCTAGATTGCTCCGATGGATTTTATTGCTCCAGGAATTTGACTTGGAGATTAAAGACAAGAAAGGGAGCGAAAACTTGGTGGCCGATCACTTGAGTAGATTGGTAATTGAAGAGGAAGAAATGCCTATCATGGAGACTTTTCTGGATGAATATTTGATGGTTGTCAACACCATAATCCCTTGGTATCTGACATTGTTAACTACCTGGTTACTAAGGACTTTCAGGAGAGTTTGAACAAGGCCCAAAGAGATAAATTAAGGAGTTGTCAGAATACTATATCCGGGATGAGCCGTACTTATGGAAGCATTGTGCGATCAAGTCATTAGAAGGTGCATTCTCGATCTCGAGACACACTCCATCCTCTCCTTTTGCCACACCTATGCATGTGGAGGACACTTTGGCAAGAAAAGGATGACCAACAAAGTGCTTGACAAAGTGGTTTCTATTGGCCTTCAATTTTCAAAGACGCTTACAACTTCGTAAGTCTTGTGGACCGATGTCGAGAACAAGTAATATTGGTCCTCGTAATCAAATGCCTCGACTCCGATCATTTTTGTGGAACTCTTTGATGTGTGGGGTATTGATTTCATGGGGCCATTCCCTCCTTCATTTGGTTTCACATACATTCTTTTATCCGTTGATTATGTGTCTAAATGGGTGGAAGCAAAAGCCACCCGATCCGATGATTCTAAAGCTGCGTGCATTTTGTTAGAACACATATTTTCTCCAGGTTCGGGACCCTGAGGGCTATCATCGGTGACAAGGGACTCATTTTTGCAAAGAACCTTTGATGCTCTATTGAAAAGATATGGAGTTATGCATGAATCTCCACTCCTTACCATCCACAGACAAATGGGCAAACCGAAGTGTCCAACCGGGAGATTAAGTCAATCCTTGAAAAGACAAAGTGAATCCATCAAGAAAGGATTGGAGCACTCGACTTGACGACGCTTTATGGGCTTATAGGATCGCCTATAAGACTCCCATGGCATGTCACCATTTCGGTTGGTGTATGGAAAGCCTGTCATTTGCCCGTTGAGTTGCAACATCGCTCTTCTTGGGCCATTAAACAAGTAAATATGGAATTGGAAGGAGTGGAAAGCAAAGGAAGTTCCAAGCACAGGAACCGGAAGAATTAAGAAATAAGGCCTTCGAGAATGCCCCGATTTATAAGACTAAAGCTAAGGCATTCCATGACAGTTGATTTCCGTAAAGAAATTTCACGAGAGGGCAAAAAGTTTTACTTTTTCAATCAAGACTCAAATTGTTTCCGGGTAAGCGCGTTCTAAGTGGATTGGGCCATTTGTGGTAACTAATGTTTTTCCTTTTGGTGCGAGTTGAGATCAGGAGTGAAATTTCATGCAAAACATTTAAGGTCAATGGTCATCGTCTCAAACCTTATTATGAACTTCCAGAGAATGCAGAAGTGGAGGTGATGAACCTTCTCCATCCGCATTATGAATAAAAAAAAAAAAAAGAGAAAAAAAAAAAAAAAAAAAAAAAAAAAAAAAAAAACATTTGTGTGCCGACAATGAGGTAGGTAGTGCCATTAAATTTTGTCAATCAGAAGCATGTGGAGGTCATTTTTCTTCAACGACAACAACTGCGAAAATCTTGCAGTATGGATTTTATTGGCCTACTTTATTCAAGGTCTACTACACCTTTTGCAAAAGCTGCGGAAATTAGTCAAAAAGGTTCTGTTTTGAGATTACAATCCGCACCTACTCCTTAGAAAATTGAGATCAAGGAGGCGCAGTTCTTTGGTTATCAAACACGTGGGGCCGTAGATAATGGGATCCTAGGAATGGTAATGCGCTTACAGTTAATGGACAAAGACTCAACCATTCCTGGAAAACCAAGTTCTTAAGTTCTTTTGTGTCTTAGGTTAAGTGGCGGATACGTTACTCCGTGACTCTCAAGTCGGTTTATTTTCAGTTTCCCAAAATAACTGAACTCTTCTTCTCCTTCAAAATGGATGTCATTCTTTCAAACCTGAGCAAATATTTTCCTTCTCTTCCTCAAAATGCTTTGAGAACAATCTACAAAGTTCGAGTTGAAAGATTGAGGTGTTAATGCACAAAGGTATGCCGAAGAAGATATCTATTGGATAATTGAAGCAAAGGTCCGATTAGCGGTGAGTCCTCAATTTCATTTAACTCATATATGCCTGGTTTTGGAAGAAGTTCATATTCTAAAAGAAAAAGAGCAAAAAGGTTACAAGTTTGTCACAAATGTGGACGATGGAAGCGTAACAAGCGATGTCGTATTTTGGGGATGGTTTCCGCAAATAGAGAAGATAAAATTTTCTTCATTAAGAATGGACTGAGTAAGGAGTCATTAGATAATATCTTGTTGACTCTTGAGACGCATTCTTGTGGATTGGTGCATCGTGAAATTCTTAAATTGTGGAATCTCTTCAAGGATGAAGAAAAACGCTACAGTCTTGGGAATCGACTCTAAAAGACCTCGCGTTTGCCAATTTATAAGAAAATTGGATGGGAAGCTTATCCTCGACTCATAGAAGACGTTTAAGCGCATCGGACGTTCAACAGAGGCGAGATGTGAGCCATATCCACAAACAATCAGACGTATCATCATCTTCTTCTTCTTCATGTCATCTTTCAAAAAAAAAAAAAAAAAAAACAAAACAAAACAAAACAAAAAAAAAAAAAAAAAAAAAAAAAAAAAAAGAAAAGAAAAGAAAAGAAAAGATTCTCTGTGTTTCTTAATTTCAACCTTTTCTGACAACAGCCAACCTACTCATATAGGAGCTATTATTTTTTTTTTCTCTTCCCTATTTAAACACTCCATTTTCTTCACTTTCCCGCAACTCTTAATCATTCATGAGAGTGTAAGTGTAGAGATGGAGGGAGCTTCTTCTTCTTACGTTCGTAAACTTGTTAGTATCCGTGTATTTTGTGGGACACATTATGGGAAGAGTTTAGAGTTTGTCAACGCAGAACCACTCTTGGTAGAACACTTATGCGAGGAACATTCGTGTAGTATATGGGGAGGTTGCCTTGGGTTAATGGGGGCTGTATCACTATCCGCATTTCTAAGAGGTGGTCAAGTTTTAGGTGTCATTCCCGAACCTTTAACTCGAAGGAACTTTATTGGAAAGACAATTGGACAGAAATTCAAGTATCATCTATGCATGCACGAATGACGGCAATGCTTGAAAACTCGATGCCTTCATAGCCTTACCGGTGGTTTTGGTACTTTGGCGTAAGTTTTTCAAATTGTTTCTTGGGCCCAATGAATATCCACCAAAACCCATAGGTTTGTTGAATGTTAATAATTTCTTTGATAATTTGCTATCTTTTGTTGACCATCTTTGTGAACGTAAATTTGTCACACCTTCGCAAGACAACTCCTTATCTCGGCTTCCACTTGTTGATGAGTTAATTGATAAATTGGAAGCCTTTGTTTATGAACTTGATCAAGGATGTGACCCAAATAGATTGGTCAGAGACAAGAGTAGAAAGCGAGACAACAACAAGGGAGGCAGCAAGAAACAACAGTGTGACCTGACACTTCATCTATGACTTTCCTTTATCTTTAGTTTTATTCATCGTACTTTGTTTTTGTTTATATTTGTGTGAGGTTTCTCTTTTCCGTAATTGCAGTAACAGGTACTATCCTCTATCTTTTTCCTTTCTATTTTTTTTTAACATTGAGGACAATGTTATGATCTAGTTGGGGGGGAAGGATAGTTGACCTAAAAAAAAAAAAATTGTTTTGTTTGGAAAGTATGATATGATTGTCATGGACTTATTAAACTAATTAGTGATGGCAGAGTAAGGAGTAATTTTACTCTTGAGACGCATCTTAATTGGTGGCAGAGTAAGGAGCTTGTTTTTTAGGTAGTAATTAATTAGTATTAAATTGTGGAAGTACTAAAGTTTTATTATTTGGTTTCTTTTCGTGGTCATTCATTTAAAGAATGACAAAGTGTGCTTCTTTTCTCGCTTAGTGTTGATTCACTTCTTATCGGGTTGTGTTGCTCTTTTCTATATCTCTCTTTCACATTGAGGGCAATGTTATATTAAGTGTGGGGAGAGATTTTAGCAAAAAAAATTTCTTAATTTCAAAAAAAAAAAAGTTTTTAAAGAAAAGAATCATTGCATGATTGAATAACTTTTCTCCCTTCTTGAACTGATGTGCTTGGTGATGGATGATTGAATTAATGAATTGAGTTTGATGGATGCATACCTGGTGAGATTTTGAGCCTAATGGATGGATTTAACATTTATGCCATTCTCTTCTTTCTTGTGTGATTTTCACTCATGTTAATGATCACTCTAGAACTTGCTTTGATTCTTTTTAAAAGCTACGTTTTCACTTGCATGCATGAACATGATTGAGGCCCTCTTTCTTAATTAGCTAGTTTAACCAAATAGCCAACCTTGTTTTCAATATGATATCAAGCACTCTTTTGACTTCTTGAAAATTCTCTGATTCCTGCCAACCTTGTATATTTTCCTTTGCTTAACCCCTTTGAGCTTATTTAACCATTCCTTGTTTCTAGCTCATTATGTACCTTAAATGGAAAATCGTGTTCTTATTTTACCTTAGGGAATAAAAGAACATTAGCTTGGTTAATGAATGAGTTTTTGAACAAGTGTGGGGGTGTGTGTACAAAATGGTTGTTGAAAAAGGAAAGAGTGCCCAAAAAAAAAAAAAAAAGAATGTATGTATATAGTTATGTTCATATATAAAAAAAAAAAAAAGGATTGAGAAATGAATATGTAAAGGGTTATACATTAGAGTTGGGATGAACTTTTATGCTTGTTATTGGAACTCAGCTCTCATTTGCTTTTATTCTCTTTGGTATTTATCCTCTCATATCCATTTTACCCTCTTCTGTTACCTTGACCCCATTACAACCTTAAATAAAGTCCTCATGATTTGTGTGTGCATGTGTTCTGAGTAGTGGAGAAGTAGAAGATAAGCAAGCTTATGGTAGTGCAATTTTCATGAGTTGAATTGAGTGAAATACCTACCTTTTTAAACACTTGAGAGATTGAGAGGGAATCTTGTGAAGATCTATCATTCTCGATTCATATTGAAGATACCTTGCTTGTTGGTTTGAGATGTGGAGAATTGTTAACTCATGAATGTTTTGATCCTTTGAACCTTTGGTTGTTCTTCTTGATTGTAAAATTTTGGGCTCTTGAATGTCGTTGGAATTTAAATTTTTGTTAATCTCTTATGTCCTTGTTTTGGTCTTGAGTTTTGCCCAGGAGTGCAAAAAGCTAAGTGTGGGGAATTTGATAATCACATATTTTATTTATTAAGAAACCCTTATGATTAGTCATTCACACTCTCCATATTCTTAATTGATTGAGTTTGGTATGATTTTGTGAGTCTAAGCTCAAATTGGTCCTAATTGAATATTTTCAGCATTATTGAGATTTTACACTGTTTTGTATTTTGGCCATAACTTGAGTTCCTGATATCTGACAATTATGAATTTTATCTTGTAGGAAAGCTAAGAGAGAGCTCTACAACTTTGATGAAGAGCTCGAAGTCTTAAACAGATGTCTAAGGGACCTAAGTGTACATGAAAGTCAGAATACGAGTTCTGTCACTAGAATCCGAACGGTGTGCACTCATAAAATCATATATCAAGTTTTAATAATGGAGATGGGCTGAAATTTGGATAGCTGATAGTCAAGACCCAAATAAACAACTTTCATGAAGAACACATTTTGAAATAATGAAGTCTAATGGGTCAGTTTGAGCTTGCAAGTCGAAACAGAGGTGCTGAAGTTGGGTTTGAGCAACCGCGGTATTTGGGTCATATCTTGGGCTGTAGGAAGCCAAATTGGACGATCCAGATATGCATGTTATAGCCAAGACAAAGACCTAAAACTTTCATGAAGAATACTTTTCATGAATCCGAAGCATTATCGGTCGTTTTTGGCTTCCAAGTCAGACCTAGGAATTTTCGCACTCACCAACCATTCACCTACTTCACTCACCAACCCATTCACCTACTTCACTCACCAACCCATTCAACTACCCCATTCACCAACCCTTTCACCTACTTCACTCACCAACCCTCTCAACTACCCCATTCACCAACCCACTCCCCTTTGTCATTTTGCTACCCCAGACTTCTATAAAAGGGCACCATCGGTTATCATGGAAGACACAACTTGAACTCTCCTTCATTTCTCTCATAGTTTCTTCTTGTTTCTTCTTGTTTCTTCTCGTTTTTCTTGTGATTTCCTTTTAGCTATGTGTAACTAAACCTCCTTTGGTTAAGAGGGTGATGAAACTGCTAGTATTGATGTTGTAAACCTTGCATATTTGATTATTTCAACACGTTATGTTTTTATTCATATATTTGAATCTATTGTTGGTATGAAGGTTTTTATACTTGTTTCCACTTTCTATGAGATAGAGTTGGGTTTATTATGCACGGTTGTGGTAATAGATCTAATGGGATGTATGATGTTCATGTGGGTATAATTATCTTTGTGCTATTTGCCGTTATAAAAGTGGTAGATTTGGGTTTATTATGCACGGTTGTGGTAATAGATCTAGAGAAATATATGTTCTAAGTAATTTAATCCGGTGTGTGATTAGATCTTAGTGTAATTGGTTTTCTAAATCTTAATGCAATTGTTGGATAATTGTAAGAGCGGTTGCTTTATGATTAATCAGTGATTAGAAGTTGATTTGAGCGGTTGCTAAATTGGCCAACACGTAAGGAAAACAGAGGTTTACTCTCACAATTGCATAAAAACATAATTGAGCATGTTGGAATAAAATAATATGTGGATTTACATCATCATATAAATCTAGTGGTGGATTCAATCTCTTAATCAATTTTCTTATATTGTTGTTTTCAGTTTATTTATTGTTATTGTCTTGTTGAAACTGTTCATTATTCATCAAAACTCCAAAACCCCCCTTTTTTACTGTTTATTAGAGTTTAAATTGGGAATTACTTGATAGTGTTAATTGACTTGGTTCTCTGTGGATCGACCCTTACTAACTACAACTAGTTGTAAGGTTTTTTTTATTTTCTGGTGAGCCTAACAACTGATTTTTAATCACTACATCCACACCCATCAGATGCCTAAAACCTGACTGTCTTTTGAATGTGCAGCAAGTGATACAGCTTTCATTAACCCAATGCTACCTCCCCCATATACTAAATGAATTTTCCTCACAGCAAGTGTTCGACCAAGAGTGATTGCTGCGTCTACATACTCTAAACCCTTCCCATAAGTTGACCCACAAAATATACAGATATTGGTAAGTCTATGAATAGAAGAAGAAGAAGCTCCCTCCATTTTACACTTACACTTCCTTTGAATGATTTTGAGTTGAAGAAAAGTGAAGGAAATGTAGTGTTTAAATAGGGAAGAGAATAGAAAAAGTAATGATAGCACCTATATGGGTACGTTGGCTGTTGTCAGAAAAGTTTGAAATTAAGAAACAAAATTATTTTTTTTATTTTTTTATTTTTGTTTTTGTTTTTGTTTTTGTTTTTGTCTTTTTTTACTTCAAGAAAACCATCAGGGTAAAGAAGTCTAGAAACCCCTGAAGGATCCCGTCCAAAGGATCGTCTGTCTAAAACCAAAATACAACAAAGTTATACAAAGATAAAATAATAATAACAAATGATGACGTACCTTTATGTATAGGATTTATGACGTATCTTTATACTGCTCGTCATGAGTGTAATAATACCAAGACGGCTCAGCTAATCTTGGAATTCTTCTCCCTCCTACTTGTTTGAAGAAAAGAGAATAAAGAAACCATCGTGGGTTTCCATCGTGGGTTTCTATCCTGGGTCTAGAACCTGGAGAGCTCACACTTGGGTTCGTAACATCAACAAAGATGCTAAAATCTGAAACCCGCAATGTCCAAGATCCAGAACGCTCCATCCTAGGGCGCTGAGAGCCCCTTCTAATAAAAGAGAGGATCAAGCTCAGATACATCATACGCTTTGGCAGCCGTGGGTTACTTCTCACTAATGACCAAAGTGGGATGCTTCTATCTGTCCATCAACTCCACAGTGCCTAGATGGTGAACATTGGGTTGTGGAGTACGGCTCTCTACAGAGCATGGCACACGAACTTATTTACGGACCAGCGTGCGATGGTCCACCCGAGTCAATGATGAAGTGCCGTTGGCAAGGGCTCCTAATCTAATTAAAGATCAAGTACAACCGAAGTTTCGCCTTTTTTATTCTTTTTTATTTCATTTTTTTTCTCTTCTTTTTTTTTCTTTTTTTTTATTTTTTTTTTTCTTGTCTTTTTTTTTCTGAAAATGTACAATATAATATATACATTGTGATTGTGACTCACATCTTCCTCTGGTTTCACGTCCAGAAACGGCTTAAACGCCTTCTATGAGTCGATGATAAGCTTCCTATCCAATTTTCTTATAAATTGGTAAACAGGGTCTTTTTGAGTCAGATTCCCAAGACTATAACGCTTTTACTCGTCCTTGAAGAGATTCCATAAACTAAGAAGTTCACGCTGCACAATTCCACAAGAATGCGTCTTAAGAGTCAATAAGATATTATCTAATGACTCCTTACTCAGTCCATTCTTAATGAAGAAAATTTTATCTTCTCTGTTTACGGAAACCATTCCCAAAGAGCGACATCGCGTGTTACAATTCCATCGTGCACACTTGTAATAAACTTTCATTCTTTTTGCTCTTCTCTTTTTTGAAAATGAACTTTTACTGAAACCAGGCATGTATGGGACAAATGAATCTGAAGATTCACCAGCTAAACGAACCTTTGCTTCGATTATCCAGCGTATATCTTCTGAGATACCCTTGTACATTAACAGTCTCAGTCTTTGGTGTGGTGTGGAATGCGATTGAAAATTAATATTAAAAACAGTTGCCAAGTTCCACCAAAAATATAAAAAACCTTGCAACCAGTTGTAGTAAGCAAGGGTCGATCCACAGAGAACCAATTCAATTAACACTATCAATCCAATTCCTAAATTAAACTCTGATGAAAAATAAATAGTAAAAGTAAAAGGGGGTTTTGTTGATTAAAACTGAAAAGAGAAATTAAACTTAAACCTAAACAGTAAACACAAATTGAATTATCAAGTTAAAGATATTGGTTAAGAGATGGAATCCTCCACTAGATTTATATGATTATGCTAACTTACATACCCTTTATACCAACATGATCAATTATGTTCTTATGCAATTGCGAGATAAATCTCATGTCTTCCTTAAGTTTCGCTTAATTCAAGAATCGCTCAAATCAAATCCTAACCATTAGTTATTTGTAAAGCAACCGCTCTTACACCTACCTAATGATTGCATTAAGAATTAGAAAACCAATCACACTAAGATCTAATCACACACCAGGGATTAAATTACTTAGATCATATGTCTCGCTAGTCATACCACCATGCAATCACGCATAGCAATCCTAGTTTTACCACATTCGAAGTTTGGCAAGAATATAAAAACCTTTATATTGATTTATGAACAGAAACATATGAATAAAAACATAATTGTATTGATATAAAGAGGTATGCAAGATTCACATAATCAAAACTAGAGTTTCATCCTCCCTTAACCAATCAAGAAGTTTAGCCACACATGGCAAATTCAAAAACAGAAGAAGAATTAAAAGAAAACATTGTTGAGAACAAAAGAAGAAAAGAAAAACTAAAGATCAAACTAGTTTCCAAGGCTTGAGAGTGATTGATCTTTGATCGCTCGAATCCGAGTCTCCAATCCTCGATCGAATCCTTCCCTTCTTGGTCTTTGTATTTCTCTTAGTTTCCTTCACGTCTCTCTACGTCGAGAATACCTTAAAGGGCTCTAAGTCACCCTATTTATAGGTTTGGGAACCTAATTTAACATTAAAGCACGAAATTAACTTCTCGGGTGCGACGACACGGGCCGTGTCCTTATACACGGCCCAACCCGTGTCCGATTCTAGAGCTAATTTTTCAGCTATTCCAAGGTCGGAAGGAACACGGCCTACCCCGTGTCAATTGACACGGCCGTGTTATCGGTCAAGGCTTCAAATCATCCTTCCTTGTGAAGTCGAGGCATACACGGCCTACCCCGTGTTGATTGACACGGGCCGTGTTGATCAAAACTTTCCGTCTTCAAAGTCGAATGACACACACGCCTACCCGTGTTGATTGACACGGCCGTGTTGATCACTTTCTTCGAGTTCGCATTGATTCTTCATGAATGCTCTTCTTCCTTTGCTTCTAGAGGTTGATATTGATTCCCTTAAGTCTCTTAACTCTCTTCTCAACAGCTCAATACCAATGGAATCCATCACTCATAGATCTCCTGAAAATCACAATATGTTTATGAGTGTCTATAATCTCATTTAAGCAAAGTTTCACAATAAACATCCAGAGACAACTCTAAATCAGAAACTTGACTAAATGTCAGCAATTAAACACATTTAGAATCCAATTAGATTAAACAAAGAACATTCAAGAGCTGAAATTATTAACAGATCAGTCTTTCACACCTACCTTTATAGACTTTTGTTAGAGCATTTAGAGGGAGAGAAGGAAAATGTTTTCTTAGATTTGAGAGAATGACATCCATTTTAAAAGGAAAAGAAATAAGTTATTATGGGAAACTGAAAAATAAACCGACTTGAGAGTCACAGAGTACCGTTATCCGCCATTTAACTGGGAACACAAAGAACTGTAAAAAGAAAGAAACAATATTAAAATAAATTCTACTCATAACAAGGATTAAAAAGAGAAATGGATTCTAGCTCAACAACTTAATGTTTCGGAAATGGTTTGAGTCTTTGTCCATTGACCTTAAATACAATATCATTCCTAGGATTCTCAATATCTATGGCCCCATAAGAATACACATGTTTGACAATATAAGGACCAATCCACCTAGATCTCAATTTTCCAGGGAATAGGTGAAGACGAGAATTATAAAGCAGAACTTTTTGACCAATTTCAAAAGTTTTTCTCAAAATTGATTTGTCATGAAAAGCTTTTGTTCTAACTTTATAAATCTTTGAGTTTTCATATGCATCATTTCTTAATTCCTCAAGTTCATTCAATTGCAATTTGTGTAACTTGGAAGCATCATCAAGACTTAAGTTGAAAGCTTTAATGGTCCAAAATGCTTTATGCTCTAATTATACAGGCAAATGACAAGGTTTTCCATAAACTAACCGATAGGGAGACATGCCTAAAGATGTTTTAAAAGTAGTACGGTAAGCCCAAAGTGCATCGTTTAATCTTAAAGACCAATCTTTACGATTTAGGTTAACCATTTTTTCCAAAATTTGTTTAATCTCCCTATTTGCTAATTCAACTTGTCCATTTGTCTGAGGATGATAAGGGGTTGCAATTTTGTGGGTAATGCAATATTTCTTCATTAAGAATTTAAATGGTTTATTACAAAAATGTATTCCCCTATCACTGATGATAGCTCGAGGAATTCCAAATCGACTCAAAACATTTTCTTTTAAAAATTTTAGAACAGTTTTATGATCATTATGCCGATATGGAACCGCCTCAATCCATTTTGAGACATAATCAACTGCAACCAAAATGTACACAAATCCAAAAGATGATAAAAATGGACCCATGAAATCAATTCTCCAACAATCAAAAATTTCAATGACAATGATAGAGTTCAAAGGCATTATATTTCTTTTAGAAATGGACCCCAATTTTTGACAACTTTCACAACTTTTGCAAAAAGTATAACTGTCCTTGAATAAAGTGGGCCAATAAAATCCACACTATAAGATTTTTGTAGCTATTTTCTTTGAAGAAAAATAACCTCCACATGCTTCTGAATGATAAAATTTAATGACACTACTTATCTCATTGTTGGGTACACATCTCCGAAAGATTTGATCAGGACAATATTTGAACAAATATGGGTCATCTAAAATTTTTTTTTTTTACCTCAATCAAAAACTTTTTTCTATCTTGGTGTGTCAACTGAGACTGCATTTTACCTGTTACAAGAAAATTGACAATGTTAGCAAACCAAGGCATGGAATTGACAGAAAATAAAAATTCATCGGGAAAAGAATCATTGATAGGTGTGCTATCAAAAGATGAGCCTGTTGTCAGCCTTTTGCAACAACATTTTCGGCTCCTTTCTTATCTTTTATTATGATGCTGAATTGTTGAAGCAACAAGATCCACCATATCAACCTAGGTTTGGCATCCTGTTTAGACATTAAATATCTAACAGCAGCATGATCAGTGAAAACAACAGTGGATGAACCAATTAAATAAGCTCAAAATTTGTCTAATGCAAAAATTACAGCAAGTAGTTCTTTTTCAGTAGTGGTATAATTCATTTGTGTACTATTCAAAGTTCGACTTGTGTAATGAATTATATGAGGCTTACCTTCCTTTCTTTGGCCTAAAACAGCGCCAACAACAAAATCACTAGCATCACACATCAACTCAAAAGATAAAGACCAGTCAGGAGATTGCATTATAGGAGCAAAAGTCAAAAGACCGATTAATTTTTTAAAAGATTTCTGATAATTTTGAGTCCAATCAAATGGTGTATCTTTTATTAGAAGATTACATAAAGGTCTAGATATGGCACTAAAGTCCTTTACGAATCTTGTGTAAAATCCTGCATGTCCTAAAAAGGAATGAACTTTTCTGACTATTTTTGGGGAAGGCAAATGAGCAATTAATTCAACTTTGGCCTTATCAACTTCAATTCCTTTAGAAGATATCACATGACCTAACACTATTCCTGAGGTAACAATGTAATGACATTTTTTCCAATTTAACATAAATTCTTTTTCTTCGCATCTTTTAAGAACTTTTTCCAAATTATCAAGACAATTTTCAAAAGAATTTTCAAAAACTGTCAGATCATCCATGAAAACCTCTAAATAATGCTCAATCATGTCACTGAAAATACTTAGCATGCATCTTTGAAAAGTTGCCAGAGCATTACAAAGACCAAAAGGCATTCTTTTATATGCAAAAGTGCCAAAGGGACAAGTAAAAGTGGTCTTTTCTTGATCTTCCCATGCAATTGGTATTTGATTATACCCTGAATAACCATCAAGAAAATAATAGTAGGGATGTCCTGCTACTCTTTCCAGAATCTGATCAAGAAATGGCAATGAAAAATGGTCTTTCCTAGTGGCTGCATTCAATTTTCTAAAATCAATATACATACGCCAACTAGATGAGACTCGGGTAGGTATTAATTCTCCTTTTTCATTTTCAACCACTGTTATTCCAGATTTCTTAAGCACAACTTGTGTAGGGCTTACCCACTGGCTATCAGAGATAGGATAGATAATTCCAACATCAAGTAATTTAAGAATTTCAGCTCTAACTACCTCTTTCATGTGTGGATTTAATCTTCTTTGAGGTTATTGAGATGTTTTAGCATTATCCTCTAAATGTATTCTATGTGTACAAATTAATAGATTAATACCTTTTATATCCTTTAATGTCCATCCAATTGCACTTTTATGCCTTTTAAGTACTTCTATCAACCTAGCTTCTTGTTCTTTGGTCAGGGATGAAGAAATTACCACTGGAAAGCTTTGTTCTTCTCCCAAAAATGTGTACTTCAACCCAGCAGGTAATGGCTTTAGTTCCAGTATGGGTACTTCTTCATGGGTATCATCATTCATGGGTTTTAGCTCTTCGAATCTTGGCTTCCTTCCTTTGTATTCCATTTCCCGTGTACAGTCAAGCAAAGAGCATATTTCAGAAATATCATCATCAAATTGTGTAGATGAATCCAATGAATTAATTAAACAAATTTCTAATGGGTCAGAAGAACTCCTAGTTTGAAGATGATCATCTATAATGGCCTCAATCCCTTCAATCTCTTCATTGTCATCATAAACTTCTTGTG
This sequence comes from Ormosia semicastrata, assembly GCA_029884595.1. Classification (NCBI taxonomy): domain Eukaryota; kingdom Viridiplantae; phylum Streptophyta; class Magnoliopsida; order Fabales; family Fabaceae; genus Ormosia; species Ormosia semicastrata. The sequence goes on from JAQQTO010000030.1 coordinate 15,262,858, forward strand.
GCTGCTTGCACATGTTGAAAACATTAAGCTCCAGTGTCATATTTCCAAATGTTAGCTTCACCACTCCATTTCTGCAATTTATCAAAGCATTAGATGTTGCTAAAAATGGGCGACCTAGAATAACAGGAATTGACTTAGAACTATCAACCATAGGTTCAGTTTTCAAGACAATAAAATTAACAGGATATATGAATTTATTAACTTGTACTAACACATCTTCTACTATTCCTTTCAGAATTTTAATTGATCTATCAGCAAGTAGAAGAGTTACAGAAGTTGGTTTTAACTCACCCAGGTTGAGTTGCTAATAAACTGAATATGGAAGCAAATTAACACTAGCACCAAGATCAAGTAAAGCTCGCTCAATTTTATGTTCTCCAATAATGCATGAAACTGTAGGACAACCAGGGTTTTTATATTTCAACTCATTATTGTTTTGAATAATGGAGCTTACCTGTTCAGTCAAAAAGGCATTCTTTTTTACATTATGTTTCCTTTTAACAGTGCACAAGTCTTTCAAAAATTTGGCATAACAAGGAATCTTTTTGATAGCATCTAACAGAGGAATATTGACCTTCACTTGTTTAAAAATTTCAAAAATGTCACTGTTATGGTTCACTTTACTTGAATTTTTTAATGCTTGAGGATATGGGGGTGAAGGCAAGGGTTTAGTCTCATTTTAGCTAGGTAGCTTATCAACTCCTTCCTCATCTTTGGGACTTAACTCATCATTTTTCTCACAAGGTTCAAGAATTTATTTTTCAACAACCTTTCCACTCCTAAGAGTTATCACTGACTTGACTTGATCTATTTATTGGCTTTCTGAACTACCCTCATTTAGGCTATACTGACTCTTGGGATTTGGTTGAGGTTGAGAAAGAAATTTTCCTTTCTCGTGAATGGCAAGTGCAAAAGAAAGTTTAGTAAGAGTGTCTTGTATGTCAATCATAGCTTGAGTGTTTTGATTATTAAAGGTCTCTTGCTTTTCCATGAATGCATACAATGTTCCTTCAAGGTCTTTCTTATATGGTGGGACATAGAGCGCATATCATTGAGAATTTTGAGTCTTGTTGTGCCTGAGGAGGTGGTGGTTGCATGAATTGTGCCTGATTGTTGGTCCTCCAACTAAAGTTCGGGTGATTTCTCCATCCCGGATTGTATGTATCTGAAAAAGAAAAAGTGAATGACTTTTTAAAATTGTTCATTACATTTACTTGCTCATGCACAACTTCTTTAAAAATAGAATTTTTTGGACATTCATTTGTTGAGTATCCTAATTCATCACAAATGCCACAAATTTTTTCATTTTGCACAGATTTGATTTCTTTTACTTTCTCGGATTCCATGGCTTCAACCTTTCTAGCCAGACTAGCAAACCTAGCATTTAGATTTTCTTCTTAACTAAGATGATATTTTTCTTTACTAGCATTTGCAAAGTTGTATCTAATTGAATTTTCAGAAGGATTAGTACTATGCCAAGATTGAGAATTTTCAGCCAAATGGTTTAAATAGTCTAAAGCTTCTTCGGGTTCTTTATCAAGAAATTCACCATTGCACATTGTTTCCACAAATTGCTTGGTTTCAGGTGTTAACCCTTCATAAAAGAAGCTTATAGTGCGCCATTTTTCAAAACCATGATGTGGGCAAGAATTCAACAAATCTTTAAAACGTTCCCAACTTTGAAAATATGCTTCATTGGAATTTTGGGAAAAATTTTGGATTTGTCTTTTCAAAGCATTGGTTTTATGTGTTAGAAAAAATTTCTTCAAAAACTCACCTTGCATTTCTTGCCATGTGCCAATTGATCTTGGTTTCAAAGTGTTAAGCCAAGTTTTTGCTTTATCTTTCAAAGAAAAAAGAAACAATTTAAGCTTAACAACCTCTTCAGTGCAAGTTTGATCATGAAAAGTAGTACATACTTCCTCAAATTCTTTTAAATGAAAATATGGGCTTTCATATTGTAAACCATGAAAATTAGGAAGTAAAGAAATCATACCTGACTTGAATCTAAAATTGTTGGCATTGAGTGGAAAGATAAAACATGATGGACTAGAATTTCAAGATGGTTGCAAATACTCACGCATAGTTCGCAACAGTTGATTTTCATGTTCATCATGCACACTTTCGTTTTCAGCCATTGTGCTTAATGTGTGTGATTGTGATTTAAACAAATCAATATGTAAAGTACCTGGATTAACTCTAACCAAACAACCAGAATTTAAATCACGATACCAATTAAGCATAAACAAGTAACTTATAGTATAAAATAAAATGTACAAGCTAGAAGTATAAACCGTCCATTAAATATTAACAAATGTATAGTATAAACCAACCACCAAATATATATTAACACTTAGTAAATAAATATTAATAAAGGTGTGGTATAAACCAATCACCAAATAAGTTAATAAGCATAAAAATTAAAAAGTTAGTATACTGAGATAAATTAAAATGTTAGAAGCAGAAAAAGTAAAAAGTTAGATAGCCGATAAAGTAAAAAATTAGATAGTTAGTAAGAGAATTAGTAAGTTAGTAAACAAAAAAATAAATGATAGAAAATAAATACGAGAAAATAAAGTACAGAAAGTAAATTTAAAATATGAAAACTGGAGAATCGGCAAGCCGATTTTTGGTCCAACGAGAGAGAAGAGAAGAAGAAAGATTATTTCATTAATAATTAAAAATTACAGAGAAATTAGGGAGAGTTTCCCCCACAAGTTAGTATGCACAAAAATTAAAAAGGGAGAGGTTCCCCCACTAGTTAATATGTTAGTATATATACAAAATCTTTACACCTGAAATTCAATCTTCAAATTAAGTCCCCGACAACAGCGCCAAAAACTTGATGCAAATTAAAAATTTCAAAAAAGTCTATAAACTTGATGCGAGATTAATTGTTGCATTACGAACCCAAGTGCAGGTTGTCTCAAGTAATAAATTTCTCGGGAGTCCGAGGTCGATTCACAGGGAATTATTGAAGATTATTTAAGGTAAAGTAAATATTTTGTTACTATGGTAAAAATTATTTACTTGGGTAAATGTGTTACCAAGTGGCTTCCAGTACTCAAGAAGGGGGGTGAATTGAGTATAAAAACTTTTTCGCAAAATCTCTTTTTAAATAAGACAAAAAATAAAAGCTTAATAAATAAATACACAGAAGGAACGAGAAGAAGAAAAGAAACAATAAAGAGCACCAAAAAATAAATGTGCAGTAAAATAAATTACATAAAATAAAGAGATTAGGGAAAAGAGAAGCAGGCACAGTATTTATCCTGGTTCGACCACTAACCCACTTGTGGTCTACGTCTAGTCCTCGAAAGCTGAGATTTTTCACTAAGTATACAAGCTTCAATAGATGCTTGCTACCGTTACAAATTAGAGTACTTTTCACACACAGGGACACTCTACCCTTGTGCTAAAATCTCAGCCTGCAGGGATACCTCACCCTTATACAAACCTTGAGGGATACCTCACCCTCGATACAAAATATCAAAAAATAGATGAAGAGAAACTCTCACTCAAAGTAAGTAATACAAATTGAAGTACTATAGAGCTCTCTAATAATATCTCAGAATTTTACCAAAAGAGCACAGAGAGAAAAAGAGAAGTGAGTAAGCAGCGTTTTAGCACAGCCAAAAAATAATTTCAAGGATTGGTGTATTTTAGCCATGAGGGAAGGTCTCTATTTATAGAGCCTTTGATCAGAAAAATTCGCTGGGGAAAATGAATGCATAATAAATGCAAAATCCGTTTGCGTATCAAATTCAAAAACCAGAAGCTGAAACTCGTGGGTTATTCAAATACTTTATTGTGGTATTCGAATACCACTGATATCAATATATAAAAAACAGTTTAAGTTTGGGTTATTCGAATACCATTATGAGGTATTCGAATACCTCTGATATCAGCATATAAAAAACAGATCAGACCACGTTATTCGAATACCATACCAAGGTATTCGAATGCCACTGTTTGAAATACGTTTGTAAAAGCCTTTTTAAGAGGGTTGTATTCGAATGCCTCCAATGGTATTCGAATACCTCTGTTAAAAACACTTTTGTAGAAGCATTTCAGAATGGTTGTATTCGAATGACCTTAGAGGTATTCGAATGCCTCATGTTAAAGACATGAAAACGCTTCTATGAGCAAGATTATGTAAGATTAGAAAAACCACAATCTCTTTGATTATCAAAGGCTTATTAAAACTTTAATTTGGTTTGTAGAAAAAAAACAAGTTCTTAGATCTTTTGAGTTAAACACTGAGATATCCTATGAGAGCTCTGTACAAGAGAGATCCTAAGTCCTAAAGCTAAACTTGAACAACTTGGACTTGATCTTCTCATCATCTCCATATTTGGTATCATCAAAACTCATCATAAATGTTGCATGGTAATCACATTCTCCCCCTTTTTGATGATGACAAACTAACATTGAGAAAAGTATTAGTGCATATAAAATGGAATTTCAAAAAGAATAGGAGACTTATTCTCATAGGTAATTAAATAACAAAACAAGTATATTTATTCTCCCCCTTTCTTTTGGAATCCAAGCGCCAGTGTTAATCTTTTCTTTTCTCAAATAAGATTGATTATTGTTTTTCTCCCCTTTTTGACATGATCAAAAAGGATACATTCAATCAATAAAGTATAATGATAAATATATATGAGATAATCAAAAAAGCGATTGTAATTGACAATAGATTAAAGAAAATATTCAAAGCATTAAAGGAAAGTGGCCAAGCGCATATACAATTGTAATTAAAAGGCAATCAATACAATAAACAGCTAAAAAATGGAACATAAGCAACTGATCCTAAGACTAAGCAAGCTCTAGAAGTAGGCATCAGGTGGTGGAGGAGGAGAGGCAGGGTCGTTGCCAGACAGCAGAGCTCGAAGGGTAGCCTGTTCACACTAAACACCAGCAATTCTGTCAAACAGAATAATGAAGGTGTTCTCCATGTAGGTTCTGTTATCCAACAGGGTAGCCAGGATTTGCTCATTTGTGACAGGAGCAGGAATATCAGCAGCAGCAGCAGGAGCAGCAGGAGCAGCAGGGGCAGCAGGGTCGTTGTCTTCATCATCAACTTCCACTGGGAACACCCAGCCTTCATCGGTCCTGATCATCTTCATTTTGTTAAGGGTAAAGGACCCAAAAACGTGATGATGGGTTAGCGGGGTCGCTCGCTCGGTTTCCAGAATGTGTGGATACTTGCCTAAGAAGGCAGTGATGATTACGCCGTAGGGAAGTTCACACCGCTCTTTACCTCTTGCCCTCATCATGTGCTTCATAATGAAGACGGGCCAGTTGATCTGATGGCCTTGCTTTAGAATCCATAGCATGAACACGTCATCTTCATTCATGTAGGCGTAGTTCCCACCTCTAGGAGCGAGGATGTGGGCATAAGCATAGTGGAGGAGCCTGTCCTGGCTCTTCATCATGCCCCCTTTGACTCCCTTTTGAGTCGAAGGCAAAGCCAACCCACGGCGAAGAACATCTTCAATTGCTCTATTCTAGTCGAAGAGCTGGAGGAGTGAATCTTCTTCAGCAAAGTGGCCCGTGGATTGTAAGCCAAACATCTGAACCTAATCGCCGGGTGTGATCACGATGTTTTGATCGCAGACACTGGAGTGTAGCTCCTGACCTTCAATCTTCAGATTGCAATAGAACATTTTGACTAGGTCGGGATACAAAGCAGCAGAGAAAGAGCAGAAGCGAAGTACGCCTTGGCGGTTTAGCCGGTTTAGAAAGTCAAAACCACATTCTCTTTCGAAGAACCCCAAGTCAAGGTACTTAGGATGCACCAAGTTGCGCTCTCGAAAGTGTGTAACGAAGCGCCCAAGCTGTTGCTCATTGGAGGAAAGCCTGCGAAGGTCCAACGAGTTGTTGCATAGAGCCGTCTTTGTACGAGGACGCTTAGAGCGAGAGGAGGATGAGGCCATGGAGGAGAGGAGAAGAAGAGATGAGGGGCGGAGACCGTGAGAAAGGGAGGTTTTTGGAGGAGGGAAAACCAAGAGTTTTTGAAAGTGGAGATAGAAGAGGAAGGGTATTCGGATACGCAGAAAAAGGGGTATTTAAAGGAAAGGGAGGTATTTCGAATGGGAAAGCTCAAAAGACGCAGCCTCCAGACAGAGGGTATTCAAATACCACACCAGGTATTCGAATAGATTACCAGATTAGGCTTGGCTGCCAAACGAAGGTATTTGAATGCTTTTAATGGTATTCGAATACTCATGAAGTATTTGAATACTCCAGAGACAAACTGATGGTATTCAAATATTCCAGAGACAGAGGAGAAGGCCAGAGGAGCAAGTATTCGAATACGACATAATGATATTCGAATACTCTAGAGAGAAACTGAAACAGGAAGCATCTGGGTATTCGAATAACCCTAATGGTATTCGAATGCTCCAGAGACCTGTGAGAGGGATAGAGACAAAAGGCCTCTGGGTATTCGAATAATCCTTAAAGGTATTCGAATGCCTTAAACAAAAAAGAACGTAGGTTTTCTCGTATAACAGTAAGGGTATTCGAATACCATATGGAGGTATTCGAATAACTAAACAAGAAAAGCACTTATAAATGTCCAGAAAATGCAATTTTTGAAAGACAAATGCATACCTGTTGATGAAGTACACCTTTAGATACATCACCGATAATCTGATCAAGGGAGTGATATTTTGAAGTTCGCCATTCTTTGGGAAGTTCCAAAGCTTGCGAATCTTCTTGTCTTTGTTTATTCTCTTGCTCCTTGATTTCTTTTTCTTTATTATCCAAATGTGTTTCCACCAAGACCTCTGCAACATCATCAATAACAAGATCCTTTCTCGATCCATTTGGGTCAGTTTCATCAAATGCAACATGTATAGATTCATCAATAGTCATAGTTCTTTTATTATATATGCGAAAAGCTTTACTATGATTTGAATAGCCAAGAAATATACCTTCATCAGACTTAGCATCAAACTTGCCTAAGTTATCTTTTCCATTATTTAAAACAAAATATTTGCAACCAAAAACATGAAAGTGTGAGACATTTGGCTTTCTTCCCTTATACAGCTCATATAGGGTTTTCTTTAAAATAGGCCTTATAAGGGCACGGTTCATTACATAACAAGCTGTACTTACAGCACCCGCCCAAAAGTATTTAGGAAGAGCAGCCTCATTAAGCATAGTTCTCGCCATTTCTTCTAAAGAACGGTTTTTCCTTTCTACAACTCTGTTTTGTTGCGGAGTTCTAGGGGCAGAGAAATTATGATTAATGTCATGTTTATCACAGTAATTTTCAAAAATATTGTTTTTAAATTCGCCACCATGATCACTTATTATAGAAGAGATTTGAAAATCTTTTTCATTTTGAATAACTTTGGCAAGTCTTTTAAAAGCTAGAAATGCATTATTTTTATTTGCAAGAAATAAAGTCCATGTAAACCTAGAAAAATCATCCACAATCATTAAAGCATAGTAATTCCCACCAAAGCTCATAGTTCTAGAAGGTCCAAACAGATCCATGTGCAAAAGTTGTAAAGGTCTAGTAATTGAAACTATATTTTTTGCTTTAAAAGAGACCTTTATTTGTTTACCCTTTTGACATACATCACATAACTTATCTTTTATAAAATTAAGCTTGGGTAGTCCAATTACTAGCTCTTTAGAGACCAACTTCTTTAAGTGATCCATGTGAATGTGTGCAATTCTCCTATGCCATAGCCATGAATCATCATTCTTACTTAAAAGGCATTTCACATCATTTGAAGATATATCATCAAGACTAATCATATAGATGTTGTTTACTGTATGACCAATGAATTTAACATGCTTGTCATTTTTTTCTTCAATTATGCAACAGTTTGAATCAAATATAACTTTATTTCCTTTATCACATAATTGGCTAATACTAAGTAAGTTATGTTTCAAACCTTCAACAAGCAGCACATTTTCAATAGAGGAGTTAGGGTTCTTACCAACTTTGCCGATTCCAAGGATTTTTCCTTTATTGTTATCACCATAAGTGACATGTCCATGATTCTTTGGAATAAGCATAGTAAATTTTGAGTCGTCCCCGGTCATGTGCTTGGAACAGCCGCTGTCAAGATACCAATTTGAACTCCTGGCTTTCAAGCACACCTCGTTTTTGCTTTCTTCTTCATCTCCTTTTGCCATGAGACACAGTTGAGCTTCTTCGCTATCTGAGCTGTCAGTTGAGTCCGTGTCGTTTTCATCCCACGCTATGTAGGCTTTTCTTCCTTTTCTTTCCTTGAAGGGCTTCTTTTCAAATTTCTCCTTCTTCTTTTGATAAACTGGGCACTCCATTTTTATGTGACTAGGTTTGCCACATTCATAGCAAGTTGGAGTCGATGAAGCTCCTTCGCCTTTGAAGTGTGTCTTTTTAGGAGGGAAGGGAGGTCTTCTTTGCGTTCCCATTTTCCTGAGAAATTTACCAAACTTTTTAACTAGCAAACTTAGATTTTCTTCACTTACCTCGATGTTCTCTGAACTTTCTTCATTTTCTTCATCATCATTGTCGAATGTTGATGAAGTGACTTTGAGCGCTATTCCCTTTTTCTTTTTATCGTTCTCTTCGCTTTGGCTTAGTCTGCTTAGTTCCAATTCGTGCTCATGAAGTTTTCCAAAGAGAGTAGCTAAAGTCATTATGGACAAATCTCTTGATTATGATATTGCTATCACTTTGGGTTGCCAAATCCTGCTAAGACATCTCAAAACTTTGTTAATCAAATCTTCGTTAGAAAAACTTTTGCCTAATGATGCAAGATGATTAATTATGTGGGTGAACCTCTTTTGCATTTCCTGAATGCTTTCTCCTTGGTTCATTCTGAATAATTCTTATTCACGAGTTAGAGAATTTATTCTCGACCTCTTAATTTCACTAGTACCCTCATGGGTAACTTGCAAAGTATCCCACATTTCTTTAACAGTTTTACAATTTGAAATTCTAAAAAACTCATCATATCCCAAAGCAGTAGTAATAATATTTTTGGCTTTTAAATTAAATTGAACTTTTCTTTTGTCTTCATCAGACCATTTATTTCGTGGTGTTTCAGTCCTTACACCATCGACCTCATGTGTGGGTATAAAAGCACCATTTTCGACAGCATCCCATACATCTAGATCAATAGCTTCGATGAAGATTTTCATTCTTTCCTTCCAATATGCATAACTATCCCCATTGAAAAAGGGTGGTCGGTTTATGGAAGATCCTTCTGAAAAATCATTTGAAGAAGCCATGTTCTCTTGAAGCTGCTAAGCTCTTTATACAAGAGTCTAGCTCTGATACCACTTGTTATCAAGTGGCTTCCAGTACTCAAGAGGGGGGGTGAATTGTGTATAAAAACTTTTTCGCAAAACCTCTTTTTAAATAAGACAAAAAATAAAAGCTTAATAAATAAATACACAGAATGAACGAGAAGAAGAAAAGAAACAATAAAGAGCAGCGAAAAATAAATGTGCAGTACAATAAATTGCATAAAATAAAGAGATTAGGGAAAAGAGAAGTAAGCACAGTATTTATCCTAATTCAACGATTAACCCACTTGTGGTCTACGTCCAGTCCTCGAAAGTCGAGATTTTTCACTAAGTATACAAGCTTCAATAGGTGCATGCTACCGTTACAAAATAGAGTACTTTTCACACACAGGGACACTCTACCCTTGTGCTAAAGTCTCAGCCTGCAGGGATACCTCACCCTTATACAAACCTTGAGGGATACCTCACCCTCGATACAAAATATCAGAAAATAGATGAAGAAAAACTCTCACTCAGAGTAAGTAATACAAATTGAAGTACTATAGAGCTCTCTAACAATATCTCAGAATTTTACCAAAAGAGCACAGAGAGAAAGAGAGAAGTGAGTAAGCAGCGTTTTAGCACAACCAAAAAATAATTTCAAGGATTGGTGTATTTCAGCCGTGAGGGAAGGTCTCTATTTATAGAGCCTTTGATCAGAAAAATTCGCTGGGGAAAATGAATGCATAATAAATGCAAAATCCGTTTGCGCATCAAATTCAAAAACCAGAAGCTGAAACTCATGGGTTATTCGAATACTTTATTGTGGTATTCGAATACCACTGATATCAATATATAAAAAATAGTTTAAGCTTGGGTTATTTGAATACCATTATGAGGTATTCGAATACCTCTGATATCAGCATATAAAAAACAGATCAAACCCACGTTATTCGAATACCATACCAAGGTATTCGAATGCCACTGTTTGAAATACGTTTGTAAAAGCCTTTTTAAGAGGGTTGTATTCGAATGCCTCCAATGGTATTCGAATACCTCTGTTAAAAACACGTTTGTAGAAGCATTCTCAGAATGGTTGTATTCGAATGACCTTAGAGGTATTCGAATGCCTCTGTTAAAGACATGAAAAACGCTTCTATGAGCAAGATTATGTAAGATTAGAAAAACCACAATCTCTTTGATTATCAAAGGCTTATTAAAACTTTAATTTGGTTTGTAGAAAAAAAACAAGTTCTTAGATCTTTTGAGTTGAACACTGAGATATCCTATGAGAGCTCTGTACAAGAGAGATCCTAAGTCCTAAAGCTAAACTTGAACAACTTGGACTTGATCTTCTCATCATCTCCATATTTGTTATCATCAAAACTCATCATAAATGTTGCATGGTAATCACAAAATGATCCACTCTTGGTAAATAAAGTAAATGTAAGATTAATTCCTTTTATAACTCAATTAGAATCCTCGCAACATGGAGGTTCCAATCAGAAAATACAACGTTAAAAGTCTATTTAAAATAATATACGTATTTATATTATGTTTCCGAAAAATATTACCACCACTTATAAATGGATTAAAGCATTCATTGTGTCAATATTTTGTCTACAATAAATCAAGAACTTTACTTTACAAAGAGGGTTTATAAATTAATTAGAAACAAAATACAATACGTATAATGACCACTTGAAAATATATCATTTAAGCACAAGAGAGAAATTAATCTAACCTTATTTCATTACCAAGAACTTCACCCCTTCACCCAAGTAAAATGAAACTTAGTTACTCATAGATAAGAAGAAAGAAAGAGAGAAGAAGAAGAAGAAGAACATGACTTTAATTTAGAACAAAGAAAAATTACTACAAGAAAATCTAGTAACAAACTAACATCATTTTGGTACCTAACATATAACACCCTCAATGATCTGCCAAGGCCCCCTTTTATAGAGGATTAGAGATACAAAATGACAAATGGGCTGAGTCATTAGTGAGTGGATGAGTGGAAAATGATTAGAAAATGCCAAATGACTTTTGGTGAGTGGAAAATTATAGAGATTCCTTGTCTCCGAAATCATTTAGCTCTGAAGTCATTGAATGCGTCAGAATGAGCAAATTTGATCTTCATCAAAGTTGTAGGGCTTGATCTTGACTTTCAAATGACTTTAGTTTGAGTCCAATATCATTTCTATAACTCCAGATACGTTCAAATTACTGTACACTATTCAGGCCCAGTCACAGCTCCTCTGTTCTGACTTGCAAGCCCAATATCACCTATTAGGCCTCAGATTCTAGAAAAGTGTTCAACATGAAAGTTGTAGATATAGGTCTTATCTATTCAGCATCAAAATTTCAGCTCATTTGACAACTTCTAACTCGAAATATGGCATAAGCAGTACACATAGATCAAGCTATCAGGAACAACACTCTAGTTCTTGCTTCAACCCTAATTTGAGTTATCTACTCTTGTGTTTGGGCCTTTGAGGTCTTCATAAAAGTTATAGAGATCTCTCTTATCTTTAAAATGCCATCAAATTCACCTCAAATGACCACCTACATCCCAAGATATAGCCCAAATACAGAAATAACGTAAGACGTAAATTATGCTAAAAAATTCAATTAAGTCCAATTTGAGTCCAAACTTACAAAACATAATCAAACTCAATCAATTAAGTATATGGAGATTGTAAATGACTAAAAATGAAGGCTTATTAATGTATCAAATATGTGATCATCAATTTTAATGAAAAATACTACAATTCTCTCACACAACCTATAACCTCTATTCCTAGATAATTATAACTCTTGACACTTATTATTTATGGTTTAAGTCATATGCAAATCTTTCAATTTTACACATATCTCACTAGACCAATTTATAAGTGACAAGTTTATAAAAGCACTAAAAATCACCATAAGTACTCAAATTAAATAGAAAAAAATTAATTAAAAATCAAATCTTAATACATGTTGATTGAATCAAGTTACATCTTCACCATAGAAAAACATGAATTTAGCTACTCATGACAAAAGAGAAGAATAGATAGGAAGAGAAAAGAGAATTCATCATGATATAACCATAGAGAAGAAATCAAAGTGCCTTCAATAGTGATTTGATTTTTAACTCCATGAGAGCTCCATGACAGCTCCTCCTCCTCTCCTAGGGCTCATCTCCTCGCTGCCTTTGAGCATCCAAAACTTTATATTTTTCGTGTATTTTGTTAATCAAAAGAGAATTCCTTTGCCAAACTCGTTTTTCCCTTTTATAGAAAAGCTTACAACATTTTGTATTTAACTTGTATGATTTTTCTCACCCTCTAGATGGTCGAATCTGCCCTCGATTTCAATAGATAATTTGTAAAATTTTCTATTATCTTTTCAATGCTGCAAACGGTGCATCGACCTGATTTCTATAGCACAAGATATGACTCAATTGCTAAGGAATGATCAAGATGCTGCGATAATCTAAATTTTGCTCCAAATCTAATCTCTTTGAGAATCATTATCCAATCTCCAATATAAGATTTTGCATCTAATTAGAATTTTAATTAACATCTAAGAATATGATAAGAATTCTTTAAATATTTATTTCTAAATTTTTTTTATTTTTGTATAAAATCTCATAATTTATCATGAAAATTCAAATATAACTAAGTGGTGAGATAATTGTTTAAAAATAAATAAATAAATAATAAATTACAATAAATTAAAAATTCTAATAAATAAATCACTCAAAAATGCAAAAACCCATTCATGCCATATCCTGCAATCTTAATTGTCCTTGCACCACGAATGATCTTGCTTTTCTACACTCCACCTACCTACAACCCACAATATCATTCCAATTTTGTAACAAGTACATAAGCACCACGTATTAATATAACAAACATACTGGGATTTATTGAACTGTTAACTAATTAATACACTTACACATGCTCTACTGCTCAATGGTTTAATTACGATTTTCCTATGCCATCCGTATATAAATGTCTTTAGAGAGAGAACCCTCCATTCCTTTTATCCGCCTTTATTATCAGTTGTGCAAGTCACATCTAATTACAATCTGCTACTCTCTAATCAACCACCAAAGAAAAAAAAAATGTGCTCCTTTCTAATAATTTAAGAACTTCAATCAGAAATATGTCAGCCCCGTCTAAACTGACTAATTCAAATTTTAAACCTTAGCAATGTGCCTAACATATCTATTACATTTACATCTTCAAAATCAAATCAATCTTGGTCTTTTTTTTTTTTTTGACTTGCCCTTCTGATGATTACATGAATCAAATTGGCTACTGCAAGATCTCCATCACTCAACATTACTTGCTCACGTTTCCTCATTCCGCACAGTTCATTTACTCCAACTCAGAGCTCGCGTGATAAATAATTCTGCCAAATTATATAAATAGTTAACTACAATCATAATGGTTCTTTGACCGAATCAAATTTGGTAAACAACCAACTTAAATGTAAATGATTCTATGAACTATCGTACACAAATTTTCCAGCAATGACAGAGAGAATCTGAATAGTGTACCCCACTACATTGGCATCAATCACTGTAAAAGTGACCATGTCGCAGACTGTATCTAATCAGTGTGTGAACCTGGACATCGGATCTCCCCAACAGAGTGTTCATTTCAAATCCATAAATAATGAAGAGACGTTGGTGGGTGGCAACTTTCGTGCCTCCGGCACCCGTCACACTCGCACACACCCTAGTCGTCATGGCATCGGACTTTGACCAAAGGACGTGGTGGTGAAAGATCGCTCAGATGGTTGAAGTTGGTGATCCTGCTGATGGGTGACAAATAAACGTATTAGTTTGATTTTAGATTAGATTATAATAAATAAATTTAAAATAAATTATTAATTTATTTAAAATTTATTATAAAATATTTAATATTTTATAATATATTTATGATTTTATTTAATAGATATTTAATCTATTTATTAATTTATTTTAATAAATTAGATAAATAAATATTTAATTTACTTATTTAAAAAAACTATTTTCAAAAAATTATATTTTCTCTCAAAACAATGTTTTTTAAAATTCTCTTTAAAAATTTTCTTTTTACTTTAGAAATGTTTTTTCTCTTAAAAAAATCTGATGTCTAAATTTTTTCTTTAAAAAAATTTATTCTCTATTTAAAAAATATTTGTCTCTCTATTTGATTTCTCTCTTTTTTAAAATTTTTTTTAAAAGATTTCTCTTCTTTTTTAAAATTTTTTTTTTCTAAAAAATTTTATTCTCTCTAAAAAAATTCTTTTACGCTCTAAAAAAATCTCTCTAAAATCTATCTATCCAAACAAAATTCTAATGTTAGATTAATTATACAATCACAATTGGAGTTAGATGTCAAAAAAAAAAAAAAAAAGGTTCTTTATGAAATAAAAGTTTGGAGCACATATATAGTACCTTCTTAATACTTGCACATGTTTGGGGTACGTCCACTCAAAATCAGGCCATAAAAATCAGAACAACAATGGCTTTATTGGGTAAAGTGTAAAGAGAAAAGTTAAAAAAGTATCAGATGCTAAGATCTGCTTTTCTTTATAGGGAACGGAATGAGACAAAGAAAACGTTCAGTAGTTTGAACTTAAAAAAAAATGCAAAATATATTAGATATTTATTAAATTAGTTTTTAATTAAATATTTATTAGATATTTAATGTATATTTTAATTAGATTATTAATTATCTATAATTAAATTAAATTTAATAAAATAAATTATTTTAATTAAATAAATTAAATTAAATTAAATATAAATAAATTAAATAAATTAAAAATTAATAAATTTTAATGTCAGTCTTAATCTTACTAATCTACGGATACAAGTGCGACCTGTATTACTCATTTTTTGGAGCACTTTTCTTGCAAATTCTTTTCAATGCAATGTGGCCTGCTAAGCAGGTTACCAGCGCTCATTCACAGCCATGGATTATAATTGCCTAATATCCAATGATTTTAAATTGATAGAGCACCAATGTACCCCATTCTAATGGGTGCACATTAAACTCTGCCCATGGTCTTAGCTCATTAATAATTTAAAATATATATATATATATCATTACTTATTTATTTTATAAATAAATTTATTTTAAAGAAGTATTATATCAAAATCATAAGATTTGAAGGAGATGAATTTTATCAATCACCACCTTTTTATAGTTCTTTGGAGTTACTTTGTAGGTTACTTTGTAATTGAAGTCCAAAAGCATTGATGCAAAACAATAAGAATTGTTTCCCTAATTAATCTCTCGTTTCATCAACCTTGTAGCGTTTGAATAAATCAACATAATAAAGCTTAGAAAAGTTTTCTTTTTTACAAGAAAAAAGAAACTTTATTAAGCTTTATTGTGTTGGTTTAGCACCAAAAACATGGAGAATGTTATGATGCACCTAATTTAATTTTGGTACATCGATGCACCTTTGTTTATAACCTATGAAAACTGGTCGTTGGTAATAATGTACTACTTATTTTTTTAATGCCTAGGTCTCTTATTATTATAGTTTTGGTCCCATAACTGTAGTTGGCGGTTTGAGGAAAAACTATTGAAGCTACCCACTTCAGCATCTTAGGACCATGTGCTTCGCCTTCGCCCAATTCCCTGACTGTCGGCCGTAACTACTCACCTGATAGTTTGAGACAGTAGCAACCTGCGACCCGCCGCCAAGAAAGCCGCTCCCACGAACCACCGAAGAACCATGCACTGTTTTCAAGCCCCTGAAACCCTGCCATTGGATTTTGGTACAGTCGCAGTGGAGAGGTTTCAAGTTGTTAGATTTTGTTTTCAAGTCGCTGGGCCATGTTGTAGTGCAGTGACAGAGCCAGTTAAACTAGCAGCGAAGCAGGCGAAGCCAGCATCGACGGCGCATGTGCTTTGATCGTAATTTTAAAAAGTTCTCATTATTACCTCTTCACCAGTTACCCCATTTCTCCTGCCCTTGATTTTTTAAATGAATAAATCAAAGACTAGTGGATCAATGCATTGATATGATGGAAAATTATACACATCTTTATATTTTATTTGTTAAAATTTTTATTTGATTTAATTTTATTTTATTTAGTTTGATTTAAATTTTAATATTTTTATCTTTCTTATTTATTTTATAGATTTATTTGAATTTTTGTGTAATCAGAATTTTAGGTTAAATTAAGAGATTATGAAGATTAAGTTTTAAAAAGATTTTATCTAAAACTTAAATTGTTGGTGAAGACTCAAAATTAATTTTGATTAAGTTATTATTACTAGAAAATCAAGGAATTAAAAACATAATTAAAATGGATGTAGTGCAAGTTTTCAAATCATAATAAATAGAGAGTGAACACGCAATCGTAGAGAGAATTGAAGAGCGTATAGCGACACGCAAGGACTAAGAGTACAAGCAAGGAGAAGGAAACACACACTAATTACATTTTGTTCTATTTTCTTCTTCTTCTTATAATGAACATGGTGAAATTTTCTACATCATCAGTTAATTGTATTATGAACTAATTTTTTCTTTTAGGGGATTTTGATATAACTTAAATCTATGAATATTTATACTTGTTGAATTAGTTTTCTTTATTGCTACAGTAATTTATTATTGTTCTTAATTTATTTTGATCTGTATCTTGGAATCATACCGGAAGGCAAATTCTTTAAATTGACATAGGTATAAACTCCATAAATATATAATGAAAATGAGAGTAAAGATTTGACTTGTGGAAGATTGAGTTAGTTAATCATAGATCTTATTGAGCTATTAATGCTTATTATTGCTATTGAAAAATAGGTAACAGGTGTTCTTTAATATGTTTGGTATAGCTCGGAAGATAATATTAAATAATTTAATATTATCACCCCTTACATAAAGTGATTAAAATTAGATTATCAATCAATTAAGTTAAATATGATTGGTTCACTTGAAATCAAAATATCCTAATTTAATTGATATTACTTTGTTTCTTGTTAGTTTTTGTCTTGTTTGAATTCAATTCATTAGTTTTAATTTTTCTTTAGTTTTAATTTAATTAAAAATATTTTTGATAATTTAAATAATAATAGAGTTATTATAATTTTAGTAATTAGTAAACGCTCTGTGAGAGATATTTGATTCATTACTTTATTACTTGATCAATTTCATAGAATTGCAAATTTCCCTATCGTGCACCATTATCATTTAGGTGTGGGGGTGAAAGTGAGTCGAGTCAGACCTAGCTCAAGCTTAGCTCGACAAGCATAGGCTCAGCTCAGGCAGCTAATTATGTTCAAAGAATAACGCGGTAATTGTTACATAGCTTTGGGGTATCGATTCAACATATAGGCAAATTAAAAGAATAGCTAAAGAAACAAAAGAAAATATTAAATTTGTGACTCCTATGCAAGAAGAAGATAACTACGTTTTCTCTACGACTCCTATGCAAGAAGAAGATAACTCCATGAAGGAACCACCAGATGGTGGCGGAGATGGTGGCATGGCCATGAAAGAGGACAAAAAACTCAAACCCTCTTTCAAGGATATGGTTATTGGCTCCAAGAAATCACCACTCCCTAGACCCAAGGTGGATTTATTTCAGGTGAAGTTAGCAAAGATTGAATATGAGGATGGTAACCCCCAGAAGCCAATGGTGCATATTGATGATACAGTTTTTGAAGGCTTGTATGAGCCCTGGCAGGATGCCTTGGTGGTGAGTCTTCTTGGCAAGACTATGGGTTACAATATTATGAAGGACAGACTAACAAAGCTTTGGATACTGAAGGCAGGATTTGAAATAATGGATATTGGGAATGGATACTATTTGGTCAAATTTGAAGAAGAGGTGGATCGTTCTAAGGTGACGGACGAGGGTCCATGGATGATTTTCGACCATTATCTCACGGTGCAATCATGGACTCTAGACTTTGTCTCTTCTAAGGCCAAAATCGAAAGAACAATGGTCTGGATTAGATTTCCTGGATTGAATGTGTTCTTCTATGATGAAAGTATTCTCATGACATTGGCAGCAGCTGTTGGCAAACCAGGGAAAGTTGATAGCAACACGCTTGACATTAAAAGGGGACGTTTTCCTAGAGTATGTGTTGAAGTAGATCTGAATAAACCAGTTGTGGGCAAGGTTTGGTTGAAGGGGTTTTGGTATCATGTGGAGTATGAAGGTTTGCACCGTATCTGCACTAGTTGTGGCTGTTATGGCCACCTAGCAAGGGAGTGCAAGAAGACTCAAATCAAGCCAGTTACGACCTCGAACGGAACTCCGCCACTGTCCAAGGAGGCGCCGCCTCATAGATAGCTAGGAATTCAAAATCCAATAGCCATAAATGTGGACTTAAATGGAGAGAAGAGCCAGGCAAATTTCTTGGGAGTGAATAATGGAATTTCTGATACTACAGATCAAGAGCAATTAGTAGGTGATTGGGTCATGGTGAAAAAGAAACCCCGCAAAATCAGCAACCATGCAAAACAGAAGGCTCCAAACGAGATCAAAGGAAAGACAATGAACAACAATAATGTGAAGAGAGAGAAATCCCATACATCAAGGGATTTACCTCATGACAACGTAGACAGCCATGCAAATGTCCAAAGGGCCCCGCAAAGTGACAAATACGGCAATAAGCTGAATTTGGCCTTAGAAAAGAATAAGAGACAAAGAAAAGAAGTTGACACCGGGGTTTTTAAAAAACACATCCCAACAGCCATCATGGCATCAAGAATCAAGGAAGGAGCAGGTTCAAAGGCTAAAAAGAGTTCAAACCAATGGACTTTTAAGAACCCTCTCATCTATGATATCGGAAATGGAGCCAAATCTACCTTTAACATGAAGGCTATTTCAGACTCTAGATACGTAATATATCATAAGGATGAAGAAAATCTGAAGGACAGGAAAATGGATATTGTCAATGAAGATGGGTGCACTTCACAACATGCTATGGTTCAGGAGGTTGTCCCTGAGACCCAAATGTTGCCACAGATGTAGCTTTGTGAAAGCTTGGTCTCACTTTTATTCCTTTTTTTTAAGGATTTATTTCATGATATATCTCTTCTTTCTTGGAATATTCGTGGCGCTTTTAGCCGTAGCAAAAAACGCCGTATGAGGGATATTGTGAGCCTTCATCATCCGTCTCTCTTCCTTTTATATGAGACGCATGGTACTTTTATCAATGTGGAACCTTTTTGGTCATCCTTTGGTTATAGTCTTACCTATGTCCAGGAGGCAAGAGGGCACTCTGGAGGGATTTGGGTCCTATCCTCCAAAGACGATCTCCATTTCTCTCTGATTGATAGCTTCTCCCAAGCCATTACCTTTTCTATCAAGAGAGGTCAAACCACTTGGTTCTGTTCTGTCGTTTATGCTTCTCCAATTTTCTCAATTCAAAGCACTCTTTGGGATCACCTAATGGCTCTTCGAAATAGAATTATTGGTCCTTGGATGCTCATTGGAGATTTAAATGAGGTGCTAAGTCCAACTGAGGTGATGGGAGGAACCTTTTGCAGGTCTCGTGCTAACTTACTGGCCAATGTTATGGCTCACTGTGATTTTATGGACCTTGGAACTGTGGGTGGCCTTTTTACTTGGAGGAGAAATGTTCACAGCAATGGTCATGTTAGGAAAAGGCTTGATAGATGCATGGTTGATGTTGAGTGGCGTCTTCTATTCCTTCATGCACTGGTGAAACTCCTCCCTCCCCATGACTCTGATCACAATCCGCTTCTGCTTAGTTGTAAGAAAGCTCAAAGCAAAAAAACAAAAGTTTTCCACTTCCAGGCGGCTTGGATTTCCCACCCTGACTATGGTATATTGGTGAAAAATACGTGGAATACCACTAATGGAAATGCAGTTTTTAAAATGGGAAAAATTCAAGATCAATCTATTATATTCAATAGAGAAGTCTTTGACAACATATTCAAGAGGAAAAGGAAACTTGAGGCCCGTATTGCTAGTGTCCATAGAAACCTTGATGTTCATCCTTATTCTGATATGATAAAGCTCGAGAGAGAGCTTCAATATGATTATAACCAAGTCCTGGCTCAAGAGGAACTTCTCTGGTACCAAAAATCTAGAGAGAATTGGGTCAAATTTGGTAATAGGAACACAAAATTTTTTCATACTCAGACAGTCATTCACAGGAGAAGAAACAGGATTACTGGGCTTTACATAGATGGCATTTGGTGCACGGATGATGAGATGTTAAAGACTGAAGCCTATTCCTATTTTAAGGATCTGTTTCAGTCTAATATCACTTGTGCTCCTCATAGTCTAGTGCTGAGATACACTCCCAGGATTGAGAATGAGCTCTATGATAATCTGTTGAAACCAGTTTCCTTGGAAGAAGTTAAAGAAGCCTTGTTTTCCATGAACTCCTACAAGGCACCAGGGCCTGATGGTTTTCAACCAATTTTTTATAAGAACTATTGGAGTATTGTTGGCAATGATGTCCATAAGATGGTAGCTGCAGCCTTCAATAGTGGGAGAATTGACCATGGTCTGGCTGAAACTTTGATTGTGCCCATCCCAAAAGTGGACAACCCTACTAGTTTGAAGTATTTTCGCCCAATAAGCCTCTGCAATGTCCTTTTGAAGCTGATTTCTAAGGTTTTGGTGAGAAGAATCAGACCGCATTTGGACAGCTTCATTGGTCCGCTTCAAAGTAGCTTCATCCCTAATTGTGGCACTGCTGATAATGTCATTATTACTCAAGAAGTGGTTCATCATATGTATAAGAAGAAAGGTAGACTTGGTTATCTTCTATTCAAAATTGACTTCGAAAAAGCCTATGACAGGGTAGATTGGAATTTTCTTAAACTCACTTTGGAGGATTTTGGTTTTCCAACTCCCATTACTACTTTAATCATGAATGTTGTCACTAATTCCTCCTTGGCT
Organism: Ormosia semicastrata; assembly: GCA_029884595.1. NCBI lineage: Eukaryota > Viridiplantae > Streptophyta > Magnoliopsida > Fabales > Fabaceae > Ormosia > Ormosia semicastrata. The sequence goes on from JAQQTO010000030.1 coordinate 15,283,976, forward strand.
TTGAAATGGAATGGTGAAAAATTGGATAACTTTGCCCCTAATAGAGGATTGAGACAAGGTGACCCAATGTCTCCTTACCTTTTTGTCATATGTATGGAAAAGCTAGCTATGCTTATTCAAGAGAAGGTTCAGGATGGTAAGTGGAAACCAGTTAACATCTCAAGGAATGGTCCATCTGTCTCTCATCTTTTCTTTGCAGATGACTGTATCCTTTTTACTCAAGCTACCTCGGTCCAAGCTAGACTTGTCAAGGAAGTGTTGGATGCTTTCTGTATGGCTTCTGGCCTCAAGGTTAATGTACAGAAAACAAGATTCTTGGCCTCCAAGAATGTTACTCGATCAAAAATCAATAAATTTGCCTCTATAACTAGCTATCATCATACTTCTAACATAGGCAAGTATCTCGGCTTCCCTATGTTTCATAGGAGGGTTAAGAAGTATGATTTCAGCTTCATAACTGATAGAATCAGCAGCAAGCTTGCTAGTTGGAAGACCAAACTCTTGAGCAGGGCAGGTTGTGTCACCTTGGCTAAGTCTGTCATTGCTTCTGCTCCCATTTATTCCATGCAAAATAATTGGCTTCCTTCAGGTATATGTGACAGATTAGATGCTTCTATGGGACAGTTTATTTGGGGTGGCAAGTCTAACTATTGGGTTAATTGGGAAGTTACAACTCAATCAAAGTATAGAGGAGGCCTTGGCATTCACATTGCTAGAGAAACTAACACTGCTATGCTTGGAAAACAGGTGTGGAGTCTTATGCATCAGCAAGAAAAACTTTGGGTCCAAATGCTTAAAGCTAAATACCTGAAAGATTCTCATGTGCTTGCTGCAACTCCTATCTCAGGTATGTCTACTACTTGGAAGGCTATTGTTAAAACTGTAGATGTTATTAAGACGGGGTTCAAATGCAGAGTTGGAAATGGTACTATATCCCTTTGGTATGACAAATGGCTAGATGAGGGCCATCTATGTCAGCTAGTTCCCTATGTCAGTATACAAGATACTTAGTTACAAATTAAGGATATCTTTTTTGATGGGGAATGGCATTAGAACATGCTTGCTACTCAAATTCCAATGGAGATCAGACAAAGAACGCAGAACCTTTTTCTAGATGATAGCAGTGATGATGTCCTTATTTGGGGGAACTCCAACTCGGGACAATACTCTGCCAAATCTTCCTACAGATGGCTCAGTCATGATGCTAATACAGACCAACATGTTTTTGTGCACAGTTGGTCTTGGATTTGGAAGGTAGCTATTCCAGAGAATATCAAGCATTTCTTGTGGCTTGTCTATCATAACAGCCTGCCAACAAATGATTTTAGAGCTACCAGACATGTTACCAATGATGCTTCCTGCCATAGGTGTGGTGCTACCCATGAATCTGCAATCCATGCCCTTAGAGACTGTGTGCAAACCAGAAGAGTTTGGGACTCCCTCCAGCTATCAACTCATCATCAGTTTTATTGTGGCTGAGATATTTCTGTATGGACTGTAATAGCTCCCTTTTTATTGTCGCTTGTTGGATCGTTTGGAAGGCCAGGAATGCTGAAATCTTCAATGATTCCAGAAGCAATACTTGGTTGCTGCTCAATCAGATTCATTCCCTGCACAGCTTGATTCTTCCTTCTTTTGGTAGTTCGGGTGGTAGCCTCAAGTGCAGACAGGTTTCTTGGATCCCTCTTAGAGAGAATTGCTACAAAATCAATGTGGATGGGAGTTCTTTTGGGAATCCAGGGAGGTCAGGAGTTGGTGGTGTGGTTAGAAACAATGTAGGAGAATGGCTCTATGGCTTCTCGGGCTTTTGTGGTGTTGCTTCCAACCTTCATGCCGAGCTTCTTACAATTTTTCAGGGTTTGAATTTGGCTTGGTCTTCAGGTCTCAGGTCCATTATCTGTGAGTCTGACTCTTAGTTAGCTCTAACTCTAATTGCTCAAGGAGTGGACAAATTTCATCCACATGCTGCTGTCATCAAAATAATCAGGGGCCTTATGTCTCTTCCTTGGAGTTTAACGTTCAATCATACCCTTAGAGAGGGTAATGAATGTGCTGATTGGTTGGCTAAGTATGGTGTTGCTAATGCATTTCCTTTTTTCTCTGGGAGAATTGTCCTCTTCAACTCCATCATGTTCTGTTGGCTGATGCTGTCGGGATTGTAAGGCTTAGACCTTAGTGGTGTCTCTTTTGTGCTGTTTTTATCTTTCCTTCCAGATCAAAAAAAAAAAAAGAAAAATATTAAATGATTAAAAGTAAATAAAGATTAATTTAAATTCAAAATTAAGTAAAGTAAAGTAAAACAAATTTGGTTTTTACTAGATGTAAGATGACTAAAATTCAGAATCTACCAAAATTAATTTTAACATTAACTATGTTAAATTATTATATCCAAATAATTTAACTTATGAACATCTAGCGACAAAATGTGTTTCTGAAAAATATATCAATAAAATATTAAAAATAATAATCAAATATAGGATGAAATTTCTCTAATTAATAGTAAATTATCAAATCATCAAATATATCCCTAATAAAAAATCACAATTGATAACTAATAATTACCACTAACATTCAGATAATACAAATAAATTACAAAACATTAAAAAACATAACTGAACTCATATTAAAATTTATTCATATTTATTCATATAAACTGAGGAGAAAATAGAATTAATAAGAATAAAATTTTAAAATTAAATAAAAATAATTCAACATAACAATATCAAAATAATCAAAATTTTATCATTCTTTTAATATAAAAAATTTAGTAAGACATAATATAATTAGAACACAATAAAATTATTTCACTAAAATTCTCAATTTTCAAATATTGCTGCATCACGTCGTTGTCTTCTATTTTCTTTTCTATTTTCTCCAACGGCGTGCTGCTCTTTTCTCCTTGGCAACTTTTCTTCTTTCTCTTTTGCTATTGTATATCGTCCAAATCTGTTTCTTTTCCTTCGAGCTGTGTGTGCTCCCTTTATTCTTTTTCTTTGTCGTGCACGGTGCAGCGGTCCCCTTGCACTTCAATCTTGTTTCTTTTATAAGTCTTTTCCACTGCCTTGCATTAATTGTTTAGGTCTTTCTTTCTTTTCTAATATGATTGGGTCATTCTTTGTAAGCATAATTTGGGCTTCCAATTTGTGAGCTCAACTGTTCATTCTTTGTAATTAATCTATAAAATAAAATAATTAAATAAGACTAAATTAAAATAGATACAAGAATAAAAATATTATCAAATTTAAATATAAAAAACATATATATATATATATATATATATATTGCTTAAGAATATTTTAAAATAAATAGAAATTCAATTTAAAAATACACATACAAATTCAATTAACTTTAATAGTTTAAACATTTCGATAAATTCAATTGTTAGGCTCTCTAGGATGATATTCTTGCTCATGAACCGGTCATGACGTTAAGAGTGTGATCAACTTCAATTTTTAAAATCAATCCAAAGTATAAAAATTGATTGTAATACGTTAAGAGTGCTCATGGCTATTCATAACTAGATTTAATTAGTAAAGTTTAACTTGATAATTTCATAGACCCAATTTTTTAAACCTGAACTCGATCTTAGATTTAATTGGGCCGAGACTTGACCTAATTGAGATTAGATACATTATATCAACTTTTATTTTACGTATAGTTAAATTATAATATTTAACAAAATAAAAAATATAAATTTTTTTATTTAAGTATACTATAAATGATTTGATGATAAAACAACTTATTTTTCACGTCAAGAAGGCTTACACGGCCATATGAGAAGACAATCCAGTCCTCTAAGCATGAAAAATCCACTTTATGGTAGACACAGCCGTGTGATCACTATACATGGCCGTCTCTCAAAGTCAGAAGCTTCAATTGAATTAGACAAGACTATATGTAAATATGAATCATGGTCGTGTGTTTGATACGCCAACAAGGCATGCGCATTTTACGTGCATGCACCAAAAGGATGCGCTAACACGCCTGGCGCATTCATGGTGTATACGTCACTTTCTTTGGTGTATCCAAGCTGTATGTGCTAGTCGTGTTGGCGTATGTTACGTGAAATAATAAAAAATAAAAAATAAAAAATTTTAATATGATAAAAATGATAATATTTTGATAAATAATTTTAAAAAAAATAATTTGATAAATAAATTTATCACTAAATACATTTTGGTAGAAAGGCCCACGTTCTTTTCTCCCGCGCAGCTTTTCTTCTTTCTCTTTTGCTATTGTATCTCGTCCAATTCTGTTTCTTTTTCTTCGAGCTGTGTGTGCTCCCAGCGCACCTCTTGCACTTCAATCTTGTTTCTTTTATAAGTCTTTTCCACTGCCTTTCATTAATTGTTTAAGTCTTTCTTTCTTTTCTAATCTGATTGGGTCATTCTTGATAAGCATAATTTGGGCTTCTAATTTGTGAGCTCAATTATTCATTCTTTGCAATTAATTTATAAAATCAAATATTTAAAAAATGAGACTAAATTAAAATAAATATAAGAATAAAAATATTATCAAGTTTAAATATAAAAAAAAACATATATATTGCTTAAGAATATTTCAAAATAAATAGAAACTCAATTTAAAATACACATTAATTTTAATAATTTTTATTCACATTTTAACTTTTTAATCTAATAATAAGCTATTTAAAAAATATTTTCATATACTCATAAGTAGCTTAATAAGAAAGTGAATTTATTTTCTTGGCTCAAACTTAGTTCACTTTAGCTCACGAGCTGCTCGAGCTCGATGAGCTAAGCTTGAATCCTATGTCAGATAATTATTTGAAAAATTTTTATACATCAATTAAAAAAGAGTTTAATAATATAAAAATTAAAATCATATATATATCGAGCCAATTTACGAGCTAATAAGCCGAGCAAAAGAGGTGGATGTGAGCCAAGCTGAGGTGAGCTTGGCATAGCTCATGTTCAGCTCAATGATAATATACTCAGCTCAGGCTCATACTTGATAAGAAGTCAGCTGACCTAGCTCGAATTAAGTACAAATTAAGCTCTTTATCCTCAATAAGCTAGAGTATTTAGCCATAAGTCCTTAACCTACTTTTAACATAATTTCTATACTATATGCACAATACCAAATTATCATGTCACATTCATTAATTATTACCAACACACCATAATTTAAATTAATTATAATTCATCTCAAAACATTTCATCCAACCAACCAATAAATTTGCATTATTATGACAAATCTAAGAGTTCAACCAAACAACCACTAACATTCCTAACCATGTCTTCTATCATAATTTTATCATCTTTTTTTTTAAAACAAAAAGATTATATATATATGTGTGTGTGTGTGTGTGTATGTGTGTGTGTGTATATATATATATATAGAGAAAGCGTATCTGGTGAGATGAGTGTTTATTTTAAGAGGTGGGATGAGTGAATCTTGACCATTGGATCTTACATGAATGATCAAGATTAGAATATAAATGTATATAACTTTTTTAAATAGTCTTAAATAGCTTTTAATCTTGATCATCCATATATAGTTGTATGATTAAGATTTACTTATCTTATCATTTCACAATAAAAACTTCTCTCGTTAAATATTAAATCAATCATAACAAAACTTAAACTTGGCTTATTTAATAAATAAATTCAAATTCTCATATCAAACTCAACTTATTAACTCATAAATTTAATTTATTAAATTATTAACAAATCGAGTTAAAAAAATTTACAAGTCAATTTAACTCTCATTTTTAACTCTATTTAGGTGCACCAAAGATCGATACATTATTTTTCTTTTTACACCTCTTTTCACACTTATTTTGAATAGATATGATTAAGTAAGAAAAAGTAATAAGATAAAAGTGATGTAATTAATGATATAAAGAGTAGTATAAAAAATGATGTAAAAAATATGTAAAAAAATTAGAATTAATACACCAATTTCCAAAAACAAAAGCTGATTTGTTTTTTTTTTCTTGAGTTATAAAAACGGGGCCACAGCCCGAAGAAAGAAAGAAACTACACAAAGAACAACCCCTACAGACTCCCGTAACATTATGCAACATTACACTGCTCAGATCCCTAAAAGGACTGTCCCACATTTTGAACCCCAGCTCATGTGAAAGCTGGCAATCTTTTCTGTAAGTATAAGTGCACAACTAAGTGCAACTTGGCAATAATGTAAAGAAAAAGTTAGAGAAATTAAATTTATGAGAGCGACATGGATGGACGGACGCCCTTCATCTATGCTATTCCATCATAGTCCGAATGATTTTAAAAAATTTGTCACTTCGAAGGTGTTGTCACTCTGCCCTTCATGGAGACGTGGGTGGCCACATTTTACATATTATTGGATGAGAGTCGAGAGACTCTTACATAAATTTAGTTTACTCATGTTTGATGTATTAAATTAATTATTTTATTAATTAAGATAATTAATTAAAATATTTATAAATTGTTCATAATAATTATTTATTAATTAATATTATAATTGACTTAATATATTTAGTTTGAATACATTAAAAGTATGCAAGAATTTGTGGAGAGGAGAGTGACTGCAGCAAACTTTCAAAGAGGCAACAAACTTTCAAAGAGCATTGTAAGAAAGTTGGTTTGAAAGCAAATTCTATAAATTTGATATGGTTTGCAAACTTTAGTATGGTGGGAAAGTCGAATAATGATATTTGCCCCACCAAAAACTAACGCCACTTTTACGCTTTGCCTATTAGGGAAAACAAAAAGTAAAGAAAATATTAAATCAAATAATAAAATAAAAAAGTATTGAAACGTGTATTTTTTATTTTATTATTTAAAAAAGAAGTTATATAAAAATAATGTGAGTTTTTTGGTGTTCAAGTATCATTTTTTGATATCGTAATTGGGAAGAGAGAATAAATTCATCACAATATAGATTTCAATTTGGCTTTCCGTTTTATATTTCTTTAATCATAGTTAATGCCAGCATTTAGTGTCACACTTGATAAATTCCTAGCTATCAAGAAGGTTAAAAAATCTCAATGATTTCAAATTAAAAAATAAAATCTCAGTGATTTATTGTAGAATTTTCATCCAGAACGTTAAACCAAAGAAAAAAGAAGTTAGGAATAAATTATTGTTCATCCCGATGGAAAATTTAGAGATAAAGAAAGTCAATGCAATGTGCATTTGGGGTCGGCATTTCCGCACGTGACTTGTGATTACTCATTTTGCTCGGCCAGCCCCAAATTTTTTAAAAACTGGATAGTTTATATCCAGTACATTTTGGGTAAATTACACCTCATCCTTAGAATTTTTTCTATTTTTAATTTTTTATAAATAAATTAATTTGTAATACATAATCTCCTTAAATTATGGTAAGACCTGTCAAATTTAAAGATGAGAGTCTCTATGTGAAAAACATGTGATCTCTTCTAACATAATTATCATATACTCAATTCCTAAATACGTACAAATTGCCTTTGTTAAATTTATAAAAAATATAAATTTATACTTTTTATTATAGTTTAAAGAAATTATATGTTACAAAATAAAATTCATATATAAAAATAAAAATTAGTAAAACCATAAGAGAGTAATGCATAATTTACCCATATATACTTTTTTTTCAGTGAAGATGGCTACCCAACTAATACTTTTTATGATAGCCTCTACCTCCGCCACCGGCTCCTACAATGGCTTAGTATACTTGAGAGAATAAATTCCTCTAACTATATATCCAAAAGTATTTTACCAAAAACAAAAAAAAAATATCCTAAAGTTTCAACCTAAAAGATCGTGATATACAGTACATCTACACATGCTTATCTATTATTCCATTCTAAAATCACTTTGTAAAGGAGAATATTCTCTAAATAAATTATTGAAAACAACAACATACTTGTTTAGAATTGAGTTTTAAGAATTACTTAAAAAGGTAAAAGATAGTGGATTCTTCTGTGGTGTAGCAACAACAACAATAAAGTGAGAGTGTGTGTACTTGTAAAAGACACTTCGATACTCAAGTCAATATATGCGCAAGGAGGATAGTGTATATATTGGGAATTAGGTCATGCATTTTTCACATTGCTTAGTGTATATATATTAGCATTTTAGAGTGTGAAGAATGTGAGCATTCAGTGCGCATTGAATGCTATTACCTAAAATCTTGGAGACTATTATTATTTGTCATTATTCCCCTATTTATGCAGGGCATGATTAGAATTGATTTCAGTTGAAGAAGTTATGCCTAGTAAATAGGCTGCCTCACGCGCGCAGTAACGTCTGGGCGCCATTCTAGCTGGTCGAGTTGCTCTAGATATATGGACCCATAACCTGATCCAGAACAGTTGCTCTCAGTTTGGTGCTTTGATGGGACAACTAATTGTCATGATATCCGAGTTTGATAGGAGCACATGATGCATAATGGAAAAAAGGATCCTAGTCATAGTGTTAAAGTTGAATCTTGCGATGTCTATTTCAAAGGGCTAAGGCCCGTGATGTGTCATTATACGTTTCTCGGGGGTTAATGAATAAGGTCGGGATCCGAGTTAGATCGCTCTGCTTACATCATTATTCCGCTATATGGGGTATGTAATAGGTTGCTCCTATGTGTAGTTCACGAGGTCCATATTGTAAAATTAATTTGGTTTAGAATTGAGCTCTGAGTTATGATTTCGCCATGATCTTGGTGAAAGTTTGTGGTCCGACTTAGGTGTTCTTCTTAAACGTCATGTGTCGTTTTAGTTTCGAACGTTTTGCGTATTGTCCTTTCAAATGCTTTTGCTCAGAAACAATACACCAAGTGGTTGGAGAACAGTGGAAGTCGTCATTTGGGGTTTGCAACGTTATGATTAGCCATTTTCAAATTTAAAAAAGGACGCATCTTGATAAGGCATTTTAAACAAAAAGGCGTATCTGCCTCCATGAATTGCAGTAATTTAGGGTGACCTTCTACACTTATAAATAGGAATAGGGTTTAACCATTCCTACTCTTTGCTCATTCTTACACTTCAAATTTCTTTCTCCGACGACTTAAGCGATTTCTAGTGTCTTTTGCGGCAACTGTTGGTGATTCAAGGCCTTTTCAGCACTTTCTTCACTGTTCAAAGCCTCTCTTCTCCTCCAAAACTCGAGGTAATCTTCATTTTTACCTTTTTTATTTTCGCCCAATTTTCTAAATATTTAATGGGGGAAATGTCTGGGAGTGAGGAGACAGTGCAGAATAGTGGCCCTTCAATGGAGTTTTTGAGTCCTTCTTGGTCCTCACCACCTCAGCCACGACGGAGGCTTCGAGCCCACGGTGGGGACTCTGGTGATGGTCCAAATTCCTTGACTAGGACAAGGATTTTGGAAGCATTCCGGAGGGTGGACCAAGCCAGAGAACTGGAGGCATGGGCCAGTCCATCCACTCTCTGAACTTATGATGGCAGTAGGAGACATGAGTGATTCTTCCATGAGTTATTCTTTTGAGTCTAATTCGGGTGCATCCTCTGTAGGTGACATTATGGCACGAACTCGGAAGGTGGCTCTTGCAAAGAGATATCAGCCTATACCGATGGGTAGACCAGGAGGTCTTGGGCACCTCGTCCAACGTGAAAACTACAAAAGACGTCCATGAGAAGTAGTAATATTTACAGCTGAATGTGGATGGGTTAAGAGATTGAGAGTTTACAATATGACACCCATTAGAGGAAGAAAAATGTGTACGCGAACTGTACGGGGGCCGGGCACTTCATGTTTATGTATAAGGCCTTCTTCACTCAGATCGGGGTACGATTGCCATTCATCGAATTCGAGATGGGTGTCCTTAACCACCTTCGTGTGGCTCCTACCCAACTCAATCTGAATGTCTGGGAATTTATTCGAGCATTCGAGTTCGTCTGCCGAGTCTTCAAATGTCCTTGCTCGGTCAACTCTTTCTTCTACCTTTTTTCTCAGTTGTCGACCTCGAGGAGTAACCAAACCAAGGGATGGGGCGTCACACTGCAAGCGTAGAATAGGTGCAAGATTTTCAAGCCCTATAAAGAGTCCTTTAAGAACTTAAGAGGGAGTTTTTTAGGATAAAAGGGGGCTCTAGGGACGACACCTTTTTTTGTCACCTTGGAAGCCCAACCACGCCTCTACTTATACTAGAGCTGGGAGTGGAGTAATGAAAAGATAAAGACTTCGATCTCTGAGATCTCTCTTCTCAAGGCTAAGGTCTTGCGTTTCTTAATTGATTGGACTAAAGAAAAGGGGGTATTCTCTTATAAAGATATTCTGGATAAGACCGCCTATTCTGTAAAGGCATTGCTAGGTATCTCGTCTTGCATATTTTTTCTTGGATTTAAAAATTATTTTGTACTTAATATTTATCTTAAATGTTGTAATGTTTTTCCATCTTTTGCAAAAAGCATGGCTCCACAGGTCGAACTTCAGTGCTTGGTTGAAAAGTTGGTGGCCAATAGTGGTGGGGCGTCCATATCTTGGGCCTCGGCGGCTCCTTCACGGGTAATTCTTGTTGTTCCTCTGCCTACGATCGAGGTAGTCCCCGAAGTGGTTCCCCCTCTGCCTATTGAGCTTCAAGATATTGGGACTAGTTCCCTTGTCTAGCCCTTGCGATCTCGAAAGAGACGAGCTAAGAGCAGCAGGAATCTGAGGGGGAAGAGACTTATCGCTGAGAGCATCCTAGAGGATCCTGAAGTGTTCGAGGTCCCAACCAGCTCGAGGTCTGAGAGTGCTCTGGTCCATTTTCCATCAAGATCAATGTGGACTCGTGGGGTTGATCCCACCAGCTTCATTGATGGCACCTTATTAAGTCATATTGAGATTGATGTGTTGATCGAGCACAATATGTCAGAGCTCCTTTATAGGCCCAACTTCAGAGTTTGCGCTTTGCCTCTTTCCTTCAATTCATGTAGGAGGCCTGGGATTCTGTCCGGGAGGCTTCTATCTTGGAGAATGAGCCCAACACCCTTTGGGGTGAAAAACAAAATCTCAAATTGGAAGTCACCCAGAAGGATGGACAGTTAGCCCAGGCTATTGCGGAGGTCAAGTCGCATGACGCAAAGGTCAGTAGGCTCTGAGCTAAGGTCACCTGACTTACTGTTGAAGCTACCGAGGTCACTTATCTCTGGGATCAAGTTGCGGAGATAGCTGCGCTCAGAGCTAAGGCCGCTTAAGTTGATGAGCTCCGAGCTAAGACTGTTGAGGCTGATGTGCTCCGACTTAAGGCTGTTGAGGTCGATTCGCTCTAAGTTCAGCTTGATGAAGTCATAGTTCAAGAGAACATACTTAGAGAGAACCTGACTTCTACTGAGTCTATCCTTGCCGGTGTTCGGGATCAGTGCAAACTTCTACACCAGATCGAGACTAGGATAAAAGAAGAACTTTCACAAATGGTAGATGATTGGTCGAGGTTTGTGGTGGAATCGTTCGAGAATGCTTTTAACCAACTTCGACTGCTGAACCTTGGTCTTAAAGAAAAGTGGGTTGGTGCATTGAGGGAGGTCCGGGATGGCTAAATTATGGATGTTACTATTCCCGTGGTTGTCCCAAATGATCAAGCAGACTAAAGGGTTGATGGCGGAAGAGGGACAGATGCTACACCGGAGGCTAGACGAGAAAAGGTTAGGGCCGAGGTGGCACAGACTGAGGTGGCATAGGTCGAAACAATGTAGATTGAGGAGGTGATGGTGACTCCAAAAGGATCGACTTCACTTTCTGATGTCCAACTTAATTTTTTCCTTAACCTCTACGAGGGGTTTTATTAGTAATTCGGCAAGTCCTGATCTTGGGCACCTTCTGTTGAATGTAGTACAATCCGAGCCTTTCATCCTAGTCTCGTATGTTCACAATCACCTTGTTGAACTAGGATATAAAGTCTTGGAGAGACTCCTATTTTCCTTACTTGATTTGGGAAATGCATGAAATGGATTTAGGATGCACTTTGCTAGTGGTGAAGTATAACAAAAATCTTGAGGACAGGTCAGTCTAGTTATCGGTAGACTTTATTTGGGGCTAAGGTGGTGAACCATCTTAAGGCGGCTTTTTTCAAGGATAGAGGGAAAGCTTGACATATGAGAGAGAATTATCCCTAGGGAATAAGAGTGCAGAGATGTAGGTATCCAGATGCTCTTGAGGGTATGTGGTCCCATCATATGTTTCAATGTTGGCGGGATACTTGAAATGCCTAGGGATCTCGTAGGCCATCAATTTATCAAAGAAATGTTGGTTTTGTGAAACCCAGCTCCTTACTTTGTGTTCTTGCTCCTTTGCATGGACTAGTCCAACATTACGACCGAGATCCACGATCCTAGAATTTTTCAGAAGACGGTCATTCTCCTGAGCTCTGTCTCTATTTTCCTGATTCCCTCTCAGAGATCGATTCTCCCTTTCATAGTCTCGGTTAGCAGCTCTCTCCAAGTTATGAATTATTTCTTCTTGGAGATGAATTCTTTCATCTTGAAGTCTAACCAGAGAGAGTAATTCTACTCTGGATAGCTCTTGATGATCAGATTCAGCATTGTAAGATCAGACTTCATTCTTTACTCGATGTCTGAGGCATTGCAGTGCTGAACTCTCGAGGGAGAAGAGGGGAGATTCTCTTTGGTGAAAGTAGTCTTTGATAGCAATATATTTTATCTATTTAATAATCCTCTCACTAGGCTTCTTAAGGTTTAATTAGGTTTAATTAAGTTAGTTTTATCACATTTTATGATATTGAGCTTAATTGGATCATTGAAGGAATTATTGCATGAATTGACCTTAATTTATCTATTTGGCAACGTTTAGTAAATTAGCTATAATCTGAATTATAAATATTTGATTGATATAATTCTAATTTTATAGGAAAGTTAAGACAATTATCTACAACTTTCATGAAGACCTAAAGAGCTGAATCACACGTTTCAATAATTTAAATTGGAGTTGAATCAAGAACTAGAGTGCTGATCCTGATAACTTGACCTCTGCACATTCATCAGCCTATTTCTTAGGATATAGGATTTCAATTGACACCAAACTAAGCCCAAATGAAATCTAAGACCCAAATCTACAACTTTTATGAAGAACACGAGCGAAATTGGATGTCTAGTAGGTCATATTGGGCCGAGAATTCAGAATAGAAATGCTGTTGTTAGAACCTAAACACTGTACAAAGATTAGGTCATATCTTGGGCTGTAGAAATCAAATTGGGCTTGAACCAGTGACATTGGAAAGCTAAGACAAAATCCTTCAACTTTCATGAAGACCACTTACACAATAAGTGAAGTTATGATAGAATTATAGTCATGTGAAGATAGTTGAATTGATTGAGTGGGGAGACAGGCATAGAAATAAAATTTCACTCATCCACTCACTCATTAAACAACTCCTATGTCATTTTGTACCCTTCATGCTCTATAAAAGGCACCGTTGGTTGCTCATTAGAAGTATCTTGGTTTAGAGATCAAGATTTTATTCTTGTATTATTTGTTTCTCTTATTGTAGTTTTCTTTTGTTTTAAATAGAAGTTATGTTCATCTCCTTCTTCTTCTCTTTTTCTTTCTTCTTGTTCATGGGTAACTAATTCTCATTTTACTTGGGTGAAAGGGTGAAGCTTTTGGTAATGAAATAAGGTTAGATTAATCTCTTTCTTGTGCTTGAATGATATATTATCAAGTGATCGTTATATGTGTTGTATTTTATTTCCAATCAATTTAGAAACCCTCTTGTAAAGTGAAGATCTTGATTTATTGTAGATAAGAGATTGACACAATGAATGCTTGAACCCTTTTAAAAGTATTGGCGTTATTAACCTTCCTTGTAAAGTGAAGATCTTGATTTGTTGTAGACAAGAAATTGACACAATAAATGCTTGAATCCATTTACAAGTGTTGGCGTTAGTGGATAATTAAAGGACCCATAATATAACTACATATATAACTTTAAAAGAACTTTGAATGTTATATTTTCTGATTAGAACCTCCGTTATGCGTAGATTCTACTTGAGTTATAAAAAGAAATAATCTTGACCTTAATTTATATACCAAGAGTGGATCTCCTAACCCAAATAAATCATTTTTAATTGTGAACATGTTTTATCACCTTTATTATTGTGACAAATCATTTCCTTACCTCAAAGAATTTTTCTTCATCAATTTTCTATGGATTGACCTCAGACTCCTGATAATTTATTACTTGATATAACCTGCACTTGGGTTTGCAACCATACAATTCGCATCAAGTTTTTGACGCAGTTGTCAGGGATTTGATTTGAAGAACAGATTTATTGAGGCTTTCTTTCTTTAAATAAACTTCACCATCTAGTATATTCTTTGCTTACTCTTTTAATTTTCTAGTTGTATCATATTTAATAGCTGGTTTTACTGCTTACTTGTTAATATTTTATGGCTGGTTTATACCGCCTACTTGTACATTTTCTTTTCTATTTTAAGTCACTTATTTATGCTTAATTGGTATCGTAATTCAAATTCTGGTCGTTTGGTTAAAACAACTCTTGGTACTTTGTATATTGATATGTTTGAATCACAATCACACACATTAAACACAATAGTTGAAAATGAAAGTGTACATGATGAACATGAAAAGCAACCGTTGTGAACCATGCGCAAATATTCGCAACCATCTCAAAATTCTAGTCCATCATGTTTTATTTTTCCATTCAATGCTAACAATTTTAGATTTAAGCAGGGTATGATTTTATTACTTCTTAATTTCTATGGTTTAGAATCTAAAAGCCTATATTTACATCTAAAAGAATTTGAGAAAGTATGTATCATTTTCATTGATCAAAATTGCACTGAAGAAATTGTTAAACTTTAGTTGTTTCATTTTTTTAAAAAAGATAAAGTAAAAACTTAGTTTAATGTTTTGAAACCAAGATCAATTGGCACATGGTAAGAAATGCAAAGTGAGTTTTTAAAGAAATTTTTTTCAACACATAAAACCAATGCTTTGAAAAGACAAATCCAAATTTTTTCTCAAAATTCAAATGAAACATATTTTCAAAGTTGAAAACATTTTAAAGATTTGTTAAATTCTTACCCACATCATGATTTTAAAAAATGGCACACTATAAGTTTTTTTTTATGAAGGATTAACATATGAAACTAAACAATTCATGGAAACAATGTGCAATGACGAGTTTCTTGATAAAGAACCTAAAGAAACTTTAGAATATTTAGACCATTTGGTTGAGAATTCTCAATCTTGGCATGATACTAATCTTTCTGAAAATTCAATTAGATCTAACCTTGCAAGTGCTAGTAAAGAAAAATATCACCTTAGTCAAGAAGAAGATCTAAATGCTAGGTTCACTAATTTGGTTAGAAAGATTGAAGCCATAGAATTAGGGAAAGTAAAAGAAATCAAATCTGTGCAAAATGAAGAAATTTATGGCATTTATGATGACTTGGGACACTCAACAAATGAGTGTTCAAAAATTCTTGTTTTTAAAGAAGTTGTACATGAGCAAGTAAATGCAATGAACAATTTTAAAAAGTCATTTACCTCTTCTTTTTCAGATTCATACAATCTGGGATAGAGAAATCACCCGAATTTCAGTTGAAAGACTAATAATCAGGCACAATTTATGCCATCATCACCTTCTCAGGCACAACTGGACTCTCAAAATTCTCAAGGATATGCACCTTCAATCCCACCGTACAGGAAAAATCTTGAAGCAACATTGCATGCATTCATAGAAAAGTAAGAGGCCATTAATGACCAAAATACTCAAGCCGTGATTGACATAAAAAATACTCTTACTATATTTGCTTCTGCACTCACCATTCACGAGAAAGGAAAATTTCCTTCTCAATCTCAACCGAATCCCAATGGTCAATACAGTCTAAATGAGGATAGTTCAGCAAGTCAACAAATAAATCAAGTCAAGTTAGTGATAACTCTTAGAAATGAAAAAATTGTTGAAAATAAATTCCTGAACCTTGTGAGAGAAATGATGAATTAATCCCCCAAGATAAGGAAGAGATTGATAAGCCACCTGGCTAAGAAGAGACTAAATTCTCGCCTTCACCCCCATTTCCTCAAGCATTAAACAATACAAGGAAATTGAACCACAACACTGAAATTTTTGAAATTTTTAAACAAGTGAAGGTCAATATTCCTCTGCTAAATACTATCAAACAGGTTTTCTCTTATGTCAAATTTTTGAAGGACTTATGCACTGTTAAAAGAAAACTAATGTGAAAAAGAAAGCCTTTTTGGTTGAACAGGTAATGCCTTGAAATATAAAGACCTTGGTTGTCCTACAATTTCATGCATTATTAGAGAACATAAAATTGAACAAGTTTTACTTGATTTTAGTGCTAGTGTTAATTTGCTTCCATATTCAGTTTATCAGTAACTCAACTTGGATAAGTTAAAACTAACTTCTGTAACTCTTCTACTTACCGATAGATTAATTAAAATTCCAAAAGGAATAGTAAAAGATGTATTGGTACAAGTTGATAAATTCATATATCATGTGGATTTCATTGTCTTGGAAACTGAACCTATGGTTAATAGTTACAAGTCAATTCCTGTTATTTTAGGTCGCCTATTTTTAGTAACATCTAATACTTTGATAAATTGTAGAAATAGGGTAATAACGTTAACATTTGGAAATATGACACTAGAACTTAATGTTTTCAACATGTGTAAGCAACCACAGGAAGTCAATAACGAAAAGGATGAAGTTGAAGGGATTGAGGCCATTATAGATTATCATCTTCAAACCAAGAGTTCTTCTAAACCATTAGAAATTTATTTAATCAATTCATTTGACTCAGGTATGCAATTAGATGATGATATTTCTGAAATATGTTCTTTACTTGATTGTACACAGGTGATGGAATACAAAGGATGGAAGCTGAGATTTGAATAGCTAAAACTCATGAATGATAATAACCATGAAGAAGTATCCACATTGGAACTAAAGTCATTACCGGCTGGGTTGAAGTACACATTTTTGGGAGAAGAGCAAAATTTTCTAGTGGTAATTTCCTCGACCCTTACTAAAGAACAAGAAGGTATGTTGATAGAAGTACTTAAAAAGCATAAAAATACAATTGAATGGACATTAAAGGATATAAAAAGTATTAATCCATTAATTTGTATACGTAAAATACATTTAGAGGATAATGCTAAATCATTTCAATAACCTCAAAGAAGAATAAATCCACACATGAAAGAGGTTGTTAGAGCTGAAGTTCTCAAATTACTTGATGTTGAAATTATCTACCCTATCTCTGATAGCCAGTGGGTCAGCCCTACACAAGTTGTGCCTAAGAAATCTAGAATAACAGTGGTTAAAAATGAAAAAAAGTGAATTAATACTTACGCGAGTCTCATCCAATTGGCGTATGTGTATTAATTTTAGAAAATTAAACGCTGTCACTAGGAAAGATCATTTTCCCTTGTCATTTCTTGATCAAATTTTGGAAAAGGTAGCAGGACATCCATACTACTATTTTCTTGGTGGTTATTTGGGCTATTATCAAATACGTATTGCATTAGAGATCAAGAAAAGACCACTTTTACATGTCCTTTTAGCATTTTTGCATATAAAAGAATGTCTTTTGACCTTTGTATTGTTCCGGCAACATTCCAAAGATGTATGTTAAGTATTTTTAGTGACATAGTTGAGCATTATTTAGAGGTTTTCATGGATGACTTGACAGTTTATGGAAATTCATTTGAAATTTTTCTTGATAATTTAGAAAAAATTCTTAAAAAATGTGAAGAAAAAGGACTTGTGTTAAACTGAGAAAAATGTCATTACATGATTACTTCAGGAATAGTGTTAGGTCATGTGATATCTTCTAAAGGAATTGAAGTTGATAAGGTCAAAGTTGAATTAATTGCCCATTTAACTTCACCAAAAATAGTCAAGGAAGTTTATTCATTTTTAGGATATGCAAGATTTTACAGAAGTTTTATTAAGGACTTTAGTACTATATCTAGATCATTATGTAATATTCTAATAAAATATGCACCATTTGATTGGACTCAAAAATGCCAAAAATCTTTTGAAAAATTAATTGGTCTTCTAACATCTGCTCCTATCATGCAAACCTTTGACTGGTCTTTACCTTTTGAGTTGATGTGTGATGCTAGTGATTTTGCTGTTGGCACTGTTTTAGGCCAAAGAAAGGAAAGTAAGCCTCATGTAATTTATTACGCAAGTCAAACTTTAAATACTCCACAAATGAAGTACACAATTACTGAGAAAGAACTACTAGCTGTAATTTTTGCATTGGACAAATTTTGAGCTTATTTAATTAGTTCTTCAACTATTATTTTCACTGATCATACTGTTGTTAGATATTTAATGTCTAATCAGGATGTCAAACCTAGGTTGATACGGTGGATCTTGTTATTTTAAGAATTCAACATCACAATAAAAGATAAGAAATGAGCCAAAAATGTTGTTGTAGATCATTTGTTAGGACTTACGACAGACTCACCTTTTGATATCACACCTATCAATGATTCTTTTCTTGATGAATTTTTATTTTCTGGTAATTTTATGCCTTGGTTTGCTAACATAGTCAATTTTCTTGTAACAGGAAAGATGCCGCCTCAATGGACGCACCAAGACAGAAGGAAATTTCTGACTAAGGTGAAAAATTTTTATTGGAATGACCTATATTTGTTCAAATATTATCCTGATCAAATCATTCGAAGATGTGTACCCAACAGTGAGGTATGTAATGTCATTAAATTTTGTCACTCAAAAGCATGTGGAGGTCAGTTTTTTTTTTAAAGAAAACAATTATAAAAATCTTACAGTGTAAATTTTATTGGCCCACTTTATTTAAGGACAACTATACATTTTGTAAAAGTTGTGAAAATTGTCAAAAATTGGGATCAATTTCTAAACAAAACATGATGTCTTTGAACCCTATCCTTATCATTGAAATTTTTTATTATTGGAGAATTGATTTCATGAGTCCATTTCCATCATTATTTGAATTTGTGTATATTTTGGTTGCAGTTGATTATGTCTCAAAATGGATTGAGGCAATTCGATGTCGACACAATAATCATAAAATTGTTCTTAAATTTTTAAAAGAAAATGTTTTCAGTCGATTTGGAATCCCTCGAGCTATCATCAGTAATGGGAGAACACATTTTTACAATAAATCATTTGAATATTTAATGAAGAAATATGTCATTGCCCATAAAATTTTCACATCTTATCACCCTCAAACAAGTGGACAAGTAGAATTAGCAAATAGGGAGATTAAACAAATTTTGAAAAAAATGGTTAACACAAATCGTCAAGATTGGTCTTTAAGACTAAACGATGCCCTTTGAGTTTACCATACTGCTTTCAAAACATATTTAAGCATGTCACCATATCGGTTAGTCTATGAAAAACCTTGTCATTTGCCTATAGAACTTGAGCATAAAGCATTTTGGGTCATTAAAGCTTTCAACCTAAACCTTGATAATACTTGCAAGTTACGCAAATTACAATTAAATGAACTTTAGGAATTGAGAAATGATGCATATAAAAACTCAAAGATTTCTAAAGGTAGAACAAAAGGTTTTCATGACAAATCAATTTTGAGAAAATATTTTGAAATTGGTCAAAAAGATCTACTTTATAACTCTCGTCTTCACCTATTCCCTGAAAAATTAAGATCTAGGTGGAGTGGCCCTTTTGTTGTCAAACATGTGTATCCTCATGGGGCCATAGACATTGAGAACCCTAAGAATGGTAATGTATTTAAGGTCAATGGACAAAGACTCAAACCACTTCTGGAAACCCAAGTTGTTGAGGTAGAATCCATCTCCCTTTCAAATCCTTGTTATGAGAAAAAATTATTTTAATTTTATTACTTTCTTTTTGCAGTTCTTTATGATACCGGTTAAGTGGCGGATAACGGTACTCCGTAGCTTTCAAGTCGATTTATTTTTCAGTTTTTCATAATAATTGATTCCATCTCCTTTAAAATAGATGTCATTCTCTCAAATTTAAGAAAATATTTTCCTTCTCTTCCTCAAAATACTCTAACAAAAATCTATAATGTTAGGTGTGAAAGATTGAGAATGTTAATGCATAAGGGCATCCCGGAATATATACGCTGGATAATCAAAGCAAAGGTCTGTTTAGTAAGTAAATCTTTAAATTCATTTGCCTCATACATGCCAGGTCTAGGTAAAAGTTCGTATTCTAAAAGTAGAAAAGCGAAAAGAATGCAAGTTTGTTACAAATGTGAACGATAGAATTGTAACAAGCGATGTCATTCTTTGGGGATAGTTTTCGCAAAGTTAGAAGATGAAATATACTTTATTAAGAATGAACTGAGTAATGAGTCATTAGATGATATCTTATTGATTCTTGAGACGCATTCTTATGGAGTTGTGCATCGTGAACTTCTTAATTTGTGGAATCTCTTCAGGAACGAACATAAGCGTTACAGTCTTGGGAATCTGACACAAAAAGACCCTGTTTGCCAATTTATAAGAAAATTAGATGGGAAGCTTATCATTAACTCATAAAAGGGTTTAAGCCGTTACTAGACGTAAAACCAGAGGAAGATGTGAGTTACAATCACAGCAACATTATCTTATTCATCTAAAAAAATAAGGGCGATCAAAAAAGTATCATTCTCTTAATTGAGTGTGGAGCCCCTAACCTTAGGGTTAGAACCATCATTGACTTGAGTTGGACCTTTGCACGCCAGTCCTTAAATATGATTTGTGTGCCACACTTTGTAGAAAACCGTCTTCAACGTTCCCAAGCCAAGCTTTTAGGCTCTGTTGAAGTGTTGGTCTGTAGATTTAAACCCGTGTTTATTGTCTACGTGAAACAATCTCTGAGGTTTGCACTAGCATTAATTTGCTGGGCTCCAGATCGGTAGGTCTTGACTGTGGTGGAGTTTCATACTTCTTAGAATATGGGTTCTTTGTTGAATCCACAAGGGCACATGAATTGGTATTCCATATGCGGAAGGCCTACAAGTACAACTGTAATGGTGACACACAGTATAAAGATATGTCATCTTTGTTGAACAAATGGGCGTGATAGCTTAGCCTCCAATTTTGGACTAGTTCCAGCTCTAGTTTTATTTTTTAATATATATATATATATATATATATATATATATATATATATAATTAAAAAATTAAAAAAATTAGAAAAGTTAAAAAAAATCTATGTTTCTTAATTTTAAATTTTTCTGATAATAGTTAACCTGCCCATATAGGTGCTATCATTACATTTTCTATTCTTTTCCCTATTTAAATACTCTATTTTCTTTATTGTCATCCAACTTATAATCATTCAAAGAGAGGGTGAGTATAGAAATGGAGGGAGTTTCTGTTCGTTGATTTACAAATATTTGTGTATTTTGTGGGTCAAATTTTGGGAAGGGTACAAAGTTTGTAGAAGCAGCAAACACTCTTGATCTAGCGCTTGCTGCGAGAAAAATTCATGTAGTATATAGAGGAGGTAGCATTGAGTTAATGGGAGTTGTATCAATCATTGCACATCTATGGGGCAGTCAGGTTTTAGGTATAATTCCTAAAGCTTTAACTCAAAGGAACATCACTGGAAAGACAATTGGGGAGGAACTACGAGTATCAACTATACATGGAGGAATGACTAAAATGCTTGACAATTCTAATGCATTCATTGCCTTACCAGGTGGCTATGGTACTTTGATAGAAGTTTTTCAATTTGTCTCTTGGGCTCAACTAAACATCCACCATAAATCCATAGGTTTATTGAATGTTGATAATTTCTTTAATGGTTTGTTATCTTTTCTTGACCATGCTGTAGAACAGAACTTTATCACATATTCGGCCAGGTAGATCCTTGTTTCTGCTTTCACTGTCGATGAGTTTATTGATAAATTATAAGCTTTTGTTTATGAACCTGATCCAGTAATATCTCAGATAGATTGGTCAGAAGGAAGCAGTAAGGAACGTGGATTTGATCTGACACTTTGTCTATAATTTACCTTTACCTTTAGTTTTATTTATCGTACTTTGTTTCTATTTAAATTTGTGTCAAGTTTCTTTTTTCTATAATAGTCACAACAGGTAATATCTTCTATCCTTTACTCATCTATATTTTAACATTGAGGACAATGTTGTAACCTGGTTAGGGAAAAGGATAGTTGACATAAATTTTTTTTAAGCAACTTACTAATAGCAAAACTAATTAAGTATGACAGAGTAAGGAGTAAATTTTACTCTTGAAGTAATTTTACTCTTGAGACGCATCAAAATTGGAAAAGTGACTATTTAGTGTAGAAGTAGCAATTGAAATTCAGGGATCATAGCATTATTGAATAAATTATCTTCTTTCTTAAATTTCACAAGCTTATTTTTGGATGTTGAATTGGTGGATTAAGAATGATAGATGTATGCCTTGTAAGATTTTGAACTTATTGATAAATGAATTGAACATTTGCACCATTCTCTTCTTTTTTGTGTGATTTTCACTCATAGAGTGTTACTCTAGAACTTGTTTTGACTCTATTTGAGGCTACATTTTCACACGCATATATAAACATGATCGAGGTATTTTTCTTGAAATAACTACTTTAACTAAATAGCCAACCTTGCATATTTTTCCTTGCTTAACCCCTTTGAACTTATTTGATAATTCCTTTGTTTTAGCTCATTACATGCCTTTAAAAAATATGTTCTTACCCAATCTTAGGGAATAAGAGAGCATTGACATTGAAAGAGTTCTTAAACAAGTGTGGGGGTGTGTGTGCAAAATAGTTGATAAAAAGGGAAAAAGTAGCCATCTTAAAAAACAACAACAACAAAGTGTAAAGAAAGCTCAACAAGGTAAAACGGGAAAGTGAAAAGAATATGTAAAGGGAATTTGCATTGGGTAGAGTTGGGATGAACTTTCATGCTTGTTATTTAAACTTAACCCTAATGCTCTTTTATTCTCTTTAATATTTAACATGTCATATCCAGATTACCCCCCTCATTTACCTTGACCTCATTACAACCTTGAATAAAGTTCTCTTGATTTGTGTGTGTGTGTGTGTGTGTGTGTGTGTGTGTGTGTGTGTGTGTGTTTTGAGTAGTGGAGAAGTAGAAGATAAACAAGCTTATGGTAGTACAATTTTTCATGGGTTTAATTAAGTGAAATACTTACCTTTCAAACACATGAGAGATTAAGAGTGAATCTTATGAGGATCTATCATTCTTGACTTATGCTTTTCAATTAAAGTTTCCTTACTTGATGGTTTGAGATGTGAAAAAACGTTACCCCATAAATGTTTTGATCCCTGATGAACATGCAAAAATTCATATTTTTACGGTTCAAAGTCTTGGGTTTTCATTCTGTTGATACCCAATTTTATCCATTTTCTTTTATTTTCGTTTTTATTTAATTTAATTTAATTTCTTTCTTAAAAAAAAAGAAAAAAGAAAAAAACTATTGTATGGGTCAACCCATGACCCATTTTTCTTCTCAACCTATGACCCATTTTTCTTCTCAACCCATAATCCATCTTCTCAACTCTTCCTTTTCCCCTTCCTGTTGCTACCATAGAACCATCAAAGTGCATTGAATTGGATTGAAAATTTCTTGATTTTCTTTCCAAATCATCAAGCTCATTCAATTTTGAGCATCCGCCTTCCAAAACGTAAAAATGAAGTTATGGCATTTGAATGATTGGGCACAATATAAGGGAAAAAGAAGAATGCGAGAGAGGGGATTCAATCGTTCGAAAGGAAAAAGCAGAGAGCTACACAGATTCGGAAAAATAGAGGCGGTGACGACAAAGAATCACATAGACGAATTCTCTTCCCCACAAAAGCCAACACCCTTCATCTTCAAACTCCAACCTTCACCATCACAACCCACCTCACCTTCAAATTCCCAAAAAGCGCTCACTCCCATCTCCAATCTTCGTTCATTCCACCATCTTCAAGCTTCCACTTACTACCACCATCCATAACCCACCATTTCTCCTCATCCAAAAACAGAGCTTCATCATTTTTTTTTTCTCTTTTTTTCTTCCCTTAATCTCCAAATCAGCTCCTCCATCCCACCAAACCCATCATCTTCAACCTTAAAACTCACCTCTCCCAAGCCACCATTTTTTCAAATTTCAACAACTCACCACGAACAGAGCATCCGCAACTTCCCACCGCCGTCGAACCTAGTCAATCGGCCTGGCTGACTGCATCGACCATCGCACGCCTTGATCAGTCCGCCGAGATCCGGTGAGCCACACGCCGACCAACCCGCCGTCCCACCGAACCGAGCACCGCAGCCCCCGAACCCGTGCAAAGATACACCGCAACCGCAACCCGCATCGCGCGCCATCCGAGACGTCCGACCCGCATCCATCCGTCACGGTCCGTCCGTCGAACCCCGTCGTCCGACCATGCCGCTGGGACCGCCATCTCTCCGCCGGATCCACCGTTACCACCGTGAGTTCTCCTCTTCCCCTCTTCTTCTTTCTTTTCGTATGCTGTTTCTGTGACCAAGTCTTTTCTTTATTTGCCTGTGCAATTCACTTTTTTTTTTCTCTTCTGATGGGCTTACAGCCCGTTTCCCTCTTATTTTTTTTTTTACTAAAATAGAAAAGGTGTGAAATAAAAAAAAATCCAAATATGTTTTTTTTAATTTTAGGATTAAGTACTTATTTGATCATATTCATTTTACTTAATGATAGGTTTTATATTGTGTTTTGTGATTAATAAAAAATAAATAAAAATGCATAAAATATAAAAAAATCATAAATAATTAAAATGTAATGAAAGTGAACTTATGATTTGATTTGATTTGATTATAGTTTGTCTGTCTCTTTATAACTTGTGAATTTATCTTATTGATTAAAACTGGCCGTTGACGGAAAAATTGGGAGAGGATCGAGATAATGATCGATATACTATTCCGATAATCTTGAGGCTTTATATTGGATTTTGCCAGAACGCATTGGCGAGGTCTAATTCTCACACTAAATTAAAATATTTTCTATAAATAAAATACAACCTTTTTTTTTAAATTGAAATAAAATCTTTTTTTTGTAAAAAATAAAAATTCTTAAATAAAAGTGAACAAATTCATACACTTTTAACATCATGATTGTGATGAATTGAAACTTTATTTTTCATGAAGACATTTTTAGAAATTAAGATAAAAATCTCATTGTGCCTAAATTTTTTTTTTCCCTTGATTACAAAAGAGATTTTATTTGGCCATTTACTTAAAAATATTTTTTTACCTCAAACAAATTTCTTTGAATTAAAATTTATTCATTGAAATAATGTTTTATTTGGCCATTTATTTTGAAAAATACTTCTCCTAAAAAAAATAAAATTTTGATTCACCACTTTTATATAATATGTTGTAGATTTAAAATTTGTTCCAAAATAATGGCTATTTTGCCACCCATTGCTTGTCTTAGTCATTTATCATTCTTGATATTATGCTTGACAAAATAGAACATGTCAAAATAAAAAAATAAAAAATTCTTTTCTTTTAATTAATAATGGACCAATTTAATTAATCTTGCAAATAACATTAGATTAAATAGGTAACCGTTCTTAGAACGGACGGTGTAGGGTGCTAACACCTTCCCTACCCGTAATCAACCCCCGAATCCAGAACTCTTAAACGCAGACCATCCTTTAGGTGTCCAATTGCACCATTCCATTTAATGGATAAAGCGATTGGTGGCGACTCCCAACACCCCGAGGTCCTTTCCTCCCTTTTCTTTTTATTTTTGCGGCGCCCTTCTTCGGAGACGATTGCGACGGTGGCGACTCCACGAGGAGGTGCTAGAGGTTAAACCTTTTTTTTTTTTTAATCTTATGTGATTTGTTATTTAATTATGTTGATCCATTTTTGTTTTATTTGTTATTTGTTTCATATTATTGTACATTTTGTTTGTATTATATGTATTATATTTTTGCTTTGTAAATAAGTTCTCTCATGTACACCTACACACACAAAGCTCTCTACCCGAGCTCAGTACCTTATAGGCTTAGATAGAGGGTGAAGTAGTGTTGCTTTGTGGGACCGTTGGTCTCCGTTTAGGCACATGAAAACCCCTCGCTCAAATTGAACTCTTTCCGCTTGTAACCTATCATGGGTGAGGATGGAGGACTCTTGCTAGCCAAAGTGTTGGTGTCAGCAAGAGACAATTTGGGGACCTTTTGTCAGATAGGGGTCTAGAACCAAAGCTCTCACTTGTAGATATAATCTTAGAGCTACCATCGTTCATAGAACTTATCATGTTGAACGGGTACCAAGATTAGGTACCCCTTTTCCTCTAACATATGAGGAATTTCTGTTTGTCTTTTATTTTGTAGTTGTTAACTTTTCTTTTATCTTGCATTTGCATATGTGGTCTAATCCTGTGAAGATATCGATAAACCTCAAGCATGAATAAGGAAAAGATGACTCTAATGTCTGAGGTGGCAGAGAGTATCAGGGCTATCGGTGAAGAGTCTGCAAGAATTCAAGCCAAGGAAGGAAATAGTTTGCATCGCGAGGATGTTCCTTTACCTCTCTTAAAGGGGAGCCATGACTTTGAGCAAAATGACTTAAGGAGGTTCCGTAATGTGTGGTGTAGCATGAGAAGACAAGAAGAGTTCAATGACAAGTATGGAGATATTGCAGCTCTCATGTTCATCACCTCTGACCTCCAAATGTTGAAAGCTATGCTCCATTTCTGGGACCCATCATATCAGTGTTATACTTTCCGACAATTTGACTTGGTGCCAACGATTGAGGAGTATGCTAGGCTTCTTAATAGAGACGATATGCCAAATGACAAAGTGTACTCACATGACCCTAAGAAGACGCCAAGAAGGATGGTGTCCAAATTGATAGGGATTCATGCCAATGAATTGGACAAGTACATGGTGGATGAAGGACGAAGTCTAGATTCGGAGTTTTTGATTAGGATGGCTGAAGCTCAAGTTGATCAAAGGTTTGGTTTGGTAGCACTAGCCCTCGCTATTTATGGGTTAGTAATTTTCCTAAGATGGAAAAATCAAATAGATGGACATGTGATCAATTTGTTCGAGCAGATTGAGCATGGGGTACACCCAGCCCCACCAATTTTAGCCGAGACAATTCGATCTCTGACCATTGCCGAGTCCATCGAAAGGAAGATTTTGGGGATGTGCACCATTACTTGCAGTATGGATGCTTAGTCATATGCCAACGTTGAAGTGCTTTAACCATCCGTAAATTGATCCGAAACAAGTATGTCATACCTAAGCACCCGCTCTCTCTATATGGTCGTGACAATTGGCCTCCCAGAACTCCGACGATGAGGCAATGGATCGCTTTTTTCATGGAAATAAAAGAAGTGGTCGGAGGGCCAAGTGGTTTCCTCACACTTATACCATATATAGATGTGGAAGCAAACCTTGGGTTCCACTTATTGGCCCACGTGGGGAGTAGTGGGCTATGCTTCGGACTATGGTCCGAAGACAAATGGCATCTCTGCAATTCATTCCCATGACTCATGGACTGTCCAAATTTGAATTCTCGTATGGCGATGAAGGAACCAGTCATAAAATAAAAGAAGTCATTGAAGATTGGAAGGACACAAGAAGTGTGAAGCCCGGTCTCCCATCGTCTGAAACGACACCGGAATACTTAATTTGGTAGGCTAGTAAGAGGAAGGGGTTTCTTGCTCCCAAGGTACAGGGTCCAGAGTTACCAATGCATCAATTTAATGAACCCAATGACTACTATGCTGAAGCAGAGGGGCGGTACGAAATCATTTATCGGCAGTGGACTACTGAGAGAAGGTCATTGGAAGAACAACTTAGCATTGCAAGAAGAAAAATCCAAAGTTAAGAACAAATGGCCTCTAAAGATATTGAAATAGAGAGGTTAAGGAAAACATGTCAAGCCCTCGAAACAATCATTCAGGGGAAGGATGGTCAACTTCAAGAATTCAAGAATGAAGTTAAAATCTTGAATCAACATTTGGAAAAGCATGTTGAATGGTCTACTTTCTTGGAAAGTAAGAAGAATCGGTTAGAGGATGATGTTCTTTTCTTGACTAATGAAAAGAATTTCTATCGTAATGCAAGCCAAGAAATGGAGCGGAAAGTTCGAAATGGTTCTTGATAATATGAGGGAAATCTCCAACCATTCAAGAAAGAGGGCAAGAGAAATCATCAAAGTGGAAGCCAAGCTAGCACCGGGAGAAAACCAAGATATTCTGACTCGGGTTAGAAAGGACCTTGACTTCCTAGGAAAATTTCATTGAAATTAGTTTCTTGTTCTAGGAATGCTGATGTAATGACTCTTTCCATCTTGTTTTGTAAAGCTAACTTCTCCATCTGACTTGAGGAGTAGCAAGAATCAACGTGTGTAAAACTCTCTATGACCATAGAGCTTTTCCCTTTGAATAAATGAGGTTTATCGATATCGCTTGCTACTTTGGATCATGTCTTTACATGCATAGTTTTATTTTTGTTTGCATTTTCTTTTCCTTTTTCATGTTTTCTAATAAAAAATAAATAATGAATACAGAAAGGAAAACTGTCTCTACGACACCCATATAGGACTCGCTCTCAATCAAGAGTCATGGATGAACTGGGTCAGTCACAAGAAGAGTTGAGAAGTGAAGTAAGTCAGCTAAAGGAACAAATGGCTAAGATCTTGGAAATTTTGGAAAAAACAAAGAACACAGAGGAGACTCCTTCAAAGGCAAATGATGATCCCTCTACCACGCCAGCTCACCCGCCCGGCTTTACGCCAGTTCCTCGGCAATATCCTAGTATCACCTCTCAAGGGGCCATGATGCCGCTCACTATCTACTCAAATAATCCTGAAACACAGGCATATTCATTCCCACCATATGGCCTTCCACCTGGTTATATGCCACCATTATCCACCAATATTCCTGAGAGCAGTGCACCGACAGTCCCAACGACTTCAAACCCTCCCCAAGGATCTCAACCAAATACCAGTGAGATTCCTTTTTCCCTCTGTTTCTATTCCACCTTATGGCGTTTCCCCTGGTTTTATGTCATCCCAAATTACCAACCCTCTTGAGAGTGGCTCATCATTAGTAATACCTACTTCGGGGCCACAAGGCTCGACTCATGCCCAACCTCCTTTCTACATGCCATAATTTTTTCCTCATAAGGTCGCTGGAACTTCTCCGCTGAACCCTTCAACTGAAGGCATTCAATCCAGGGAAAAACTAGAAGTTCTTGAAGAAAGACTGCGAGCCATAGAAGGAGCAAGTAGCTATGGTCTTCTGGATGCCGCAGAGCTCTGTCTTGTCCCGAATGTAGTGATTCCTCCAAAGTTTAAGGTCCCAGATTTTGAAAAATATAAGGGAACCATTTGTCCAAAGAACCATCTGACCATGTACATCCGTAAGATGGCATCACACGCTCATGATGACAAGCTGTTGATTCATTTCTTCCAAGACAGCTTAGCTAGGGCAGCTTCTAATTGGTACACACACCTGGAACGTGCCCATATACGATGTTTCAAGGACTTGGCGAATGCTTTCTTGAAGCAATATAAGTACAACATCGATATGGCACCAGATAGGCTACAATTACAGAATATGGCTAAGAAATGAGCTGAAACCTTTAAAGAATATGCTCAGCGGTGGAGAGAAATAGCTGCTCAGGTTGAACCCCCATTGACAGAAAGAGAAATGGTGGCCACATTCATTGACACTCTCCAGTCACCCTTCTATGACAAGATGATAGGAAGTGTGTCGTCGAATTTCTCAGACATGGTTATCATCGGGGAAATAATTGAAGGAGGAATGAGAAGTGGAAAGATTATTGAAAGCTCAACAAGGACATTTAGTGCCAAAAAGGCCCTAGCAGGGAAGAAAAGAGAAGGAGAAGCCCATGCTGTGACTTTCGATCAAAGGAGTTTTGCCCAAGGGAGATATAGTCAGGCACCTGTTAACCCTCAACCATCCTTTCAACCTCCCTACATGCCTTACTATCCATACATTACTAATGCCTCTCAAGCTCCATACCCTCAACCTTATCACCCAATGATCCCTTATCGTGCACCATCTCCTATCCCAAACTAAACACTCCCTACCATGCCATATCAACCAACCCAACCATGGGCCCAAAATCCAAATACCAACCAAAGAAGACCGCCAGCTAACCAAGAAAAGAAACCTATCCAATTTGACCCAATTCCCATGACTTATACTGAATTGCTACCACAACTCTTCCGAAACTCCTTATTGGTTCCTTGCCCAATGAAGCCATTGGAACCCCCCTACCCAATAGGGTTTGACCAGAATGCTAAATGTGAGTACCATGCTGGGGCTGTAGGTCACTCAACAGAAAATTACAGAGCCTTGAAGTTCAAAGTGCAAGACTTGATTAATGCCAAATGGTTAAACTTTATGGAAAAAACTCCTAATGTAGGCCGCAATCCCTTGCCTGATCATGGAGGTCCAGTAGTTAATGCCATAGAGAAGTCTTCTGGACGATGCCTCATAAGTCGGGTAGCTGATGTGAAAACGCCAATGAGAGTAATTTTTCAAGAGCTGTGCAAATTTGGGTTGATACGAAACCAAGTTGAGTTTAAAAAGGTCAATGAAGATGAAACTGTGTGCAAGATTCATGGGGAAGTCGGGCATTCTATTGAGGAATGTGATGAATTCAAGCAGATCCTCCAAAGTTTGATGGACAGTCACCTAGTGCAAATAAATAATCAGTACGATAATGGTGATGTCTATATGGTCAAGGAAGTTACACCTCCACTAGTTCAAGAGACTGCCAATACCTATGCAACGCAACCAATCATAGGGCAAGCTCCAGGCATACCAAGGCCATTGACAATTCATTATAGTAAAGAGGTGTCTCCGCAAGTCTCTTTTGGTCAGAATCCTATCACTATTCAAGTGCCGACTCCTTTTCCCTATAAGGATACCAGAGCTG
Source organism: Ormosia semicastrata (assembly GCA_029884595.1). Classification (NCBI taxonomy): domain Eukaryota; kingdom Viridiplantae; phylum Streptophyta; class Magnoliopsida; order Fabales; family Fabaceae; genus Ormosia; species Ormosia semicastrata. The sequence goes on from JAQQTO010000030.1 coordinate 15,314,816, forward strand.
TGCCTTGGAAATATGATGTGCAAGTCGTTGTAAATGATCTCCAGGATAATCAAATGAAAATCCCATCGGCTATCTCTAGCATATCTGGGATCGGTGGAATGACTCGGAGTGGTCGTGTTTATACACCTGAGGATCTGCGTAAAGACCAAGTGGAGGAAGTGGAAAGAACTCGGAAAGGGAAAGGCAAGATGGGGGAAACTTCTATTGAAAAAGTCTTGAAAGAAAAGGAAGAACCAAAGACAACACGACAAGAGGTCTATAAGAAAGAAGTGACCGAGGAAGAAGCTTGTGAGTTCTTAAAATTCATAAAGCAAAGTGAATACAAGGTGGTGGATCAACTGAACCGCACCCCTGCAAGAATATCACTTTTATCCTTATTAATGAACTCTGAGCCACACAGGAAGGTGCTAATGAAAGTGCTTAATCAAGCCCATGTTTCTCATGACATCACGGTTGACAAGTTGAATGGCGTTATCAGCAACATCACAGCAGATAATTACATCACTTTCACCGATGATGAAATACCCAATGAGGGAAGAGGACATAATAAAGCACTTCATATCTCAGTAAAATGTCAAGACCATATCATGGCTAGAGTACTGATGGACAATGGCTCTTCCTTGAATGTGATGCCGAAGTCGACACTCTCCAAATTGCCTTTTGATGGGTCACACATGAAATCAAGTGCGATGATAGTAAGGGCATTTGATGGCACAAGGAGAGAAGTCATAGGGGAAATTGAAATACCAATTCAAATTAGTCCTTGCACTTTTAACATACTCTTTCAAGTGATGGACATTGCATCATCATACAGTTGTCTCCTAGGACGACCATGGATTCATTCTGCTGGAGCTGTGCCTTCCACATTGCACCAAAAAGTCAAATTCATAGTTGATAACAAAATGATTACTGTCTTTGGTGAAGAGGACCTACTGGTGAGTAAGCCGCTAGACACCCCTTATATTGAAGCTACGGAAGAGGCTTTGGAGACTGCCTTTGAAGCACTCGAGGTTGTCAATACCATTTATATAAAAGAAGGAGTTCCAATTCCTAAACCGCAGCCCTCTGTTGCATCTGTAATGATGGCTAAAGTTATGCTAGAAGGGGGTTATCAGCATGGAGAAGGGCTGGGCAAGAAACGACAAGGTGCCATAGGACTTTTTCAACCCTTTGAAAACAAAGATAGATTTGGGTTGGGGTACAAACCCACCAAGGCCGATAAGAGGAGGATAATGGAAGAGAAAAAAGAGAAAAGACTGGCTCGCTTGGAAAATCGAGAACCTAAAGTGAAGGAAGTCCCCATCTGTGACATACGACAAAGTTTTCGGAGCGCGGGAGTTGTGTTCGTAGACCAAGTGACTGCAGTTGAAGATGATGATTTTGTCAGTCACGCGGACTTGGTATATGCATATTCTTCAGATACAAGACTCAACAATTGGGAGATCTCCGAGTTTCCCATAACCTTAGAGTCTCTTTCAAAGTAATTCTGTAGTGCTTTTCCTTTAGCTCTGCCCAAGGCTTTAGGATTTTCATTTGTAAATAGGCTCACATGTTTCATTTCCAATAATTGTTATTAATAAAATGCATTTTTGAGTTCTCTCATTTTTCATTTCATTAGCTTTCATCCCACCATTATCATGACCTTCTATTCATTTCATTTTTCTTGTGTCAACATCACTTATTGCAGATCTGAAAATGACTCTCTTGAAAGTGACAGTGTCAATATCTCATCATATAATTTTGAACACCCTGTTAATCATACTGATAAGGATAATGAGGATGATTGGGAAACTTCACCTGAGTTAATGAGATTACTTGAACAAGAAGCTAAAGAAATCCAACCCCATGAGGAACCAATTGAAGTAATTAACTTAGGGACTGAAAATGATAAGAAAGAAATCAAAATTGGTACCTCGATGAAAGAGGATGAGCGTAACAAGTTGATTAAGCTCTTGTTTGATTATAGTGATGTTTTTGCATAGTCATACCAAGATATGCCTGGGCTAGACACAGACATAGTTGAGCACAAATTGCCACTAAAACCTGGGTATCTTCCGGTTAAGCAAAAATTGAGACGAATGAAACCCGAGATGTCCCTAAAAATCGAGATGAAGTAAAAAAGACAGTTTGATCTTTGGATTTCTTGCAGTTGCAAAATACCCACAATGGGTTGCCAACATTGTTCCTGTCCCAAAGAAAGACGGGAAAGTCCGAATGTGTGTAGACTATCGAGACTTAAATAGGGCTAGTCCTAAAGATGACTTCCGTTACCTCACATTGATGTTTTGGTGGACAACACTGCTCAACATTCATTTTTTTTCCTTTATGGATGGTTTCTCGGGATACAATCGATCAGATCAAGATGGCACGGAAGACATGGAGAAGACCACATTCATCACTTTATGGGAACTTCTACGCTACAAAGTGATGCCTTTTGGTTTAAAAAATGCTGGGGCAACGTATCAAAAAGCTATGGTGACATTGTTCCATGACATGATGCACAAAGAAATAGAAGTTTATGTGGATGATATGATTGCAAAGTCAAAAACAGAAAAAGATCATATAATCAATCTACAAAAGCTTTTTGAGCGATTAAGGAAGTTCAAACTTCGACTAAATCCTGCAAAATGCACTTTTGGTGTCAGATCAGGCAAACTATTGGGGTTTGTGGTGAGCCAGAAAGGAATAGAAGTTGATCCTGACAAGGTTCGAGCAATACTGGACATGCCAGTCCCTCGCACTGAAAAGGAAGTTCGGGGATTTTGGGAAGGTTGAATTACATCGCTCGATTCATATTCCGACTCACAACAACATGTGAGCCGCTTCTTCAAGTTGTTACGCAAGAATCAGCCAGTCAAGTGGAATGATGATTGCTAAAGAGCCTTTGAAAATGTCAAGCAAGTATTTACAAGAACCCCAGTTTTGGTGCCTAAAGGTGCCAGGGAGACCTCTCATTATGTATTTGTATTGCTTAATGAGTCTATGGGTTGCATATCTTGGGGCAAAGATGATGAATCCGGTAGAAAAAACCGTGCCATTTATTACTTAAGTAAAAAGTTCATCGATTGTGAGGCAAAGTACTCATTGTTAGAGCGAACTTGTTGCGCCTTGGCATGGGCTGCCCATCGATTGAGGCAATACATATTGTGTTACACTACTTGGTTGGTGTCCAAAATGGATCCTATCAAGTATATCTTTGAGAAACCCGCTCTCACTGGGAGAATCGCGCGATGGCAAGTTTTATTATCGGAGTATGAAATTATTTATGTCACCCAAAAGGCAATTAAGGGAAGTGCCCTTGCAGATTATCTGGCTAACCAACCTATAGAAGATTATGGGTCGATGCAATGTGAGTTCCCTGATGAAGATATAATGGCTCTGTTTAAAAATGAGGATTCCTCTGAAAAAGGAAAATGGATTATGTGGTTTGATGGAGCCTCTAATGCACTGGGGCAAGACATTGGAGCCATCTTGATCTCCCCTGAAGATAAATTCATCCCAATCACAAAGAAGGTTGTGTTTTGATGTACTAACAATATAGCAGAATACGAAGCATGTGCTTTGGGTATTCAGGCAGCAATAGAATCAAAAGCAAAGATCTTGGAAGTATATGGCGATTCTACCTTGGTCATGCATCAACTAAAAGGAGAATGGGAGACCCGTGATGCTAAATTGATTCCATACCATGTTTACATCAAAGAATTGATCGAGCAATTTGATGAAGTCACTTTTCATCATGTTCCTCGAGAAGAAAATCAGTTGGCTGATGCTTTGGCCACACTGTCATCAATGTTCCAAGTAAGTCATGAAAGGGACCTACCACTTATAAAAATGGAAAGTCGTGGATCGTCTCCGTATATTGTCAAGTGGTTGAAGATGAGCTCGATGGGAAGCCGTGGTACCATGACATCAAATGTTTCATCAAGAATAGGGAGTACCTCGGGCGCTTCGAGAAAATGACAAGAGGACCCGAGGAGGCTCGCAATGGGTTATTTTCTCGAGTGGGGAAATACTTTACAAAAGAAACCATGATATGGTGCTTCTAAGATGTGTTGATGCAATGGAAGCAGTAAAAGATTATTGAAGAAGTACATGAGGCTCCTTTGGAACTCACTCCAATGGACATGCAATGGCAAGGAAAATCCTAAGATCTGGTTATTATTGGTTAACCATGGAAAATGATTGCTTCAATCATGTGAGGAAGTGCCACAAGTGCCAAACATATCTTGATAAGATCAATGCGCCGCAGTCCCTTTGAATGTCCTAGCAGCACCACCGGCCATTTTCCATGTGGGGTATGGATGTCATAGGACCTATTGAACCTAAGGCCTCAAATGGGCATCACTTTATCCTTGTCGCGATAGACTACTTCACCAAATGGGTTGAAGTTGCTTCTTATGCCAATGTGACTAGGAATGTGGTGATCAAGTTCATCAAAAGAGAGTTGATATGTCGTTATGGTCTCACCGAATAAGATCATCACGACAATGCAACCAACTTGAATAACAAAATGATGAAGGAAATGTGCGAGAATTTCAAGATCCAAACATCATAACTCCTCACCATACCGCCCAAAGATGAATGGGGTCATTGAGGCACCTAACAAAAACATCAAGAAGATCATCCAAAAAATGGTTGTGACATATAAAGATTGGCATGAGATGCTTCCCTTTGCTCTGCATGGTTATCGCACGTCTGTCCGTACCTCAACTGGGGCAACTCCTTTCTCTTTAGTTTACGGAATGGAAGCCATACTCCCTATTGAGGTAGAGATCCCCTCATTAAGAGTACTGATGGAGACAAAACTGGAAGAGGCCGAATGGGTCCAAGCTCGACTAGATCAGTTGAATCTTATTGAAGGTTAAAGGTTAACTACATTGTGTCATGGCCAGTTATATCAAAGGAGGCTTATGAAAGCCTATGCAAAAAAAGTGCGCCCTCGACAATTTTAAGAAGGAGACTTAGTGCTCAAAAAGATCCTGCCAATGCAAAAAGATCACCGAGGAAAATGGACTCCAAATTACGAAGGACCTTATGTCGTGAAGAAGGCTTTCTCTGGAGGGTCCTTGATTCTCACAAGAATGGATGGTGAAGATCTACCACTTCCTGTAAATTCAGATGCAGTCAAGAAATATTATGCATAAAAGCACTACTTGAAAAAAAAAAAAAAAAAACAAAAAGAAAAAGAAAAAAAGAAAAGAAAAGAAAAGGAAAAACATGGCTCGCTAGGTGGAAAACCTGGAAAGGCTACTTAGGCAAAAGTTAGAGCGACCTGGTAGGTTGAAAACTTGAAAGAGCGACCTAGGCAAAAGTTAAGGTCCAAAATAAAAGGACAATAGTGCTTGATATGACAAAGGAAGTGGAGACCTGAGCGTTTGAGTCTCCATGCTTGGGAGAAGCAAATCTCTGCTTTAGAGCAAACTAAGTTTCCATATTGGGGCAGGCCAAATGATCCCAATTAAGGCAGTCAAAGTCTTCATAGGCTGGTTAATGGGTGTTCAAAATCGGGTATGCCGAGGATTATTTCTTGTTTACGATAAAGGGTTTCATTGGAAGAGTTGAAGACCTTTGCCCTTATCATCCCTCTGTAAATTTTATGTTGATGACCATAATATTGCTTTCTTTTCACCATTCCCATTTCAATACAATATCGTCATGTTTTTACCTTTGCCTCTTCTTTGACTCAATATGTATTTTTTTTTAATAATCATAAATTGGAATGTGAGATGTGTGATGTTGCTGTCCGAGCATTGAGAATTGCTAATGACTTGAAGGGTATGGGAAAAACAATGATTCCTGATAAGAATGTTGATAAAAAGAAAGGACAATCAGGTCACCTCAAGGGTCATCTAAAGAGTTTTTCCATTGCTCTTGTGTGTCACATCTAAATGCACACTTCAAGGGTCATCCTGGTTAGACATTTCAACCATAATTTGAATAGACAAATGAAAGGATGCCATTAAATCCTTCCAATTCATCTTTGAAAAAGATTGCAATCATGTCCTCGGGGTCGTGGAGAAAAAAAAATAGAAAAAAGAGTTTTCGTACTCTCATACATCTGAAGCATGCATTTGCATAGTGCATTTTTCATCTTGCTAACCTTGACCTACAAAGGTCCAAATTGCTGTTTCCTTTTCTGGGTCCCCGTACCCATTGTCTTTTAAGTTTCTGGGCCCTGCGCCCATTGTCTTTTAGTTTTTGGGTTCCTGCGCCCATTGTGTTCTCGTTTCCGGGCCCCGCGCCCATTGTGTTCTTGTTTCGGGTCCCCGTACCCATTGCTTTTAAGTTTTTGTTAAGCTTCGGTGGATACCGACTCATGCAAGCTTTTTACCTTTTCGGGTCCTCGTACCCGTTGTTTTGGGTCCTCGTACCCATTGCCTTTTGTTTTTGTTAAGCTTCAACGGATACCCGACTCCGTAGGCTTCTTACCTTGTTTTTGTTAAGAAAGGATACCGACTCATGCAAGCTTTTTACCTTTTCTCGGGTCCTCGTACCGTTGTTTTTGGGTCCTCGTACCCATTGCCTTTTGTTTTTGTTAAACTTCAACGGATGCCCGACTCGTAGGCTTCTTACCTTGTTTTTGTTAAGCTTCACGGATACCGACTCATGCAAGCTTTTTACCTTTACGGGTCCTCGTACCCGTTGTTTTTGGGTTCTCGTACCCATTGCCTTTTGTTTTTGTTAAGCTTCAACGGATACCAGACTCCGTAGGCTTCTTACCTTGATTTTTGTTAAGCTTCAGCGGATACGACCATGAAGCTTTTGGGTCCCCGCACCCATTGTTTTATGTTATCGGGTCCTCTTACCCATTGCTTTGAAGTTTTGTTAAGTTTCACGGACACCGAAATCGCATGAGTTTTTACCGTCTCATGAATAAAATTGAATCAATTCCTTTGTTTTTCATTTATTCTAAATGTAAAACAAATGGGGGCAGCTGTTGATACCCAATTTTATCCATTTTCTTTTATTTTTGTTTTTATTTAATTTAATTTAATTTCTTTCTTAAAAAAAAGAAAAAAGAAAAAAACTGTTGTATGGGTCAACCCATGACCCATTTTTCTTCTCAACCCATGACCCATTTTTCTTCTCAACCCATAATCCATCTTCTCAACTCTTCCCTTTCCCCTTCCTGTTGCTACCACCGAACCATCAAAGCTGCATTGAATTGGATTGAAAATTTTTACAGTTTTTCTTTCCAAATCATCAAGCTTATTCAATTTTGAGCATCTGCCTTCCAAAATGTAAAAAATGAAGTTATGGCATTTGAATGATTGGGCACAATATAAGGGAAAAGAAGAATGCAGAGGAGGGGGATTCAATCGTTCAGAAAGGAAAAAAAGTAGAGAGCTACACAGGATTCAGAAAAATAGAGGCAGACAACAATCACATAAACGAATTCTCTTCCCCACAAAAGCCAACACCCTTCATCTTCAAACTCCAACCTTCACCATCACAACCCACCTCAGCCTTCAAATTCCCAAAAAACTGCTCACTCCCATCTCCAATCTTCGTTCATTCCACCATCTTCAAGCTTCCACTTGACCACCATCCATAACCCACCAATTCTCCTCATTCAAAACAGAGCTTCATCATTTTTTTTTTTTCCTCTTCTTTTTTCTTCCCTCAATCTCCAAATGACTCCTCCATCCCACCAAACCCATCATCTTCAACCTTAAAACTCACCTCTCCCAAGCCACCATTTTTTCAAACTTCAACAACTCACCACGAACGGAGCATCCGCAACTTCCCACTGCTGTCGAACCCGCATCAGTCCGGCGCTGCGTTGCACCGACCCGCACGCAGTCAGGTTCGCTGAGATCCGGTGAGCCATACGCCGACCAACCCGCCGTCCCTGCAACTGAGCACCGCAGCCCCGAACCCATGCAGCATACACCGCAACCGCAACCCACATCGCGCGCCAGTCCGAGACGTCCGACCCGCATCCATCCGTCACGGTCCGTCCAAAACCCCGTCGTCTAGCCGTTGCCGCCAGACCGCCATCTCTCCGCCGGATCCACCGTTACCACCGTGAGTTCTCCTCTTCCCCTCTTCTTCTTTCTTTTCGTATCTTTGTTTTCGTGACCAAGTCTTTTCTTTATTTACTGTGCAATTCACTTTTTTTTTTTCTCTTCGATGGGCTTACTGACCCGTTTCCCTCTTATTTTTTTTTTTTTACTAAAATAGAAAAGGTGTGAAATAAAAAAAAAAATCCAAATATGTTTTTTTTAAAATTTTAGGATTAAGTACTTATTTGATCATATTCATTTTACTTAATGATAGGTTTTATATTGTGTTTTGTGATTAATAAAAAATAAATAAAAATGCATAAAATATAAAAAAATCATAAATAATTAAAAATGTAATGAAAGTGAACTTATGATTTGATTTGATTTGATTATAGTTTGTTTGTCTCTTTATAACTTGTGAATTTATCTTATTGATTAAAACTGGCCAATGACGAAAAAATTGGGAGAGAATCGGAATTGTCGATCGGATATACTCTTCCGATAATCTTGAGGCTTTATATTGGATTTTTCCAAGAAGTCTTTGAGGTCTAATTCTCACACTAAATTAAAATATTTTCTGTAAATAAAATACAACCTTTTTTTTAAATTGAAATAAAATCTTTTTTTTTGTAAAAAATAAAAATTCTTAAATAAAAGTGAACAAATTTACACAGTTTTAACATCATGATTGCGGTGAATTAAAGCTTTATTTTCATGAAGACATTTTTAAAAATTAAGATAAAAATCTCATTGTGCCTAATTTTTTTTTTCCCTTGATTACAAAAGAGATTTTATTTGGCCATTTACTTAAAAAATATTTTTTTACCTCAAACAAATTTTTTTGAATTAAAATTTATTCATTGAAATAATATTTTATTTGGCCATTTATTTTGAAATTTACTTCTCCTAAAAAAATAAAATTTTGATTCACCACTTTTATATAATATGTTGTAGATTTAAAATTTGTTCCAAAATAATGGCTATTTTGCCACCCATTGCTTGTCTTAGTCATTTATCATTCTTGATATTATGCTTGACAAAATGGAACATGTCAAAATAAAAAAATAAAAAAATTCTTTTCTTTTAATTAATAATGGACCAATTTAATTAATCTTGCAAATAACATTAGATTAAATAGGTAACCGTTCTTAGAACGGACAGTGTAGGGTGCTAACACCTTCCCTACCCGTAATCAACCCCCGAATCCAGAACTCTTAAACGCAGACCATCCTTTAGGTGTCCAATTGCACCATTCCATTTAATGGATAAAGCGATTGGTGGCGACTCCCAACACCCCGAGGTCCTTTCCTCCCTTTTCTTTTTATTTTCGCGGCGCCGCCGCGATCGGTTGCGACACATTCTTTTTTATTTTTTTTTATTGAGTTTGTTGTTAAGTTTCTTTTTTTTTTAATTTTTCTAATTTATGTTTTAATTATGTGTTTTTATGTGCTTTTGATAGGTAATTATGCATGGAAGAAGACTGGACGATTTATGAGACAGAGAGCTGATTTTGCATTCTGGTGGTTCAGCGCCTAGGTTCTGAAGTCAGAGCGCCTAGGCGCTAGATACGTAAAGCACCGTGGTTTTAATGGGCCAGAACCTAGGCGCTGGTAACGTAGCGCCTGAGCGCTGACTGTGCAGAAAATTCACATTTTTTCTTATAAATTCATAAGTTACGCTACACTCTTAGATACACTTGGACAAAACGCAACAGCTGTTAAGTGACACAAACCCTAATGTGGTGTGGGCGTAAGTAGGCTTGAAGATTAGGGATTTTCTTCAACCTTTCCACCTTTCTACAATGGAGTTTGTCATATTCTTCCCTTTGTGTTCTTCTTTTTTCATGTGTAACTAATTTTTTCTTTGTTAGGGGAATGATGGATCTTGTTCTTGGATGATGTAACTTTCTTTTATGGGTTTAATCTATGTTTTTTTTCATGATTTACGTGTTTATCTCTATTCTTAATATTTTTCTAAACCTGATCAATTTAGGAATGATCTTTTGGGTTAATGTATGATTTGAGAAAATTTGCATGAACCTAGAACATGTGATAAACATCATAATTTCTGCAATCGCTAGGAATAGACGTTGTGGGTTATGTGGTTTTCTTTTAATTCTCTCGTTCTTGATAATGCCTTTCTAATTGGGGTTATACTAAGGGATTAATTAATTCCAATCAACTTAAGAGGATTAATATACCAAGGGATTGGGTATCAATTAATTTTAAAAATTGACCATAAATCATTAAAATAGAACATAATTAAACTAATATTTGAATGTGCATCTAAAGAATTCAAGTGAAATCTGAACCCTAACGCTTTAACATCATTATTTTTCATCCCTTTGATTTATTGTTTGCTGATTTTTATTTTTATTTTTAATTTAATTTTCAACAACTCTCTTTTCGTTAGCTTGAATAATGTTGATTTAACGAATTTAGTAATTAATAACTTAATCCTCGTGGGACGATACTCTACTCACTCTTTATTACTTTTGTCGATTTGGTGCACTTGCCAAATTCCGCAACAAGTTTTTGATTGCTTTTTTGCTTATAAGTTAGTGGATTATTGTTATTAATATTAAATAGTAGTTGAAAAGATACTAATTTAAGTATTTTTTCTTTGTTTAATTTTATTTCTAATTGTTTATTTTTAATTTTAATTTTAATTTAATTTTATTTCTTTTCTTTAAATTTTCTTTTATTTATAGATAATTGTTTTTCTTATTCAATTTTATTTTTCTTTATTTGATTTCCTTTTTAATTTGTTTCTTTTTATTTTTCTTTGTTTATTTTTATTAGTCATTTTTTTTATTTTTTTATTTCTTTTCTTTACTTCACTCTGATTTGCTTGTAACCATACACCCATCGATCGTCTCCCGCCCATCCCCTTTGTTTATGTAAGGTTCTTTAGAGTCAGAAGAATTACTTTTTGATTCAGAGATAGAGAGAACAACTAGAGCAAACAGGAAAATAGCTAGAGAAAGGAAGAAGCTTGAAGAAACAGAAGCAAAGATGGCAGAAATTGTTGTAACTGCAGAGTGAAGACGCACATTAGCTGACTATGCTACCCTATCTGCTGAGAATATTTCTACCAGTATTGTGCACCTTGCTATTCAGGCTAACAATTTTGAGATTAAACTAAAGACTTCTACGGTTGGTGCAAGTATAATTTATTGGGGAAGTCAGTACAGAAAATCCAAATTTGCACATTGTCAATTTCTTGCAGCTCTGCAATACTATTAAGTATAATGGCATTACTGATGATGCCATTAGATTACGATTGTTTTCATTTTCTCTCAAAAACAAAGCAAAGAGCTAGCTACAAGCCCAGCCACAAGGGAGCATTTCTACTTGGGAGGATCTGGTTGGCAAATTTTTGACTCGATGCTTTTCTCCATCAGTGTTTAGGAAGATAAGGCTGAAATTGCTTGTTTCACTCAAAATCAAGGAGAATCTTTTTATGAAGCATAAGAGAAATTCAAGGAGCTATTAAGGAGGTGTCCTCATCATGCATTTGAAGTTTGGCAGTAGGTGCAGATTTTCTATAATGGTTTAAACCATCCTACCAGAGCTATGGTAGATGCATCTGCAGGTGGATCTTTAAATACCAAAACTCCCAAAGAAGCTCAGGAACTATTTGAGACCATGGCGACCAATGAATATCAGTTGCCTAGTGGGAGAGCAGTCGTCAGACAAGGAGTGATGGAGCTTGGTACTCTCGATGCCTTACTTGCACAAAATAAAAGTATTTCTCAGCAGTTGGCCAACCTCACCAAGCGAGTTGAGAGTATACAGGTAAATTTTGTGAACCACCAAGTGTTAATTTATAATTTCTGTGGACGTAATCATGCTAATGGTGGATGTGAGGCAAGATTTTCTGGTTTTAGTTCTCAAGAGGAGGTAAATTATATGGGTAATCCTTCCAGACCTCGAGGTGTTCCATTTTCAAATACATATAATCCAGGGTGGAGGAATCATCCCAATTTTTCTTGGAGCAATCAAACAGTGTCATTGAATTCTCAACCAGAGAAGAAGTCTGCTCTTGAGATTGCACTTTAGAAACTCTCTGTACAGACATATGCTTTTGTACAACAGACTTCTGCTTTTATGGAGAAAACAAAAGCAAATTTTCAAAATCAAGGAGCTGTTATTAAAAATTTGGAGAATTAAGTGGGCTAGATAGCGAAACAGCTTCAAGAGAGACCTCCAGGTACCATCCTGAGTGATACTGTCGTCAGTCTAAAGGAGCAATGTCATGCAATTACACTAAGAAGTGGCAAGACTTTGGAAAGGCAAGTTAAAGAAGCTGAAAAAACTGATGTTCCTGTTGCAGATGTCTCAATTGAAGAGTACTGTAATGAAGAAGTTAAAGAGGAGCAACCAAAGTGGCAGAGAAAGAAGAAGGAACGTGAGCAAAAAATAGTTGATCCTTCATTGTATGCTAGACTCCCGTTTCCTCAAAGGTTAAAGAAGGAGAACCAAGAGAGGTAATTCTCAAAGTTCTTAGATGTCTTCAAGAAGCTGTAAATAAATATTCCCTTTGCTGAAGTACTTGAGCAGATGCCCTCTTATGCAAGGTTCATGAAAGATTTGCTGTTAAAGAAGAGGAAGCTCAATGAAGATGAGACTGTGGCACTTACTGAAGAGTGCAGTGCTATAATTAAGAGGAAACTGCCTCTTAAATTAAAAGATCCAAGTAGTTTTACCATTCCGTGCACTATTGGTAAGTTGACTATTGAGAAAGCTCTATATGATTTAGGAGCTAGCATCAATTTAATGCCATTGTCAATTTTTCGCAAGTTTGGGATTGATAAAGTGAAGCCAACTACAATGTCTCTTCAACTAGCTGATCGGTCAATTAAACATTCATATGGTATAGTGGAAGATTTGCTAGTGAAGGTTGACAAATTTATTTTCCCAGTTGATTTTGTGATTTTGGATATGGATGAGGATGCTGATATTCCTCTGATTCTTGGAAGACCGTTCTTAGCTACTTCAGGAGCGTTGATTGATGTACCTAGAGGAGAGCTTATTTTGATGGTGGATGGTGATCAGGTGACTATTAATGTTTTTGATAAATCTACACCGACATCAGATCTTTATGCCCCTGTCAAATGCATTCAAGATAAGCCTCTACAGGATTTGACTAGTAAGATCCCTTCATCATCAATCAATGCTGATCTTCTCACTTCCAAGATTGTTGATGAAAATGAGAAAGTTCCTTCTACCTCTGAGATTGCTGGTACAAAAAAAGATCTTCCAGCTTCTATTGATTTATTGCAGATTGATTCCAAAGGCAGTGACAGAGTGTGGAGGCAAAGAGTTGATAAGAGAAAAATGTCATCTTACTTCTTTTACTTCAAGCCACCATAATAATAAAATAGGCAACGTCGAGCTAACGACGTTAAACAAGCGTTTTTTGGGAGGCAACCCAAATTTTCTCTCTTTTTCTCTTTTAATTTTATTTTTGTTTTTGTTTTGTTTTTTTTGTTATTTCTTATTTTTCTGTTTTTGTTTTGAAGGTAGTGTTGAGTTGGTTTAAGTGCCTCCCTGAGTTCGGAGCCTTTGTAGGGGGATGTATATAGTTGTCGGCCGCCAAAAAAAGTTTTTCTTTTCCTTTCTTGCATTTATTTTATTTTGTTATTTGTTTTAATTGGTTTTGGTTTTGTCATCATCACCTCTTTTGTGTTTTGAGTCATTTTGTGCATGCCGGTGTGTTGAATTAAATATCCAATAATTGCTTGAATTGTTGATTGATCTGATTTATGGGGATAACACATGAGAATCCATGAGTTGCATTTATCTCTATTATTTTGATTGTGTATGGATGTTCTTCCCATATTTATGATTGATAGTCCTTGAAATTTAATTGCATGTCAAGCTTAGAGAAAGTTTATGGGATTGCATGTGTGTGGATGATTTACATCTAGAAGTTGTTTGATTCTCTCTTGAGGCAAAATCCTAGGCAGTGCATAAGTAAGGAAATGATAAGGGCCTTCTTTGGACCGTTTGAGTCTTTCAAGCCAACCTGTGACACAGTTTATCCCTAGGTCCCTTTTGCAACCTTGTTATTGTTTGGCCTCTATTTTTTTCTTTGCCCATATTTTTTCTTTTCCCAAACCCATAAAAAAAAATTTCCTCTCTTATATAACCTTTGTTGAGTGCATATCTTGTATTATTTTATTATTCAAGTCTTTGTTATTTTTGTGCATAAAGTTTTGTGGAGCTGAAAAATTTCCAAAAATAAATTGAAAAAAGAAAAGAAAAGAAGTCTACCCAAAGTATTGCAAAGAAATAAGTTTGGAAGTGGAGGTTGCAGAAAAGAAAGAAAGAAAGTGAATGTTGTGTTGATTTCTTTGCTCCTTTTTGCACTTGTTCAGTATTTTAAGGCTTGAATTGTGAAATTTACTTGATTTTGTATCTCAATTTTTGTTTTTATTTTTCTACCACTTCTTTCTTAACCCATACCATTGGCTTTACATTACAAGCTTATAAAGTCCCTTTTGATCCTTGGTTGTGTGTTGTTTACAATAGTGGAGAGAGAGATGAAGAACAACCCTATGAATGTAGGTTTGATGTGCACTTGCAGTTTTATAAATCTATCTGAGTTTGTTCTTTATGAGGAGATTGTGTCTTTTATTCATGTTTTTGGGAAGTCATTGATGCATAAGAGTTGTATGTGAGAGACGATGTGATAATTGGATTGTTCATGTGTGACACTTTGAAATTAAATTGTGAAGCAATTTCTGAGGATATGTATGATATTCACTACCTGGTGTTGTCATGTTTTGGTTGTGTGTTTTGAGTTGTTATTTGTTTAGTCTTTTTTTTTGTTTTTCTTTTTACTTGAGGACAAGTAAAAGCTTAAGTTTGGGGGGATGATAAACTTGCAAAAATTTATATTTTTACGATTCAAAGTCTTGGGTTTTCATTCTTTTTTATTCTTTTTGATTGAGTTTGTTCTTAAGTTTCTTTTGTTTTTAATTTTTCTAATTTATGTTTTAATTGTGTGTTTTTATGTGCTTTTGATAGGTAATTATGCATGGAAGAAGACTGGACGATTTATGAGACAGAGAGCTGATTTTGCATTCTGGTGGTTCAGCGCCTAGGCGCTAGATATGTAAAGAACCGTGATTTTAATGGGCCAGCGCTTAGGCGCTGGTAACGTAGCGCCTGAGCGCTGACTGTGCAGAAAACTCACATTTTTTTCTTATAAATTCATAAGTTACGCCACACTCTTAGATACACTTGGATAGAACGCGTCAGCGGTCAAGAGGCACAAACCCAAATGTGGTGTGGGCGCAATTAGGCTTGAAGATTAGGGATTTTCTTCAACCTTTTCACCTTTCTACAATGGAGTT
This sequence comes from Ormosia semicastrata, assembly GCA_029884595.1. Lineage (NCBI taxonomy): Eukaryota > Viridiplantae > Streptophyta > Magnoliopsida > Fabales > Fabaceae > Ormosia > Ormosia semicastrata. The sequence goes on from JAQQTO010000030.1 coordinate 15,330,185, forward strand.
TGTCATATTCTTCCTTTTGTGTTCTTCTTTTTCCATGTATAACTAAATTTTCCTTTGTTAGGGGAATAATGGATCTTGTTCTTAGATGATATAACTTTCTTTTATGGATTTAATCTATGTTTCTTTTTCATAATTTACGTGTTTATCTCTATTCTTAATATTTTTCTAAACCTGATCGATTTGGGAATGATTTTTTAGGTTGATGTATGATTTGGGAAAATTTGTACGAACTTAAAACATGTGATAAACACCATAATTTCTGCAATCGATAGGGATAGACATTGTGGGTTATGTGATTTTCTTTTATTTCTCTCGTTCTTGATAATGCCTTTCTAATTGGGGTTAGACTAAGGGATTAGTTAATTCCAATTAACTTAAGAGGATTAATATACCAATGGATTGAGTATTAATTAATTTTGAGAATTGGCCATAAATTATTAAAATAGAACTTAATTAAACTAATATTTGAATTTGCATCTAAAGAGTTCAAGTGAAATCTGAACCCTAACGCTTTAACATCATTGTTTTTCACCCTTGGATTTATTGTTTGCTGATTTTTATTTTTCTTTTTAATTTAATTTTTAATAGCTCTCTTTTCGTTAGCTTGAATAATGTTGATTTAACGAATTTAGTAATTAATAACTTAATTCTCGTGGAACGATACTCTACTCACTCTTTATTACTTTTGTCGATTTGGTGCACTTGCCAAATTTCGCAACAATCCCTTAAATCTTTGATTACTCTTTTTGCTTATAAACTTTTGTATTCTTGAATATCATTAAAAATTGAGTCTTTTAAAGTTTTTAACTTTTGAGTTTGTGTTATTTTTCCTTATTCCATAGCTTCGGTCTTATGTGTTTTACTCGGGAGTGCAAAAGTTAAGTGTGGAGTAATTTGATAGTAATATATTTATCTATTTAATAATCCTCTTACTGGGCTTCTTAAGGTTCAATTGGGTTTAATTAAGTTAGTTTTATCACATTTTATGATATTGAGCTTACTTGGATCATTGAAGGAATTAATGCATGAATTGACCTTAATTTATCTATTTTATAATGTTTAGTAAATTGACTATAATATGAGTTATAAATATTTGATTGATGTGATTATAGTCTTGTAGGAAATCTAAGACAATTCTCTATAACTTTCATGAAGACCTCAAGAGTTGAATCACACGTTTGGATAGTTTAAATTAGAGTTGAAGTAAGAACTAGAGTGTTGATCTTGATAACTTGACCTCTACACATTCATCAACCCATTTCTTGAGTTATAGGAGTTCAATTGACACCAAACTAAACTCAAATGAAAGATAAGACCTAAATCTATAACTTTTATTAGAACATAAAAGCGGCATCGGATGTCTAATATGTCATATTAGGCCTAGAAGTCAAAATAAAGATGTTATTGCTGGAACCTGAACACTGTACAAAGATTGAGTCATATCTTGGGCTCTAGGAGTCCGATTGGGCTGAAACTAATGGTATTGAAAAGCTGAGACAAAACCCTTCAACTTTTATGAAGACCACTTACACGTTATGACAGAGTTATAGTCATGTGAAGACAGCTTAATTGGTTGAGTGGAGAGATAAGCATGACAATAATTTTTCACTTATCCATCCACTCATTAAACAACTCTATTGTCATTTTTCACTCATCCACCCACTTATTAAACAACTCCCTTGTCATTTTTTACCCTTCATGCTCTATAAAAGGCACCATTGGTTGCTCATTAGATGCATCTTGGTTTAGAGATCAAGATCTTGTTCTTGTATTATTTGTTTCTCTTGTTGTAGTTTTCTTTTGTTTTAAATAGAAGTTATGTTCATTTCCTTTTTCTTCTCTTTTTCTTTCTTCTTATTTATGAGTAACTAATTCTTATTTTGCTTTAGTGAAAAGGTGAAGCTTTTAGTATTGAAATAAGGTTAGATTAATCTCTTTTTTGTGCTTGAATGATATATTATCAAGTGATCATTATATATGTTATATTTTGTTTCCAATCAATTTAGAAACACTCATTGTAAAGTGGAGATCTTGATTTGTTGTAGACAATAGATTGACACCATGAATGCTTGAACTCATTTACAAGTGTTGGTATTATTAACCCTCCTTGTAAAGTGGAGACCTTGATTTGTTGTAGACAATAGATTAGCACAATAAATGCTTGAACTCATTTACAAGTGTTGGCATTAGTGGATAATTAAAAGAACCATAATATAACTGCATATACAACTTTAAAAGAACTTTGAATGTTTTATTTTCTGATTGGAACCTCTATTATGCGTGGATTCTAATTAAGTTATAAAAAGAAAAAATATTGACCTTAATTTATATACCAAGAGTAGATCTCCTAACTCAAGCAAATCTTTTTTTATTGTGAACAAGTTTTATCACTTTTATTATTGTGACAAATCTTTTCCTTACCTCAAAGATTTTTTCTTCATTATAATTCCCTATGGATCGACCTCGGACTCCCGAGAATTTATTACTTGAAACAACTTGCACTTGGATTTGTAACCATACAATTCGCATCAGTCTCCTGCCCATCCTTCCTAGGTTTCAGATGGGCTACGACCAGTTCCGGGAATGGTGCATGAGCAACAAGGATAGATGTTGGACGGTGATTTGCGGAAGGTAGGTTGCGCACAGTGGAAGCATAATTCTGGTTGGTTGAGGTTTGTCTCCTCCTTGTGTTAACCATGACGATAGTGATGATGAGGGTGTTAATGATGGTGTCTGGAGTAGAAATTTATCTTTTCCCACAGAAGACGCCAATGTTCAGAACTGAGTTTTGAGGGTTACCTGAGAAGGTAAGAATGGTGATGAACCATCTCAAGGCATCTTTTTTCAGGGATAAAGGGAAAACTCGGCACATGAGGGAGTCGTCATCCCCAACGACCATTAGTGCAGAGATGTAGGCATCCAAATGTTCTTGAGAGTTTGTGGTCATATCATAGGTTTCAATATTGGTGGGATACTTGAAACTCCTATGGATCTCATAGGCCATCAATTTATCAGAGAAATACTGGTTTTGTGAAACTGAGCTCCTTACTCTATGTTCCTGCTCCTTTGCATGGACTAGTCCAACATTACGACCGAGATCCACGTTATGAATCATTCTCCTGAGCTCTATCTCTATTTTCCCAATTCCCTCTCAGAGATCGGTTCTCCCCTTCGTAGTCTTGGTTAGCAGCTCTTTCCAAGTTATGAATTATTTATTCCTGGAGGTGAATTCTTTCATCTTGAAGTCTAACTAGAGAGAGTAATTTCGCTCTGGATAGCTCTTAATGATCAGATTCAGCATGGTGAGACCGGACTTCATTCTCCACTCGATCTCTGAGGCATTGCAGTGCTGATACTCATTGTTCAGCATCCCTAGAAGGTGTCCCTTTTGGACCGAGGCTTTGCCTCGCCAAAACTCTCGAGGGAGGAGGGGAGAGATTCTCTTCGGTGAAATTAGTCTCCTGCCCATCCTTCCTGGGTTCCAGATGGGCTACGACCAGTTCCGGGAGTGGTGCATGAGCAGTAATGATAGATGCTGGGTGGTGATTTGCAGAAGATGGGTTGCACACAGTGGAAGCACAATTCTGGTTGGTTGAGGTTTGTCTCCTTCTTGTTAACCACGATGATGGTGATGATGAGGGTGTTGATGGTGGTGTTGGAAGTAGAAATTTATCTTTTCCCACAGACAGCGTCAATGTTCAGAATTGGATTTTGAGGGTTACTTGAGAAGATAAGAATGGAGAATTCCTTCGTGGTGTAGCAACAACAGTAATCGAGCGAGGGCCGGGATAAGTACCTGCAAAAGGCACTCTGACGCTCAAGTCAGTATGTGCACAAGGAGAGTAGTGTGTATATTGGAAATTAGGTTGTACCTTTTTCACCTTGTTGAGTGTATATACATGAGCATTTTAGGGTGTGAAAAATCTGAACATTCAGTGCGTATTGAATGCTGTTACCTAGAATCATAAAGATTGTTATTCCTTATCATTATTCCCCTATTTATGCGGAATATGATTAGAATGGATTTCAGTTGAGGAAGTTACAACTAGTAAATAGACTGCCTCACGCGCACAGTAACATCTGGATACTACCTTGGCAGGTCGGATTGCTCTAGATCTATGGACCCATAACTCGATCCAGAATAATACTTAACTAAAATCAATAAGAATAAAGAAATTAACAAATGATATTTTCAGTTCACTATATATCGCCACTCTTACATAAGAGGACCAGATTTTCTTGATTATGGAGTAATTATAGACATAGATAATGAGTTCATGAAATCACGAGTTCAATACTCTAGTTCAACACCCTGTGAGATCAATGGCCCCAGTTGCATATACAACCAAAATAGAGTTACGCTTGCAAAATTTTCTATTGGAAACGTGATGATATTAAGATGGACCACACCAAGAAACTAGGAGAAATTTATGAAATAAAATAAGTACGACAAAAATGGCATTCCTCGTCTACTTGGGTGACTAAAGATTAACTAGCTATAAGTACCCACACTATCTCCAGAGTTAGGGAGCAAGGTGAAACCCACAACTTAGGCAGAGGCCTAAAGGCTTTGTGATTTGTGAGTGTGAGAAAAACAGACATGGGGAGAAGCCCTTGTTGTTCAAAGGAGGGCTTGAACCGAGGTGCTTGGACAGCTTATGAAGACAAAATCCTGAGAGAGTATATTAATGTCCATGGCGAAGGAAAATGGAGGAACCTTCCTCAAAAAGCAGGTTAACTATGTTTGAATTTACAAGATAAATTTTCATTTTATGTTGATGTGGGATATATTGTCTCATTTTTCATGAAAACTACAATCATTATTATTGACATCATGACATGTGCTTGTTAATGTGTATGGCTGTGCAGGTTTGAAACGTTGTGGTAAAAGTTGCAGACTTCGATGGTTGAATTATCTCAAACCAGATATTAAGAGAGGCAATATATCCCAAGATGAAGAAGATCTTATCATCAGACTTCACAAGCTCCTGGGAAACAGGTTGCTTTAGCCATTCTCCTCTCTCTCTCTCTCTCTCTCTCTCTCTCTCTCCCTCCCCACATTTGTCCATTTATTTATTTCTTTATATTTAATGTGATATACGAAAGTAATGGCTGGTAATTGTACTCTCTTTCTGGTAGATGGTCTTTAATAGCTGGGAGGCTTATAGGACGAACAGACAATGAGATAAAGAATTACTGGAACACCCATTTACGTAAAAAACTTCAAGATCTTCAAACAAGTACTTCATCTGCTCAACACATTGCAAAGATCACAGAGAAAACAAAGCCTCAATTAATAACCCCCAAGGTCACTCCCTCAATTTCTTCATCTCCTTCTAAGCTAGACTCCCATGTTGTCCGTACAAAGGCATCCAAGTGCTCTAAGCTGTTATTGGTAGATCCACTCCCTCACTCATCAATGCAATTGCAGAGTAAGTCTAAGGCAGAACTAGAAACAGAAACAGAAAAGGCAGAGCCATTGCTTGTGGATGATGCAGCCAATAATTCAACCAGTAACAAAATGGAGCCCAGTGCGTACGACAATGGGTCTTTGTCATTTCCCAGTGAAGAAAAAGAACTCTCAATGGATTGGTTCTTAGATTTTGACATTGGGCAGATTTGCTTACCTGATCTTCTGAAGTCGGATTTCTCAGATATATGCGATTTCAGTTACAATAACAATAACAGCGAGGACCTATTGCCCTTTTCGGAACAACCTCTGGTGTCGTCTCATGAAATTCTGGACACAAAGCAACTTTTGTGAGGAGAATGTTAATGGCTCCTAACAGCCGTCCATTTGTGTGTTTCCCCAATAAAGTTTCTGACCCTTGAATTATAAATCTGTTTGTTGTGCTTTGATGGATTTGGATCCTCTCCAATTGAAAAAAATTTGGAAGAATTTTAATTATTAAAATTAATTTTTTATATAATAAAATATTAAAAATAAATATTATTAATGATAGAATGATAAAAAATTAAATTCTTTTCTAATTTTTTACAACTGAAAAAGATCTAAATCCAATTTTGATATAGTTAACGTTATTTAATATCAAAATAATATTTATATATCATTTTTATTACATTTTTCTTGCCCCATTTCTTTTTTAAATAATAATATAAGAGAAACATAATTTTTAATATATTTTTTATTCTTTTTATCAAAATAAATAAAGGGCTTTGTCATTACTTATTAAAAATTTCAAAATAAAAAATTTTAAATAAAAAATATTTTTTAAAATTTTTAATATATTAAATGTCTTATTTAAAACTTCATATTTTAACTTTTTATTAACAAATCTAACAAATAAAGTGTAAAGTAATGTAAGATAAAATACGTGTGATGAAAATTATTCATTGAATATTTATATAACTAAGTAGCATGGTACTAGGCTAAAACAAAAATAATAAAAATCATAATGGACTTAATTATTAAATAAATTTCAAAGTTCTATTTTTTTAAAAAAAAATTCTCGGAAGGTCATATTGCAAAATGAGAAATGGGACTGTGGGGATCAAGCCTCCCCTCTAACCACCTCCCTCAATAAAATCTAGAAGAGATATCATTTGATAGGATAAGATTATTTACACTCTCTATTAATCAATTATTATTTTATTTTAACTTGATCAGAATTTGACTTGATATGTTGGTTGAGCTTTTTTTTATACTTAATTTTGATCCGGTCATGACTCAATTATAGATCGAGTCGAGACGAATTGATTCGATATTTATATAAAATATACAATATTAATCTAGTGGTCATGACTTGACTAATGACTGAATCGAAATAATTTGACATGATATTTATATAAAATATAAAATATTATAAGTTAAATATAATTAAGTTATAAAATTTTAAAGTATGAAACTAAAATAAAGAGATATTTTATAATAAATATCATGAAATAAATTATATTAATATAAAAATATTATTATATTATAAAAAATATTGATTTATATATAAAAATATTATAATTTATCATTATATATATATATAAATTTTAAAAAATTAAATTATATTGAACCAGACTAAGCTAAATCAAAATGTGAATTGAACTGTACGTAAAACTATACTAAATCAATTTTTAAAAAAAATATTTTATATACATTAGAATATATGCATTTATATCGCATATTAATATAAAAAAATATAAATTATTTTATATATAATTATAATATTTTTATGATATACAGAATAATTTTATAAATAAATTAAATAAAATTAAATATATTTTAATTAGATGAATAACATAACTAAATTTGTAAATACCAAAACCTGTTTCAATTAACTTTAAATTGAAAAGAATTGTCGCATCATGACGGATTATCTACGACTACACCCCTTTTAACTCCTCCAGTTGGGCTCATGAAGGTGACGACAGACTAATTATAGGCACGTGAAGGACCAAAAAGAAACGTTTAGCGAGAGTACTCGTCTGTTTGTTTTTGTTTTTGTTTCTGTTTCTGTTTTTTTGTTTTGTTTTAACGTTGTAAATGTTCGTATAATGTAAAATATCTTAATGATTTTGTTGTTAATATTAGAAATATTTTTCTACATAAATTTCAAGAATTTAGTTAAATTAATTAAAAATAACATTAATAATCAATTGTGATGATCGATTTTAAATTTAATATTAAATTTAAAATTATTTTAATAATATGTTGGCATTATTGCTGAGTGGAGGGAAAGAACGTTACTAATGGTCCGTCCAACGTTATAGCAGTGACTTGGGTGTGGGGCATCGTTGATGTGTGGTGAGTGGTCCGAATTTTTCTTTCTGGTTAGAAAACTTTGTTATTATTTTGAAAAATGTGTCCAAATGCAGGAGACGCAACAAAATGATGATTATATTATGATGGTTCAACTTTTTTTTTAAAGAATTTGGACGAATTTGGATCTTCTCTTTTTACTCAATAACAAGAAAGAGTCCTATTATTTAAAAAAGAAAGATACAAATTTTATTGTTAAGAAACTCACTGTAATTTGTGTTAGGATCTAATAATTTTATATAAATATACTTTATATCTTTCTCCCTTATGACTTTACTCTTTCCTAATAATGAATAAAAGCAGAGAATCCAAATTGCTTGTGAACCACATTGATTGAGACGACCCACGATTTGAGTTGTACCATACTGGAGCAATTGGCCCATTCTTGTTACGGTGAAAACAATAAAAGCAACACGTGCTAAATGTCGTGCAAACAATGAAAAGAAGCACAAATTCTAATTTTTTATATTATTTTTTATATTAATTAATAAAATATAAATTTATAATTAATTATATATATAGATTAATTAATAAATATATTATTAATTAATAATATACATAATTTTTATTAATTAATTAATATATATGATTGATTATAAATTTATATTTTATTAATTAATGTTAAAAGTGATATAAAAAATTATAAGATAATTATTTTTAAAAGAAGAATTGGACACAGTAAATAGCAATAGCCAACACTGTATTTTTTTCTTTTTTTGTTTTCTTTTTACTGTCATTTCTCCCTTAGTTTTAAACCACGAGGAGTGACTTAGTAAAAAGATGTTTTTGATAATTTGTAAGAAATCATGTCTTCAAACTTATGCACAATGCATCACTCTTTGAGTTAACTAGTTATTGACGCGTATCACCATGAAAAATAGATTGTTGTGGAGTGTCATTTCAACAAACATACTCTAGATTGGTGATAAAGATAAGTTTTATTGGAATTCGATTCCGAAATAAAAAAAAATCGAAAACAAAAATATTTGATAAAACTTGATTAAAAAAACAAAAAAAATATATGCACATATAATTTTGCAAAAGTCTTGTTCACATCCAGATCAAGAGCTGTACCTGATCACGTCTCACAACCGTGCTGAATGATGGTTTCCTCTTTAGTGCAATGACAATAACAACAAAGTGGGAAAGTGGTGTACTTATAAAATATTTTAACGTTCAAATTAAATTAGTACATTAGGAGAGAAATATATATTAAAATATTTACATACTTGAGTAGCTTAACTCCATATTTATAGAGTAATTTTACTTGTAAGTTAAGTAATATTTGAAAAAAAATATTATGTAGATACAATTATGATTGGCAGTCATAAGGGGATAAGAACTCAATATCATCATTAAAGAGAGATTTTGTTAAGATAATATGCTCAGCTTAGTGATTAAATAATTACCCATGAGGGCTATGTCAGCAAGAGGTCCCGATTAGGCCAGTCAAGGTAGGCCACTCATGTTGGACCTAGATTCGGGATATCGATTCAAAACAGTTACCCCTAACTCAGTATTCTGATATGATAACAGAGTGTCGAAGTACTCCACACAGAGGTCAACAAGAGCGGCAATTGCCCCCATGTACAGGGATATGTCTAGGGGTGTTAAAGCTAGGATTCGCTTTGTGATGGGGTGTGCTGCAGCTATTGTTTGAGATCGTGTATAAAGGATGCTTCACATAGTTGTCGCTAGCGAGCGATGTCGTTTTGTGATCCGCAATGTAGAATCATGATAACCGTGCTACCAAGGACTGTTATAGCATGCATGCTGGGGTCAAGCTAGAGTGGAAATGTGAGATCCATCGAGATCTAACATCTTTGGTTCACGTACAACAACTTTAGTTGTAAAGGCCTTGACTTGTGCCTTGACCAGTGGTTCCAGTATGGTGACCCTTTGAGTGATTAGGACCTGATGTAAGTTGGGGTCCAATGTCATGGGTAGCACCGACTAATCAGGATCACAGGTAATGGTGTGTCCTTAGAGTGATTGATGCTTGGGTTACCCGCGACACTTCGTTTATGATCGGGATTACATCGCCTGCTCTGGACAATTTTATACAGTCACGTGGTGCACTGTGAATGGGCACTATTATTCAGTTTTTGCGTTGCTATAATTTCAAATGGTGCAAAATGACAAGCATACCCTTGTTATGATGGTGGTGGTTGGGGCGCTTATTTCCCTATAAATGGGGATGCAGGGGGAAAACCTACCCCAGACTCTCTCTCTCTGAGATTGTGGACACAAAGCAACTTTTGTGAGGAGAATGTTTATGGCTCCTAACAGCTGTCCATTTGTCTCTTTCCCCAATAAAGTTTCTGACCCTTGAATTATAAATCTGTTTATTGTGCTTTGATGTCGTTAACGTTGTTTAATATCCAAATGATATTTATATACCACTTTTATTACACTTTTCTTACCCCATTTCTTTTTTAAATAATAATATAAGAGAAACACAATTTTTAATATATTCTTTTTCATTCTTTTTATCAAAATAAATAAGGGTTTTGTATTACTTATTAAAATTTCAAAATAAAAAATTTTAAATAAAAAATATTTTTTAAAATTTTTAATATATTAAATGTCTTATTTAAAACTTCATATTTTAACTTTTTATTAACAAATCTAATAAATAAAGTGTAAAGTAATGTAAGATAAAATACGTGTGATGAACATTATTCATTGAATATTTATATAACTAAGTAGCATGGTACTAGGCTAAAACAAAAATAATAAAAATCATAATGGACTTAATTATTAAATAAATTTCAACGTTCTATTGTTTTTTTTTTTTTTTAATTCTCGGAAGGTCATATTGCAAAATGAGAAATGGGACCGTGGGGATCAAGCCTCCCCTCTAAGCACATCCCCTAATAAAATCTAGAAGAGATATCATTTGATAGGATAAGATTATTTACACTCTCTATTAATCAATTTTTATTTTATTTTATTTTTATTAAATTATAAATAATTAATAGATAATATAAATTGACAATTAGAAATATCAATGATCTCCCCATTTGATGATATACATATCATCTCCATTTGATGGTTCTCCTCTAACTTTGGTAGATGTTCCTTTACACATTGTTTGGATTAAGAGAAAATGAAAGGATAGAAATTGGGAGGAGAGAAAATGAAGAGAGATTATATTTTTTTCTCTGTTTGGATAGATAAAAAATAGGCAAAAAAAAAAGAAAATTATACCTATAAGGTCTACAAAAAACTTTTCTCTCCAACAATAGAGAGAAAACGAAAAACTATTAGTTAACACAAATATCAAGAAATAGAAAAATTATATCAAAATATTTTAATATTTTTTTCAAAAAAAGTTATGAAAAATAGAATATTTTAATGTTTTTCACATTTTCTTTCTTCTTATTTTCTCTTCATTCAAACAATCAAATTTTTCCTGATTTTTCTATCTATTTTCTCTCCTTCCATTTTCTTTCTTCTCATTTTCTTTCCTATCGTTTTCTCTTCTAATCCAAACAAAGGGTTAGTTTTAGTTTTTTTAGTGGAGTTGCTTGCTATTTGTTAGAATTGGAAGAGTTCCAATTTGAAATCTACCAGTATTTCTAATCAAAGATTCTTGGAAAAATTTATGTAACCTAAGCATATATAAGTGCACTAGATTATATCTAAAGAATAATGTGATAGTTATAACATAATTTTACGGTGTCAATTTTATAAAGAGATAAATTCAAAAAATAACAAATAGAATAAAAAAATTAAAGAAAAAAATATTAATTGATTAATAATGAACAAGATTAATTTTTGAATGTAAATTAAAATAAAGTAAAGTAAATCAATTAAGTTTTTATTAGATGTAAGATGACTAAGGTTTAAAATTTATCAAGATTAATTTTAATATTAATTATATTAAATTATTATATCCAAAATAATTTAACTCATGAATATCTAACGTCAAGTATGTGATCACAGAAGATTTATCAATAAAATACTAAAAATAATAATTAAGTATATGATAATTTTTTAATTAATAGTAAATTATCAAATTATTATATGTATCATTAATAAAAAATCACAATTAATATTTAACAATTATTACTAATACTCGAATAACACAAATAAGTTATAAAACATAAATAAATTATAAAGCACAAAAAAAAATTTAAATTTATCTAAAAATTCATTCATATAATTTAATAACAAAATAAAATTAATAAATATTAAATAATAACAATTCAAAATAATAATACTAAAATAATCAAAATTTTATTATCTTCTTAATATAAAAAATTTAATAAAATATAATAAAATTGAAACATAATAAAATTATTTTACTAAAATTATCAATTGCACAAACTTCAAATTCTTCTCCGCAATTTTTCCGCAATCCGTCGCATCCATTCTTCTCTTTTTTTACCTGCGACGCTGTGCTGCCCGTGCAGCATTTCTTGGCGGCGTGCTCTCCTTTTACGTCACTGTTCTCCCCTTATTATGAGATATTTTTTACGTCACTGTACTTGTAATCAATAATATCTCCCTTATTATAGGCTGCTGTCAGTTGCTTAGTGTATTAGGTTTTCCTCCTCTCTTCTTTTTTTATTTGTTGTGGTCCAATTAAATTTTTATTTTTTGTTTATATTAATTTATAAAATAAAATAATTAGATAATGAGATTAAATTGTTTAAAATAAATACAAGAACAAAAAAATTATTAAATTTAAATATTAAAAAATATATATATTATTGTTTAAAAATCTTTTAAAATAAATAAAAAATTAATTTAAAATTATACATTAATTTTAATTATTTCATTCATATTTTAAAAATTTAATCTAATAATAAAATATTTAAAAAACTTTCATACCCTTATCAATACTCTTAAGCTTTTTAAAGAAACTCCCATACAAGCTTATTCATGTATGAAAAATATCATAAGAAAAGTTAATTACAAAAGAAAAAAAAAGGAGGTCATAGTACTGGAATATTTCATAACAAGTACTAATCATTGAGTGAGGCCACGCAATCCTCACCCTCATTGTCCCTTTATAAAGGCTAGCGTCAGTGATAACGGGGAACCTTTCGGAATCTTGACACCACTAAAAGAAGAACCTCCTATGACTTCTACCTATAGCTTACACAGAATAAGAAAAATGTTTTGTGCATAATTTTTATATGTATATTATATTCATATTATATATTAATATAAATAAGATATTAAATTAATTTATATGTGATTATAATATTTTTATAAAATATAAAATAAATTTATAAGTAAGTTAAACAAAATTAAATGTATAAAAGTCAGATAAATAATGAGATTAAATAATTAATTATATAATTTATTGACAACTACAAGGTAGGATAATCGAACCACCCAGCTGTGTAAGTTAGGATACTGCAAACCTCCCAGCAAGACTTGCATGCCAATAATAGCCCAAGGCAACCAATCTTGCCTTATAACATTCAATTGAATTTTCAAAATTCCATAATCCTACCAAGTTTGCAATAAGAGGCAATGGAAACAAAGTTCAATTATTATTTTGAAGCAATTAATTATATTCATCTTCTATAAACCTAGCCTATTCTAAAAATAAAAAATAAAAAATCTTTAGTAACACAACCAGATCATTGGTGGCAACTCTGCAACCACTTTGCTACCGGCGGCTACCACTGCTAGATAGTCTTCTTTTAGTTTTTTGTCTAATAAATCCTTTTCTTTTAGTTTTAATATATTAATGTAAACAATAAAACTAAAAGGGAGTATTTTACAATTTATTTAAATAATATTTATTTACAATTGAGTTTATAAAAGTCTCACCTAAAATTTACTTAATTCATATGTTATTATGTTATTTGTTCACGTTAATACGGGATTCCAATACCCATGATTTGAAATTGATACATAACATAGCAACCCCCAAGATTCTTTTATTATTATAAACTCAAATGGAATGATGCAGTTTCACTACTAAATAAAAAATAACAACTACACTTATTTTTTGAGGTTTGATCGCAAAAAATATTTTTGCAAATTTTTTAATCTTAACATTGATAATTTGCCTTTGAACAAACTGAAAAAATAAATTAGTCGAGACATACGCAAACTAACCTATATATCACCAGACTATAAAAAAAAATAACAAACATAAATATGTAGGCTGAGTTGGGTTGAGAGCTAAAAAAAAATTGCTTCCAATATTTCGTATCATGCAGCCTTCAACATATAAACTATAAGAAAAATAAAAACTGGCTGAAGACTAGAAAGGACACCAACTATATAATCGAAAAATGAAAAAAAAAAAAGATGAAAAAAAAATAGATTTAATTATTTCAAAACAATAAAATCACATATTTACAAAAAAAAAAAAAAGAAAAATTCATCAAATGTTAATAATTATACTTTATTTAAATAATTTACTAGTATACTAAAATATTAACGATTAGTTTAGATATTGAACATGATAATTCTTCTTTTCCACAATGGTTAGATATTGGTGTTAAAGTGTAACGGACTAAAATATTAATACATTATAAGTTGTTTTCAATATAAATACATGGGGTTTTTTCAGAAAGGAAATGGCTTTACTTGGGCTCCTATTTTGATCTTAAATAATAAAATTTGCAACTGTTAGATCAAATGTTTTTACCTGCACATTTTCTAATGATGATCATAAACTATTATCTTTTAACAAATATACTTATACCTAATCTTTAGCTGTAAGGTTAATTTGCATATTTATCATGGAGAAGAAAATTTTCTCACTTGCAGGAGAAGAATTTCTTACGCTATATTTGGATAAAGAATTTTAAAAAGAAAATGGGTTTTCTCACAGGATTTGAAATACCTTATCATAAAAGGCCTTCTTTGAAAATTTAACACAAGAATTTTGAAATAATTAAAAGTATTTCAATTAGGTAATTTTCTACTCAAAATAAAGAATTCAAAATCACTCCTACCTACATGTAATTCTAAAAGATTAGTTGCCATCGCTCTATACTACCATGATTTTCAGCTATCTCATTCTCTATTGTCTTTGTTTTCTTCCAACTCTCTCTTCTTTTCTTTCATTCAAAGTAGTTCCTCCAATTTCTTCTTTAAAGTTTCTTTCTCTGCCCCCATTTCTTCCATTTTCTTCACATTCGTTTCAATCTATGCTTTCCTCGTGATGATCTTGTTATGAGGAATAGAGACAATAGCGACAGTCACTTTCAGCAGCTTCTCTACTTAAGCTTTGTCACATCTAGAGGTGACAATTGGATTTATTAATCCATCATCTATCCATTGCATCCAATTATATTAATAAACTTTAGGATTTGATGAATTGGATTAGTTTTAGTTAATAGATGTTTAATGGACAACCAAATATTTATTGAATATCTATAAGGTTTAGAAAATGAGATGTATTTAAACACATTTAAACACGAGATCAGAGTCCATATACATTTTAGTTGAGAGAAATGTAAAGGTAAAAAATGAAATATATTTGAACACAAGCAGAGTCTAGATGCATCCATAGACTTTAAAGGGGAAGAATCTACGAAGCTACTGTCTCAAAGTTTTGGGTAAGGACGTGGTATAGCCCACTTTTATGTTTCTTCTTTAAGTTCATTAGTAATAGATTTTTCCGACGTTTTAGGCTCCCATACTTCTATCATAACTCACCTTCATGAATGGCTATGGAAGATTTGCCCAAAAACATGTGTGCACGCTCGCTTCGTCTTAAGTAAAACGAAAAACAAAACAAAAAAGAAAATAAACAAAGAAAGAGGAAATCGAAAGATCGGAGACTAATTTGTTTGTTATTGCATGCATGACCTAGTGAAAAGGATTATTCTTTTAATTGTGGCCAAAAGAACTTTTTTTTGAAAAAACATTAAAAAACAAGTCATAGCACATGCAAAATTTGTTTTATAGCATGCCATTGATGCTCCTATTTTTCTGCTTGGCTTGGTGGAGCATACTCCTCCTAATGGTGTTTAAGGACTGGCTGGGATGAATTTAACTTGATCAGAATTTGACTTGATATGTTGGTTGAGCTATTTTTTTATACTTAATCTTGATTTAGTCATGACTCAATTAATGATCGAGTAGAGATGAATTGATTTAATATTTATATAAAATATATAATATTAATCTGGATATGACTTGACTAATAATGAATCGAGATGATTTGACATGATATTTATATAAAATACACAACATTATAAGTTAAGTATAATTAAGTTATAAAATTTTAAAGTATAAAATTAAAATAAAGAGATATTTTATAATAAATATCATGAAATAAATTATATTAATATAAAAATATTATTATATAATAAAAAATAATATATAAAAATATTATAATTTATAATTATATATATATATAAATTTTAAAAAATTAAATTATATAAAATCAGGCTAAGCCAAATCAAAATGTAAACTGAACCGTATGCAAAACTATACTAAATCAATAAAAAATATTTTATATATATATATGTATTTATATCATATATTAATATAATATTAAATTATATATGAATAATATTTTTATGATATACAAAATAATTTTATAAATAAATTAAATAAAATTAAATATATTTTAATTATAACACAGAATTTGTAAATACCAAAACCTGTTTCAATTAACTTTAAATTGAAAAAATTGTCGCATCATGACGGATTATCTACGACTACACCCCTTTTAACTCCTCCAGTTGGGCTCATGAAGGTGACGACAGACTAATTATAGGCACGTGAATCAGAGTATTCGTTTGCTTGTTTTTGTTTTTTTTTTTTCTGTTTTTTGTTTTAACGTTGTAAATGTTCGTATAATGTAAAATATCTTAATGATTTTGATTATAATATTAGAAATATTTTTCCAATAAATTTAAGACTGTTAGTTAAATTAATTAAAAATAACATTAATAATCAATTTGACGATTGATTTTAAATTTAATATAAATTTACAATTATTTAAGATTAGTTGGCATTAGTGAGTGGACAAGAACGTTACTAATTGACTTGGGTGTTGACGGACCCAGCAAATTTTATGGGGATAAAATTTTTAATTTTTGTTAGTGGGAATAAAATTTTTTATTTTATGATGAATAATTTTTATTTAAAATTATAATATTTATTAATTAAGTATTAATGTGATTATTATTATTTTTAATGTATATAAGTGTTAGTTTATTTTTACATATAAATCATCTAAAATTTTATAAATATAAATGTAATAAAATTAAAATTTATTTAATTAACTTTATATTTAAATAAAATCTTCTCAAATTTTATAAAGATAAAAATAATATATTACATATATATTAATAGATCTTTTTTTAGTGGAAACATGTGTCCCCAAACCCAATAACGTGGGTCCGCACCTGGGTGTGGGGCATCGTTGATGTGTAGTGAGTGGTCCGAATTTTTCTTTCTGGTTAGAAAACTTTGTTATTATTTTGAAAAATATGTCCAAATTGTCAAATGCAGGAGACACATCAAAATGTTGATTATATTATGATGGTTCAACTTTTTTTTAAAAGAAAAAATGGTGAAACCCATTTTTTGGACGAATTTGGATCTTCTCTTTTTACTCAATAACAAGAAAGAGTCCTATTATTAAAAAGAAAGATACAAATTTTATTGTGAAGAAACTCACTATAATTTGTGTTAGGATCTAATAATTTTATATAAATATACTTTATATCTTTCTCCCTTATGACATTACTCTTTCCTAATAATGAATAAAAAGAGAGAATCCAAATTCCTTGTGAACCACATTGATTGAGACGACCCACTATTTGAGTTGACCATACTGGAGCAATTGGCCCATTCTTGTTACGGTGAAAATAATAAAAGCAACACGTGCTAAATGTCGTGCAAACAATGAAAAGAAGCACAAATTCTAATTTTTTATAATTTTTTATATTAATTAATGAAGTATAAATTTATAATTAATTATATATATAGATTAATTAATAAATATCTTATTAATTAATAATATATATAATTTTATTAATTAATTAATATATATGATTGATTGTAAATTTATATTTTATTAATTAATGTTAAAAGTGGTATAAAAAATTATAAGATAATTATTTTTAAAAGAAGAATTGGACACAGTAAATAGCAATAGCTAACACTGCATTTTTTTCTTTTTTTGTTTTCTTTTTACTGTCATTTCTCCCTTAGTTTTAAACCACGAGGAGTGACTTAGTAAAAAGCTGTTTTTGATAATTTGTAAGAAATCATGTCTTCAAACTTATGCACAATGCATCACTCTTTAACTAGTTATTGACGCGTGTCACCATGAAAAATAGATTGTTGTGGAGTGTCATTTCAACAAACATACTCTAGATTGGTGATAAAGATAAGTTTTATTGGAATTCGATTCCGAAATAAAAAAATCGAAAACAAAAATATTTGATAAAGCTTGATTAAAAAAACAAACAAAAAATATGCACATATAATTTTGCAAAAGTCTAGTTGACATCCAGATCAAGAGCTGTACCTGATCACGTCTCACAACCGTGCTGAATGATGGTTTCCTCTTTAGTGCAACGACAATAACAACAAAGAAGGAAAGTGGTGTATTTGTAAAATATTCTAATGCTCAAATTAAATTAGCACATTAGGAGAAAATAATATATTAAAATACTTACATATTTGAGTAGCTTAACTCTATATTTATAAAGTAATTTTACTTATAAGTTAAGTAATATCTAAAAATACTATTTACATACGATTATGATTGGTAGTCATAATGGGATAAGAACTCAATATCATCATTAAAGAGAGATTTTGTTAAGATAAGATGCTCAACTTAGTGATTAAATAACTACCCATGAAGGCTATGCCAGCAAGAGGTCCCGATTAGGCCAGCCAAGGTAGGCCACTCATGTTGGACCTAGATTCGGGATACCGATTCAAAACAGTTGTCCCTAACTCAGTGTTCTGATATGATAACAAAGTGTCGAGGTACTCCACACAGAGGTCAACAAGAGCGGCAATTGCCCCCATGTACAGGGATATGTCTAGGGGCGTTAAAGCCAGGATTCGCTTTGTGATGGGGTGTGTTGCAGCTATTGTTTAAGATCGTGTATAAAGGATGCTTCACATAGTTGCCGCTAGCGAGCGATGTGGTTTTGTGATCCGCAATGTAGAATCATGATAATCGTGCTACCAAGGACCGTTATAGCATGCATGCTGGGGTCAAGCTAGAGTGGAAATGTGAAATCCATCGAGATCTAGCATCTCTGGTTCACGTACAACAACTTTAGTTATAAAGGCCTTGACTTGTGCCTTGACCAGTGGTTCCAGGATTGTGACCCTTTGAGTGACTAGGACCTGATGTAAGTTGGGGTCCAATGTCATGGGTAGCACCGGCTAATCAGGATCACAGGTAATGGTGTGTCCTTAGAGTGACTGATGCTTGGGTTACCCATGACACTTCGTTTATGACTGGGATTACATCGCCTGCTCTTGACAACTTTATACAGTCACGTGGTGCACTGTGAATGGGCACCATTATTTAGTTTTTGCATTGCCATCATTTCAAATGGTGCAAAATGACAAGCATACCCTTGCCATGATGGTGGTGGTTGGGACGCTTGTTTCCCTATAAATGGGGATGTAGGGGAAAAACCTACCCCACTTGCTACCTTTAGACTCTCTCTCTCTAAGATTTTTTTGTGACAGGTGATTTTGGACGATATTCTCTTAGTATTTCATAGTGGTGATTGCAGCGGTGTTATTTGTAGATCCTATTTCTCCCATTTTCTCCAACTTTTCCATGTTCTTAAGGTACTCCCTTGCCTCCTTACTCTCTGTTTTCCTTTCTTTTACTAAAATTGGCGAGAGTTTGAGAGATTGGGAGTAATGGGGAGGAAGGAAGCTCTTTGGAAATCCTGCTAGAGCACCCACTGCCACCGCGCCGTGAGCGTCGACGGTGGCCCCAAAGGTGCTAAAAACCCTGCTAGGGAACAAAGGTCAAGATCCTAGGTTAAGGCCAGGGATGTAATCTTGGAAAGGATTAAGGTCATACAGATAGCGTTAGTGCTCAAGATGGTTCATCCTGCTTACGAGATCACAGCAGAGTTGGAACACTTAAGTTTTTCATCTTATTCAATTTCTAACACCCAGAGGTTGGCCCCTGTCGGTGTTTCTTCCAAGATCCAAGATAGTGAGAAGGGAAGGAGGAATGTGCTCACAGTTAACCCAAGTGAGTATCTGTTACCCAAAGACACCATCTCTTACTAGTGGATGGGCCGAGAAGTTTGGGGATACCCACTCAGATAGATACAACGGAGAAGGCGACCGAAAAGAGAGAGTATCTCTAGCTCATGGAGAAAGAGATTCATCAAAATTAAATTTGCAAGGGATAGTTAATCAGAAATATTAAAAAATAAGCAAAAAAAATAAAAAAATCCAATGTTAAATGGCAAATCATCCATCCGTTTTTCATTGAACTTTTGTGCTAAAATATTTTGATGGATAGTGATGGTTTGAAGAAGCCGAGTTTAAAGTTTATAATAACATAGAAATTTTAAGAAACGTTTTAAATGCTCTTTAAATGATTTGGAACATCAATATTCCAAATTTTATAACCATTGATGTATATGAAAATGATCTATCACTAAAAAATGTTTTAAGTAATTTACATAACAAGTTATCATATGTTATTTTCTTTTAATTCTCCTCTTTTTTTCTTATCTTTCTCTCACCTTTCTTTCTCCTTCTCCTTCTCCTTCCTCGTTCGTCTTCGTCTTCGTTATTGCTCTTATCTTTCAATTATTGATTAAAAATTTCTCTTTAACTTCTACTTGAAAAAGCTCCCAATTTAAACAATTAGAGCATCTAAATTTAGTTTTACTACAACCCATTTAGAATCTCTCATGAGTTGAATAGTTACAAAAAATTCAGAAGCACCCATCACTATTACAAAACAATCACTTCACACTAGATTCAATTGTCTTCAATCAAACATAGACAATATCTCGTCAATCACTAACTTAGTTGTTAAAATTCCAAAGCGAAAGCTTTACTTTGTGGCTCTACTTATTCTTCTTATTTGGAGTTTGGACGACGACGCTCCGACATAGGAGGTGTGGTGAGTGGCGAAGAAAACGTGGAAGATGCGACGCTTTAGGCGGCGCTAGACTGGGCCTGCATAGTGGGTGGAGCCGATTGGAGGACCTTGTAGCTATTCCCCCCACTCTTTTTTTGTCATTTTTCACCCATTATCACCTCCATCCAAGAAGGAGAACGCCAATACTTCAGTTTCTAAAGGAGATGGGTTCTAAAGAGAAATTCTCGGTAATGGCTAGGGGTGGAAATAGGTCAGGCTGCCCATCAGGGGCCTATGACTTGGCCTGCCTGAGGCCTGACCTGGCCTAGCCTGTTTACTAAACAAGTTAGGTTAAGGCTTTTTTAAAAGTCTGTTTAACTAAAAAGGTCAGGTCTCAGGCCATTTAATAAGCCTTTTAAGATTGGTGACTGACCTGACTTATTTAATTATATATAATATAATATATATTATTATAATAATTATAAATTATAATTATAATTATTAATTTATTATAATATATTAATATATTTTTTAATTAAATTTTAATATAAGTCAATAATTAAAATTTTAGTTAGTATGTTAGAATAGAAATAACATATTTATTAATATATTTAACGTAATATATTTATTAAAATGAAAATAATAAGTTAACATTAACTCTTTATTTTTATAGATACTCACTACTATCTTTCTCTGATCTTTGATCGATGTGAGACTTGAAATACTAGAGTAAGAAAGTGAGTAACTTCGTATATCTCCAAGTGTCACATTGACTAAAGATTAGAGTAAGAAAGTAGTGAATATCTATAACACTCACCCCTTACTTTTATAGATACTCATTATTTTCTTACTCTGATCTTTGGTCGATATGGAACTTGAAAGACTAGAGTAAGAAATTGAGCAATTTGATATATCTCCAAGTCCCACATCGACCAAAAATTAGAGTAAGAAAGTAACGAGTATCTATAAAATTAGAAGGTGAATGTTAAATTATAAAAAAATGCCTATTGGCTTTGAGTAGACCCGTTGACTTATTTCAAGGCTTAGACATGTTAGCTTATGTAAAGGCATATTGACTTATTTAAATGTAAGTTTATTAGCCTATGTAAGACATGTTGACTTATTTAAAGATAGGTCTGTTAATATATATAAAGGGCTGTTGGCATATTTAAAGGTAGACCTGTTAGCCTTTTTAAAAACTTATTTAAAAGCCTCATTATAAAGTAGGCCTTTAAATAGGTTTTCAGGCTAGGTTAGACTTTTAAAAAGACCAGACTAGGCCTTAAAAATCAGCCTATTACAGATTCATAGGTCAGACTCAGGCCTTATAATTGAGATACAGATCAAGCCTATTTAAGGTAAAGTCTGGCCTAACCTGACTTATTTTTACCCTTAGTAATGACGTAATGACAACTCAAACAGAAAGAGAGAAACCAACCTCACTTGCAGAGGGCCCAACTTCGCGCAGTGAGATACAAAACTTACAATTAAAAAAAAATTTGAGTCAAAAATTTAATAGAGCATCAATATTTAAAAAGGTTTTTAAAAATATTGTAAATATCTCTCAATTTTTATACTTAGAAATAACATGCAAAAATTTTGAAAAAAAAAACTTATACTTTTTTACTATAATTGTCTGATAATTGTCAATTATACTTAATGTTTCACTTTATTTTTTTAATAGATATGTAAAAAAATTAGAATTAGTCTAATCAAACTTTTTATTAAGGAAAATGTTATCAATATTTAAAAAGGTTTTTAAAAATATACCAAATCGCCTTTTTTTTTTTGTAAATATCTCTCACTTTTTTTTTTTACTTAGAAATAACATACATAAAACCATGTAATAAATTTTTAACCAAAAAAAAAACTTCATAACAATTTTATTTTTTACTGAAAAAATTGTTAATGAAGAATCTGATAATAGAAGTTGTCAATTATACTTAATGTTTCACGTGAAATAAGTTTTAACGGCGTAGAAATTGATTAATGACGACGATTTTAATAGATATGTAAAAGAAATTAGAATGGTAGAAAACAAATCCTGTCTAATCAAACTTTTTATTAAACATATACCATATATAGAAATAATAATTTGAAATAAACTTAAAAATCTTTCAATATTTGTCTTTTCGATTTGTAAAGAATTGTAAGTACAAGAATTTCAGGCCTACAAAAAATTACAATTAGGCTCTACATGCTACAACAAGATTAACATTATAAAAAATTTCTTGAGATATTTTATGGTTGTTTGATTATGATCTCTAATATTGTTTTAATACGAAAATATCGGTAGATTAAAATAAAATAATAATGTGACAAGACTGAAATCACTAAAAGTTTCAGTAGAAAAAATTGTTAAACAAATAAGAAAATCCTTCAGAAAATTGTTCCATTTTTTCGGAATTTATACTTTTCATCAGATTTTTCTTTTCTATCCAACGTATATAAATATTTTAATAAATTAAAAAAAACCTTAGTTACATCCAATAATTCATCAGATATTTGTTTTATCTTTTTTATGGATGATAAATTGATAACTCCAGGAAACTTATCTTTAAATTATTTAAATATAATATTGATGGAATTTGAAAACCATTTCGCAATTTTTAAAAGGTACTTTTAAAATAATGAATTGAAAATATGTTGTGACTTATCAAATAAAACAAAAACAAAAATAAAATGAGAATGACCACCTAATTAAATTGGTGTTGTCTTCATCCAGAGTCGTCGTTTATTAGAGTATAATTTTGTTGTATAAAACAAAAGAGTGAACTTGACAAATAAAACGCTGGCATATTGTTGGGTGCCGCACTAGCCACTAGCCACTGACAGTGAGAGAACTGGCCAACATCTGGGATCCGTGGACATGTGCTAAAAGCTAGATTTGGGACTGCTTGAAGGGTACAAGAATCTTTCGATTTACGGAGTTGCTCGATATGTATTGTCCCCTCGATATTTTCAGTTCAAAATGTACATTTAAAAATATTAGTAATATATTGTTTTATATTTATTTTATTATTAATTTATCTTATACATTTAAAATATTTATTATAAAAAAATGATTATAACACTTATTTTTAAAATAATAATAAAATAAATTTTAAAAATAATATTTAAAAGATTATAATTTTAATATTTTTTAAATATTTTGACTTAAAATTCTGGTGTATTGAATGATTATTAAATAGTGAAAATATTAAATATTTTTTATGTTTAAGTTGAGAGATTTTTAAATATTTTTAAAGTAAGAAATTTTTTTAATTTTATATTATTTAATGTGTATTATATTAACTAGGTGCGTTATTATTATTTCTAGAGGCAAAGTTATATCATTTTAATTGGAGTGAAAAAAAACACCAATTATGAGGGAGTTAACTTAAAGAATTCTTTTTTACTAAAAAAAATTGCATGTAGAATGAAGAAAACTTAAAAAATTTGGGGGCTCCTCAAGTAACATGTAGCTCTGCCGCGATTATCTCACACTTCAACAATATTTTTAATAAAAGTGTTATAATTAATATCTCACATATTAAATAAAAACTTTTTATTGCTTCATAACTACTTAAGAATTTCTTGCTCACAGAGCAAGAAAAAAATTCTATGTGCCATTTACTCGCATTGTGTACCATCTCAGCTATATGAGTATGAGTTATCAATTCTCCTACTTTAATAATATTTTTAATGTTATAATTAAAATGCGACATAATGAATAATATAGAGTGACAATTTGTTCCTATTCTAAGAATACATAAGGAGACATTTGATTTGTTTTTTATTTTTATTTTTGATTGATATATTTTTATTTATAATTACAAAATATCATATTATTTTTATTTTGTTTCTTGTTTTTAAACTTTGATGAAGAAAATGATAAAAATAAGGTTAGAAAATAAACCAAACATCACCTAATTATTTCTGTTTTCCCTTTTCAATAGACAAAAGTTGGGAAACCTCTTTTTTCTTAGTTATCTCTTTATTTTCTTAAATAATCTTTTATGTCTTAAAAAGACTACCCTTTTTTGACTTGTTAAAAAGATTACTTAACATGTCATAATAAATAAAAATGATTTTTTTTACTTTATTTACTCAACTAAATATTGTCCTAAATAAACAAAATAAAATTGAATATCTCTATTACAGTTTATAAGAGTATGAATATGTTTAAAATAATTTTCTTTTTCAAAAATAAACTTTTCTATCAACAATTCTCTATTTAAAATATTTTAACTATAAGCTTTTTAAAAATAAAACAAGTTGACTCAAATTATTATTCTTAAATTTTAAGTATTAGTCTCTCTTTTTATACTTTATAAGAATATATATATATATATATATATATATATATATATATATATATATATATATATATATATATATATGATTGAATTAATTTATTTTTATTTAAATTTTTTTTTCTATTTGAATATTTGTTATAACCGCTTTATAAAAGTGAAAAGGCTTGTGTAAAAATTAAAATTCCTCTAAACTAGACTGATGTGAGAAAGTGTGCCTTTAAAATTGTTTACTTTAGTCGAATTTAAGGTCGCCTAAGTTGAATATTTTAAGTTTCTCATAGTATACTCTCTCCCTTGATAGGCGAGAAACTAATCTCTCGTGTTAAGAGTCTCACATCGTCTGTCTTAATCTTTTGGATGCGGTTTATATATCTGTTGAGTCATTCTACTTAATGCTAATTAGTTTTAGGTTATAATCTAATATGGTATCAGAATCAATATCTCATCTTCGTCGCTTACTTCACTAAGCTTCTCCGGCCTACTTCACTAGACTTATTTCCTGCTATTTCGATAAGCTCATCTATTCCGTTCAGGCATCTGTGGAGGAAGAGTTTAAGAGTCTCACATCGTTTGAATCAATCTTTCGGGTACGGTTTATATATATATTGGGTCACTCCACTTAATGTCAATTAATTTTAAATTGAAATCTCACATCCTATAGTACGGTCAGATACTTAAGT
This sequence comes from Ormosia semicastrata, assembly GCA_029884595.1. Taxonomy (NCBI): domain Eukaryota; kingdom Viridiplantae; phylum Streptophyta; class Magnoliopsida; order Fabales; family Fabaceae; genus Ormosia; species Ormosia semicastrata. The sequence continues at coordinate 15,355,958 of JAQQTO010000030.1, forward strand.
AAGAACCTCTCTCAATGATTATATATTTTCATACACATAAATCATCATATATGCCTACTGCAAATGTTCTAGTTAGAATTGATATCTAGGTAGGATAATTAGTTAATAATATATCAAATGAATCTAAGGGAAGCAAAACTTAACCGTGTAAGCTTGTGAGCCATTTAATTCTATTCATGAGTTCTTTATGTTTAAAATTCATAACAAAAGACTAAAGTACAAAACAAATTTCAAACATAAACTTCAAAGTAGTAGGAACTAATTAGCTATATAAGTAATCACCACATGCTCTCTTTAGTGGTGAAGACAGGCCTGGAAGCTAGGGGAGCACAAGTAATCATAAAAATTTATGCTATAAATTTATTAATAATATTATGACATATATAAAAGATAAATGAAATTAATTATTGTTATATGAATAAAAAAATATCTTCTAGAGTTGTCCTCGACGAGTTATCATTGAACAATAAACTCATCGTCAATACTAATAAATATATCATTTTTAATGTAAGTGATCACATAATCATTCATTCAATCATCTCATATTCAATTTCTTAGTCTATTCTTTACAATCTTCATAGCAAATAATGCTTTTTGAGAGTTGTTGTAACAATAGATAAAATTAATGCAACTTCATTAGTAAGTATACCAATAGATAAACAAGATGCTTCTTAATTTTAATTAGTTTATCTGTTAAGCTGCAAATTCTTTTTAAATTTAAAAAATCATCACTATTTTGCACATTAATAATGTATATATCCAACTAATTATCAAGAACTATCAAACTAGTGTGAAAAAAAATTACATGAGTAGAATTTAGCAAATTGAATCAATTTTTCCTTACAATTGCTATTCAAATTGGAACTGAATTTTACCATTTACGACATTTAGCGAGTAAAAAGATGGGAATTGAGAAAATAATTTATTAGATTCAAACTTTAAAAAATATAAGGGAAAATAATATTATTATTTAAGCACACTTAGTCTTTAATTTTTTTATTACTAATACAATTTATTTATTTTTTTTAAAAATTCCAGGGGGAGCATGTGATCCCCCTCATCTCTATGTGGATTCGTCATTGGCTCTCTTCAATTAGTCAATGAGCTTTTGTGAATGTGATGATAACATTAGAGGGATGAAAATAACTTGTTTTCATTTTTTGTCTTGTTAGTTAAAATTTGATATCTCATTTAAAAAAGACACCTAATCTTTTAACGCCATTCCTCATGCATTACGCCGTTCCTGGTGCATTTTGTTTTTCTGCATTTTGTTTCAACAGTTACTATTATTTTCACACAGGCACAAAGCAGAAGAAGAGGGTGAGATAGTGTTTATCGCGAGGCAACTGGTGCATACGATATGTCCATGGTGGACAGGATAATGCTCTGAGGTTTCGCCCCATCGCTCCCAAACCCGTTGGTGGCACGGTTGTACAACGGAAAACGGTGACGCCTGCTATAGAGTAAAAAAGAAGAGCTGGTATCATTATCGATATCCTTTAGCAAAGCTTATCGTAACATAGAGGAACATATCCAATTTCCTATTGTCACATAGTTTTTACAATTATAATAAATCTAAAATTAAATGCAGAGGTTTGAAAAGAAGTGTGAAAGTTGCAGATTGATGTGGTTAAATTACTTGATTCTTGACCTCCATTTTCTCGGTGGGGCAATAGGTAATTAACTCCTATTAGTCTATTCCTTGTGATATCTCTCTATATCAGTCGCATCCCAATCGCATGAGGCTTAAGGTGAGGCTGGAGTGTCATGGCGATGAAGGTGAAAGTGAGGCTAGTGGGTGGGAACCGACGGCCTGAAACGAAGGGAATGGAGGAAAAATGGAAAACGGGGAACGGCGTTAATTTTGTTTTGACAGTAAATATGATGAGGTGTTTTTTTTTTTTTAAATGAACTGTCAAATTTTAATCGGAGATACAAAAAATGTGACAAGAAATGGAGATAAATGATTTCTATCCAAACATGAGACAAACAAAACGAATGGATGATTTCCATCCATCTAGGAACAACATTAAAAGATTAAGTGTCTTTTTAAGGATGATTTCCTTCCATCCAGGAACAACATTAAAAGATTAAGTGTCTTTGTAAATAAGATGTCAAATTTTAATTAGTGAGACTGGAGATGAGATAAGAAATACGGACACATGATTTCTATCTATATTGAAGATCATTTACTAAGTTACCTTTCTCTTTCTCCTACTTAGGTGCTTATTCAAAATGTACAAAAAAAGAAAAAAAAATCAAACAAAATCAAAAAAATGATTTTGTGAGGATTTCTATTAATAACGCACACCAACTTTCACCAACATTGCAATTTGGAAACAAACCATCCAACTTTGAACTCTCGAAGAATGGTAGTTGAGTTATAAGACTTGGAAGTAGAAGAGGCTAAAATTTTACCCCTTGGAAAGCAATGAGTTTCTTTTTTAAAAAAAAAAACTGTGTTTATTTTATGAATTAAATTTTCTAACATAATAGTCTTACTTGAGCATACTAATTGAGCTACAAGCTCATCGTAGTGTTCATAACAATAAAAATACTAAGTTTCACTGCATAAAATAAATATCAACTATCGAGTTGACGAAGCAAACCTAAACTAATTTTGTGGAAAATTCTCGTTTTGAAAGCATCACTAACAAGGCTTTCAAATTTTTAAGGGAAAAAAAAAAAGCAAGGCTTTCGAATCATATTTAGGTGCAGGCTAGCTTTGGACCCTATTCATCCTCCATAATCTTCCTTCTCAATGTTATTTTAGGTCTCTTCCCCCTTGAGCTTCATTTGCTGTCTGTCTTCTTCATCTAATCATATATTTATATCAATAAGTTGACTTCCCACCTTCACCTCTACCTCCAATATGTTGAACAGCCCACTAATTATATATTAAATAAGGTAACTGCTCTAAAAATGAACTGTGTTGGAAAAGAAAAAATCATGTCCTTAAATCCACCAAAAAAGATGCAATGCAAATTTGTAAATTACTATCATTTACAACACTATGTATGATGCTAATAACATCTTTACTCGTAACCAACCCTCGGATTACTTTCTATCACATCATTCCATTTTTAAGCACTGTTGGTAGTGATTTCTTTTCTTGTATTCATCTGCATTGCACCCATATAGCATCAAATCTCTACAAATCTATAACATTTTCTTTCCAATGGGGTTTCGCTGCGCCACCGAACAAAGAGACGCTGCCACAATCATTTCCAATTGAAAGGAAAAGAACTATTAACAGATTTCCTTATAAATTTACCTTAAATTTTTTTTCCCCACAAATATGATAGTTTTCTTGGTCGCTCTTAAATATGATAGTTTTCTAATTTGAGATCTGAATTTTACTGTGTAAAAGTAATAAGAGAGAAGCATCGAGAAAAGTGAGGAAATGACTGATTTTCGGAGAAAATGAGCAAAAATGAAGCTTAAATTTTCATTGGTTGATTTTCTGAGCAAGATGAAGAAAATCTAAAAGAAAATAAGAAGGAAAGAAGAAAATATGAGATGCAGTGTACACAAAGAAAATGAGAGAAAACACTGGAAAATAAGATAAAGAAGATATAGCTGAAAGCTTGCCAACGCTCTCATACCATGATTGAAAACATAATAGAGAGCAGACAATGGAGAGAAATGAGAAAATGAGATTTTATTATATGGTGAAAAGTATATACAATAAGCTAGATTATATAGAACAATTGAGAGAAATTAACTAATATATAGTAGTAGTACTTGGGAACTCTACTTCTATCAAGCTATCTTCCTCGAAATATTTTGTTATAGGAAAGACATAGTAATAGTTAAAAAAAGTCAAACAGGACTGACCGGTCTGACTGATTCAATCATAAACTGTTCTACATGCCGGTCTGGTCAAGCCTCAAGAATCGGAGAGTCCAGAACTGTGCTATGAACCGCAAAACCGGTCGACCGGCCATGGTCTGATGGGTCGGCCAGCTTGACGCAAGATTCAACCACTAAGCTGATATGATCCTTTGGTTAACTAGCATTACTTAATAATTTTATATGTTGTTCACTTGTTTTTTTTTTAATTGTTGTACGTACAACATATAGAAGCTCCTTTATTTTTTTAATCTAATATTTATATTTAATTTTAGTAATTCAATATTTAATAAAATAAACTTCAGGAATAATTAAAAAAATACTATACAAGTAACCTACTTAAATATATCAACATAATTTTTAAAAACATATAGTAACTAACATTGATATTTTAGAAACTCCCAAAATAATTTTAATAGTAATATCTTCTTATTTCTTATAAAAAAATAATTTTAATATTTTTGTATGCTTCACATTAGTAGAAAAATATTCTAATTTTAAATATAAAATAGCTTTAGATTATAAATCTTCATAAGTTATGCTTATAAAATTTAGTAATACTAGCTAATATAAAGAAAATATAATATTTATTTATTTACTTCCAATTCAATACGATTCGATTACGATTTAACTATTAAACCTGTCGCGACCGTGATCGCGGCGGAATAGTAACTTAAATTAAAAAATATTATTAATTAGGAGTCGTCATCAATTTTATTTTTTATTAAGAAAAATTGAAAAATCTAAGAAAAATAGTCTTTGAAACCAGATTGAATTCGGGAGTCGGTTATACATAGGGAATGGTGGAAACTTAATCCCACAGTACCCCTAACACACCCGTCCTAGGACGGTACCTTAAATTAATTATGCAAACTCTTAATAATCTTTGAAAATGTTTGTTTTATCCCTTTCTGTAAAAAAAAATTTAAATATTTATTTTACCACTTTTGTAAAAAATGAAATATAATTAAATTAATTATCCCCAGCGGAGTCGCCATCTGTCGCGACCGTGATCGCTGCAGAATAACAACTTAAATTAAAAAATATTATTAATTAGGAGTCGCCACTAATTTTATTTTTATTAGGAAAAATTAAAAAATCCAAGAAAAATAGTCTTTGAAAGCAGATTGAATTCGGGAGTCAGTTATGCATAGGAAAGGGTGGAAACTTAATCCCCCAGCACCACTAATACACCCGTCCTAGGACGGTACCTTAAATTAATTATGCAAACTCTTAATAATCTTTGAAAATGTTTATTTCATCCCTTTCTGTAAAAAAAAATTTAAATATTTATTTTACCACTTTTGTAAAAAATGAAATATACAAATAAATTATGAAAATTTAATTTTTGGATTGACAGAATAGAAATTCTACTCCTACGTATCCTCAGGTGCAATGAGAAACTCAAAGTCACGTAATTCTTTAGAAAATATTTGTGAGTTTATTGATATTATTTAAAAAAAACTTTAAAAATTTAAATTAACAAGTCGTCGCGACTCAGTTATTCAAATTAAGGATTAAATAGGTAAAGCTCGCGTCGCGCTTGAGACGTCACCCACTGATTATCAAATTTGTTATAAAACTTTTATCTAAAATTATCAATTAGCGATTTAACTTAAAAATTGAAAACAAAATAATAATAATAATAATAATAATAATAATAATAATAATAATAATAATAATAATAATAATAATAATAATAATAATAATAATAATAATAATAATAATAATAATAATAATAATAATAATAATAATAATAATAATAATAATAATAATAATAATAATAATAATAATAATAATAATAATAATAATAATAATAATAATAATAATAATAATAATAATAATAATAATAATAATAATAATAATAATAATATAATAATAATAATAATAATAATAATAATAATAATAATAATAATAATAATAATAATAATAATAATAATAATAATAATAATAATAATAATAATAATAATAATAATAATAATAATAATAATAATAATAATAATAATAATAATAATAATAATAATAATAATAATAATAATAATAATAATAATATAATAATAATAATAATAATAATAATAATAATAATAATAATAATAATAATAATAATAATAATAATAATAATAATAATAATAATAATAATAATAATAATAATAATAATAATAATAATAATAATAATAATAATAATAATAATAATAATAATAATAATAATAATAATAATAATAATAATAATAATAATAATAATAATAATAATAATAATAATAATAATAATAATAATAATAATGATGTAAACCATCAGTTGTCATAACTCGGATGTTTACAAAATACAAGGTTAAAGTCAATTTGTCGCAACTCAGTAACCCATTTTTATTATTACTATTATTATTATTATTATTACTATAAAAAATTATTCTTATATTTTATTTTTATCCTTTCCTTCTTCCCCTTTCCCCCCTTTTTTTACCCTTTAATTATTTTTTTTATCATTTTCGGCCCAATTTTGCTACCTAGCCCACTTCACTTAAAAAAAAAAATCAAAAAAAGAAGAGAATGCTCACGGTCCAAACGAAAAGGGGGTACTTTGGCCTCTTCTTCCTCTTCTGTGATGCAGAGACCAACAGGGAACTCAAATGGAGCACCCGGCGACCGGCGATGAGCAGAGGCAGATTTGCCGCGACCGTGCAGTGTTGAGTAGCGATGGGGAGATGGCAAGCGGGTTGAGCTTTGATGGTGATGCACGGATCCGGCTAGGTGGCGCGACTTAGTGTCGTGGACGGAGGAGACGGCGTCGTGGACGGAAGAGATGGCGTCATGGCTAGCTTGCGCGGTTCGAGGCACTATTGGACCAAAATGGAGGATTGTGGTCGTGCGGCTTGGTTCTGGCACAGGTGGAGCTGCTACGCGATTGGGAGTGGCGGTTGGCTAGAGGATGTTCGCTGCGATGGTGGCTCTACGCACGGTTGGGTCGTGATATCCGTTGGAGTGGGGGTCGGTTCACGGTGGGCTGGTATAGGTGAGAACGAGGAGGAAGACAACTTTAATGACTGTGGAATGATGATGGTATGTGGGGTGAAGGTTGAAGAAGATGAAGATAGTAGGGTGAAGAAAGTGAATGGGGGCTACAGTTGGGTAAGGATGATGTTACGGAATAATTTTGGCCAAAACTTGGTGAAATGCTACGGGATTAGAAAAATAAAGTAGGATAGGGGGGCTGCAGGTAGAAATTTTGTGTGTTATGGCTGAAGCCAAGTTCTGAGTATATGTTCTGATCCTTTTTCTGTGTGTGGGTTAGGTGTTTTTATAGGAGGGGATTAGGCTGAAATGTTTGAGTTAAAATATGATTAGGAGTTTATTTAGGATAAGTGATGGGGGTTTAGGATAAGTTTGTTTAGGATGAGTTTGAGTTAGGATGAGTTTGATGATAACTGCCAAGGTTGGTTTAGGATAAGTTTGTGGTAGGATGAGTTATGATTAGTGTAGGATAGGTTTGTTTAGGATAGTTAGGATAAGTGCTTAGGGATTAGGATAATTGATGAGGTTTATTTAGGATAAGTGCTTAAGGGTTGTGGGTTAATGGGCTAATGGGTCAATGAGTCTTTTTTTATTTTTATTTTTTTATCTTTATTTTTATTTTTATTTTTACAAAATACCCCGGACAAAAAGAATAAAAAGAATAACCGTAGTTTTTTATTTTATCATGGTAAGGAACGAGTAAAGACATGAACTCAAATTTTGTTCGGGAGCGAAAAGAATCAAAACAATGCAAAGAGCGATACGCTCAATGACAGAAACTTAAAAGACAGGAGCCGATGCACTCAAAAATAAGAGACAGTGAACCAATTACGCTCAAGAGCAATAGACAGGGAGCCGATTGCACTCAAGAGTAAGAGACAGGAGCCGAGGCGCTCAAAAGTAAAAGACGGGAGCTGATGCGTTCGAAAGTAAGAGACAAGAATGAAAAAACAGGGAGCCGTTGCGCTCAAAAGTAAAAGACAGGAGCCGAAGCGCTCAAAAGTAAAAGACAGGAGCTGATGCGCTCGAAAGTAAGAGACAGGAATGAAAAGACAGGGAGCTGATGCGCTCAAAAGTAAAAGACAGGAATGAAGAAACAGGGAGCCGATGCGCTCAAAAGTAAAAGACAGGAGCCGATGCGCTCAAAAGTAAAAGACAAGGAGCCGATGCGCTCAAAAGTAAAAGACAGGAATTACAAGACAGGGAGCCGATGCGCTCAAAAAGTAAAAGACAGGAATTACAAGACAGGGAGCCGATGCGCTCAAGAGTAAAAGACAGGGAGTCGATGCGCTCAAACAGTAAAAGACAGGAGCCGATGCACTCAAAAGTAAAAAATAGGAATCAAAAGACAGGGAGCCAATGCGCTCAAAAAGTAAAAGACAGGAGCCTATGCGCTCAAAAGTAAAAAACAGCGAGCCGATGCGCTCAAATAGTAAAAAAAGAGCCGATGCGCTTAAAAGTAAAAGACAGGAATCAAAAGACAGGGAGCTGATGCGCTCAAAAAGTAAAAGACAGGAGTCGATGCGCTCAAAAGTAAAAGACAGGAGCTAATGCGCTCAAAAGTAAAAGAAAGGAATTAAAAGACAGGGAGCCGATGCGCTCAAAAAGTAAAAGACAGGAATTAAAAGATAGGGAGCCGATGCGTTCAAAAAGTAAAAGACAGGAGCCAAAAGACAGGGAGCCAATGCGCTCAAAAAGTAAAAGACAGGAATTACAGGACAGGGAGCCGATGCGCTCAAAAAGTAAAAGACAGGAGCCCATGCACTCAAAAGTAAAAGACAGGAGTCGATGCGCTCAAAAGTAAAAGACAGGAATTAAAAGATAGGAAACCGATGCACTCAAAAAGTAAAAGACAGGAATTAAAAGACAGGGAACCGATGCGCTCAAAAAGTAAAAGACAATAGCCAAAAGACAGGGAGCTGATGTGCTCAAAAGTAAAGGACAGGAAGCCGATGCGCTCAAAAGTAAAAGACAGGAGCTGATGCACTTGAAAGTTTAAAATGCAAATGCAATGAGCCGATGCACTCAAAACTTAAAAATGCAAGGAGCCGATGCGCTCAAAACTTGAAATGCAAATGCATGGAGCCGATGCGCTCAAAAACTTAAAATGCAAATGCATGAAGCCGATGCGCTGCAATGGAAACATTCATGACAGTTAGACAATGCCTTAAAATCTATTTTTCTTCTCTCTCTTTTTCTCTTTTTTCTTTTATATTTATTCTCTCTTTCTTTCTTTTTTTTTTTTCTCTTTTTTTCTTTTCTTTCTTTTAATCATTTGAACCAAAGAACGACTTTGGAAAGCTTTGACCAATCAAATCCCTCGTTCACATGCTTTAGCCCGTTGGACCTGATAACTTTGGTTCTCATCCTTTCTTTCCTCTTTCTTCCTCTTTCTCTTTCCTTGTTTGCCACTCTCAACTCTCCTTTTGAGAAATGAAATGATCATCTCTTGTCATGAACCTTTGCTTGGCTGAGTCCTTGAGAGAAATTTTACCTCCAGTATTTAACTTTGTCCCTCATCCAATTGATTCCCTGCAACTGCTTGATTACTCATATCATTACATATCTTCTCTTTAATCCTTCAAAATTTTACTCCAGTATGGCCAATTGAACAAAATTGCCTCAGTTTGATGAACTTTTCAAGGGGCTTCAGGCCATCTTCCTATTTATTTGCCGCAGCTTTTGCTTAAACTGCCCTTTCGGGTTTTCAGTCTAACGGACTCTTTTCCCTTTTTGCTTAGGTACCTCTTGTTTCTGGATTATCCATTAGGATATTATTTTCCCTTTTAATTAAAACTTCTAAATTCTTTTCAGTCTGAATTGCTCATCAAGGGATTGCCATCGGATGATCAAATCATAATGTTGTACTCATGTTCACCTTACCTGAAACATTACGTAATAGATAGACATGGATTTCAAAAATACAACAGAACAGGAATTGACTAAGTGAACAACTTCCAGATTGGCTTTGGAAGTTTGACAACACAAGAGGGTACATATGGGATAAGACACAAATGATGGTATATGATTCAAAGAAGAGTTGCCTTGATATAGATTGGTTTGATCCTCATGAAAACGATCTCTAGTTGCTCACTAGACATTATGGCCAAGGATTTTCTTCTATTAAACATCTACATCAAGTCAAATTGAACCAAAGAGAAATTTGCCCCAGTTTAGGATCGAATAGAATAAGGCTAACACTCGCCTTAGTGACTCAAAAATTTACCCCAGTGTAGGTCAAATTGAATCAAGAAAAAGAAAAATTATCCCAGTTTAGAGTTAAATCGAGCAGGGTAGACACTTGTCCTAGTTTAAGGCCAAATTGAATCGAAGAGAAATTTGCCCCAGTTTAGGACTGAATTGAATAGGACAGAAACTCACCCTAGTGACCAAAAGATTTACCCCGATGTAAGACTAGCGAGTACCTCCTCCTCCTCTTTTCCCTTTTTTTTAGGAGCAGTAAATTAGATACTTGGATGAGCATAACATTTGTCTCAAAATTAATGTTAATGAAAATGACAACAATCCTTCATTGATCAGAATGGACTTTTTGAGGCTTGTAATGAGGTCAAGGCTAGGGGTTATGAAAGAAAAGATATAAGGCTCAAACAAGTGTTTAGGGGTTGAATGGGACTAAGGATCATTGGCCAAAACTAAACTTCGTCAACTGCTTTTGCGCTTTTACGCACACTTTTCTTTTATTGTTCTCCATTTCTTTCCCATTTCATTTTATTTTCTTTCTTCTTTCTTTCCCTTTTCTCTCTTTTTGTTTTTCCTTTTCTCTTTTTTTTTTTGTTTTTCACCATTTTTTTTTACTTCTTGCCCTTTTCACATTTTCTCCCTTCTTCAAAATAGTCACCATGACAATCAACTTTTGTCTTGTACTATCCCCTAGTGTAGGGGTGATCCTTATCCAAGGTTTATTGAAAAAATTTTCAAGCTCAAAAAGGGTAGCAAGGGATAAAGATAATGAAATTTTGTAAAAGATGGAGAAAATGGCCAATCTTCATTTCCAAATCATTGATTTTTTATCTTCAAACTTTAATTTTGAGACAAAAAGATAGTGCATACCAAATGATCACTTCATTGCCCTTTTTTTTTTTTTGCAAATGGCACTTGCAGATGCAAACTTTACTGACATATACCAAACTGAGAATTGCCAAGAATTGGCATTCAACGGGATCCAAATTCAGGGAAAACACTTCGAAGAAACGAAAGTGAATAAATGTCAAGAAAGACAACGTGATGAAAATGAAAGGAAACAAGATATCCATGCAAATTCATTACACTAATGCTTCAAGAAAGTTATCATAAATTCAAAACCCAAATGATTTTATTGATCGAACAAGCATAGGGTTGATACAATTAAACCATCGTTTCACGGTAATTACTTGATAAACAAATCAGAATACCAGTCGCTTAGAAATTCTGCAGTGTTGGAGGACTCTAAGGTATTGTTTATGAACCACCACTAAGTTGAACTTTCTAAGGTTTTCTTGATCAACTATTCTAAGTATTTACCCCATTCCTTCCACCGTGATTAGGAATTGGATTGCTGACAATACTAGGTCCAGCCTCTTCTTGAATATCCAATTTTTCACAAGCAATAAGCTTTCTTACTGCCATCTTGAAAGTCTCACAGTCTTCGATTGAGTGCCCTGGGATATCCATATGGTACTTGCAAGTTAAATTTGGGTTGTACCATGCTGGAAATGGTGGTTGTAGGGGACGTACAAGGTTCCTTGAGATGAGGTGAGCATCAAACAGCCTTTGGAATAAATCTGCGTTTGAGATGGACAGTTTTGGGAAAGGGGTAGGTTTTGGGTACGAAAATGGCCTTGATTTTGGAAGTTTGGTCGAGATTGTGGGTAGTTTTGGAAATTTTGCGGAGGCCGAGGTGGGTACTGAGTATAGATTGGGCTAGTTAGTGCATATGGTTGAGGTACAGGGATATTGTTGATTTGGAATGGCTGGGTCTGAGGTGTATTTACGGGAGGAGTGGTTAGACCAGGTAGATGGGACGGTGCAGGTGTCTGATAGGAAGGGTAAGTGTTTGGGTTGTATGGGGGTGGTCGGGATGTAGGGTAGGATGGTGAATATCGGGGTCGTAAAGGCTGCAAATTCTGCACGTAACTCACTTCCGGCTCTTTTTTCTGAAGAGGGAACCCCTTCTTGAAACTACTTTCATTATTGCCAGCTGGCATTTTTTCAACCTTTACCAAAATTTCAATTCTTTCTCCAGCAGCAATTAAATCAGCAAAGTCTCTATAAGCGGCGCCCGCCATTGTCCCAATATAAGGAGCTCCTAAAGTTCCCAAGAAGTATGAGCACATCTCAGTCAGAGTTAACGGTGGTTGTACTTGGGCTACAAGAGTTCTCCACCTCTGGGCATATTATTTGAATGTCTCCTTATTTTTCTTCTGTAATGTTCCCAAATGCTCCCGGGTTGGGGCTGTATCAAGATTAAACCGATACTGACCCATAAATAAATTCACCCAGTCATCCCAAGAGGAGATTTTTGAGAAGTCCTGTTGGATACACCACTCCAAAGCAGGCCCAGTCAAACTTTCATAAAAGAAATTGACGAGGAACTTCCAATCCCTTGACCAAATAGACATTTTGGTAATGTAAGCTTTTAGGTGGAAAAATGGGTTGGTGCTCCCATCATATTTGACAAATTCTGGGACTTTGAAATTCTTGGGGATGACGATGTTAGCAGTAGGGCACAATTCTTCTATCCCAAGGGGACCGTAGGTGCTAGGACCCTTGATCGCCTTGATTTGCTCTTCCATCTTTTCCATCCACTATTCTTTTATCTTGTCATTTTGAACAGTTGCATGTCCAGTACCGGTAGGAAATCCAGTTATCATCATATGTGGCAGTTCCTACGTGAACTCAGTATTACCATGGACCTCATTGCGAGTACCTTCCAATGAATGATATCCTTCTCCAATAGGAATCACTACTTGTTGATACCCAATTTTGTCCATTTTATTTTTATTTTTGTTTTTGTTTTATTTATTTAATTTAATTTCTTTCTTAGAAAAAAGAGAAAAAAAGAGAAAATAATAAAAAAAAGCTTGGTATGGGTCAACCCATGACCTAATTCTCTTCTCAACCCAACTCCTTTCTTGCTGCTGCTGCAGCCCTAGCCTCCACAAGCAGCTACACTAAATTGGATTAAAACTTCTGTCAGTTTTTTTTCCATTTGTCTTCCAACCGTTGCAAATTGAATGAAAAATTATTGCAAATTAAGTGGTAATCAATCTGAAGCAGGAATAAAAGGCATAGTAAGAAACTAAAAAGGGGGATTCGTTCAGAGGAATTAAGCAAAAAAAAAAAAAAGGCAATCACAAAGATACACTAACGAATTCTCTTCCTCACAAAAGCCAACACCCTTCATCTTCAAACTCCAACCTTCACCATCACAACCCACCTCGGCCTTCAAACACCACTATATCCACCAACGTCTTCACCAAAGCCATTACCCTTATCCTTCACCACCATTAACCCACGGCTAGCAACCTTCACCCAACTTCTCTTCTAAATCAACCAACAACCCGAAACCACCCATAATCACCATCCCCTTCTTCCATTTTCCTCGCCCTCATTATTTTCATCCCTCCAAACCTCCAAACAATTACCCATAGCCACCTAATAAAAAAAAACACCCATAACCACCACCTCCATTACTTTGATCTTCTTCCTCAACCCGCTACCCACCAAACCAGAGCTCCATCGTCAGTGACCCGAGCCACCACGAAGCCGCACCCCACGGCCCGAGCCCAACCGCTCCACAGAACAGCCGCACGAGCACCAACTGTGACCCAGAGCCGTCGCGCCTCCGCTGCGTGCTCCACTGAATCAGTGCCGGCGACGCAACCAACACCTAGTCGAACCTTCCCGTCGCCGTCGCGCTCTCCTCACTGGAACGGATCAAATCTGCACGAACAGAGCCGCACGCCGCAAAGCCACCGCACCACCCACTGGACTCGCAACTTTCGCCCCAACCGTGGGCCGGCGCACCTCGTCACCGCCACCCTCATTCCTGGCCGAGACTGCCGCTGTTGCTGGTGAAAGGGGGTGAGTTTCCCCTTTTCTCGTTTCTGCTCATTTTTGTTTAGTGCCTGAGACTAAAAGTCTCTTCTAATATGCTGTTCATTTCAACCCCCCCCCCCACCTTTTTTTTTAAAAGTTAATTTTAAGTTTTTTTCTTTTTGTTGTTTTAAGTTTATTTTCAGATTAGTTATTAACTCTAGCCAAATTTTTCTAAATGTTATCAAATAGGTTAGTGGGCTAAAAATAAAAGTAAAACAAAAATATAAAGACATAAAATAAAAAATAAAAATACATAAAAAAGGAGAAATAAAAAAACAAGAAAAAGATGAAGAAAGTGGTTTGATTTATGATTTATCTTCTTTTTTTTATATTAATTATGTTGTTTGTTATTATGAGGTTCATATGTGACTTTAATTAAACAATTTAAAACTGGCCTATAACGAAAAATTTGGGAGAGGATCGGAGCGCCGATCAAATTACATTATTCCCGATAATCTTGAGGTTTTATATTGGATTTTGCCAGGAGAGCTGGCGAAATCTAATTCTCACACTAAATTAAATAATTTTTTTTAAATTATTTTTTTTAAAAATAAAAAATATACAAAAATAAAAATCATTTTGTAAAATAAAAAAATCCTCAAATAAAAGTGAACAATTTCATATAGTTTCAACATCATGATTGTGGTGAATTAAAATTTTATTTTTTTTATGAAGACCTTTTTTTGAAAATTACTACAAAAATCTCTTTGTGTTTAAAAATATATTTTTTTTCTTCTTGAGATTTTATTTGGCCATTTACTTTAAAAAAAAACTTTCTCTTACCTCAAACAAATTTCTTTGAATTAAATTTATTCATTGAAATAATGTTTTATTTGGCCATTTATTTTGAAAATTACTTCCCTTCAAAAAGATAAAATTTTAATTCGTCACTTTTATATAATATGTTGTAAACTTAGAATTTGTTCAAAAATAATGGCTATTTAGTCACCCATTGCTTGTCTTAGTCATTTATCGTTCTCGATGTTATGCTTGACAAAATGGGACATGTCAAAATAAAAATAAAAATTCTTTTCTTTTAATTAATAAAGGACCAATTTAATTAATATTGCAAATAACATTAGATTAATTAGGTAACTGTTCTTAGAACAGACGGTGTAGGGTGCTAACACCTTCCCTACTCGTAATCAACCCCCGAACCATGAACTCTGAAATGCAGACCATCTTTTAGGTGTCCAATTGCACCATTCCATTTAATGGATAAAGCAATTGGTGGCGACTCCCAACACCCCGAGGTCCTTTCTCCTTATTCTTTCTATTTTCGCTGCGCCCTTCGGGACGGCTGCGACACTACTGATGCCTTGTTTAAGGTTCCTCCCACATAAGGTACCTCAGTAGTGACTCCAGGGTTTGTCCTCATGGAAGTGGTATTCAGTGGGTGTGAGTGTGCCCTGGTTACTCCTGTACCTCCAACTGCCTCCCATCAAGGTGAGGGTCTCCCTCATGGCTGACAACATTTCCTCAATTCTTCTTTAAGATTCTGTCACCCCATTCACCATTCCTTTCACTTCATCTACTTCCAAACTTAGGTTCCTACCTTCGTTCTCAACTGCCATTACTGCAAGCAACCTTGTTCGAGCCCTTGTGTTGTGAACATGAGTTTGATTGGTGTCTTTTTTCCTTGGTCGCGCAATGGTTTTAAACTTCCTGTGAACAATCAAAGTACAATTTATTAAAACAACCATGATTATTATTGATTTGTTAAAGGACCATTGTTAATTTGTGCCGAGCAGATTTAAGTGAGTACCTTTGATCTTTACTTGTCATGATTGTTTCTTAGAATGTCTCGTTCAAAAGTTTGTCATGACCATTACTTAGAACGTCTCGTTCAAAAGTAGTGGATCTTTAGTACAACATAGGATCAGAAGAACAAAAAGGCATACTTTATTCAATTAAAAAAGAATCATCAACATCATTTAAGAGGAGTACATCATTTCCATTCTACATCATTGTCTAGTCTAATTCCTCCTTCTCAAACGACTGCACCATGATCATTTGCTTCATTTGTCCAATAAGATTCTTGTAATACTCAATGAAGTCATTAACCTCTGCCGGAGTCTTAAGAGGATCAATCATCTTATCTGCCACCTTTAAATAATATGGAATGTCTGCGATTGCCGTGTTGGCTAGGCATGCTAGTTTCGAGAATTGGTCTCTCCAAAAATGGACTTATTCTTTCCATCCATTAATGTCCTCGTCTTGTTATTTTGCATGGTCTATCATTTTTTGCAAGTCCTCCTGTCCCTGTCACAATCCTGCTTCATACCCTGCAATCTCTTCGACAGTGCGCAACCTCTCAATTTTGATCATGTCTTCATATCTTGCTGACATTGTCTTCACTTTTTGCCTCATACTATCTGCTTGCTGAAGAGCATTATTTTGTGCTACTTTGGCAATTCCGAGCAACTCCTTGAGTTGTTGATTTTCTGCCAGGGCCTTATCTCTTTCCTGCCTTCGGAGCCCTAGTTCCTTATTTGCAGCTTCCAAACATCTTCTGATTTTTGACATACTATCTTGCTCTGTCCTTTGCCTTTTGTTTGCTTTTTCGAGAGCATCGCTTTTCTCAGCATTTTCATGCCTTAAAACTGCATATGCCTGGCGAACCTGTTCCAACTCTGCCTCTAATTTCTTTTTTTCTTTGTTGGCTTCATCTAACCTTTCTCTTATTTCTTCATCTTCTATCGAAGTCGGAGGCAGAGATTTACTGACTGTAGAGGTTACTGGGATTTTAAAAAGTAACTTAACTTCCTGCGCCCTGTTCTTGACCCACTGCCTGTAACTTTCTTTAACTCTGCAGCTTCTGACTCCCAGCTCTTTACTCTTTCTAATAACTTTCTTCCAAGCGTCTCGCACTTTCCTAAGTGTCTCAGTACACTCCATTTACATATCACAGACAAAAGGAGCGGTTTCCAATTCTGACGGTGGCCCCATCATGGGATAGCCTAGTTGTCGCAATGCCAGGGCAGGGTTGTAGTTAAGGCATCCTCGAGTACCCATGAGAGGAACATTAGGAAAGCCTTCACACTGATAGACTACTGTTTGCCCTTCTTTACGCTGTGGGTACCATACAATTTTCTTTTCCTCAAGTTTGGCTAATTCTTCGGCCCATTCGCGGGCGTTCCTGGTTTTCAACTGGAGCATCTTGAGACTTGTAATGGGACATGGATCCTCGTAGCCCCTCTTGAACATGTGACTTGTGAGCCATACAAATAACATCGGTAGATAACATAAGATCCGCTTACCCTTCTTTTCATGGCAGAAATTCAGAGTATAATAAACATCAACAAGAAGGGCTGGGACAGGATTGGCGGCATTATTCCTTCGAGCGAGAAACACATCTATTGCTACAAAATCTATCAAGTCTTCATTACTCGGGAATAGGATGCTGCCATAGATAGTGAGGGCTAACACATCCATAAATGTATTCCAGTCTTCAACCTTGGCTAGGTGGCGTATGTGCTCTTCTAAGTATTTCCTTGGGAATCCCTCTGTTCCTTTCCTATTTTGCTTTGCTTTTTGCAAATCCTTCACATGAATCTTCAAGATGTCTGCTATGGTTGGCATGGATGCATGGTGGCCTATATAGAGGTATAGCTCTTCCTTTTCCAACGATAAGCCCAAGATCTGCTCAAACTCTTCTAAGGTGGGGGCTAACTGAAAATCTTGAAACGTGAAATAACCCAATGATGGGTCGTAGAATTGGGCTAGCGCAGTAATAGCTTCTACCTGTACATCCACCTCTAACAGATTCAAGATCTTCCCATATCTTGCAGTGAAGGTTAGGCGTTGTGTCTTCTTCAACATTCAGCCCAAACTCAACAGGCTTTCTGTGTCAACTTCATTGGCCTTAAGTCGCAAGGTCTTTTTCAAAATGGCCTCATTGTGATTTGATCCCATGATATGTTCCATTATTAATCAAAGATACTCACTGTTAATCCTTAGGCACTTAGTTTCAACAGTCCCCCAACAAACCTGGATTTAACACATAAGAATCATCAATGCATGGTTTTTTGGAGAAAACATGATGCGAAAAATGATGACTTGTGATGCAATAATGAGTGAGCGAGTTGTTGGTCCTTTAATAATGACTCACATTCTCTTTTTGGAAAAAAATTTTTTTTAAGATGGACACAAGTATGGTTTGTCACATTAAAGAACTAAACAACTCACAAGATATGGATAAATCTAAAGGTAATGAAAGGCGTGCTCCCTTTGTGTCCTAATGGAGTTGCCTTAAACTTGGGAATTCTATCCTAAGGATCTAAGAGTCTTTCTGGTTCATGAGAACTTCCATGGGGTGGCTCTTCTATTTTAGAGGTCTCTAGAGCCAAGTTCTATTTCAGAATGTTGACCACGAAATAGTGGGTAAACCACTAGGTGTGGGACATTCATGAAAAAGGCACACTCTAGATGAGGTTTTCGCGATAACCAAACAGAAAATACATCCAAAATGGCTACCACTACGCAACATCTACTTAACTTAGGCTTCACTCAGACCCGGGTATAGGGCCCTACTCGAATGTGTGTGCTTTATGTGTAGGTGTAGTGGGTGCTGAGAGCGTACAAACCTTTACAATCCTAAAGACTACCCACATCCTGCAAAACAAAGCAAATACCAAACAAATTCTAAAAGTTTTCTACCCTAAGGTTCAGATAGTACAACAATTAACACTAAAAATAATATATATAAAAAAAATCATCAAATAATAAAAAGAAAAAGAAAAAAAGGGTAAAACAAACACATAAAGATCACCAAAAATTTTGCATAACTAACTTTTACAGGCTTGACTCTCAAGTGTCTCCAGTGGAGTCGTCATCTGTCGCGACCGTGATCGCGGTGGAATAGCAACTTAAATTAAAAAATATTATTAATTAGGAGTCGCCACCAATTTTATTTTTTATTATAAAAAATTGGAAAACCCAAGAAAAATAGTCTTTGAAACTAGATTGAATTCGGGAGTCGGTTATGCATAGGGAAGGGTAGAAACTTAATCCTACAGCACCCCTAACACACCCATCCTAGGACAGTACCTTAAATTAATTATGCAAACTCTTAATAATCTTTGAAAATATTTGTTTTATCCCTTCCTGTAAAAAAAAATTTAAATATTTATTTTACCACTTTTGTAAAAAATGAAATATAATTAAATTAATTATCCCCAGCGGAGTCGCCATCTGTCGCGACTGTGATCACGACGAAATAACAACTTAAATTAAAAAATATTATTAATTAGGAGTCGCCACCAATTTTATTTTTTATTAGGAAAAATTAGAAAACCTAAGAAAAATAGTCTTTGAAACCAGATTGAATTTGGGAGTCGGTTATGCATAGGGAATGGTGAAAACTTAATCCCACAACACCACTAACACACCCGTCCTAGGACGGTACCTTAAATTAATTATGTAAATTCTTAATAATCTTTGAAAATGTTTGTTTTATCCCTTTCTGTAAAAAAAATTTAAATATTTATTTTACCACTTTTGTAAAAAATGAAATATACAAATAAATTATGAAAATTTAATTTTTGGCTTGATATAATAGAAATTCTGCTCCTACGTATCCTCAGGTGCAATGAGGAACTCAAAGTCACGTAGTTCTTTAGAAAATATTTGTGGGTTTATTGATTTTATTAAAAAAAACTTTAAAAATTTGAATTAACAAGTCGTCGCGACTCAGTTATTCAAATTAAGGATTAAATAGGTAAAGCTCGCGTCGCGCTAGAGACGTCACCCACTGATTATCAAATTTGTTATAAAACTTTTATTTAAAATTATCAATTAGCGATTTAACTTAAAAATTGAAAACAAAATAATAATTTAATATAATAATAATAATAATAATAATAATAATAATAATAATAATAATAATAATAATAATAATAATAATAATAATAATAATAATAATAATAATAATAATAATGTAAACCATCAAGTCAGCTTAACTCGGATGTTTACAAAATACAAGGGTTAGCAAGCTGTCGCAACTCAGGTAACCCATTTTTATTATTACTATAAAAAAATTATTCTTATATTTTATTTTTATTCTTTCCTTCTTCCCCTTGCCCCCCTTTTTTTTTATCATTTTCGGCCCAATTTTGCTACCTAGCCCACTTCACTTAAAAAAAAAGAAATAAAAAAAAGAAGAGAATGCTTATGGTCCAAACGAAAATGGGGGGTACTTTGGCCTCTTCTTCCTCTTCTGTGATGCAGAGACCAATAGGGAACTCAAATGGAGCACCCGGCGACCGGCGGTGAGCAGAGGCAGATCTGTCGCGACCGTGCAGTGTTGAGCAGCGATGGGGAGATGGCAAGCAGGTTGAGCTTTGACAGTGACGCACGGATCCGGCTAGGTGGCGCGACTCAGTGTCGTGGACGGAGGAGACGACGTCGTGGAAGGAAGAGATGGCGTCGTGGCTAGCTTGCGCGGTTCGAGGCGTTGTTCGACCAAAACGGAGGATTGTGGTCGTGCGGCTTGGTTCTGGCACAGGTGGAGCTGTTACGCGATTGGGAGTGGCGGTCGGCTAGAGGACGTTCGCTGCGATGGTGGCTCTGCGCACGGATGGGTCGTGATATCCGTTGGAGTGGGGGTCGATTCACGGTGGGCTGGTATAGGTGAGAACGAGAAGGAAGACAACTTCAATGACTGTGGAATGATGATGGTGTGTGGGGTGAAGGTTGAAGAAGATGAAGATAGTAGGGTGAAGAAAGTGAATAGGGGCTACAGTTGGGTAAGGATGATGTTACGGAAGAATTTTGGCCAAAACTTGGTGAAATGCTACGGGATTAGAAAAATAAAGTAGGATAGGGGGCTGCAGGTAGAAATTTTGTGTGTTATGGCTGAAGCCAAGTTCTGAGTATATGTTCTGATCCTTTTTCTGTGTGTGGGTTAGGTGTTTTTATAGGAGGGGATTAGGCTGAAGTGTTTGAGTTAAAATGTGATTAAGAGTTTGTTTAGGATAAGTGATGGGGGTTTGATAAGTTTGTTTAGGATGAGTTTGAGTTAGGATGGGTTTGATGATAGCGCCAAGGTTGGTTTAGGATAAGTTTGTGGTAGGATGAGTTATGGTTAGTTTAGGATAGGTTTGTTTGGGATAGTTAGGATAAGTGCTTAGGGATTAGGATAAGCGATGAAGTTTATTTAGGATAAGTGCTTAAGGGTTGTGGGTTAATAGGCTAATGGGTTAATGAGTCTTTTTTTTATTTTTATTTTTTTATCTTTTTTTTTATTTTTATTTTTACAAAATACCCCGGACAAAATTAAGTGTTCACAAAACCGTGAATCAAACCCCTTACCAGTTTAATGATTGGTTCGACTTTCAAAATCTTGTGAACTTATAGGAGTTAATTAATGGGCATGCAAATTTGTTGAGTGAAATATAATTTAAGGAACTAAACTCCTTTTTCTTTTCTTTTCTTTTCTTTTTCTTTTTACATTCAATTGCTCACGCGCAATTTTGGACCAGAGGTGGTTGTTAGGTAAAATTCTCCCTAAATTGGTGACTACAAGATTCAAACTCCTGGCCTATACCTTTTATAATAAACCAATTAAGGGATTGAACTTTTGTTGTTATCAATTAAGGACCTCAATTTCATTAAAATATTTTCTATTAGTAAAAAATGTTGAAAAGATAAAAATATCTAATTTGATAAACGAAAATAATTTATATTATGAATAAAACATATGGCATATATGTTCTAAAATTTATTTTTCAATTGATAAATATTATTAAAATATTTACTTATTAAAATTGGGGTCCTTAATTTATAATAATAAAGTTAAGGTCCTTCTACAATAATTTTTTTTCAAATTTGTTGGATATTAACTTTTATTGTGCACATCATAGAAATGAGGAGATTGTTATGGTATCTTTATGAGGTTGGTTGACAGTCAAGTATATATTAAGCGATAATTTTATAATAAATATTTAAAAGTATTAAATATAAATAATTACTAATAAAATACTTAATAACTTATTTTGAGTATCAAATTCAAGGGAAAAAAACATATGTATCCAATCTGACACATCCTCATGCATAGCACGAGTTTCAAATCATTGAGAGAAGTTTTGACTATGGTTTTTGGCTTTGCTCCATTTTGATTGTCGTCGCATATTAGTAACTTCATGCTCATGCTCTCTAAAGTTGACAAGTATTGTTATATGTTAGCAAAATAATAATAATAATAATAATAATAATAATAATAATAATAATAATAATAATTTAGTGAGTAATAAGAAATATTACAGGTGAGTTAAAGTACCTAACATATTCTTAAACTTCATCACAATTATTCAGTATGTATACATGGACTTGGCTATGTGACTTGTCATCCAGAATAAATGGAGCACCTTTTTTCCCTCCTAAAGGACACCTTTTGTTTGGGAACAAATTTGAAGATTTCACTTCATTTGAACTACATTCATCATTGTTTCAATGTCTTCTATTAAATCTGGTCTACACATCTCCATGTAAATATCTTGAGCAAAAGGTCAAACACTCGTCAACCAAATATGCCTCCACAATAGATTCTTCTAGAGGACTTTTATTGCGAACATACGACTTTAATGTACACATATATCTTTCTGCAGAATACACCCATCGAAACTGAACTGGGCCACCTAATCTCACCTCGTTCGCTAACTGAATAGGCAGATGAACCATTATATCAAAAAAACTAGGAGGAAAAATCCTCTCAAGCTGACACAGTGTTTCTACAATCTCTTTTTTCCAAATAATCTATCTCTTTCAGTATGATAGCTTTTTGACACAAACGACGAAAAAAGGAACTTAGATGGATCAAAGGGATAACAACATGATTAGGAAGTATGTTTTTAATTGGTATTTGCAACAAGTAATGTAACATGAAATGGGCATCATGGGTCTTATAACCATATACTTTTCTTTCAGCTAGTTGCATACATCGTGAAATGTTGGAAGCACTACCATCAGGTAGTTTTGTTGTCTTCAAAACACTACAAAAAACTGACTTCTCTCCAGCAGTCATTGAGAAGCATGCTTTTGCATACTTTGTTCTATTGCCATCCTTTGTATCTTTTGGTTGAAGGTTCTTTTTAATGCCCATCTCTTTTAGATCATATCGAGCATTTGCATGGTCCTTCGTCTTACCCAGAATATCTAAAAGAGTTCCAATTATGTTATCAACTATGTTCTTCTCTATATGCATGACATCAAGGTTGTGGCGGAACGCGTTGTGCTGCCAATAAGGTAATTCAAAAAAAAAATTGACATTTTCTTCCATGGGCCATCATTTGATTTCTTTTGCTTCTTCCCAAATATATTGTCAAAATTTTGTAAGCTCTCAAACACATTTGTACCCTTTAAGAAAGGCGGGGGAGGCTTAGATTCTGTTTTCCCATTGAAAGACCTTTTATTAGATCTTCATTGATGATCCATGGGTAGAAAAACACGATGGTCCATATAACACATCTTCCGACTATGTTTCAGATAGGTAGAAGAAGTCTCATAATTACAACAAGGGCAAGCTAACTTTCCTTTTGTACTCCAACCGGACAACATAGCATATGCGGGGAAGTTGCTAATTGTCCACAATAAAGCTGCTCGCATTTGAAAGGTTTCATTCCTTAAAGCATCATATGTTTCTACCCTGTCTCCTTTAGCACCTTCAAGTCTTCTATCAATGGTTGTAGATAAATGTCAATATCATTTTCAGGTGATCGCGGCCCAAGTATAAGCAAAGAAAGCATACAATATTCTGGTTTTATGCATAACCAAGGAGGCAGATTATATGCCATCAAGACAACTGGCCATGTGCTATGAGATATGCTCATAGTCCGAAATGGATTAAACCCGTCACTTGCCAAGCCAAGTCTCAAATTGCGAGAATCTTTAGCAAATTTTGGATGAAGACTATCAAAGTCTTTCCATGATTGGCCATCGGCAGGATGCCTTAACTTCCCCATCTTTAGAATGCTCCTCGTCATGCCACCTCAATGTATCCACTGTCCTTGAGCACATAAATAGCCTTTGAAGTCTAGGAATTAAGGGAAAGTATCTTAAAGTCTTAGCAGGTATAGAATGAAGTTTTTTGGAAGGCTCAAGCTCACTATCAACTTTAGTATATTCAATATATCGAGAAGCTTCACAAACATGGCAATGATTGTCACTCTTATGGTCATTCCTATATAGCATGCAGTCATTGGGACAAGTATCAATCTTTATATAGTCAAGACCTAAGTCTTTCAACATAGCCTTCATTTTATTGAAAGATAAAGGAATGTTCAAGTCAGGCATCACCTCTTTCAATAACTCTAACAGGGAAGTGAAGGATGCATTGCTCCATCTATGTAGACACTTCAACAAGTACATACAAATGGTGAAAGATAAGGTAGAGAATCTTTTACAACCCGGATATAGTTCTTGGCTTGCCTCATCAACTAAGTTATAAAATTTCCTTGCATCTTCATTTGGGCCTTCATAAACTCCTTCAGCTTGTGCCGTATTTCTAAATGTATCATTCAGCAAACCATTAATGTCGTCATTTGAATTAACTTCATCATCTGTATCACCATCGACATCCATTGGGATTTCCCATTCCCCATGATTAAACCAGACTGTATAACCTTAAACAAATCCATAGCATATTAGATGATCATATACTACGTTCCTCCAATACCAATAGATATTACAACACTTCGCACAGGGACATTGAATTTCTTCGCCTTTGGGAATTCCAACAGAGTAAGCAAAGTCCAAGAAACATTGAACACCATCACAATACTCTTTGCTATACCTTGATAAATCCATCCAATGCTTGGACACATCTTGAGAAAACCTAATTAATCAAAATTTGATATTAAGGCTTCAAATATATATTCATTTATGCATTAACTAGAGTTTACAGGAATACAAATAATGTGTGTTAAATTCACACTTAGGGATTAAGATACAATATCATAAGAAAAAAAAGAGAAAAAAAAAAATGTTGTATAAATAATAACAACATAAGAAAATAAAGAGGATAAGAGTTTCTTACCTAGTCATGACACCAATTGTAACTCAAAACTTAACTTCAAGTCCACTATAGATCTTCTCAAGTCATGATTAATCTCCCTTGAGCAAAGAACAATCAATTACATGTCATGTATAAAAATCATAGTTATGACATTGTTATAAGTTTCTAAAAATAATGGCATCCTAACATGACAGAATAGAAGTCTGTGATAGTGAAGAAGTACCCAACAAAACCTTTATGTGAAAGCAGCATGACATGTCTGAAATTCACTAGCTCATTTACATAATGAAACAAATAAATATATATGGAAGGGTAAAGTTTGGTTTCGTGGTAGGAAAATATGACCAAGTGTTGGTAAAGTTAAAATAATAATGACAATAATTTTCCTTTTGAGGCAGAAAAGAAGTGAAGTGGTAAAAGTTTTACTTGGTGGTGCTTGCATGTATAGTATAGCAATGAAAACCCAAGAAAAGATGGAATAGACAGTAGAAAAAAGGGGAGAGTGTTTAGCTGAAAGATTGTACCTAAATTGCATTATGAAGGAATAAAGATGAAGTAAAAGAGCAAAGTTGAGAAAGTACAACGAAAATGCATAGATAGGACTAATCTATATATGTTTGAACTGTCACAGCCCATGTCTGGTTGCTTCACTTATAAATTTACATTCCAACATTAGAATATTATAATTCAGTCATATTATCAATTAGAATATTAGCCCTGGTTTGAATTTTTGTTGTATAACCATATATGATATACCAAACATTTAGATTCTGGTAGCATTTTAATTACGTAGTCAAGATACTGTATGAAAGTATAGTGAGCACTCATAGACAAGTACCCGAGCTAGAACAAAAATTGGCATTTTCCTTGTCAAAATTATCTACAAGAAAGAATTTATCAGATTGCCACTGAATACCAATTATAGTATCACATTCTCATAATGTATATATAATTTATCAGTTTACAAGAATACCAATTATAAGTGTATATATATTTAAAGGATTTAATTTGAATAACAAAGGCCACAAACTGTTCTTGAATTATTATCCCAACTATAGGTGCAGGCAGAAAGGTTAGAAGTAGAAACAATTGGCACAGACCCATTATTAATGGAATTATAGGCATGCATTGGCGCTACAAGATCTAATGACATTAAAATAATGATCAATTTTATATATATACTAATTATTTAAGAATAAGGGAAATCTTTAACAGGGACAGAAGGACATAAATGCTGCATATGTGGTTTTATTAAATATAATATTGATGGCAACCGTGCTTCATCATCGGGAGAATTTCATATATATTTTATTTTGTATTCCTTTAACCATAATCAACCTCACATGTATATCACTTCCCAGTTCCACACCTGTCTCTAATCCATCTATCTCCTTAACATTGCCACCTCTCTCAAGGTGACTATTCCTTAATTCATTTTTGTTACATTACAATGAGAGATAGACCAAAATTACTTCATATTTTATGCATTTTCAACCTTTAGTATCAACACAATATGCGTCTCAAAGGTAGACTAGTACCATTCAAAAAATCAGGACAGTTTTTATCGCATCTGTCCCAACAATAGTCAATAGGCCAATAATGTTGATGAACCAGAGCATGCATTCCATATTTGATATTTCTATCCGGTCCTTGGGCCTTTGTAGCATCCATATAAATAATTCTAGATATATCATTGTAGAAGAGAAAAAGAAAATAACTTAAGTGTTCCTGTTAAACCCACAAAAAAACTTCATCCAAGACCAGAATCATGGCTTTCCCAGTCGTGAGACCTAACCAAAAGGGAAGATATGAAAGATTTATTTCAACAATTCTATAAATATAGATCAATTATAGATACAAGATTATAGCATATTAAACGAATTGTATTCAAGAGATAGATTAAGAATGTGTACCTGACATGATTCCACAATCCATTGTTGTTCAGTGAAAGGATCAAAAGAATTCTCGTGTGTGAGAGAAACTGCCCTCAATCTTGGTAGGTTTTCTGTGCGTACTACAAACTACTTAATGGGAAAGTAGTTTATAACTTACCAGATGAGAGTAAGGACTTCTCAACAGGCTACTAAATGAACAGCCCAAACCCATCACGGGCTACTCACAACAAAAACCCAATTACAATATTCATAAATTGACCAAGTGCTATATTATAAAACATAATTCCATAATTAATATATATTAATGATTTAAATAATATTTTAATTATTGAATAATGCTAATCCACGTAACATATATATATATATATATATATATATATATATATATATATATATATATATATATATATATATTAAAATTCAACAATTCTCTCACTTGGATAGCATTAGTCAATCATTAAAATACAAGAATCATTAAGACTAGAATACCAACTATGGACAGAGCACATGTCAACCAACAGTCTAAGAAATATAAGCTTTAACTCTGCAGAAATAGTATCCGATAGGGAAGTAGATCATACATGTTAAATGCTCATATTTCACATAAAGAATAATGAATATGAAAAAACATAATTAATTAAGGAGAAATATGCAATCCAAGAATAGTCCAAGCATCTGAAAATGCTATAAGAGATATGATAATAAAAGTGACGTCATCTCATACATATCTCATAAGAATGACAATAAGTAAATATAAAATTTCAGACTCCCACTAACCCAAAACATCAAAAAACTTAACTAAACCCATATGAGCTACATGATTCTGAAAAGTTCCAACAGTTAAGCCTTTAGTTAGTGGATCTGCTAACATGTTCTCTGTAGCAAGATGCTCAATTAGAGTCTGAAACTCCAGAATTTTCTCTCTAACAAACAGATATTAATATCAAAATGCTTTGAGCGAGAAGAGCTTCTGTTATTTTGAGAGAAATGCACAGCAGCAGTATTGTCGCAATATATCACAAGTGGCCTAGATATGCTTTCAACTATATAAAAGCCAGAGATTAAGTTTTTTAGCCACATGGCTTGACAAGTAGCCTCATAGCAAGCGACATATTCTGCCTCCATGGTAGAAGTAGCTGTAAGAGTCAGTTTGACACTCTTCCAAGAGATAGCTCCTCCTGCCATCATAAAAATAGAGCCGGAAGTAGACTTTCGGTCGTCAGGGCAACCTGCGAAATCAGAATCAGAATAACCAATGACCTGAAGTTGATCAGACTTCTTATAGGTCAACAAATAATCCTTGGTTCCCTGCAAATATCTCATGACCTTTTTCACGGCTTTCCAATGACCCAAACCTGGGTTGCTCAAGTATCTCCCTAAAGCATTAACAGCAAAAGCAATATCGGGACGAGTACAAACTTGAGCATACATTAAACTGCCAACAGCGGAAGCATATGGGACCTTTTCCATTTCAATTATCTCTACATCATTTTGAGGACATTGGGATTTAGAGAGTTTATCACCTTTTTGAACAGGTGCAGCACATGGGGAGCAAGAATGCATGTTAAATCGCTTGAGAATCTTTTTAATATATCCTCTCTAAGACAATCCAAGAATGCCACGTGTCCTATTGCAGTAAATCTGGATGCCTAAAACAACTGAAGCATCACCAAGGTCCTTCATATTAAAGTGGCTACTCAACATCAGTTTTGTTTCAGTCAAAAGTTTAACACAGCTACTAGCAAGAAGAATATCGTCGACATATAGAACAAGAATTATAAAATTGCTCCCACTAGTCTTAAAATAAATGCACTGATCTGAGGCATTTTCTT